>BSBN01000049.1:20142309-21581637 GCA_027924645.1 Cunninghamia lanceolata
TTATGATCTTTTATAGGCATACTAGAATAGTTCCCATCTACTCTATGGTATTGTCATGTCTCCAATACTTCTAGCTAAATCTTGCAAATGATCAATTAAAATGCCCTCACTAGTAGCCCTCCTTCCAACAGCCATTGCCTCTGGGAACAACTCCATAAGTTCATCATCCATGAATCTAGTAAAGTCACACTTTACCCCTTTTGTCTTAGGTTTTCCCTCCTCAGTCTTGGGTTTAACCCTTCTAGTTTTAGGCTTATCCTTCGATGCCTCACTAGCTTGACCCATTTTGCAAAATTAAATGAAACTAGGGTCTTACATTTCAATCCAAACACTAGGGTTTCACAATTATCAGTTTCCTACATCAATTAGAGAGCCTTGCTATGCCAATTATTTAAAAATCCTAAAACCATTCTTTCCTCAAATTAGGGGTCAAGAAATTTTACACATACAATTATAATTCCCCTTCTCCAACTTTTCAACTGAAGCCTTTTTACACAGAAGGAAAAGAGAATTAAGCTTACCCAAAACTCTAGCTATTCTTCACTTCAAATTCCTCTTCTGGAGCTTTGTTCTCTTGATCGCTTGAAAACCATTTGCTTAAGACAATGAAAAAACACCTCAATTCTTGATTTTATGGGCCTCAGATCACATTGATACACCATTAGTTACAGGGAGATGGCTCATACAAGTGAGGAGGTTGAGACTAACAATTAGCAATTTTTTGTTTGAATTCTAGTTGTGTATGAGATTACTTTTAAAACATGATCAACGGTTATCACACATCACCTTTTGCTTTAAAGCCCTCCAACACAAAATGCAATGTGAAGAAACCATGTGATGATCTGAGAGGCTACCACGTACTCTTTCTACCCTTTAAACCTTGCCACCAACCTTATCTCATAGTCATCACACATTTCTCTTTGGCTTAGCTCTGATGATTACAAAACACGATGTGATGAGTTGCTGTGATGAGCTTCTATTGTGACACCTAGCAGAGAATATCTCTTGGTTTATACCTTTGTTTTCAACATTCATCATGCATCACCTTTCTCCATATTGTTCCTCCATTCAATTTGTGATGAATTGAGGCTATGTGATGAACAAGGATGATGACATGTGGTAGAGATCTAGAACACCTAGCACATATTGCACTTTCCTTTATCCTCCATGAGAGAAAATAGTGATTAAAGGGTTTTATACGACACAATGGGAAGTGGACACCTATACTTGAATATTCTACTAGCACATTCTCCATTTTTTCCTTCCCTTCTCTTCTCATTGTATATCACACTTCAGACATGGGGCATTGAGTAATGTGATAAAAAGGGTGAATGCGATGAAAGATGATGAGACCACGTGGCACAAGAAGGGTGGTGGATGAAAGAACTTAAGTGAATAATTTTGCACATGTGCTTTAAGTTATTTTAAAGAGGGGACATCACTAGGTAATATGAGCAAGGGTACACTTGCTAGATCACATTCACAACTCGAACATAGGATAAAAACCATATATTTCAACAATTGGAATATTTGATAGAATTTTTATGACAAGGGACCAGATGGTGTCACTAGGTGAAAGGGATTGGTCAAAACATGAATAGATGGACACAAGTTATAACTAAACCAATGGGGAACTTGCTCAACTAGTCAACATAGGATTAGATCAAATTAACCTAGTGACCAAAAGTTAGGCTTTTTTTGCATATTCATCAAGCCAAGATAAACCCTAGACACTATTTTGATAAACCCTAACTCACATAAACTAATGAGAAGCCCAAGAATGGAAGAGTTAGGTGAAGGACCACAAGATTTTACATAGGTTCTATCATACACCACATGATAGAATAATTGGAAGAATTGAAGGACCCTTTACATCACCATTCAAATAATGGGGAATCCTACAAGAGGAGCCCTTATCAATCCTAACTATACAACTAATGTGGCTACTGAAGAGTTCCTCTATTTACATAATTTGATGCAAGAATCTTATGAGCCCATAAACATGATGATTAAAACACATACTAGAGCTTTCCTCCCAGCCATATGGAATATTACTTCATTGATCAAAGTATTTGATAAAGACTTGGAGCAATCATTTGACATCATCCCTACATAAGACCTCTTCCATGTGAAATTAGGCCATCCATGGCTCAAGGCCATGAAAGTGGTCCCCTCCACAATTCATAAATACCTAAAATTTACTCACCATGGGAAAATGTGTACTATCCACCAGAGTCTATGGTAACCTATGGTTACACAAAAACACTTTAACCTTGATTACTTTTGGCCATAACCCACTGATCCTCCTCAACCACGACAAGATCAAATCTTCTTGGGATACCAACAATACAAAGCAAAATTGATAACAAAATTGGTCGGACCCCCTATTGAACATACAAAAATTGAATAAAAACCTTCACTACAAGATATCCCTAGACTATGAGGTAAGGGAATATTTGTTGAGGTTCCTCCTCTGTTATCCTTACAAGGATCAGGATATACCCATAGAAAATAAAGCATTGTATCACTAAAAATTAATCCCATGTTAGATTCTTCCCCTGAGATGTCAAAGACCTTATAAAATCATGAGAATCCTCTTACATCCATCACTAATAAAACATTAAGGAATAGGAAAGAAAGAGAAATAAGGAGAAAGAGACAAGCCTTAGCTCGAAAAACATCACCCCAACAAGAGAACATTCCACCACCAACTATAGAAATAAAAAAAGAAGAGCTAAAGGTTGAAGAGCTAAAGGATAATGATCTAGGTTGGGTAATTATTCCTTATGTACCTATTTCCTCCTGCATTCAAGATTGGGAGGAAGATTATGTTCTCAATGATAACCGCTAGTTTTGTTATATATCAGGTAAGTATTTCTAACCCTTTTTAGCCACCTTTGTTGTAGCACCTTTCTGAGTTGCTCCCTTAGTGGCCTCCTCTTATGTGTTGTGTTCCCATGTGTTGTGTTATATGTTGTTTAGGTCTCTTTGGATGACCCTTGATACTCTTGTAAGGTCAAGGATACAAGGGGACCACCTATGTAGTGATCATTCTTCTACTTGTTTCATCATTCTTCTACCTTTCTTCTCTTCTATTTTTATTATTATGTGTTTTGCCTTGGGGGCATAGCATTGTGATAGGTGTTCTGGGGGCATCCTCCTACATGGTGTTCCTAAGGCACTTTGTCTCCTCTCTTATTTTTATTGTTTACATTCAGGAATGATCCTACCTAGTCGGTCAATGACGAAAACTAACAAATATTGATAAGGACCATTTGTCCCTTCAGCAAGAAAAGAAAAAATGGACCCATTCCATATATGAAGATGGGGTTTATATATATATATATATCCGATGCATGACTAGTAGAATCACTCCATGTGATGTATCATGTTGTGACATTTCTTGTAACAAATATTTTACAATACTCTTAATCTACTTATGTACACTTCAGATAGTTTTGTATCTCACCTTGTTGCTATACTCAATTCTCATATATCTCCAGTGTAGCCCAATAGTTATACTTGGTTCTGAACGTGTGAGTGTAGCCTTAGTCCTTGATGTGAATTGATACATAATTTAATAGATTTAATAAATTGATTTGGTTATTATCTTAGAGTAAGATTTTCTAACCAAAGCTTATATCTTGATTGATTATCTTAGCAAATCATATCAATGTGTTTGTGGAAATATTTGGCGATCATAAGCACATGTCACTTTAGGGGCATGGGCTTTGTGAGAGATCTTGTTCTCTTGTGTTTTTTCTCTCTACCTTAATGTGTTTGATATTGGTATGCGACATCAACCACCTTAAGGTGGGGACATATATAATGGTATCTTCTTGATTATTTTTACACTAACAAAGTATGTTTGTAAGCCCTCATCACAAGGCAAGATGGTGTATCTCTTTAGCTAGTGCACATCCCTTTAAAGAAAAACCCCTCATCACAAGGTGGGATGATGTATCTCTTGAGCTAGTGTGTATCCTTTTATAAAATCCTTCATCGCGAGGCAAGATGGTGTATCTCTTGAACTAGTGCACATTCTTTTATACAAAGTCCTTTGCGGAGGTGGGGTTGGATTTTGAGTCATCCTCCTTTAAGCATGCATTTGGTGGTTGTGGTAGCATAGCTAAACTATCAATTGTGTTGGGTGTGTTTTAGATTGTGGGACTTAGCAATAAGCTCCTTCCCATTGCCTATGTTTGCTATATATAAGATGTAGGGTGCTGCCACAATAATGGGTTACACTTTCTAGTACATCCTGATTTTTGTTGAAATCACATATTTTTAGAAAATATAATGATTTAAGCCTTGAAATATTCCATTTAAAGGATTTTAATTGAAGAGGGTTTGATCAAACCCCCTTAGATAGAACCCCGCTAGTTTTAAACCATACCTATAATGGAGTCTCCTCTACACCTATCAAAATACTGATAAAAAACCACTTTTGATTTACCTTTTGGGGGATCAAATCAATTCATTTAAAATTTATGTTTTGTAAGTATGTAGTCCTCATTATAAGATGCCCAAAAGGTATAATTTTAAATATATTTAATTTGATTATTATATTTATTTTTTTATTTCTTGTGAATGTAGGTTGTTCACCAAACATCAAGTTCTCTATTCCACACACATGGAAAACTAGTAAATTAGTGAAAAAAATTGAAAAATATCTATGACCTAGGTATTGATGTCCTTGTTTCAACAAAAAAGAAAAATTTGAATTTCGATACATACAAAAAAAGTTATGTTTTACGGAATACACCTATGTCTAAATTATAATTGGTTTGACTTTAAAATATAATTAAAAAAAACATATTCAACAAAACATTATAAAACCAAATTCATTCCCTATATATCGGTGTTACCAATCTAAATTAAAAAGAATCAAAATTTTATCCTTTGTAGAAAAAAATTTATGTGCTACGGAATACACATCACTTAAAAAAAAATGTTGCTTACTATTAAAAACTAGTTATCAAAGGAGACGCAAAAAAAATTACAATTTACCTCCAAATGTTTTAAAAAATATATATTTAGAATCTATAAACAAAATCTCACAAATCACTAGTTCACATCATCTTCAAATTCCTAATGGTTTAGCGGTTATAAGTGTTAGAAAGTGAAGATTTAGTTCAAAATATTGATTTTAATGTCAAGTTTGGCCAAAAAGTGTAACCCATTATTGTGGGATGACCCTGTATAGTATGTCAATGACATATTATGTGGCGCTCGTGTGTTTCGTGTGTCTTCCTTATATGTTTGTCATGTCTTCCCTTGAGTGTGGTCTAAAGGCATGTGCAATGAGCTCCCTCCACACTTGGGTTTTTGTTTAGCATGTCTTCCCCCTAGTGTGGTCTAAAAGCACGTAGCGATGAGATCCCTCCACATTTTAGGTTTTGTTTTGCATTGTTTTGGTGGTCTAATGGTGCGTAGTGATGAGCTCCATCCACCCCCCTAGATTAGGATTTATTTAATTTTTAAATCAATGTATACTTCGTGTATTGTGTGACTATTCACATGTCTTCTTTGTGTACTATGTGCTTCACTATATTCTCTATGTTTGGCCTAATTCTCACTAAATTCTTTGGGTCTTGCATGACTTCCATGTTTCTTCTAGTGCTTACCTATGATTAGGGGCTAGAAATAGTCCTTCAACCTTTGGGTATGCTTTAACTCTATGTTTCTGGTGTGTTTGATGTGTTTTCAACCATACTTTAATGCATGTATGGAATTGTAAGATCATACATACATTAAATTGGTGGCTAAATGTTATGGAGTAAACAGTATCCCTATGCCTTCTTACCTCCTAGTTTAGTTCCTAGGTCCCCTTGTTCACAGTATGCAAGTTTAATACTCATCCCAGAGCAATTTCGCCTAAAACCCATGTCAAATGGGACTTAGGTGCCTATTATAAACACTTAAACATGACCTAAATGTTCCTTGGGACTTGGGCACCCCGCCCAAGTCTGGTGCAATATTTTTGAGTTAAAACAAATGCATGCTAGCTTGGACCCTCTTAAAAGGTTTCCCTTTGTTGGCCTTCAAGTTTGGCCTAATTTTTTAAGGTTAAAACAAATGCATGTCGGCTTAGACCCTCTTAAAAGGTTACCCTTTCTCGACCTTCTTAATTTGAATTACTAATGTTAGTGGGAATGCATCTTTAAATAGGTTTATGTCTTCATTTTAAGATATAGATGGTGTAATATGTGAAATCTGAATGAAGATAATGACTAATCTAATGCATAAAACAAAATGATTATACCTTCATTGAGACCTCATAAATCCATGCGGGAAGGAGATGCGCCATGTAGCTCCTCAGATGTTTCCCTTGATCCAAATGACTAATGTGGATTGTTCAATGCCTACAACACACTGTAAATGGGAGACAAGTGGCTTAATGCCTGATTTGGATGGAGGTTGGGAATGATTGGAATGATTTTGATAGAGGTTTGGTAGGATGAGGAGATTGGGGAGTGGTTTTTGACAGAGGTTTTATGCATGAAATGGTCTCTAAAATGGCTTAGAGAGGAGTCCTATTTATAGGATTTTGGAGATGAGGATGGAGGGTCAGGATCCATCTGATGAGATCAAGGGCTAGGAATAAAAGTGAATCTTTTATTCCTAGGGATTGAATTAAAAATTCCCATTTTGGGAAGAGTGGAGGTGAGTGGGGGACAACTGAATTTTATATTCAGTGATTGGGAATGAGTGGGAGACATCTGAATATTAAATTCAGTGATTGGAGATGAGTGAGAGACATCTGAATATTAAATTTAGTGATTGGATGAGTGGGGGACAAGGTTAATTAAGTGTTTTCTTAATTAACTTAAGCATGATTTATCTAATTAATAGGAATTTAGAGAAATGGATAAATTAATTAAATGAATATTAGGAATATTCATTCAATTAATAGGATAAGGTTGTAAGGTTAAATGAATCAATTAGGTGAATTAATTGATCACAAGGGACATGCAGATGGGGAGAGTGGATTAGTGCAGAAGAATGGAAAATTGGTTTGCAGAGCAATCCCATTTTAGGTGTCTACATTTGCCCCTCTTTGAGATGGTGTTGCGGCTAAGCAACATCATTTCAAAGAAGTTAAAACATAGAGATGGATTGGATAGAAAAAAGATTCTGGTTTGGAAGAATAGGGTAAGGTTTGGGGATAATTGGTAAGGGTGATGCCCCCTCGAGAGGATAGGTAGGTTACGAGAACACGGTTGTGCTCTCAAAATGGATGGGACAGATTGGCTGAATTAGTCAGAGGATAAGTGGTGGGATGAAAGGATGATGATGTTTGGAGATGATTGGTGGATGATCATTGTGCTGAAACTAAATTTGAGCAATCCTAGGTTTGATATAGCAAAGTGGATATGTTCACCAAGGTATAGAAGACCAGGGTGATGATGTTTATCCAATGTTTGCATGGACCAGACACGCAGACAAAGGGATGATCTTTGATGTGATCTTCGAATAGGACAAAAAGATAAAATCAAAAAACCAAAAGACCAACGAACCAAACAAGTAACCATTGTATCTTTTGCCAAAATGGATGATGATGTGATAGATTCTGCCTATCATAGGAAAGATATATCCTAAGGCAGGGATTGATAGATGATTTGATGATGTTGCAACAGTGGCTCAAGATGTGATGGTGACAAGTTGTGATTGATGCTGATTTGATAGTTGATGATTTTGATTAAGGACAATGCTTTGATAGGTGATGCGATGCTTGGATCTAGTGTAAGTTTATTGATGATAGATGTGATGATGATGCGGGATGATGATGAATGCGGTGATGAGAGTGTGATGGAGCAAGTTTTATTTGTGTGATGGATAGAATATTTTTGGAATTTTTGTGTTTTTCTAATGTTTTTGTATTGTATGATTTTTTGATGTTTTTGTATTTTTTTATTTTGTGATGTTTTTGAATTTTTTGATGTTTTTGTATTTTTTGATTTTTTTGATGTTTTTGTATTTTTTGGATTTTGTGATGTTTTTGGAATTTTTGAATTTTTTGATGTTTTTGGATTTTTGAATTTTTTGATATTTTTGGATTTTTGAATTTTTTGATATTTTTGGATTTTTGAATTTTTTTGGAAAAGGAATGGTTTATTATGATGGTTTCCTTGGATTTTGTGTGGATAGCCTTTGTGCTAAATACCAATGACAAGGGAACACCAAGTCTAGAGGTGAAGGTGATGGGGTTGGATAGGGTGATTGGATAGCTGATTCATGATAGATGAATGGACAAGTGGTAGGGATGTGTGTTGGATAGATGGAAGATAAGGATGAGGGGTAGGATAGGTATGCATGATATATGGATGGGAGATTACAGGGTTTTCTCCAAAGGCTAGGTTGCAAGGAATCATATGCCTCAATGCCTAAGATTTTTGCATGATGGGCTCATGTGTGAATGTATGGTCTCTGCAATAGATGGATGGAGGATGTACTTGGAAAGGAAGTATGCCAAGAGGTCTCCAAAGCATGTGGTTGATATGTTGCCCCTTGTTTGTATCAAGATCTAGGGTGAGAGATGGTTGAAACAAGATATAATGGATATGATGGATGGGAAATGATAGGATACATAAGGGATGGTGGATAGGAATATGATAGGATACAGATAAGACAGTGGAGAAGAGGTGCAAGGATATGATGGATGTGGATGAAGGATACGGTTTTTCCCCCAAGTGTAGGGATACAAAATGGATGGAGAAGGGATTACGCATGATGCCCACAAGGGGTTTTCATCAAGGTACTTTCCCAAGGCGCCACAAGGAGTGGTTTTCACCATTGGATAGATTTTTTCTCTTTACTATTTTCTTGATTTTTTTTGTGTTTTTGATGGAATGGGGACTCTAGCATCTGTTTACATAGCAAGGAGAAGATGGTCCCATGTTGGATAGCATTATGGATGATGATTGCATGGATGTTGGTAGATAGGAGAAGATGGAATGGATTATGGTGTGTATAATGTGGATTATGCAAAAGTATGGACTAGAGGAATGTGGCGGGGAAGATATGTAGGATAGTGAACGAAAGATGGAGAGGTGGAGGTATGTGGGAATTGCAAGTGATGGAGGGGAACCAAGATCAGTTGTGGCACACATCGTGATGTAGTTGGAAGCTTGTATTTTGGATGTGGAGTTGGGAGTAATGGGGATCGGGATGGGGGATTTTTGGATGGTCGATTTGGGGTTTTAGGGACCCAAATAGACTTAGACTTTGGGGTATTTTTAGATGGGGAGGGGGATATTTGGGATTTTGGGGTGGATTGGGATGTGGATGCCTCATTAGAGTTTGGTGCTTTTCATTTAGGGACCCACACCATTTTTGTTTTTGCTTTTTCTTATGATGGTGTGGAATTTGATAGCCTTTTTGATTTTTCAGGTTGATTGGAAGGGATAATACCCTTAGGCTTTTGTGCTTTATGAGTTGAGGCATTCAAATTTTTGAATCCCATGGATTTGGGGGAAGCTTCATATTTGAAAGATGTGTGCTTTTGTTGGTCTTGATTGGGAATTTTAGTGGATTTATGGATAAATGGATGAGGAGATTTGAGGATGGGGATATTAGGAGTTGGTAGGATGGGAGGATAAGAGGATTTGTGGATAGAGATATTGGGAGTTGGTAGGATAGGAGGTAGATTGGATTTGATAGGGATCTTTGGAGTTGGAAGTAGTGGAGGTAAATTGGATGGAGGGAGATGGATGGTCACATGCTTTTTCAAATGGTAGGATGATGGAGGAGGGATGGTGACATATGTTTTGGAAGTGTGATGAGATGCACCATGTTTGGGATTGGATGAATGGATTTTGGAAGGTGGATGGATGGTGTCGACATGTGTAGGTTGTTTGCCTTGAGATGTATAGCCAAGGCCATGCAAGGATGGATGGAATGTGGTGTGAATGGGCTCCAAAATGCCTTGTTCATGAAGGCCTAAGCCTTTGCCTTGATAGTTCATAAGTTGGAGCATGCGACATGCAATGGGATGTTTGGTGCTTCGAAAATAAGACGCGAATCCATTATTTGTTGGAGATACATAGGTGGTGGAAGGAAGTTGTTTGCCTCCTACAAGGAAGTCACCACAGATGAAAGTGCTTGTGCCAAGTGGATAAGGGGATGGATTTGGGATGGGATTGGTAGATGGAGGTAAAGGATTCATGGGGGATGGTAAAGGGGTGGTAGAAAAAGGTGTGGGATCAATAAGTTGACCAATAGATGGGAGGGGATCAGGGATGGGATTAGATGGGATGGTTAGATCTTGATTAGGAGAAGAGGTTGATGTTTCAACATGCTTTGGATTTGTTTCTTGACATAGCTCGTGTGGTTGGGTAGAAGTGGGGTTGACTTGGATAGATGTGGGGGGTGCTTGGATGGATGTGATAGGTGCTTGGATGGATGCAATAGGTACTTGGCATATGGATTCTTGAATAGGGTTGCATGATGGTTCTTGAGTTGTGATAGGAGGTTGTTCAAGAAATTTGGTGGATGGTGGATTAGATGAGGGTGTTTGATTCCTTGTTATTAGCCAATGGATGGCATCCTTCATGAGTTTATGGGTGGAAGAACAATATAATGGATGGATAATGATGGTGGTTGGTGTAGGATTAGGATTGGGATTGGATATGGGGGTGATGGGATTAAGTTGTGATGGTTCTTGGTGGGTTCAAGGATAGGTGTGGGATTAGATGATGGTGTTGGAGGGCACTCTAGATTGGTATCTCCCTTGTCAAAGGTGATTAGATCTTGCCTAGGATAACTTGGACTCATTTGATTTATGTACAAGGGATCACTTGGACTTGCAGGTGCTTCTTGTTGCAAAGGTGGATTTGGGCTCACGAGTGCTTGGATTGATGTGATAGGTGTAATGGTAGGATATGAAGACGAAAGGTTGTGGGGTTGGTATGAAGTTGAGGGTTGATATGAGGATGATGGAGGTTGATATGAGGATGATGGAGGTTGATAGGAGGATGATGGAAGTTGATAGGAGGTTGAAGGTTGATATGAGGGTGATGGAGGTTGATATGATGTTGAAGATGATGACATGTAGAGTTGTTGTGGAATTTGTGGAGGTTGGGATGGTGTTTGGACTTCTTGTTGTGAGGTGAGTTGTTGTTGATGTTGGTGAATGTGTTGATGTGATGATGATGGAGGGGTTGTATAGGATAGTGATTGTTGTGAGATGGATTGATATAGATAGGGGTTGTGATAAGTTGAGAAAGGGTTGATAGGACATGTGGATGAATTTGGTTGATGTGAAGTGGGGTAAGTAGATGCAGAATTGGTTTGATGTGTAGATGGATATGATGGGATAGGTACTAGATATGATAGTTGTTGGACTTTGCAAGTGGCCAAGAGATGTTGGATTTCTTCCACGAGGTATTGTATGTGTGAGGAGTTGCTTGTTTGACCTAGTTGAATCAATTCTTGAATGCTTTGAAAGGTTTGATGCTCCAAAGGGGATTGGCTTGCATGCATGTGGTGAAGCATATGAAGGAGCTTTTGGAAGTCCTCTAAGGTTGACATGATGTCACACAAGTGATCAAATCTTAAGTCCTTTTGGGCAAGTGCTTGTTTATGATTCGGTGATGATGTGGATTGTTTGGATGAAGTTGATTAAGATGAAGGTGACTAGGATGTGCTTAGGGATGATTGGGATGGAGGTTGATTTGAGAACGATGGAGAGAATGATGTTGTGTAATGATTGGATTGATGTTGTTTGGATAATGATTTAGATACAGTGGTGATGATTTGATGATGTAGGGTGACAAGGATGTGAGTAGGATTGATTATGGATGACTTGGATGTGATTAAGATTGAGGTGGTTAAGAATGGGTGTTTAGGATGAGTGTGATTGGATTTGAATGTGATGAATGACTTGTCTTATGTGTTTGATGTTTTAATTTGATTGGGCAATGTTTAGCAAATGATCACATATAAAAATAAGAATCATTCACACAAGACATAAGCAATTTTGAATTTTGAGTTTGAAGAATGTGATAATGATTAACAAGCACATGTGTAAGACAAATCAACATGCCCTATTGTCTAGTTTGATCGGGTATGGCCAGTTAAGTTTGGTCAATGTTTAGACAAGGTTGACTAATGATTTGAAAGGGGAATCCTGTCACACAGCCGAGAGAAGGGGGTAACCCACCCTTCACCTTCACTTCCCAAAGGTAGAAAGTTCTTTGGGGCTTAGCCAAGAGTGACAGGATTCCAATTTCAAAGAGGGTGTCTTTCGATTCAGCCTCAGAATGAGGTTGTCCCTAGGGGTGATGAAATCCCCTAGCAGGCCTCCTAGGATAGGGTAAACAAAAGCAAATCAAGTGAGGTGTTTTTGATCTCCAAGATCACCTTGTGGTGTGAGGAGAGAGCATACACACACCCACTTGATTCACACTCACAGTTGATTAATTAACCCTTAGAAATTGAAATGTGATGAAAAAAACATCAAACAATGGTTCTTTTTAGCCCAATTTTAGAATGTGATTGAAGACACTAATTTATTTTAAACCTGATTTCAATGCGTGATTGAAGACAATGTTCATTTTTATGCCCAAACTGAAGTGTGTTTACAAGCAATGATTGAGAGATAAAGGATAAAAATGGATGCACCTAATTAAATTACTATCCAAATTAATGTATTTGCTGCTCCTGATGTTGCTCCAGTCCTGAATGATCACCTGCAAGTCACGAAAATGAAAACGAAGCAAGTAGACTAGCCAAATAGATTATGATGCAAAAATTGATAATCTGAGAAAATTTGATGAAAAAATAACTGATACAAGAAATCAACTTACATAAACAGATTCTTCAGGAGATTCTATGTGATTTGAAAATAAATTTCACGAAAATTTGATAAAAAATGCAAAAGATATGATGATTTGAAGTTTAAATGCAATTTTAAATTTGACTGATGAAAAAGGCAGGAAGAATGTATAGTCACCTAATAAAAACCTCACAACTACGTAGTTCTCAGAGTCCTCTTTCCGACAAGTCCTTGTTTACGTGATTTTGCCACCGTATACGAAAGTTGTGTTAGTTTGAAAAAATCAGCCTATTTTGGTATATTGGAGGCAATTAAGAAGTTGGCTGACTTTTAACAAAAAAATGCTGGAGGTTATGTCTCTGTTGGTCACATGTGAAAATTTTCTCCTCCTGGCAGTTTGTGTACTGGTGATTAGGGTTTATAAAACCCCCTGGTCACCCATGTGACCAGGGGTGAAGCGCTCCTAAAAAATTAAAGGATAAACAGGGCGCATTGAGTTTTTTTTTTTTTTTGGGATGCCGTTGGGAGGGTTTTAGGGTTTTGTGGTGTTCTGCGAGAAGAGGTGGAGGCAAGGTATGTGGAGGAGCCGAAGGGAGCTTAGGGTGGCAAAGGAGGTTTGGTGGCGAGTGTTGGGAGGGAGAACGGAGGTCGGGGGAGATGGTGTTGACCTGGCAGAGGGGGGGTGTGAAGGGAGGTCGGCAGGGAGGATGGTGTTGGGAGACCGCGGAGAAATGGCAGAGGCTGGTGGCAATGGGAGGTTAGGGCGGCGATGACTGGTGGTGAAGCGGTGGATCGGTAGGGGTGCAGGAGATGGGGTGTTGGTGGAGGATTGTTGTGGGAAGGAGATGTGGGCAGTGGCAATAGCGAGGAGGAAGTGGGAGGTAGGTGTTGCGGGAGATGGCGACAGGGGGTGCTGGTGGTGAGCTCGGGGGAAGGGAGTGGTGTCGACAGGGGTTAAAAGGGGTGGCGACCAGTAGCAATAGGGTGGTGATGGGGGTTGGAGTAGTGGCGATAGACGGTGGACGGTGGCGACGGGAGTCTATGGGGATTTCGACAGAGCAGTGGATGGTGGGAGAAGCAGTTGTTGGTGGCGACTTCAAACCTGTAAAAAAACACCTAAAACCTACAAATAAACACCTAAAACCTGCAAGACAAAACTTGCATGAAAGATGTTAACCTGCAACAGACCAGAGATGAATACCCCAGGGGTCGTGGGATCCGTACGGTATGGATCCATACAGTACGGATCCGTACAGTACGGCCTAGGGCCCCTAAATTTTTTTCAAAAAATATATCAAAGTTTATAGTCAAAATTCATGGAATCGACATCCTGAGTGCAAAAATGATGTCCATTTTTGCCTAGGACGTAACCTGCAACACTTCCTCACCAAAACTTGCAAAATTTGTTAGAAAAAATGAAGATTTTGACAAGAAACCTTCACAAAACGACGAGTAAATTCGAGACCGGGCGTGCCAATGTAATATGTGAAATCTGAATGAAGATAATGACTAATCTAATGCATAAAACAAAATGATTATACCTTCATTGAGACCTCACAATCCATGTGGGAAGGAGATGTACCATGTAGGTCCTCAGATGTTTCCCTTGATCCAAATGACTAATGTGGATTGCTCAATGCCTACAACACACTGTAAATGGGAGACAAGTGGCTTAATGCCTGATTTGGATGGAGGTTGGGAATGATTGGAATGATTTTGATAGAGGTTTGGTAGGATGAGGAGATTGGGGAGTGGTTTTTGATAGAGGTTTTATACATGAAATGGTCTCTAAAATGGCTTAGAGAGGAGTCCTATTTATAGGATTTTGGAGATGAGGATGGAGGGTCAGGATCCATCTGATGAGATCAAGGGCTAGGAATAAAAGTGAATCTTTTATTCCTAGGGATTGAATTAAAAATTCCCATTTTGGGAAGAGTGGAGGTGAGTGGGGGACAACTAAATTTTATATTCAGTGATTGGGAATGAGTGGGAGACATCTGAATATTAAATTCAGTGATTGGAGATGAGTGGGAGACATTTGAATATTAAATTCAGTGATTGGATGAGTGGGGGACAAGGTTAATTAAGTGTTTTCTTAATTAACTTAAGCATGATTTATCTAATTAAGAGGAATTTAGAGAAATAGATAAATCAATTAAATGAATATTAGGAATATTCATTCAATTAATAGGATAAGGTTGTAAGGTTAAATGAATCAATTAGGTGAATTAATTGATCACAAGGGACATGCAGATGTGGAGAGTGAATTAGTGCAGAAGAACAGAAAATTGGTTTGCAGAGCAGTCCCATTTTAGGTGTCTATAGATGGATAATGCAAACTTATGATATCGAGAAAAGAGCATTCAAGACCTTCATTGCGTTGCAGAGTAGAATTGTGTTATTATGTTTGTTTGTTGTAGATTTGGCTTCATCAATACATCTCCTCATGATTTGAAAGATCTTCATCTCTATGAGGGCTTCACCTCTAAGGTGACATCTATTTGAGTTTCAACAATTTCATTTCATCATTAGACTCGGCCTTTACCCTCCTTGGGCACACACTCTATCTAACAATGGTGTTGGAAGAATTGAATGTCCTTCTAAGGCTTGACCAAGGCAAGATCCTAAAGACCACAACCCCCAAACCATTTTATTTGTGTTTGCAGGTTACAAGTTTGGGAGCTAGAAAAGTATGGTACAGAGCAACAGTTTAAAGGATTAGAATTTGGGATCTAGAAGTACTTTGTGAAGATTCCTCTCTACTAGACTAGGGCACCCACCCCATAGTCCTCACGATAGGATTTTCCCTGAACTCAGGATCAGGTTATAGTCTGACACATCTCACTACTCTGGATCTATAGAAAAACTACCCTATCAGACTTGGGTGCCCGCTCTATAGTCCACAAAGTTTTCAATTATAGAAATCCAAGTTCTGGTATGTTTCTTATCCTTTCTGAGTGCCTTCCTATCTAGTTTTCTGCAGCATTATGTTTGTTTGTATACATTGCACTATAATTAGGGTTTGAGGCCTACTTGATCTAGGGTTTGATAAATACTTAAATATGTGAGAACCCAAATATTCATAATCCAATGCTAATTACTGAATTGGAGCAATTGTATTCACAAAAGAGGTAGACATAAATAGAAGAAATTGGTAGATATAAATAGAAGAAATTGGATACCCGATTCTCCACAATATAGGGATAGGTGGTGAGTAACCATCCATGAGAATAGCACAACTATCCATGAGAATAGTGCGAGGTGTCCATTGAGTTGACACATCTCCTAAATGACTAACAACTTAGACAAAGTCAAAGTAGCATGTGTGGAATTCACCTAACTATGATTAAATTAGTATAAATGACTTAGGATAAGTGTTTATACACCAACACCCCCCTTTAAGCATAGCTTAGGTGAGTTTATGAAAGATGGGTCCTAACTATGAGCCTAATGAGGTACCCATGTACAAATGCATCTCTCAAAAAAATGGAGTAAGATAGAAAAACCAGTGGGAAAAAACTATCCTCCAAAAACAGAGAAATGAGAAGGATTTAAGACCTGAAAAGATGTCCCTTGATGATCGAAACATCATGATGAAGAACTCTTAAGCATGTCAAAGTTTACAAACTCTAGTGATGATGGACTTGAAACTGCTACAATCAACGAACCTTCAAGAACTATAAATTGAGATAAGAGATACAAGATGCTGCATGAGTAAACATTCGAACACTACTTGATGATGTACACAAAGTCAACCAAACTTTGTGAAGTCAATAATATAGATAGTACTATGGTTAGGAGTACTAGAAACTCAAATTGTGATCCACTAAATTAATCCCCCATATGAGAGATGAAGATTACAAGGAAGGTTCATGAGGCCTTCCAAAAAGAAGATTATGCTTCATTGAAAGAAGCATTAGAATAACATCACAGTCCCCCCTTAATGCTAAGATAATATGAGCAGACAAACAGAGATCGAGAGTGTGCAAAGAATGTAGAGATGTACCAGGTGTGCTCCAAGAGACACTCACAAGAGGTGATAATAACAAATCTATGTTGTGATGATATAGCCCCCCATTATACTTTATAATTTAGTGTATGGTGCAGGAGCACCTACCTGACAGCTGGCCTTCATGAGGCAGTTAGTAGTTTAGGTCTTGTTTGTGTTTCCAAGAAGGTCTGTTAGACCAAATGCATGTAATAAGGTCATGCTGATCAGGATAAGATCATGCTGACTAGGCTTTTGCTATTTTTAGCTAGTTAGTTATAACAGCTGTCATGATGTATGTTCGGTGGGATCTCCCAGCCGCTTGGAGAGTTCCCAGCCGCTTGGAGTCGGGTCAGTAGTACTCGTAGGAAAGTCTTTATAAGAATGAGATCGTTTGATATTGCATAGACAGACAGATATCATTGATCGAGCTTGAGTGAGACTAAGAGAGAGATTGATCATATTGTATTGCATCTTTGAAATCAATAAAGTGATCATGTTTGTGTTCTTGCTCTGGTTGCATTCCATTACTTGATTGATTTGCTGGTTTGAGAGGGTGTCATGGATTTCCTGATCCATTCCACCGGTTGACTCATCTGATCAGTGGAATGGTAATGTACAGTAGGTTAGATTGTAGTTTGTTTTCTGTTTACATGCAGGTGTGCAGGATCGCGGTCGACAGATGCTGAGGAGCCTAGCATCCTCATGTGCTAGGTCAAGTTGATAAGCTGGAGTTGGAAGATCACCCTGAGGTTGGATCGGGTCATCCCTGGTGGATCGGCGAAGGGAAATTTCGCTAAGTGAAGAAGTTCGTGAAGACGGCATCATCAGGATATTTCTGCAAATATCCTGCAGACAGTTCGGACATCGTCATCCGGATAGGTGGAGAAGATCGGCATGATGTTGTCGATTGCATGAAGAGTGAGTTCGTCGGGGTGATCATCAGCAGGAGGAGCCGAGGAGTGTATCGGCATCAGGATCATCATATCGGGAGTGCCAAACATCCGCATATCGCGAGTAGATGCGGAAGAGAAAGTTTGTGTTTTTTGTCTAAGTGTTGAAAAGGTCATCAGGATAACGGGTGACGTCATCGTCATCAGGATATGACGTCATCGTCATCAGGATATTGAGATATCCCCCTTATGCGAGTTTATCCTGCCGTCGTTAAGTGCTAAGGTATCGGCGGAAGTCCGTGGTAGAAGGCTGTGTTAGCATCATCAGGAGGTTTCGAGGGAACCGGATGAATTATATCATGATGCTGTTAGTGTCGTCGGGTAGCGGAGCATCGAAGGTAAGCTGCTGAAGGTGAACGTCATCAGGATATTTGGGACAACCGGATGTTGAATATCCTGCTGACGAAGGAAGTGTTGCATATGATGATGACGATGGAGTTCGGAGCCCGATGAACAGTGGAACAGGAGGATGTGTGCGCCCGCTGAACATCATGATGATGATGTTAGAAGGAAAGCGGAGATGAACAGTAGTCGGCAGGCGGATGTTTGCGATCGTCCGAAATATGATGATGCTGACTGTGTAACGCAGAACATGATGATGCTGTTGGTAGTTTTAGGGAATATGATGATGATGGCGAAGATGATGATGATGAGGTTGGTCTGCAGACATTCATGCTATATGCGAAGGTTATAGTGTGGATGCCTCTGCATCATAGTGGTATCAGAGCTCAGCAAAAGGTCTGGGCTGTTGTGTGTTGATTCTGTCACTGAAAGGGCGGAGGTAGAGATAGAGTTGATTGTGTTGTGTGTTGATTGTGAGGTTGACAAAATGCCTCCTAAGGGTAGTGGTACTACAAGGGAACTGCAGGAGATGAAGGAGAAACATGCTAGAGAGATGAGGAAGATGAAGGAGCTTGCTGAAGCACTTCAAGCCAGGCTGACAGCCCTGGAAAAGAACAAAAAGAGGGAGGTAGAAGACAGTGAGTCTGAAGAAGATGCAGATACTGTTGAAGAGTATGAAGAGGTAGCTGAAGATCTGGATGCTGAAGACCAGAGATTGGCAAAACTGTTAAAGGCAGTGCAGAGTGAAAAACCTAAGGTAAAGGTTGATGTTTCCAAGTATACTGGAAGCTTGAATGAAGATGAGTTGTTGGATTGGATTGCTGCACTGGATAATCACTTTGAATGTGAAGATGTTGCTGAGGATCAGAAAGTCAAGATTGCAAAGACCAAGTTAGGAGGTCATGCTTTGGTATGGTGGGATTATGTACAATCTGAGAGAAGAAAACAAGGGAAGTCTAAGATCACTTCTTGGGATAAGATGGTAGCAAGGATCAAGGGTAAATTCTTGCCAAGGGATTATGAAATCCAGATGTTTAAGAAGCTGCAATTTTTGAAGCAGAAAGACAGGGATGTGAAAGCATATACTGAGGAATTTTACCTGTTGAGTATGAGATCTGGTCATCATGAGAATGAGGTAGAAAAGGTGGCTAGGTACTTGGCTGGTTTAAGGTTTAACATACAGGATGAGTTAGTGTTAGCTAACCCTAAGAATGTGGAGGATTGTTATCAAATGGCAATCAGGATTGAAGAAAAGATGAATAGAGGACATGATAAGTCCATGAGAGGAAGAGGAAACAATAGGGGAAGAGGAACAGCCCCTGCACAAAAGCAAATCAATGAGGGTCAAGAAGACACTGGTAAAGGACAAGGACAGTCTGATTTCAGAGGTGGATGGAAAGGTAATAGAGGAAGATTTGGAGGTGGTAGAGGTTCTACTACATTTTCAGGAAAGTGTTACACCTGTGGAGAGTTTGGTCATCCATCTTCCAAATGTCCAGAAAACAAAGGTTCATCATCCAGAAATGATAGAACAAGTGACAAGAGGGTACAACTGGTACAAGAAGAGAAAGAAGAAGAAAGTGCACAGAGTTCAAACAGAGGTCCTGAGAATTTTGGCTATCCAGAGAGTGGAGAATCATTGATGTTAAGGAGAATTAGTTGGCAGGCATCAAAGGATATGATGCAAAGAAGAGCTCTTTTCAAAACCACATGTAAGAGCAAAGGTAAGGTATGTAAGGTTGTCATTGACACTGGTTCAACAGACAACATGGTATCTCAGGAGATGGTTGATAAACTGAAGCTGGAAAGGATTCCACATCCACACCCTTACAAGGCATCTTGGGTGAGTGATAGGCAATCACTTTTTGTCTCTGAACAGGCATATGTGGATTTCTAGATTGGACCATATCATGATAGAATTTTGTGTGACATATTGCCTATGGAATGTTGTCACCTACTGTTAGGTAGACCATGGCAATTTGACAGAAGGGTACTGTATGATGGGTATGCTAATACCTACACCATCAAGAAGGATGGGAAGACGATTAAGTTGATGCCATTGCAGGCAAAAGCTGCAGTACAGAAGGCAGCCCAAATCATTTTAATGGGAAAGAAGGAGTATGTGCAGATGCCTAGAGGAACAGGCATAAAGGCAGTTCAGGACACTGCAGGGAAAGGAGTTGTTCCAGACAACAAGCTGAAGAAAGTTTCAGTTGTGACTGACAGAGGTCAGCAGCAGGTTCAGAAACAGGGGTGCAACCAACCATCAGTTGAGAGGCATGACAAGGATGTTGTCATAGTTGGGACTATTGCTTGTCTTATGAAGATTGACAGGAAGATACAGTTGAACACCACAGAGGCAGTTCAGAAAGAGGTTCTGGTCAGACAATCTGACAAACACAGGGTATGTGAGAGAAATGCCTACATCAACAGGCATGCAGATTTACTTGCTAGAAAGCAAGTTACAGTTCAGAAGTCTTGGAGCAGTCAAGAGACAGCAACAGACAAAGCTGGAGCAGGTCAGACTATTGACAAGGCAAAGTGTAGAGGTGGAGGACTTCCACATACTAAACTCATGGGACATGAGTTCTTTTCTTTTGGGGAGTATGGTGCAGGAGCACCTACCTGACAGCTGGCCTTCATGAGGCAGTTAGTAGTTTAGGTCTTGTTTGTGTTTCCAAGAAGGTCTGTTAGACCAAATGCATGTAATAAGGTCATGCTGATCAGGATAAGATCATGCTGACCAGGCTTTTGCTATTTTTAGCTAGTTAGTTATAACAGTTGTCATGATGTATGTTCGGTGGGATCTCCCAGCCGCTTGGAGAGTTCCCAGCCGCTTGGAGTCGGGTCAGTAGTACTCGTAGGAAAGTCTTTATAAGCATGAGATCGTTTGATATTGCATAGACAGACAGATATCATCGATCGAGCTTGAGTGAGACTAAGAGAGAGATTGATCATATTGTATTGCATCTTTGAAATCAATAAAGTGATCCTGTTTGTGTTCTTGCTCTGGTTGCATTCCATTACTTGATTAATCTGCTGGTTTGAGAGGGTGTCATGGATTTCCTGATCCATTCCACCGGTTGACTCATCTGATCGGTGGAATGGTAATGTACAGTAGGTTAGATTGTAGTTTGTTTTCTGTTTACATGCAGGTGTGCAGGATCGCGGTTGACAGATGCTGAGAAGCCTAGC
This sequence comes from Cunninghamia lanceolata, assembly GCA_027924645.1. Lineage (NCBI taxonomy): Eukaryota > Viridiplantae > Streptophyta > Pinopsida > Cupressales > Cupressaceae > Cunninghamia > Cunninghamia lanceolata. The sequence continues at coordinate 20,163,566 of BSBN01000049.1, forward strand.
ATCCTCATGTGCTAGGTCAAGTTGATAAGCTGGAGTTGGAAGATCACCCTGAGGTTGGATCGGGTCATCCCTGGTGGATCGGCGAAGGGAAATTTCGCTAAGTGAAGAAGTTCGTGAAGACGGCATCATCAGGATATTTCTGCAAATATCCTGCAGACAGTTTGGACATCGTCATCCGGATAGGTGGAGAAGATCGGCATGATGTTGTCGATTGCATGAAGAGTGAGTTCGTCGGGGTGATCATCAGCAGGAGGAGCCGAGGAGTGTATCGGCATCAGGATCATCATATCGGGAGTGCCAAACATCCGCATATCGCGAGTAGATGCGGAAGAGAAAGTTTGTGTTTTTTGTCTAAGTGTTGAAAAGGTCATCAGGATAACGGGTGACGTCATCGTCATCAGGATATGACGTCATCGTCATCAGGATATTGAGATATCCCCCTTATGCGAGTTTATCCTGCCGTCGTTAAGTGCTAAGGTATCGGCGGAAGTCCGTGGTAGAAGGCTGTGTTAGCATCATCAGGAGGTTTCGAGGGAACCGGATGAATTATATCATGATGCTGTTAGTGTCGTCGGGTAGCGGAGCATCGAAGGTAAGCTGCTGAAGGTGAACGTCATCAGGATATTTGGGACAACCGGATGTTGAATATCCTGCTGACGAAGGAAGTGTTGCATATGATGATGACGATGGAGTTCGGAGCCCGATGAACAGTGGAACAGGAGGATGTGTGCGCCCGCTGAACATCATGATGATGATGTTAGAAGGAAAGCGGAGATGAACAGTAGTCGGCAGGCGGATGTTTGCGATCGTCTGAAATATGATGATGCTGACTGTGTAACGCAGAACATGATGATGCTGTTGGTAGTTTTAGGGAATATGATGATGATGGCGAAGATGATGATGATGAGGTTGGTCTGCAGACATTCATGCTATATGCGAAGGTTATAGTGTGGATGCCTCTGCATCAGTGTATGTACACTAATTTCTCAAATTCCCTCCATGTGGAACACACATTTCAGATTTGCGGCACTTTAGGTGAGTGCATTTGGGTAAATGCAAGAAGTTGTGTCCACTTAAGGTGGAAGTTTCAGAGTTAAAAAAAAATCCGAAATCAGGTAACTAAAAATGGGATCTCGTTTCTATAAAATGGGATCCCGTTTTAGATCGGGATCCTGTTCCTTAGTGGGATCCTGAACCTAGAACCAAAAAATGGGATCCTGTTTCACAAATCAGGATCCCGTTTAGAATGGGATCACGCTTTATGAAACGGGATCACATTTTATGAAACGAGATCTCGTTTATAAACGGGATCGTGTTTTATGAAACAAGATCCCATTTTTAAAAAGTATTAAATTTAAAAAAAATGGTTATGACCCCATTTTTCCCAGTGACAAGCGACAGTTGAGAAAGGGATCCCGAGTTGAGGAAGACGATTTTCACCATCAAAACATCAGGTAAGTGGATTTTTCCACTTCTACAGTTTGGTAATGAATCTTTTGAAGTTTCCCTTTTTTTGGTGTAAAATACAATCAAAATTTAAAATGTTGACTGTTATTTAGGGTTTCTATTTATGAATTCAATAGCTATATTTTGACATTTTAGTTGTAAAATACAATTGAAATTTTGAAAGACTATAGCATATTAAAGGATAGAATTTGAACAAACTGTCAAAATTTTTTTTAAATTTGAGAATTAAGTAGCTGTATTTAGACATTTTAGCTATAAAATACAATTGAAAATTTGAAAATACTGTATCATATGAAAGGAGAGATTTTGAACAAACTGTCAAAATTTGATTTCAATTTGAGTGTTGAATAGCTGTATTTAGACATTTTAGCTGTAAAATACAATTGAAATTTTGAAATGACTGTATCATATGAAAGGAGAGATTTTGAACAAACTGTCAAAAATTATATAGCATTGGGATGATATATATATTTGGTTTTTATAAAATTTACTTATATCAATGTATGTCATTGTATTTTAAAGGCATTATTGAATAGGTAACTATCATGTAAAAAAATTACAACAAACCATAATAAAACCTTTATCACTTCCTTCATAATCAAACCTTTAGAGACAACCAACTAATCAAGAATTGAGAAGATTTTACAGTTTTTGTGATAGACAACTAATCAAGAATGAAATCAAGCCAACAAATGTAACTTTAGAGACACTTGTAGCTATCCTCACTAGCTAGGTTATGCCCTTGGGATGAACATCGTGATGTTAATTGTGATACGAGCCTAACCTCATTGGTAATGCTTCCCCTAATCTTAATGACATTGATGTAGGCCCCACTCATGATCCTTATGAAGATCTTGCCACCACTAACCTCTTTCATGATAGGTCACTATCCTCACCATCTCCTTAGACCTATAATACCTTGAGCTTATCAATTGGGACCAACATGACCCTTTATGATTTGATGTTTTCCAAAATGATGAAGCCATCATGAAACTTATGAAGTGTCAAGACCACATCCCCATGGTAATCATAAGAAAGACTTTTCCACCATACTTAACACCTATGCTTATTTTGGAGAGAAAGAAGAACCCTTTAGGCCTAAGGCACCCTAGTAGGCAGAATAGCAACAAGATATAAGAAGAAACTTGTGATCGATTAAAATGATACAATAAAAATGGGCACTTCCCAAGAGCTCCTCAATGACAAACTTCACCTTCCATTAGATACCACTCAGATACAAGATGACTCCCCTCTCCTTGTTGAGGATGCTATAGACATCAACCTGTGAATAGAAGAGGACCCTAAACTCTCTAAGATAGCAGCTCCAATGGACCTTGACATCAAAGAAGGCATAACCATTACCCTTAAAGATCACGCCGATTTCTTCATGTGGTCTTATGGTGATATGCCTTGAGACTCCATCTTTAATCATGCATCATCTTGTGGTTCACCTCAATGCCAAACCTATTCAATAAAAGCTACGCAAAATGCACCCCCAAGTAGCCCTCTTGGTCAAAGAAGAATTGTATAAACTCTTGGATGTGGGCTTCATCCAGACTATTACTTATCCTAAAAGGGTCTCTAATGTGGTCTTTGTTGATAACTAAGAGGGGGGTGAATCAGTTATCTTAATTATTTCAGCTTTCTGAATTTCCTTATGAATTAGTGCAGTGTTAAATCAAATAAGCAAACATAACCATGAAATGGAAATAGCATAAATACACATGACACAATGATTTTGATGTGGAAAACCCTGTTAGGGGAAAAACCACAGGATGATTAACCCAAGATTGTATTCTCTGTTAGAAGAATAAGATAGTACAAAATGACACTTGCCAATTAGGGCTCACTGCCTGAGCACACTGCTTGTATGAGGCTCACTGCCTACAATAGTTTATACAAGGAAACTAGATACTTGAACTGATGAGAAGCATCCACATATGCTAAGGTTTAGTTTCGGTTAAGCCTAATATACTGATCTGCTGCACTTCATTCTTACTCTCCTTAGGTGCTGCTGTCGTGTTACATTCCAAACTTGTCTTATTGCCTTCACACTACTCTTCTGCTTTTCTTCACACCATAGAATACACCACACACACTTTCTCATCAAAATCCATCTGATATATATATCTGCACAAAGGATTTTAATACCTTTCTAGTCAGTATCCGGAATAGTCAACATTTTCTCAAACTCTAGTCTGCCGGTAGAATCCTTGCTTACCAAGTGATGCGAATCAAGGAGATACTTATAGAAGTCATCTAACATGTCAGCCAATCATGGATATACCTTAAGAACCTTGATCACCATCAATATCTCATCCAGAATAATTCTGATGCTCTGTTGGTCAGTTCTTCCTCTGTCTACCAAATTGGACCCCAATACTTTAGATGCTCATATCTCTTCACTCTTTCATCACTGGAGGCTCAATCCCTGGAATCTATTAGTCAAGGTATTTCTCTTGACTTCCCTAATTTCGTAGTTTACAAAGATACTTCCTCTAAGAGATCTGGACCTGACTATTAGACCTTGCTGCTTGCTCTGTTCTTGTTTACCAGACCAAGGTATTCTTCAATCTGACTTCTAGTAAAGATACACCATGTCCTGTGGATGTGTGGAGTGGTCTTTGTTTCCATTAATGACAACACCAATGAAGCCACACAGTGTCTCTTGCTAACAATCTCCCCCTTTGGCATTGATGGAAACACTTAGTGAAATGACTAAGTGTTACACAACACTCCCCCTTGGCTGATGCTCTGTTTGTTGGATCTAGGGCATACAACTGAGAGGGGGGGTGAATCAGTTGTATACAAACTTGCTTTCTAGTTCAAACACTTGATTCGTCTTGTTAGTTAACAGCATATCAATTAATCATCCATGAAAGTAAAATGCACAAACACAAGAGCAGATAATCATCAACACAATGAACACCAAGATTTTGACGTGGAAAACTCAGTTAAGGGAAAAACCACGGGGTGATTAACCCAAGGATTATTCTCTGTTAAAAGAATAAGAAAAAGAATGGCACTTGCCAATTAGGGCTCACTACCTGAGCACACTGCTCTTGACATCTTTACCATGTCCGGATCAGTTCCATTTAAGCCCAAAAACCTCTGCTCTGCCTTCCGCACTTCTCTTCGCTACACCACTCTCATCCACACAATCCACACTACAAAATGAACTCACAAACCTTTATTTATACAAGACATCGACTTAGGAACAATCATCTAAGTCGGCAATCAACCATAAGAATATCCGCAAGATGAATAACACATCCGGTCGGCCACCACAAGAACATTCGCAGGATGAACAACTCATCCGGTCGGCTAAACAAAGCAAGAACTTCATTCGGAAGATTATCTTCAATTCTGGGCTCTACCATCAATGCGGACCAACAACACAACCTAAACATGATCCACGGACATTTCCAAGCCTGCCTAAATGACCAGGTACATCCGTACTTCCTCTACTTACTGGAATCTCTTCTCTTCCTTATCTGAAACTTCAAGAACACAGTCTGTCGCCACTGTCATAATGCAAAAGGTACTTCCGGACCTCCAAATCATACACAACTTGAGATGACACATCACGAGGACATCCCAAACACTCCTTCCAATCTGTAGATTAGGATTATACAATTCTGGACCTCATCGGACCTTTCTGTGATCCTCTGTCACCTCTAAACACTTGCTGGAACCAGTTCCACACCGACAGCCACAACTCCTTCAGATCTTCATGTGGACCTCTGAAATCTTAACTGAAGCATCTCAAGACTCATATATACAAACCCTTTGATCCGCATCCTCCGGTTTGCATCCTATACAATACATTTGCCTTCTTCTCATCACTGTTGTTCACTGTTCCTGACTGAGGCTAATTTTCTTAATATCTTCAGCACACTGCTCATCGAATCCCTCTTGTCAATGCAATATGAGTATGTTGACATCAATGACAACACTAGTTCACGTCATACTTGCAACAATCTCCCCCTTTGTCATTGATGGCAACATATGATGTGAAAAACCATCAAGACAAGAACTTCTCCTTTCTGTCACAGCTCCCCCTATCAGCAACATGTCTTCTCCTCATCTACTGCTCCCCCTTTGATCATCAACTACTTGTTTTTCACATGTCTTCTCTCCCCCTTTGACATCAATGGCAAAGGGCTCATACTTGCAATTTTAACACATCAGAATCATACCAGCTACTCCCCCTTAGTAGCAACTCCCCATCATCAATCCAGATCACAAGATATGACTGTGATATCCACCGGACTGATGCACATCAGTGCATCCTAGTTCATCACCGGAGGGGCCATGACCCCTAACTTCTCCTGGAGATATTCAAAAGAGTCCTTGGGAAGAGGTTTAGTAAAGATATCTGCAATCTGATCCTTGGAGGGAACATACTCCAACCTGACTTCTTCCTTGTTCACTTGTTCTCTCAAAAAGTGAAACTTGATAGATATGTGCTTAGTCTTAGAGTGCAATACTGGATTCTTGGAAATATTAATTGCACTTGAATTATCACAAAAAATTGTGATAGGCTCCTCATATTCAACTTTAATGTCTCTTAGCATCTGCTTCATCCATAAGATTTGAGTGCAACTACCTGCTGCTGCAATGTATTCTGCTTCAGTTGTAGACAAAGATATTGCATCTTGTTTCTTGCTTAGCCAAGAAACCAATTTCTTCCCCAAAAAGAATGCTCCACCACTGGTGCTCTTCCAGTCATCCACATCTCCTGCCCAATCTGCATCTATGTAAGCATGAAGAGAGAAATCCGGATCTCTAGGGTACCATAGACCATACTCAGCTATTCCTTTCAAGTATCTAAAAATTCTTTTGATTGCCATAACATGAGATTCTTTAGGATCAGCCTGGAATCTTGCTACAAGACCAACAACCTGCATTATATCTAGTCTAGTCTGAGTGAGATACAACAATCCACCAATCATTGATCTATACTTTGTCTGATCTGCCTTTGAGGAGTCATCATCTTTGCTCAACTTACATCCGGTTGCCATGGGAGTGTTCATTGGCTTTGAATCTTCCATACCAAATTTCCTTAACAATTCTTTCACATATTTGGTCTGAGAAATGAAGATCCCTTTCTTTGTTTGAGTAATTTGCAGACCCAAGAAGAAATTCATTTCACCAAGCATAGACATTTCAAACTCACATTTCATCTAATTTGCAAAAGTTTTGCACATACTATCTCTTCCTCCAAAAATGATATCATCCACAAACACTTCAACAATCAAAATGTTTTCATGATCAATTTTGAAATATAAGTTACTGTCAGCAGTACCTTTGTTGAATCCAATCTGCACAAGATGCTTATCCAACCTTTCATACCATGCTCTTGGGGCTTGTTTTAATCCATACAATGCTTTCTTCAACTTGTTGACCATATCATCATTGTCAAACAATTGAAATCCATCCAGTTGTTCAATGTAAACTTCTTCTTCCAGATCACCATTTAGGAAGGCAGACTTGACATCCATCTGATATACCTTGAAGTCTTTAAAGGTAGCAAATGCAAGAAATAATCTAACTGCTTCAATTCTTGCCACCGGAGCAAAGGTCTCTTCAAAATCAATTCCTTCTATTTGAGAGTAGCCTTTGCAGACCAATCTAGCTTTGTTTCTGATTACTTCACCAGCTTCATTTAATTTGTTCTGGAAGACCCATTTGGTTCCAATCACATTCCTGTCTCTAGGTCTGGGAACAAGATCCCAAGTATGATTTTTCTCAATTTGCATTAATTCATCTTTCATTGCTTTGGTCCAGTTTTCATCATTGCAGGCTTCATTTACTGTTTTAGGTTCAATCTTTGAAATCAGACAACATTCATCCTGATTTTGAGTAACATTCCTTCTAGTTTGCACACCTTTGCTTCTGTCACCTATGATCTGATCTTCAGAGTGGTTCAGTGCTACATACCTTGGAATTTTGGGAGTATCCTGCACTGCTGCTTCTTGATCAGGCTCATTCAAACCTATCTCTTCTTACTGATTTACCAGATCAGGCTGACTCTGACATACCGGAGAGGATTGAGTTCCTTGAACCTGAACACCATCTTGGTCATCTTCATCAAACTCATAAAATCTTGAGGGCTTCTCAATTCCTTCATCAACTTTCACATTAGTGCTTTCTATCATCTTCCTTAGTCTCTTATTGTAACACCAGTATGCTTTGCTTTGAGTGGAGTAACCCAAGAAAATTCCTTCATCATTTCTAGCATCAAACTTTCCCAGATCTTCAACTCTTTTAATATAACACTTGCTACCAAATACTCTGAAATACTTCACAGTAGGAGTGATGCCAAACCAGAGTTCATAGGGGGTCTTACCGGTATTGTTTCTAATTTGAACTTGATTTAGAGTGTAGACTGCAGTGCTGATAGCTTCTTTCCAGAACATCTGAGGAACATTTGCTCCCAACATCATTGTCCTGGCAGCTTCTTGGATGGTCCGGTTCTTTCTTTCAATTGCTCCATTCTGCTGTGGAGTCCTAGGAGTAGACAATTGTCTCCTTATACCCTGCTTCTCACAAAAGTCAATGAACTCACCAGATGTAAATTCACCACCTCTATCAAACCTTAGACACTTCAGTTTCAATCCGGTTTGATTCTCTACCATAGCTTTGAAGATTTTGAACTTCTCAAATGCTTCTGATTTTTCTTTTAGGAAGGTAACCCACATCATCCGGGAATGGTCATCAATTAACAACATGAAATATCTATCACCTTATAGACTCTTGATTCTTGTCAGACCACAGAGATCAGTATGTACTAATTCCAACAATCCGGTAGAGGACTGATCTTTGCTTTTGAAAGAGACTCTGCTCTATTTACCTAGCTGACATTCTTTGCACAAACTATTTGTAGGTTTCATCAATTTTGGAAGATCTCTTACAGCCTGAGTATTGCTTATCTTGATGATGTTATCAAAATTTACATGACACATTCTTCTATGCCATAACCAACTCTGATCAACTTGAACAAACAGACAACTTTTATTTGAACCAACCAGATGAAAGATATTACCTTTTGTCTGAGTACCGGATGCAATTTCAGTTCTGGAGCTTGTAAAGATTCTGCATTTTCCATTCTTAAACTGGAGATCATAGCCTTTGTCTACTAACTGACCAACACTGAGAAGATTGTGCTTCAATCCTTCAACATATAGTACATTACCTATTTTGCTCTTTCCATCAAAGGAAATAGTTCCCCTACCTCTGATTCTGCCAGCAGAATTGTCACCAAACTTTACCATTCCTCCTTCATACCTTTCCAAATTCAAGAACTTATCCTTGTCACTAGTCATATGGTGAGAACATCCACTGTCAATAACCCAATCATCCTTTTCTTCCACTTGAGCAGCCAAAGCTTTTTCCACAACATTGTGATTGACAGATTCAGAGAGTATTGAATCTTCTTCCTTGATGGCAATAAACACCCATTCATTTCTGGATTTGCTTCCTAGTTTTGATTCATCATCTGTTACTCCTTCATTGTCATCTTCTTCATGAACATAATAGCAGTTCTTTTGAAACCTTTGTCTGTTAGTATTAGACCTTGCAGATCTTTCCGGACATCTTGAAGCAAAATGACCAATCTTATTGTAGTTGAAGCACTTAAAGGGTAGTTTTCCTTCATACTTACCAGATCCTCTTGGTAGTCTTTTTGTAATGAGGGCTTCAAGTTGAGCTGTTTCTGCTTCTTCTTCTTCCATGTCTCTTCTTGCTTGATCATACCATGACATCTTCCTTGAAGAGTTTTCTCCCGGATCAAATCTCTGTTTGCCTTTCACATAGGCACTGGCTTTGAAAGCAGATTTAGTCTTGGGAGGATCATCTCCAAACTTGGTCATTTCAAATGTAGCTAGCTTGCCAGCCAATTGTTCTCTTGTGACAGTTGTGTGGGCTCTGAATTCATCAATTGCAGCAACCTTGATTTTGTAGGCAGCAGGAAGGGATCTGAGGATTTTGCAAACAATCTCATTTTCATCCAGAGTTCCACCAGCATTTCTAATTCCACACACTAGTTCATTCACTCTTGGCATAAAAGTAGTGATGTTTTCATCATCTCTCATCTTCAATCTTTCAAATTTCCCTTTCAGACTTTGCAACCTTGTACTCTTGACAAACTCATCTCCTTCATACAGAAGTTCCAGTTTAGTCAGGATCTCATATGCAGTTGGTAGATCAATAACATTTGAGAGATCTGAGTCATTCAATGCGCTTAGAAGAGCTTCCTTGGTCTATAGATTGTTTTCAGCATCTGTGATTTCATTCAGAGTTGTTGGACCACCTTGTGGAGGTACATATGGTTTTGAAACCATGGCCAAGTATGCTTTTCCCATACATTCCAAGTGACATTTCATGCGACCCTTCCAGAGAGTGAAATTGGTTCCATCGAACTTCGAACTATCCTTTTTGTATGACGACATCCTGGATCTCCTCAAGCGGTTAAGCTCCTTTCAGAGGAACTTGGTTCTGATACCAATTGTTGGATCTAGGGCATACAACTAAGAGGGGGGGTGAATCAGTTGTATACAAACTTGCTTTCTATTTCAAACACTTGATTTGTCTTGTTAGTTAACAGCATATCAATTAATCATCTATGAAAGTAAAATGCACAAACACAAGAGCAGATAATCATCAACACAATGAACACCAAGATTTTGATGTGGAAAACCCAGTTAAGGGAAAAACCACAGGGTGATTAACCCAAGGATTATTCTCTGTTAAAAGAATAAGAAAAAGAATGGCACTTGCCAATTAGGGCTCACTGCCCGAGCACACTGCTCACAAAGAGGCCCACTGCCTATAAGGAGACACACTGTCTACAAAGTGATAAGAATCACGGTCTTGAACTAGAGAATGACATCTTTACCATGTCCAGATCAGTTCCATTTAAGCCCAAAAACCTCTGCTCTGCCTTCCGCACTTCTCTTCGCTACACCACTCTCATCCACACAATCCACACTACAAAATGAACTCACAAACCTTTATTTATACAAGACATCAACTTAGGAATAATCATCTAAGTCGGCAATCAACCATAAGAATATCCACAAGATGAATAACACATCCGGTCGGCCACCACAAGAACATTCGCAGGATGAACAACTCATTCGGTCGGCTAAACAGAGCAAGAACTTCATCCGGAAGATTATCTTCAATTCCAAGCTCTACCATCAATGCAGACCAACAACACAACCTAAACATGATCCACGGACATTTCCAAGCCTGCCTAAATGACCAAGTACATCCGTACTTCCTCTACTTATTGGAATCTCTTCTCTTCCTTATCCAGAACTTCAAGAACACAGTCTGTCGCCACTGTCATAATGCAAAAGGTACTTCCAGACCTCCAAATCATACACAACTTGAGATGACACATCACGAGGACATCCCAAACACTCCTTCCAATCTACAGATTAGGATTATACAATTTCGGACCTCACCAGACCTTTCTGTGATCCTCTGTCACCTCTGAACACTTGCTGGAACTGGTTCCACACTAACAGCCACAACTCCTTCAGATCTTCATGCGGACCTCTGAAATCTTAACTAAAGCATCTCAAGACTCATATATACAAACCCTTTAATCCGCATCCTCTGGTTCGCATCCTATACAATACATTTGCCTTCTTCTCTTCACTGTTCTTCACTGTTCCTGACTGAGGCTAATTTTCTCAATATCTTCAGCACACTGCTCATCGAATCCCTCTTGTCAATGCAATATGAGTATGTTGACATCAATGACAACACTGGTTCACCTCATACTTGCAACACTATTCTAATGTACATTTTTATGGAGCTACCCCTTAGCTGGATTCCACATTTTTCACTACTCCTCACTCCCCCTTTGACATCAATGGCAAAGGGTAGAATCTGCATACCAACAATCCTCAAAAATCAACTATACTTAGCTGCATAAGTATAAATACATGATACACTTACATATATTGAAGTATATCTGCAAAAGATATCTTCAACTGGGCAAATTTTGTTGCCCATCTCTGCTTCATCCTATCCAAAATTGAGATGTGACCACTCAACAGGAATGCAAAAGGTTCTGCCCTCTTAAGATATGTCGGATCATTGGTTCAGGCTGTGGTCTGGGCATTAGTTAGGGCCTCATGCATGGCCTCTAATTTAGGGATAATCATCCCTCTAAGTTCACCCATCCTGCTTAATATGTTCTTCCTCTCCTTCTCAAGATTCTTAATCTCATTCATGACTACAATAGTTTGACATTCCTAGTTTATTTTGGATACAGTGAGAGGATCAAAATTCTGAGAGAGGCTTGACAGTTTATCCTCTTGTTCTTTCACTTTCTTCTCAATATCCTTTGTTACTTTAGTCTAGGATATACAAAATTTATATACTTCACCTCCATCCTTAAGAGCATTTTCTAAGCTCTTTATCCCAATATCCATATTTCTCCTATCATTGGTTATAAAGCCTTGTAACTTGGAGAATCTCTTATCCAAAAACTCTTTCTGGACCTTCACCTCAGTTGATTTCTCTAAAGATTCAAAATGAGTGCTGACAGAATTAACAAGAGACTTGAGATTACCAGATGAAGAAGCTGAGGAATCCTTCTGAAAGGATGGCATGGTCTTTTCAAGCACACCGGATGCAATTTCTAGCAGCTCACAGTCTTCCATGTGAGACTTTAGAAGTTTCTCTTTAGCCTTTGCTTGGGCAAAGAATGCTATCTTCATTGTTTGAACCAGGGAGAGAGAATCAAAGTCAAATGGTCCTTGAAGTAACTCCAGTTCATCAATCTCCATCATTTCTTTAGTCAAGAAATCCTTGAAAGTTTTTGCAATGTCTCTTGCCGGAGACAAAGTTTTCTTTTCTTCTGCACTGTCACTTGTGTTCTTCTCAACTTGACCTTCTTCTCTTCCCTTCACTTCTTCTTTCTCCTCTATTCTTTCTTCTCCTTTGGATCCAGAGACTGCTAGAGAATTTGGATTTACTTCTTCTTGGACTTCCTCTTCCGGAACAGAGGAATCTAAGTCCTTAGCTTTTTCTTCACTAGTCTCCTTTGCCTCTTCTGCTACAGTCTCAGTAGATTCTTCTTTGTTATCCATTCCCAAGGGATCATCACTTAAATCCTCTATAACAGGAATATTGAATCTTTTATAGGCTTTCCGGAGGATTTCTTCTATTTCTTTTGCCACTTTATTAGTTTCTCCAAGCATGAGCTGATTCATTCTAGCCTTACTCCGGAACTCATCCTTGCAATCTTTGAAGATCATATTTATTTGCTTCTGAGTGATTGAAGGAAAGAGATGAATGGCTATCTATTCCCAAATCTCAAGATCCTTTGCCTTAGCATTATACTTTTTTATTTCTAATTCCTTCTCTAGGCTTTTGGGAATGAGAGATATGATTTCAATAAAAGCCTTATTATAGATATTCAAATATCTGACTATAGCTTCTTGCAAGATCTTTTGGTCAGCTTCATTATAATCATCATAGAATTCAGTCATTGGTTTTAGGTTTCCATCCACAGTGACTAATTTGACTACATCATCAATGGATAGAGTGGGCCTTTCAACAAATTCTTCTGCCATCTCTTCCATGTCTTGACCTGTAGAAGATTTACTAGATCCTTTCTTCTTCTTCTTCTTCATTTTCTTTACCTCCTCATCTAACTCAGTTTCTTCATCATCCTTCTGACTGATGTAAGACCTTGTGGCCTTTGTCTTAGTTCTTTTCTCTACCTTACCAAATGATTTTGCTTTCGGTTTAGATGCCTTTGATCTTTTAGCAGTTGCAGGTGCAGAGCTCTTAGAAGCTCTGGTCTGGGAGGGGGCTTTTGCCAGAGCACTTTCTTTTTCTACTTCTTCATTTTCTTTTTCTACTCTTTCCATCTTTTCTCTATGGGCATCAAGTGCCTCTTTTGAGATTCCATGCCTCTTGGCAACTTCTTCAACTTCCCTTCTCACTTTTCTCTTGATTTTAGGCTGTCTAAGTTCCACATGAACTTTTACACTCAGCTCTTGGAAGGTTCCAAACCTTTCTGCCTTAGGGTCTTTGGGCTAGCTTAGCAGATGTTGGATATGGAGCTCTACAATTTTCTCATCTACTTCATACCCCATTGGCATGATTCAGACTATCCATGGCTCCACTGCCTCCATTAGGCATTGATCAGTGTCAACCATGAAACACACTATATCTTTGTACTTCTCAACCAATGATTGGGGAATTCTTTCTCTGGTTTGCATCATATTTTGAAAGTTCTTGAAGGAACCCCACAGAGCTGTATTTCTTGCCTTAGCATCCCCAAGCCGCCCATGTAAGTAATCTCTGATTTGAACTACAATAGGTCTGTCATTCTACCATACCTAACCACTGGATCTAGGCAACTCATTCATAAAGTAGAAAAATAAACATAATATCAGTCCACCATACTTAAAAGAGTTCTTTTTGTCCTTCTTGATCTTCTATAAGTTTTCCATTAGTTGGCTTAGAAGGAGTTCACAGAGATCATAATCTGCATTCTTTCTCAACATTTCATAAGTAGTATACATAGTAGTTCCGGATACTAAATTCTCCCTGCTGGAGTGATATATCTTATAGCCAATTATCATAGATGCAAACTTGATATCCAGATCAGTGATATCTTCTATGGTCATTGCTCTCTTATCAAATTTTAATCTGGTGGCCTCAGTCACAGTTTGGTTTTTGACAGATTTGAGAACAGGTAACCCTCCAGAAGAGTGTAAACTAGTTACTGCCTTAATTGCATCCTTGGTGATCTTGAATGGTTTATTCAACCATAAGAAGTTATCATGCACTCTTCTCAACACATACCGGACCCACTCATCTTCTTCAAGATAGGGGAAATGGATGTACTGACTGAAATGTTTATCCTGGATGGCCTTATACTGAGGTTTTAGTTCAAAAGATTCATCTATTAGTTCCTTGTGGTAGATGTCCATCAGCTTGGATTCACCAAACTCTTCAATGTTTGCGTGAATGTAAACCCTAACCTCTTCTACATGCAAAACCCCATGCAGAATACTGGAAAAAGCCCCTAAGGGATCCACTTCTAGAGATTTGTAAGGATGTTTCTCAAATTTGGGTCGAGGCCTATCAAAAATCTTTACAACATTTGGAGTACCCATCTTCAAAAGATTTATAGAGAGATTTTCAACAATGGAAAATACCTTTTACACTTCTAGGGTTCGCTGAATGAGCTAGATTAATTTGCTGGAAGAATCGACTTCAATGGTTGATCTTTTGACAATTTGAGACAATTTGTTGTAGAGCTCCTTTTCTCTTCTTCTTGAATGCAAATGTGCAAATGACAGACAAATGAGCCTTTTTAATTCTAGAAAAACCCTAATTTTATATTGAAATAAATGCACAACTCAAGTCATTCTAGTTGTCTGGTTCTTCTTATTTTGAGAAAGATCTTTTTCTGGATCACTGAGATATACTTAGAGTTATCCTTGGTGATTAATAACAAACTATCTTACTTTCCCCAAACACTTGATCTATCCACAGAACAAGATGCCTCGAATTTGAATCATACCAGATTTAACTGTGATAGTCCTATTTTACCGGATGACTATTAAACTGAATCATTCTGGGAAGATTAGACTCTTCAAATCTTCTTGCAGATCTTCCATATCTTTACCAAGCTTTCTTTAGATGTTTCTCTGAGAATCCTTTAATTCGTAACTTCCCATATGCCAATTTCAGGTACCAATTGACTAGCTGGGGGATTTGTTTTTCTTAGTAAATCCCCCTAAGTCAGAGCTCATCTACTCAATTTCCAAAAGGATTATCAGCACCAGATTCTGGTGCAGATCCATCCCCAACATTCTCTATGCTTCTCTTCACCCAAATCTTATTCATCTCCCTTTGAATTTTATCTGCGTTTACTTTTCTCTTTCATTTGTCTTGGCTATGATTATCCTATTCTAGACCCCTTTTGTCTTGATTCTTACTTCTACAGAATTTGGTAATATGACCGGATCTATTGCAACTGTAGAAGACAACATTTCTTTGCATATTTGACTAATATCCTCTTGATCTACACTGATTAGCCATATGACCCATTCTATTGCATGCAAAGCATCTACCATTGAATGAATTGTTTATTTGTATGTTTCTACACTCATGGGATTTGTGACCATACCTTTTGCAATTGAATCATTGTCCAGGGAAAGATGTATTAGTCTGATTCATTCTTTTTCTGCATTGATTTGCTTTGTCACCAAAGTTGTTGCAGTTGTGGCAGTATCCATTGAAAGATGGATATCTTTGAGCATTTGCTTGTCTTATCAGAGGTCTTCTAGGCTTGTTTCTTGGATGTTCTGATCTTGAGTTCTTTTGACCGGATCTAGAGCTTTCACCTTTTTCATACCCCAAGCCTTTCTTGTCATCCACCCTTTTTTGGCTTTGAAGAAGAACTTCAAGTTGAGTAGAGCTTATCTTGAATTTCTCTTTGTATTCATTTGTTGTTTGAAGATCCCTTTTAAGAGTGTCAATCTGATTCTCAAGTTGTTCTTCATTATCTCTAGCTTCTTCAAGATCAGATTGTAGATGCTTGATTATTCTATCCATTTTGTGGTAGTCTTCTAACTTCTCCTTGAGAGATTGTCTTAGATCATCTTCAGTTTTTCTTTTCTCTTCAATTTCTTGGGTGAATTTCATAACTCCTGATTCCATTTCATGTCTTACCATAATGACCTCTTTTGATAACTTTTCACATAACTTGGTTTTCTCCTTTAGATCTTCATTTGTACCATTGTCTTCACTTTGACTTGCCAATTGCTGAAGTAGATCTTTTCTCATTTTCATAGAGATACTCAGTTTCCCTTTTAGTTCATTTATGAAATCATCAGCCTATTTGAGTCTTTCCTTTAATTCATTGACTTCAGAATTTGATTGCTCAAGATCATCTAGGGAAGACTGAAGTTGTTCCCTCATACCATACATATCCATTTGAGTTCCCAGATCTTCCTCAAGTTGTTAGGCTCTGTTTGGAGGAACTTGGCTCTGATACCAATTGTTGATAACTGAGAGGGGGGGTGAATCAGTTATCTTAATTATTTCAGCTTTCTAAACTTCCTTATGAATTAGTGCAGCATTAAATCAAATAAGCAAATATAACCATGAAATGGAAATAGCATCAATACACATGACACAATGATTTTGACGTGGAAAACCCTGTTAGGAGAAAAACCATAGGGTGATTAACCCAAGATTGTATTCTCTGTTAGAAGAATAAGATAGTACAAAATGGCACTTGCTAATTAGGGCTCACTGCCCAAGCACACTGCTCGTAGGAGGCTCACTACCTACAATAGTTTATACAAGAAAACTAGATACTTGAACTGATGAGAAGCATCCACATATGCTAAGGTTTAGTTTCGGTTAAGCCCAATATACTGATCTGCTGCACTTCATTCTTACTCTCCTTAGGTGTTGTTGTCGTGTTACATTCCAGACCTGTCTTACTACCTTCACACTACTCTTCTACTTTTCTTCATATCACACAATACACCACTCACACTTTCTCATCGAAATCCATCTAATATATATATCCACAAAAAGGATTTCAATACCTTTCTAGTCAGCATCTGGAATAGTCAACATTTTCCCAAACTCTAGTTTGTTGGCAAAATCCTTTCTTACCAAGTGATGTGAATAAAGGAGATACTTATAGGATGTCAGCCAATCATGGATGATACCTTAAGAAACTTGATCACCATCAATATCTTATCCGAAATAATTCTGATGCTCTATCGCTCAGTTCTTCCTCTATCTACCAAACCGGACCCCAATACTTTAGATGCTTATATCTCTTCACTCTTTCATCACTGGAGGCTCAATCCCTAGAATCTATTAGTCAAGGTATTCCTCTTGACTTCCCCAAGTCTGCACTTTACAAAGATACTTCCTCTAAGAGATTCAGACCTGACTGTCGGACCTTGCTGCTTGCTCTGTTCTTGTTTATTAGACCAAGGTATTCTTCAATCTAACTTTCGATAAAGATACACCATGTCCTGTGGATGTGTGGAGTGGTCTTTTTTTCCATCAATGACAACACCAATGAAGCCACACAGTGTCTCTTGTCAATAGTCTTAGTTAGCAAGAAAACTAAGGGAATTCATGTTTGCAATAACTTTTGAGACATCAAAAAAGGATACCCTAAAGATAACTTTTCTCTACCAAACATTGATATGATCATGGATCTCATAGCCATATATAAAATGTTATCATTAATCTGGATATAATATCCCTTGAAACATTTGTGTTAGACATGGAGACACCTAGATTATGGAGAGGTCTATGTAAGAAAACACCTCATGTAGACTCAACACAAACTTATCCCTCAACCCTCTAAATTGTGACTTACATCATTTGATTACCGTGGAACACACTATAGACAACTCTATACAAATTTGGCAAAAGATATTTTATCCTAACAGAAACTTATATATGTAGAAGTAGACTACTACATAAGATCCTCTAGGATAATAACGCTTGTTGTGATCTCCAACACTATGATCCATATGTACTCTTGAATTTGTTGATACTTGGTCCTATTGATGAAAATGCATCGAATTAACTTCAAAATTTTGTGCATATAATTAGATTTGATATACTTCTTAAAAGGAAAGAGTTGGGACTAACAACTAAATAGAAAACAATAATTTTGCAAATAGGAAATAGGAAACAAAATCAAGCTAGAACCATCTTGACTAATTTATCTTTTTCTAGCTAGTTTGAATCCCTACAATCACAAGTTAAAAACAAAGCATCAAAATTTTCATTAAATTTAAATCACAAATCATTAGAATATATTCATCTTCATACTCAAATTAGCTAGGTAGGCAACTAGTAGTCAATCCTATCTCCATTATCAAATTTGGTTTCCATAGGCACCTTCACCAAATTTGGGTTTTTAGATCATGTGACATGCACAAGATATCCACCACAAGGTAGTTTTCCAAGTCTAGTTATAGTCTTGTAGATTTTCATTATGATTCTACCTAGGTGGTATGATAGTCCATTGGTTTCTAGATGACATCATTCAATGGCATAGATGCATATGAACATTCACCATTCATTGATATATATTGATAGTAAAATAGAGTTTTAAAATGCTCTTAAGGTTTGGGACAATCATAGCGTTAAGATGGTGCAAATTTTAAGACTATTTAGACTAATTAAATGGTCTTAGTCTCAAGATAAATAACACACATAAGATTTGGGACTAACTAAATAGAAAACAATAATATTGCAAATACATACGAATAGGAAACAAAATCAAGCTAGAACCATCAACTAATATATTTTTCTAGCTAGATTGAATCCCTACAATCACAAGTTAATCAAGGCATCAAATTCTTCATTAAATTTTAATCACAAATCATCAAAATATATGTTGATAACTGAGAGTGGGGGTGAATTAGTTATCTTAATTGTTTTAGCTTTCTGAACTTCCTTATCAATTAGTGCAGTATTAAATTAAATAAGCAAACATAATCATGAAAAGGAAATAACATCAATACACATGACACAATGATTTTGATGTGGAAAATAATATTAAGGGAAAAACCACGTGGTGATTAACCTAAGATTGTATTCTCTATTAGAAGAATAAGATAGTACAAAATGGCACTTGCCAATTAGGGCTCACTGCCTGAGCACACTGCTCACAGGAGGCTCACTACCTACAATAGTTTATACAAGGAAACTAGATACTTGAACTGATGAGAAGCATCCACATATGATGAGGTTCAGTTCTGGTTAAGCCCAATAAACTGATCTGCTGCACTTCATTCTTACTCTCTTAGATGTTGTTGTCTTATTACATTCCAAACCTGTCTTACTGCCTTCACACTGCTTTTTTGCTTTTCTTCACACTACACAATTACACCATACATACACACATATCTAAATCCATCTGGTATATATATATCCACACCAAGGATTTCATCCACTTTCTAGTCGGCATCCGAAATGCTTAATATTTTCCCAAACTCTGATCTGTTGGCTGAATCTTTGCCTACCAAGTAATGCGGATCAAAGAGATGCTTATAGAAGTCATCAATAATGTCGGCCAGTCATGAATGATACCTTAGGAAGCTTGATCACCATCAATATCTCATCCAGATTTAGGTCTGATGCTCTACCGGTTAGTTCTTCCTTTGTCTACTCTGCCAAATAGAAATCCAACACTCAAGTGCTCATGTCTCTTCACTCTTCCATCACCGGAGGCTCAATCCCTAGAATCTATCAGTCAATGTACTCCTATTGACTTCCCCAAATCTGTACTTTACTAAGATACTTCCTTTGAGAGATCCGGACCTGACTGTCGGACCTTGCTACATGCTCTATTCTTGCTTACTGGACCACAACACTTATGAAACCATATAGTGTCTCTTACCAACAATCTCCCCCTTTGGCATTAATGGCAACACTTAGTGAAAAATGGCTAAGTGTCACACTATACTCCCCCTTGGCTGATGCTCTATGCTTATGTACATTTTCTGAAGCTCCCCCTTAGCTAGATTCCTCATTTTTCACTGTTCCTCACTCCCCCTTTGACATCAATGGAAAAGGGTGGGGTTCGCACACCAAAATTTCCAAAAAAAATCTATACTTAGCCATATAAAACATATATACATGTTTTACCTACATATAATGAAATATATCTACAAAAATGGTCTTTAGCTGTACCACTTATGTCGCCCAACTTTGCTTCATCCTGTCCAAAATTGAGATGTGACCACTCAACAAGAATGCAAAAGCTTCTACCCTTTTTAGATCTGTCGAATCACTGGTCTAGACTATAGTCTGAGCATCACTTAGAGCCTCATGCATGGCCTTTAACTTAGGGATAATGATCCATCTTAGATCACTCAACCTACTTATTCTATTTTTCTTCTCCTTCTCAAGCTTCTTAATTTCATTCAAGACTGCAATAGTCTGACATTCTTGATTTATTATGGGAGATGAGAGAGGATCAAAACTTTGAGACAAGCTTAGTAGTTTATCTTCTTGCTCTTTTACTTTCTTATCAACATCTTTGGTCACTTTGGGCCAGGATAAACAAAATTTATAAATATTTCCACCATCTTTGAGAGCATTTTATAAACTCTTTATCCCAATATCCATAACTCTCCTATCATTTGAGATTAGACCCTATACTTCAGAGAATCTCTTATCCAAAAATTCTTTCCTGACTTTTTCTTTTGCCGCTTTCTCTAAAGAATCAAAATGAGTATTAACATAATTTATAAGAGATTTTTAGATTACCAGATGTAGAGGCTGTAGGATCCTTTTGGAAGGATGGAATGATCTTTTCCAATACTCCAGATGCAGTTTCTATGAGCTCACAGTCTCCCATGTGAGCATTTTTTCTTTTGCCTTTGCTTGAGTGAAGGAAGCTAGTTTCATGGTTTGAACCGGAGAGAGGGAATCAAAATTGATTGGTCCTTGAAGCAATTCCGGTTCACCAAATTCCATCATTTCTTTGGTCAAGAACTCTTTAACTGCTTCTATTGTGTCTCTTGCTAGAGACAAAATTTTCTCCCTTTCTACAGCCTTACTATTGTCACCTTCTTTTTCCTTCACCTTTGCTTCTTGACTGATCTTTTCTTCTACTCTTTCTTTTTCTTTGGATCCAGAGTCTGCAGGGGAAGTTGGAGGAGAGATGTTTGTTTGTTCATTGACCTCCTCTTCTGGAGCAGAGGAATCTAAGTCCTTACCTTTCTCTTCACTTGTCTCCTTTACCTCTTCTGCTACTATCTCAGTAGATTCTTTTTCAACATCTGTAGCCGAGGGATCATCACCTAGGTCCTCTATAATAGGAATGTTGAATCTTTTGTATGCATTCTGGAGGATCTCTTTTGTCTCTTTTTCTACTTTTTTAGTTTCTCTGAGCATGAGCTGATTTAATCTTGCTTTGCTCTAGAACTCATCCTTACAATCTTTGAAGATCATATTCTTCTGCTTAGGAGTGATTGAAGGATATAGCTAAATAGCTATCTATTCTCGGATCTCAAGATCATTTGCCATAGCATTATTCTTTCTTATTTCTAATTCCTTCTCTAATCTTTTGGGAATGAGAGATATGATTTCAATAAAAGCCTTATTGTAGATATTTAGATACCTAACTGTGGCTTCTTGCAAGATCTTTTGGTCAGCTTCATTGTAATCATCATAGAATTCAGCCATTGGTTGAAGGTTACCATCTACAGTAACTAATTTTATGATGTCATCAATGCACAAAGTAGGCTTCTCAACAAATTCTTCTATTATTTCTTCAATAGAGGGTTCATTAGATGTTTTCCTCTTCTTCTTCATTTTCTTTACTTCCTCATCTGATTCTGTCTCTTCTTCATCCTTTTGGCTTGTGTAGGAACTTGTTGCCTTTTTCTTGGTTCTCTTTTCTCCTTTTCCAGATGTCTGAGCTTCTGGTTTTGAAGCCTTTTGACCTTGGAAGTGGTAGGTGCAGAGCTTTTGGTTGATCTAGTCTGGGAAGGGGCTTGCACCAGAGCACTTTCTTTTTTTGCCTTTTCCTTTTCTTCCCTTTCCATCTTTTCTCTATTTGCATCTAGTGCCTCTTTTGAGATTCCATGCCTCTTGGAAAACTCTTCTACTTCCCTCCTCAATTTTCTTTTTATTTCCGGTTGTCTTAGCTCCACATGGATCTTCATACTTAATTCTTCAAAGGTTCCAAACCTTTCTGCTTTAGGATCCTTGGGTTGACTGAGCATGTGTTGAACATGTAGCTCAACAATTTTCTCATCTACTTCATATCCCATTGGCATGATCCAGACTATTCTTGGCTCTACTGCCTCCATTAGACATTGATCAGTTTCTATTGTAAAGCATACTGTATCTTTATACTTTTCAACTAAGGATTGGGGGATTCTCTCTCTTGCTTGCATCATGCTCTGAAAATTCTTGAAGTAGCCCCAGAGTGTTGTATTCTATGCCTTGGCATCACCAAGCCCATGTATATAATCTCTGATTTGGATGGCTACTGGTCTATCATTCTGCCATACCCAACCATTGAATCTGGGAAGCTCATTCATGAAGTAGAAGAACAAGCACAGTAACAGCCCACCATACTTGAAGGAGTTCTTCTTGTTCTTCTTGATCTTTTGTAGGTTTTCCATTAGTTGGTTCAGAAGGAGTTCACAAATATCATAATCTACATTTTTTCTCAACATTTCATAAGCAGTGTAAATTGCAGTTTCAGGTACTAAATTTTCCCTGCTAGAGTGATATATCTTATAACCGATGATCATGGAGGCCAACTTGACATCCGGATCAGTGATGTCTTCTATTGTCATTTCTCTTTTGTCAAATTTTGATCTGGTAGCCTC
Source organism: Cunninghamia lanceolata (assembly GCA_027924645.1). Taxonomy (NCBI): domain Eukaryota; kingdom Viridiplantae; phylum Streptophyta; class Pinopsida; order Cupressales; family Cupressaceae; genus Cunninghamia; species Cunninghamia lanceolata. The sequence continues at coordinate 20,186,419 of BSBN01000049.1, forward strand.
ACTCACAGTTTGATTCTTGATGAATTTGAGAATAGGAATCCCACCAGATGAGTGCAATCTGGTTACTGCCCTAATGGCATCCTTGGTTATCTTAAATGTTCCATTCAACCACATGAAGTTATCATGCACTCTGCTCAAAATATAATGGAGCCATTCTTCTTTTATAAAATAGGGGAAATGAATGCATTGTGCAAAATGCTTGTCCCTGATGGCTTTATACTGAGTTTTGAGTTCAAATGAGTCATATATCAAATGCTTGTGATAGATATCAATCAGTTTAGATTCCCCAAAATCTTCAATTTCACATGAATATATGCCCTAACATCTTCTACATGCAGAACCCCATGCAGAATGCTTGAAAAGGCACCTAGGGGATCAACTTCTAGGGATTTATATGGATGTTTCTTGAATTTAGGACACGGCCTATTAGTGATCTTTACAACATTTGGTGTAGTCATCTTCAAAGGATTTTACAGAGAAATATTCAATAACAGAAAATACCTTTTGTGCTTCTAGGGTTCGTTGAATGAGTCGGATTAATTTGCTAGATGAATCGACTTCAACGGTTGATCTTTTGAGAATTTGAGATAGTGTGTTGTAGAGCTTCTTTTCTCTTCTTCTTGAGTGCAAATGTGCAAATGACGAGTGAATGAACCCTTTTAACTCTAGGAAAACCCTAATTTCATATTGCAATAAATGCACAACTCAAGTCATTCTGGTTGCCTGGTTCTTCTTATTTTAAGAAAGATCTTTTTCTGGATCACTGAGATATACTTAGAGAAGTCCTTGATGATTAATAAAAAATTATATTTCTTTCCCTAAAAACTTGATCTATCACAGAACAAGATGCCTCGAGTTAGAATCATACCAGATTTAACTGTGATAATCCTATTTTATCAGATGACTATTAAACTAGATCAATATTGGAAGATTAGACTCTTCAAATCTTCCTGCGGATCTTCCATATTTTTACCAATCTTTCTTTAGATGTTTCTCTGAGAAACCTTTTATTCTGCAACTTCCCATGTGCCAATTTGAGACACCAATTAACTAGCTGGGGGAAAATGTTTTTCCTTGTGTCTGCCCCTAAGCCAGAGCTCACTTTTTAATTTCTGGAAGGAATATCAGCACCAGATTCTGGTGCGGATCCATCCCCTATATTCTCTATACTTCTCTTAACCCAAATCTTGTTCATTTCACTTTTAACTTCATCCACATTCACTTTTCCTTTTCCTTTGTCTTGATTCTGATTATGAAGCACCAGACCCCTTTTGTCCTGATTCTTGCTTCTATAGAATTTGGCAATATGACCGGATCTATTGCAATTGTGGAAAATAACTTTTCTTTGCATATTTGAATGGTATCCTCTTGATCTGCATTGATTAGCCATCTATCCCATTCTATTGCATGCAAAGCATCTACCATTGAATGAATTATTTATTTGCATATTTCTGCATTCATGAGATTTGTGACCATACCTTTTATAGTTGAAACATTGTCCGGAGAAGGATGTATTCATCTGATTTATTCTCTTTCTACACTGATTAGCTTTATGACCAAAGTTATTGTAGTTGTGGCAGTATCCATTGAAGGATGGATATTTTTGAGCATTAGGTTGCCATACTGGAGGTCTTCTAGGCCCGTTCCTTGGATTTCCTGATCCAAAATTCTTCTGTCCGGATCCAAAGCTTTCACCTTTCTCATATCCCAAGCCATTCTTGTCATCTACCCTCTTTTGGCTTTCAAGAAGAACTTCAAGTTGAGCAGAACTTATCTTGAATTTCTCTTTGTATTCATTTGTTGTTTGAAGATCCTTTTTAAGAGTGTCAATTTGATCCTCAAGTTTCTCTTCATTATCTCTAGCATCTTCAAGATCAGATTCTAGATGCCTGATTATTCTATCCATTTTGTGGTAGTCTTCTGACTTCTCCTTGAGAGATTGTCTTAGATCATCTTTAGTTTTTCTTTTCTCTTCAATTTCTTGGGTGAATTTCATAACTCCTGATTCCATTTCATGTCTTACCATAATGACTTCTTTTGATAACTTTTCATATATCTTGGTTTTCTCCTTCAGATCTTCATTTGTACCATTGTCTTCACTTTGATTTGCTAATTGCTAAAGTAGATCTTTTCTCTTTTTCGTAGAGAGACTTAGTTTCCCCTTTAGTTCATTTATGAAATCATCAGCCTGTTTGAGTCTTTCCTTTAGTTCATTAAATTTAGAGTTTGATTGGTCAAGATCATCTAGGGCAGATTGAAGTTGTTCCCTCATACCCTATACATCCATTTGAGTTCCCAGATCTTCCTCAAGCTGTTAGGATCTTTTGGAGGAACTTGGCTCTAATACCAATTGTTGATAACTGAGAGGGGGGGTGAATCAGTTATCTTAATTGTTTAAGCTTTCTGAACTTCCTTATCAATTAGTGCAGTATTAAATTAAATAAACAAACATAATCATGAAAAGGAAATAACATCAATACACATGACACAATGATTTTGATGTGGAAAACCCTGTTAAGGGAAAAACCACGAGGTGATTAACCCAAGATTGTATTCTCTGTTAGAAGAATAAGATAGTACAAAATGGCACTTGCCAATTAGGGCTCACTACCTAAGCACACTGCTCACAAGAGGCTCACTGCCTACAATAGTTTATACAAGGAAACTAGATACTTGAACTGATGAGAAGCATCCACATATGATGAGGTTTAGTTTTGGTTAAGCCCAATAAACTGATCTACTGCACTTCATTCTTACTCTCTTAGATGCTGCTGTCCTATTACATTCTGAACCTGTCTTACTACCTTCACACTACTTTTCTACTTTTCTTCACACTACACAATTACACCATACATACACACATATCTAAATCCATCTGGTATATATATATCCACACCAAGGATTTCTTCCACTTTCTAGTTAGCATCCAGAATGCTTAATATTTTCCCAAACTCTGATTTGTCAACTAAATCTTTGCCTACCAAGTAATGTGGATCAAAGAGATGCTTATAGAAGTCATCAATCATGTCGGCCAGTCATGAATGATACCTCAGGAAGCTTGATCACCATCAATATCTCATCTGGATTTAGGTCTGATGCTCTACTAGTTAGTTCTTTCTCTGTCTACTCTACCAAATAGAAACCCAACACTCAAGTGCTCATGTCTCTTCAGTCTTCCATCACTGGAGGCTCAATCCCTAGAATCTATCAGTCAATGTACTCCTATTGACTTCCCCAAATCTACACTTTACTGAGATACTTCCTTTGAGAGATTCGGACCTGATTGTCAGACCCTATTGCATGCTCTATTCTTGCTTACGAGACCACAACACTTCTTCAATCTGACTTCCGGTATAGACACACCATGTTCTGCGGATGGGTGGGATGAACTTTGTTGCCATCAATGACAACACTTATTAAGCCATATAGTGTCTCTTGCTATCAATATATTCATCTTCATACTCAGATTAGTCCTAGGCAACTAGTAGTCAATCCTAGATCTCGATTATCAAATTTGGTTGCCATAGACAACTTCACTAATTTTAGGTTTTCATATCATGTGGCATGCACAAGATATCCACCTCAAGGTAGTTTTCCAAGTCTAGTTATAGTCTCAAGCAAATGTTCATTATGATTCTACCTAGGTGGTATTATAGTCCACTAGTTTCTATGACATCATTCAATAGCATAGATGCATCTTTTGTCCAAAATGGTTGTGACAATAAAAAAAGAAGCTTATTGAACTCATAATCAATAGGAAACCCCTGGTCATAATAGGAGGTCTTGAAGTATTGGACACTTCAGTTTGGAAAATACTTGCAGCAATCCTGAACTGAGGACAATCTAGCTTTGTATGAGCATTGGTGTTATGTATCCTGCACCAATTTGTAAGTGCTACCTCTGCAAGGTTTACTCTAGTGGTCTGTTTAGGTTCACTAGGAGGCTGGTTATCTAGAGGTGATGGCAGAGAACCATTATTTGGCCTAGTGTTCCACACTCTAGGTTGTCTATGAGGATTATTGTTTCTATTGTTATGGTAATTATTGTTGTATCCCCTATCAAGATAATTAGGTCTATCATTGGCATAACCTCTATTCTAATTTGGTTGAGAATAGAAGTTCTGACTCCTCAGATGAGTGATCTTAGTGGTGAGTTTCCTTAACTATGCTACTATATCCTTTATTTCTTCTTCCTCTTCTTGAACCTTGGCCACTACATTCTCTGTTTGAGGCTTGAAAAAGGAAGATCCATTGTTATTGTTGGATTGTTCCACAACCTGAGGTATTTGTGTTTGTTCTGGATATTGTAACATCTAGCCATTTCCATTTGGTGGTGGCATGATACTGAGTGGAGGTATCTACAAAGGGGCTGGCATCACAGCTAGAGGTATCAGGGCTCCATTGGTCTGTTGGTGAACAGGATATGTAGGATAACCAAGAAGTGTAGGGAAGGCAATATTTGGTGTGGGAGCAGGAGCCAATTGCTAACTGACTTTGATAGCTTCTTCAAAAACTCTTGCCAAATTTGTTACACCAAGATGTGCTCTCCTGATAAACATGGAAGTCAGGGGATCTAAGGCTGAGTAATAAATGCTCCTAGTAGCTTCATCTGTTACAAAATAGGGAACAACTAGCTTAGATAGTATCTTTTGGAACCTTGCATTGAAATTGGCAATAGGTTCTCCTTCAAATCTCTTTATTGTGGCAAACAAATGATAATTCATTGGAGGATCTATAGGTACCTTGAAACTATCCTTGAAATCTTTTTCCAAGGCATCCCATGAATCGACTGAACCTTGACCAAGACTGATATACCAATTATATGCCTCTTCCCCTAAGGAAAATGGAAATAACCTGAATACCACATCTTGATGCTCATATCTAGCCCTACAACAAGCTTCCTTGAAGGTTCTGATGTGATCATCAGCATCCTGATATGGATGATACTTAGGACAAATTTTATCAAGATTCTTAGGCAAAGCATGATATGCATTGAAAGTCAAAGGTGATTCTGCTACAAAGAATGACATTGCAACCAGTGGAGGTTGGACCTGAGGTGTGACAGGTGGTCCTGTAGGTGTTTGTAACCTGAGAGGAGTTATAGGAGCATGTTCTAGTGAAGCTCCTAATGCACTAGAACCAGGAGAGTGATGAATGTCTACAGTCCTAGGTCTAAATCCCCTGATAGGTAATTCTTCAAAGAGTCCACTAGATATGGACCTAGTACTTGGCTTGAGAGCCAGGATTTCTTAAATTTAAGGAAAACTGGTTGGTTTACTGTAAAGATCAGTTGAAACTCCCTAGCTAAGGCTGTATTATGGTCAGAATTTGGAACTGATGGGATATTTAAGCAATATTTGTAGAAATGATGCCAATATGAGATGATATTGAATCTTAATTTTGAAAACTTCACAAATGATTAGTGTTCACAAACTTGAAATAGCAAATCTTTGCATATAACTTGAAATATAGAGATGCTTGAGTGTTACCTTTCTATCTGCATCATCAAATTAGACAAAACATACTGATGATGAGATGCCCTCCTTCTAGCACTAATTCTATGTTGATGATGATGTTGCTCACACACAAACATGAAATAAAAGTTACACAACAACCTTTATTTATCTTGAAAGATACGATGAATTCAAAGAATTCATGATCCCAAGTCTCTGTTGATTAGTTCATAATCTACTAAAGTTACTCATTGGTTGATGGGTGTTGCTGTTTTCCATTTCAAGGGGCCTTACATTGATCAGTAGATTCTATTTCCTGCAAATATGCTACATAGAAAGGTTACTCTACATAGTATATTTCTTTGAATAATGTGTCTACAGGTTGATATTTGCATGATTTCTACCATTATTTGCAATTCTTTGCATGATATTTTCAACACTACATGCATTTAGCTCAAATATGCTAATCATATTCAGTTATATATGGGATGTCCACATATTTCTTTGTTCTGCTTATTATTTATTATGGTTCACAGTTATGGAAGTGATTTAATTAAATTAAGAAAAAGAAATAACAAAGATGGGGTTTAAAAGATGAGATTCCCAAAATTACTTGACTGAGATCACTGATCCACATAAATGTTCTGATATAGTAATGGAGAGAAGGAAACTAGAGTCATACTTCACCAAGACATTCCACAAATCCACATGATCCAGTGCAAATCTTTAAAGGAAAAAAGTTGACAACAACATGCAATAAAATGAAAGCGCTTCTATTGAACACAACGTTCACCATTACATATCTAGAAATCAACTTGAAGATTACGTAAAGTTTACAATCAGGATGTAATCTGAAGTTTCATCTCCATCTAGTATGGTTTAGAACAAGTACATTTACAATGATATGAAGAAAGAACCTTGACATTTCAATAATTCAGTCCTCATTAGTCTTAGTAATCCAATCTCCTCTATGAAACTGTCTTGGTCAGATTTTATTTTTGATTAACCTCCCCCTCTTTTTTTACAAAGTAAAGGGGCTCAATATATATCTTTGATTATCCCCAATATGGTTCCAAAAACCCTAGTCAATCAATGGTCCACCCTTCAAGTGCAGCAGCAATGGTGGAAAACAAATCCCGCCAAAAACCCTGAGAAGCATACCCATATCGAGCGTAAGGATGCCCTTTGGAAACCCTAACAGTCACCAAAATAACTGTTGCTATTCTTTTAATAATGTTTCTTTCCATCCGCATTCTTCTCTACAATGAAAGCCTTTACTCCTCCTGCTTCATTTGCAATCGTTTGTGATCCAATCCGTCCTTTGTGATGTCATCGCCATTAAAGCTCCTCCTTTATATCCACTTGCATACCTGCCAATAGACACAAAAAAATAGATTTAAAATTCATGTTTGCCATTGTCAATTTATACCTAGTCAAAATGTTAGATCAACATTAACTATAGTAATGTCGGTGTTTCTAAACCCTCCTTTACCGCCAGTCAAATTTGCATATAAAACCCTTTTGTAGGCTTTGTTTGTATTTCTCATTTTGTATACTTCACTATTGGCATAACCTCATAGTCAGGCTAATCCAATAAACCTTTGCCGATCATATATGTCTATCTGATACCACTTTATCGGCTTGTATATCTCTCTCATCGACGGGACTTACTTTAGTCGGGGCAATCCAAAAACTTTCCATCGATGTCTCTACTCTGGCTGATGCAATTCTTATCATCATTTTGCATATCTTTTGTTCATCGGTGTAACTACCTTCCATCAGAGCGATCCAATAATTTCATACCAATCTCATGCTTCTAGCTGATATAGACTTTCAACATTGTATGTATCTTCCTTATCGGCATGAGTCTCTTCAGTTGGAGTGAGCTAAAAATCTTCTGCCGATCACATACTCTGGCCGATGCATCTTTATTTATTTTGTGTCTCAAGTATATACATCGTAAACATACAAGCACTCAAATATTTGAAGACTTCTCTAAATTAAAATCCCCCTTTCGCATCCGACGCTTGTATATCGGCTTGCATATCGAGCATATACATTGTAATTATACAAGCTGGATATACAAATAGTGGGGTCCATATTACCTTTTCACTTCCCTTTTCGCGATGCATATTCCGCTTGTATCAAACCTTTAGATACAAGCCCAATACACACAAACCCGCTTGTATCATTTCGGACTCCAAATTTTATAGACCGCAATCTATTCATTTTTGGCTCTGTGACTTGCATAAAGTGCAATGCATCATTAGATATACATTAAGTCAGGATGCATTGGTTTAAACAAATTTCAATCTTTCTTCAGTTCCACATTGCATGTATAAAGCCTTGTATATCCTCCTTGTATGTTTCAAAACATACATACAAAGTGCAAAGTATACAATAATAAAACCAACTTTAATGATCCTTTCGGTTCCGCGATATGTATGTAGCCTTGTATATTTTGCTTTGTATGTCCCAAAACAAACAAAGCCCAAAACATACAACCATAAAACTTTATAACTTTTCGGTTCTTGGCCTTGCATAAAGCTTTGCACATTTACCTTGTATCTTTTGCCTTTGCTAAACATACAAATAGTTTATGCATTCATCGGACCCGACCGTTTATTCATTCAAACTTTGAAATGATTCAGACCCAAATTGTATGCATAGATAGAATGTTTAACAAAATGCATACAAGTAAAATGACCTAAGAACCCAACAACCCATTTTGTAACTAACACAAGGACCCGATATACAAAGAAATTTGTATATGAGCGACCTTGTATGCTTTGACCTTGTATATGCAACATGATAGACAAAAGACTTTGTATATGCAACATACAAACCCGATTGTACATTTTACTAAAACACTCATAACTTGCAAAATACAGGGAATTTTAACATAGTTCAAAAGGCAACCCCCACTCATTTTTGACAAGGAATCCATCCATATTCTACTCTGGTACTTAATGCAATTTTTCTTTGTTTTCAACAAGGTTTGTAACTTTCACTCTCTTTTCCCTTTCACCACCAAACAGACCCACACACAAAAATAAAAGCAAAGCCATAACAGGGGTCCTCATTTTGTTAAGGAGTAAAATGGGGCATGTTGTGAGCATCACAACAACTAGCAACCAAACAAAACAATCAAAATTTAAAACCATTAAAGAAAAATGAATGAAATAAATTCATAACTTCCAACTATCTCTTTCATAAATCATTATGTAACTTGAGACTTAATGTATTCAATAAGGTGCATGTGATTAATAATCCTCATCTTGAAAATTAGTTGAACAAACCAGTGACTGATATTAGCCTACATAGTTGATGCCATTCCCTCATAGCCAACCAGATAGAGCCTTGCTGCCAGCAGGTGTCCATAGCCCCGACAAGGTTATCATTACAATTCTCCTAAGTAGAGCCCCACTACCAGCAAGCGTCTATAGCCCTAATAGAGTTACTTAGATGGCTTAATTTAGATTTTTAGTAAAATCCATTTTATTATTTTATATTTTTTTGTATTTGATAGAAACTTCATAAGATATGACAATTGTAACTTCATGATGCAAGGAATGGTCACTTGCTGAAATTAAGTTGAGAATTGTAATGGTAGCAAGGGTGACCTTTGATTTTTCACCTAATATCTACACTAGTATGTTTAACAAACCCAAGGATTTTAGGTGTGTCATTGTGAGAAACATTCCTTGAATACTCAACCCACAGTTATTGAATACAAAATTTCACAAGTTAAACAACTTTCTACATTCATGACAGTCACAACAAGTTATGCATAAATTTCAAATAATTAACCTGAATGATCTAAATTTTTTATTGTTTTTAGTGGTTTTCAGTCTGCTCCTGCATACTCTAAATCAAAATAAATATCCGTGCTAAGGAAACACAACAAAGTAAACAAAATAAACAGACTGTACAAATAACTATACAAAAATGTACACTATGATACACATGACTTACACAACACTGTTTAGACCTGGAAATAATGTTTGAGAAACTGTCCATTAACGGGTAATGGAACATCCTCACTAGTTAATGTCTTTAGCTTGTAGGTACTGTCTCCTAGAATTTCAGACAATTGAAAGGGACCTATCCAGAGTTTATCAAACTTACCATGATCTCCTTTCCTTTCATGAGCTTTGTCCTACATCAGGACTAAATCTAAGATTTTGAAAGCCTTAATTCTGACTCTTTTATCAAACCAGCGCTTGACAACAGCCTAATGTTTAGCGAATTGGTCAATTGCTTTACTTCTTTTCTCTTCTAGGTGCATCAATTGAAGCAACCCGACTTCTTGTTTATTATCTATGCCAAGGTATTCTTGTATAAACTGCAGTGTAGGAATCTTCAAGTTAACAGGGAGGATGGGATCCACCCCCATACACTAGATGAAAAGGTGAATTTCCTAATGCAGCCTTGTTCCAGGTTCTATCTACCCACAAGACATATTTCAATAAGGTGTTCCACTCCCTTGGGTTTTTTTCTATCAACTTTTTTATGATGTTCAGTAAATTCTTATTTGTGGATTCTGCTAATCCATTCCCTTGGGGATAGTAATTTGAGGAGAATTTCAAGATGATCCCATAGTCAAAAGCCCAACTTGATAATCTAATTGAAGAAAAATCAAACCCATTATCAAACCCATTATCACATACTAAAGCATATGGAACTCCATACCTAGTTACTATATTGCTTTCCAAAAACTTAATGACATCCTCAGCATTACATGTCTTACTGCTGATAGCTTCAGTCCACCTAGTGTAGTAGTCAGTAATAGTTAAAACATACCTGTGGCCTAAGGATGATGGAGGATTAATTAGTCCTATGAAGTCCATTCCCCATTGAGCAAATGGGTGCATCTCCATCATTGGCTACAAAGGTTAAGCAACATATCTTTCTCTGTTTGCAGCAACCTAACACATGTGACAACATTTAATGTGTTCAATAGTGTCTCTAAAAATTGTGGGCCAATAATACCCTACTCTGAGGATAGCATGAGTGGTGGCTAAGGATGATCCATGTGCAGTTCCAAACTTATGCAATTCTGCTAGCACATTATTTGCTTCTAACCTTTCTAGGCACCTTAGGTATATCCCCTCAGTTTTTCTTGAAAAGGATTCCTCCTTTTATCATGTACTTATGTGACCTTATCTTTAAGGCTCTCCTCTGTGAGGCCTGCAATCTTGAGGGACATCTTCCAATAATCAAGATGTGCCTAATATCTGAATACCATTCTCCATCCTCTTTTGCATTTATGACATATTGTTGGCTTATGATATTGGGGTCAATTTCTGATATCATCTGGTTCAATGCTTGTCCTCTTACTAACTTCATGGGTGTTATGTCCATATCATACTCTTGGAGGATAGTGATCCATTTAGCTCTCTTTTCTCCTGGTTCACTTTGCATTAGAAGCATTTTTACTGCAGCATTAGGTACTACAACAATCACCTTACTTTTCAGGATATAATGCCTAAATTTCTTAACTGCTTGAACCAAAGCAAGTGCCTACCTTTCAACGTCCATATATCTGAGTTTTGCATCTCTAAAAGGACAACTCATGAAGAATATAGGCTTTTCTTCTTTGACCTCATTTCTTTGTGTTAATACTATTGCAGATGTATACTCTGAAGCAAATGAGTAAATGTAAAAATCCTTGGTATAATCTGGACTGATCAGAACTAGAGCATTAGATATGGCTTTCTTAATATCTTCAAAAGCTTCTCTAGCTTCAGGTGTCCACTCAATTTTAGCATCCTTCTTGAGCATGGCATTCAAGGGTCTGACAATCTTTGCAAAGTAATAAATTTCTTAAAAAAATTAATCTTACCAAAGTAAGATTTGAGTTCCTTCTTGCTTCCAGGAAGCTGTATCTTCATGATTGATTCCATCCTATCAGGATCAATGATGATCCCATTTTCTATTATTAGGTGACCTAATAGCTTCCCTATGGTTATCCCAAATATGTACTTCTTAGGGTTCATGGATATCTCGTATTGCTCACACTTCTTCAGCACCTTTCTTAGGTCATCTACATGGTTTCCTCTATCTTTAGAGAAAACTATTAAGTCATCAATGTATATGACTATGCATTTACCAATCAAGCCTCTGAAGGCTATGTCCATTGCTCATTGAAATGTTGCCCCAACATTTATTAACCCAAGTGGCATGTACCTGTAGGTGAAGATCCCCCACTTTGTGGTGAATGCGGTTTTCAATCTGTCAATTTTGTCCACCATCACCTGGTTATAATCAGAGAAACCATCCAAGAATGACATCATCTTGGCACCATTCACAATTTGTAAGACTTCATCCAGAGAAGGAAAAGGATAATTATCCTTTTCAGAAGCTCTATTTAAGTTTCTGAAGTCTACACACAACTTGATGTCACCATTCTTTTTCCTTACCGGGACTAGGTTTGCCACCCATGTGGATTGTCTCATAGGAAACACGATCCTAGAATCAAGTAGCCGTTTAACCTCTTCAAAAATGATGGGCTCTAGTAAAGTATTGACAGGTCTTTGTTTCTACCTAAAAGGCTTGGCATCTAGCTTCAAAGGTATAGTATGAGTGATGATTGATGTGACATAATTTTTTAACTCATCATAAGTCTAGGTAATGACATGGATATAATCTTTGAGAGCTTGGGTTATTCCTTCCAACTCCTCTTTTGTATAGACCTTCCCAATCAGGACATTTCTTTTTTCATCATCCTATCCAATGTTAACCTGTGAATACTATCCTCCATCAACTTTTGGAAGATCTTTCTATTTTAGCATGTTGTCTAGATCAAATGCTCTTTCTAGCTCTATCATTCCCTTAGGAATCCTATTACTAGGCAACTCTAGGATTCTTCTTCTTCCTAGACATGATCTTCTACATTCCTTTCATCTATGATTTGTGCCTCAAAAATATCCCTGTTGGAAATAAAGTCCAATATATTCTGATTATCATCAAATATTTGAAGATTAGTTACATTATCTGGCATAAAAGTCACTGATACTAATTCAACCGAGAATCTTTTTAAACCAGATATGGACAGAGGTTCCAAAGTACTTACAGCCTAGGGTAAGGCATCTGCCCTGTGATTTTGTTCTCTAGGTACATGTGTGATGTTGAATGCATCAAAATCTTCTATCAAGTCCCATACCCTATGTCTATAATTGGACAACCTTTTGTAATTGCAAGAGTATATACCTCTTACCTATCTCACAATCAATTCTAAGTCTCCATAGACATCTAAAATTTTCACTTTCTTTTTAAATGCAAACAATATCCCATGAATTAGAGCTTCATACTCCATCACATTGTTTGGACATGGGAACTGCAATCTATATGCTGCTAAGTAGGATTTTCTAGATGGATCAATAAGATCTACTCCTACTCCAGCTCCTTATTTTGACTTGGATCCATCAAACTTGAGGACCCATGGCCTATCTTCAGTTAAAGGCTTGTCCGGGCCTTCCTTTTTCCTTTTGGCTCTGGCAGCTGCACCATTGGATATCCATTTTAACTTTGATGTTTCAATTTTCCAAGACTTCCCCTTATCTGCCTTATGTGAAGCTAATATTTCTTCTTTTCTCTTATGATTAGAAGGAAAATCTTTTAGACTAGGCAACATCTTCCTTTTTAGAATATGCAGACACAATGAACAAGTAGTTTCTGAATGTGGTGCTTCATGTAACCTGCACCATCCCTCAGTCAAAACATCTTGTGGGGATTTTTGTTGTTGTGTCATCTTTTGAATCTCTTTTGATAAAAACTCTTCAAACTTGGATAGATTATTGCCCCTATCTTCATCAGATAACTCATAATCTTATTCTACTAAACAATCACTCCCTGGGGTGATTTTCTTTTTTCTTTTAGCATTACTCTTGTTGCATACCAGTATCTCTTCTATTTGAATATGATCTTCATCATGATATGTGGATTCTCCTGTTCCTGCAGAAAACAAACAAAAATCAGTGTCAATATCACTATCTGCAGAACTTACTGTGGATGATGATGAAGATGCTTCACTGCATGCTTGTTCCAGCTCCATCATGTCTAAGCAGGCATCACAAGTCTTCTCAGAATGTGCCTCATCATGCAACCTACACCACCCATCAATTAGAATATCATGAATAGGCATTTTTAACAACTGACATTGTTGCACCTCTTTAAACAAATGCATCTCAAAATTATTGAAATGATCTACCTCTACTTCATTTTCAGAGGTACAATAAGATTCTATAATTATTTTATCATCCTGAGGGTCATCATCATGATTATGAACATAATACATCAGGATCTCTTCTATCCTGGTGGTCTGGGGTCTGATGGTATAAACTCTGGGTTCTACATCCACATACATGATTTCATTGGTTTTGTTATATTCAGTGACCATGTGTTTCATGCAAGGTTCAACATCTATCCTTATTTAATTTGGTATCCCTCTCCAGGGCAACCACATATGACTAAAATTAGTTGACATGTATCCATTAAGGGTTTTTGACCAGTCTCTACTGAGTAACATCCCATATGTATCAGGTATACCAACCACCTGAATATCAATATACTGATTTCTAGGATTTGATGCTAACTGCATGTGAATGTGATTCAGTTCTCCTACCACACTTACCTCTACCTTGTCCAATTGTGTTACTTTCTTTAATGATTTAGTAGGATGTAACCCTAAAGCATTGCATATGGATAGGGGCATTACATTGGTAGATGCTCCTGAGTCTACTAAGCAGTTGTGCAAATTTTTGCCAAACATTCTTATGGTAAGGAGGAAAGGAGGTGACTCACTCTTGTCTTTGTATAGGGTCATGTGGGAAGTCTTTGTAGCTTGAACAGTAGCTGGCACTTTATGTTTAACATTAACATCCATAGTAGCATGATCTTTATTTCTAAACTGACCTAAGGTATGACTATCCTCTTTTTTGAGCAAGATCATCTAATGATTTCATGAAAGCTTTCTTGATAGTAGGGGTTTTAAGCAGCTCTAATAATGATAGGCTGATTTTAATCTTTTTCATTTCATCTGCTAGAAATGTAACCAATTTTTCAGATTCTGGAGGTAGATTACTAGCTTTTGGTACTATATTATGTGGTGCTAAGTAATGAGTATTGACTTTGGAAAATATAGGGTTATTACTTGCCTTGGGATTAGGTGGAGTGTTGAAATTGTTTGGAGGCAAGGATGTGGTCAAGGGATCAGCAGATCTGTTTGAGTTATTCCTCAAGTTGTAATTATGCCTACCCTGAGGTTGCTATTGAAAAACATGTACCTCCTCATGCTCAATTGATGGCTCATTCTCATCCTCAAATGGAAAAACATAGTTAGATTCAAAAGCCATGGCCGATTCCTCATATGTTGAGGTGTAATCTTGATGAGATGAAATTATCTGCTGATAAGGATGATGCACAAAGCTTTCTAGCACTAAGGCGGAATCATATTCACAGGGGACAATTTCATTTCCTTCTACATGAGGTGGATTACTTGAAGTATTGGACACTTCAGTTTGGAAAATACTTGCAGCAATCCTGAACTGAGGACAATCTAGCTTTGTATGTGCATTGGTGTTATGTATCCTGCACCAGTTTGTAAGTGCTGCCTCTGCAAGGTTTACTCTAGTGGTCTGTTTAGGTTCACTAGGAGGTTGGTTATCTAGAGGTGATGGAAGAGAACCATTATTTGGCTTAGTGTTCCACACTCTAGGTTGTCTAGGAGGATTATTGTTTCCATTGTTATGGTAATTATTGTTGTACCCCCTATTGGGATAATTAGGTCTGTCATTTGCATAACCTCTATTCTGACTTGGTTGAGAATAGAAGTTCTGATTCCTCAGATGAGTGATCTTAGTGGTGAGTTTCCTTAATTGTGATGCTATCTCCTTTATTTCTTCTTTCTCTTCCTAAACCTTGGCCACTACATTCTCTGTTTGAGGCTTGAAAAAGGAAGATCCATTGTTATTCTTGAATTGTTCCACAACCTGAGGTATTTGTGTTTGTTCTAGATATTGTAACATTTGGCCATTTCCATTTGGTGGTGGCATGATACTGAGTGGAGGTATCTGCAAAGGGGCTGGCATCACAGCTAGAGGTATCATGGCTCCATTGGCCTGTTGGTGAACAAGATATGTAGGATAACCAAGAAGTGTAGGGAAGGTAATATTTGGTGTGGGAGCATGAGCCAATTGCTGACTGACTTTGATAGCTTCTTCAAAAGCTCTTGCCAAAGTTGTTACACTAGGATGTGCTCTCCTGATAAACATGGAAGTCAGGGAATCTAAGGCTGAGTAATAAACACTCCTAGCAGCTTCATCTGTTACAACATATGGAGCAACTAGCTTAGATAGTATCTTTTGGAACCTTGCATTGAAATTGGCAATAGGTTCTCCTTCAAATCTCTTGATTGTGGAAAACAAATGATAATTCATTGAAGGATCTATAGGTACCTTGAACCTATCCTTGAAATCTTTTTCCAAGGCATCCCATGAATCGAATGAACGTTGACCAAGACTGATATACCAGTTATATGCCTCTTCTCCTAAGAAAAATAGAAATAACCTGAATACCACATCTTGATGCTCATATCTAGACCTACAACAAGCTTCCTTGAAAGTTCTAATGTGGTCATCAGCATCCTGATATGGATGATACATAGGACAAATTTTATCAGGATTCTTAGGCAAAGCATGATATGCATTGAAAGTCAAAGGTGATTCTGCTGTAAAGAATGACATTGCAACTAATGGAGGTTGGACCTAAGGTATGACTGGTTAAGGTTGGCCCTGAGGTGTGATAGGTGGTCCTGTAGGTGTTTGTAACCTGAGAGGAGTTATAGGAGCATGTTCTGGTGAAGCTCCTGATGCACTAGAATTAGGAGAGTGATGAATGTCTACAGTCGTAGGTCTAAATCCCTTGATAGGTAATTCTTCAAAGAGTTCGCTAGATCTGGACCTGGTATTTGGCCTGAGAGCCAGGATTTCTTAAATTTAAGGAAAACTGGTTGGTTTACTATAAAGATTAGTTGAAACTCCCTAGCCAAGGCTGTATTATGCTCAGAATTTGAAACTAACAGGATATTTAAGCAATATTTGCAAAAATGATGCCAATATGAGATGATATTGAATCTTAATTTTGAAAACTTCACAATGATTAGCGTGCACAAACTTGAAATAGTAAATCTTTGCATATAACTTGAAATACAGAGATGCTTGAGTGTTACCTTTCTGTCTACATCAAATCAGACAAAACATACTGATGATGAGATGCCCTCCTTCTAGCACCAATTCTATGTTGATGATGATGTTGCTCACACACAAACATGAAATAAAAGTTACACAACAACCTTTATTTATGTTGAAAGATACGATGAATTCAAAGAATTCATGATCCCAAGTCTCCGTTGATTAGTTCATAATCTACTGATGTTACTCAGTGGTTGATGTGTGTTGTTGTTTTCCATTTCAAGGGGCCTTACGTTGATCAGTAGATTCTATTTCCTGCAAATATGCTACATAGAAAGGTTATTCTACATAGTATATTTCTTTGAATAATGTGTCTACAGGTTGATATTTGCATGATTTCTACCATTATTTGCAATTCTTTGCATGATATTTTCAACACTACATGCATTTAGCTCAAATATGCTAATCATATTCAGTTATCTACGGGATGTCCACATATTTCTCTATTCTACTTATTACTTATTATGGTTCACAGTTATCGAAGTGACTTAATGAAATTAAGAAAAAGAAATAACAAAGATAGGGTTTAAAAGATGAGATTCCCAAAATTACTTGACTGAGATCATTGCTCCACATACATGTTCTGATACAGTAATGGAGAGAAGGAAACTAGAATCATACTTCACTAGGACATTCCACAAATCCACATGATCCAGTGCAAATCTTCAAAGGAAAAAAGTTGACAACAACATGCAATAAAATGAAAGCGCTTCTATTGAACAGAGCATTCACCATTACATATCTAGAAATCAACTTGAAGATTACGTAAAGTTTACAATCAGGATGTAATTTGAAGTTTCATCTCCATCCAGTATGCTTTAGAACAAGTACATTTACAATGATCTAAAGAAAGAACCTTGATATTTCAATAATTCAGTCCTCATTAGTCTCAGTAATCCGATCTCCTCTATGAAATTGTCTCGGTCAGATTTTTTTTTGATTGACCTCCCCCTCTTTTTTTTACAAAGTAAAGGGGCTTAATATATATCTTTGATTAACCCCAATACAGTTCCAAAAACCCTAGTCAATCAATAGTCCACCCTTCAAGTGCAGCAGCAATGGTGGAAAACAAATCCCACCAAAAACCCTGAGCAGCATACCCATTGGAAACCCTATCAGTCGCCAAAATAACTATTACTGTTCTTTTAATAGTGTTTCTTTCCATCTGTATTCTTCTCTGCATCGAAAGCCTTTACTCCTCCTGCTTCATTTGCAATCTTTTGTGATCCAATCCACCCTTTGTGATGTCATTGCCATTAAAGCTCCTTCTTTATATCCACCTACATACCTGCCAATAGACACAAAAAAATATATTTAAAATTCATGTTTTCTGTCGTCAATTTATACCTGGTCAGAATGTTAGATTGACATTAACTACAGTAATGCCAATGCTTCTAAACCCTCCTTTACCGCCAGTCAAAGCTGCATATAAAACCCTTTTGTTGGCTTTGCTTATGTTTCTCATTTTGTATACTTCACTATTGGCGTAACCTCACAGTCAAGCTAATCCAATAAACTTCCACTGATCATATATGTCTGTCCAATGCCACTTTATCGGCTCGTATATCTCTCTCATCGGCAGGACTTACTTTAGTCGGGGCAATCCACAAACTTTCCACCAATGGCTCTACTCTGGCCGATGCAATTCTTATCATCATTTTGCATATCTTTTGTTCATCGGTGTAACTACCTTTCATCGGAGCGATCCAATAATTCAATATCAATCTCATCCTTCTAGCCAATACAGACTTTCAACATTGTATGTATCTTCCTTATCGGCGTGAGTCTCTTCAGTCAGAGTGAGCTAGAACTCTTCCATCGATCACATACTCTGGCCAATGCATCTTTATTTCTTTTGTGTCCCGGGTATATACATCATAAACATACAAGCCCTCAAATATTCAAAGACTTCTCTAATTTGAAATCCCCCTTTCACATCTGGTGCTTGTATATCAGCTTACATATCGAGCATATACATTGTAATTATACAAGCCAGATATACAAGCAGTGGTGTCCATATTACCTTTTTACTTCCCTTTCCGCAATGCATATTCCGCTTGTATCAAACCTTTAGATACAAGCCCAATACATACAAACCCGCTTGTATCCTTTCAGACTCCAAATTTTATAGACCGCAGTTTATTCATTTTTGGCTCCATGACCTGCATAAAGTGCAATGCATCATTAGATATACATTAAGTCAAGATGCATTGGTTTAAACAAATTTTAATCTTTCTTCAATTATGCATTGCATGTATAAAGCCTTGTATATCCTCCTTGTATGTTTCGAAACATACATACAAAGTGTGAAGTATACAATAATAAAACAAACTTTAACGATCCTTTTGGTTCCGCGGTATGTATGTAGCCTTGTATATTTTGCTTTGTATGTCCCAAAACATACAAAGCCTAAAACATATAACCATAAAACTTTACTTTACAACTTTTCAGTTCCGTGCCTTGCATAAAGCTTTGCACATTTACCTTGTATGTTTTTGCCTTCTCTAAACATACAAAAAGTTTATGCATTCATTGGACCCGACTGTTTATTCATTCAAACTTTGAAATGTTTCAGACCCAACTTGTATGCATCGATAGAATGTTTAACAAAATGCATACAAGTAAAATTACTTAGGAACCCGACAACCCATTTTGCAACTAACACAAGGACCCGATATACAAAGGACTTTCTATATGAGCAACCTTGTATGCTTTGACCTTGTATATGCAACATGATATACAAATGACTTTGTATATTCAACATACAAACCTGATTGTACATTTTACCAAAACACTCGTAACTTGCAAAATACAAGGAATTTTAACATAGTTTAAAAGATAACCCCCACTCATTTTTGACAAGGAATCCATCCATATTTTGCTCTGGTACTTAATACATTTTTTCTTTATTTTCAACAAGGTTTGCAACTTTCACTCTCTTTTCCCTTTCACTACCAAAAAGACCCACACACAAAAGCAAAAGCAAAGCCACAATAGGGGTCCTCATTTTGTTAAGGAGTAAAATGGGGCGTGTTGTGAGCATCATAGCAAGTTCTTTTGCAACAAGAACGTGTAAGTCCAAGTTACCCTTTTCACCAAGATCAAGTGTCCTTAATTCCTTATGTTACCTTTGACAAGGGGAACACCACTCTAGATTATGCATCCTATGGGTATCCTTCATCATCATCCAATCGAATGCCTATTCAAGAGTGTACTAGTCCTATCCCAACACCACCATGTAATCCCAATCCTAATTCATTGGTCCATCCACCTTCTAATCCATCAATCCCTTCATTACCCTCACCACCATCTAATCCTCCAACTTCACATCCTAAATTTAAATCACCTCTCTTAAATGACCTCTATAGATACTATGAACTATATTACAAAGACAAACCTATATGCCATCCCTCTCTAGTACTTGATCACTCCCAATCCTAATCCATTTCCTCCTATTATCCATCCACCTAATCCTAGACATTCACCTTTCATTGATATATATTGATAGTAAAATAGAGTTTTAAATTATTCTTAAGGTTTGGGACAATCATCTATTGTTAAGATCTAGTGCAAATTAAGACTATTTAGACTAATTAAATGGGCTTAGTCTGAAGCTAAATAAAACACATAAGAGTCAAGTGACTAACAACTAAATAGAAAACAACAATTTCAAATAGAAAATAGGAAACAAAATCAAGCTAGTTCACCATCAACTAATCTCTTTTTTCTAGCTAGATCATCCCTACAATCACAAGTTAAACAAAGCATCCTAACCTTCTGACCTCATCATCTATCTTAAAAGTGGAATATTTAATCATTACCACCTAGTTATGTCTCTTTGATTATCTAGATAATGCAATTGAATCTCTAGAGGAGTCTTACATCTTAACAACAATTTCATTGTCTCTTTGTAGTTCATTGTCCCTCATGACAAATATGTTATTGGTATAAGGCTATCTTAAAGGTCCATATAACAATCTAGGAATTTAATAACAATGAATGTTAAGTCCTTAATGGTCATGGCAACATTATACAAGATACTAAAGTTCACATGATGATTTCCTCTTTCCTATCGAATGGTAAGGATTCACTCAAATTTTCACATACTCAAACACATCCAATTTATGAACTCATGATTGATCCAATGCTCAAACCAATGCAAGCATGACTATTGTTTGTTGACCAAGCTTATTAGTCATATTTAGTTAGAGAAATTCATCCAAAACCATTAAAAAATATTTGTAGCGTTGCCATAGGAAATGTTGGATCTCCTAGAATGAGTACTTAACATCAAACCAATAGCCAACTCCATAAAAAAATTAACAAAATTGAAACCTTGGACCTAACATATGATAACAAACCTTGAGAACAAATTCATTATGGTAGTCCTAATAGCCCTACTATTAAATTGATCTGTATAGTATTAAATTGATCTTTCTTGTCTCCCTCACTATAAGAATCAAAATTTAGGTCTCGAATGAAAATCCCTTGATTTCAATTTGAAAATTACATGTAGTTCACTATATAATAGCTCTCTTACATTTTGAAATTTGTACATGCATGTATGTATTTGTATGTTTAATTTAAATTTATTTCAAGTGCAATTTCTTGAAACATACATATAATTTATAATTTTTGAACATGTACATTATATGTTTATTTATAATATATATATTCTTGATTTAATTTTAAATTTGTACTCAAGTTTGTATGTTTATATGTATATATGCAGGTTCATATATGTTTTTATATATATCATGAATCTGGATGATATTCACTTTGATGTTGAGGACTTCCTCAATGCACAAGATGATCCGGCCCCACCCCCACCCCCACCCCCATATGTCCCACCTCTAGATGCCCTAGCTCCAAATGCCCCAGCTCCACCCCCAGCTCCACCCCCACCTAGACCCCCACTTGGAACTGACCAGACTTTCTTGGGAGCCATAATTAATGAAAATGTGGATTCCATACAAGAAAAATTGAATTCCATTCACAATGAACAAATCATGCCACCTCACGTGATACGTTTTACAGCTTTGATGCAAAACATTATAGATTCTGTGAGGTCTATTGACTCAAACTTTGATGGATTCCAGAAATGGAGAGAGGAGAGGTGCCAATTTTATGTTGATGGCCTCTCCTATAAGGCTATTTTGGATCTTAAAATCACAAAAGCTCATTTAGCACAATATTTTAGATATCCCATTACAAATGAACCTAATCCTGCAAATAAGAAAAGAATATCAATTAGGTGGTGTAGGCATGAAGGAATGTCTACCAATTTTTGGGATAGATGGTAGATGGTGTTTGATTATCCACCTCATGCTAATTGTGAGGTTCCTTTATATTTTTTGAGAAAATTATATGCAGAGTTTGTTATGAATAAAAAACCCAACTACTTTGATTTTAGATCATTCCAGGGTATTGGTGGTGGCATGCCACAATAGAGGTTGGGGGCACAGGTTGAACCCCAATGACCCATGCCTATTCAACCTCTTATTGACCCTCATGTTGCTGCCATTCCTTTGCCATTCCATCATTGTGCAGTGGTATCCACACTAGGCAGAATGAGTGCACTCTTAGGTAGCCTAGATGAGAAGACTTCTATGATGGTGGCTCAGGTTAGAGACCATGGAGGAGTTGATGATGGAAGTGGTCCTAGTACCACTCCACATATGTTGATACCTCATACATGTACGAGTTGTAATCAGTTGTGTTATGGACCTTATCAGGCAGCTACACCCACTTCAGCTACACATGCATCATCTGATAATGTGGGTGAATCATTTGTTGATTATCTATTTGTTGAGGATCATCCCACTGATCATTCGACACAGGTAATATAGGTTATGTACACATGTTGAATTTATAACAATTTTTTAAGCACGTGTTTTTAATAAACATATAGATCAATTAAATTGTAATATTTTAACAATCGAATTGTTTGGTGTAGATGATGGCAACATGGACCATTGATCAAATTAATTTTTCATTGACACCTATTCATCTCGGGCACCCATTTGGGGTACATTTTGAATGATTTATATTTTAAATATTAATTTTATTTACTTGATTTTAATTTGTAATTCAGTCTTGAACATGTACATTAAATATTTATGAATTGGTTCAAGGTTCTTCCACATTGAATCTTCCATCTGAGGGTGTCTCGAGCACTCCTCCATCATTGGGCATCTCACATAACACTTTTACAACATGTATATTATTTTAAAAAAACTATATATATTAGATTTTTCTATTTTGATATCACTATATCTGAAAACGTACATGTACTATTTAATATATATTAAAAATATATGTCTATGCAGGTTGACACAAGAATGAGGATGGGCATTGCAACACACTTGGATAATCGAAGTTTATATCAAGAGTCGATTGCATTTCAGGTTGTTCAAAAATGTATATCTATGTCTACGTGTAATATATGTACAAGTCTTTTAAATAGATTAAAACAAAAACTGAGTACCTATAACATGTACACAAGTCAATTATATATATATATATATATATATATATATATATGTTTTAAAACCAAATTTTTACACACATGTGCTAAGTTATAAATGACCTTGTAGGAGCTTGTCAGTGACACATTTCCTCAACACACAACACATGTAGAGCAGGAGGACAGAGGAGATGGGCAGCCTAATATGGTATAATTTAAAATTTAGATTATATTTAAAGTCAATTAAAATCTACATTGTGAACTTAAAGTAAATTTCTTGATAGATATATATGTTGACATGTGTTCAAAATTCTTTTTCTTTTATAGCTTGAGACATGTCATGTAGCTAAGCCTGTAGAGACAGGTCCTAGAATAGAGGATGCACAACAAGTTCCTCTTACGGTATAATAATTTAAATATGATAAATTATAAATTAAATTGAATTAAATCATTTTTAAAATCATCTTATGTCTAATTTCAACTTGAACTTTCTCTTGTATTAAATAGATTGATTCAGAGCATGTAGAGACAGGTCCAGGTGCACCAGAGCATGCCTCTTAGCCTCACACGGTAATTTAATTTTATGATAAATTATAAATTTAAAAATTGTCATTAAATCATTTTTAATCATCTTACATCTGATTTCATCTAAATCTTTCTCTTCTACAGAGTGACTTAGGTCATCTGAGTAGTTCGCATGGTGTGAAGAGGACTCTTGATTACAAAGATAGTATGTGATAGGTTATTTTAGGGGCTACATATTTTGACTATTTCATGGACAATGTTATATACTGTTTGTCATGGACTTTATATATATATTGTTGAACATGGACTTTATATTTTGAACATGGGACTTTGTATATTTTTTGAACATGGACTTGGACTTTATACAACCTGGCCTTCCTCTATTTGTTCTTGTGTGGGTTATTTGGATAAACAATTGAATACAAAAATAAGAAACCTTATTAATCATCATCTATGGTATCTTCTTTCTTAATGATAAGAATTATAATGCAAATTTTCTTCTTGGATACTTGTGTGACCTCGTCTCCTTTAAAGAACATATGACATACTTCTATAACATTAGGATCTTCCATCAATAATCCTTTATCTTCCATCAATAATCCTTTCTTGATCTCAAAGAATTTGAGCAAAGTAGGCATTATTTTCTTCTTGTGGACATTGTTGTTTTATTTATAGTTTATAATTATGTGAACACATGACATCAACTATGCTTGTAGTGGTTATTCTTTTAAAGTTGAAAGAAATTCAACAAGTTTTGATACAATTACCAAAGAACATTTTTTGAATGAAAATGATCAATATCTGCTTTACTTGCCATCGAGTGTAGATTTCCCTATAATTGGTCATCAATTACCATTTTTGAGTAGTCACCAAAAATTTTAGTATTTTAATTTGCACCTTTTTAATGCAACACAATAAAATAGTGTGTATGATAAAATTGTTCTTTAAATTAGAAGGGGAAGCTCCATACAAAAAAACTAACATAAGCCCTAACTTACACTATACATACTTTCTATTTGTGATTTGTACATGTGCGTTTTCTAGGGTGGTTCTCTCATAGTATGCAAGACAAACAAACTTAAAATATTAAACCCTACAATGACTACCACACTTATGTTGTTCAACTAAAAGCATAGATTGAAGAGATTCCTTGTGTTAGAAGGAGCAATCTTGAGCTTGGGGATTTTGTAAGGTTATATATTTGTAATCTTCCCCTTGTGACTTTATATAAAGGAAGTTGTAAATGAATAATGTACATTTTAAGCAATGGTGAAATTAGCATGTTATTTTCAAAAATATTGTTTTTAAATTTTGAAAATTGAATCTTATTGTTGGGTTAATTTGTGTTCCAATGGACTATAGCATAGGTTTATAATCATTCCTAGCCAAAAGGTATGGTCTAGTTTCAGTTTTAGTAGTATCCTTGCAAAAAATCCTTTCATTAGGTGGTAGGACCAATTGTGGGTTCCTCTACATTAATATTGGTTCTTTAACAATGCAAAGAGGTTGTAAAGGTAAAATTTAGATATGGAGGGTTAGTATGTAATGGTAGAAAACATATGCAAAATTCTCATCTTTCTTTGTAATTTAGGAGAAATTGTAGAATTATAGTGGTATCTTGGGTTTTGTGTTAGATTCATGGGTTTTGTGGTGGCATCTACTCCCCTATGGTAGGATCCCATGTTGACTTTTCTAGAACCCTTTGGGGGTCTGGTAGTTTCCTCTATACTCTTTTGTTTAGTTGAAAAGTATTTCATTTTAACAAATTTATGAGTAGTTCTTTCCAAAACTTGTATATGCAAAAAAACCACTTGAAAAAGCATGTTTTGAAGGTCTTATTTGATTTGAATCCTAGGAGGATTAGAGGACAAACTTGTAATTTAGTGTGTTATGTTATAGAATTTGTAGAATATCCATAAAAAAAACTCTAGATTAGTATGCAAATACACATTCAAGATGAGCATAAGACTTTTGTAATATAATTGTATTGGATGAAAGAAGAATTGTATAGTGTTATACATGCAACAATTTAATGGTATGAACTTCTCTATCTGTACATTATATAGCACATGTATTTATACAAGTGATTGTCTAGCTAGGCCTTCAAGAATATGCTAACATATGTTATGCATATACGTGTGATTCACAAGTAGACATGAGTGCAAGAGGTTTCAAACCTTGAAGACCAAAGTAATGGTGGTTAGAGTGGGTAAAAGACTAGATATATCAATGATCTGTGAAAACCTAAATAAAGATATAACTATAAAGTATAATAGAATAGAGCATATAAACCCTAACAAGATATCCAAATATGATAAACTAATTAGAAATTATTGATCTAAAAAACCCTAATGAAAGAGAAACCCTAAGGGGGAACCTTAAGTCATGTAAGCAATGTTGGGTTCACTAATAAATGTAAATAAATAAATGCTTTACATAAATTATCTAGGCTAATTAATCTAATGCAAATAATTAATCATTATTAAACTAGATAAAATCTAGAGTCAGGTTGATAAATTGATAGTAATAATATGATAATTAAATGAGGAATTAATTACTTAGTTCTAATATCAACAATAGAAGAATAATGTTGATGATGTGCAAAATTGATTCACCACTTGTTGATGCATATTTTGACACAATAATATATGAAACTAGTTGTTCCCTACTTGAAAGGGAACTTCTTCCCCCAAGGTTTTGTTGGCAAGAGACACAGTGTAGCTTCATGGTTGTTGTCATTGATGGCAACAAAGTTCATCCCACCCATCCACAAGACATGGTGTGCCTATACTGGAAGTCAGATTGAAGAGTGTTGTGGTCCGGTAAGCAAGAACAGAGCATGTAGCAAGGTTCAACGGTCAGGTCTAGATCTCTCAGAGGAAGTATCTCAGTAAAGTGTGGAATTGGGAAAGTCAAGAGGTGTACCTTGACTAATACATTCCATAGATTGAGCCTCCAGTGATGAAAGAGTGAAGAGATATGAGTACCTAAGTGTTGGGTTCTTGTTTGGCAGAGTTGACAGAGGAAGAACTAATCGGCAGAGCATCAAACCTTAATCTGGATGAGTTATTGATGGTGATCAAGTTTCTTGAGGTATCATTCATGATTGGCTGACATGATTGATGACTTCTATAAGAATCTCTTTGATACGCATCACTTGGTAAGCAAGGATTAAGCTGACAGACTAGAGTTTGGAAATATTCTAAGTTTTCTAGATGTCGACTAGAAAGTGGATGAAATCATTGGTGCGGATATATATACCAGATGGATTCGGATGTGAAGGTGTGTGTTGTGTGAAGAAAAGAAGAAGAGCAGTGTGTAAGTAGTAAGGCAGGTCTGGTATGTGACAGGACAACAGCACCAAAGAAGAGGAAGAATGAAGTGTAGTAGATCAGTGTACTGAGCCTAATCGGAACTGAAATCTAGCATATGTGGATGCTTCTCATCAATTCAAGTATCTTGTTACTCTCTTTATAACTTATAGAAAGTGAGTCTCTTGTAGGTAGTGAGCCTCTTGTGAGCAGTGTGCTCGGGCAGTGAGCCCTAATTGGCAAGTGCCATTTTGTATTTCTATTCTTCTAGCAAAGAATACATTCTTGGGTTAGTCACCCTATGGTTTTTCCCTTAACAGGGTTTTCCACATCAAAATCATTGTGTTATGTGTATTGACTTTGTTTATGCTTTCATGATTATGGATGCTTATTTGCTTTGATACTGCACTAGTTGTTAAAGAAGAATAGAAAGTTAAATTAATTAAGATAACTGATTCACCCCCCTCTCAGTTATCAACATTTGGTATCAGAGCTAAGTTCCTCCAAATAAAGCCTAACAGCTTAAGGAAGATCTAGGAATTCAAATGGATGTGTATGGTATGAGGGAACAACTTTAATCTACCCTAGATGATCTTGAGCAATCTAACTCTGAAGTCAATGAATTGAAGGAAAGACTCAAACAGGCTGATGATTTCATAAATGAACTAAAAGGGAAACTGAGTATCTCTATGAAAAAGAGAAAGGATCTACTTTAGCAATTGGCAAGTCAAGGTGAAGCCAATGATACAAATGAAGATCTGAAGAAGAAAACCAAGTTATGTGAAAAGTTATCAAAAGAGGTCATTATGGTAAGACATAAAATGGAATCAGGAGTTATGAAAATCACCCAAGAAATTGAAGAGAAGAAAAATTGAAGATGATCTAAGACAATCTCTCAAGGAGAAATCAGAAGACTGCCACAAAATGGATAGAATAATCAGGCATCTAGAATCTGATCTTGAAGAAGCTAGAGATAATGAAGAACAACTTGAGAATCAGATTGACACTCTTAAAAGGGATCTTCAAACAACAAATGAATACAAAGAGAAATTCAAGATAAGCTCTACTCAACTTGAAGTTCTTCTTCAAAGCCAAAAGAGGGTAGATGACCAGCAAGGCTTGGGGTATGAAAAAGGTGAAAGCTCTACATCCAGTCAGAAGAACTCCAGATTAGAAAATCTAAGAAACAGGCCTAGAAGACCTCCAGTAAGGCAACCAAATGCTCAAAGATATCCTTCCTTAAATGGTTACTACCACAATTGCAATAGCTTTGGTCATAAAGCAAATTAGTGTAGAAGAAGAATGAATCAGACTAATTCATCCTTCTCCAGACAGTGCTTTAATTGCAAAAGGTATGGTCACAAAACTCATGAATGTAGAAATATGCAAATAAACAATTCATTCAATGGTAGATGTTTTGCATGCAATAGAATGGGACATATGGCTAGTCAGTGTAGATCAAGAGGATATCAGTCAAATATGCAAATAAATGTTGTTTGCTACAATTGCAATAGATCCAGTCATATTGCCAAATTCTGTAGAAGTAAGAATCAGGACAAAAAGGGTCCAGTGCATCATAATCAAAACCAAGACAAAGGAAAAGGAAAAGTGAATGTGGATGAAATGCAAAGGGAGATGAACCAGATATGGGTGAAGAGAACTACAGAAAATGATGGGGATGGATCTGCACCAGAATCTGGTGCTGATATTCCCTCTAGAAACTAAATAGATGAGCTCTGGCTCAGGGGGAGTCACAAAAGAAAATATTTTCCCCCAGCTAGTCAATTGGTGCCTAAAATTGGCACATGGAAGGTTACAGACTAAAAGGGCTCTTAGAGAAACATCTAAATAACCCTTGGGAAAGATATGAAAGATTTGCAATGAATTTGAAGAGGTTAATCATTTGAGATTAATCTGGTTTAACAGTCATCTGATAAGAACAAGAGTTTCATAGTTAGATCTGGTATGATTCAAATTTGAGGTATCTTGATCTGCGGATAGATCAAATGTTTGGGGAAAGAAAGATAGATTGTCATTAATCATTGAGAATAACTCTAAGTATATCTTAGTGATCCGGAAAAGATTTTTCTCAGAACAAGGAGAACAAGGAAACCGGAATGACTTAAGTTGCGCATTTATTGCAATGTAGAATTAGGGTTTGCTCAGAGATAAAAGGGTTCATTTACTCGTCACTTGCACATTTGCATTAGTGAATAAGATAAGAAGAGCTCTACAAACAAGTTTGCTTCATCTCTCTCAAGGATCAACCACAGAATTCAAGTCTATCGGCAATCTTTTCAGCCAATTTCGTGAACCCTAAAAGCGTAAAAGGTATTTTCTGTTCTTGAAATCTCTCTCTAAATCTTTTTGAAAGATGGCTACACCAAATGTTGTGAAGATTACTGATAGACCGCGTCCCAAATTCAAGAAACATCCATACAAGTCCTTAGAAGTTGATCCCCTAGGCGCCTTTTCAAACATTCCACATGGGGTTTTGCGTATTGAAGACGTTAGGGCATACATTCATGCCAATATTGAGAATTTTGAGGAATCTAAGTGATAGAGTCAGGTTGTCATTGATGTCAAAAAGGTCTTGCAAAATTTTGGGTTGATCTTAGTTAACATCTGAAGGTCACTATATCAGGAATACATCATCTTGTATGTCATCTTGTGTGTTGTTGCAAGAGTACATCATCTTGTGTTGATTGCAGTGAAATAACCTTTCGTTGAATATAAAACTCAGATGACATGATTTGCAGTTTGGTAATTTGATCTCCATATTCAGTGACATAGTATACAGTTGGTCTTGTTTCATGTCTCTCACAATTTCTTTCAGAATTGTTTACTCTATCAGGAACATCAATCAGGAGTTCATTTGGTGTGTTGATTATCAGGTGATGGAGTTCATTTTCTTGATAACTTGTGTTGATTTCATAAGTTCAAAGTGTTCATGAGTTGTTGATCAAAACACCTATTAGTTGTTTTTGTTATTGCTTCCTTATTCAGGGGATTGTTGATCTGATATTCATTATGAACTTCATATGGTTAAGATAAATCACGTTATTTATCAGGGTGTTACAATGATCACATTCAGATCAGGGTTTTATGTTGGATGAGTTTGCAAATGTATCCAAGGTTGTAATAGGTTGATTACTTTATTCTGATGGTAGTTTTGGTGGTTTAGAATATTCAATGATGTTCATATTATGATCAAGTTAATGCTTTAGGAGTTCTCAATTTACCTCATTGCTTTCAAGTTGATTTATACTTCAGTGTGTTCTCAAGGTTTTATAAAAGACAAAAGAGTGGCAGCAAATTGTCATTTTAGAGATATTCAATGAGGTCATATTCTTCAAGGTTTAAATATGACTTAAATGGTAATTAGTCATCTTAATAAATTCCAAAATCTTGATTTATTTGTCATTACAAAAGGGGTGTTTTTGTTCTAATTTGAAGATGACTGGTCGAGTAGGTGAAAGAACTTAAGTTGTAAACTTAAGTCATGAAATTCCATAGGGTAACCGGCCCCTTTCCTTCTTTTTACCTATAGAGCAAGTCTTTCAAAATGGGTGGGCTTTCATTATGTTTAAATTTAAACTTACCACCGCCAATTACCAAGAGGGCACGGGTTTATGCATTAAGGAAAAGGTTTTAGTTTTACTTGAAAACTTTAAGAAGTATTTAGAATCCTTTATGAAGCCCGAAATTAAAGATAGAAAGTTTCTTTTTATTAAAAAAACTTAAGTAATTTCCTTGTAATCCTTTTGGTTGGTCCTTTTTTTAAGGAGTTTTTCTTAATAAGGAGATTTTTATTATGAGGAGATTTTTAAGAGGATGAAGTTTTTTTAGGAGATTGCTATTGCTTTTTAAAAGCAATTTTTTTAGAAAACTATTGAAGAATTTAGAAAAGATTTTTATGAAAAATTGCAGATGCAATGAGAAAGATTCTTTACAGATTGAAGATTTTTTTTTAGGCAGATTGGTTTTCAAAGATGAATTGATTTTTTTTTTTTTTTTATTGAAAATGAAATAAGATTGCAGGAATTTGCAAAGAGGAAGAGAGGAAGAAAATGAACAGTCATAGACATGAAGAGAAAAGTAATTTCTTCACAGATATAGAATATGAAAGGTTTTCATGAAGATATTTTTGAGGAAGATCAACAGGATTGAATGATGTTTTTGTCTTGTGAGAAAATCAAATTGAAGATTTTATTTGTAGGGATAATATTGAATACAGAAATTGTCCAAATTGAAATGTTAAAGAATGTGAAGGTCATGTACAGAGAAGAGGAAGATCAAAAGATTTTTTAATGCATAGAATTGACGGGAAGATATTTTGTTTTAAAAATAGAGAAGAGAATATGAAGGGTTTTTGAAAGTGCATTGTGATAGGTTGTGAAAGTATATTCAGATTTTATTTTTAATGATATTACAGATGCTTTGAATATAGAGTCTTGTGGATTAACAAGATGAGTGGAGTGATGTTGTGCAGATCTATGATGAACTGACAGGGATCAAATACAGATACAGAGATTGACAAGGTGATCAGAAAGACAATATGCAATTGCAATAATAATCAGGTGCATTGATTGTATGACTGGTATGGCAGAGATGAAATATACAGAGAAAAGTAGTGTTGTTGAGCATATCTGGATGAAGAATTGATTTTTGAATGGAATGACCATTT
This sequence comes from Cunninghamia lanceolata, assembly GCA_027924645.1. Classification (NCBI taxonomy): domain Eukaryota; kingdom Viridiplantae; phylum Streptophyta; class Pinopsida; order Cupressales; family Cupressaceae; genus Cunninghamia; species Cunninghamia lanceolata. The sequence continues at coordinate 20,218,112 of BSBN01000049.1, forward strand.
GAACACATAAGAGAGAATAAAAGTTATGTATTGAAACAGAGAAACCCTCTGAATTTGTGTTTTTAGTTTGATCTATAATAGGGGTTGGTGCTCCTTGAAGCTGGTGCTTCTAAATAGTATGCCAGTGAGGCTTGTAGGTCAGTGAGACCTCAATAGTCAGTGAGACATATTATTCAGCCAGTGAGGCTTTGTAAGATGTTTTCAAAGTTAAGCCAGTGAGGCACTTCATGAGTGGTTTTTCTACCCAGAGAGGGTTTTCCACTCCAGTAATTCTTGTGTCTTGATTCATATTGGTCATCTTTCTATGGTTGTATGTTTTACTCATGAGTTTTGTTTATCATTCTCAGTTATGTGCATATGTGTTTGACAAAGTTATGTGCATATGTGTTTGACAATTCAATGATTACTTTCTCTCCTTATGCTCTCCAAGTTAAAGTTTGAAAAAGATTTGAAAATTCACACAACACTGATTCACCCCCCTCTCAGTGTTGTCCTTGACTCCTACACTAAGTTGATGGATATATATCAAACGGAGCTAATAGATGAATCATTTGAACTAAAACCTCAGTACAAAGCCATCCGGGACAAGCATTTTGCACAGTACATTCATTTCCCATGTTTTGCAGAAGATGAATGGGTCTGGTATGTTCTGAGTAGAATGCATGACAACTTTATGTGGTTGAATAGGCCGTTTAAGATCACTAAAGATGCCATTAGGGTGGTAACCCGATTACACTCATTTGGTGGGATGCCTACTCTCAAATTTGTCAAAAACCAAATTGTAAGTGAGGCTACCAGATCAAAATTTGATAAAAGAGCAATGACAATTGAGGATATCACAGACCCAGATATCAAGTTTGCATTTATGATAATTGGCTATAAGATATATCACTCCAATAGGGAGAATTCTATATCTAGAACTACTGTATATACTACTTATGAAATGTTAAGGAAGAATGCTAACTATGACCTCTGTGAGCTCCTTCTAAACTAACTTTTGGAGAATCTGCAGAAGATAAAGAAGGACAAGAAGAACTCTTTCAAATACGGTGGCTTGATATTCTATCTATTTTTCTATTACATGAATGAGCTACTCGGATCTAGTGGTTGGATATGGCAAAATGACAGACCTATTGCCATACAAATCAGGGATTATTTGCATGGAATAGGTGATGCCAAGGCACAAAATATAACACTATGGGGCTACTTCAAGAACTTTCAAAGTATGATGCAAGCAAGAGAAAGAATCCCCCAATCTCTATTGGAAAAATACAAAAGTATAGTATGCTTCATGGTGGATAATGATCAATGCCTAATGAAGCCAGTGGAGCCAAGGATAGTCTAGATCATGCCAATGGGGTATGAAGTAGATGAGAAAATTGTTGAGCTACATGTTCAACACATGCTAAGTCAACCGTAGGACTCTGAGGTAAAAAGGTTTGGAACCTTTGAAGAGCTGGGTGTAAAAATTCATGTGGAGCTTAGACAATCGGAGATAAAAAGAAAAGTGAGAAAAGAAGTTGAGAATGTTGCCAAAAGATATGGCATCTCAAAAGATGCACTCTATGCAAACAAAGAGAAGATGGAAAGGGAAGAGAGAGAAAAGGAAGAAGTAGAAAAAGAAAGTGCTCTGGTAGAACCCCCTCCTGGACTAGATCCACTAAGAGCTCTACACCTACCACTACTAACAGCTCAAAGGCATCAAAACCATAAGCAAAATCATCTGGTAAAGGAGAAAAGAGAACAAAGACAAAGGCTACAAGATCATACACAAGCCTCAAGGATAATGAAGAGACAGAGACAGATGAGGAAGTAAAGAAAATGAAGAAGAAGAAAACATCCAGTGAACCCTCTACTAGTCATAACAAGGAAGCAGAGGCAGAAGAGTTTGTTGAAAGGCCCACTCTGTCCATTGATGATGTAGTCAAATCAGTCACTGTGGATGGGAACCTAAAACTAATGACTGAATTCTATGATGATTATAATGAAGCTAACTAGAAGATCTTGCAAGAAGCTACAGTCGGGTATCTAAATATCTATAATAAGGCATTTATTGAAATCATATCTCTAATTCCTAAGAGCCTAGAGAAGGAACTAGAAATAAGGAAGAACAATGCTAAGGCAAAGGACCTTGAGATCTAGGAACAAATAGCTATTCAGCTTTATCCTTCAATCACTCCAAAACAAATGAATATGATCTTTAAAGATTGCAAGGATGAGTTCTAGAGAAAAGCTAGAATGAATCATCTTATGCTTGGAGAAACTGACAAGGTGGCAAAAGAAATAAAAGAAATATTCCAGAATACCTATAAAAGATTTAATATTCCTATCATAGAGGATTTAGGTGATGAACCCTCTATCATGGATGACAAAGGAGAATCTACTGAGACAGTGGCAGAAGGGGCAATGGAGATAAGTGAAGAGAAAGCTAAGGACTTAGATTCCTCTGCTCTGAAAGAGGAAGTCCATGAAGAAGCAAACATCTCTCCTCTGGTTTCCCTTGGAGACTCTAGATCTAAAGGAGAAGAAAGAATAGAAGAGAAAATCAGTCAAGAAGAAGAGGTGAAGGGAAAAGAAGAAGGTCAAGCAGAGAAGACCACAAGTGACAGTGTTGAGGCTGCACAAGGAAAGAAAACACTGTCTCTAGCAAGAGACACTGCAGAAGTAGTCAAAGAATTTTTGACAAAAGAAATGATGGAATTAGATGAACCGGAGCTACTTCAAGGACCATTCAATTTTAATTCCCTCTCCTCAGTTTAGACTGTGAAGATAGCATCCTTTGCCCATGCAAAGGCAAAAGAAAAACTTTTGAAGTCTCACATAGAGGACTGTGAGCTAATAGAAATTGCATCCGGTGTATTGGAGAACATCATGCCATCCTTCCAAAAGGATCCTTCAGCCTCCACATCTGATAATCTAAAGTATCTTGTAAATTATGTTCATACACATTTTGATTCTTTAGAAAAGTCAACAGAAGAAAAGGTCCGGAAGGAGTTTTTGGGAAAAAGAGTCTCCGAAGTGTAGGGTCTAATAACAAATGATAGGAGAGTTATGGATATTGGAATAAAGAGCTTAGAAAATGCTCTTAAAGATGGCGGAGATATCTATAAATTTTGTTTATCCTAGCCTAAAGTGACTAAGGATATTGAGAAGAAAGTAAAAGAGCAAGAGGATAAATTGTTAAGTTTATCTCAAAGTTTTGATCCTCTCTTCTCCTCCATAGTAAATCAAGAGTGTCAGACTATTGCAATCATAGATGAAATAAAGAAGCTTGAGAAGGAGAAAAAAAATAGAATAAACAGGTTAAGTGAACTTAGAAGGATAATTATCCCTAAATTAGAGGCCATGCATGAGGCCCTAAGTGATGCTCAAACAACAGCCCGGACCAGTGATCCGACAGATCTAAAAAGGGCAGAAGCTTTTGTATTCCTATTGAGTGGTCACATCTGAATTTTGGATACGATGAACAAGAGTTGGGCAACATAAGTGGTATAGTTGAAAACCACTTTTGTAGATATAATTTAGTATATGTAAGTAAAACATGTATATATGTTTATGCGGCCAAGTATAGATTGTTTCGTTTTTGGGAAATTTTGCTGTGCGGACCCTACCCTTTGCCATTGATGTCAAAGGGGGAGTGAGGAGCAGTGAAAAATGTGGAACCTAGCTAAGGGGGACCTCCGATAAAGTGTATATTAGAACAGAGCATCAGCCAAAGGGGAGTGTAGTGTGACACTTAGTCATTTTTCACTAAGTGTTGCCATCAATGCCAAAGGGGAAGATTGTTGGTAAGAGACATAGTCTAGCTTCATGGTTTTTGTCATTGATGGTAATAAAGTTCATCCCACCCATCCACAAGACATGGTGTGCCTATACCGGAAGTTAGATTGAAGAGTGTTGTGGTTCGGTAAGTAAGAATAGAGCATGTAGCAAGGTTCAATAGTCAAGTCCAGATCTCTCAGAGGAAGTATCTCAGTAAAGTCTAAACTTGGGAAAGTCAAGAGGTGTACCTTGACTGATACATTCCACAGATTGAGCCTCTGGTGATGAAAGAGTGAAGAGATATGAGCACCTAAGTGTTGGGTTCTTATTTGGCAGAGTTGATAGAGGAAGAACTGACTGGCAAAGCATCATACCTTAATCCAGATGAGTTATTGATGGTGATCAAGTTTCTTGTGGTATCATTCATGATTGGCCAACATGATTGATGACTTCTATAAACATCTCTTTGATACGCATCACTTGGTAAGTAAGGATTAAATCGATAGACTAGAGTTTGGAAATATTCTGAGTTTTTCAGATGCCAACTAGAAAGTGGATGAAATCCTTAGTGAGGATATATATACCAAATGGATTCGGATGCAAAGGTGTGTGTTGTGTGTTGTTTTGTGTGAAAAAAAGTAGAAGAGCAATGTGAAAGCAATAAGGCAAGTCCGGTATGTGACAGGGCAACAGCACTAAAGAAGAGGAAGAATGAAGTGCAGTAGATTAGTGTACTGAGCCTAATCAAAACTAAACTCCATCATATGTGGATGCTTCTCATTAGTTCAAGTATTTTGTTATTCTCTTTATAACTTGTAGATAGTGAGTCTCTTGTAGGCAGTGAGCCTCTTGTGAGTAGTGTGCTCGGGCAATGAGCCCTAATTGGCAAGTGCCATTTTGTATTTCTATTCTTCTAACAGAGAATACATTCTTGGGTTAGTCACCCCGTGGTTTTTCCCTTAACATGGTTTTCCACGTCAAAATCATTGTGTTATGTGTATTGACTTTGTTTCTGCTTTCATGATTATGGATGCTTATTTACTTTGATGCTGCACTAGTTGTTAAAGAAGAACAGAAAGTTAAATTAATTAAGATAATTGATTCACCCCCCCTCTTAGTTATCAACAGGTTCTTTATCAAAAAATTTGGTTTGTGTGAATAACATAGTGGTAGATGTCGATTGTCCCATATGAGGGGCTCCAATGAAATCAAAGGAATGAAACACAAGGCATTGCTTGTAATTATTCTTGTTACTTAGCAAGAAAGATAAAGCAAACATGTACATGTTCAGTTTTAGACATTCATTAATAATTTCATACATGAATACATACAAGTCCTACCAAGGAATTTTAACAATTTCAAACATGGTAAAAATTTAACATCTTAGACTAGATACTAATCTAGAATACTAAGTTTAATCCCAATCTAATAGATTTTATAAGAAAATTACAAAATAAAGGTGAGAAGGAGAAGGGTGAGAATGATCTTGTTTTATATTGTCCTTCAATTTGAATCTTTGAGTAGACAAATCTAATCAAAGCCACTCTTACTCAGCAATTGAAAGCAATTGAGGACCAATACTAATCAATTACATCATTCTAGATATGATGTATATTATTAGACTTGATGAAGGTATATTAGGTGATATCCATGTAGTTTTGAGTCCCTCTCTTAGATGTAGTGACATATGTTAATTTCATATCATTGCTAACATAGAGAGGACACATACATGCATGATTCAAATCATGGACATATAATAGTTCATCTTCATTATTGAGCATGTCAAATAAAGAAGAAATTTTAAGGATAGAATGAAGATGATAGTGTAATAGTTGGATTGAGAGATATATGGTTATTGAAACATAGAAGTAACATAATTGCATGTAGGATGTACTGTGGTCCATTAAAAACTTGAAATTGGCCATGTTAATTAACCTACAAAGATGCCAACTTTTTGGACGTCTTAAGGGGTCCTAATTTATGATGTCTTAAGGGGACGTCTTAAGTTCTCAAAATTTGGTGAAGTTGCCCAAGGCAACCAAATTTAACAATATAATAAAATCAAATTTAAAGTAAATTCAAAGTAGAGAAACATGCGCATTTAACAAATAAAATATATAGAATAATAATTTTGATATATAAAAGTGTAGAGTATAAAATTGTGTACATACACATGTATACAAATTTGTGTACAAAATGTGTAATAATGTAATTGTGTATGTACATATATGCCAACTCAAAATAATATTTACAAAATGTGGTTATTCCATCTCAAGAAAATCCAAAACTTGTGGGGAATGTAGCAAGTCTTCATGCCACCTTATATAAAAATAATACAAGCAATTTATCAATATATCATCAAAACATGTATTTTAATTTATATAAAACTATCTCGATATACATAATTTGTACCTGTATTTACAAGTGCCTCACACATGTGTAGATATAGGTTTAATCTACATCCTCTCAAGTTTTTGTTTCAAAGTATGTGATAAATTTGTGATGATGGCCTAAGGATATAAAAGGACAATTTAAATCAATTTCAACTAATAATGCACAAGAAATATCAAAACATGTATTTAATGTATTTAAACTTGAACAATATAAATCTATTTAACTATATTTACCTGTATTTACTTATTCTATTGTACCATCTCCATCCTCTCTTTTTTCCAACGCATCAATGATTGTCTCATGGTCTTCCATAGAAATTATCCATAGCTCTTTATTGTAGGTTTTCCACGCTACCTCTCCAGTTTTATATTTGTGGCCAACACCAAATGTGAGTAGTGTATAATCTTCTTATGTGTTTCATAATCTTTGAATGCAAGCAAACCATTCTTCCTTATTAGGTATTTCCATGGCGAAGTGCCAACAACCACCACCGAACCTATTGGATAATGATAGCCATCATCAAAGAAATTCTTAAAATTTGCTTAAGGGGATGTCTTAAGGGGATCACCAAACTTGTTGGATAAAGAAAGCCATCATCATCTTCTCGAGGTGTTGTTAACTTATGTTTAGTCTCCACACAACGAGCCAACCAATATTATGTTTCCTCTTCATTCTTCTTTGGTGCAACAACAACATACACATGTCCTGCAAACAAATTTTGATTCAATAACTTGCACATGTCTATAAAATTTGACCAATCAACATACATGCATTCATATGTACACATATAAATAAATAAAAGCACTAAAAATTAGTAATGGAGTGAAATAAAATGAAATAATTTGAATTAAATTACATTCTTGTACAAGGTCTGAAACACAGTCATAATCGTCTGATGCAAACAGTTGATCATTGTTTTTAATTTTTGTTTCACTTTGATCATGTGCTTGTGCAAGTGGCAATGGTCTTTACTTCCACTCTTCAATGTGTTCTGTATTCTCACATGCTTCCCAATCTCCTAAAATACAAAACTGACAAAAACATGCAAGCTTCCTTGTCTAGATAGTCCATGTACTTGCATTTGAACTCCTAAATGAATGCCATTTAGTAGATCCACTGATTATCTGGCAATCAAGTCTAGGTAGAATGTTTTCTTCTTCAACCAACCAAAAGAATCGATGAACTGTAGAGTACTCTCTTGATCCAAGTGTACATAATCTTGTATTGCATCAATCTACAATCCCATGTGCATCTTTAAATTTTACTGCATCCTCAAATTTCAATTATTGTCTAGCAAGAATTCTTTTAACACATGCACCAGCTCCATCATGTTCTTCTTTACCATGTCCAGCTTCAAAAAAATTCCACATATGTTGGACATTATTCTCCTTGTGAACCCTACTTAACCAACAGAATATCCGAGCATTCTTGAACTACCACATACAATTATCTGACCATATAAGATGTTCAGTCTTTTAGATTCCTCTTTCTCTTAAATTTGTATAAAATATATTGAAACAATATTGAACAAACTCTGATGAGTGTAATCGGTTGTCACTCAAATAGAAATGATACTCCCTCAAAACTTTTCTATCATTCTCTATGCTATCATCTACATGTCTATAAACAATATGAACAAATATAGCAACATGTACTGAATTGTAATATTGTGATTGATTTTCCTCTTGCCGAGCTAAAGTATAGTTTTCTACAAAATCAACCACTGATAGTATAGTACCAACTAGAAATGTGTTTCTACATTCATGAAATTGTCCATCAAGCCATCGAGCTTGTTGAGAGTGCTTGACATATTTTGGTACAATTTTACTCTTAAATTCTGATATGAATGCACATTAACCTTTTCTGTAATTAAATCAAAATATTTTTAAATTTTCCATCTTTTAAAGAATATTCAACATTCTTCAATCTTTTAACATCCACTAATTGTTGTCCAAAATCATTTTCAACACTTTCATGCATACAAACTCTTAACAAAGAAAGATTGCCACAACTAGTGCATTGTCCATAAATACATGAACTTAAATAAAATAATTTTTCATTAGATCTTTCACAAAACAAACTTGATATAAACTCTTTTATTGCTTCAACTGGCATATTAATATCACATTCCTGTATAATCATGTTACTATGTAAAGTACAACGTATATATTGAAACACATCATAATAATAATGAAATTTAACATGCATTTTACAACAACAAGATATTCATTGCTTATTAATCTTTACATACCATGGTTTGCAGTTTTCAAAAGATCTTTGACTTATTTTAATATTACCAGGTAACACTAATTCATCACAAAATTTTCTATAAAATTCAGTTTGCATTGTATCTAATAGGTGTTTTGGATGAGGATCGTGAACTTTGGACCCCACTCTTAATTTTAAAACATCTCTAGCATTAAATGATACCCTAGTATTATCATGGACTGTGGAAAACTCATGCCTTCTATAGTATTATCATGCCAATATTTTTCAATCAAAGATCTAATTTCAATATTCAGTTTCATGTTAGATCTCGGGAGTTGACCACTAAAACTCCAACATTGGTTAATTGGATCATTTTCTATACTTTCTCTTCTTTTTGCTGCTCTTACCAATTTTTTAGGATGTATTTTTAGAATTCCACTAATATTGCTTACCATTCTTCTATTCAAAGTCATTTTATTCACTATAGCAATTGTTATAGCTCGTCTTGCTGCATTCTTATCTTTGGATCGACTATTACTTCCAATAAACTCAATGGCACTAGCAACAGTAGATATAGAATGTTTTAGTGATTGATCTTTTCTTCTTGGTTTAACAAAAATGCCTAACATTTTCATTACTTTTCTCATTTTCCACATTCTCATTAATTGCATCATTAGTTGACATTGAAATGATAGTTTTTTACGATAAAAAAATTCCTTGTATAATCTATTAGCATGTGTTCTTATTTGTCTCCAAGAAATTTTATGAGGAAGATTATCCAAAACATCTCTTTCAATTTTGAAAAAAAAAAATTCATTTTCAACATCACATCCTAGATTTTCATTTTCATTTTCAACTTCAAAACGATTTTCATTTTCAACAACAAAATGGTTTTCATTTTCATTTTCAACTTCAAAATGATTTTCATTTTCAACAACAAAATGGTTTTCATTTTCAACAACAAAACGGTTTTCATTTTCATTTTCAACCAAAGGATTTTTATTTTCATTTTTATTTTCAACAAAAAAAATTTTATTTTTATTTTCAATAACAATTTGTTTCAAATTTTGATCTCTACAAATATTATCAATCTCAACTTTGTTATATCCAGCTTGTTTTAAATCTCCTATCAACACTATTTCTATTTCATAGGTGGATTTGAAGGAGTACCTAGGTTTGTGCCTATTGAAACATTCTCCATAGCATTGACAAAGGGATTTGAAAACATACCAGGAGTAGTTTGTATAATCGTATTAGTTTTCACATTCACCTCTTGCAAATTTGCATTGTCTACATCCGTGGTCTCCTCAATGTTTTTATCTTCAATAGTTGTGGAATTGGATGCTTCAGCATTATTCATTGATTGAATCTTTATTCTTCTTCTCTTTGTCTTTTGTCCTCCTCTCTCTTTGCTTCAATTTCTTTAGGGGTTAATAGCTTCCTATCTTTCCTCTTATTACGACTTTGTGATCCCATGATTAAAAAATTTATGAAGCATGTACAAATGAATGTCAAAAACTTGAAAGCCTTTCTTCTTTGTTCAAGTCTTTCAAACAAGTAGCAATTCAACAAAATTTCACTCAAACAGTGTCTCAATGATGACTTCTATCAAAATTCAAACAATATTCCAAGTTGATGGACCTACAAAAGAAAAAAAGATGGTAGAGAATGCTACAAATGTCACTGTCAGCCGTACTATAGAGCAAGTTGTAGGGTTGACAATCATAGTCACAGTCTTATTAAACAAAATAGACAAATAATAAACAGGATCCCATTTTATTTTGCACCAATAGAGTAAGAAATGGGATCCCATTTAGTAAATGGGATCATGTTTACTAAACGGGATACCATTATTTAAAATTTGAATTTTAAGCTCAGGTTTTGCTTTGTAACCCAGTTCGGGAAATGCTTTGGGGACCCAAACCTAATCTCTAGACCTGGTTTGACCTGCAACTTGAAGGTCCTATCAATGTCACAACAAAATAGTGACTTTGGGCATATATCTGAAGGTCTATTTTACAAAATATTTTGACGAAATTAAAACCCATTATAGATGAGACAATGTAGATTCCAAATATGTAATTTTTTTTACAATTGGATTAATTGTTCTATTTTTTAATCAATTTTTGATAAAAATAGTTCCATAAACTTGAATTATCAAAATTCAAACAATATTCCAAGTTGATGGACCTACAAAAGAAAAAAAGATGGTAGAGAATGCTACAAATGTCACTGTCAGCCGTACTGTAGAGCAAGTTGTAGGGTTGACAGTCATAGTCACAGTCTTATTAAACAAAATAGACAAATAATAAACAGGATCCCATTTTATTTTGCACCGATAGAGTAAGAAATGGGATCCCATTTAGTAAATGGGATCATTTTTACTAAACGGGATACCATTATTTAAAATTTGAATTTTAAGCTCAGGTTTTGCTTTGTAACCCAGTTCGGGAAATGCTTTGGGGACCCAAACCTAACCTCTAGACCTGGTTTGACCTGCAACTTGAAGGTCCTGTCAATGTCACAACAAAATAGTGACTTTGGGCATATATCTGAAGGTCTATTTTGCAAAATATTTTGACGAAATTAAAACCTATTATAGATGAGACAATGTAGATTCCAAATATGTAATTTTTTTTACAATTGGATTAATTGTTCTATTTTTTAATCAATTTTTGATAAAAATAGTTCCATAAACTTGAATTATCAGGGTTTTTTAGTATTTTAATAACTTTTTATTAAAATATTTTTTTGTAAAACAAATTGTATGAAAACGTACTTTAGACAATTATTTTTAATTTTAAAAAAATTTCAAAAAATGTTAAGTTTAGGTCATCTTATGCGTGACATACATGATGATTTTTTAAAAGACCAAAAATGGTTAATAAAAAATTAATAAAAAAATATATTCAATAAAAAATTACAAAAAAAATGGAAAATGTGCTTCAGTGAGTTACAAATCTTTTCCCAAAAGGATTTTAAAAAATATGATTATTTAGGTCAAAATATGGATGATGTACACATACATGGTATAGTAAAAAAAAAGTAACTTTTAAATAGTAGTTTTTAGAAATGCCTATTCAAAATTAATTTCTATCATTTGGGTATTGAAAAAAAATTACATATTTGGAAACTGGACTCCGAGTACTACATTTCATATTTAGTGACTTTTTCCATGATTCCACCTTTAAGTGCTTCAAATTTTTAGCTCAAATGTGACAAATTCTAAAAATCAGGGAAAACACTTCAACTTTTTGGCCAAAAAGTGGACTCAACTTCTTGCACACATCCATTTACAAACTTTATTTTTTACTGAGTTCAAAAAAGATGCATGAATCTAGAAGTTGCTTGTACACTGATATTGATGTTGAACTGTGACTGATGACTCCATAGATGCCGGTATCATGAGTATTCAGGAACATTAATTGAATTTGAGATGTCATCCAATGCAAGATTCAAGTTCATTTACCATAGGCCCTTGATGTGAGATATGAATAGATGAGAATCTATTGCAAGATTATAGATCATTTACCATAGGCTCTCAAAAAATGTTTGAAGGATCATTTGATCCACATGTTTCTCAATAAAGGATCATTCAATCCACCTATTTCTTAACCAAGGATCATTCAATCCACCTTCTTTTAGTTACAACCTCATTAAGTTAATTTAGGTGGCATAATCCTCTATTTAGAGTTTAGATTTGAACACACTTATTAAACTATCTAGATGAGTTGTAATTACAAACTTAGAAGTACAAAAGAGAAAATAGAGAAAATAACTCGATGATACCCCCCTGAATTTGTTCCCCCCTTCTTTGAATATTTTTTATTTTCCCCTCTTTTGTTTATGGCACTTTATTTTAGTGCTTATATTTGCTTACAAAAAAGAGATGAAAACAACACTTTATATCTTAGTACTATATCATCATTTACAAATTTACACAAAAGGTTGGCATAAACAAATTCATTGGAAAAAAAATATACACCCCCCTAAAGCATAATTTTAAATGCTAAAAAAATGGTTATTTGAAAGCATACTTTTAAATGCCTATCAAAACAAAATTAGGGCAAAAAATTGTTGAGGCCCAAATTAAGACAACTTAGGGCATAAGTCTAGAAATTCAAGTAGGGGTGAATTAGGGTATGGAGGCCAAGAATGAGAAATGGCAACCAGGATATTGACAGGGGATATGGCTAGGTGGAGAGTCGACCAAGTGTGGTCACCAATTATGCAGGTCAAATGCCTTTAATAGCCTATGTGTAGGCTTTGTATGGTGCAGGAAACCAATAGCAAGGTGTACCTTTGTGTTCAGTGTCTACAAACAAAGGGTGTGGGAAAGAGGCCAAAAAATGCCTTCCATTTGCCTAGGTATGTTGAATGGCTCAACCAGAGATCATAGGTTGGCTTGAATGGCCTTTAATGACTTGCTTTCATCCTTTTCTCACCTTAGCTAATCTTCCACACTGCAGGGGTACTAAACAAGGACATGAGGATGGGTGCTAGGTGAGTCACATGCTAAGTGTGAGTCAAACTGAGCATGACAAACAAGGCCCATGAGCAGTGTCATTAAACAGCTTCCCATGTGTGTTGGAATAAATTTCTTGTGAGGGAGACATCTCAAACTTCAAGTTGTGAAAAATGAACCATCTATCCACTACCTGGGTGCTTCCTAACCTCACCACAGGGGAATTCATGATGGGGGTGAAGGACATCATTCCCCTTAGTGCCTGTGGGAGTGGAGACACCCTAATCAAACTCTCCAACAAGTAGCCATAAAACAAAATGAACAGTTCCTCTGTGCTCAGAATATCCATGCTGTAATAACAAGACCTGATGATGGGCGTGCTCTTGTTGATCATCATCTAATTGAGGGGCCTCCTCCTAATTGAGGAGGGGTTCTAACTCTTTCTTTAGGGGCCACGTTCCTCTTGCTAGGTGCTGGCTATTGTAGAGCATTACAACCTAACTTGCCAGTCCATTTCAAACCCTCAGATCATAACATAGATTCTAATCTCATAGGAACCTTAGCAAGACCTCCAATAGCATCAAGTTTGAGTGTGAATGTGTTTTTTTGAGAAAAAAAGTGTTGGGACTCTGTTGTTGGCAACAAGGCATAGAATGACCTCGTAACATATGCCATGGTCTCTTCACTCTTCTAACACAGAGGTGGCCTTAGTACCAGTATGGAACAAACCCTTAGACTCAATCAGATATGCAAACATAGCAACCAGATAAATAAAACCAACACCTTTGACTCCAAATAGAACTAGCAATGAGCTTAAACAAGCTTTGATACCATGTGAGAACCCAAAAATTCATAAGCCAATGCTAATTACTAAATTGGAGAAACTGTATTCACAAAAGAGGTAGATATAAATAGGAGAAATTGGATACCTGATTCACCACAATACAAGGATAGGTGGTGAGTAACCATCAATGAGAATAGTGCAACTATCCATGAGAATAGCTTGAGGTGTCCATTGAGTTGACACATCTCCTAAATGACTAACAACTTAGACAAAGTTAAAGTAGCATGTGTGGAATTCACCTAACTATGATTAAGTTAGTACAAATGACTTAGGATAAGTGTTTATACACCAACAAAATATAATCTATCTTTCCATATCATTCCTAAGTACAAAAACCTATAGCTGAGTCCTCATCCATCTTATAGTGACTTAACGCTTAGTTTTGTCCTTGAATGTTATTGTGAAAGGAGGGTTTTATTGGATACACCTTAACATCATTTTATCCACTTTCCACTTTTCATATATAATAGGCTTTTACCCAAGAAGGAGAGCCAAACTATAGGGGTTTTTCCCTTTTATTGTATATAGATGGATCAACCAAATTCAACCAAAGTCAAACAAGAAAGCTAAGACTATCATCAAACCCTAAAATATTGAAGAACAAACTATAAATGGTTGTTGGAAATGAATCTCAGAAATCAACAAGTACAATAGAGGTTAGAGAAGAGTTCAAAACCTAGATTTTGTAGCATAAATGCTCAGGACAAGGGTGCCCAGGAACCCTAGGCCTTTTCTAGGGTTTCACTCAAACTTTAATATCATTGGATTTGCACCTGTCTATTCTGCCTTCTTCTTGAAAATTAGCCTCTGAAACATGTTCCTCTGACCTGCACACACAAAGAGAGGAAAAGGTTGTGTTGTGTTTAAGGGCTTGCCTTAGTCAAACCCCAAGTTGATGTTCCCACCTCCACTACAGTGATGATTTGATCCAAGAGTGTGTGTCCTAGGAGGGTAGAGGCCATATTTGCAACAATATGATGAATAATGAATGGTAATGATGATGATAAACACAAGATATATGACCTTAGTTGATGAAGATCCTACACCAACAAAGGAGAGTGATAAAGAGAGCTTCAAACTTCCTTCAAAGTGTGCAAACAAACTTCAATATCATCCACAAGTAGATAACACTCCAAGCATGAAGAACACTTTAGCATCCAACATAATATTGCAAGATAATTCCTTCTCATAATCTAGTGGTCATCTAGAGTATAAAATGAACTACAAAATGCATTTAAATATTTATTCCCGTTCACTCACGACAAATAAAACTTTATTAGGCCAACAAATACAAACCAAAGGAGTGTCCCAAGCCAACACCAAAAGGTGGGGCTAAAAATTCCAAGTGGGACCAAGGTACTTGAGCACCCTGGACCTTTAGCCCACAATCTTTGGAAAGTGTCCAAATTAAAAGGCTTGGTCTAGTCCTAAGTTGATTCTATTGAATTTATTCATTGAGATTGAGATTTTCATTGTTTAGAGCTAAAAAATGTTTAAAAATAGGTCTTGATTAACAAAGGCAACAAAATAGGTCCAAACAGGAGCTAAACTAAGTGTAAAATGCTAGTGTACACATTTTATGATGAGACGGGATTATTTATGAGTGGTATTCAAGCTCTAATCTTTGCAATTCTAGCCAAAAATTATATAGGTGAATCCATGGAGGGTCATCATTATTTCAATTAATTGGACTTAGGCTTTTCTAACTTTCCAATTCATACACAATTTGATATGTATGATACATGAAATGTTCCTTCATTATCGATTGTATAATCATAAATGTAAATACTTAATCTCTAAGGTCTTAGTAGAAAGATTTAGGATCACTAATCTCATTGATAAATAGATCATATTTGTAGATTAATATCTACATTATAAAATGGAATTAATTTACTAATGGGAGTTAGTCAAGAGTAATCTAGTACCCCCGTGTGGAAGAATGAACTTTTTGACCTTGAAGGGATACACATGTTGGAATTAGGCCAAACAACTAAGAGGGGGGGTGAATCAGTTGTCCCACAAATTTAACCTTTTCTGACTTTAATCTTCTTTCACAACTTACAAATAGATTAATGATGTAAACATTAAAGCATGAATCAACAACACATGAGAAGAAACAAAATGAACACACTTAACACCAAGATTTTTAACATTGAAAGCCAGTTAAGGGAAAACCATGGTGGGAGTTAACCCACAAGATTCGTACCCTATTAAAAGTACTTACAAGAAATGGGAAGGCACTTGCCTTTGGGCGCACTACCTAGAGCTCACTACTCAAAGAGGGTCACTGCCTACAAGAATTTATGTTTAATATAGAAAGATTTAACTGAGAAATAGCATCTTCATCATGCCTAGTTCAATCTTGTTAAAAGCTCACAAATACTTCTTCTCTACCCCCAAACACTTCTTCACTATCTCTTCATCCTTTATTGCTCTTGTTCTTCTGCTCTTCTTCTATGCTCTACCTCTGAACCTTTCTTAGGATTTTATCATTTTCGCACAAGGATCATTTTCCACAACTCAACTACATGCCTTTATATGCTTCATCAACCTTGGAATAAACATCAAGGTCGGCACTACATGCATATGACTTAATGTGAATCAATAAGCTGTCAGTCAAACATAACTGGGACTCAAATATTCCTTGATCAACACGCCACACTCCATAGAATTGCTCTTAGATCATCCACAACATGCTTGAATCATCTAGTCGGCCAAGACTGGGAAGAACAACAACACCAAGGAAGAAATCTTCAACAACGAGCTCAATCTTCAATGCGGACCTCCAACACAACATGCACACAATTCAAAGACCTCCACAAACACATTAAATTCAACAATAACATCCACACTACTCCAAATCATCAAAATCACTTGCATCTTCATCTGGTACCTCAAGAACACTATCTGCCATGACTATCACACTAGAAAGA
Source organism: Cunninghamia lanceolata (assembly GCA_027924645.1). Lineage (NCBI taxonomy): Eukaryota > Viridiplantae > Streptophyta > Pinopsida > Cupressales > Cupressaceae > Cunninghamia > Cunninghamia lanceolata. The sequence continues at coordinate 20,234,718 of BSBN01000049.1, forward strand.
TTGCTTGTGGACCTCTAAACCATGAACCACTTGAGTTGAAGATACACACTGACTCCCCAAATATGCCTCTAGATCTGCAAATCATAAGTTTTCATTGTGGAGCAATCCAGACCAACTTACTATTACTCTATCTCTTCTGAATACTGCAAAACACAATTCTACTCAAATGGCCATAGCTTCTTTAGATCTTCATGTGGACCTCTCAAAAATCTTAACTGGAGCTACTTAATGCAATCTTCTACATAGCCATATGGTCCGTGAACTTTGATCTTTATTCCTCTGGAAATGAGGAGCAATCTCCTTCACTGATATGTACTGTCTTCATTGTTTCCAGCAAAGAGATATTTGACTCACCTGTTCCTTTTAGAGAGGCTAATTTTCTAAATATCCTCAACATTCTAGTCTTCTAAATATACAATAGATTAGGATACAGTTGACACCAATGATAACAAGAATATGTTGACATCAATGACAACACCGATTAGGCACATATTTGCAACAATCCCCCCTTTGTCATTGATGGCAACATATGATGTGAAAAACTGATCCAATCATCAAGACAAGAACTTCTCCCCCTTTCTCTTATCACACCTGCAACCATTTGTCTTTACAGCTCCCCCTTTCACCATCAACTAGTTTTTCACATGACTTCTCTCCCCCTTTGACATCAATGGTAAAGGACACATATTTGCAATCTTTTCTCCCCTTTTTTGGTTTAGACTGATCTCCAAAATTTGCATACTGACTACTCCCCTTGAGTAGTATCTCCTTAACATCAATCCATATCACAAGATATGACTGTGAATTCCACCAGACTGATGCACCTTAGTGCATCTTGGTTCTAATCAGGAGGGGTAATAACCCCTAACTTCTCTCTGAGATACTCAAAAGTATCCTTGGGTAGAGGCTTAGTGAAGATGTCCACAATCTGATCCTTTGAAGAAACAAACTCTAATCTAACTTCATTCTCATTAAGCTTCTCTCTCAAGAAGTGAAACTTGATTGATATGTGCTTTATCTTTGAATGCAACATCAGGTTCTTTGAGATGTTTATTGCACTTGAATTATCACAGAAGATTGTAACACTCTCCTCAAACACAATTCTGATGTCCTTCAACATTTGCTTCATCCATAGAACTTGAGTACAATTGTTTGTTACTATATACTCTGCCTCTACAGTAGATAGAGATATTGCTTCTTGCTTTTTGCTCATCCAAGAGACCAATCTCCTTCCTAGGAAGAATGCACCACCACTAGAACTTTTCTTGTCATCCACATCTCTTGCCCAATCAGCATCCATGTATGCATGAAGAGTGAAGTCATTATTCTTTGGATACCATAAGCCATAATCAAGTGTCCCTTTGAGATATTTGAAAATTCTTTTGACTGCTACAACATGGGATTCCCTAGGATCAACTTGACATCTAGCAACAAGTCCAACTGCATTCATGATATCAGGTCTGGTCTGAGTCAGGTAGAGCAGTCCTCTAATCATTGATCTATACCTTTTCTGATTTGTCTTAGGGGAGTCATCATCTTTACTCAACTTGCATCTGGTTACCATAGGTGTACTCACTAGTTTTGAATCTTCCATTCTAAACTTTTTCAACAATTCTCTCACATATTTAGACTGAGATATGAAGATACCTTTATCTATCTGAATGATTTGTAGACCTAAGAAGAAGGTCATTTCTCCAAACATTAGCATCTCAAATTCATTTTGCATTTGATCAGCAAATGTTTTGCACATACTCTCATTTCCACCAAAAATGATATCATCAACAAATACTTCAACAATCAAAATGTGTTCATGATCAATTTTGATATAAAGATTACTATCTGTTGTACCTTTGCTAAATCCTAGCTTTAGTAGATACTTAACTAATCTTGCATACCAGGCTCTTGGGGCTTGTTTGAGTCCATACAATGCTTTTCTTAATTTGCAGACCATATCTCCTCGATCAGATAACTGAAATCCTTTTGGTTGCTTAATGTAGAATTCTTCCAATTCTCCATTCATGAATGTTGAATTGACATCCATCTGATAAACCTTGAAATCTTTATAAACAACAAATGCAAGAAATAATCTGACTACTTCTATTCTTGCCACTGGAGCAAAAGTTTCTTCAAAATCAATTCCTTCTACTTGAGAGTAACCTTTGCATGCCAGTCTTGCTTTGTTTCTCACAACTTCACCATCCTCATTTAGTTTATTCTGAAAGACCCATTTAGTTCCAATCACATTTTTGTCTTCAAGTATAGGAACAAGATCCCAAGTGTGATTCTTTTCAATTTGCATTAATTCTTCTTCCATTGCTTTTACCCAATATTTATCATTGCAAGCTTCACTTACTAATTTTGGTTCAATCTTTGAAACCAGACAAATCTCCTCTTGATCTTCAGCAATTATTCTTCTATTTTGAACACCTTTGTTTCTATCTCCTATGATATGATCTTCAGAATGATTCAACCTTACATACTTGGGAGTTTTGGGATTTTTTTGAACTTCTAATTCTTGAGGTTATTCCTCAACATCTACACTAACTTCTTGAGTTACAAGATATTCTAGATCAATCTGGATCTTAGTCTGAGTTTAAAATTTCCTTCCTTGACTTTAACTTTCATCTTGATCATCTAAATCATATCCACAAGACTTGAAAGATCTCTCTTTGCTCTCATCAACTTTGACATTTGCACTTTCAACAATCTTTTTCAATCTCTTGTTAAAGCACCTATATGCCTTTCTTTGAGTAAAGTAACCCAGAAATATTCCTTAATCACTGCTTGCATCAAACTTCCCTAGATCCTCATCTCTTTTGATATAGCATTTACTACCAAAAACTCTAAAATATTTCATAGTAGGAGGATGACCAAGCCATAATTCATAAGGTGTCTTACTAGAATTGCCTTTGATCTGTACCCAGTTAAGAGTGTAGACAACAGTACTCACAACTGCTCTCCAATAGACTTGTGGAACATTTGCTTCAATCATCATGGTCCTAGCAACTTCTTTAATGGTCCAGTTCTTTTTTTCCATAAATTTATTCTGCTGAGGAGTCCTAGGAGTAGATAACTGTCTTTTTATTCCATGCTTTTCATAGAATGTATCAAACTCACTGGAGGGAAACTCTCCACCTCTGTCGGATCTTAGACACTTTATTTTCTCACCAATCTCATTTTCCACCATAACCTTGAACACCTTGAACTTGTCAAGATCTTCTGAATCTTGAGATTGATGATGTGGGTAACCTTTGAATCTATTTGATCTTCTTGAAGAGCTTTCACCTGAATCATATCTTTGTTTTCCATTAATACTGGCTTTAAATGTAGATTCAGACTTAGGAAGAGAATCACCAAACTCACTCATTTCAAATGTTGAAAGCTTACCAACCAATTGATCCCTTGTAACAGTTGTCACAGTCCTAATCTCTTCAATGGCAGCAACTTTATGCTTGTATACCGAAGGTAAGGATCTAAACACTTTGGCAACAATCTCTAATTCATCCAATACACCACTAGCACTCTTGATACCTGTCACAAGTTCATTTACCTTCTGCATGTAGGAAGTAATGTTTTCATCTTCACTCATCATCAACCTTTTGTATTTACCCTTCAGGCTCTGTAGCTTGGCACATTTGACATGTTTATCACCTTCATATAGAGTTTCCAACTTTTTCCAAATTCCATGAGTAGTTTTCAATTCTAGAATATTTGTCATCTCTATATTAGTCAGGGAACTCAACAATGCTTCTTTAGCTTGAATATTGTATTCAACATCCTTAAGTTCAACTAGATTTGTAGCAACTTTCTCCAGAATCTTATACTCATCCTTAATTATCAACCAAAATGCATCACCCATACATTGCAAATGACACTGGATGTTGTTAGATCTAGGGCACACAACTGAGAGGGGGGGTGAATCAGTTGTACAAAACTTGCTTCTACTTCAAACACTTGATACTTCTTTGTTAGTTAACAACATATCAATTAACCATTCATGAAAGTAGAAAGCATAAACATCGGAGCAGATAAACATCAACACATTAGACACCAAGATTTTTGATGTGGAAAACCTAGTTAAGGGAAAAACCATGGAGTGATTAACCCAAGGATTATTCTCTATTAGAAGAATAAGAAAAACAAATGGCACATGCCAGTCAAGGCTCACTGCCCGAGCACACTGCTCACAAAGAGGCACACTGCCTACAAAAGAGACACATTGTCTACAAGATCAAAAGTTTCACAACCTTGAACTGAAGAATGACATCTTCACCATGTCTGGATCAGTTCCATTTAAGCTCAAAAACACACTTGCTATGCCCTTTCGCTCTTTTACTATATCACATTCATTTACTGCACACCACCACTCAAAATGGATTCACAATCTTTCATTTATACAAGACATCGACTTATGAATAAGCATCTAAGTCGGCACTCAACCATAAGAACATTTGCAAGATGAATAACACATCCGGTCGGCCACCACAAGAACATTTGTAAGATGAACAACTCATCCGGTTGGCTAGTCTGAACAAGAACTTCATCTAAAAGAATATCTTCAATTTCGGGCTCTACCACCAATGCGGATCAACAACACAACCTCAACACGATCCAAGAACCTTCACAAGCTAGCCTGAATGACCAGGAACATCCGCACTTCCTCTGCTCACCGGAATCTCTTCTCTTCCTCATCCGAAACTTTAAGAACACAGTCTACCGCCACTGTCATACTGAAACATGTGCTTCCGGACCTCCAAATCATGAACAAATTGAGATGACATATCACAAGGACATCCCAAACACTCCATCCAATCTGAAAGATAGGTAATGCACTTTTGGATCTCACTAGACCTCTTTGTAGCACTTTGTCACTCTGGAGCACCTCTCAGAACCGGTTCTACTTGATCAATCACAACGTCTTCAAATCTACATATGGACCTCTAAAAACTTAACTGGATCATCTCAAGACTCCTAGCTACAAACCCTTTAATCCGCATCCTTTGATCAGCAACTTATTGAGTACTTTTGCCTTCTTCTCATCACTATTCTTCACTGTTCCCGACTGAGACTAATTTTCTCAATATCCTCAGCACACAGCTCATCCAATCCTTCTTGTCAATGCAATATGAGTATGTTGACATCAATGACAACACTGATGAACCTCATACTTGCAACAATCTCCCCTTTTATCATTGATGGCAACATATGATGTGAAAAACCATCAAGACAAGATCTTCTCCTTTCTGTCATAGCTCACCCTATCAGCAACAACTCTTCACATGTCTTCTCTTCCTTTATTGCTCCCCCTTTGATCATCAACCACTTATTTTTCACATGTCTTCTCTCCCTCTTTGACATCAATGGCAAAGGGCTCATACTTGCAACTTTAACACATTAGAATCATACCAGCTGCCCCCCCTTAGTAGCAGCTCCCCATCATCAATCTGGATCACAAGATATGACTATGATATCCACCAGACTGATGCACATCAGTGCATCCTAGTTCATCACCGGAGGGGCCATGACCCTTAACTTCTCTCGAAGATACTCAAAAGAGACCTTGGGAAGAGGTTTAGTGAAAATATCTGCAATCTGATCCTTGGAGGGTACATACTCCAATCTAACTTCTCCCTTGTTCACTTGCTCTCTCAGAAAGTGAAACTTGATAGATATGTGTTTGGTCTCAGAATGCAACACCGGATTCTTAGAGATATTTATTGCACTTGAATTATCACAGAAAATTGTGATAGGCTCCTTATATTCTACTTTAATGTCTTTTAACATCTGCTTCATCCATAAGATCTGAGTGCAACTACTTGCTGCTGCAATGTATTCTACTTCAGTTGTAGACAAGGATATTGCCTCTTATTTCTTGCTTAGCCAAGAAACCAACCTTTTTCCCAACAAGAATGCTCCTCCACTTGTACTCTTCCGGTCATCCACATCTCCTGCCCAATCTACATCTGTGTATGCATGAAGAGAGAAATCCTGATCTCTAGGATACCATAGACCATACTCAGCTGTTCCTTTCAAGTACCTAAAAATTCTTTTGATTGCCATGACATGAGATTCTCTGGGATCAGCCTGAAATCTTGCCACAAGACCAATAGCCTGCATTATATCTGGTCTAGTCTGAGTGAGATTCAATAGTCCTCCAATCATTGATCTGTACTTGGTCTGATCTGTCTTAGGAGAGTCATCAGCTTTGCTCAACTGACATCCAGTTGCCATAGGGGTGTGTAGACACCCAAATTTGTCCCAACTTTGTCCATGTCTAGCAATACCTAGTTAAAAATATTATCCTAGACATCTTGTAGCATTTTGTGCTAATTTCCCTAATCCATTAAGCCAATTAATTAAATAAATTTTATTTATTTAGTTAATTTCACATGCATAATCCCATTTATCTTATCCTCATCCCAATTAATTAAATAAATTTTATTTATTTAATTAATTTCCACATCACATCCTATTCATCTACCCAATTAATTAAATAAGTCTTATTTATTTAATTAATATCCAACTCATATCCCAACTAATTCAAATATTTTATTTGAATTAAGTCCTCACCTCTCATCACATTCCAACACTTGTCCAGTCAATCATGTGTTACAACTTTTATCCTTCACATGCACAACTATTGGGACCTAATTTTAGTATCTATCTACACAAGCACACCTAAGCCTTATCTTCCCTTGCCACATGTCAATTGACTACAATTTCTTGATGTGCAAGGAAACCTAACTTAATCCTATCCATCCATTTCATCTAAAGCCCTAATTAATCCTAGCCATCCATTGGAACCAAGCTTTTCCTATAAAGCAAGCATCTTTTGAGCCATTTGGGACATTAGAGAAGAGATTAGAGGAGAGAATTTCATGATTCTTCTTCATGCAACCTCACTCTGCTAAATTTTCATCTCAAGCCATTATCCATCATCTTTAATCCATCTAGCTTGCATCCTTATCAATGTTATGCTGTAGAATCGAGCAACCAACACAACAAAGCGATCAATCAATCAAGCTCATCTTGCATCTTCGAGGTATTGAATTATTTGGGTTTAGGTTATTACATTTCATTGTTTGAATCATTTCCATTTATAAATCCAAAAATTTTTGATATACATTTGGCACGCCCAGTGGGACTCACGTCCCTGATTAACCCTCTTGTTTGAGTTGTTTTTGTGAAGATCAGATCTGTTGGAGCGTCAATCATTCATTTTTGCAGGTTTTGTTTTCAAAATTTTACATTTTCTAACCCTAGGTTGTCAAAATTTTGCAATTTTTGGGGGTTAGCTATTGCAGGTTTCATCCTGGGCGAAAATTGACCACACCATTGTGATCAGAAGGTCATTTCCATGAATTTTGACTATAAATTTGCCTATCTTGGGTGACTGGAATTTTTGAAAAAACCAAAAAAAAATTTAGTTTCGCAGCTCATACCATACGGTCCGTACGGATCTGTACAGCTTGCATGAAGTATCTCTGTGCAAATTGATTTTTCTTTAACTGTGTTGGCTGATTCATCTTTAGTTGCAGGAAAAATCTCTGTGTTTACAGGTATAATATTATTGGGTTGCCGGTTTGATATTGTGTGTTGCAGGTTTTGCTGTTACGAATCCTTTTGTTGGAGGATCTGAATTTTCATCTCCTGTAGTGTGGAGCCCTGGTGTCACACCACTAGATCTCCTCCATTGTCTACTATTTCCACCTTTCAACTACATTTGCCACTTGCAATGCTTAATACTGTCGCCACTGATTTATACATCGCCGCCATTTCTGTAATCATTATAGCGACCTGATTTCACATTCCCACCACCGTGAGATCTATTGTCACAGTCCTTAGCTTTTAATCATGGTCATTTGCAATCTTTGAACCTCCGTCTCAGTTTGGGTCTCTGTCGAAGCCAAGGCCTTTACATATTCTTGTTGAAATCCTCATATAAGCCATTAGAAAAACCCTCACTGCTCTCTGTAACACCCTCGCCGACCATTACACAGTCACCTCCCCTTCATTGACACGCCACAATCCTTAGTCAACATCTTAGTCTTTAACCCCCAATCTCTGATCCACTTCCAGTGCCTAGATCTCACCATCCATCGCTCACCATCATTACTCCTGCGACCACTACTTGCGGTCTCACTAATCCTCTGCTTATAATGTCGTCTGCCATTCGACAATTCAGTTAATAATCTCATATCTACCATCAATCATCTTTGTCAACAAGCACCTGCAGATCCAAACTACCCAGTTAATTCTGCATCAATCTTCATGTGAAAATCCCTCATCGAATGCAAATAATCCTTTCATAAAAACTTCTCCTCTTGTCATTTATTTGCGAGATCTTTAGCCAGAAACGCTAACAACATATGATATCAAACATCCATTATGAAAGGTTTTCAATATTTATTTGCCGGCATATGATATCAAACGTCCATTATCCGGATCCATATTGAAAACTTGTAACGCAGTATCCACATCGCTTATAACATAGTATCAATTATCCAGATCCATTACAAGTTTCTGCGTAGGTTTGAGAGTCTCTCTGAAGGCACAATATCCACATCGCTTGTGAAGTACGGTAAAAATAGGAAACATTTTAAGTGTTCTTCGGTAGAGCATATATCCTGTGGTTCTTAAATGTAATTCTTAGTCTTCACTTTAACCGTAGTTTTAGTTAGTTTCTAAACGTTAGCTTTTTTACTTTTAAATAGTAGTTTCTAACTTACTTTTAAGGTAGTTTTTAGTTAATTACTAATATAGTTTAGCTTTAATTTTAGCTTTTCCTTAGTATTGAACTCTAATTTTGTAAGGATTTCATTCTAATTTTAATTTAGATTTTAATTTTAATTAACTTTACATTTTAATTTTAATTTAGAATTAACTTTAAGATTTATATTTTAATTTTAACTTTTAATTTAGATTTTAATCTAGATTTAAATTTTCATTTAGATCTAATTTGTAAATTAGATTTTAATTTTAGAATTAACTTTTAATTAATTTAGATTTTCATTTTTTAATTTAGTTTTTAATATTAATTTAACTTTAATCTAGTTTAGTCTAATTTTAATTATAATTGGATTTTAGTGTAATAATTTAATTTTAACATAGTTTACACTTTTTGTTACACTTCTTAGCTTAGTTGGTCCTTTTTTTTTCATAACATAGTTTTTGCATTTTTACTAAGCTCTTATAGTCATATTTTTATTGCTACTAACCTCTTGCTTGCAGCTATATCGCTTGCCAAAGATCAAAATCATTGAAACTACTCACAAGTGGGTTGCAGGTTTTCGCTTGTCAAAGACATATCAATTGAAACTTTTTGCGTGCTTTATCTTGTGGATCTGATTGTGGTTTGAAGCGTGTGCCTCATTATCAAATTTGACAACTTTCTAGGTGCACTCGATACAACTTTTTCTTTTTCTGAACAACTTGTTTGCAAACACATTTGAATTTTGGGCTCCTAAAACGAACATTGCTTGCTATCACATATCGAAAGTGGGCATAAAATGAACAAGTGTCTTCCAACACATTTGGATTTGGATCTAAAAAGAACAAGTGCTTGAATTGTCTTCCACACATTTCATTTTCTAAGGGTCAATTAACAAGTGCAAGTGTGAATCAAGTGATAGCTCACTTGGTTTGCTTTTGTAAACCCTATCTAGGAGGCCTACTTGGAGACACACCACTCCAAGGGACGACCTCAACCAAGGCTGAATCGAAAGACACCCTCATTGGGAGTTGTAAATCTTGTCACTCTTGGCTAAGCCCCAAAGAACTTTATACCTTTGGGAAGTGAAGGTGAAGGGTGGGTTACCCCTTTCTCCCAACTGTGTGGCAGGATTTCGCTTTCAATTCCTTAGTCAACCTTGTGCAATCTAGCCTAAGACCTACTTGGCCATACCCACTTGACTAGACATTAGGCTTGTTGATGTGTCTTCCATGTGTGCTCACTTAATCATCACATTTCATTTTCAAAGTCAAAAACTTGCTTATGTGTCTTGCATGAGTGATTCATGTGTGTATATGCATAATCATTTGTTTGAATATTGCCACATCAAGTTCTAAACATCCAAACACATAAAGACAAGTCATCCTACACATTCTTTGAATAACATCTAAATCCAATCACTTTCATCCCAAACATATCCTAATCATACCCAAATCAATTTTATTTTGAACACATCCTAGTCATATCCATACTCATTCCAAATCATCTCCATATCATCATCAACCTAGTCCTAGTCAACACTTGTCAAGATGGTCGTAATCATTCAAGGGGGCTATCCCTCTAATCATGAGACAAATCCCAAGCCTAAGGTGACAATTCAAGGGGGCTATCCCTCTAATCATGAGACAAATCACAAGCCTAAGGTGACAATTCAAGGGGGTTATCCTTATAATCATGAGACAAATCCCAAGCCTAAGGTGACAATTCAAGGGGGTTATCCTTATAATCATGAGACAAATCCCAAGCCTAAGGTGACAATTCAAGGGGGTTATCCTTATGATCATGAGACAAGACCTAAGCCTATAATCACAATTTAAGGAGGCTACCCCTCTAATTCAAAAAATGAAATAAAACCAAAGCCCAAGATCACAATTAGAGGAGCCCCTCTTCCTAATCCAAATCATGAAGACAATGCAAGACCTAAGGTCACAATTAGAGGAGCCCCTCTTCCTAATCCAAATCATGAGAAGAAACCAATCACAATTAAAGGTGGCTATCTTCCTAACCCAAATCATGAGAAGAAACCAATCACAATTAAAGGTGGCTATCCTCCTAATCCAAATCATGAAAGCGAACCAAAGCCCAAGATCACAATTAAAGGAGCCTCTCCTCCTAAGACCAAGTTTATACTTCAAGGAGGATATATCTTTATTGATGAGGATGAGACAAGTCCAAAACCCAATCCATCCACACATCAAATCAATTCCACATGAACTCATCCTACTTCATACCAATCTAATCCATCCACACATCAAATCAATTCTACATCAACTTATCCCACTTCATCTCAACCAAATTCATCTACATGTCATATCAGCCCTTTATCAACCTATCACAACCCTTATCCATATCAATCCATATCACAACAATCATTATCCTATGCAATCCCTCCATCATCATCACATCAACACATTTACCAACATCAACAACAAATCATATCACAACAAGAAGTCCAAACACCATCCCAAACTCAACAAATTCCACCTCAAACCTATGAACATCCTCCTCAAGTTTATCCAATCCCTCATGCCACCGTTCCAATGCACTACCAAGCCCATCCACAAAGCAATCAAGTGATATTACAAGAACAACATCCAAGTCCCAATGGCTCTTTGTACATAAATCAAGTCCAAGTACACCTTTTCAACAAGACCACCAAGCACCATTGACAGATCTAAATCCACCTTTCCAACAAGAATCATATCCAAATCCCAATGGCCCCTTGTACATAAATCAAATGAGTCCAAGTTATCCTATGCAAGGCTTAATTACCTTTGACAAGGGAGATACCGATCTAGAGTGGCCTTCATCATCTAATCACCCACCAACACATAAGCCAACTAATCCTATCCCAACACCACCATGTGATCCTACCCCTAGTCCATTGGTCCATTAACCTTCCAAACCACCAAGCCCTTCATTACCTTCATCACCATGTCATTCTAATCCTTCACCAAAGGATGCAGCTGAGATAGTTTTACAAAGGATGCTTGAAGCAAAACTCATTGAACTTCCTGAAGTCAAACAATGTGAAGAAAGTCCATATGATGAACATGATTATTGTGCATACCATAGGACCAAAGGCCATAATACAAATCAATGCCCAATATTTGTCCCAATTGTTTACAAGGTGTACCTACCTATAATGAGAAATCATGCCACATCATCCCAATCTCATGTGTCACGCCCATCTAGTCCAAATCCTAATCCACCCAATCCAATTAGCCCCCAACCTAATCTTAGTCCTAAGCCTGTAACATCATCTTCTATTATTGTTCATCCATTATATTGCCCATCCACACATACACTTGCAAAGGATGTGATCCATTGGCTACTAGCAAGGAATAAACTACCTCCATGTCAAACACCCATTCATGAGCCTACCAAAGAACTTCCAAAGGTCATGTCCAATCCTATAATCCCATCATGTGGTTCACATATCCTTGATCCTCTTCAAGAGCCTTCCATTAACATACCTAGCCCTTTAAACCCATCATGTGACTTACAATCCATCAAGCCTATTCAAGAATCTTCTATCATTAATCCAAGTCAAGAGTCATCATGTTCTCATGTTGTTGACCAAGAGCCTATCCAAGAGCCTTCCAATTCCATTCAAGCAACCCAAGAGGTATGTCAAAGCTTTAATCCTAAGCATGTGGAAACATTAATCCCTAGTCCAACTCAAGATCAAAACACTTCCATGTAACCCACCCATAACATTTACCTTCTTTATGATCAAGATGATACCTATAAAGAAGCTATCCATGAGCACCTTGATCCTATCCATAATCCTATATCTATCCATGAGCAAGATATCCAAATTGCTCCTAGTCATCCGCCATCCAGCCCTATCCATAGTGAGAAAACATCCACTTGTCATGATGAGATACTTGTCCCCCAAGTAAGCACAGAAGATCAAACAAATAACTTGGATCTTAGTGAACACAATGCTAATCAAGATCCTAATGATCATCCTTCCACATCCACCATCGATCCCATTTCAAATCCATCATGTCCTATTGGTCTATCCACCCTTATACATGAGTGTTCTTCCTTAGGACAACAACGACCTTTATCCACTTCAATTTCTCCATCCAATAAAGAGCTCAAGTCTAGTTCTCAAAACACATCTAGTCCCATAGCCAATCGCATCCTCCAAAACATGAACTACCAAGGTAAAGGCCTAGGCCTTTATGAACAAGGTATTTTGGAGCCAAACCATGTCAAAGTTCCTCCATGCTCATATGGCCTTGGATATACACCCCAAGGTAAACAATCTAAAGATGTTGGTAATCCCTTCATGCATCTTAAACCTACCACTTTCCATCGCACCCCCCATCTACCCAAAACAAATGTAGCCATTCCACCTCCATCATCCTATAAATGTCAAAAGCATGTGACTGTACACCTTTCGCCATCCACTTTGCCTGCATTACTTCCAACTCCAAATATCCCTCCATCCACCTTGCCACCATTGCTTCCAACACCTAACATATCTATCATTCATAAGTATCCTTACATCCCTAATCATAGCCAACAAAAGCACACATCGCCTAAACTTGAAGCTTCCAATCATTCCATCCACTCCACCCACCCCATGGGATTCAAAAGCAAAAATTTTGATGCCTCTACCTATAAAGCTAAAAACCCTACCAAAAATCCTAAAGGTCTTCATACCTTAGGACATAAAGAATCAAAATCAAAGCAAAGTTCCTCTAAACAGCTATCTAAGCCCATACCTCCAAAAGTAAAGCCCAAAAGCAAAATGGTTTGGGTTCCTAAGCAAATAGCTAGCAAGTCAAATGAGGCATCCTCATCCACATCCCAAGAATCCCAACCACCTATATCCATCCAAAAGCCTACTTCCATCCAAAACTTCCATTCCATCAAAAATCCCACAAGCAAAGCAAATGCACTAAAAATGCTAAATATATGTGGGTACCTAAATCACTTCATCAACCATCCCCTAAGAAAACATCTCCATTGCTTCCTACACCACCATCCCATCAAAAGCTTCAATGTTTATCACGGTGTGTGCAACCATTGGTCATGGTTCCCTTCCATTCCAAAACATTCTCACATGCCTACATCTCCCCATCTTCCATCCATTATCCTACATATCTCCCCCATGCTATCCCTATGGCCCATGCTTTGGCATAAACTTTTCATCCATCTTCATTCCATAAGCCTATATAAATCCACACCATAAGCTACTAGCCTAAGTCCTATATAAATCCACACCATAATCCACTATCCCCATCCATCTATCCTTGCATGAATCTTTCATAATCCACTATCTACCTAATCCATCTCCCATCCATGCAATCCCTTATCAACATCTATGAGAATAATGACATGGTCCATGTGAAGACATCATCCATCTCTAAAGGGACAATATCACCTCTCATAGCACTAGCCACTTGAGTCCCTCCTATCCATTACCATGGTGAAAACTTGGCAAACAGGTGCCATGTGTAATTGTCAACCCATCTAAAAGAAAAAAAAGAAAAAAAGAAAAAAAAGTCAAAATAGTAAAGAGAAATCCCTTCATCCAATGGTGAAAACTTGGTAAACAGGCACCTTAGATAAGTACCATGATGAAAACCTGGCAAACAGTCGTCATGTGTAGGTTGATCTTCTATGTCACTTACACTTGGGGGCACACTGTCTCATCCAACCTATCCATTTCCAAACTATCTATCCCATTATATCATTTTCCATCCTATCATGTCCTACCATTACCATATCATCCTACCATCCTTAGCCATTACATAAACATGCCTATCCTATTGAACCCATTTACCCATCCTTCCACCTTTTGATTTTGATGAAGACATAGGGGCAAAATGTTGAAACATGTTTGAATATTTCTTGACATACCTTCTTTCCAAACCAAGTCCTATCCAATGACCATTTATCCATTCCATTCAAACCAATCTATCATGTCATCCCTTGGTCATGAACTTTGTCATGTAAAAAACCATAAGCATTACCACCTAGAATGGGGCAAGTTCTTCTTATGCAACATAGCCTTTGGCGATCACATTCTAGCTCCCTTATGATCCATCCACTATGGCATATCCTTATCATGAGCTTTCCATCTTATAGCTTATGCCCATCTATTTATCATGAGCTTTCCACTATAGCCTACCTATCTGTTTATCATGAGGCAAGCATCCATCCCTTATCTAGCCTATCCTCTCTTCTATCCATCCAACTCTCATGAATCTTCCATCCCATCCATATATCATGCTCTTGCCATCCCATTTACTATGAGCCCATCCTTTTATCCATCCCTTGCACCTAGGCTTGGTTTTCTCCCTTGTCATTGGTATCCAGCACAAAGTCTACCCAAATTGTAAATCCATTGGCATCTTCTAAAACATTTCAAAAATCTAAAAAAATCAAAATATCCAAAAAATCCAAAAAAATAAAAATATGTCAAAAAAATCCAAAATCAAATATCCAATGAAAAATCCAAGCAATAAAACCAATCACATCATCCAAAACAATCCACTCCATCAACATTCAATCAAAATCAAATCATTATCATCATCAATTCTTCCTGTCAATAACATTCATTCATCCATTTCAATCAATCACTTCTTCCAATCATATCAATCTAATCAATCTAAGCAATTATCTTAAATCCAAGTCACACTAATCCATATCAAGCAAGCTAATCAATCAAGGAACATTATCCAATCAAATCAATGAGTTTTTATCCTAATCTTGTCATGAGCCCAATCAATCATCATCAAACATCATCAATGGGATATAGCGTTCCCACATCCTTGTGTTGATCTAGGGATATAGCTTGCCCCATAATGACAACACTATCTATCAAACAAAACAAACAATCAATTATTGGTTTATGACTTGACAAGGGAAATACCTTGTTTGTTTTACATCCTTTGAGCACACTAAGAACACTTGCTTGTGCTTAGATTGAGTGGACCCTCTAATCATCACACCATCACTACCATCATTCACCACAATCCAACCATCAAAACAAAACCAATCAATCATCAACAATCAACCCAGCAATAGCAAACATCACAACCAAAGCACATCAAGCCAACTATCAAAATAAATCCTATCAATCAACAACAATCATCAAAATCAAAGAACATCAAGGCAACCATCAAAACAAATCCAATCACTTTAGCAAATCAAAAGTAGCTCAATCCATTTTCATCATCACATCATCAACATTTCATCAATCCAATCATCCATTCATATCAATTCAATTCAAATCATTATCCTTCATCAATCTTCATCCATCATTTCATCATCCTTCAAAAGAATCAATGCAATAATCCAAGTGCAAGCCCATCCTTAAAGCTATACCAATCAAGTTAATCAATCAAGCCAAGTTATCCAAATACAATCCATGGTCTTGATCCTAGCCTTGTTGTAAGCCAAATCAATCAATTAGCCAACCAACTTAGCAAACAACCTTGTGTTGATCTAGGGACATAGCTTTCCCCGCAATGACAACACTACAATCAATCAAACAATCAATCATTGGTTTACAGCTTGACAGGGGCAATACCTTGTTTGTTTTTGAATCATTTGTGCATGCTTTCTTTCTTGCTTGTGTGTGTTATCATTTTATCTTGCATTTGTATCAAATCCTTATCATTTCCAGCTAATATTCATATCTTGTGTATGTTGGAATAGCTTTTTGCACTATCCTTTGCATCTAAGGTTATATCATACCTTTTATGCATTAGGACTTTAATGCTCTAAGTTTACTTCCTCATACATTAGACAAGGTTGTATTATGCTGGGGCACAAGACACATCATCACCATGGTCCTTATACCTTGGTGCATAACGTCTAGTGCTATATCAAACTTCATGGTTGCTCACATTCATTGCAGCATAACGCATCTCTATTTCTTCTATCTATCCCCTTATCTTTCTTTTACAGCCAAGCCATTTCTTTTCGAGAGCCTACTCGTGTTTGTCCAACCCGCCTATCCTCTCGAGGGGGCATCATCATCCTATCTTTCCATCATCATCATCATCCTCATCCTATCCTACATCATTATCATCATCCCATATCCTTTTCCTCTATCCATACCATAGCTTCTTTGAAATGATGTTACTTGACGTAAAGCTCATCACCTCGAACATCATCTCAAAGAGGGGCAAAATGTAGACACCTAAATTTGTCCCAACTTTGTCTATGTCTAGCAACACCTAGTTAAAAATATTATCCTAGACATCTTGTAGCATTTTGTGCTAATTTCCCTAATCCATTAAGCCAATTAATTAAATAAATTTTATTTATTTAATTAATTTTCACATCACATCCTATTCATCTACCCAATTAATTAAATAGATCTTATTTATTTAATTAATATCCAACGCATATCCCAACTAATTCAAATATTTTATTTGAATTAAGTCCTCACCTCTCATCACATTCCAACACTTGTCTAATCAATCATGTGTTACAACTTTTATCCTTCACATGCACAACTATTGGGACCTAATTTTAGTATCTATCTACACAAGCACACCTAAGCCTTATCTTCCCTTGCCACATGTCAATTGACTACAATTTCTTGATGTGCAAGGAAACCTAACTTAATCCTATCCATCCATTTCATCTAAAGCCATATTGATCCTAGCCATCTATTGGAACCAAGCTTTTCCTATAAAGCAAGCCTCTTTTGAGCCATTTGGGACATTAGAGAAGAGATTAGAGGAGAGAATTTCATGATTCTTCTTCATGCAACCTCACTCTGTTGAATTTTCATCTCAAGCCATTATCCATCATCTTCAATCCATCTAGCTTGCATCCTTATCAACGTTATGCTGCGGAATCGAGCAACCAACACAACAAAGTGATCAATCAATCAAGCTCATCTTACATCTTTGAGGTGTTAAATTGTTTGGGTTTAGGTTATGCATTTCATTATTTGATCATTTCCATTTGCAAATCCAAATTTTTCGATATACAGGGTGTTCATTGGCTTTGAATCTTCCATTCTGAATTTCCTCAACAATTCTTTTGCATATTTGGTTTGATAGATAAAGATTCCTTTCTTTGTCTGAGTAATTTGCAGACCCAAGAAGAAGTTCATTTCACCAAGCATTGACATTTCAAACTCACTTTTCATTTGATTTGCAAAAGTTTTACACATGCTGTCCTTTCCTCCAAAGATGATATCATCAACAAATACTTCAATAATCAAGATGTTTTCCTTATCTATTTGCAAGTATAGGTTACTATCAGCAGTACCTTTGTTGAAGCTAATCTGTACAAGATGCTTATCCAACCTTTCATACCATGCTCTTGGGGCTTGCTTCAAACCATACAGTGCTTTCTTCAACTTGCAAACCATATCATCATGATCAGACAATTGAAATCCATCTGGTTGTTCAATATACACTTCTTCTTCCAAGTCACTATTTAGGAAGGCAGACTTGACATCCATTTGATATACCTTGAAGTCTTTGAAGGCAGCAAATGCAAGAAATAATTTGACTGCTTCAATTCTTGCCATCGGAGCAAAAGTCTCTTCAAAATCAATTCCTTCTATTTGAGAGTAGCCTTTGTAGACCAATCTAGCTTTGTTTCTGATTACTTCACCAACTTCATTTAGTTTGTTCCAGAAGACCCATTTGGTTCCAATCACATTCTTGTTTCTAGGTCTGGGAACAAGATCCCAAGTATGATTTTTCTCAATTTGCATCAATTCTTCCTCCATTGCTTTGGTCTAGTTTTCATCATTGCAAGCTTCATTAACTGTCTTAGGTTCAATCTTTAAAATCAGATAGTATTCATTTGAGTCTTGAGCAATTCTTCTCCTTGTTTGTACCTCTTTACTTTTGTCACCTATGATCTGATCTTCAGAATGATCTAGAGTTACATACCTTGGAACTTTGGGAGTTTCTTGCACTACTAATTCTTGATCAGGCTCATTCAGACAAACTTCTTCTTCCTGATTTATCGGATCAGTCTGGATCTGAATTTCAGAGGAGGATGGAGCTTCTTGCACCAAAGAATCATTCTGATCATCTTCTTCACATTCATAGAATCTTGAGGGCTTCTCAACTCCTTCATCAACCTTCACATTTGTACTTTCTATCATCTTTCTCAATCTCTTATTGTAACACCGGTATGCTTTGCTTTGAGTGGAGTAACCCAACAAAATTCCTTCATCACTTCTAGCATCAAACTTTCCTAAATCTTCATCTCTTTCAATGTAACACTTGCTACCAAATACTCTGAAATATCTCACAGTGGGAGTTATGCCAAACCAGAGTTCATAAGGAGTCTTACCGGTATTGCTTCTAATTTGAACTCGATTTAGGGTGTAGACTGCAGTGCTGACAGCTTCTTTCCAAAACATCTAAGGAACATTTGCTTCCATCATCATTATCCTGGTTGCTTCTTGGATGGTCTGGTTCTTTCTCTCAACTACTCCATTCTGCTGTGGAGTCCTAGGAGCAGACAATTGTCTCCTTATGCCATGCTTCTCACAAAAGTCTATGAATTCACCGAATGTGAATTCACCACCTCTATCAGACCTTAAACATTTCAGTTTCAAACCGGTTTGATTCTCTACCATAGCCTTGAAGATTTTGAACTTCTCAAGGGCTTCTAATTTCTCTTTTAGGAAGGTAACCCACATCATCCGAGAATGGTCATCAATTAACAACATGAAATATCTGTCACCTTGCATACTCTTGATTCTTGTCGGACTGCAGAGATCAGTATGAACTAATTCCAACAATCCGGTAGAGGACTGATCCTTACTTTTGAAAGAGACTCTGCTCTATTTACCTAGCTGACATTCTTTGCACAAACTATTTGTAGGTTTGACCAATTTTGGAAGATCTATTATAGCCTAAGTATTGCTTATCTTGATGATGTTATCAAAATTCACATGACACATTCTTCTATGCCATAACCAACTCTGATCAACTTGAACAAACAGACAACTTTTATTTGAACCAACTAGATGGAAGATATTACCTTTTGTTTGAGTACTAGATGCAATCTCAGTTCCGGAGCTTTCAAAGATCCTGCATCTTCCATTCTTGAACCGGAGATCATAGCCTTTGTCCACCAACTGACCAACACTGAGAAGATTGTGCTTCAATCCTTCAACATATAGTACATTACCGGTTTTGCTCTTTCCATCAAAAGAAATAGTTCCCCTACCTCTAATTTTGCCAGCTAAATTATCACCAAACTTTACCATTCCTCCTTCATACCTTTCCAAATCTAAGAACTTGTTCTTGTCACCTGTCATGTGGTGAGAACATCCACTGTCAATAACCCAATCATCCTTTTCTTCAATTTGGGTAGCCAAGGCTCTTCCCACAACCTTATGATTGATAGATTCAGAGGATGTGGAATCTTCTTCCTTGATGGCAATAAACACCCATTCATTTCCAGATTTGCTTCCCATTTCTGATTCATCATCTGTTACTCCTTCATTATCATCTTCTTCATGAACATAATAACAGTTCTTTTGGAACCTGTCTGTTAGCATTTGACCTTAAAGATCTTTCTGGACATCTTGAAGCAAAATGACCAATCTTATTGCAATTGAAGCAATTAAAGGGTAATTTTCCTTCATACTTACCAGATCCTCTTGGCAGTCTTTTTGCAATGAGGGCTTCAAGATGAGTTGTTTCTGCTTCTTCTTCTTCCATGTCTTTTCGTGCTTGATCATACCATGACAGCTTCCTTGAAGAGTTTTCTCTCGGATCAAATCTTTGTTTCCCTTTTACATATGCACTGGCTTTGAATGCAGATTCAGTCTTGGGGGGATCATCTCCAAACTCAGTCATTTCAAATGCAGCTAGTTTGCTAGCCAATTGCTCTCTTGTCACAGTTGCATGGCCTCTGAATTCATCAATGGCAGCAACCTTAATTTTGTAGGCAGCAGGAAGGGATCTGAGAATTTTGCAAACAATTTCATTTTCATCCAGAACTCCACCAGCATTCCTGATTCCACATACTAGCTCATTCACTCTTGGCATAAAGGTAGTGATTTTTTCATTGTCTCTCATCTT
Source organism: Cunninghamia lanceolata (assembly GCA_027924645.1). Classification (NCBI taxonomy): domain Eukaryota; kingdom Viridiplantae; phylum Streptophyta; class Pinopsida; order Cupressales; family Cupressaceae; genus Cunninghamia; species Cunninghamia lanceolata. Next base: position 20,255,493 of record BSBN01000049.1, read on the forward strand.
CAACCTTTCAAATTTCCCTTTCAAACTTTGCAACCTTGCACTCTTAACATACTTATCTCCTTCATGCAGAAGTTTCAGTTTGACCCAGATCTCATATACAGTTGGTAGGTCAATAACATTTGAGAGCTCTATATCATTCAATGCGCTTAGAAGAGCTTCTTTGGTCCACAAATTGTTTTCAGCATCTGTGATTTCATTCAGTGTTGTCGGACCACCCTGTGGAGGTACATAAGCCTTTGTGATCATGGATAGATATGCTTTTCCCATACACTCCAAGTGACATCTCATGCGACCTTTCCAGAGCGAGAAATTGGTTCCATCGAACTTCGGACTATCCTTCTTATATGACGACATCCTGGATCTCCTTAAGCGGTTAAGCTCCTTTAAGAGGAACTTGGCTCTGATACCAATTGTTAGATCTAGGGCACACAACTGAGAGGGGGGGTGAATCAGTTGTACAAAACTTGCTTCTACTTCAAACACTTAATACTTCTTTGTTAGTTAACAACATATCAATTAACCATTTTCGAAAGCAGAGAGCATAAACACTAGAGCAGATAAACATCAACACATTAGACACCAAGATTTTTGACATGGAAAACCTGGTTAAGGGAAAAACCATGGGGTGATTAACCCAAGGATTATTCTATGTTAGAAGAATAAGAAAAACAAATGGCACATGCCAGTCAGGGCTCACTGCCCGAGCACACTGCTCACAAAGAGGCACACTACCTACAAAAGAGACACACTGTCTACAAGATCAAAAGTATCACAACATTGAACTGGAGAATAACATCTTCACCATGTCTGGATCAGTTCCATTTAAGCTCAAAAACACACCTACTTTGCCCTTTCGCTCTTTAACTATATCACATTCATCCGCTACACACCACCACTCAAAATGGATTCACAATCTTTCATTTATACAAGACATCGACTTAGGAATAAGCATCTAAGTCGGCACTCAACCATAAGAACATTCGCAAGATGAATAACAAATCCTATCAGCCACCACAAGAACATTTGTAAGATGAACAACTTATCCGGTTGGCTAGTCTGAACAAGAACTTCATCCAAAAGAATATCTTCAATTCCGGGCTCTACCACCAATGCGGATCAACAACACAACCTCAACACAATCCAAGAACCTTCACAAGCTAGCATGAATGACCAGGAACATCCGCACTTCCTCTGCTCACCGGAATCTCTTCTCTTCCTCATCCAGAACTTTAAGAACATAGTCTACCACCACTGTCATACTGAAACATGTGCTTCCGGAACTCCAAATCATGAACAAATTGAGATGACATATCACAAGGACATCCCAAACACTCCATCCAATCTGCAAGATAGGATAATGCACTTCCGGATCTCATCGGACCTCTTTGTAGCACTATGTCACTCTAGAGCACCTCCCAGAACTGGTTCTACTTGATCAATCACAACTTCTTCAAATATGCATGTGGACCTCTAAAAACTTAACTGGATCATCTCAAGACTCATAGCTACAAACCCTTTAATCTACATCCTTTGATCAACAACTTATTGAGTACTTTTGCCTTCTTCTCATCACTGTTCTTCACTGTTCCTGATTGAGATTAATTTTCTCAATATCCTCAGCACACAGCTCATCCAATCTTTCTTGTCAATGCAATATGAGTATGTTGACATCAATGACAACACTGATGAACCTCATACTTGCAACACATGTGTACCTTCCAAAGGGAGTAAATTGTTCCATCAAATCTTGGACTTTCCTGTTAGATTTAGGACAGACAACTGAGAGGGGAGTGAATTAGTTGTCTAAAACTTTCTTGCAATTAATCACTTAAATCCTTTTCTTTATTCATTAGCATAATAATAAATTAATCATGGAAACATAATGCAACAATTCAAAAGCAGAAATACATTAACACATATGACACCAAGATTTTTAACGTGGAAAACCTGGTTAAGGGAAAAACCATGGGGTGACTAACCCAAGATTGTATTCTTTGTTAAAAGAATAGTAAGAACAAAATGGCACATGCTAATTAGGGCTCACTGCTCACAAGAGGCCCACTACCTACAGGAGACACATTGTCTATAGAATAATAAGTATTACATACTTGAACTGAAGAATAGCATCTTCACCATGCTTGAGTCAATTCCATTTAAGCCTAATACTTCTGCTTTGTGTTTTGCTCTCCTCCTCTCTACCACACACTCATCTCCACCAGATATCCTTGAAATGAATTTGCAACTCCTTATTTATACAAGACATCGACTTAGGGATAATCATCCAAGTTGGCATACATTACAGAGCAAATACATAAATACAACATGACTAAATTACAAAAAGACTTCACACAGATCAACACACTATCGGCCACATAGATCTGAGACTTCAATCTTCTTTTAGGAACATGCCAATCTTCATAAAACATCTTCAAGATCATCTGTAGGATGTGTAACTCATCCAGTCGGCCTGACTTGGGAAGAACATCATCATCTAGAAGTAATTCTTCAATTACGAGCTCAATCTTCAATACAGACCACCAACACGAACTGGACACAATCCAAAGACCTCCACAAGCTTTCTTGAATCACAAAGAACATCCACACTACTTCTGCTTACTGAAATCATTCTCTCCTTCATCTGAAACCTCAAGAACACAGTCTGTCATCACTGTCTTGTTGGAATAGATGCTTGTGGACCTCCAGACCATAAACCAATTGAGTTGTCAATTCACATTGACTTCATAAACACTCCACCAAATCCACAGAACAAGATATTGCATTTCCAGATCTTACCGGACCTATTTGTGTCACTATGTCACCTCTAAACATATGCCAGAACCAGTTTTACTTAAGTGGCCATAACTTTTTTAGATCTTCATGCAGACCTCTAAAATCTTTATTGGATCATCTTAAGGCACATATCTACAAACCCTTTAATGCGCATTCTCTAATCTTCATCTTAGCTGGGATCTTTGGATAAGTACAAAAAGATGGGGGGCCAAAAAGGGGTCTTAAGTGGCCACTTTTTTGCTGAAATCAAGAAATGTTGGCCTTGGATGAGAAATTGAGCATAGTTACACTCAAAATTTGGAGATGCAACCAAAATAATGTTCGTAGTACTCTGAGTCTACTTTCTAAACTACTAATTTTTTTTGAAAATGGTATAGATTAAGGGGTTCAAAAGAGGGAGCCACAGAAATTGGTGTTGTTTCTATCAAAAAAACATAACATAGCATGTTTTGTGGCTCCCTCAAAAGGTCAACTCTTTTTTGGTATTTTTAAAATCACTTCAGTGAGAAATTAGCTAACAGCATGTAGTTTATGCCTAATTTTTCTGATAATTTTTTGATGAATATTTGATTTTTTACTAATTTTCAAAGTGGACACATCCTAAAAAATAGAATTTTAGCCGTGCTACCCCTATACATTTTGAAAACTAATTGAAAATTATTTTTTCTTTTTTTAATATGTGTAGAATGGAGTCTAGTTTTTAAATATGTAATTTTTTTAAAATTTCAATGAATAGTTAATTTACAATGAAAAAAAGACAAACAGTGGTTTTTGCCCAAAACCGGACACACAAACAAAAGAAATTAAAGATGGAAGGCTTAACATTGTCAAAATGTGAAAAAAATCACATCGTCAAATAGCTAAGAGAAAACCTAACATTACCCAGGTGTTTGATTTGTTTGACCTTGGAACACATACAAATTTGAGGGTTAGCACGAACAAAATTATGTGAAATCCTGTAGAATATGGAAAAACACGTCTCTGGACATTAGGAAGGCACTTCAAGCCTTTGGGTTGGAAATCCAAAGAAAATCCCAATCCCAAGGCTTGGGATTCCCAAAGAAAAACATAACATGAGCGTGTTATAACATGCTCACATTATAACACGCTCATGTTATGTTCAACTTTGCATTTTTCCTTTTCCGCAGAAGTTTGTATACTGTTTGTCATGTTTGTATATATCTATGTATCTATGTATGCCTATATGTATGTATGTATAGTGTCGAGGATAGAGGAGGGTAGAGATGGGGGTGAGCTAGACAGGGGAGGAGAGGGGTGGATAAGGATTGAGTGATTAAGGTTTAAGGTTGAGGGTTGAGGGTTTAGGGATAGTATTTAGAGTTTAGGGATAAGGGATTAGAGTTTAGGACCTTGAGGGATTAGGGTTTAGGGTTGAGGCTTTAGGGATAGCGTTTAGGGTTGAGGGTCGAGGGATTAGGGTTAAGGTAGAGTGTTGAGGGTAGAGGGATTAGGGATAGGGTTTAGGGATTAGGGTTTAAGGTATAGTTTTGAGGGTTGAGGATTTAGGGATAGGGTTTAGGATTTAAGGTTTAAGTGTTGAGGGTTGAGGATTTAGGGATAGGGTTTATGGTTTAGGGATAAGGGATTAGGGTGTTAGGGTTAGTTGGAAGAAGATATCAATTAAATGCAAAAAAAGATTAAACAGAGGAATGGAAATACACAGAAATAATAACAACGAGAGACAAGTTTTAACGTGGTTCACCCAAACTCGGGCTACATCCACCAAACAGAGAGTCCAATATTATTATCCAGTAAATCAAACTGATTACAATCAGCAATCCCTACAACTCAATACCGCTGCAAAATGCTACAATACAATATGTCAAAACCCTAACCCTTAGCCGCTTTTTATCAAGCTTTTTGTCGGTTACAAAAATAGGGTTTTCTTATGTCGGTCAAAGAAAAAAGAACTCCTGGTACCTTTATAAAATAATAAAAAATCATGTATCGTGACAGGGAATGTGCCAGGGGCACTGCCCCTGGACCCCGTAAGGGGCGCTGCCCCTTGACCCTATCTTGGGGCGCTGCCCCCAAACCCCCGCAAGGGGCGCTGCCCCTTGACCCCGTAGGAATTTGGGGGGAAACTGCGCTGATAAAAGTGGGGTAAATATAACCTCTGAATCTGATTAGGCTCCATATAACAACATAGGGTTTAGGGTTTAGGGATTAGGGTACCATAAATTATAATTAGGGATTAGGGTTTATGGTTTAGGGACTAGGGATTAGGGTTTAGGGTTAAGGGATTAGGGTTTAGGGTTTAGGGATGTACAATTAAGGGGTACCATAAATAAACTAGAATTTAGGAAGGGTTGGGAAAATTTTGTGAATCATCATGGGCTGGAGATTAGATATTTTGTTGTGTTCAAGTACATATCCAAGTCATAATTTAAGGTTAAGATATTTCAAAGAACAGGGTGTGTGAAAAATAGCAATGCTCTTCGACTTATGAATACCAACATTGATATGGATAAAAGATGCCCTTCTTCTAATAGAGTATGTAGTTCAAGTCAACTGATGGGCAACAAGTTGTCAAATGAGTTGGTTTAATGGGCATGCATCCTTCTTCAAGGCCCAAGTAGGCAAGAGTGGGATGTACAATTAAGGGGTACCATAAATAAATTGGAATTTAGGCAGGGTTGGGAAAATTTTGTGAATCATCATGGGATGGAGATTGGAGATTTCACTATGTTCAAGTACATATCTAAGTCATATTTTAAGATTAAGATATTTCAAAGAATAGGGTGTGTGAAAAATATCAATGCTCTTCAGCTTATGAATACCAACATTGATACAGATAAAAATGCCCTTCTTCTAACAGAGGATGCAATTCAAGTCAACCAATGGGTAGCAAGTTGTTGATCTTGAATTGGTTTCTGATGAAGAAAATAATGATGTTGTTGAAGCAATGAAAGAAAATCAAAATTGTAAGTCTAATTTAATTTATTTCAACTTTCAAAGCAGGCATTTGAATTGTAACTTTACCTAGAGGATTGGTAAAACAAAAAATTAATTATGTTACAAGCCTTTCTTTGAAGAACCTGTTGGTTTTTTCCCAGACTGGATGCTTATTCCTAGATTTCCCTACAAGGCAGCCATCAATGATCAACAGGATCTCTGGGCCAGGGGCCAACAGTGTAGGAGATAGACTCTATATTTTATCTCCTCTTCTTCTTCAGGCTCTGCAAAACCTAGGGGGGTATTCCCTACTCAACGTCCATGATAATGTGCATACTAAGGATGGGATGCTGACAGAAAGCAGATGAGTCCTCCTGTAAGTAGACCAAAACTGAAAGATAAGAACAAAGGGGCTTGGGACTCAAAATTAAAGTTAGCAATATGGGCTGACAGAGTCACAGTAAAAAAGGCTATTGGAATGTCACCCTTTGAGCTAGTATATGGTGCATCAGCCAAATTGCCCATAAACAATCTCCTACCAGTTTACAGATTCATCCAGGAAAATGATGAGGAGATTGAAGATTCCATGACAGAAAGAGTGAACCAGCTGGTTGCACTGGATGAAAACAGAAGGAAAGCCCACCAGATCAATCTCAAGAGACAACAAGATGTGAAATATCAGTTTGACAGGAGAGCTACTAAAAGAAAATTTTAGGTCAATGATCTGGTGCTTGTATGGAGTGCAAAAGATCAGGACAAGGGTAAACATGGTAAATTCGAACCCTTATGGATGGGCCCATATCAGATTTGCAGTACTCATGGGGAGGATTCTTATTTCCTCCAGGCCCTAGATGGTGAAGTTCTGGAATTTCCTGTGCATGGCCAATTCCTTAAGTTCTATTTTGCATAGCTGACTTGTCGCTGTGCACATTTGTAAAAACATGTATATAGTGTAAATGTCTTGTGCAGTTCGTGCTTTTTGGTTTTCTGCCTGGTCTTCCCGGAGATCTGGTTCTCGCTGCAGGTTTTCACCTGCATGTCCCCATTCGGAGCCAGTGTTGGTGCCCATTTTGGCCTGGAGGTTGAATTTTTCATGTCTAGAGGGTTTCTTCATTTAAACCCTATGTTTTCTTTCCCATCGGCGTGACCTCGCAGGCGTTTTGGCAATCAGGTTGGTGGTAGTGATGTGCTGTCGGCGTGACATACACCATCGGCATGTCTTTTTTCTGGTTCCCCGACGGGATTGTTCTTACCGATGGTGCCATCGATGTGATGTATACTATCAGCGAAGCATTTTCCTGTTCGACCGACGATGGATGTTTGGCTGATGAAGTGTCATCGGCATGTGTCTCGCCGATGGAGGCGGGCTATCAGTAGGAGTTGGGCCGATGGCTCGATGGGGGGTGTGTTTTATTTGTTGACGTCGGCGTGACATTCTTCATCGGTGGGGAGACTCTTTAGGTTCTCTGATGGTGTTGGTCACACTGACGAAGGGGTGTTCTGAAGGTTATCGGGATGATCGGTGTCATCGGCATAAGTATGAGATGCTGCTCCAACGGTGTAAGTCACACCGACAGAGGTGGGAGGACAGGGTGCTGTCGCTGTGACTTTGTTCATCGGCAGAGGTATTTCGTGTTGCTCCGACGGTGTTAGTCTAGGCGATGACGAAGGTGGCGTCGGCGAGACAACTGGAGTTGGCGAGGGATCTTTTGGATGGGCCGATGGTTATTCTCTGGCTGATGAAGGGAATGTGGAGTTTGCGATCGGCCAGACTACTATTGTCGATGGGAGATTTTTGAGGTAAGCCGATGGCTTAGGTCTGAGCGATGGGTTTTTGACGAAGGCATGTGTGTCGAGCGCGGCAAAAGCGCTCGACACTTGATGTGTATGTGATCAGGCTTTTAAGGTAGTGAAGGGCTCTCCACGCTATGCATGTGGGATTTTTCCCCTTGCATTATTTTGAACCTGCGAAGGAGGCGTTTTGGCGGGAAGCCTCATGTTGACTACAGCGACGGTCTCCAAGTGAAATGCGGGTGGTTGAGCCATCAATGACGGTCGTGCAGGGGTATGGGCGATGAATACAAATGGTGAAGTTGCCTGATCGTGCATGAAGACTCCCAGATGGCGGCGCAGGGCTCGAGGGTTCCTTCTGTCCCTGCTGCAATAAATTTTGAGTGCCATTCCTTTGAAGGATCTGTATCTGGCAAATTTTGTAAAAGCCGTGTAATTAATTGCTGTGGTACACTCTCTGGCTGTTATAAGCAGACTGTGTTACCATTTTTTAGGTTGTTGAAAGTTGAAGATTTTTTGGCTCTGTAATTCAAAACAAGCTGATCTGGTTGCTCTGTACAGCTAAACCTGTGAGTCTATGTATCTCTTGTTGTATGTTTTGGCATGAACCCACTGATTTCATGATTAATCTTATATGAGAAATGCTATCTTAGCATGTGTTTTGTTAATTCTATCTCCAGTATTGCATGTATTCTTCTTCTGAATCTAGATATTTGGGTAATATTTGAGACTCTAGAACATAGAATTCCTATGTTGAATGTCTGATCTTTTAACTTCTGCTCAAGGGGTAGATTAAACTGTTTTCAGGTTGAACATTGGGAAGGGTATACTGCAGTAGGGATGCCATAAGTAGAGATAACTTAACACTCTGTATTGGGAGATATCTGTAAGGCAGGTATCATATATATCCCTCTGAAATCCAGTTTTAGCTATTCATGTTGATCCTTCACAGGGGTATGTCTATTGACTCCAGGCCCTGGATAGGCACCAATCTTGCTTTGTGTTTGTGTTACAACCATGTCCAGCTTTGCATCCAAACTTAAAATCAAAATTGAAATCTAAAACAACCATTAGGACATTAGCATTAGTTTTAGGATCCTCAGTCCTCTGTCTACAACTGCAAATAGACCCAAAGCTAGCCCCTTTGTTCTTATCTTTCAGTTTTGGTCTACTTACAGGAGGACTCATCTGCTTTCTGTCAGCATCCCATCCTTAGTATGCACATTATCATGGGTGTTGAGTAGGGAATACCCCCCTAGGTTTTGCAGAGCCTGAAGAAGAAGAGGAGATAAAATATAGAGTCTATCTCCTACACTGTTGGCCCCTGGCCCAGAGATCCTGTTGATCATTGATGGCTGCCTTGTAGGGAAATCTAGGAATAAGCATCCAATCTGGGAAAAAACCAACAGAACCCTGGACATTATGGACCCTATCATCTAGAAAAGCACATGACAGTGAACTCTGCCCCACCTTTCAAATTAGATATTTACCTTTTTATTCAATGAAAATGAAGTCACAGAATGTAAACCGACCATGCATACTAGTAAGATCAAATTCTCTGCCTTCTATTCTTATTACTCTTACTTTATTAAGAGAAGAGTGTCAAAAAGAATGGGATTAATTGTAAGCTAACATAAGGTAAAGCAATTTTGTTATTACATTTTTTTGAGGGATCTCTAATAGTCTAATATAATGTAGTCTTCTATAATATGAACATCTGCATTTGTGTGAATGCTAAGATTTAATATTGTAGAGTATTAAATGAATGCAATCATCTATTTATTGGGTTAAAATAACTTAGTTTTTGTAATGGTTTGGGAATGCAGGAGTTGCGAAAAATAGGTGAATGTCCTCTACAATTACCAAGAGAAAAAAGTTTAGTAGTTCTTATGGATAGAGCCAGTAAACAATGGGAGATTATTTGCCTGTTTCATAACAATATACCTCCCCTAAGTGCGGGATGGACAGAAAGAAACATAGATGCACCCCAATGCAAATCTTTTCTCATAATGATCATCCTTCTGATTTCAACTGTTAATTACTCATTGTGGATGTACCATACGCAAATCTTTTCTCATAATGTGTACACCTATTGGCATAATGAACCCCAGATGGGCCAGAAAAACATGCCATATAACATTACTAACATCAAAAAAGTTCATAGCTATTTTTCTGATATATTCTTGCAACTCAGATATCTTTAAGAGAAGAGTGTCAAAAATGATGGGTTTAACAACCTAACATAATGCAAAGTAGTTTTGTTGGGTTTAGGGTTTAGAGTTGAGGGATTAGGGTTTAGGGTTGACGGTTGAGGGTTTAGGGATAGGGTTTAGGGTTGAGAGATTAGGGTTTATGGTTGACGGATTAGGGTTTAGGGTTGATGGATTAGGGTTTAATGTTAAGAGTTGAGGGTTGAGGGTTGAGGGATAGGGTTGATGGTCAAGGGATTAGGGTTAAAGTAGAGTGTTGAGGGTAGAGGGATTAGGGATAGGGTTTAAGGTTGAAGGTTTAATGATTGAGGGTCGAGGCTTTAGGGCCGAGGGTTAAGGGATTGGGGTTTAAAATATAGTGTTGAGTGTCAAGGGTTTATGGATAAGTTTTAGGGTTTAATTTTTAAGGGTTAAGGGTTGAGGGATAGGGTTTAGGGTTTAGAGATAAGGGATTAGGGTTTAAGGTATAGTGTCAAGGGTTGAGGGTATAGGAATAGGGATAGCGTTTAAGGTTTAGGGATGAGGGATTAGGGTTGAGGGATTAGGTTTTAAGGTATAGTGTTAAGAGTTGAGGGTTTATTGATAGTGTTTAGGGTTGAGGGTTGAGAGATTAGGTTTTAGGGTTGATGGATTAGGGTTTAAGGTATAGTGTTGATGGCTGAGGGTTTAGGGATAGGGTTTAGGTTTGATGGATTAGGGTTTAGGGTTGACGGATTAGGGTTTAATGTCAAGGTTAGGGTTAGATTGTCAAGGGTAGATGGATTAGGGATAGGGTTTAGGGTTGAAGGTTTAAAGATTGAGGGTTGAGGCTTTAGGGATGATGGTTTAAGGCTTAAGATATAGTGTCAAGTGTTTAGGGTGTAGGAATAGGGTTTAAGTTTTAAGGGTTAAGGGTTGAGGGATAGGGATTAGGGTTTAAGGTATAGTGTTGAAGGTTGATGGTTTAGGGATAGGGTTTAGGTTTGAGGGATTAGGGTTAGGGTTGATGAATTAGTGTTTAATGTTGAGGGTTGAGGGTTGAGGGTTAAGGGTTGAGGGTTGAGGGATAGGGTTGATGGTCAAGGGATTAGGGTTAAAGAAGAGTGTCAAAGGTAGAGGGATTAGGGATAGGATTTAGGGTTGAGGCTTTAGGGATGAGGATTAAGGGATCAGAGTTTAAGATATAGTGTTGAGTGTCGAGTGTGTAGGGATAGGTTTTAGGGTTCAAGTTTTAAGGGTCGAGGGATCAGAGTTAAGGGTTGAGGGATTAGGGTTTGACGTTGAAGTTTGAGTACATTGAGGTTTGAGGGTTGAGGGTTTCAGGATAGGGTTGGAGGGTTTAGGGATAAGGGATTAGGGTTTAAGGTATAGTATCGAGCCCATTGAGGGTTTAGGAATAGGGATAATGTTTAGGGTTTAGGGATGAGGGATTAGAGTTGAGGGATGACGGATTAGGGTTGAGGGTTGAGGGATTAAGGTTTAGGGATAAGGTTTAGGGTTGAGGGTTGAGGGATTAGGGTTTAAGGTATAGTGTTGAGGGTTTAGGGATAGGGTTTAGGGTTGATGGATTAGAGTGAAGGGTTGAGGGATTAGGATTTGACATTGAGGGTTGAGGGTTGAGGCTTTAGGGTTTAGGGTTTAGGGTTTAGGGATAGGGTTGAGGGTGAAGGGATTAGAGTTAAGGGTTAAGGGATTAGGGTTTGATGTTGAGGGTTGAGGGTTAATGTTCGAGGGTCAAGGGTTTAGGGATAGGGTTGAGGGTTGAAGGATTACATTTAAAGTAGAGTGTCGAGGGTATAAGGATTACGGATAGGGTTGGAGGGTTTAGGGATAAGGGATTAGGGTTTAAGGTATAGTATCGAGCCCATTGAGGGTTTAGGAATAGGGATAGTGTTTAGGGTTTAGGGATAAGGTTTAGGGTTGAGGGATTAGAGTTAAGGGTTGAGGGATTAGGATTTGACGTTGAGGGTTGAGGGTTGAGGGTTTAGGGTTTAGGGTTTAGGGATAGGGTTGAGGGTCAAGGGATCAAAGTTAAGGGTTGAGGGATTAGGGTTTGACATTGAGGGTTGAGGGTTGCGGGTTGAGGTTCAAGGGTTGAGGGTTTAGGGATAGGGTTGAGGGTTGAGGGATTAGGGTTAAAGTAGAGTGTTGAGGGTATAAGGATTAGGGATAGGGTTGGAGGGTTTAGGGATAAGGGATTAGGGTTTAAGGTATAGTATCAAGCCTGTTGAGGGTTTAGCAATAGGGATAGTGTTTAGGATTTAGGGATAGGGTTTAGGGTTGAGGGATTAGAGTTAAGGTTTTAGGGATTAGGATTTGACATTGAGGGTTGAGGGTTGAGGCTTTAGGGTTTAGGGTTTAGGGATAGGGTTGAGGGACGAGGGATTAGACTGAAGGGTATTAGAGTTAAGGGTTGAGGGTTGAAGGATTAGGATTTGACATTGAGGGTTGATGGTTGAGGCTTTAGGTTTAGGGTTTAGGGATAGGGTTGAGGGTCGAGGGATTAGAGTTAAGGGTTGAGGGATTAGGGTTTGACATTGAGGGTTAAGTACATTGATGTTTGAGGGTTAATGGTTTCGAGATAGGGTTGAGGGTCAAGGGATTAGGGTTAAAGTAAAGTGTCAAGGGTATAAGGATTAGGGATAGGGTTGGAGGGTTTAGGGATAAGGGATTAGGGTTTAAGGTATAGTATCGAACCCATTGAGGCTTTAGGAATAGGGACAGTGTTTAGGGTTTAGGAATAGGGTTTAGGGTTGAGGGATTAGAGTTAAGGGTTGAGGGATTAGGATTTGACGTTGAGGGTTGAGGGTTGAGGATTTGGGGTTTAGGGATAGGGTTGAGGGTTGAGGGATTAGAGTTAAGGGTTGAGGGATTAGGGTTTGATGTTGAGGCTTGAGGGTTGCAGATTGAGGTTCAAGGTTCAAGGGTTTAGGGATAGGGTTGAGGGTTAAGGGATTAGGGTTAAAGTAGAGTGTTGAGGGTATAAGGATTAGGGATAGGGTTGGACGGTTTAGGGATAAGGGATTAGGGTTTAAGGTATAGTATCGAGCCCATTGAGGGTTTAGGAATAGGGATAGTGTTTATGGCTTAGGGACAGCATTTAGGGTTGAGGGATTAGAGTTAAGGGTTGAGGGATTAGGATTTGACGTTGAGGGTTGAGGGTTGAGGCTTTAGGGATAGGGTTGAGGGTCAAGGGATCAGAGTTAAGGGCTGAGGGATTAGGGTTTGACGTTGAGCATTGAGTACATTGAGGTTCGAGGGTTGAGGGTTTAGGGTCGAGGGATTAGGGTTAAAGTAGAGTGTTGAGGGTATAAGGATTAGGGATATGGTTGGAGGGTTTAGGGATAAGGGATTAGGGTTTAAGGTATAGTATCGAGCCCGTTGAGGATTTAGGAATGGGGATAGTGTTTAGGGTTTAGGGATGAGGGATTAGAGTTGAGGGTTGAGGGATTAGGGTTTAGGGATAAGGTTTAGGGTTTTGGTAGACAAGGAGCGACTGAGAGACATAGAGAGGGGAGAGGTAGAGAGGTGAGGGGGAGAGATAAGTGAGATATAGAACATGAGCTAATGGAACTAGAGGTGATATATTGTAAAGGTGAGATAGGCACAAATATTTATGGATCAATCTATAGTAGGACAAAACATGAGCGCGTTATAACGTGCTCACGTTTTGTCCTACTATAGAAATGGTAAAAAGGTGTTGACCCCCATGATCTAGGCCCACATGCTCTATTTTCATGCTGATTATGCACGTGCTCTGACAAAAAAGAAGTTTTTTCATGCTGTTGGGAAGTTCACATGCACATTTTACACATTCTACCACCTTTGCATGATCTTTCCACCACCTTTTCTACTTTACCAACTTGAGAAGGAGGAAATAACATAGTTTTCACACCAAGTTTGATATATATCTATTCAAGTTTCAATTTTTGTAGTGTTGCAATGTTAATTGTGATTCAATTTTAAGAATTTAACATTATAGATTGGTTAATAGTATTGTTGTTGGTAATTATATTTGAGTGTTATTCAATTTAACATTGAAAAGGAAGCAAGTGATGAAAAACTCAAATTGTTGAGGAGTTTGATGCAAGAAGAAAAAAAACACTACATAATTGGGTACTCTTTCCATTCGAATCTTCATTTTTTAGGTATGTCAAGTCTATACATGCATGCTCTTTACATTTTCCTTAATTCTATTTGAATTACTTTATCATGCTTTATCATACATGTTTAAAACTCTTCACATTCCCAATCAAGAAAGTAGCCTACAATCTCACATGATGCCATGTATATTTTCTACACTTGGGCTCTTTAATAATTATGTGTAATAAACAGACCTTAACATACCATGATGTCAAACTATACAAGAATAAATCCTTACAACATAATAAAAATACAATCCCACTATTATCTTCTCATATTAACAAGTTAAAATACAAATGAATAGGTGCTAAGATCATACAAGTATGCACATGACATGATGATTTGTATGCACATATCTTGGGCTAGGACATTCCTTATGTACCTATTCATGATGATTTGTACATGCACATGACACAGCAATTGTTGTCTATTCCTTCACAAGCCACCCAAATCCTAGTATCCCTAGTACCAACAAAACACCTTCTCAATTCCAAATCCTAGTAGCCCTAGTAACAACAAACATGTCAAATTGGCTGCAATAATTTACATGGCTGCAATAATTTACAAGAATGAAGTCCCATGTACTCTTTTCATGGCTGCAATAATTTGATTTGTATGCTTTGTACCTATTTTGGTTGAGTGACATTTACTCTTTTACATGATGATTGTATGTACATTTACTATGAAGGGTTGAATAACATATATTTTAGTTATTTTTATGGATTCATTTCTTAGGAACTAATATTGGTCTCTTTATCATGCTACAGATAAATTCTCCATCATACCAAGGAAATGATCAAGAATTAAACCAACATAGGAAGAGATAGAAGCTAAGAATGCAAAGAAAGTAGTGGCTATGAGGAAACTTCGTGAGAAGAGGAAATTAGACATGATAAATGAAGACATGCCAATTGAAGAGGAACCACAACCATCACAAAGAGATATGGTATTGGTAGCACAAAGATAATGAATGCAAAAACTTTGTGCTATGAGAGATTTGAATACCATAGTTGGAGACACGTCCTCTATCGCAAGTCAACATGTAGGGACACCATCTACCACATCTCAAGTTGAGAGTACATCGTCACTCACATGTGATGAAGGAGGTACACCATCATTCCCACCTCAACCTTAAGGTATGTCATCTATTCCATCTTTGATCGAAGTTATGTTATATAGCCCATCTCATTTAAATATTGAAGAAATTCCTAATGTTGAGATGAATTTATCTAACTTAACACCACCTAGAATTTTGCATAGAAAGCCAAAGTATTTGATTGATATTGATGAGAATATTTTGCAGCCAATGGAAGGTAAGATTCCATAATGGACTTGTAGAAGATATGCTCATAAGATTTGGAGATTGTTCTTTGAAAAGTTAAATGAGACTGCAAGATGTCAACTATTCCTTGAAATGATGTGAAGTATAAAGTATAGGTCCATCATGAAGATTCTTGGGTTTAGAACATCAGAGGCTTTAAGTGAAAAATCTATTGTCAAGAATCTAATGAGTGCGTATGAGAGTGTGGGTAACACCTCATGCACAAAAGATAGTAATGCAACATGGCATGTGATTACATCAACTATAGTAAGTAGTCAAACAAGGAAAGCTTGTCTCATTAGAAAGACAAGTCAAGAATTGAGAATTAATAGGAAAACTTTATCAAGAGCCATTGGAAGATGCCAAAGAATTGAGGACATTAATGCCAATGAATTATGGGTGTTCTGAGGGAGACTACCATGAAAAGATAAACTAATTGTTGAAGCATTGAGATCACTAATTGAAGACTTTTGGAAGAATTACACAAGGGTATCTCTGAATCAAAGGGATGTGATAAGAAGGAGAATCGATAGTTAGAACCATGAGCCACATCCAAAGCATTTTTTGGATGAGACTCAAACATAGTTTTATGGTAAATTTCTAGAGAAGTATCCTCAAATTAAATTTTTTCAAAGATATTTTGAAATGTTAAAACCTTTCTATGTCAAGATAAATCACACATGCACTAATTGTTGTTGTAGATTACATATTGAATTTTCTAACTATTTTGATGTTTATAGGTCTATATGTTTAGATATGCATACTAACAATGTTTTGCAGGGTTGTGCCATACATGCCCCACCAACATCTTCAAGAGACTTCATATCAAGAATTTTTTGTGAAAGAGAGGATGGTCAAATATTCTACAAGAAATTATGCTTGGATGGCACATGCCTTCGTTGCGGTGGCTTGCAACATTTGCCAATATGTGAACATATGGAAAGAACACATGCAGTTGGAAATGAACTAGTAGAGTTTGGCAAGTATAAAATAGTGGCATATAATATAAAAGATGGTAAAGAAGCAAAGAGGTGTGAATTGGTTATTGAAAAGATTCTAGTGTATCAGTTTATGCCTATATTTTGTGATAACATAGTGTATGAGTATGCAAGACATGCCCATAGAGCTTGATGGTTGGACTTACAATTCAAGTTATGCAAGGACACATTTATGGTTGGTAGCATTGTTTTAGTCATCAAATTTGTAGAGAACTACAGTCTATAGCCACAGCGTGAAGTGTAATCACAATATTACAACTCCACACATGTTTCTATATTTGTAGACGTCCCATTCATTCATGTGAATGATAGTACAGAGGATGACATAAAGATCATAAGGGAGTATAATTTCTATATTAGTGATAATCACATGCATTCTACGGAGTTCATGCAAGGTTACTTTCAGGTGTTCTACAATGATTTGGCTAGAAGGGGCATATCGTTCAGTCAGCATATCATATGGTCAGATAATTGTGTGTCACAATTCAAGAACTTGCAGAATTTCTATTGGTTGAGTAGGAAGCATAATTTTATAGGTATTCAACATATGTGCAACTTTTGTGAGGCCAGGAATGGAAAGGGGGGGCATGATGGTGCAGAAGCATATATCAAAAGAGCCATAGTACAAGAAGAGTTAAAGTATAAAGACAATGCAAAGTTGACAGATGCAAAATTGATTGTCAAGTGGTGTAATGCTTCCATGGATCCAGGTAATGAAGGTAAGTCTTCAGTTTGTAGATTTTTTTGGTTGATAGATGATACTAACATTGCACCATATGAGGACTATTCTACACTGACAGAATCAAGTGAGATGCACTCTTTCAAAATCTCAATTGTAGGTTCATGGAGTATCCATATGCGAAAGATGTCATGATTTTGTTCTTCCTATATAATTCAAGCCTGGGATGAGTGCGAGTCAAAGGAGTGGGTTGATGAATGACAGTTAAGTTATCTTAGCCCACTTGACACGTGTCAACCACCAATGACACTGGAACTAACACAGATGGAATCATCAATTCACTTTGAGCACATATCAGATCTAGTTCAACAAGGTAATATATCTATTTGCATAGTTTTTGAAATTCTTAATGTCATTTTACTTTGTAGTGTTTTTGTAATGTTGACTAATTTCATCTAATTTGCTACACATATCAATATAGGGCACGTATATGCAGTTATTGCAGATGAAGATAATGAAGAGGGAACATATTATTACTTATGTCATTGTGTTGAGGCCAAAAAGAAATTGGAGGCCCTAGTTACAGATGGAGAAAACATCGAATACCCTACAGGATCAGTGGTTATTACTGGAACATGGCTTAGAAGATACCCACATAAGAGTGTTAATATTTGGTTGTTTCAGGACTTTGACATGCATTGTAAGATTCTTCATTACTTGAACATTGTCGTGGCATCCAATGTTCATTTGATATAGTATCGGGGTAGACCTTTGAACAAAATCTTGTGGAAGGTGCGTGAGTCTGACCATGAAGCAATACTTGACACAATAAAGAGTAGAGCAGACCCGGATGGTTCATTGGATTAATTTGTAAGTATTCACATTGATTTTGTAAAGTCATGTTATATTGAGTTATAAGTATGCACATTAATTTGTAAGGTTTGCCTTTTTTTATTTCCTACTGCACTTTTACACATATACACATTTTTACATCATCATGTTATGCTTCATGGGGTTAGACCTAAGTGATGGATGAAGTTGATTTTGAGAATAATGTATAAAATCTAGGTAATGTATAAAATATAGGTGTCTCTAGCTGTCTTAGTTTCTAACTAGATAATAGATGTCTCTAATTGTGATGTAAAGGCAATGAGATAGTTGGAGGATGGCAAACTAGACAAGGTTTCCTTATGCTCTAAAGCCCAAATTTCATGATCATTATACAAAAGTGGGAACAACAGTTAGAGACTCTAAATTCTTCATGGAAAAGGTGATTTTTGATGCTATGGGACCCATTCCAATCATTGCCAAAGGCAGATCAAACTCAAGATTAACACTTCCTTCACAAACCTAAGAAATTGCTTATAGCCCTAAAAAGGAGAACAATCCTAATAACTTTTGATACAGATCTTCAAACACAGAACTTGGACAATCAGTAGATATCCATTTGGACTCCCTATCACATATCCAAAACTAGGTATAGGTTGTCTTGGATGATATACCCTAACCTATAACTCCTCTCAATAACCTAGAGCCCCAATTAGGCTTAAAATACAAAGAGACCCCCCTTAATTTCACACATAGAACTCAACCAATGACTTGAACACTTAGTATTCATGCCAAAACTATGACTTTTGTTAGTTTTGTCCTCCTACAATCTGCTGTTCCCAAAAATGCCTCTATGGTTCCTTCTCTATGTCTCTAAACATCACCTAACACATGGTTTTGTTAGGTTTCTTCAAAGAAAACTTCTTCTCCTCAGATTTCCTGCCAAAAACTCATCATAGCATACTAGAACAGACCTACTACAACCCATATCACTGATCAAAAGTGAATCAAATCAGTGGAATGGCCAAAAAATGCATGTGTCTTAGGTCTTAGGTCTTAGGTGAGACCACATGAGCTTCTACCTTCACGTGGTTCACCTTGTCAGTATAGAATATTTATATTTCTTGAAGCTAAGGGAAGCACTTTTTCTTAATAGGAAAACTTTATCGACTTTAGTTGCACTAATGGTGCAGGGGCACCTAGGTTGTCATGCCTCCAAGAGGGGTCAAAAAATAAAATTTTGTTTTGATTGAGTCAATTGTATGTAATAAGGTCTTCTAAGACCATTTCATTTATTTTTAAGTCACTTTGAGTCATTTGGGGTCAGTTTGAGTCTTTGAGTCCTATTGAAAAAAAGTGTCAATGTTGTCAAGTTGCATAAAGCAACTTTTACATTTTTGGTATCTTACTCCTGATGCAACCAAACTGATAGTTCCAATGCATCTGGATGGGTGTGTTTAGGCTAAGTATGGTTTTTTTTACCCAAACATGTCGAAACAGTCCGAGCTACATTATACCGATGATATCCCTGAAGAGTCCAAAGTGCAAAAATGCAACAATCTTTGATGAGATGTTACTAGAAAACCATGTCACTTAGAAACATTCTTTCTATGGCAAAATGATCATGTAGAGTGCCTCTACAATAACCTCTCTCAATTTTTTATATCTCTAAGGCATTTTCCCATGGTGAAAGGTTTTCTGCTACCCCAAAAATTGTCAGAAGGAGGCAGTGTAAAGTTGCAAAGGGGTGTAACTTTCATCCTACTCTTGATGCGACCAAACTGACTATTCCAACACATTTAGATAAGTACATTTACACTAGGCATGGTCCTATTTTTCACCCAAATATGTCGAAACAGTCCGAGCTACATTGTACCGATGATATCCTTGAAGAGTCAAAAGTGCAAAAAGACAACAATCTTTGACGAGATATTACTCGAAAACCATGTCACTTAGAAACATTATGTCTAAGGCAACACAATCATGTGGAGTGCCTCTACAATAACCTCTCTTAATTTTTTATATCTTTGAGGTATTTGCCCATGGTGAAAGGTTTTCTGCTGCCCCAAAAATCATCAGAAGGAGGCAGTGTAAAGTTGCAAAGGGGTGTAACTTTCGTCCTGCTCCTGACGCAACCAAACTGACTATTCCAATGAGTCCAGATGGGTACATTTAGGCTAGGCATGGTCTTTTTTTTCACCCAAACATGTCGAAACATTCTGAGCTACATTGTACCGACAATATCCCTGAAGAGTCCAAAGTACAAAAAGGTAGAAATCTTTGACAAGATGTTACTTGAAAACCATGTCACTTAGAAACATTCCATCTAAGGAAACACGATCATGTAGAGTGCCTCTACAATAACCTCTCTCAGTTTTTTATATCTCTGAGGCATTTGCCCGTGGTGAAAGGTTTTCTGCTGCCCCAAAAATAGTCAGAAGGAGGCAATGTAAAGTTGCAAAGGGGTGTAATTTTCATCCTGCTCTTGATGTGACCAAACTGACTATTCCAACGCGTCCAAATTGGTACATTTATGCTAGGCATGGTCCTATTTTTCACCCAAACATGTCAAAACAATCCAAGCTACATTGTACTGATGATATCCCTGAAGAGTCCAAAGTGCAAAAAGGTAGCAATCTTTGATGAGATGTTACTCAAAAATGTGTCACTTAGAAATATTCTGTCTGAGGCAACGTGATCATGTAGAGTGCCTCTACAATAACCTCTCTCAGTTTTTAATATATCTGAGGCATTTGCCCATCGTCAAAAGGAGGTAGAGTAAAATTGCAAAGGGGTGTAACTTTTGTTCTTCTCTTCACATGGCCAAACTGACAATTCCAAAACATCTAGATGGGTACGTTTAGGCTAGGCATGGTCCTATTTTGCACCCAAACATGCTGAAATAGTCTGAGCTAGATGAAGACTTTTTACCCACCTAATCCTTCAATCATTATAATTGTTCTCAAAAGACATCATCAAAACATGAAAAAACTCCAAGACTTGTAGTTTTAAGTTGATTTCCTCCAAGGCGCCAATGTGAGGTTATTTTGATGGCAAAGGGCACCTTGATTCATGATGTTGAATCTCCTTCCTCCTAGGCGCCAAAATGGATAGTTTAGACAAGAAAAGGTACCTTAGTATACTTAGCTCATTTCTTGGCAATTTGATGGCTTCAATCACTTGTTCAAACCTATAAGAGACTATTTTACACTTAGGTGCTAGATCTTAGGATTTAGAACATCTTCCTTCAAGGTGCCAAAATGAGGTTATTTAGACACAAAAGTGCGCCTCCATACAAGATACTTATTCTCCTTCCACTTAGGTGCTCATTCATGATGATCCAAGTGACAATAGGCACCTAGACTTCCTTTGGTAAGATTTAGTCATTTTGAAGGTTCTAACACTAGGTGCTACAATTGGAAGTGATTTGAAGTTCATTTTCCTCTAGGTGCCCAAAAGGGATGGTGGAGACAAGAAAAGGTGCCTAGGCTTCTTTTGATGATTTTCAAAGTCTTCCTAAGTTATATTATGTTATAATGACCCTTAGGTGCAAATGGATGATCTAGGATGACTCTAGGCATATATCCAAGATGATATCTTTCTAGGTGCAATCTTCACTAAGTTTAGACTTCACTTTACATCAAGGCGCCAAAATGGATAGTTTAGAGAGAGGCAAAAATACACCTAGAGGTATGATGCTCAGTTTGATGTGTTTGATCAAACTTTGATAATCAAGATGAATTGCCTCCCTTAAGAAGCCCTCCTTTATACTTTAAAACATCCTTTCAATATCAAGGCGCAAGTTTGAGGTTGTTTGGATGATGAAAGGCACCTTGAGTTCTAGGCAGAGTTTTGAGGTTGTGCAAGTAGAGAAATGTGCCTAAGGTCTTAAAGCAAATTTGCGCCTAAAACTGAAAATCCCCAAGGTATAACTTATGGAAGCCTATAGCCCCAATATTATGTTGCATACTAAAATTAGGTAAGACTCAATGTAATCTCATAACCTCGCCTTATATGCAAAAGGAATTACATTCAATAACCACAATAGTCATTAGGTGCTCATAAGCATATGATTTTGACTATCTTATTCAAAACAACAAACATACTCTTTGCATCCCAATATTGTATAATAACAAGAAATTAAGAAATATTTTCAATTGACCAACTCATAAAAAATATGGATGAACATACTCATTTGAATATTTTCAATTGACCAACTCATAAAGAATATTAATATTTTCTGTTCAACATGATGATTCATTTTTTTTTTAAATACAACTTTTATCTTTTAGTTCCAAAATAAGGTTTAGGTGATACTTGAATAACAATAGCTAGCTTATTGGATCAACAAACATCCTATGTAATACAATTGGATTTTAAATATTTGAAGTAGCCATCCACAAATATCTATTCAAACGTGGATTTATAATGCAAGTATGGATGCCATCAATAAAAAAGATTTGTATTAACCAAATATTCATATAGGCATACATCAATATCTGTCGATATAAGTATAACATATATACAAATAGCCATATAGGCTTACAAGAATGCCATATAGGCATACAACAAAGGAACACAATAAAAAGTCATTCCCCTCTAGCTGGTGAAGAAAATAGATCACGGACAACCTTTGATCTTTTAAGGGATGGAGAAGCGTATGTGGGTGGTCTACTATGAACCTGAGGGCTACTCATCCTATTTAGTTCTTCATGCATCTTTAGTTGTTACAATAAAAAGTATAGACATTAATATATAGAAATTACATGTTATAAAAAATGAAACATTTAACAAAATAATCACTTACTTCTACCATATAATCTGTCTCCTCACTTGCCTCAGTAGCAGGAATAGGCCGTGGTGATGTCATGTCCTATAGAAACCATCTAGATAGAAATTAAAATTTAAATCAATAATCTTTTAATTTTTCAAAAATAAACAACTATAACAATGAATGTAAATTGAAATTTACTAATCTACCTCATACCCCTGTCAATGGCATAGAGCTATAAATTGTAGAGGTCACACCATGCTCCATTGCCCTATGAACATCGGCAGGTGTCTCCGCAACTTGCATCATTTGGAAATAAAACAACATTATTCAATTACGAAAACTATAATAGTGATGTAAATCATGGCTCCTAACATACACATACGTTCATGTAAACATGGAAGTACACACAATAAAGTACACAAGTCACATACAAAAATCTAGTAAGTACAATTCATTCATTAAACTATTTATTTTATTACCTCCATGAAGCTTTGAAGTCCACCACCGCTAGCAGGTGTTGCCATGAAATCTCCAATATTAACTTATTCAACATCCAAAATCAGATATTAGAATACCATTCATATAACAATGCTATTCAATATTTATAATTTTTTACTAGTTATATACCCCAACAATAGATGATCTAGTGTAATATGTAGGTTGAGAACCATTGAAAACTACATCAACGCTATGACCCTGAAATTTCATTAAAATCATCAAACTAAATTAGTTAATCTTGCATTTCAAAAATAAACTTTAATAAATTAAATTCAATAGACTTGCTAATATTTACCTGAGTATCAAGGGCAAAAGTCTCACTCAGGAGAGTATCTGTCATCACCATCTACTTAGCTGCAGATGTAGCCTGTGCACCTACGTCCTGACTATCCATGGGGTCATAACCACATGCTAACCCGCAAGTCTGACAAGCATGGGGTGGGACCCTACTCCTCGCACTATCTCCCAACTCACTCTGTGCTGTAGGACTGGCATGCTCTATGATGCTCTGGGTCAAGGCACTTATAGACTTAAGTGTATCGACCTCAACACTCTCCTTCACAACGAAAGGGATAGAAACATGCTCATGGGCTGGTCTGCTAATTACTTGTCTCACTGCCCACTGTGGGTCAACACGTGCCCCTGGTCTATCTTGTGCTGACCCCCCATCTCTACCCTGGAAGTCCTGCATATCAAAATAGTTTGGCACTTTATTAAGGATAAACTCGCAGTATGGAGATGGTCAAAAACTATCCACCACCTCTGCCCAAAATTATCCCTTATTGCTTGGTTGTTGTACCAATGGATAGGGAGCCTCTTGCATGTAATGGGTGGAGGTTAATTTGTTTGTGGGTTTGTGAAAATAGAACACAAGTCTAATTTTGTAATTTGTAATTTTTCACATCTTGGTATGACAACTTGTCTGCATAATAGTCTCTAAACTCTCTCCTCTTATCTGTCTAACTAGATATTTGCTTGCTAATTGAATCTACATTTGATAACATAGATTCAAGAGATTCAACAAGCATGGACCTATGCAAGGTTGAAGTGGAAGGATCTTTCAACCTTGCAATTATATCTTTAATTTCTTTTTTATTGTTTTTAATTTACCCCATTAGATTTTCTTGTGTTCCAGGGGCATGTCGAGGAATGGATGGAGGAGGTTGTTGTTCCACAGGTATTTCCTCCTTAGGATTTTGTGGATTTTGAGGAGGAGGAGGAGGAGGAGGTGCATTAACATTTCCTGACAATTAACAAAATTTACATCAAAAATCAACTCAAACCTACCTATTTAGAAACAAATTTAAACAAAAAAATAAATAAAATTCACTCATTTGGCATGCTCGACGTTGTAGCAGCATTTTGGCGATGAATCGGTAAGATTTTGGTGTTGAATTGACTTTCCAAAATGTGAACACGCTTCTTAGGGTTTGCAGGCCGTGGGTATAGAGGAAAACAAAGAAATGAAATGAGCACAAATGATTTTTTATTTTATTTATAGCTAGTCATAATGCGCTTGCATTGTGCATTAATTTTTTTTTAAAACAATTTGGCCACTTTTTGGCCCCCCAACTTTTTCCACTTACCCCTTTATCTTATTGACTTCACTATTTTGTTCCTGATAGGACTAATTTTCTTAATATCCTCAGCATACAGCTCATCTAATCCTTATCATAAATACAATAGGAGTATGTTGACATCAATGACAACACCGGTTAGGCCCATACTTACAACAATCTCCCTCTTTGTCATTGATGGCAACATATGATGTGAAAAACTATTTTAACCATCAAGACAAGAACTTCTCCTCATTGACACAACTCCCCCTATTAACAGCAACCATTCACATGTGATGTGAAAAACTATTTTAACCATCAAGACACTAACTTCTCCTCACTGACACAACTCCCCCTATTAACAACAACCATTCACATGTCTTCTCTCCCTTTACTACTCCCCCTTTGATCAGCAACCACTCATTTTTCACATGTCTTCTCTCCCCCTTTGACATCAATGGCAAAGGGCACATACTTACATCACTTCAGAATCATACCAGTTGCTCCCCCTGATTAGCAGCTTCCCATCATCAATCCAGATCACAAGATATAACTATGAGATCCACCGGACTGATGCACATTAGTGCACCTTAACTCAGAATTGGAGGGGTAATAACCCCTAACTTCTCCCTAAGTTACTCAAAAGAGTCCTTGGGTAGAGGTTTAGTAAAAATATCTACAATCTGATCCTTGGAAGGCACAAACTCCAATCTGACTTCATTCTTATTCACTTGCTCTCTCAAAAAGTGAAACTTGATGGATATATATTTAGTTTTTGAATGCAACACCAAATTTTTTGATATGTTAATTGCACTTGAATTATCACAAAAGATTGTGATGGGTTCTTCATACTCCACTCTGATATCTCATAACATTTGCTTCATCCATAATATTTGAGTGCAACTACATATTGCTACAATATATTCTGCTTCTGCAATGGACACAAATATTGCTTCTTGTTTCTTGCTCAGCCAAGAAACCAATCTCTTCCCCAAAAAGAATGCTCCACCACTAGTACTCTTCTAGTCATCCACATCTCCTACCCAATCCGCATCTGTATATGCATGAAGAGAGAAATCATGATCTCTAGGATACCACAAACCATACTCAACTGTCCCTTTTAGATATCTAAAGATCCTCTTGATTGCCATGACATGAGATTCTCTAGGATCAGCTTGGAATCTAGCAACAAGACCAACAACATTCATAATGTCAGGTCTAATTTGAGTGAGATACAAAAGTCCTTCAATCATTGACCTGTACTTTTTCTGATCAGTCTTAGGAGAGTCATCATCTTTGCTCAATTTACATCAAGTTGCCATAGGAGTACTCATTGGTTTTGAGTCTTCCATCCCAAATTTTTTCAACAATTATTTCACATATTTGGTCTGAGAAATGAAGATTCCTTTCTTTGTTTGAGTGATTTGCAGACCCAAAAAGAAATTCATTTCCCCAAACATAGACATCTCAAATTCACTTTTCATTTGATTTGCAAAAGTTTTACACATACTATCTCTTCCTCCAAAAATGATATTATCAACAAACACTTCAACAATCAAGATATTTTCATGATCAATTTTGAAGTACATATTACTGTTAGCAGTACCTTTGTTGAAACCAATCTTCAAAAGATGCTTATCCAATCTTTTATACCAGGGTCTTGGGGCTTGCTTGAGTCCATACAATGCTTTCTTCAACTTGTAGACCATATCATCATGATTAGACAATTGAAATCCATCTAGTTGCTCAATGTATACTTCTTCTTCCAAGTCACCATTCAAGAAAGTAGACTTGACATCCATCTGATATACTTTGAAGTCCTTAAAGGTAGCAAAGGCAAGAAATAACCTGTCTGCTTCAATTCTTGCCACCGGAGCAAAAGTTTCTTCAAAATCAACTCCTTCTACTTGAGAGTAACCCTTGCAGACCAATCTGGCTTTGTTTCTGACTACTTCATCAACTTCATTCAGTTTGTTTTAAAAGACCCATTTCATTCCAATCACATTCTTGTTTCTAGGTCTAGGAACAAGATCCAAAGTGTGGTTTTTGTCAATTTGCATTAGTTCTTCCTCCATTGCTTTAGTCCAACTTTCATCATTGCATGCTTCATTCACTATATTTGGTTCAATCTTTGAAATTAGATAATACTCTTCTGAGTCTTGAGCAATCTTTCTTCTTGTTTGAACACCTTTGCTTTTATCACCTATGATCTGATCTTCAGAGTGATTCAATCTTACATACCTAGGAATTTTGGGACTTTCTTGCACTTCTATTTCTTAAATAGTTCATTCAAACTCATCTCTTCTTCCTGGTTCACTGAATCAGTTTGAATCTAAATCTCAGAAGGGGCTTGGACTCCTTGGATCAAAACATCATTCTGATCATCTTCATCATATTCATAAAACCTTGAGGGTTTTTCAATACCTTCATCAACCTTCACATTTGTACTTTCTATAATCTTTCTCAATCTCTTGTTATAATATTGGTATGCTTTGCTTTGAGTAGAATAACCCAAGAATATTCCTTAATCGCTTCTACCATCAAATTTGCCTAAATCTTCATCTCTTTTAATGTAACATTTGCTACCAAAAACTCTGAAATAGTTTATAGTAGAAGTGATGCCAAACTAGAGTTCATAGGGAGTCTTACCAGTATTGCTTCTGATTTGTACTCGATTAAGAGTATAGAATGCAATGCTTATAGCTTCTCTCCAGTAGATCTAAGGAACATTTTCTTCCATCATCATGGTTCTAGATGCTTCCTAGATGGTCTAATTCTTTCTCTCCACTACTCCATTCTACTGTGGTGTCCTTGGAGCAAACAACTGTCTTTTTATTCCATGTTTCTCATAGAATTCTATGAACTCACTGGATGTGAATTCGCCACCTCTATCAGACCTCAGACATTTTATGTTCAATCCAGTTTCATTCTCTACCATAGCCTTGAATATTTTGAATTTCTCAAAAGCCTTTGATTTCTCTTTCAGAAAAGTCACCCACATCATCTGGGAGTAGTAATCAATTAATAGCATGAAGTATCTATCACCTTGCACACTCTTGATTCTTGTCGAACCACATAGGTCAGTATGAACTAAGTCCAATAATCTGGTAGAAGACTGTTCCTTACTTTTGAATGTGACTCTACTCTGCTTGCCCAACTGACATTCTTTGCACAAACTATTAGTAGGTTTCACCAGTCTTGGAAGATCTCTTACAGCCTGAGTGTTGCTTATCTTGATTATATTATCAAAATTCATATGACATATTCTCCTATGCCACAACGAACTCTGATCAATTTGAACAAATAAGTAACTTTTACCAGTACCAACCAAGTGGAATATATTACCTTTAGTTTGAGTACCAGAAGTAATCTCTGTTCCAGAACTTTCAAAGATCTTACATTTTCTTTTTTTGAATCGGAGATCATAGCCTTTGCCCACCAACTGTCCAACACTAAGAAGATTGTGCTTCAAGCCTTCATCATACAGTACATTACCTGTTTTGTTCTTTCCATCAAAAGAAATAGTTCCTCTACCTCTGATTTTGTAAGCATAATTATCACCAAATTTTACCACTCCTCCTTCATACCTTTCCAAATCTATGAACTTATTTTTGTCACCTGTAGTATGGTGGGAGCATCCACTGTTAATGACCCAATCATCCTTTTCTTCAACTTGGGCAACCAAAGCTCTTTCTAAAATTTTATGATTGATAGATTCAGAGGGCATTGTATCTTCTTCCTTGATGGCAATAAACACCCAGTCACTTTCAAATTTGTTTCCTATCTCTGATTCATCATCTGTTACTCCATCATCATCATCTTCATGAACATAGTAACATTTCTTTTGGAACCTTGATCTGTTAGGATTTGGCCTTGAAAATCTTTCCGGACACCTTGAGGAAAAATGACCAATCTTATTGCAGTTAAAACATTTAAAAGGCAATTTCCCTTCATACTTATTGGATCCTCTTGGCAGTCTTTTTGCAATAAGGGCTTCAAGTTGAGCAGATTCTGCTTCATCTTCTTCCAGGTCTTTTCTTGCTTTTTCATACCATGATAGTTTCTTTGAAGAGTTCTCTCCTGGTTCAAACTTTTGTTTTCCTTTTACAGAGGCACTAGCTTTAAAAGCAGATTCAGTCTTGGGGGGCATCTCCAAACTTGATCAATTCAAATACAGCTAGTTTACCAACCAATTGATCTCTTGTGATACCTAAAAAGGATTTGAATTCTTCAATATCAACAACCTTATATTTGTAAGAATCAGGAAGGGATCTTAGAACTTTGCCAACAATTTCATCTTCATCCAAGATTCCACCAGCACATTTAATGCTGCAAACAAGCTCATTTACTCTTGGCATAAATGTAGTGATATTTTCATCTTCTCTCATCTTCAGGTTTTTGAATTTTTCTTTCAGACTCTATAGCTTGGCACATTTAACATACTTATCTCCTTCATGGAGAAGTTCCAATTTTTCCCAAATCTCATGAGCAATTTTTAGGTCAATAACATTGTCAGCTCTGAATCAGATAAGGCACTCAGAAGAGCTTCTTTAGCCCGCAGATTGTTTTTAGCATCTCTGATTTCATCTACAGTACATAGACCATTCTGTGGAGGATCATATTTCTTTGAAGCCATGATCCAATACTACATCCCCATACATTGCAAGTGGCATTCCATGCGACTTTTCCAAAGAGTGAAATTGGTTCCATCAAACCTCGGACTATCCTTCTTGTAGGACGACATCCTAGATCTCCTCAAGCAGTTAAGCTCTTTTAGAGGAACTTAGCTCTGATACCAATTGTTAGATTTAGGACAAACAACTGAGAGGGGGGGTGAATCAGTTGTCTAAAACTTTCTTGCAATTAATCACTTAAATCCTTTTCTGTATTCATCAGCATAATAATAAATCAATCATGGAAACATAATGTAGCAATTCAAAAGCAGAAATACATTAACACATATGACACCAAGATTTTTAATGTGGAAAACCTAGTTAAGGGAAAAACCACGAGGTGACTAACTAAAGATTGTATTATCTATTAAAAGAATAATAAGAAAAAAATGGCACATGCCAATTAGTGCTCATTGCCTGAGCACATTACTCAGAAGAGGCCCACTGCCTACATGAGACACACTGTCTACAGAATAATAAGTATTACATACTTGAACTAAAGAATAACATCTTCACCATGCTTGAGTCAGTTCCATTTAAGCCCAATACTTCTGCTCTGCCTTTCGCTCTCCTCCTCTCTACCACACACTCATCTCCACCAGATATCCTTGAAATGACTTTGCAACTCCTTATTTATACAAGACATCGACTTAGGGATAATCATCCAAGTTGACATACATTACAGAGCAAATACATAAATACAACATGACTAAATTACAAAAAGACTTCACACGGATCAACACACTGTCGGCCACACAGATCTGAGACTTCAATCTTCTTTTAGGAACATGCCAATCTTCACAGAACATCTTAAAGATCATCCGTAGGATGTGTAACTCATCCAGTTGGCCTAACTTGGGAAGAACATCAGCATCCGGAAGTAATTCTTCAATTACGAGCTCAATCTTCAATACGGACCGCCAACACGAATTGGACACAATCCAAAGACCACAAGCTTTCCTAAATCATAAAGAACGTCCACACTACTTCTGCTTACTGAAATCATTCTCTCCTTCATCTAGAACCTCAAGAACACAGTCTATCATCACTGTCTTATTGGAATAGATGATTACGGACCTCCAGACCATGAACCAATTGAGTTATCAATTCACATTGACTTCATAAACACTCCACCAAATCCGCAGAATAAGATATTGCATTTTTGGATCTTACCGGACCTATCTGTGTCACTCTGTCACCTCTGAACATCTGCCAGAACTAGTTTTACTTAAGTGGCCATAACTTCTTTAGATCATCATGCGAACCTCTGAAATCTTTACTGAATCATCTTAAGGCACATATATACAAACCCTTTGATGCACATCCTCTGATCTTCATCTTAGCTAGGATCATTATCTTACTAACTTCACTATTCTTCTTTATTCCTAATAGGACTAATTTTCTCAATATCCTTAGCATACAGCTCATCCAATCCTTATCATCAATGCAACATGAGTATGTTGACATCAATGACAACACTGGTTAGGCCCATACTTGCAACATTTCCTTCTTGTAATTCGACATCTTGGATCTCCTCAAGCAGTCAAGCTTCTTTTAGAGGAACTGACTTTGATACCAATTGTTGGAATTAGGCCAGACAAGTAAGAGTGGGGGGTGAATTAGTTGTCCCACAAATTTAACCTTTTCTAAATTTAATCTTCTTTCACAACTTACAAATAGATTAATGATGAAAACATTAAAGCATGAATCAACAACACATGAGCAGAAACAAAATGAACACACTTGACACCAAGATTTTTAGTGTGGAAACCCGGTTAAGTGAAAACCATGATGGAGGTTAACCCACAAGATTCGTACCCTGTCAAAAGTACTTAAAAGAAATGGGAATGCACTTGCCTTCGGGTGCACTGCCCAAAGCTCATTGCTCATAGAGGCTCACTACCTACAGGAATTTATGTTTAATACAGAAAGATTTAACTGAGAAATAGCATCTTCATTATGTCTGGTTCAATCTCATTAAAAGCTCACAAAAACTTTTGCTCTACCCCCAAACACTTCTTCACTATCTCTTCATCCTTTACTACTCTTGTTCTTATGCTCCTCTTCTCTACTCTACTTCTAAACCTTTCTTAGGATTTTATCATTTTCGCACAAGGATCATTTTCTACAACTCAACTACATGCCTTTATATGCTTCATCAACCTTGGAATAAACATCAAGGTCAGGACTACAAGCATATGACTTAATGTGAATCACTAAGTTGTTCGCCAAACATAACTGGGACTCAAATATTCCTTAATCAACACAACACACTCCATAGAATTGCTCTTGGATCATCCACAACATGCTTGAATCATCCGGTCAGCCAAGACTGGGAAGAACACCAACAAAAAGGAAGAAATTTTCAACAATGAGCTCAATCTTCAATGCAGACCTCCAACACAGTAGGCACATGATCTAGAGAGCTCCACAAACACATTGAATTCAACAATAACATCCACACTACTCCAAATCATCAGAATCACTTGCATCTTCATCTGGTACCTCAAGAACATTACATGCCATGATTGTCACACTAGAAAGATTACTTGCGGACCTCCAAACCATGAACCACTTTAGTTGAAGATACATACTAACTTCCCAAACATGCCTCTAGATCTGTAGATCATAAGTTTTCATTGCGGAGCAATCCATACCAACTTACTGTCACTTTGTCTCTTCTGAATACTGCAAAACATGATTCTACTCAGATGGCCATAGCTTCTTTAGATCTTCATGTGGACCTCTCAAATCTTAACTAGAGCTACTTTAGTCAATCCTCTACACAGCCATATTGTTTGTGAACTTTGTTATTTATTCCTCTAGAAATGAGGAGCAATCTCCTTCATTGATCTGTATTGTCTTCACTATTTCTAGCAAAGAGATATCTAACTCACTTGTTCCTTCCGGAGAGGCTAATTTTCTCAATATCCTCAACATTCTAGTCTTCTAAATAGGCAATAGATTAGGATACAATTGACACCAATGATAACAAGGATATGTTGACATCAATGACAACACCGATTAGGCACATATTTGCAACAACATACAATTTATGTAGATATTTTTTAGTACTATGTCGTATATATGACATACCCATAAAAATAGGCTATTATGCAAAATATTTCATTTTTGAAATGAATAAAAACATATATTTTTCATCTAAAAAAGAATATAATATTAGGGTGGA
Source organism: Cunninghamia lanceolata (assembly GCA_027924645.1). Classification (NCBI taxonomy): domain Eukaryota; kingdom Viridiplantae; phylum Streptophyta; class Pinopsida; order Cupressales; family Cupressaceae; genus Cunninghamia; species Cunninghamia lanceolata. The sequence continues at coordinate 20,287,839 of BSBN01000049.1, forward strand.
GAATTTACCTATTTGGTAAGATCATAATATTTTATACCATTTCATCAGAGTTTAGTTGTTTCAAGGAAATTGTTCTCTAGTTGAACACGAACAATCAAATCAATAGATAAAACTATCAAGTTAACCGCCATTTACCAACCTTAGTAAGAGGAGATTACCATGAATCCTTTGATTTCTACTGCTTCTATTATTGCTATTGGGTTATCTGTAGGTGTTGATTCAATCAAATGCATTGGTCAAGATATTGTTGTGGGAGAAACTTGTTGTTGAAGGTATTGTGAGACAACCAAAGGAAGAGGGCAAAATGCAAGGTAGGTTGGTATGGTACAATGCTTGATGAAGGTTTTACAAATGGGGTAGAAAACTAATTGGGCTTGATCTTGGGGGAAACTTCATGGTTAAGCATGCCTTCAAGTTAGAGTAATATTGGTGTGGGTAACATCCTAAAATGTATTGATGCTTCATCCCTATGAGAATCACTTAGATGTAATGATTACTAAGAAGAGCATTCAATATACTAAGAGTTAGGTTCCAATAAAATATGGGTCAATGAAGATTGACTCAGAGACACAATCCTAATTGAATATCAGCTAATTTGATACACTACAAAAACACCACCTAAATGTAAATGAATGAACTAGAAACCTCTAAAATGAATGGTTTATAAAGCACAACACTTGCTAAAGGTTTTTTCAAATGGGGTAGCAAGATAAGTGAGCTTGATCTTGGCAGAAACTCCATGGTTGAGTGCACTTCAGTCAAAGTAGTACTTTGATGGGTGACATGCCAAGAAGTCCCAATGTTTCACCCTTATGACCATCACGTAGATGCAATGAATGTTAAGTGGATCATGCATGGCCATGACAGTTGGATTTTTATAAATCACTACTCATAAATATGGGTTGATAAATATTAATTCAAAACTACACAACTGAATCCAAATAAAATGCCATATAATTTGATACAATATGAAAACACAACCTAAATATAATTGAATGAACTAGGGAGCTCTACAATGAATAGTGTAGTTGAATCCCACTAAAACATCATATAATTTGATACACTATGAAAACATTGGCTAAAGTAAATGTGAAGGAAATATGTTATATCTCAATTATGGATTTTTAAGGAAGGTAGCCTACATTTGACTAGGTAGATTTCAAATTGTACAAGATGTCATTTGAATGATCATTATTGAAAAGGTTCTACAAGAAGAATCCCTCAATAATTTTCTTTGCTACAAACCATAGTTGCCTCATGTTGTACGATTATGTATGTTGCTCATGTAATCTCATATTCATAAAGGAGCATACTTAATGCTCACATCAATATTCTATTGTAGGTTTTAATTTTTTATAATAGACTTTCAAGGTCACCATTATTTCTCAACCTAGCTCTCAAATATGTCAATTCAATACTTTCGTACCAAATCCATTATAACCAGAAAAAAGATGTTAAGCTTTTTCACTCTATAGTTAGATTATATGTTGAAGGCACATGACAACTATATATATAACTTTTTCATCAATCCTCTGTATATAACTTGTTATATTCTCATCTTTAGACATCCACATAGTTTCATATCTGGCCTTCAAGTTCTGCAACTTAGCCTTCTTGACAGATTCATCACCTTCATAGATGCTTTTCAATTTTACTCAAATTTCATGAGCAGTTTCCAGATCCACAACTTTCTCCATTTCAATCTTAGATAAAACATTTAGTAGAGAATTCTTAGCTTTGTCATTAGTCTCATAGGCCCTAATCTCAATTGTAGTCTGCGGACCACCTTTAGGTATTTTGTATTCATCTTCCACTATTTTCCAGACATTATAACCAATAGAAACAAGATAACTTTTCATTCATACCTTCCATAAGGCATAGTCAGATCCATCAAACTGAGGAATGTCTTTCTTGTGCGCCATCCTAGATCTACCTTAAGTTGTTAGGCTTTCTTCCAAGGAACCTTGCTCTGATACCAATTGTTGAAGGCACAAGACAACTGAGAGGGGGGTGAATCAGTTGTATAAATAACTTTAAATTCTCTTAAACAAAGTCACATTCACATTCACTTACTTTAATCTCTTAATCTATTATGAAGATTAAACATGAAATATAGAAACAAAACTTAAACACATCAATACCATACACACATGAACACCAGATTTTTACATGGAAAACCCTAAAAGGGAAAACCAAAGATGAGTGTTAGCTCACAATATAATGTAGTAACAATACCGAATTGCAAAAGGCTCACTGCCCAAGGACTCACTATCCAAATAAGGCTCACTGCCAAGAAGGGCTCACTACTAAGAAGGGAAGGATCACCACCATGAACTGATATAATAGCATCTATTACATGTTTGGGTTCAATTCCATTGAAGCACAACAATCATCATCTTCACAACCACACTGTCATATTGGGCTTCTAATTCACATTTGCATCAAATATATCATCATTCATGCACACCGCCACTTACACACAAATCCTTTACACTTATTTATATCATCATCAACCTTGAAACATTCACCAAGGTCAGCAAACCACATTACAACCCTTGAAACAATCTCCTAGGTTGGCAAACATACATAATTTGAATTGGGTCTGGACCTAAGCATCCCGTGGCACAAAGGAATGAAGGCAAACCAATTTACATCTTAGCTTAGACCTAAATCTATCCATGCATTCTATACAACACTTACATGATCATCAAAACATCTCCTTAATCACCGCAATCATCAAAGGTTGGCCAAACAATACAAACACATACACTTATTGATCACACACTTTCACAATCACATCCATAACTTGTGAACCTTATACAATGATTTAATACAATCTCAAAACATCCACAAACAATATAAATTCACCTAAGAATTGACAAATTTAGATACAACAAATCTCACTTGAAGACAGTTCATAGACTGCTCACAAACAACACTATCAAGCTCTGTTACTTTAGAAAACAACTTCCTAGAGCACCAAATCACAAATCCTTTAGATAGAAAATAAATAGGGACGTTATGAACACTCATCCAGAACCACAGGACCTAACACCAAACTATGGAGAAATGTGGAGCAAAATACTTCCTCCCAGTCACACTGCAAATGGTATCAGACATAGTCTTCAAACTGGTGAACATAACTTTCACCCTAGAGCATTCTAGAGTATCAAACTCTAGATTTATCATCTACAACTAGTTCTTTAAAACATATCTAAGTCTCATCCTTCAGTCTTTAATACAGAAGAAATGCAAAGCAAAAACTTAGTCAATATCCTTGTAAGCCAGAATACTTCTTCACAACTTTGTCCTTAGTATGAATCAAATTTTCTCAAAAGCACTTGGAAACTCAATATTAGGAATATATTCTTATCATCTTTAGTATTTATACAATGCAATACAAAGCAACTAACTCATCACAATCAAGTATCAAAACAAGAGCATAGTTGACACTAATGACAACACAAACATGTTGGCATCAATGACAACACTGATTATCACATACTTGCAACAATCTCCGCCTTTGTCATTGATGGCAACATATGATATGAAAAAATGAACAACATGTTCCACCATTATGACACAACTTTGCATCATAACTCCCCCTTTCTCTTTACACATCTAAACTCTCTCTGATTACTGAATGTTTCTTTTTTCTCTGATTTTTTCACATGAACTTTCTCCCCTTTAACATCAATGGAAAAGGACTACACATCTTCTTCAATCTTTTTCCCTTGAATATGATGCTACACATACTTGCACTGTTCTTAGCTACTTGGAATGCCTCTTTCTGATTGCAACATTCTCCAATATCATTACCTACTCCCCCTGAGAGGTAGCCTCCATCATCAGTCCAGAAAAGAATGCCTCCTAAAATATACTAGACTGATGCACTTTCTTATGCATCTAGTTCAACAAATAGGGGGAAATACCCTTAAATTTTCCCAAAGATACTCAAATCTGTCCTTAGAAAGAGCTTTGGTAAATATGTCAACAACCTGATCTTTTGTAGACACATACTTAAGCTTCACCTCTTTATCTACAACTTTCTCTCTTAGAAAGTGATACTTGATAGAAATATGCTTTATCATTGAATGCATCACTGGGTTCTTTGAAATGTTAATGGCACTGGTGTTATCACAGAAAATAGGAATTGGATCCTCATACTCAACCTTGATATCTTTCAAAGTTTGTCTCATCCATAGCACTTGTGTGCAACATGATGCTGCTGCAATGTACTCTACCTCAACACTAGATAAGAATACTGAATCCTACTTCTTGCTTTGCCATGACATAGCTCTATCTCCAAGAAAGAATGCACTACCACTTGTACTTTTCCTTTCATCTACACATCTAGCCCAATATGCATCTACCATAATCAGAAGTGACTTTCAAGTACCTGAATATCCTCTTTATTGCCATAACATGTGACTCTTTAGGATCCGCTTGAAATCTGGCCATAAGACAAACTGCATGCATGATATCAGGTTTGGTAGCAATTAGGTATAGCAGTCCTCCAATCATAGACCTATAGTTGCTCTAATAAGCCTTAGAGGATTCATCATCTTTGCTCAGCTTGCAACCAGTTGTCATGGGAGTACAGACTAGTTTAGATTCTTCCATTCCAAATTTCTTCAACAACTCCTTGACATACTTTGATTAATGAAAATGCCTTTATATGTCTAATTAATTTGCAGCCCAAGGAAAAAGTTCATCTCACCACACATTGACATCTCAAATTCTTTTTGCATCTCATCAACAAAGTTCTTACACATGCCTTCATTTTCACCAAAGATTATATCATCCACATAGACCTCAATAATCAGAATTTGATCTTTGCTTACCTTGATATACAAATTGAACTATCCGTAGACCCTTTACTAAATCCTTGCTACAATAAATATCTGTCCAATCTAGCATACCAAGCTCTGGGAGCTTGCTTCAGTCCATACAATGCATTCTTCAATCTGCATACCATATCTGATTTGTCTGATAACTAAAATCCATCCAGTTGCTCTATATAAACTTCTTCCAACTCACCATTCAGAAAAGCAGACTTTACATCCAATTGATATACTTTGAAATCCTTATGTGCTGCATAGGCCAGACACAACCTGATAGCCTCCATCCTTGCCACCGGTGCATAAGTGTCTTCATAATCTATTCCTTCCACTTATGAGTATCCTTTGCATACAAGTCTGGCTTTGTTTCTTACCACTTCTCCATTCTCATTTGAAACTTATTCCTGAAAAACCCACTTTGTTCCAATCATATTCTTATCTGTAGGCCTAGGGACAAGTTCCCAAGTCTTCTTATTTTCAATTTGCATCAATTCTTCTTCCATTGCTTTGACCCAATGTTCATCATTGCATGCTTCATTCACTATTTTAGGGTCAACCTTTGAAAGTAAATAGAGATTTACTTATTCTTCTGCTACTCTGCTTCTTGTCAACACACATTTCCTCTTGTCACCAATGATTTGATATTTAGAATGATTTCTTTGCACATACCTAGGGGTTTTAGGAATTCTTTCCGGAGCTTCTTGTTCTTCAACTTGAGCTTCTTCTTTTGGAGCAGCTTGCACTTCAATCTGAACTTCCTTATCTTCTTCTTCAATTTTCTCTGCATCAGCAGATCCATCTGACTCATATCCATCTAACTTTGAGATTTTCTAAATATTTTCATCTGCCTTCACATTTGCACTTTCAATAATCTTCCTCAACCTTTTTTTGTAACACCGGTAACCTTTGCTTTTAGTAGAGTACCTAAGAAATATGCCTTCATCACATCTAGCATCAAATTTTCCCAACTCTTCATCTCTTCTGATATAGCATTGGCTTCCAAAAACTTTGAAATATTTGATAGTGGGAGTTCTTCCATACCGTAGTTCATAAGGTGTCTTTGTTTCATTTGCTTTGACTTGCACTCTATTTTGAATGTAGATAGCAGTGTGTATTGCTTCTTTCCAATATACCTCTAATAGGTTTACTTCTTTGATCATTGTTCTAGCAGCTTCTTGAACTATTATATTCTTCCTTTCAACCACTCCACTTTGCTGAGGATTCCGGGGGCAGACAATTGTCTCTTTATTCCATGTTCTTCACAAAAAGCATTGAATTCATTTGAAGTAAACTCACCACCTCTATTAGACCTCAAACACTTGATTCTCAAATCCAGTTCATTCTCAACCATAGCTTTAAATGCCTTGAACTTGTCTAGGGCTTCTGATTTTTCTCTAAGAAAAGTAACCCAAGTCATTTTTGAATAATCATCAATAAGAAGCATGAAATACATGTCACCTTGTAGACTTCTTGTTCTTGTAGGACCACACAAGTATGTATGCACCAACTCCAGCAGACCAGTAGAGAATTATTCTTTGCTCTTGAAAGTAGTCTTTGTTAACTTCCCAAATTGACATTCTTTGCATATAGCATTGGCAGGCTTCACAATTTTAGGTGGGTCTCTCACAGCTTGTACTGTGCTTATTCTCACCAAATTATCAAAGTTAATGTGACACATTCTCCTATGCCATAACCAGCTTTCATTTGCCTAAGCCAACACATAACAATTATCAATACCTTTCAAATGATAAACATTACCATCAGTCTTCTTACCAACAGCAATTATAGTTCCAGAGCTTTTCCTTATCTCACACCCATTGTTCTTAATCATCAAAATATACCTTTTGTCACACATTTGTCCAACACTTAGAAGATTATGCTTTACACCTTTGACATAAAGAACATCATCTATATTATGCTTGCCATCAAAAGTAATTGACCCTTTTCTACAAATCTTACTAGCTGCATCATCACCAAATCTAACTAGTCCTCTATGATACCTTTCCAATTTGACAAATTTACTCTTATCTGCTGTCATGTGATTTAAACATCCAGTGTCAATGACCCATTCATCCTTTTCCTTTTCATCATGAAATGCAGACAACTCTCCTGGACTTCCTTCTTTCACACAACTTGCAAGATTAGCAGAAGCAGATTCTTCTCTTAGGGCAATAAACAAGCATTCACTAGAATTACCATCTCTAGAATCAGATTCATCATAAGTTACACCTTCATCATCTCTAACATAGTAACTTTTTCTTACCATCTTACCTCTACCTTCTTTGCTCTTGATCTTCAAAGTTCTATCAGGACACCTTGAAGTATAATGACCAATCTTACCACAACTGTAACATTTGAAAGGTAACTTACCTTTGTACTTTCTAGTTCCCTTTTTCATTCTATTTGCAAAGTTTGTCTCAATCTCATCAAGGTCTTCCTCATCTGATTCCACAACATACTTGTCTAATCTAGCAGTCTTTTCTTCCTTGGCCTTAAAAGCAATCTCAGTTTTCATAGGGCCATTAGTAGTACCAAATTCTGTCATCTCCAAAGCAGTCAGTTTGCCAAGAAATTGATCTTTTGAAAGCTTGTCCATATCAAACAATTCTTCTATGGCAGACACCTTGTGACTATAAGATTTAGGAAGAGTTTTGAGTACCTTATCTACAACATCCTTATCATCTAACTTTCCACCAAGACCTTTGATGATGCTGACAACTTCATAAATCTTCTGTATGTAACGTATTATGTTTTCATCTTCAGACATCTGCATAGTTTCATATATGGTCTTCAAGTTCTACAATTTAGCCTTCTTGACAGATTCATCACCTTCATAGATGCTTTTCAATTTTACTCAGATCTCATAAGTAGTTTTCAGATCCACAACTTTCACCATTTCGGTATTAGATAAAGCATTTAGTAGAGCATTCTTAGCTTTGCCATTAGTCTCATAGGCCCTAATCTCAAGTGTAGTCTATGGACCACCTTTAGGTATTTCGTATTCATCTTCAACTATTTTCTAGACATTATAACCAATAGAAAAAAGATAACTTTGCATTCGTACATTCTAGAAGGCATAGTCAGATCCATCAAACTAAGGAATGTCTTTCTTGTATGCCATCTCAGATCCACCTTAAGTTGTTAGACTTTCTTTCAAGGAACCTTGCTCTGATACCAATTGTTGAAGGCACAAAACAACTAAGATGTGGAGTGAATCAATTGTATCAAAAACTTTAAACTCTTTTAAACAAAGTCACATTCATATTCACTTACTTTAACCCCTTAATCTGTTATGAAGATTAAACATAAAATGCAGAAACAAAACTTAAACACATCAACACCATACACACATGAGCACCAGATTTTTATGTGGAAAACCCTAAAAGGGAAAAACTATGGTGAGTGTTAGCTCACAATATAATGTAGTAACAATACTGAATTACAAAAGGCTCACTGCCTAAGGACTCACTGTCTAAATAAGGCTCACTGCCAAGAAGGGCTCATTGCCAAGAAGGGAAGGCTCACTACCATGAACTGATACAATAGCATCTATTACATGCCTAGGTTCAATTCCATTAAAGCACAACAATCATCAACTTCACAACTACACTGTCATACTACCTCTGATTCACATTCACGTGCACCACCCCTTACACACAAATTCTTTACAGTTATTTATATCATCATCAACTTTGAAACATTCAAACCACATTACAACCCTTGAAACAATCTCCTAGGTTGGAAAACATACATAATTTGAATTAGGTCTGGACCTAAACATCCCATGACATAGAGGAATGAAGGCGAACCACTTTACATCTTAGCAAACCACTTTACATCTTAGCATGGACCTAAATCTATCCATGTATGCTATGCAACACTTACATGATTATCAAAACATCTCCTTAATCACCGCAATCATCCAAGGTCAGGCAAATAGTACAAACATAGAAGCTTCTTGATCACACATTTTCATGATCACATCCATAACTAGTGAACCTTATACAATGCTTTAATACAATCTCAAAACATCCACGAACAATATAAATTCACCTGAGAACCAACAAATTCAAATACAACAAATTTCACTTGAAGACAATTCACAGACTGCTCAAAAACAACACTGTCAAGCTTTGTTACTTAAGAAAATAGCTTTCCGAAGCACCAAATCACAAATCCTTTGGATAGAAGATAGATATGGACCTTATGAACACTCATCCAGAACTGCATGACCTAACACTAAACTGCGGAGCAAAATACTTTCTCCCAGTCACACTGCAAACACTATCAGACATAGTCTTCAAACTGGTGAGCATAACTTTCACACTAGAGCGTTCTAGAGCATCAAACTCTAGATTTAACATCTACAGCTGGTTCTCTAAAACATATTCAAATCTCATCCTCCAATCTTCAGTACAGAAGAAATGCAGAGCAAAAACTTAAACAATATCCTGTAAGCTAGAATACTTCTTCACAACTTTGTCTTCAATATGAACCAAATTTTCTCAAAAGCACTTAGAAACTTAATATCAGGAACATATTCTTATCATCTTCAGTACTTATACAATTCAATACAGAGCAACTAACTCATCACAATCAAGTACCAAAATAAGAGCACAGTTGACACTAATGACAACACAAACATGTTGACATCAATGACAACACCGATTAGCACATACTTGCAACTATATATATATATACTCTTAACCATTTTTAATATAGCTCAATTATCTTTAAGGGCTATGAAGACTTCAAATTTGATATCTAATTTCGACTAAATCTAATGACAAATTATCAGTCAATAATCAGTCTTTGCTTTTCAATAAATTAGATATAACCTTTGGCACTGTAATGAAAATAAATAAATAGTTTTTTGCTCATTATTTTTAATAAAACGGAGCTTAACAGGTTCCTTGACTTTTAGCACTGATTTTTCAAGGAATAATAGTATTACAACTGTATGCCATCAGGTGGGTGGAGTAGACAATTCATCATAGTGGGTTGAGAGCTCCACCCAAAAATGACACTTTTAAAACTTCACAAAGTCTTCAGATTTTTCTCCGTTGCTCATGAAAATATTTTATTTGATTAGAAGTACATCTTCTCGCTGTTTTTCTCCTATTTGAATGAATGATGAAGTAGATATGTTCATGTAGATGAGTCAGTGTATTTCTGAAAATAGTTGTTTAAGTTTTTGTCATGATGAAAAAATAAAAAGATTACAAGAAATTCAAAATCTTGAAGAGAAAAAAAACACATCTAAAACTCTTTTATTGAAATTTGTATATGGCCACTCTCTTAAATCCGAAAAAACTTGACCAGAACCTATTTTGAACGGATTCTGAGAATGGCATCATGTGTCTCAAGCTCAAACATTTTAACTAAGTTGTTTTTATACTGTTGTGTAGTGAGAAGCTACAAAAGATAGAAACATAAACGGATTGAAATGTCAAGTAACATCAATGACTGGACCTGTGTAGGGATATTGTCTCATGAAAAAGTTGTCTGGCTTTTCCATCTCTTCTAACCACACACGTCTATCTTCATTGCCTGTCAAGTGTCAACCCAAAAAGACAATCATGGCTTCCCCAGAACTAGCAACCCTAGAAGTTTTATAATGTAATATTCCCAAAAAGAGAAAAGAATGGTGTAGGTGTGCTCACCAGGAAGGTAAGGAAAAGGATATTCACGATAGTAAGAGGGGTTCCCTGAATAAGGAGGAGAAAGAACATCCAGCACAGCACAAGAAGTTAGTGCTCTGAATGAATGAATGTTGCCTCCGCTTGTTGGGTATAATACTGATGCCTCACAGGTGTCTCTGAAATCACCATCCACCTTTAGAGCTGCTAACTTCACTGCAACGACAACAGCATGAAATTGAAGTTGATAAATTTAAAAGAAGTGGGTGCTTCTATATATTTCCAATATGATTAGACAAGTTTGAACACCCAAGTTGGTTTTAGGAGAACACCATTCAGATCATCTATCATCTTATGTTTGGAATGCTTTAGTCAAAATTTATGCAGAAAAAAGAAATTCACTGATCAACAAGTTAGCTTACAGTCCAGTGGGTAAGGATGTTGGAAGGGAATTGCAGGCTGAGGATCAAGCCAATCATATGATTTGATATGCATGGAACCGTACAAAATCTTGCTGAACACTGTCATCTGAACATGATCATGTAGTGGAATAACAGCTGATGTTGGCAGGCAAAATATTCCTATCTGCAGAATCAACAGCATAAGGTTACATCTTTCAAATTACCCTTTTCTCATTAGTTTGTTCTGATTCTCATTCTAATGTAGCTGTGAGATATTAATCTTAATTATTTACCGAGAAAGAGGGAGATTCATGAACTTGAATATATGTGACAGGCGGAGTCCATGTTGTTAGAGGGGAAGCTACAATTCCAGAACGTCTGTGCTGTCTTCGCCTCCTGTTGGGTCCCACATAAGACAAGTTGCTATGCTGCTCTATTGCCATTATCGTTCTATCCTCCAGCCCAACATCTACGGCTCTTATTGTGTCTGTACAACTCACAAATGTGTCAAGTTTATCAACACATTTTCACTGATGTATTCTAATTACCAAAACTACTTCACCCAATTCGTCTGCACATTACATCAAGAATAAGATTTAGATAACTTCCGACTGAGTCAATTCTCACTCTAGTACAGATCTACAGGCATTTATTTTAATTTTATGCGTTTAGAACAAAAGCAAATTTACGAGATTTGAAAAATAAGCCATAACAGTTATCCGATTGTATGGATGTTAGTATATACAGCGCAGGTTCAGAAGAATGTGTGTTTATCATACACTTTCAATTAAATTAGACACAATTCTTTACGTATGAGTTTGGTAAGTTCATCAAGGACTTCCATGGCGGTTAGTCCTGTGATCATTTTGGAAGAATTTTTGAGCTTGACTTTGTAGATTAAAGAGGTGGACATGAATCAGGCTTCAAATTTAAAACGCTTCCATTGGTGTTTTGCGACAAACCAAATCATGTTTGCCCATTTCTACCCCCATTAAAATCTCTTTGATTTGGGTGCGCATCTGTCCAAACATCCCTCAATCAAGTAGTCATAATTTTGTTTTGTGAATTTTATAAAACCAGTGGTTATTGCAAACAACACTAAATCCAGTAGTGCTTCTGTATGGTGCTTTAAAATACAAAATCCAGGGACCCATTACGTGCTTTACAAAAACAGTGCTTACCATTTTGTTGGGTAAAAAAAAAGTCGCTAAAAACTCATTATAAATTACAATGCTTCCTCGGTTTTGAAATGAAAAGGAGAACAGCCATTAAAGAGAATACCTAGAAAAGAAGTCAATCTGGCAACAGCAGGCGGCGGAGGCACAACCCCTGAAGGCCTGAACGTCTGTTTGCAAAGGTCGTACAGCCTCTGTACAGCGATCGAACTCATCGCTTTCAGCTTTTGTCTACTGATGTTATATAATACTATATACAAATATGTATGTACAGAAGAAATGGGTTTAACTCAATGGTTGCAGAGGAGATAAAAACCCATTCGCTTTGCTCTGTGGTTGATGTGGATGCCATCCTTGTCGTGTGGACTAGACCAAAAAAAACCGGGGGCGGGAAGTTTTACCGTGGGCTTTGAGCTGATTGTTTAACGGACTTTCCTTGACTCCAGAAACTTTGAAATATTCGCCTATTATTTAATGCTAATCCTCATCATCACCATTTCAATAGGGAGATATTTTAAAAACTCGACAAAAGAAGGCACAGTGTTTCAAAAGCATTGAATATTCTGTACAGTTGAAAATTTGGTATTATCTTACTCCTGCAAAAGTCCTGCGTATAACTCGTGGAGCGGAGGCTGTAGATTCTTGCCAGGCTGCTTGGAGTGAATCTCTTTTGTACGCCACTTATCTGTGCCCATAAGGGATGACACTAGGTTAGAATCTCAACTAGTGATTTGTGCCCATAAGGGATGAAACTAGGTTAGATTCTAACCTAGTTTCATCCCTAGATTCTCTAATATTAAATCTAGAGGAACAGAGAACTCCAAAAGATGCGTTAGGAGTAAACAGATCATTTCAAAACTGGCCATGTGCTTTTACGATAAAATTAAGATTTTTGTATACTGAAAAGTAAGTCGAATCACAAAACAACACTTGGTTACCTTTTTCATGGGGGCCAACTCCCCGCACCAGACCAGTAAAGTGGTTCTAATCTAAACAAACTAAACTCCAGTAAAGTGGTTCTAATCTAAACAAACTAAAACCCAGTAAAAGTGGTTCTAATCTAAACAAACTAAATCTTGTAGATAAGGTATTTCGTGAGTAGTGTTACTGATTTTTTATTTCAATTTTTAATTAAAATATAAAATTATTTTTTAGGGGGAGGTGATTTTTTTCATTATTAAATTTGGTTGGGATTCAAACTTGACTTCATCTCTTATGATGTCAAGTATTTCCAATTGACAAAGTATCTTTATAGTGTCATGTTTTTGCAATCAAGTAAATGAATCATCATGCACAAGGCTCTTTTTACTTAGTGTTAAGAACTAGCACTTGCACCCATAGGAGGTTCAAGGAATACGCCGATAGGAAAAATCTCCCAGCGTGAATTTTTTTTACAGCACGAGACAATTCCGAGCACTATAATGCTCACATATAAAAGCCTATGGCTAATTAAGAGATATCCATTCTACCAAATTTAGTTGAGATTCTAACCTAGTTTCATCTCTTATGGTGCCAAGTCTTTACCCTTAGTAAAGTACCCCTATGGTGTCAAATCTTTGCCCTCGATGAAATACCCTTATGGTGTTGGATCTTTGAATTCAACAAAGTATTGATGCACGAATCATCGTGCATAATATATTGAGTACACAAATCATTAACCTTTGACTAAGGGTATTCATTCTTTGCACTTGGAAAAGTATTAGGTGCACAACCATCATACATACGATATCGAATGCACAAATCATTGACTTCTAACTAAGGGTATGCACTCTACCAAATTCAACTTAGACTTGAATCCAATCTCATCCTTGTAGTATCAAACCTTTACATGCAACAAAAATTGATCTCTTATGATCTCTTTATAAACTCTTTGTGAACCAAACATTTTCATTAATAAAACACTCTCACTAGCAACTAAAAACCATTTTACATTAATTAAAAATTTAAAAAACTACCTAATAATGTGAACGTGTTCTAATCAAAAGATAAAATCGTAAAAAAAAGACCTTAATTTTTTAAATAAAATCTTCAAAAGCACTAATTGCTCACAAAAATTAAGGCTTAAATCTTTGAGGATACTTTGTAAATTCTATGTCAAATTTTATATAATATTTAAAATAAGTTTTTTTATTAGGGAATTTTTTATTTTCAATGCTAAAATCTTAGAATAACAAGTGATTTTTTTTCAAAGTTTAAAGTAAAAGAATAAATTATTTAGTTTGAGGGATAAATGTCTACATTTAAAAATAATTAATTTTGTTTGCAAATAAATATTTAATTATTTTTGTCAGTAAATAAATATTCATGTAAAAAATGAATTTTGTTGGTATATAAATATTCACAAAAAATTAATTAATTTTATTGTTGAATTTTAGAGGAGAAAAGTGCATACCTTATCTTTTTATGCTTTTTATTTTACATTATTTTTAGTTCTATTGTAAATTTTGTAATATCTTAATGTTTAATTTGGACTTTATTTTGTGCATAGACTAGTCAAATCTTCAAACATAGTAGCCATTATTCTATCTTGATCCTAAAATGGTTTGGACCAACTCTCTCTATAGCCATTCCTATGCCCTAGACTTAGTTGTAGGTGTGGATATACTCCCTAGATAAGACTACCCTTGTGTGGCCTTGTCCTCCTAATTTAAATATATTTTCCCACCTTCCCAAGCTGACCCTTTCAATAATCTAACCGTTACCAATTGGCATGCATACCAAATACTTTAAATTGAGAAAAAATGATCTTGTTTTTAAGGACAAGCCCTAGGTCATTAGTTAATCATCAAATAGATTAGATAATCATATATCATTCATATTACATCATGTAGATACTCGGATATTGCATCAACACTTGCATAAGGAAACACTATACTTTGATTTATCATCTAAACACATCACATCTTTGTGTGGTGTGTTTTTCCATATTATTCATCAACAAAAAGAATTGATCGATATCAACAAGGTCAAAAGGATTTCGACCTCTATCTATAGTAGGCCCTAAAGGTGCTTCTCAACACCACCAAGTTTTAGACATAGGTAAAAATGCAAGCACATAGGTTTCAAAAGTCAATAGTGGTAGAGGACAAAAATTTACCACCAAGACTAAAACACACCAAGAGGACTAGATTGCATGTGGCCCTATCCATGAGTAGAGAAGATTTTATGGGAAGATCTATAACTATGTGAATCATGTTGATTCAATTGCAAAAATTAGAATCTAATCATCACTAACGTTCTGTAGTTCATCATCATTTATCAACTCCCTAAGATTGATAAACTAGTTTCATTTAGTGTCTTAGCTCTTTATTTAGGGTTGATTATTATTTACTATTTACTATTAGTTTTTTAGTCCTATATTTTAATGTAGGGCTATTTTGTTTCCCCACATTTAAAGGTGAATCCCAACTTTTTAATCTTACCTAGTGTCTTTCCATAGGGTTAACCTTCTTTCCATTTTTCTAATTTTAGATCTATTTTTTCTAATTCTATCCTTTTTTCTCAAATTTGGAATTTGTGGGCTTTAATTATCCTTTTCTTCTTCTTTGATTAATCAAATATTAAGTTATATGCCAAAATATCTTCCAAAATGTTGAAATCGAAAGAAAATTGATGTGGCCATCATATTGTAACTTCTTAGGGGTGATATTAGTAAAATTGGTTATTTTAATCCTTTGACATTAGTGGATACACTCCATAGTTTTCTTATGATAAAATATTATGGGATGGAAGTGTTGAAAGGAATGGGACAATAGTTAACGAATCTCTCGTAATGATTAAATACCCTCTTCTCACATTCTCAAGCTTCTTCTTGCATGAAAGTTTAAAGTTGTGTTCCACTTTTATAAAGGAAATGGCCAACATTTATCTAACTTTTTAACTTGAATCACTAGAAAGTGACATATATGTTTTGAATTTTGAATGATGCAAACTAATGAAATGAATTTTTTAGTGTATTTTATTTTTGTATTTTTTTTTAAAATAAAAAATATTTGAATGAAGATTTTTTTAAAATTGACACTATAATTTAGTTATTAATTAAATGCTAAAAAATGAGGTTAAGCGAGATGCCACTTTTTATACAATAAATTTCTTTTTCTCCCTCAATTTTTTTTACATTTATAAGTTAAAACTGTAATGAACAAATTTGTATTTTCCCATTTTGATAAATATATTATTTTAAATAAATCTTCAAAGTTGTGTGTACTGAAAACACAACTGTTTGATGGGATGCCACTTTTTTTCTTAAGTATTTATCCAAAATAGAAAATGATTATCATTTCGACATGGAATCTCTCCTCTAATGTATTCTATTTTTTATTTTTAAATAAACTTTAGTATTTTTTCTTGAGTAGACAATCAACCATTAGTAAAAATAAAAAATAAAATATAAATACTATATATATATATATATATATATATATATATATATATATATATATATATATATATATATATATATATATATATGAAAACTACACATAGATCTACAAAAGGGCATTTTTAGATTTTTTTGTAAATGTTATTTACATGAGTAGGAGTTGTAAGAACATTAATCTTTTCATTTGGATAATTTTATTCTTTTTGTAAATTGGCCCCAAAGTGATGCTACATATACATATCTAATAGACACTTCTTGCTAGGAAAGTTTTTTCTCATATCTAATGTAATTAGAATGAACCTAGCTAGAACATATGTTTGACTGAAATTAACTTTACTTAGAAATGTTCAAGTTCATTTGTGTTAATAAGTTTGCCTGAATTGGGACACAACTTTGAACTTTCACCCTCTTCTATTTTCCCTTATGAAAACCAATCACCCACTTTTCCCATCCCACGCCCCATTTCCTCTACTTCTACTACTACAATATTTCCAACCTCCAATAAACTCATTGATGTGGTCTAGATCAAGGTGACTAGTTAAAGACAAACTAACCTAGAAGCCAAAACAACTCTTGAACAATATTCAACACTAGATGAAAACAACAAAATTAGTTGATTCATTCTAAAATCAACATTCAAAAATGGTTTACAAGCACGTTGTGGGTTCCTACAAATATAACTTGATATATAAAATGGCATAGATGGTTGACGCCCATGATGGATGAAATTCTAGTTAATTTTCTCCACAAGTTAATCTTTGGTTTTCTCTCTATTGTTCCTATAATCTCTTCTACTCCCAACAATAAACCTTCCCCTATTTTCACCCCTATTAGTTCATTTATGTTTTCTTCTTGGCAACATATTTCTACTACCATGAATTAGGGCACTTTTTATTCCAAAATGACTTGACCATGTATTTACATCTACCCTTTTATTCCCTACACTCAATTTTTTATTCATCTTCTTGACTTTAAACATCCTCATGATGATTGGAGAAGCAATCCTCAATCATTACACCTTGTCTGTTTATCTTCTAGGTGGATTTGTCTTCATGTTGGGCCATTTTATATAAGATCTAATTGAGTATGAAATTCTTATTTATCTCTAATTGGTCCCAAACAAAACTTTCCACATCATCTCAAACAAAACCCTTGAAATCCATCTATTTTATTTTGATAGAAATAGCTTGAGGACTTTGCACGCCAAATGTTCAACTAAAGTCAAATACTAATTATAGCCAAGAATCAACTAGAATAGTCACATAATAACTAGAAAATAGTTGTGCAACAACTAAGAATATTTGCACAACAACTAGGAAATGTTGTGTAATCACTAGAATATTTACACAACAACTAGAAAATATTTTTGCAATAAATAAGAATGGTTGCACAATAACTAGGAAATGTTGTAGAGCCACAAGGGGATCTTTCTACTGAAAACAACTCGATGATTCTTGGACCATCTAATTTGACACAAATATGTCATTTCACCAAGATCACACACACGAAACTAAAATTTCAACTTGACCTACCTTATTCTATTTTTGGGTGATGTAGGATTTATCATGAACTCAAATGCTTCTGTAATGCCCACTAGTGTGTATTCCTTGTGTGCTTTTTGATTTAGATGATATTGTAATATAAAAATTAAGCTACCATTAATTTTTTTTACTTTACATTCATATGAGTTGGGTTGGAAAATTCTAATTTATAGAAAATTGAAGTACATAAGCAAAAAATTGAATTCAAAATTGTAAATTATAGAAATAAAGGAACTTGGCACCAAAAGATGGTGTTTGTTGTCTTAGATGCCAGTGTGATGCATGGACATATGTTCTAATCCTTCATCTGCAAGGCCAGAATATGGAAGAGTTTCTAGAAAACATGAAAATCCAACCTAGCTTGCATATAAGTCAAAACAAAAAAAACACCATGTAGTTTTCAGATAATAATGAAGTTGAAAACAATAAAGATTTAATTAATCTAATAAATAAAAATGAAGAAATAACAAGGAGGGAGGGAAGATATCACCAACCTCCAAGCAGCTAGATATTTCCACCCAAAGAAACCTATAGCTAAATAAAACAAGAAAAATTGTTGGGGTTGTTTGAGGGTTTGCCTTCAAGTCAAACCCCTACTTTGGTATTTCTACCTCCACATCAGCCAATAGATAGATACATAGAAAATAATGTGTGTCCTTAATCTAAGTACTTTTAGAAATAATAACAATGACCAAAATGAAAGATTGAGAGGATGTAACCCAAGGTGCTCAAGGGCACAACAAAAAGAATGTTTGCAATAATTGCAAGAAATATGAATAATATCACCTACATAGGATTGAGCAAGCTAAACATATAAGAGAGTTGAAGGAGAATGTTGTAGTGAGTTGGAGAGCTTGAGAGAGTTGTATGAGTGTAAGAGAGGGAGAGAGATAAGAGAGGTGTAACAATGAAAGGATAGATTTAAAAATAAAGGAGGGAAGAAGAAGAGGTTGATGAGTCATTCCAAATTGTTCCAATCCATTACCACTAACCTAGAAATGAGACACTTGTGGTGAAACAGTAGTTTTAGCTCAAAAACGATGAGACACTAGAAAATCACAGGGATAACACAAAAGTGACAACAAGACTTGACAAAAAGACAACATAGGAAACAAGGCCTAAGAACCATGGGAAGGGAAAAGGATAATGCAAGGGATAAAATGATCCTACAAGCAAACTAATGGAATGGACACTAAAATGAGTAAAAAATAGTGTGAAATTGCAAGGGTATGCATTTTTTGACATTATAGATATATGATGTATCAAGTGTTTTATTAGTGTATTGTGTGATTCATGTTTTATGAGCCATTACATCAAACATTCTAATGAGGCATGTTGTACCATCAAGGTGTTCTAATGATATACTCTAGATGCTTTTGTGGATATGTTTTGTATGACCATAAGTGTGTTCCTAATGAGGTTTTCTATTGGCATTAGATTTATAACTATGTATTATAGGATGCATATGTTGTGCCTTTATATGTTTAGATCGTTACAATGTTTCAACTTCACTATTAAAACTATACTCAATATAATTGTGATGATTATATCTATTTTAGTATTAGGAATCATTGTCGATTATGTGCATCTTGTTTCCTATATCATGCTAGTCATAAATGATTTATGTAGTTAGATGTGGTGATTTGATATCATGATTATGATTTGTATCACGTTGGGTGGATTATGTTGTTTCATCTATTATTATGTGGAGAAGGTACACCTGATGTTTGACCTGAGTGTGCAGGTATGGATTATACCCTAATAGTGGTTATATTAGAGATGGTCATGTTTGGGTAAACATGTGTGTCAACCTCTATCTCCCTCAATTTGAGTGCAAGATGAGTCATTTGAATCCCTATGTAAAATTGTATTTGAATCGATGGCAATTCTGGAATTCACATGTACAAACCTGTAAAGTGTGTGTGGGTCGTTTGCACTATCTTGTTTTGCTACTTTTAAATTTACTTCAAAATGCTTGTTTTCTTTAGTTACAAAATGTTTAGTGTTTGAGTTAAAAAAGATATTGCTTGTACCTCAGTGGAAAAAGGTCTATTGCATTACTTTATTTCTGGAAGAATAAAATTAAAGTGTATTTAAATATTATTTCAAAAATAAATATTTATCATGTATGGAATAAAATTGCTATTTGAAACGTAGTTTAATTTAATTGATTCAATCTCCTGGCTATTAGAAAAAAAATATCAATTAGAATTAAATTACTTCGTATATTTATTAAATCAATTTATTGATTTATTTATCTTTGAAAATATATTTCAAAGGCAAAAAGTGTATTTTTGAAATAAAGAAAATAGAAAATAGAGGAAATAGGAAAAATGGACAAAAAGAAAGAAAGGAAAAATATAAAATGAAAAAAGAAAAGAGTTATTTGACTTAATTGTTATTATGGACATTTTTGTGAAACCCTCTCTTCTCCTTTGAAAACAAAATTCTTTAAGGGGGATTGGATTGGGATTGAAATGGAAAGGATGGAGATTACTTTAGAATGGTTGTGGGAGTGTCTTCTTGTGTGTTCTTTCTCAAGAAGAGATTTACTCCATTATTCTGAGCTCGAAGAAAGAGGTAATCTTCTTGTTTAATTTGAGTTTTAAATAAAATTTAGTTCATTTGGCATGCCCACATTAGGTGGATGCATATGGATTCTATTTTGTAGGAATGAATTAGCTTCAATTCCTAGTTTTAATTTGCATTTTATTTTATTTTAAATATGTAATTTGTACCCATGTTATGGCAAAATTTTCAAAAAATTGTGTTTTATAAAATTTGGAAAAATTGAATTGAAAAGTATGTTGTTGTGCAGTTTATAAGCAAAAGGACACTTTTGAATTTTTGAAATTTCTTATATTTTGTGAAATAAAAATTCATTCAACTATCTACATAGTCATCGTGCTAGTTGTAATGACACTCCTTGCCTTACCTCTAGGACTTCATCCTATATTATCATCATATTTGGTATCCAATGTGTGTTTAGACCACTTGCATGTATGTTTATGGTTTTTTGTATCATCATTCATGTAATTTTTTGGTATTTATTTATGCATTTTTTTGTGTGCATTGATGTGTGGAGAATCCTCATGAGTGCTTGTTTGGATCTTATATGTATTGATTTGTTTGCATTGAAGGTGTTAAGGACCCAAATGCATGAATGTTTTTTGGCATTCTTTTTATGCTCTATTGGCTTGATTGAGATATTCATACTCTTATGTGTACTTGATTGGTGTGAGTTTCCGATGCACGACATGTTGTATGTTTTTAAGTGGTGTGTGTTTCCATTTACTCCTTATTTTGTGTGATTGTGATTGTACCCAATTCAGCCATCTTCTAGGATAATGGGGTGGACTTGAGGGTACCACATGGTTTGGTGGCACTAAACCACCATTGGGGATAGATGAACATGGAGGATGCTCATTGGAGAGTGTGTTGGACTCTATTGGTATATTGTTTCTTGTATCACTTATTTGTTGTAATCTTGTAATGATTGCAAATTGGATCCTTGAGACCATTGTAATAAGTGCATAGTTGTACTTCTTTTTATTCTCTTATTAGGGTTATGAGTCATCCATGTTTAGGATGAGACCTATTAATTCTAATAATTTATTGATATCATTTTGGATATTTTCACACCTCATCTTGTGAGGGTGTTAGCATGATTGTTATGATGAAATTGAATTATATATCAGTATGTTAGCTTCAAATTATGAAATGTAATTATCTTTATGAATGATTTAGTGTTGGATTACATTCCACCCATATAGGTGGTGATGATCCTATCCTTTCTTTTGGCATGTGTCAACATTGGTGTGGAACATGTATAATATTTTGTAACGCTTTTGTTATATTTTATTATGAGACTAAAGTTATGTTAACCCTGTACTTGGGAATTGTGCCCATTTTGGGGTTCTTATTTGACCAAAATAGAGCCCATACATGCTCAGACATTTGGTCCAAGTCATTTTTTGCACATCTCCAAAATCGAGGAAGTTATACCTCATTGGGTGAGAAAATAAGACTTGCTATGTTTTTGCCTTCTCTCCTTTTCTATTTTCTACTATTGAGAATTAGACTTCATGGTCTAAAATGCATGTAATTTAGAGTTGCCAATCTGAATTACATGAAGGCCAAAGTTTGGAGTCCCCTTGGCAAATGGCATGGTACAAAATGCATATCAGACTTGAAGTTTGAGTTGTCAAGGGGTCGGAATTCAAAGTTGACCCAACAATTTTGAATGATGCTAAATGTAATTTAAACCCTAGAGTACAAACCACTGAAGGTATTTTTTTTCCAAACTTTTTCGAGGTCTTAGCATAGTTTGAGTTGCATTTTAGACCCAAAGTTTGAAATGCATATCACTAGTCGAACCCCAAAGTCCAAATTGTTGGAGGTGCTTTGTCTCAGACTTGTGCTGGGATGCTAGGATCTTGTTTAGTATAAGTTTCATCTCACACCCTAGAGTCTGAAATGCATATTATTGTTTGGACCCCAAAGTCTAAAGTTAGATTAATTAAGATGAGATCTATGACCAAGGGTTAAATGGTTGAACCCAAAGTTGTGCATAGTTTCCTTTTGTCACATTTACCTACTCATAATAGGTAATAGGTACCATAAAATTGCTTCATAATACTTCTAATTTGTTCATTCATGTCATGCCCACCATAGTCATTTCTCTTAACTACATGTGGTGGCATTAAGTTCATTTACGTATAGCAAGGGTCCAAATGAGTACCCATGCATACATTCTAAACCAATGAGATCATGACATATTAGCCTAGGTGTATTTAAAAAAAAAAATTATTACCTTTTTAAACTCATACCCAGATTGTTAAATGGTGACAACACCTAATGGATTTGCATTGATTAGAGATAGATCAACTATTGAGGATTGTTAGCATAGCATTTTATTACATTGATTAACCACTGCTCAGACAGCGGTTATGATTATGCAGTTACAGTTACTCAACTGTATGAACTGCACTTCTTCTTGTGTATATGCTTCTTCAGTTCATCGAATAGATCGTCAAGTTTTATGCCTTCTCATTCTGGTATCAGAGCTTCTTCCAATCCTGTGCAATGTGAGCCAGCACAAGCGTAGATGAATGTTGATGGTGAGAGTAGAATGACGATGGCGATAAGTAGTTGTATTCTCTCAGTTGCCAATAACAGACGAGTTTGACGAGCATAAGGAGGGAAGATTCATGGCAAATTATGTTGTGCGCCCTGCTCCAAGTAGAGAGTTATTGTTAAGGTCCTCTACCGAAGGGAAGAGGTGAGGAGAGTGTGTGAGGCTGGTTTCAAAGAGAAAACCCTCTTCTCGTGCAGGCCAGTAGCTTAGTCTGTGCACATCAGATAGCAAGACAAACATGATCTGCAAACACATTTGATAAGTTTGAGGGCGTGTGGATTTGAAGTGTGCTTGTGCATCTCCCAAGAGCGGCGGACTTGCTAGACCTGCTGGATGTCGATTGTGCCAACCGATGCCAACAATGCTGCGAACAACCATGAAGATGAGCAGCAACTAAGAGGCTGAGACGCAGCCCGAGAGAGCACCGACTTCTACTTTTCTCTGCTAGACGCTTTCCAAAACACTAGCAACCTACAATTAGACGAATTGCTTCGGCAAGGGCTACTGGATTACTTCCTGTTTGATGTGTGTTGCCAAGCAAAGAGGCTTCGTGTCACTCTTGAGGAAGGATATGGTGCAGATGATGAAAGCGAGGCAGAACATCCACACAAGCATTCACGTCTCACTGCACGAGTATACCGAGCTCATCTCCAAGCTTTTATTCGTCTGTGAAAGGGCGTGTATGTAAAAATAAAAGTAATAATAAATCTCTTTTTGTGGAATAAATTTTTTCTTTTGTAGTGTAATCATGTCAGCGCCAAAGTTTCTTCTTTTGGATGCCCAGCTCTTCAAAGGGACCAACTATGCAGCATGGAAGACAAAGTTGTGCATGATTCTCTAATTTGAAGAGCTATGAGAATCGTTACTGGTGCAATGTCGTGTCCAAATAATGCTGATAAGCAGAAGAAGTATGATAAGGTCGATGTGAAAGCCTTGATGTTGATGACACTCGACATCTCCATAAAAGTTCAACCACGTGTTTGGGATGCGACAATGTCAAAGGTGGCTTGGAATGCTTTTTCCACCATCTATGAGGCGAAGAACTAGACAAAGATCCTCCATCTCCATTCAAAATTTCATACATTTAGTATGAAAGATGACAAGAAAGTAGAGGAGTTCTTGTGTCAGGTGTCTAAACTACGAGCAGAACTTGTAGCGTTTGGAGAGAAGGTGGAGGACAAACTGCTGGTCCTAATCACTCTAAGAGCTCTTCCTTCCCATTTCTAGACTTTTTTCATGACATTGAACATCACGAAGCAAAAGGTGTCATTTGAAGAACTGGTGAATTTGCTCCAAGAGGAAGAAGCCATCTAGCTAGTGCAAGATGCGTTTGAAGACAAGACACTAATCTCGAGACAACAACATTGTCTAAAGTTTTGAGAGGGACCCCAACAAAAACAGCCACAAAAACAACAACAACAATAGCAGAAGCCTCAAAAGGTGAACTGATGGTGTCACATCTGCACTACAAACATGCATGACACTCACAACTATTGGTATAATGCCTTGATTCAAGGCAATTCAAGTAAAGAAGGCACAATTGGTTGAAGTGATTCACATCAATCAAAATGACATCCTCACCAAAGGAAGCATAGAGGACATGTCACGACAAAACAAGATGATGTATCAAATGAGGATGTACCAAAAACAACCAACTGCGGTGCCCATCAGAATGTTGTTCTTGTCTCCCAAACTTCGCAACCATCGTTAACTCTAGTGCCAAAAAGCATATGACAAGAAATCAAGAGCTATTTGATGCACTGACTAATCAACCCATTAGAGATTGGGTTCAGATCGTAGACAATAATGGTTTCTGTGAAGGGTTTGGTGAAGATATCAATAACCTACTCGGAAGTCATACAATAGCGAAGGTTGATGACATGGCCATGGATGAGCTCCTAGATGTAATGCATGTGAACCTCAATGTGTTTGGTCCATTGATGATGGACCAGATTCAGTGAGATCTGAATGGAACTCTGGTTGCCACAAGATATGACTAATGGTTGTCTGATCTAGATACCAAACTTAGTGAGAAGATTCTAAAGCCAAATGGCCTCAATGGTGGCATTGACAGCCCCTGACACTCGACCTCAGTAGAAGATAGAGCAATAGGAAACCACTTCTTGCTTGACCAACAAATAGGACCTAAACCAAGTGAGAAGTTGTATTCTAAAGTAAACTTGTGGTCCTAAGAATCGCATGCCCAATCTAAATCTTTGTAGCCCACAAAGTCAAGATCAATGCCCATTGCGTACTGAACCCCAAAATTGTGAGTACCCTTAATGTAGTGAAGTATTCACTTGGTTGCTTTCTAGTGTAGCTCATGGGGGTTTTGCATGAATTGAGAGACCATGCCTATAGCATATGAAATATCAGGTCTCGTATGAATTAGATAAATGAGACTCCCAACAAGCTATCAGTACAATGTGCCATCAACAAATGGTGAAGAACACTGAGCCTCAAGTTTAACTTCAGAAAGGAGGGGAGTCAAAGTAAGCTTACAATCAACCATATTAAACCTCAAGAGAAAAATCTACAACATACTTGGACTATCTGATGGTGATCCTGGAAGTAGACTAGAAGATCTCAATCTTGAGAAAGTAATGCACAATAAGCCCAAGTTAGTCATCAAAAAATTGTCATGGAGGGCAATTTTGACTACCCCAATTGCAAACGAAGAACTCCATGTGATCAACAAGTCATCAACATACAAGACTAGAAATAGGAGTGAATCATTCTGCTGCAAAATGTAGACATTGGGATCACAATGGCACCAAGTGAACCCAATTGTCAAAAAGAAGGAATTCATCTTGGCATCCCAGGCTTGAGGAACTTGTTTGAGGCCATACATAGACTTCTAAAGGTGGCACACAAGTGAAGAATCCTGAATGAAACCTTGTGGTTGCTCCATGTAGCTCTTCTCCTAAAGGTCATCGTGAAGAAAATCACTCTTCACATCCATTTGGTGCACTTCCCAATGATTGGAGCTGCAACAATAGTAAGAACAAGTCGAGCGAAGTTCATTCACACAATTGGCACAAAAGTCTCCCAGGAACCTAGGAGAATCCTTTGGCGACTAGGCGAGCCTTATGCTTATCAATAGACCCATCTACTACAAACTTTGTTCGATAGATCCACTTACATAAAAAAAAAATTCTTCCCTTAGGAAGAGGGACAAGATCCTAAGTGTGGTTCCTCAACAAGAAACTGTACTCCTCTTGCGTAGTTATATCCCACTCAAGAATACCAGAAGCCTCTTGAAAATATTGTAGATCAGAGGTAGTAGCAATGAATACATGTGGAGCATTATGGAATTATGAACAAGTTTGTCTGATGTCTGATGGATACCCAACCCAATCACCTATGGATTGCAAGGTCTGTTGAGTCCAAAGTGAACCAAAAGTTAGAGAATCTAGAGGAGAATCATCACCCTTTGAAGGATGACTAGGAGAGGAAGGAGGTGAATCCTATGAATCACTCTCAACATCACAAGTGGAAGTAGAAGACTCCTCATTATCATGAATCTACTCAGGTGAATCTGACTCATCATCTAAGATCTGTCATGTAGACCTTGAAGTGACTCCAATGTCAAAGTAGAAGGAAGTGGAGAAGTGATACAAGTGGAGCTCAAAGAGCCCTCCTCAAACTGAACACTCCTCTCAATGAACAACTCATGTGTAGTAGGGTGGAGCAACTAATAACCCTTCACACCATCAACATAGGTTACAAATATGCAAGGCTTTCTCTATGGATCCAAGGATTTATATTTCTCTGCAGGAATGTGGGCCCATGCATGAAAACCAAAAACTTGGAAGTGCTTAACTAATGGTTTCCAACCACTCCAAGCTTCAAAAGGGGTGACCCCCTTCAAGGCTCGGTGATGAACACAGTTCTAGATATAACAAGCACATTTAATGGCCTCTGCCCAATACTGTGGTGCAAGAGATCTAGAATGAATCATGTAGTTCACCATTTCCTTCAAAGACATATTCTTCCATTCTACCACACCATTCTGCTAAGGAGTCTATGGAACTAAATGTTGTTGATTAATCCCCTCTGAAGTGTAAAACCACTCAAAATGATGGTTGACGTATTCACCACCATTGTCAATATGCAAAACTTTGATGGCTTTCTCAAATTGCTTCTCTACAAAAGCTTTGAAGTCTTGAAAGTGATCAAATACCTCAAACTTACACCCAAATATATCAAGAAAAGTTAGCAATGAAAGTTAGAAAAAATCTAGCCTTGTTAAAGGACGGATGAGGAAATGGACCAACCAAATCACTGTGAACTAACTCCAGTATCTGTGAATCTCTCCATACCTTACCTTTGTCAAAATTTTCCTTAGGATGCTTACCAAGAATGCAACCTTGGCAAACACCACCTAAAAACTGAACTGAACGCAACCCTGTGACCATGCTCTACTAGTTGAGCTACTGCAATTAGCGGAAGTTGAGATGGCCAAACCTCTCATGCCATAATTTACTCACATCATATGAATGAGTGGGAAAAATAGATGAAGGAGGAGCAGGAACAAAGTGAGAAAACAAATATAGCTGATATTGATGATCTACTTTCCCAATTACAACTGTAGAATCATTGTGCAATTCATGAATCATCATTGAATCAGGAGTGAACTCAACCCACTTGCCTGAACATGTGTGAGTGATCTAATATACTGGCAGGAGATTAGTTGATAATGAGGGCACACAAAGAACATCATGTGATGTGCTATCCCCCACATCAACAAACCCTCTTCCACACACCTCAATAGGAATGCCATCAGCCATCAAAATAGAAGGCATAGTAAATGGCTCCAAAGATGCAAGTTCTTCCTTAGATGAAGCCATGTGGTGCAAAGTATCTGAATCAAGAACCCAAGTAGATGGTTGTGAAGCAACTACTACAAGGGACTTGCCCTTTCCTTTCCCCTTGTTGTTATCATTTGCCTTGTTATACCCCTCATTAGAACTCTATTTTATAGATTCAAGAACACTGCTATTATTCTTCTCAAGAATGTGAGTCAAGTGATCAATTTGTTTCTTCAAACATTTATGTTCATCATGACCGAGTTTTTTAAAATAGGCACATATGACCTTCTCTTTCTTAGGCTTGTCGCCATTAGAATATTGGGTCTCATTAACTACTTTTGGGGCAGCTAGTTTTTGATCCTTCTTCTCCTTGCTATTCTTTTATTTTTTATCCTTATTGTTACTACTCTGTCCTTTCTATTCTTTTGTGCCTTGGTTGGCAACTAGGGCATGTGACTTAGAAGATTTTACAGTGCCCATCTAGATTAACTTATCCTACGCTTGTGTGAGATAGATAGCAAAGTCATCCAAAGATGGCATGGTGGATTGAGTACCAAGTGCACCCTTAGTAGCATAGAAGGTAGAAACAAATACAAAATATTCTAAACTTAGGTTAGAGAGAATACTAAGAACCAATTGTTCATATTTCTTTTCAATTCCACACGATTTTAACTTCAACCTTAGTGATTTCAATTTTGTGAAGAAATCATGAATTGTGTTGAAGTTGCCTGGACTTAAACTAATTAGTTCATTTTCCAGCATATAAACCCTCATTTAATCTTGTGTACCAAATTGTGTTTCTAGCTTTGTCCATATTTCATTTGGAGAATTCAAAGACTCAATATGAAAGAACAAATTAGGAGAAACAGATAAACATAATGTTCCATAAGCCTCATCACATTTGTTAAACCACTTAGGTTTATCTTCATCTTTAGAAGGCTTAGTTTTTAATCCCATTGTTATCATATGCAAACTAACTTTCCTTAAGTAGATTGTCATGCATGATTTCCACTCAAAGTAGTTGTAAAGAGTTAAGATGGGTATTATTCTTTGATCTATGATGTAGAGAATGTAGAAATGAAGTGCTGAAAAAAAGAGAACTCAAGTACACCCCCTTTTTGCCAGTTTTTGAAATGACCCCCCCAGAAATTATAATGTTGGCACTTTATAATTAGTGCGATTTACAATGCAAATCTCAGATAAATTTCAGACTCTTACAAGGCCCAAAATGGCTAAACACTGAAACAACTCAAATACAATATGAAATCAATGTGAGAGAACCAATATGGAGTACATAGGAAAATATGAATTTTGGAAAAAATGACACCCAAAAAGGAGTTTGTTTTGCATAAGTTATGGCTCCTAGAAGGTCTCAAAATGAGAACTACGCAACAAGAACTATAAGAATCTTTAATTTATGAAACAATGGAGAATCGAAACAAAAAACTAATTACACCACAATGTAGAACACAAAATTCTACCCCCAAAAAAAGTTGTCCCAAAAAAGGCCTCTATATGGCTAAGAACGAGCCTTCTGAAGTTTGGGTGCACAATTTAAAACTCCAATGGCAAGGGGTAAAGGTTGAAAATATTGTTCATGGCCCAAAAACATTATTCCTGGTTTGAGAACACTATTCACAAATTGAATTTATTGTTCACGACTTGGAACACTGTTTGTGGCTTGAAAACACTATTCATGACCTAAAACATTATTCATGACATTGTTCATGGTTGTACGATTGCTAAAAAAGGAAAAAATTCCTTTGAGGCTCCTGGTTTCTGATCTAGACAAAATTTATATATAAAAATGGAGGTTTTGGGGTCTTCTGGACACAATGGAAAGGTTTGCTAGCCTTAAAATACCTAAATTTTGAGCAGTATGTTAGAACCACTCTTTAGAACCCTCATTTGTAACTTGAGTTTCTGATCTATGATTTTGATGAAATAAAAGTCAGATCTGACTTTCTTAAGCCTTCTAGATGCTATGGAAACACTGAAAAAAGTCCCCTAGATTACCAGAATGTTGTACGCCCATATTTCAGAAAATACAAGTATAAAATCTCAGAGGTTAAAATATTTTCATCAAACTTTTCTGATTCGCTAGATCATCCAAAGATGTAAGAGAAGAGCATACTGATTTTTCAAAAAACTTGCAAGCAAAACTTATTAGCTCCCCAAATCTCTCAAAAAGGAAACTAAAATATATTCTACATTAGAATAGCTCTAATACCATGTTAAAATTTGAAAAGATGAATAACCCAGAAAACTAGTGTAATGAATAGATTAATAAACTATGAAGCAAATGACACAAAATTAAAATAACAATGCAGATTTATTCTCTAGTAGAGTAATACAAATGCTCCAGAGGTAAAATAGCATTAAGAGGATGCAAAAGAAAAAGATGCAAATTTCAAGCTAGGTAGTGAGTTTTTATAGACCAGGAAGAGGGAAGAGGTGGCATAACCGATCAATAGGGAGAGGCCACCATATAGGCTAACGATAGCAAGAGCATCTTCCTAAGATAGCAAATGCCACCTCCCTTGTAGGATGTTGACACCTCAAATCACTCTCACTAATTAAACTCACATTATTTAACCTAAGCAAGCTTAATAAAATTGTAGGAAAAACCTAAGAAATAGGGAAATAAAATAACCCACTAGGAAAATAAAAAGTTGCACTAACATAGAGCTTATGAACCTTTGTTTTAAATGTCTTATGTTGTGGAATAAGTTAGCAATGGGAAAGGTTTGGAGGAGAATTTTTGGGAATTGAGGTGTTTCAGTCTTTGCAAGTTCCTAATGTTGTATTTATTTATTTTTACATACTATTGTAATTTTCTATGTAAATCTTATTTTGTCACTTTATAGGAGTTGGCACAGTGATGTGTCATCTTACATGGAAGGTGACTAGATGTATTTTTTTCATCATATAAGAAGGTAGGCATCCCATTTTGTGGTAGAGGTATTTTTCCATGTGTTGATATCTTTTGGGTGTTGTAAGAGGTTTATGACACGTAAGAACTATGACAAATTCTATGACATTGTAAGAGCCAGAAATAGAAGGGATGAGACAAGTGTCATTTGCATGTATGACACTGTAAGAGGCATCTTTGACTTAGCCCATTTTGGGGTACCCAAGTTTGGGATATGACAATTTGTAAGAGAATCATTTATTAATAGTTTGTCATGACAGATTCTCTTAGAGTTGTAAGTGTTGTCATATATATGACAAGTTTTATGACAATGTAAGAGCATTTGTCATTACCTATTTTGGGAAAATTTGGGGTACCCAAGTATGGAGGGTTGTAAGATGTGTAAGAGAATATTGTACAAGTGTCATAGGAGTCAAACATGAGTTTGAAAAGTGTGCCACATGGATTTGGATGCCCATCTCTTGTTGCTTGCTCTAGAAGCTTCCTTCATGCTTGTATCCTGCTATAAATAAGATGTTTGTGGGAGTAGTTTGTGTGATTCATTTATAGGTACCATTATGCTGCTAGAATTAGTCTAGTATTCAACATTTGTGAACTCCTAGAAGAACTTGCATTGCAAGTGTGTTGTAATCATCCTTTAATTTGATAATACATTGTGGAGGTTATGGAGTGTGGGGATTGTTGGCTAAATATTTTGTCGTTTAGCTAACTAATGGCAAAATGGTTATATCACCATAGCTATAATGAGACAGAGTCCTTCCTCTTAGCAAGGGGAGGTTCCCTCTAGATGATGACTTATTTCTAATAAACAACTTTTAACACTTATATAAACTAGACCTATGCTTGGGGTGTTTTCATTGCATCCTATTCTCTTTTTTTAGAATAGATGTTTTTCTCTTCAAAATGATAACTTCAACAGAAATGATATTTAATAACTTCTAAACTGAGAAAAACCATAGAAACACAAAGTCTTCTATTGCTTGACTTATTTCCCACAAATAAACTTGATTGAATTCAAATGTAGCTCAAAGTCTCCACTCTCATCCAACACGATATAACTAGATTGAACACAATAGTTTACAACACAAAGTCTCTAAACAATTCTATTCTCACAAATGTAAACACAAAATCCCGTAATGAGAAAATAGCACAAAGTCTATTTAACCAGAAAAGGAACACTTCTCTCAATTTTCAATAAAACTCCATGATTCTAGAAATGATTCAATATAATATAGCACCAATTACATAAGAACACTGATATCATAAAACAATATGATTCAACTCAAAGTTTGATACTCAAACTACTTTCTTATATTAATATTTGCTTAAAATTTTGATAAATATGAAAAGCTCAAAGTCTTGATATGTTTTTCAATTCGGTAGAGTTTCCTTGCAATAGATCAAAGATAGATATTACAATAGAGGCCCTCTTTATTTATAGGGAGAGACCTGAAGAAAATTTAGGAAAACCCTAACAACTTTGACTTATTCAACAAAAGAGTCCTATTTGACTTGTGACTTCTTTTGTCTCACATGTAATTACATTTTGAGAAAATACATGTGAATATGTCCAAAACAAAATACAAATTGCATATACAAAAATGAAAATCAACTAAGGCATGAAAAAGAATTTCAACTACCACCATCATTCTTTTTTAGGAAGTTTTGGTACATGGTCCGCATTACTACCATCTCACATACATCAGGCCTGGCTATATTATCTGAAATGGTACGAGCCCTGAGAACTGCATCCCTAACCGCCTTTATCACTTTCTCATGTTTTTCAAGATTATCCTTTAGATTTTTAAAGTTTGAGTGATGATCATAAAGGCTATCCATTGAAACCATCGTAAGCACTTCATCTTCAAACTTTCGCTGAACCATCTTCTCGAAAGCATCAATAATCTCTTCTACTAAGAGAAACTTATGATCCTCACCTGTTAGAGTGAATGGTAGTTCCTCTAACCTATGTAGAAGCTATATATCACTACATTATTTTATCATACTTGGCACAAATCATCAAGTAAGCCTCTTATCACCTTGATGAGATGGGTAATGGATTCTTTAGTCTTGAGATAAGACTCTCAGTTTGAAATGACACCAATGGAAATCAAATTATTTATCTTGATTTTATTCATCTCAATCCATTCCTCTAAACTATCCTCTTGATCTTGAAGTTCTTGAGAAAGTAAATAAAAAATATCATCTAACTCAGCTTTTGCCTTTGACATTTTTTCCTTTCTTTTCACTGTGGTCTTCAAAAAAACTCTACCTTGTGCCAATAACCATTCCACAATGTCACCAACCACTCTTCCTCTGGCTTGAACTTTCTCAACATTTTGAATCAAAGGGTCTTCTATAGTAACTGCCATGGCTTCCACACTCTTTCATGATTTCACTATCTTCTGAAGGACAATAGCAAGTTGTTTTGCCTTTGCTTTGTATTGCTCTTTTTCTTTCTTTACCTTGTCATATTTTACAAGCAATGAGCTTGTTGTAGCTTGAAAATCTTCCTTGATACCTTCATGAGTCATCTTACCCAACTCAACTCTTGAAACAATATAATCATTCACATCAAAGGTATCTTTAGTAGCATCATCTAGTCGTTTAGCAATCTCTGCATACTTGACACATTTTTCATCAATTAGCCTAGAAATAGTTTTAGGCTTCTTCTTTTGAGTCATTAGTTTAACAGGCAGTAATTTCTCAATGCCAATATCATCTAGTGAAATAGCCTACTTTTTCCTTTTGGGATTATAGGCAGACAACCATGGAGGTAGTGTTAGTGTACTAACATTTAGAGAAGAATCAACTACCTACTTAGCGGGATCCATACTAACACCTATTATAGTGACAATAGGAGAAGTGATGGTGAAAACAACACCTGTATCAAAAATTTCCTCTAAACCATCCAGTAAATGATACAGAATAGTTTGTTCCCCAATATCATAAGGAGACGACATACTAGGAATAGAACCAAAAGAATAAAAATAGTCCCAAAACTTGTTCTCATAGAGGGGGGAGTAATATCCGAAGATATAATGACAACAGGAACATTAGAAATTATTGGAGGATTATCAAAAATACAAACATGAGGTAAGGGCATAGAAACTTGTGGCTTTGATGGAAGACCTTTCTGCGAAGACTTTAGTGAGCCAACAAGTTGTTCCTGTTCCATAGCCATTTTCTTTTTCTTGTTCTTTATTACCTTCCTCATTGGGTTTTTCACCCATTTCCAGTTGCTCAATATTATCAGGTTCCTCAACATTTTGTTGTTCCATCTCAGTATTTTCAACCTCTATTTTATCAACATCTGCTTCTTTAGCACCTAAATATGCAATAGTGGAAGTTCCTTCAATTCCTTTTGCCTTCCCTCCTTTTGAGGCAAACTTAATTTTTGGTTTGTGCACCTTAGAAGAAGGAGCATCACTTTTGTTCTTTGTCCTATTTTCTACCTTCTTTACAGTCTGCTTCTGAGTCTCTGTCTCTGATCCAGTGAGGAATTCTTTCAAACTAAGACCTTTGCTTTGCAACCATATATTGGTGTTACCTAGTATAGGTTGAAATCTCTTCCTGATAGAAGTCTCTTCTTTCACTGACCATTTGACCTCTAGCAAAGCTGAGGCTTCAATAATGTTCATGTCATGCTCAGGGTCTAGAACATCACCTTCATCTTCCATACCTTCTGGAACATCAGCCAATCTTAGTTCCTCAATCTAGCTTAGATGAAGTCTACAATAATCTAGCTTCCTAATCTCATTCTAGGTTCTCAGATCAGCCCAAATATCTTTAACCATAGGAATATGAAATACTACTTTTCTCTTGATCTTATCTTGTACCCTCTGGAAATCAAAGTGATCTCTTTTCTTAAACTATTTCATTGTGACCAGCTGCATTTCTGATTCAACTTCTTTAGCCTTGGTCGCTGATTGCACTGAGTACCTACCAATTTCCACTGGAAACATAATTCCTGATTTCTTTAGTTCCACGGTATGTGCAGGATCATCATGGGCCAAACAGTGGCAATAGGAAAAAAATCGCGTTTTTACTTAGCCAAATTCACGACTTGGCAAAGTTTGACTTTGAAACAGATATCTATTTTGGTTTGGATACCAAACCAAAATGGATAACCGTTTCTAGAAATACAAAACGGATATCCGTTTGCCTTTTTCCCAATTT
The DNA here is from genome assembly GCA_027924645.1 of Cunninghamia lanceolata. Lineage (NCBI taxonomy): Eukaryota > Viridiplantae > Streptophyta > Pinopsida > Cupressales > Cupressaceae > Cunninghamia > Cunninghamia lanceolata. The sequence goes on from BSBN01000049.1 coordinate 20,322,876, forward strand.
TTTTTAGAAAACGGATATCCGTTTTCTAAAAAAATTTGGGAAAAAGGCTTTTTACTCTTTTTGAAAATATACCTCTTAAATCTTGGATCTCCTGTCAATATATGAACCTCCTTAAAGATCGTTTCTAGTGAAGGAGGAGGGCAAATTAACATTGGTATCTTCTTTACACATTGATCCATAAGGATTTGTTAAACACTAAGAATTATCACTAAGGAATTACTCAAATAATCAATAATAAAATATTCGGTTTTGTTCATCAGGTGAAATAATCACTTTTAGACTATGTTCCAATATTTCAGGGATAGGAATGGTGGGGCAGTAGGGGATGTGTTTCGGGGTGTTTTGGATTTCATGCCCTAAATTGCTTTACCCAATCCTTCATATGATTTGATTCATGATACATGGTTTGAGAAGGATAGACATGATATACCCTTACCCTCTAGTGATAAAATTATGAATGATACTTTATATGGTGAAGCTACACCTTTGTTAATCTTTCATGACATTGTTATTCCTTGTGATGATGTTGTCCTTCATGTGATATGTTAGGACATAATGCAAAGTTAACATGGCATGAACTCTCTTGGAAGGGTAAGCATGGACTATAAGAACATTGAACTAGTTGGATCTGTTAATCTCACCGTTTATGAAAGAACCTTTAAGTAACCTTAAAGGTTAACCTTAATTAGGTAAGGTTATGTTTTAGTTTGGTTGTCTGTGCAACAATGTGTAAATTAATGTTACCAAAGGATAAATCTAACTATACTAACATTTTAATAACCGTGAGAGCTAGGACTAACAATTAGACTAAAAACTTGACAAACAATATAACTTGGACACATGTAGGACTTGGAAAATGAAAAAGAATATAATTAAATGTGGAAAATAATGAAAAAGTGGTATTAGTTGCACCTATATAGAGAAGTGGTTTATAGGCTGGTTAGGGGAATTATTTAGGGTTTGGAGGTTTAGGGTTCCTTGGGTTTAGGGGTTTAGAGTTTACAATTTAAAGAGAGATAGAGAGAGGGGACTGATAGAGTTTGGGAGAGATAGAGGAGACAAAGGGGAGAGATAGGGAGATAGAGAGTGAGAGACATGTCTAGAGACATAGAGAGATAGAGATTCAGAGGTAGAGGGATGATAGAGATAGGGAGATAGAGGTTTATGGTTGCTTGGGTTTAGGGGCACTATTTAGGGTTTAGGGTTTATGGTTTTGGGGTTAGGGTTAAGGTTTAGAGGTTTAGGGTTTAGGGTTTAGAGAGAGATAAATGACGAATAGGGAGATATAGAGGAGTCCAAGGGGAGAGATAGGGAGATAAAGAGTGAGGGACATGGCAAGAGACATAGCAAGAGAGATTGAGAGGTAGAGGGACAAAGGTGATAGGGAGATAGGGGAGAGATAGGGAGATAGTGGTTTATGGTTACTTGGGTTTAGGGTTTAGGGGTTTGGGGTTTAGGGGTTAGGGGTTAGGGTTTTGGATTTATTGTTTAGGGGTTAGGGGTTACGTTTAGAGGTTTAGGATTTTGGATTTATGGTTTATAGAGAGAGGAATGATAGGGAGATATAGAGGAGTCTGAGGGGAGAGATAGGGAGATATAGAGGAGTCTGAGGGGAGAGATAGGGAGATAAAGAGTGAGGGACATGGCCAGAGACATAGGGAGAGAGATTGAGAGGTAGAGGGACAAAGGTGGTAGGGAGATAGGGGAGAGATAAGGAGATAGTGGTTTAGGGTTACTTGGGTTTAGGGTTTAGGGTTTAGGGGTTTAGGGTTTCTCAGGTTTAGGGGTTAGGGGCATTATTTAGGGTTTAGGATTTAAATGTTTTAGGGGTTAGGGGTTAGGTTTAGAGGTTTATGGTTTTAGATTTAGGGTTTATAGAGAGAGGAATGATAGGGAGATAGAGAGAGGAGACCGAGGAGAGAGATAAGGAGATAGAGAGTGAGGCACATGGCCAAGGACATAGGGACAGAGATCAAGAGAGGTAGAGGGATGATAGAGATAGGGAGATAGGAGAGAGATAGGGTGATATAGGTTTAGAGTTGATTAGATTTAGGGTGTACCTGGGTTTAGGGTTTCTCAGTTTTGGAGATAGCTAGATAGAAAGAGAGAGGAGATAGATAAGGAGAGATAGAGCTGACAAAGGGGAGAGATAGGGAGATAGAGAGTGAGTGAGATGTCTAGATAAATAGGGAGAAGGATTGAGAGGTAGAGGGATGATAGAGATAGGGAGATAAGGGAGAGATAGGAGATAGGGTTTAGGGTTGCTCACGTTTAGGTTTTAGGGTTTAGGGGTTAACGTTTAGGGGCATTATTTAGGGTTTAGTTTATGGTTTAGGGGTTAAGGTTTATAGGTTGAGGGTTTAGTGTTTAGAGAGAGAGGACCAATAGGGAGATATAGAGTGAGGGACATGGCCAAAGCATAGGGAGAGACATTGAGAGGTAGAGGAATGATAGTGATGGGGAGATAGTGAGATAGGGAGATAGAGAGATAGAGGTTTAGGGTTTCTTGGGTTTAGTGTTTAGGATTTAGGGGTTTATGGTTTCTCAAGTTTAGGGTTTAGGGCTTAGGAAATAGGGGTTAGAAGTTAGGGGTTAGGGTTTAGGGGTTAGGTTTAATCATGCGTTAATACAGGTTGTGGAGTGAGAAATGGGTGGTATGGGTATGGTTGAATGGAGTAATGAGGTGATTTAATTGGTGATGACCTAGGTGAAGTGATGGGTAAGGTGTCTTATGTGGGATTGCTAGAAAGTGTGATTGGTAATGGTGGGGATAGCTAAATGTCATCTTCTAAGGGTTCAAAGGTGAGGAAAGTGTAAGACGGGGATACAGGATAATTAATAGTTTAATTGTTATTCAAGGGAGTGTCCTTATATAATGATTATCAACGATGGTGTCGATAGGGGGAATGGAGTCTATGAATATAGGTGTGGGAATGTGAGCTATGACATTGGGATTACAGTATTAGATGAATAATGGAAAGTACCTGGGCACCTGTCTAGTGATGGAAGGAGTCACATGATCAAATGATGTTTGGGGAAGGGCTTTTATTAGGAAAGTAAGGATTTGGGTGATGGTCTAGGGTTTAGTAGAGAAGAATTTATGGAAAATGTGGAGTTCATTAAAATTAATATCCCTCCACCTCTATCTCCCTATCTCTCCCTTATGTCCCAGGATAGCAAGATTATGCTCTTGTTATGTGCTTCTAAGTGATCTGAACAATCAGAAATTGCTTTTGTAACATTCTAAAATATAATGAAAATCTATTGTTTGGCTTTAATGAGTATTCGCCAGAAATGGTATCAGAGGAGATGTAACCTAAAAGAACATCAGAGACAGCAAGAGTCCATTCAGTTACCCAGCTTTTCTGGTAAATAAAAGAGCAGAGCAGATCAGAGGAAAGAAAAGGTTTGGTATAAATTATAAACCTCTGAATGATATAATTCTTCCATTCAATTATCCTATTCCTTTCAGTACTGATCTGATCATGAGAGCAGCATCAAAGAAAATATGGAAGATATATGTGATTATAATCCAGACAACAACCTCTTAAGAGAAGTTATTCCATGGCCCATGCATATCCTAGCACTAACAGAAAGCCATATGTGGATTATAATCTAGAAGAGTGTTCCACACCATCCAGTAGTTCTCATAGATTCCAAGCATCCCAATCTGTAAATCCCTTTCCATCTAGATCATCCTTTGCATCTACTTCAGATCTGAGTAATGACCCTGTCCTAGTTGAAAAACTAGCCAGACAAGTCAGTTCTAGACTCCATCTTGCTCCAAGGCAAGAAGATGATTAGCAAGATAGAAAGAAAAAAGGGATCAATATTGCTAAAATTCCTAAGATGCCTGACCATGCATGCATGTTAAGAGAACATTTGCCTAGATATGGTGCTGATAAAAAAGAAAAGAAAATAATCCAGGTAGATCCAGCTACTACTCTAGAATTAGAACATTATGTACCTAGTAGATGGCCAACTCAGGAGAGTTTCACTGTCATAAATCTTGAGAAATAGTTATGGGGTAAATATGAGGCGAGACTGCATACAAAAGTAGGAAGTAAGAAGAAAACTTCTGAAGCTCAGAGGAATTGACAGTCTCAGTGGATGTTGTCTGCTCAGGATAATTTAGATGATATGGTAGTGGATACTAAAATTGGTGTCAATAGAATTGTTTTTTCACAAGAAACTCAGTCACAAGTTCAAAGTGTAGTTTGCAAGACAAAGACTATTGTAAATAAGATAGATAAACAGTCTACTTCTCTTCTGAATGATTTTGGTTCAGTAAATTACAGCATAAAGAATATTCAATCTCAGCAAACTCAGGTCTACAATCTTGCCCAAAGAATAGTCTCAATGGCTACCATGATAAATGAAAATGTAGTCATTTCTGACAATAAGAAAGAAACTCAGGCAAATGAGAAAAAGGCTTTGCTAGAACATGTTGCTAACAAGCTAGAAAAGATTAGGAAATATGCTAAGAAAATTAGAGTTTCACAGAAGGGTAAAGATAGTTCCAAAGAAGAACCTGAGGAAACAAAGTCTCAGAAAGCTGAACCTTTTACCAGACCCAAAGTCCAAAAAGGTAAAAGTATTTCTTTTATGGAAGAGACTGAAGAACCAGAAGTCAGAACTTCTCAAGTTAGAAGTAAATCAAGTCCCATGCTGACTAAGCTAGTACTTCCCAAACAAAAAGAGCACATGATGCAAAATACAGAACCTTTGAAAGATTGGTTAGAAGAATTGCATCTTGATCAACCAAATGAGCCTATCTATATGGATGAGCCTGCAACTGCCATGAATCCCGAAGAAGAAATATACCTAGCAGAAAATTCTTCTAATTCATCTCACTATTCTGCAGTAGAAGAAGAGGTAGAATTTAATCTTCCTCAGAATACTTTGGTTGAAATAAATAATAACATTGAAGGTTGTGAAGAGTTTTATTTTGCTAGCTAAGAGTTAGTATATAACAATTTTGATGTAGAAATGAAAGAAAGTCTTTCTGAAAACCCAAAGCCAGAAAATCTTAGAGCTTATGCAACATTAGGCTATATCCTCAATATTAATAAGTTAGTGGATCCATATGATGCTATTTGCACCTGGTGTGACACCCTGGAAAACTATTTTTATACTAGAGGTTCACCATGGAATGATGCTAGCAAAGTTCTATATGTTGTGAGACTTATGTCTGGAAAACTTAGAAATTGGTGGAACTCTTTACTAGATAATGGTGTCATTACTACAGATCCTAACACATGTGAAGATTATGTGAAAGAAAAAGATTTGGGCCGCAATGACATTTCTACAAAAGGATTTGCATTATTGAAAATTAACTCTTATAGGTTTGTTTGCCGAGAATAGAAAAAATGAAGTCTTAGAAGCAGAAAAGATTATGTTCTCTCTACAGTTAATAGACTTAGGCAAACTAAGAAAGTATAATTTGGTCTTTGAAAATTTTATGATAGCAGCCCATAAATTACATGATCCAACAACTAAGAAATATTATATGAGTTCTCTACCTTGTGGTTTGGGTGAATATGCATAAGATTATGTGATGAAGAAATACAAAACCACAACAGACAAATATGGGTTTGTTGATCTCAAAAAATTGGTTACCTATAAGTTGGATAAGGGTTGTTTGACAAAGGCTTTAAATGACAATAAAGACCAATATAATTCTTTGTGTAACATGAAATATTACTGTGCTTTGCCACCTCTCAGTCAGTTGAAAGATTTCAAACATGTCAGAAAATTCAGGAAATCTTCATGTGGTAAACATTGTGGTTGTAAAAAATGCAAAAGATCTTATGAGGACGACAACATGGAAAAATCATTCCGTCATAAGCATCACAGATATACGAAAAGATATAGATTAGCTCCTATCAATAAGCATTCTTTTAAAAAGAGAGCTCCTCCCAAGTATTTGTTCAGAAAAAATAAGCATTCCAGTGGACATAGATCAGTTAAATGTTTTATTTGTAAAGGTCCACATTATGCCACTAATTGCCCAAGAAAATGGAAAACTAAAAACAAAGTTTATGCTCTATTTGTTGAACAAGATGTACATAATAATTGGGATATTGTATACAGTTTTGAAGCTTTAAATCAATTTGTAGATAAAGAATTATTTGAATTGGTTGAAGTTCTTCCAGAACAGTTGAATATGGTGAGAGACAAGTACAAAAAAGTCAGTTCACCCAGTAGTGCTTCATTTGCTTCAAAATCAAGTTCTCCAGAAGAACAAACCATGGTGACCAGTGTTGTGAAGAAGGCTATTAAGGACTTGGATTTCAAGATTAGCATGGCCAAAGCTAAAGATCCTTATAGATTTCCAGGTTCCACAGATGAGAAGAAAGCTACTGCTCGCAAGCAAGCTAAAGAAATCAAACAATGGGAAGCTGAAAAGGATTCTCTCCAAAGTCAGCTTAAGAAAGGTAAAACTCCTTTTACTCGATCTTCTAAAGATCATTTTCTTTCCCCTCCTAGAACTCGAAAATCTAGCTCTCATGGTTATGTTAACCCTCGATGGAAATCTCATCAGTCTCATAGATCTCATAAGTCTCGCAGATCACCTTCACCATCACCTCCTGCTTCACCTTCTGCCTCTCTAGGTCATTCTATGGATAACTGGCTATCAAGATAGACCGCTATCATGAAGAATTACTCATTCTCACCCGCCAAATCACTTTGCAACAAAAAGCCCTTGATAAACTCACTTCTGTCATGGGGGAATTATGTGACATCATTCTTAAAGCTGAAAATTCTAGTTCTAAATCTAGCCACTTTGCTAAAACTGTCCATTCTGCACAATCTTCCAAACCTGCTAAAACATATGAACCAGCAAATGCCTTGTTTATTGCTGAAAATTACAACTACATCCGCATTAATCTCCAATTTCCTAGTTATAAACCCATACCTATGGATGCCTTTGTAGACTCTGGGTCTTCTAGGAATTTTGCTAATACCAATGCTACTCCTCACGAATTCTGGAAGCCTAGACCTGAGATTCCTACTGGTATTGCAATTAATGGACAAGATGTGCAATATGGAAGATATGCACAAGATGTTCCCATAGAAATTCAAGGTAAAAGATTTGTGATAGATTTCATTGAGCTTAAAGGACTCAGAGGAGATGTTCTCTTAGGTTTTACTTTCCTCACTAAATATCAGACTTTTGTGTTAAGAGTTCATGAAATATCACTTCGTCATGAAGATGGCCAAATAAAGATCCCAACACTTAAGGTTGTGAATCACGAGTTTTTAGATAGAAAACCTAGAGAAAAGAAGTCAGCCAGAATGACTCAGAAAGAGAATATAAATCTAGCAATGCAGAAGCTCCCTCCTTTGCTAGAACCAGTCAAGATCAGGTTTGAACAAGAATGTTGTAGCATGAATCCTTTACAGTTCTGGTCAAAAGACCATGAAGAATGTGAAATCAAAATCAAACCAGAATGTTCATCCATGATTCCATTTGAACCTGCATATCTCATGAGTCCATCTGAAGTAAAAGAGATTGATGAGCATTTACAAGAATTGCTAGAAGGCAAATTCATCAGAGACAGCAAGAGTCCATTCAGTTGCCTAGCTTTTCTGGTAAATAAAAGAGCATAGAAGATCAGAGGAAAGAAAAGGTTTTGTATGAATTATCAACCTCTGAATGATATAATTCTTCCATTCAATTATCCTATTCCTTTCAGTACTGATTTGATCATGACAGCAGCATCAAAGAAAATATTTTCTAAGTTTGATTGCAAATCAGGTTTTTGGCAAATAAAGGTAAAGGATATAGACAGGTATAAAACTACATTTTCTATCCCTCAAGGTTTGTATGAATGGAATGTAATGTTGTTTGGGTTAAAAACTGCTCCTGCCTACTTCCAGAGAAAAATGGATCAAGCATTAAGAAGTTTAAAAGACTTTTGTGCTGTTTACATTGATGACATTATTGTGTCCTCTGATGATATGACTCAGCATTTGCAACATTTAGAATCTGTGTATAATACTATCAAACAACATGGAATATTTCTGTCTGCAAAAAAGCTTGTGATAGGCCAAGAAGAAATTGATTTTCTTGGATTGATTTTGTCTCATGGAAAGATCAAATTGTAGCCTCACATACTGAAACACATTAATGAATTTCTAGATGTTTTGGTAGGAATTAAACAAATTCAGAGATTTCTTAGATGTCTGAATTATGTATCTCCATTTTACAATGGCTTGGCTAAAGACAGAAAGAAGTTGCAGAACCAACTAAAGGAAGGTGCAAGACCATGGACTCAAGAGCTAAAAGAGATAATCCAAAAGATCAAACTTAAATGCTAATATCTACCAGCATTGCATCTGCTTGAAGAAGGTTTTCCCTTGATCTTATATACTGATGTCTCTGATGATCTTTGGGGTGCTGTCTTGTTGCAGGAAATTCCTTTAAAGGGATCTCAAGTGTGTGGTTACAGGTCAGGTACTTTTACTAACACTGAATGTAGATACACTATCTACGAGAAAGAGATTCTTGCTGTCAAGAAAGGAATTCAAAAATTCAAGATCTTTCTGAAACCAACAAACTTTATAGTCAGAACAGACAGTCAACCTATGAGATCACTACTCAAAAAGAAACCTGACAAAGATCTAGCTCATGGACACATTGCTAGATGGTATCTAGATTTCATTAGCTATGACTTTGATATTGAATGGATTCAAGGAGAAAACAATCCTCTTGCAAATAGTCTCACCAGAGAAATGGCAAAGATTGCAGAACCAGTCTGTATGTTGATTGAAATTGGTGATACAATGACAAGGAAGGATGGAATTGAAGTCTATGAATGCATAGATGACAGAGGACAACCAATTTGGGTACGACAGTTGCCTATAGAAATCATTTCTCCAATTCTTGAAGTCTTTTTCTTGAATAAATGGCTAGATGAGTTAAGGAGTAAGATTAGAGAATGTTATGAAAAAGGAATTCTCACTCCTTTTCACTCTTATGATTTTCTTGAAATTTTTGGTCTAGAAGAAGCACAAATTGACTTTATACTGAGGAATGGTCTGCAAATGGATATTGCCTGCCAAGAGTAGAATATTATCCATTAACATTTGATTGGTTTGCTAAAGCTGTATTAAATGATCTCATTCCATCACTGCATCCAGCTCTCGTTGCTGTAAGAACTGAAATGGACATTGCATATCCAGATCAGATAGAAAAGATCATCTATACTTTTCATCCACGTCAAGATGATTTGGATGTCATATTCAAACCAATACAACGTGAACTTCTACCACCCACAGACATTTCTAGTTTTGGCTAGCACATGGGCTTGTCTGTGCCATTACATCAGCCACATTATGATCAGACAGCAGGATGCAACCTTGTTTAGAAAAAGCAAGATCCTTATATCTACTTTAGAGTGTAAAGTGGGCCGCCCTTCCTATATGGTGTGCTTAATGCAAATAATAATGTACTTTCCACTGTAGTTAGTGCTTACGAATATGACTACCTAATAGCTATCCTCCTCCTACAGTGTTGCTTCATGTCTGTTTCCTATGGTTAGACTTTTAGAGTAGTTTATAGTTTTGAAGTCCATTTGGACTTATAAATAAGGTCTTCTCTCTTTCATTTGGCATTCGGAGTTGGAGAGATCAAGAAGAGTCCAGTCCAGAATTTATAAGAGTCTTGAATTTTAGGTCCCAGGATAGCAAGATTATGCTCTTGTTCTGCGCTTCTAAGTGATCTGAACAATCAGAAATTGCTTTTGTAACATTCTGAAATATAATAAAAATCTATTGTTTGGCTTTAATGAGTATTCGCTAGAAACAAACTTAAATGCCAATATCTGCCAACATTGCATCTGCCTGAAGAAGGTTTTCCCTTGATCTTATATACTAATGCCTCTGATGATGTTTGGAGTGTTGTCTTGTTGTAGGAAATTCCTTTAAAGGGATCTCAAGTGTGTGGTTACAGGTCAGGTACTTTTACTGACACTAAATCTAGATACACTATCTACAAGAAAGAGATTCTTGCTATCAAGAAAGGAATTCAAAAATTCAAGATCTTTCTGAAACCAACACACTTTATAGTTAGAACAGACAGTCAACCTATGAGATCACTACTCAAGAAGAAACCTGACAAATATCTAGCTCATGGACACATTGCCAGATGGTATCTGGATTTCATTAGCTATGACTTTGATATTGAATGGATTCAAGGAGAAAACAATCCTCTTGCAAATAGTCTCACCAGAGAAATGGCAAAGATTACAAAACCAGTCTACATGTTGATTGAAATTGGTGATACAATGACAAGAAAGGATGGAGTTGAAGTCTATGAATGCATAGATGACAGAGGAAAACCAATTTGGGTACCACAGTTGCCTGCAGAAATCATTTCTCCAATTCTTGAAGTCTTTTTCTTCAATAAATGGCTAGATGAGTTAAGGAGTAAGATTAGAGAAAGTTATGAAAAAGGAATTCTCACTCCTTCTGACTCTTATGATTTTCTTGAAGTTTTTGGTCTAGAAGAAGCACAAATTGACTTTATACTAAGGAATGGTCTGCGAATGGATATTTGCATCACATCTCTTCTTCCTATGCACTGGACTTATAGAGATAAGAAAAATCTGTTGAAGGTTGCAAAATTTGGTTTCATTAACAACATAACAATTTCTCAAACAGAATTTGAAGACTATGTTGATATCTTTTTGGGAATCAATGAGAGAATCTTGCAACCCGACATGAATGAATTCTTTGATCACATTCAGAAAAATTTTGGTTGCTCCATTGAAGAAGGATTGTGTGGTCCATCAGGATATCTTGAACGACCTCATGGATATTGCCTGCCAAGAGTAGAATATTATCCATTAACATTTGATTGGTTTGCTAAAGCTATATTAAATGATCTCATTCCATCACTGCATCTAGCTCTTGTAGCTGCAAGAACTGAAATGGACATTGCCTATCCAGATCAGATAGAAAAGATCATCTATACTTTTCATCCACGTCAAGATGATTTGGATGTCATATTCAAACCAATACCACGTGAACTTCTACCACCCACAGACATTTCTGGTTTTGGCTAGCACATGGGCTTGTCTGTGCTGTGACATCGGCCATGTTATGATCCGATAGCAGGATGCAACCCTGTTTAAAAAAAGCAAGATCCTCATATCTGCTTTTGAGTGTAAAGTGGGCCATCCTTCACATACGGTGTGCTTAATGTGAATAATAATGTACTTTCTACTGTAGTTAGTACTTACGGATATGACTACCTAATAGCTATCCTCCTCCTACAGTGTTGCTTCGTGTTCATTTCCTATGGTCGGACTTCTAGAGTAGTTTATAGTTTTGAAGTCCGTTTAGATTTATAAATAAGGTCTTCTCTCTTTCATTTGGCATTCGGAGTTGGAGAGATCAAGAAGAGTCTAGTCCAGAATTTATAAGAGTCTTGAGTTTTATGTCCCAGGATAGCAAGATTATGCTCTTGTTCTGCACTTCTAAGCAATCTGAACAATCAAAAATTGCTTTTGTAACAATCATAAATTCTGGACTAGACTCTTCTTGATCTCTCCAACTCCGAATGCCAAATGAAAGGGAGAAGACCCTATTTATAAGTCCAAACGGACTTCAAAACTATAAACTACTCTAGAAGTCTGACCATAGGAAACAAACACGAAGCAACACTGTAGGAGGATAGCTATTAGGCAGTCATATCCATAAGCACTAACTACAGTGGAAAGTACATTATTTTGCATTAAGCACACTGTATGCGAAGGACGGCCCACTTTACACTCAAAAACAGATATGAGGATATTGTTTTTTTTAAATAGGGTTGCATCCTGCTGTCAGATCATAACATGGCTGACGTCATGGCATAGACAAGCCCATGTGCTAGCCAAAACTAGAAATGTCTGTGGATGGTAGAAGTTCACGTGGTATTGGTTTGAATATGACATCCAAATCATCTTGACGTGGATGAAAAGTATAGATGATCTTTTCTATCTGATCTGGATATGCAATGTCCATTTCAGTTCTTGCAGCTACGAGAGCTAGATGCAGTGATGGAATGAGATCATTTAATACAGCTTTAGTAAACCAATCAAATGTTAATGGATAATATTCTACTCTTGGCAAGCAATACCCATGAGGTTGTTCAAGATATCCTTATGGACGACACAATTCTTCTTCAATGGACCAAACAAAATTTTTCTAAATGTGATCAAAGAATTCATTCATGTTGAGTTGCAAGATTCTCTCATTGATTCCCAAAAAAATATCAGCATAGTCTTAAAATTCTATTTGAGAAATTGTTATGCTGTTAATGAAACCAAATTTTGCAACCTTCAACAGATTTTTCTTATCTCTATAAGTCTAGTGCATAGGAAGAAGAGATGTGATTCAAATATCCCTTTGCAGATCATTCCTCAGTATAAAGTCAATTTGTGCTTCTTCTAGACCAAAAATTTTAAGAAAATCATAAGAGTCAGAAGGAATAAGAATTCCTTTTTCATAACATTCTCTAATCTTACTCCTTAACTCATCTAGCCATTTATTCAAGAAAATGACTTCAAGAATTGGAGAAATGATTTCTGCAGGCAACTGTGGTACCCAAATTGGTTGTCCTCTGTCATCTATGCATTCATAGACTTCAACTCCATCCTTCCTTGTCATTGTATCACCAATTTCAATCAACATGCAGACTGGTTCTGCAATCTTTGCCATTTCATTGGGGCGACTATCTGCAAGAGGATTGTTTTTTCCTTGAATCCATTCAATATCAAAGTCACAGCTAATGAAATCCAGATACCATCTGTCAATGTGTCCATGAGCTAGATCTTTTTCAGGTTTCTTCTTGAGTAGTGATCTCATAGGTTAACTACCTGTTCTGACTATAAAGTGTGCTAGTTTCAGAAAGATCTTGAATTTTTGAATTCCTTTCTTGATAGCAAGAATCTCTTTCTCGTAGATAGTGTATCTACATTCAGTGTCAGTAAAAGTACTTGACCTGTAACCACACACTTGAGATCCCTTTAAAGGAATTTCCTACAACAAGACAGCACCCCAAACATCATTAGAGGCATCAGTATATAAGATCAAGGGAAAACCTTCTTCAGGCAGATGCAATGTTGGCAGATATTGGCATTTAAGTTTGATCTTTTGGATTATCTCTATTAGCTCTTGAGTCCATGGTCCTACACCTTCTTTTAGTTGGTTCTGCAACTTCTTTCTATCTTTATCCAAGCCATTATAAAATGGAGATACATAATTCAGACATCTAAGAAATCTCTGAATTTGTTTAATTCCTACCAAAACATCTGGAAATTCATTAATGTGTTTCAATATGTGAGGCTGCAATTTGATCTTTCCATGAGACAAAATCAATCCAAGAAAATCAATTTCTTCTTGGCCTATCACAAGCTTTTTTGTAGACAGACATATTCCATGTTGTTTGATAGTATTATACAGAGATTCTAAATGTTGCAAATGCTGAGTCATATCATCAGAGAACACAATAATGTCATCAATGTAAATAGCACAAAAGTCTTTTAAACTTCTTAATGCTTGATTCATTTTTCTCTAGAAGTAGATAGGAAAAGTTTTTAACCCGAACGGCATTACATTCCATTCATACAAACCTTGAGGGACGAAAAATGCAGTTTTATACCTGTCTGTATCCTTTAACTTTATTTGCCAAAAACCTGATTTGCAATCAAACTTAGAAAATATTTTCTTTGATGCTGCTCTCATGATCAGATTAGTACTGAAAGGAATAGGATAATTGAATGGAAGAATTATATCATTCAGAGGTTTATAATTTATACAAACCCTTTTCTTTCCTCTGATCTACTCTACTCTTTTATTTACCAAAAAAGTTGGGCAACTGAATGGACTCTTGTTGTCTCTGATGAATTTGCCTTCTAGCAATTCTTGTAAATGCTCATAAATCTCTTTTACTTTAGATGGACTCATGAGATATGTAGGTTCAAATGGAATCATGGATGAACATTCTAGTTTGATTTTGATTTCACATTCTTCATGGTCTTTTGACCAGAATTGTAAAGGATTCATGCTACAACATTCTTGTTCAAACTTGATCTTGGCTGGTTCTAGCAAAGGAGGGAGCTTCTGCGTTGCTAGATTTATATTCTCTTTCTGAGTCATTCTGGGTGACTTCTTTTCTTAAGGTTTTCTATCTAAAAACTTGTGATTCACAACCTTAAGTGCTGGGATCTTTATTTGGCCATCTTCATGACGAAGTGATATTTCATGAACTCTCAACACAAAAGCCTGATATTTAGTGAGGAAAGTAAAACCTAAGAGAACATCTCCTCTGAGTCCTTTAAGCTCAATGAAATCTGTCACAAATCTTTTACCTTGAATTTCTATGGGAACATCTCGTGCATATCTTCCATATTGCACATCTTGTCCATTAATTGCAATACCAGCAGGAATCTCAGGACTAGGCTTCCAGAATTCATGAGGAATAGCATTGGTAATAGAAAAATTCCTAGAAGACCCAGAGTCTACAAAGGCATCCATAGGTATGGGTTTATAACAAGGAAATTGGAGATTAATGTGGATGTAAGTGCAATTTTCAGCAATAAACAAGGCGTTTGCTGGTTCATATGTTTTAGCAGGTTTGGAAGATTGTGCAGACTGGATAGTTTTAGCAGAGTGGCTAGATTCAGAACTAGAATTTTTAGCTTTAAGAATGATGTCACGTAATTCCCCCACGACAAAAGTGAGTTTATGAAGGGCTTTTTGTTGCAAAGTGATCTGGTGGGTGAGAATGAGCAATTCTTCATGACAGCGGTCTATCTTGATAGCCAGTTATCCATAGAATGACCTAGAGAGGCAGAAGGTGAAGCAGGAGGTGATGGTGAAGGTGATCTGCGAGACTTATGAGATCTATGAGACTGATGAGATTTCCATCGAGGGTTAACATAACCATGAGAGCTAGATTTTTAGGTTCTAGGAGGAGAAAGAAAATGATCTTTAGAAGATTGAGTAAAAGGAGTTTTACCTTTCTTAAGCTTACTTTGGAGAGAATCCTTTTTAGCTTCCCATTGTTTGATTTCTTTAGCTTGCTTGTGAGTAGTAGCTTTCTTCTCATCCATGGAACCTGGCAATCTATAAGGATCTTTAGCTTTGGCCATGCTAATCTTGAAATCCAAGTCGTTAATAGCCTTCTTCACAACACTGGTCACCGTGGTTTTTTCTTCTGGAGAACTTGATTCTGAAGCAGATGAAGCACTACTAGGTGAACTGACTTTTCTGTGCTTGTCTCTCGCCATATTAAACTGTTCTGGAAGAACTTCAACCAATTCAAACAATTCATTATCTACAAATTGATTTAAAGCTTCAGAACTGTATACAATATCCCAATTATTATGTACATCTTGTTCAACAAATAGAGCATAAACTTTGTTTTCAGTTTTCCATTTTCTTTGGCAATCAGTGGCATAATGTGGAGCTTTACAAATAAAAAATTTAATTGATCTATGTCCACTGGAATGTTTATTTTTCTGAACAAATACTTGGGAGGAGCTCTCTTTGTAAAAGAATGCTTATTGACAGGAGCTAATCTATATCTTTTCTAATATCTGTGATGCTTATGACGGAATGATTTTTCCATGTTGTCGTCGTCATAAGATCTTTTGCATTTTTTACAACCACAATGTTTACCACATGAAGATTTCTTGAATTTTCTGACATGTTTGAAATCTTTCAACTGACTGAGAGGTGGCAAAGCACAATAATCTTTCATGTTACAGGAAGAATTATATTGGTCTTTATTGTCATTTAAAGCCTTTGTCAAACAACCCTTATCCAACTTATAGGTAACCAATTTTTTGAGATCAACAAACCCATATTTGTCTATTGTGGTTTTGTATTTCTTCATCACATAATCTTATGCATATTCACCCAAACCACAAGGTAGAGAACTTAGATAATATTTCTTAGTTGTTGGATCATGTAATTTATGGGCTGCTATCATAAAATTTTCAAAGACCAAATTATACTTTCTTAGTTTGCCTAAGTCTTTTAACTGTAGAGAGAACAAAATCTTTTCTGCTTCTAAGACTTCATTTTTTCTATTCTCGGCAAACAAACCTATAAGAGTTATTTTCAATAATGCAAATCCTTATGCATGGGCCATGGAATAACTTCTCTTAAGAGGCTGTTGTCTGGATGGCTGTTCATATTCTACTGGTTGTACCAAGATAGTTTGATCTAGGATTGATTGCAGTGTAATGGGTGTTACTCTTCTGGACTGGAAGTAAGGTCTCTCTGAAAATCTATTTCTTTGAATTGGAAGATCTACAAACTGAGGTTTCTATTTATCTAATAATTGTTGAATTATGGGGAAGCCAATCTCAAAGCCAGTGTGGTCAATAAATCGGCCATAATCTAGGAGGTTAGATGAACCTTGTACAAAACCTACCCCCATGGGAAAGGAAACTGGCGGAGATACAATATTAAGGAGTCTATAAACACATCGGCCTCCAATGGTAGAGTAAACAGAACCAGGCATTAGGGAGATACCTTTGACTTGTAATAATAGGCAGAATGCAGAAGAGATAAATTTGTCAGAAAGAGAAAGTGTAAAATTAGGCTGGACAGAGATTCGACCATCGCCTTTCTCTTTACTTAGCACACCTCTAAATTGAACAAAAACTGCTTGTTCCCAAATCTGACATCTAGTATCAACTAGGGTAGCAAAGAATTCTGCACCTATATCATAATTAAAATGTGGGTGGACAATTATGTCTACATGAGGGAAATGTACATGGAAATAACCTTTATCGCTCCATCTGGAGACATCTTCGGGTAAGAGAAAAGGATGATAAATTGGACAAATACTAGTACCAGAGACTAAAAGATTTACTTCAGACTTAAGAAGTTCTGACTTCTGGTTCTTCAAACCTGATCTTGACTAAAGACAATGACTTCTGGAGTCTAGAATTGACTTGTCTGGCTAGTTTTTCAACTAGGATAGGGTCATTACTCAGATCTGAAGTAGATGCAAAGGATGATCTAGATGGATAGGGATTTACAGATTGGGATGCTTGGAATCTGTGAGAACTACTCGATGATGTGGAACACTCTTCTGGATTATAATCCACATATGGCTTTTTGTTAGTGCTGGGATATGCATGGGCCATGGAATAACTTCTCTTAAGAGGCTATTGTCTGCATGGTTGTTCATCTTCTACTAGTTGGACCAAGATAGTTTGATCTGGGATTGATTGCAGTGTAATGGGTACTATTCTTCTGGACTAGAAGTAAGGTCTCTCTATAAATCTATTTATTTGAATTGGAAGATCTACAAACTGGGGTTTCTATTTATCTAATAATTGTTGAATTATGGGGAATCCAATCTCAAAGCCAGTGTGGTCAATAAATCAGCCATAATCTAGGAGGTTAGATGAACCTTGTACAAAACCTACCCCCGTGGGAAAGGAAACTGGCGGAGATACAGTATTAAGGAGTCTATAAACACATCAGCCTCCAATGGTAGAGTAAATAGAACTAGGCATTAGGGAGACACCTTTGACTTGTAATAATAGGCAGAATGCAGAAGAGATAAATTTGTCAGAAAGAGAAAGTGTAAAATTAGGCTGGACAGAGATTCAACCATCGCCTTTCTCTTTACTTAGCACACCTCTAAATTGAGCAATAACTGCTTGTTCCCAAATCTAACATCTAGTATCAACTAGGGTAGCAAAGAATTCTGCACCTATATCGTAATTAAAATGCAGGTGGACAATTATGTCTACATGAGGGAAATGTACATGGAAATAACTTGTATCGCTCCATCTGGAGACATCTTTGGGTAAGAGAAAAGGAAGATAAATTGGACAAATACCAGTACCAGAGATTAAAAGATTTACTTCAGACTGACGTACAGAGTCACAAAACTTAGCTTTAATGCCCTTCTCAAGATAGAAATTAGATATTTTCAAATCAGGAAGCTTAAAATTGCCCTTTTCATCCACAACATTATCATCTGTGTCATGGAAGTAATTATGCAAGACTTGAGATAGAGAAGAACTAGCATCGATAGATCTGCGTAGTGCCATGATGAGAATGAACTTACTGATTACCGTTCACGATATTCCCTGCTACTTTGGTCGCTTTACTGCCCTTCACACGATGCTTTCCTTCGGCCTTCAAACAGGACTTACTCTGACTTCCACAGGTACTACAACACGCTACTAGAAAAACTTTCAAAAATACTCACAAGACAAAGACACAAATTGCACAATACATGGCTCTGATACCATTTCTAGCGAATACTCATTAAAGCCAAACAACAGATTTTTATTATATTTCAGAATGTTACAAAAGCAATTTTTGATTGTTCAGATTGCTTAGAAGCACAGAACAAGAGCATAATCTTGCTATCTTGGGACCTAAAACTCAAGACTCTTATAAATTCTGGACTAGACTCTTCTTGATCTCTCCAACTCCGAATGCCAAATGAAAGAGAGAAGACCTTATTTATAAGTCCAAACGGACTTCAAAACTATAAACTACTCTAGAAGTCTGACCATAGGAAATGGACACGAAGCAACACTGTAGGAGGAGGATAGCTATTAGGTAGTCATATCTATAAGCACTAACTATAGTGGAAAGTACATTATTATTCACATTAAGCACACCGTATGCGAAGGACGGCCCACTTCACAATCAAAAGCAGATATGAGGATCTTGCTTTTTTTAAACAGGGTTGTGTCCTGCTGTTAGATCATAACGTGGCTGACATCACGGCACAGACAAGCCCATGTGCTGGCCAAAACCAGAAATGTCTATGGGTGGTAGAAGTTCACGTGGTATTGGTTTGAATATGACATCCAAATCATCTTGACATGGATGAAAAGTATAGATGATCTTTTCTATTTGATCCGGATATGCAATGTCCATTTTAGTTCTTGCAGCTATGAGAGCTGGATACAGTGATGGAATGAGATCATTTAATACAACTTTAGCAAACCAATCAAATGTTAATGGATAATATTCTACTCTTGGCAGGCAATATCTATGAGGTTGTTCAAGATATCCTGATGGACCACACAATTCTTCTTCAATGGACCAACCAAAAGTTTTTTGTATGTGATCAAAGAATTCATTCATGTCAGGTTGCAAGATTCTCTCATTGATTCCCAAAAAAATATCAGCATAGTCTTCAAATTCTATTTGAGAAATTGTTATGCTGTTAATGAAACCAAATTTTGCAACCTTCAACAAATTTTTCTTATCTCTATAAGTCCAGTGCATAGGAAGAAGAGATGTGATGCAGATATCCATTTGCAGACTATTCCTCAATATAAAGTCAATTTGTGCTTCTTCTAGACCAAAAACTTCAAGAAAATCATAAGAGTCAGAAGGAGTGAGAATTCCTTTTTCATAACTTTCTCTAATCTTACTCCTTAACTCATCTAGCCATTTATTCAAGAAAAAGACTTCAAGAATTGGAGAAATGATTTTTGTAGGCAATTGTGGTACCCAAATTGGTTGTCCTCTATCACCTATGCATTCATAGACTTCAACTCCATCCTTCCTTGTAATTGTATCACCAATTTCAATCAACATGCAAACTAGTTCTGCAATCTTTGCCATTTCTCTGGTGAGACTATCTGCAAGAGGATTGTTTTCTCCTTGAATCCATTCAATATCAAAGTCATAGCTAATGAAATCCAGATACCATCTGGCAATGCGTCCATGAGCTAGATCTTTGTCGGTTTCTTCTTGAGTAGTGATCTCATAGGTTGACTATCTGTTCTGAGTATAAAGTGTGCTGGTTTTAGAAAGATCTTGAATTTTTTAATTCCTTTCTTGACAGCAAGAATCTATTTCTCGTAGATAGTGTATCTACATTCAGTGTCAGTAAAAGTACCTAACCTGTAACCACACACTTGAGATCCCTTTAAAGGAATTTCCTTTAACAAGACAACACCCCAAACATCATCAGAGGCATCAGTATATAAGATCAAGGGAAAACTTTCTTCAAGCAGATGCAATGTTGGCAGATATTGGCATTTAAGTTTGATCTTCTGGATTATCTCTGTTAGCTCTTGAGTCCATCGTCCTGCACCTTCCTTTAGTTGGTTCTGCAACTTCTTTCTGTCTTTAGCAAAGCCATTGTAAAATAAGGATACATAATTCAGAAATCCAAGAAATCTCTGAATTTGTTTAATTCCTACCAAAACATCTAGAAATTCATTAATGTGTTTCAGTATGTGAGGCTGCAATCTGATGTTTTCATGAGACAAAATCAATCCAAGAAAATCAATTTCTTATTGGCCTATCACAAGCTTTTTTGTAGACAGACATATTCCATGTTGTTTGATAGTATTATATAGAGATTCTAAATGTTGCAAATGCTGAGTCATATCATCAGAGAACACAATAATGTCATTAATGTAAACAGCACAAAAGTCTTTTAAACTTCTTAATGCTTGATCCATTTTTCTCTAAAAGTAGGCAGGAGCAGTTTTTAACCCAAATGGCATTACATTCCATTCATACAAACCTTGAGGGATAGAAAATGCAGCTTTATACCTGTCTGTATCCTTTACCTTTATTTGCCGAAAACCTGATTTGCAATCAAACTTAGAAAATATTTTCTTTGATGTTTCTCTCATGATCAGATCAGTACTGAAAGGAATAGGATAATTGAATGGAAGAATTATATCATTCAGAGGTTTATAATTTATACAAAACCTTTTCTTTCCTCTGATCTGCTCTGCTCTTTTATTTACCAGAAAACCTTGCCAACTGAATGGACTCTTGCTGTCTCTGATGAATTTGCCTTCTAGCAATTCTTGTAAATGCTCATCAATCTCTTTTACTTTAGATGGACTCATGAGATATGCAGGTTCAAATGGAATCACAGATGAACATTCTAGTTTGATTTTGATTTCACATTCTTCATGGTCTTTTGACCAGAACTGTAAAGGATTCATGCTACAGCATTCTTGTTTAAACATGATCTTGACTGGTTCTAGCAAAGGAGGGAGCTTCTGCGTTGCTAGATTTATATTCTCTTTCTGAGTCATTCTAGGTGACTTCTTTTCTCCAGGTTTTCTATCTAAAAACTTGTGATTCACAACCTTAAGTGTTGGGATCTTTATTTGGCAAATCTTCATGACGAAGTGATATTTCATGAACTCTCAACACAAAATCTTGATATTTAGTGAGGAAAGTAAAACCTAAGAGAACATCTCCTCTGAGTCCTTTAACCTCAATGAAATCTGTCACAAATCGTTTACCTTGAATTTCTATGGGAACATCTTGTGCATATCTTCCATATTGCAAATCTTGTCGATTAATTGCAATACCAGCAGGAATCTCAGGTCTAGGCTTCAAGAATTCGTGAGGAATAGCATTAGTATTAGCAAAATTCCTAGAAGACCTAGAGTCTACAAAGGCATCCATAGGTATGGGTTTATAACTAGGAAATTGGAGATTAATGCGGATGTAAGTGCAATTTTCAGCAATAAACAAGGCGTTTGTTGGTTCATATGTTTTAGCAGGTTTGGAAGATTGTGCAGACTGGACAGTTTTAGCAGAGTGGCTAGATTCAGAACCAGAAGTGAGTTTATCAAGGGCTTTTTGTTGCAAAGTGATCTGGTGGGTGAGAATGAGCAATTCTTCATGACAATGGTCTATCTTGACAGCCATGTTATCCATAGAACGACCTAAAGAGGCAGAAGGTGAAGTAGGAGGTGATGGTGAAGATGATCTGCAAGACTTATGAGATCTATGAGACTGATGAGATTTCCATCGAGGGTTAACATAACCATGAGAGCTAGATTTTTGGGTTTTAGGAGGAGAAAGAAAATGATCTTTGGAAGATCGAGTAAAAGGAGTTTTACCTTTCTTAAGCTTACTTTGGAGAGAATCCTTTTCAGCTTCCCATTGTTTGATTTCTTTAGCTTTCCTGTGAGCAGTAGCTTTCTTCTCATTAATGGAACCTGGCAATCTATAAGGATCTTTAGCTTTGGCCATGCTAATCTTTAAATCCAAGTCCTTAATAGCCTTCTTCACAAGACTGGTCACCGTGGTTTGTTCTTTTGGAGAACTTGATTCTGAAGTAGATGAAGCACTACTGGGTGAACTGACTTTTCTATGCTTGTCTCTTGCCATATTCAACTGTTCTAGAAGAACTTCTACCAATTCAAACAATTCATTATCTACAAATTGATTTAAAGCTTCAGAACTGTATACAATATCCCAATTATTATGTACATCTTGTTCAGCAAATAGAGCATAAACTTTGTTTTCAGTTTTCCATTTTCTTGGGCAATCAGTGGCATAATGTGCACCTTTACAAATAAAACATTTAACTGATCTATGTCCACTAGAATGTTTATTTTTTCTGAACAAATACTTGGGAGGAGCTCTCTTTTTAAAAGAATGCTTATTGACAGGAGCTAATCTATATCTTTTCTTATATCTGTGATGCTTATGATGGAATGATTTTTCCATGTTGTCATCGTCATAAGATCTTTTGCATTTTTTGCAACCACAATGTTTACCACATGAAGATTTCCTAAATTTTTTGACATGTTTGAAATCTTTCAAGTGACTGAGAGGTGGCAAAGCACAGTAATCTTTCATGTTACACGAAGAATTATATTGGTCTTTATTGTCATTTAAAGCCTTTGTCAAACAACCCTTATCCAACTTATAGGTAACCAAATTTTTAAGATCAACAAACACATATTTGTCTATTGTGGTTTTGTATTTCTTCATCACATAATCTTCAGCATATTCACCCAAACCACAAGGTAGAGAACTCAAATAATATTTTTTAGTTGTTGGATCATGTAATTTATGGGCTGCTATCATAAAATTTTCAAAGACCAAATTATACTTTCTTCGTTTGCCTAAGTCTTTTAACTGTAGAGAGAACAAAATCTTTTCTGCTTCTAAGACTTCATTTTTTCTATTCCCGATAAACAAACCTATAAGAGTTATTTTCAATAATGCAAATCCTTTTGCAGAAATGTCATTACGGCCCAAATCTTTTTCTTTCACATAATCTTCACCTGTGTTAGGATCTATAGTAATGACACCATTATCTGGTAAAGAGTTCCACCAATTTTTATGTTTTCCAGACATAAGTCTCACAGCATATAGAACTTGCTGGCATCATTCCATGGTGAACCTCTAGTATCAAAATAGTTTTCTAGGGTGTCACACCAGGTGCAAATAGCATCATATGGATCCACTAACTTATCAATATTGAGGATATAGCCTAATGTTGCATAAGCTCTAAGATTTTCTGGCTTTGGGTGTTTAGAAAGACTTTCTTTCATTTCTACATCAAAATTGTTATATACTAACTCTTGGCTAGCAAAATAAAACTCTTCCCAACCTTCAACATTATTATTTATTTCAACCAAAGTATTCTGAGGAAGACTGAATTCTACCTCTTCTTCTGCTACAGAATAGTGAGATGAATCAAAAGAATTTTCTTCTAGGTATATTTCTTCTTCGGGATTCATGGTAGCTGTAGGCTCATCAATATAGATAGGTTCATTTGGTTGATAAAGATGCAATTCTTCTAACCAATCTTTCAAAGGTTCTGTATTTTGCATCATGTGCTCTTTTTGATTGGGAAGTACTATCTTAGTCAGCATGGGAGCTGATTTACTTCTAACTTGAGAAGTTCTGACTTCTGGTTCTTCAGTCTCTTCCATAAAAGAAATACTTTTACCTTTTTGGACTTTGGGTCTGGTAAAAGTTTTAGCTTTTTGAGATTTTGTTTCCTCAGGTTCTTCTTCGAAACTATCTTTACCCTTCTGTGAAACTCTAATTTTCTTAGCATATTTCCTAATCTTTTCTAGCTTGTTAGCAACATGTTCTAGCAAAGCTTTTTGCTCATTTGCCTGAGTTTCTTTCTTATTGTCAGAAATGACTACATTTTCATTTATCATGGTAGCCATTGAGTCTATTCTTTGGGCAAGATTGTAGACCTGAGTTTGCTGAGATTGAATATTCTTTATTCTGTAATTTACTGAAATAGAATCATTCAGAAGAGAAGTAGACTGTTTATCTATCTTATTTACAAAAGTCTCTATCTTTTAATCTATACTTTGAACTTGTGACAGAGTTTCTTGTGCAGAAACAATTCTATTGACACCAATTTTAGTATCCACTGCCATATCATCTAAATTGTCTTGAGCAGACAACATCCACTAAGACTACCAATTCCTCTGAGCTTCAAAAGTTTTCTGCTTACTTCCTACTTTTGTATGCAGTCTAGCCTCATATTTACCCCATAACTATTTCTCAGGATTTATGACAGTGAAACTCTCCTGAGTTGGCCATCTACCAGGGACATAATGTTCTAATTCTAGAGCAGTAGCTGGATCTACCTGGATTATTTTCTTTTCTTTTTTCTCAGCAACATATCTAGGCAAATGTTCTCTTAACATGCATGCATGGTTAGGCATCTTAGGAATTTTAGCAATATTGATCCCTTTTTGCTTTCTATCTTGCTGATCATCTTCTTGCCTTGGAGCAAGATGGAGTCTAGAACTGACTTGTCTGGCTAGTTTTTCAACTAGGACAGGGTCATTACTCAGATTTGAAGTAGATGCAAAGGATGATCTAGATGGATAGGGATTTACAAATTGGGATGCTTGGAATCTGTGAGAACTACTTGATGATGTGGAACACTCTTCTGGATTATAATCCACATATGGCTTTATGTTAGTGCTGGGATATGCATGGGCCATGGAATAACTTCTCTTAAGAGGCTGTTGTCTGGATGGCTGTTCATCTTCTACTGGTTGGACCAAGATAGTTTGATCTGGGATTGATTGTAGTGTAATGGGTGCTACTCTTCTGGATTGGAAGTAAGGTCTCTCTGAAAATCTATTTCTTTGAATTGAAAGATCTACAAACTAGGGTTTTTGTTTATCTAATAGTTGTTGAATTATGGGGAAGCCAATCTCAAAGCTAGTGTGGTCAATAAATTGGCCATAATCTAGGAGGTTAGATGAACCTTGTACAAAACCTACCCCTATGGGAAAAGAAACCGGTGGAGATACAGTATTAAGGAGTCTATAAACACATCAGCCTCCAATGGTAGAGTAAACAGAACTAGGCATTAGGGAGATACCTTTGACTTGTAATAACAGGCAGAATGCAGAAGAGATAAATTTAAAGATATTGCAATTAATGGACAAGATTACCTTTCACACGAGAACCCAAACTGGAAATATTCCACTGTAGAGAGAACAAAATCTTTTTTGCTTCTAAGACTTCACTATTCTCGGCAAACAAACCTATAAGAGTTATTTTCAATAATGAAAATCCTTCTGCAAAAATGTCATTGCAGCCCAAATCTTTTTCTCTCACATAATTTTCACTTGTGTTAGGATCTGTATTAATAACACCATTATCTGGTAAAGACTTCCACCAATTTCTAAGTTTTCCAAACATAAGTCTCACAGCATATAGAACTTTGCTAGCATCATTCCATGGTGAACCTCTAGTATCAAAGTAGTTTTCTAGGGTGTCACACCAGGTGCAAATAGCATCATATGGATCTACTAACTTATCAATATTGAGGATATAGCCTAATGTTGCATAACCAATCAAATGTTAATGGATAATATTCTACTCTTGGCAGGCAATATCCATGCGGTTGTTCAATATATCCTGATGGACCACACAATACTTCTTCAATGGACCAACCAAAATTTTTCTAAATGTGATCAAAGAATTCATTCATGTTGGGTTGCAAGATTCTCTCATTGATTCCCAAAAGGATATTAGAATAGTCTTCAAATTCTATTTGAGGTATTGTTATGCTATTAATGAAACCAAATTTTGCAACCTTCAACAGATTTTTCTTATCTCTATAAGTCCAGTACATAGGAAGAACAGATGTGATGCAAATATCCATTTGTAGACCATTCCTTAGTATAAAGTCAATTTGTGCTTCTTCTAGACCAAAAACTTCAAGAAAATCATAAGAGTCAGAAGGAGTGAGAATTCCTTTTTCATAACTTTCTCTAATCTTATTCCTTAACTCATCTAGCCATTCATTCAAGAAAAAGACTTCAAGAATTGGAGAAATGATTTCTGTAGGCAACTGTGGTACCCAAATTGGTTGTCCTCTATCATCTATGCATTCATAGATTTCAACTCCATCCTTCCTTGTCATTGTATCACCAATTTCAATCAACATGCAGACTGGTTCTGCAATCTTTACCATTTCTCTAGTGAGACTATCTACAAGAGGATTGTTTTCTCCTTGAATCCATTCAATATCAAAGTCATAGCTAATGAAATCCAGATACCATCTTGCAATGTGTCCATGAGCTAGATCTTTGTCAAGTTTCTTCTTGAGTAGTGATCTCATAGGTTGACTGTCTGTTCTGACTATAAAGTGTGTTCATTTCAGAAAGATCTTGAATTTTTGAATTCCTTTCTTGACAGCAAGAATCTCTTTCTCATAGATAATGTATCTACATTCAGTGTCAGTAAAAGTACCTGACCTGTAACCACACACTTGAGATCCCTTTAAAGGAATTTCCTGCAATAAGACAGCACCCCAAACATCATTAGAGGCATCAGTATATAAGATCAAGGGAAAACCTTCTTCAAGCAGATGCAATGTTGGCAGATATTGGCATTTAAGTTTGATCTTCTGGATTATCTCTATTAGCTCTTGAGGTCATGGTCCTACACCTTCCTTTAGTTGGTTCTGCAACTTCTTTCTGTCTTTAGCCAAGCCATTGTAAAATGGAGATACATAATTCAAACATCCAAGAAATCTCTGAATTTGTTTAATTCCTACCAAAACATTTGGAAATTCATTAATGTGTTTCAGTATGTGAGGCTGCAATTTTATCTTTCCATGAGACAAAATCAATCCAGGAAAATCAATTTCTTCTTGGCCTATCACAAGCTTTTTTGCAGACAGACATATTCCATGTTGGTTGATAGTATTATACAGAGATTCCAAATGTTGCAAATGCTAAGTCATATCATCAGAGAACACAATAATGTCATCAATGTAAACAACACAAAAGTCTTTTAAACTTCTTAATGCTTGATCCATTTTTCTCTAGAAGTAGGCTGGAGCAGTTTTTAACCCAAACGACATTACATTTCATTCATACAAACCTTGACGGACAGAAAATGTAGTTTTATACCTGTCTGTATCCTTTACCTTTATTTGCCAAAAGCCTGATTTGCAATCAAACTTAGAAAATATTTTCTTTGATGCTACTCTCATGATTAGATCATTAATGAAAGGAATACGGCAATTGAATGGAAGAATTATATCATTCAGAGGTTTATAATTTATAGAAAACCTTTTCTTTCCTCTGATCTGCTCTGCTCTTTTATTTACTAGAAAAGTTGGGCAACTGAATGGACTCTTGTTGTCCCTGATGAATTTGCCTTCTAGCAATTCTTGTGAATGCTCATCAATCTCTTTTACTTCAGATGGACTCATGAGATATGCAGGTTCAAATGGAATCACGGATGAACATTCTGGTTTGATTTTGATTTCACATTCTTCATGGTCTTTTGACCAGAACTGTAAAGGATTCATGCTACAACATTCTTGTTCAAACCTAATCTTGAATGGTTCTAGCAAAGGAGGGAGCTTCTGCGTTGCTAGATTTATATTCTCTTTCTAAGTCATTCTGGGTGACTTCTTTTCTCCAGGTTTTCTATTTAAAAACTTGTGATTCACAACCTTAAGTGCTGGGATCTTTATTTGGCCATCTTCATGACGAAGTGATATTTCATGAACTCTCAACACAAAAGCCTAATATTTAGTGAGGAAAGTAAAACCTAAGAGAATATCTCCTCTGAGTCCTTTAACCTCAATGAAATCTGTCACAAATCTTTTACCTTGAATTTCTATGGGAACATCTTGTGCATATCTTCTATATTGCACATCTTGTCCATTAATTGCAATACTAGCAGGAATCTCAGGTCTAGGCTTCTAGAATTCGTGAGGAATAGCATTGGTATTAGCAAAATTCCTAGAAGACCCAGAGTCTACAAAGGCATCCATAGGTACAGGTTTATAACCAGGAAATTGGAGATTAATGCACATGTAAGTACAATTTTCAGCAATAAATAAGGCGTTTGCTGGTTCATATGTTTTAGCAGGTTTGGAAGATTGTGTAGAATGGACAATATTTCCAGATGTTTTGGTAGGAATTAAACAAATTCAGAGATTTCTTGGATGTTTGAATTATGTATCTCCATTTTACAATGGCTTGGCTAAAGATAGAAAGAAGTTGTAGAACCAACTAAAGGAAGGTGCAGGACCATGGACTCAGGAGCTAACAGAGATAATCTAGATGATCAAACTTAAATGCCAATATCTACCAACATTGCATCTACCTGAAGTAGGTTTTCCCTTGATCTTATATACTGATGCCTCTGATGATGTTTGGGGTGCTGTCTTGTTGCAGGTAATTCCTTTAAAGGGATCTCAAGTGTGGTTACAGGTCAGGTACTTTTACTGACACTGAATGTAGATACACTATCTACGAGAAAGAGATTCTTTCTGTCAAGAAAGGAATTCAAAAATTCAAGATCTTTCTGAAACCAGCACACTTTATAGTCAGAACAGATAGTCAACCTATGAGATCACTACTCAAGAAGAAACCTAACAAAGATCTAGCTCATGGACGCATTACCAGATGGTATCTGGATTTCATTAGCTATGACTTTGATACTGAATGGATTCAAGGAGAAAACAATCCTCTTGCAGATAGTCTCACCAAAGAAATGGCAAAGATTGCAGAACCAGTCTGCATGTTGATTGAAATTGGTGATACAATGACAAGGAAGCATGGAGTTGAAGTCTATGAATGCATAGATGATAGAGGACAACCAATTTGGGTACCACAGTTGCCTACAGAAATCATTTCTCCAATTCTTGAAGTCTTTTTCTTGAATAAATGGCTAGATGAGTTAAGGAGTAAGATTAGAGAAAGTTATGAAAAAGGAATTCTTACTCCTTCTGAATCTTATAATTTTCTTGAAGTTTTTAGTCTAGAAGAAGCACAAATTGACTTTATACTGAGGAATGGTCTGCAAATGGATATCTGCATCACATCTCTTCTTCCTATGCACTGGACTTATAGAGATAAGAAAAATTTGTTGAAGGTTGCAAAATTTGGTTTCATTAATAGCATAACAATTTCTCAAATAGAATTTGAAGACTATGCTGATATCTTTTTGGGAATCAATGAGAGAATGTTGCAACCTGACATGAATGAATTCTTTGATCACATTCAAAAAAAATTTGGTTGGTCCATTGAAGAAGGATTGTGTGGTCCATCAGGATATCTTGAACAACCTCATGGATATTGCCTGCCAAGAGTAGAATATTATCCATTAACATTTGATTGGTTTGCTAAAGCTGTATTGAATGATCTCATTCCATCACTGCATCCAACTCTCGTAGCTGCAAGAACTAAAATGGACATTGCATAGCCAGATCAGATAGAAAAGATCATCTATACTTTTCATCCACGTTAAGACAATTTGGATATCATATTCAAACCAATACCACGTGAACTTCTACCACCCACATACATTTCTAGTTTTGGCTAGCACATGGGCTTGTCTGTGCCGTGATGTCGGCCATGTTATGATCCGACAGCAGGATGCAACCTTGTTTAAAAAAAGCAAGATCCTCATATCTTCTTTTGAGTGTAAAGTGGGTCGTCCTTCGCATACGGTGTGCTTAATGCGAATAATAATGTATTTTCCACTATAGTTAGTGCTTACGGATATGACTACCTAATAGCTATCCTCCTCCTACAATGTTACTTCATGTCCGTTTCCTATGGTCAGACTTCTATAGTAGTTTATAATTTTGAAGTCCGTTTGGACTTATAAATAAGGTCTTCTCTCTTTCATTTGGCATTCAGAGTTGGAGAGATCAAGAAGAGTCTAGTCCATAATTTATAAGAATCTTGAGTTTTAGGTCCCAGGATAGTAAGATTCTGCTCTTGTTCTGCGCTTCTAAATGATCTGAACAATCAGAAATTGCTTTTGTAACATTCTAAAATATAATGAAAATATGTTGTTTGGATTTAATGAGTATTCGCCAGAAATGGTATATCCCTCCACCTCTATCTCCCTATCTCTCGCTTATCTCCCTTTCTCTATCATCCTTCCACAGGTCTCTATCCCTATCTCTCTAAACATCTCACTCACTCTCTATCTCCCTATCTCTCCTAAGCTATCTCCTCTGTCTCTCTACCTATATCTATCTCTCCCTATCTCTTACCTCTCTCTCCCCTATCATTCCTCTATCTCCCTATCTCTCTAGACATCTCTCTAACTCTTAATCTCCCTATCTCTCCTCTTCGTCTCCTTTATCCATTCCTATCTATCTCAGGTCTCTATTTCTCTGTACCTAGCCATCTCTCCCAATCTCTCTATCTCTTGCCTCTCTCCCCCTATCATTCCTATATATCCTACCTCTCTCCTCTATCTTTCCCTCTCCCTTATCGACAAAGGAAATGGAAACAAGAAAACTAGGATTCCCTTTCTCAGGTTTAGGGTTTAGGGCTTAGGGAAATTATTTAGGGTTTATGGTTTAGGGGTTAGGGTTTAGGATTTGGGGAATTATTTAGGGTTTATGGTTTAGGGGTTAGGGTTTAGGGCTTAGGGGAATTATTTAGGTTTTATGGTTTATCTATTCAAAAGTGCCTTTGAAATACTATGAGATACCTTAGTATAAGTAAATCATATAAAAATCAAATATATATATATCATCATAATCCTATATAATTTTTATAGTTTGTCCAAAATCTCTCCTTTCATATGATACTATCTTTCCAAAATTTGGATTGTATTTTATAGCTAAAATGCCTGAATACTAAACAAAAAAACAACGAAAACAATTGAGAAAAAGAAAACGGATATCTATTTTGAAAAACATAAAAAGCAAGAAAGGCTCACGTTTTTGCAAACTCATGGCTTGCAAAAACGTAGTGTCATCTCTAAAGAATGGATATTAGAGGTGAAGAACGGATATCTGATCCGAAAAGGTAAGATCTTTCACATTTTTTTTGTTTGTTTTGTATATTCAAGCAATTTTTTTGGTTTTTTATGCTAAGTGGGTATGTTTTATATTTTAATTAGGTAAAATGGATGCACAAAATGAAAACCCAAACCCTCCCCCTCCAATAATAGAAGAGAATATTCAAAGAGATATTGATCAAATAAGTAGGATCATATAAATGTATCGCCGCCACCCTCAATTGTCTACAATGGCATCGAATTTAGAGGGAATCATTAATCATGTTCAAACCTTGTCAACCCAACATGAATCATTTAGACAATGGCGAGAAGCTAAGAAGGCTGAATATGCTAACGGTTTGTCATATGATGAAGTCAAAGAATTAGGGATTACAAAAACTATGTTAGCCCAATGCTTTTTCAATCCTAAAACCAGATTGCATGTTGATGTCCGTAAGCCCAAGTTTTCAATCAAATGGTGTAATCATGAGGGCATTAGTCAAAACTTTTGGGATCATTAGTGGACAATTTTTTATAAACCACCCAACAACAATTTAGATGTACCTTTATATTTCCTTTGTAAACTCTATGCAAATTTCATCATGGGTCAACATGTTAATTGTTTTGATTTTAGAGAGTTTCAAGGAGTGGGTAAGGGAATGCCTCAAGATAGACCTAGGGCAATGAGACAAGTACAAGGTCCCTATATTCCCCCTCCTACTATCCCTTCTCCACCCCTAATGCAGTACCCAGACATTGTTTCAAATGCAACACAACAGGGCCTTAGTGCCATACACTCTTTGACCGAGCATTTGATTATACAAACATCTCAGTTTGCACAAGCACATGATGAAGGTGATGATATTGGATCACCTAGTTCTACTAGACCATCATCGTCCACACATGTATGTGTGCCCCATCATTGCATTTCTTGCAATCATTTATGCTTAGGTCCTATTATGGAGAGTAGTGAGCCACCGTTGAATGCATCAGAGTGTGATCTGCATTCACGAGATGAGGCAATGGGGTCTAGAACTCAAGCTGAGGGGTTAGGGACAAGAGTAGAAGCTACCGGATCAGTGAACCATAGAGGAAGAGAAATGCATGAGTAATCTTTTATGCAAGTAAAATTTAAAGTTAAATTTTATGGTTTATTCGATTTGAATATATAAACAAATTTATTAGTACTAATGTATCTAAGTGGGATAAAAGTTGATGACAGAGTAGGAGTTGATAGAAGTTCATCATGGAACTTTGTCTGCCATCTAATTTGGCTTGGACTTGCCAGTATAATTTGTTCTACACATCAACTTTTTTTTATGCATTTATTTCTTTGTGAGTAATTATATATTAATTTATATCTTGATGTTAATTTTATTTTATAGTCAATCGAAAATGGGAATGATGTGGCATCTTTGCCAATAGTCTTTTCTCAAACTTTTGATCGACCAAAGGGACTATCATTTGTAGAACGACTTTCTCAATGCCAACAAAGGGTGGAGGTAATTTGATTGAATTGTACTTTAATTGATTATTTGTGTGCAACACATCTAACCTTTTTAAATGTATGCATTTCCTATTTTGTTTAATAATTATATATTAATTTATTTTAATGTTACTTTGCTTTTATGTAGTCTCTTGAGAATGTGAGTGATGTGCCACCTTTGCTATCATGCTTCTGTAGGACACCTGATCGTCTTAAGACAAAATCATTTGCAGAACGATGTTCAAACAACAAAATAGAGTCAAGGTAATTAAATTAAATTTTTCTAAATAATTGATAGTTTATCTAGCAGTCTTATAGTTGATTGTAGTGATTTAGATGTATGTTAATAAATGAAATTTCTTAATTGTAGTTGATAAGAATCTATTTACTAACTTTAACTTATTTTTACTTACCATTGAAGAGATTAATCAAATTTGTGTTTTGACTTGTTAATGCAGGAAACTTTGCCTCCATCAAGTACTAGACATTTTGGTACAAAGAGGACACTTTTTCAGGATCCATCACAGATTGAGGGTCAAGTGGACTTGTAGTATTTGATGTAGCTATTTGGCATGTAGATTGTATATAGATTTTGAGACATGGCATATGCCACATTTTGTAAAAAATGTTTTGAGTTGGCATATTTGCCAAATTTTTGTACATGTCTACCATTATGGACTAGATTTTAATATATATACACCTTGATATACAATATAATTTAAATTCTTTATGTGCATGTCATGATACTTCCCATGATGCCATACATTATGATGATAGTTCTTTAGTCCATTGATGATATGTTTAGCATTGAGAATGGTTTTAGATCAATAGAATCAATAGAATCAATATGACAAAATTCCTTATACGCCCTAATCAAGCATAGTAGCTTAAAATCTAATAAGGTCATGATAGACCATTTCATCATGTATTTAGTCTTCATCTTGTCAAATTTTGTAAATATGTCAAAGTTGTCATATGAAAAATATAAAACAAATGCAAAAATATGGAAGATGAACAGTCAAGTACTCAAAAGTTAGTTGGAGACTATTGGTTTCCCTCAAATCATGTATAAATATGCATAAACCTCCGTGGAAAAGGCATTGAAGATGTATTGAAAACATTTTGAAGATGAATTGAAGAAAAGTTTGAATGAAATTAATGTCAAGAAACTCTGTTTTTGTAGATTTTACTATTTTCTTGCTATTTCTTTGTTTAGTATAGCCCTGTATGGATGTGTTAGGGCCTAAGAGAAATTGTAATTGAAAGCTAGTGGAATCTACTTTCTTGTGTTTTAGGTGCCAATAAGGCCAATAAGGACACTGGGGGCACATTATAAACATAAAAAACTTACATCTTGGGGAGAGGTACCAATAAGGCCAATAAGGATACTATTTCAGTTGGGTGTGTGTGTGTGTATGCAAATCCCATTTATGGCCGAGAAGCTCTCTATTTACTATTATTCAACTCTCATTGATAGGAGGTTGGCTCTACAACTATTGCAATTTGTGTATGAAAGCTAGATGCCTACGAGATCATATATATATGTATGTATGGTTATGGTCAAGTAGCTCTCTATTTACTATCATTGAACTCTCATTGATAGGAGATTGGCTCTCCAACTATTGCAATTCAATCCATTTGTAATGATGCCTCTATCATGTTGAGTTGGATCCTATCTTTGCATCAATTTAAAATTATGAAGATCACAACACCACACAATCCTCATTGGGTTGTTAAACTGCACAAAGTAATCATACAAGACAGTCATTCATGAAATTACTATGCAAAGAAGGTTTATAAGTTGCATTAGGGTTTGTATAAATGATCTAATGGATTTATAAGGTTGTCAAATGCCAAAATGGATGATTTATATGAGTTTTGGGACTGTCATAGTCCATGTACAATGTGCCCTTTATGATTGTTAAAAAGATACACATGGCTGTCCAAAACTGCCCTTTATGACTATCCTAAAACAACATCGTGTATATGCTCATAAAAGCCATCAAACTCTAAGAATAAACTCATCATTGGATAAGGAGTGGAAGGATAAAGCCACATTCCCAAAAACCTCTTAAAATCACATGTCTCCCCTTATGAAAACTAGGGTCTTTGCCGATACATTGTTCCGTAAGAGAAAAGTTACTTAAGATCCTAAGAGCAAAAACCTTGCCAAGTGCCATATTTTTTGTTTTCCTCATTGTGGAGTCAAATGGACTGCGCCAACATGTCAGGGTGGGTGGGTAAATGCTAGTGGAGGTCTCGTTATGTGAGCCAGGCGTCTCAGTCATTCCCGGCAAGAGGCTACCGACAAAGTCCCTCAAAATCCCTTAGACCAAAAATGCGCCAAACTTTGATGGAGCAGTTCTTAGAATTCATGACAGTTGGGAATGTTGTGTTTAGACCTATAGGTGCATGTGGGGTCCGTTGACAATAACCTCTCTCATTTTTGGTCAACTCCATTCCGTTTGACCGTGCTGAAATCAAACGCATTGTTGCAAAATGCTTCAATTTGATGCAGTGGAAAGGTGCTAGGTGTGACATTTTCTATTCCATAGCTCGTGGGGTTGAACAAACTGTGCCAAAGTGTTGGGGTGGGCGGGTAAATGCCAGTGGAGGTCTCATTTCATGTGCCAAGCATCCCAGTTGTTCCGGGAAAGAGGCTACCGGCAAAGTCCCTTAAGATCCCTGAGACCAAAAATGTGCCAAACTTTGACATAGTTCTCATAATTTGTGATAGCTAGAAATGTTGTGTTTGGACCTATAGGTGTACATGGGGTCCGTTGACAATAGCCTCT
Source organism: Cunninghamia lanceolata (assembly GCA_027924645.1). NCBI lineage: Eukaryota > Viridiplantae > Streptophyta > Pinopsida > Cupressales > Cupressaceae > Cunninghamia > Cunninghamia lanceolata. Next base: position 20,358,180 of record BSBN01000049.1, read on the forward strand.
CTCATTTTTGGTCAACTCCATTCCATTTGACCATGCCAAAATCAAACGCATTGTTGCAAAATGCTTCAATTTGATGCAGTGGATAGGTACTAGGTGTGACATTTTTCATTCCATATCTCATGGGGTCGAACGCACTATGCCAACACATTGGGGTGGGTGGGTAAATGCTAGTGGATGTCTCGTTTTGTGCGCCAAGCTTCCCAGTCATTTCGGGCAAGAGGCTACCGACAAAGTCAAAAGTTGCTAGGATTGAAATATTGCATTCCATAGGTCCTGGGGCCGAACAGATTACGCCAACACATTAGGGTGGGCAGGTAAATGCTAGGGGAGGTCTCATTTTGTGTGCAAAGCATCGCAGTCATTCCAAGATATAAGCTACCAACAAAGTGACTTTGCCGGTAGCTTACAGCTCAGAAGGACTGGGAGCCTTGGCATGTAAAACAAGACCTCCCCTAGCATTTACTCACCCACCCCGATGTGTTGGTGCAATCTGTTCAGCCCCAGGACCTGTAGAATGCAAACTTTCAATCCTAGCAACTTTTGACTTTGTCGGTAGCTTACAGCTTGGAACGACTGGGACGCTTGGCACACAAAACGAGACCTCCACTGGCATTTACCCACCCACCCTGACGCGTTGGCATAGTCCATTCAACCTCATGAGCTATGGAATGAAAAATGTCACACCTAGCACCTTTCCATTGCATCAAATTGAAGCATTTTGCAACAATGTGTTTGATTTTGGCACAGTCAAACAGAATGGAGTTAACCAAAAATGAGAGAGGTTATTGTTGACAGACCCCATGTGCACCTGTAGGTCCAAACACAATATTCCCAGCTATCATGAATTCTAAGAACTGCTCCGTCAAAGTTTGGCACATTTTTGGTCTCAGGGATCTTAAGGGACTTTGCCGGTAGCCTCTTGCCTGGAAGGACTAGGATGCTTGGTGCACTAAATGAGACTTCCACCTGATGTGTTGGTATAGTCTGTTCAACTCCACGAGCTATGGAATGAAAAATGTCACACCTAGCACCTTTCCACTGCATCAAATTGAAGCATTTTACAACAATGCATTTGATTTCGGCATGATCAAATGGAATGGAGTTGACAAAAAATGAGAGATGTTATTGTTGATGGACCCCATGTGCACCTGTAGGTCCAAACACAACATTCCCAATTGTCACAAATTCTGAGAACTGCTCCATCAAAGTTTGGCGCATTTTTGGTGTCAAGGATCTTAACGGACTTTGCCAGTAGCCTCTTTCCTGGAATGACTGGGATGCTTGGCACATGAAATGAGACCTCCACTGGCATTTACCCACCTACCCTAATGTGTTGGTGCAGTCCGTTTGACCCCACGAGCTATGGAATGAAAAATGTCAGACATACCACCTTTCCATTGCATCAAATTGAAGCATTTTGCAACAATGCGTTTGATTTCGGCATGGTCAAACAAAATAGAGTTGACCAAAAATGAGAGAGGTTATTGTTGACGGACCCCACGTGCACCTGTAGGTCCAAACACAACATTCCCAACTGTCACAAATTCTAATAACTGCTCTGTCAAAGTTTGGCACATTTTTGGTCTTAGGGATCTTAAGGGACTTTACCGGTAGCCTCTTGCCCAGAATGACTGGGACGCTTGGCACATGAAATGAGACCTCCATTGGCATTTACCCACCCACCCTGATGCATTGGCATAGTCTGTTCAACCCCACAAGCTATGGAATGAAAAATGTCACACCTAGCACCTTTCCACTGCATCAAATTGAAGCATTTTGCAACAATGCGTTTGATTTCAGCACGGTCAAATGGAATGGAGTTAACCAGAAATGAGAGAGGTTATTGTAAATGGACTCCACATACACCTGTAGGTCCAAACACAACATTCCCAGCTGTCACAAATTCTGAGAACTACTTCGTCAAAGTTTGGCACATTTTTGGTCTCAAGGATCTAAGGGACTTTGCCAATAGCCTCTTGCCCGGAACGACTGGGATGCTTGGCACACAAAACAAGACCTCCACTAGCATTTACCCACCCACCCCGACGCGTTGGCATAGTCTATTCAACCCCATGATGAGCAAAACAAAAAATATTGTTCTAGTTGACACATTCTCAATCATTGACATGGATGATATCTCAGTACCATTCCTTTAGGCACAATATGAGCTTCCAAGGGAAGGTGCAATTGTGAGGCTGGAGATGATGAAAAGTGTGCCTCATTCACAATCATGTTTTACTTGTCTTCAATGATGATTCCTTGATTCAACTTAATCCTTTGATAATACATTTTAACCTCCTTGTCAAAGCGTACTTTCAAGGTTGCTTGAGCAAGAGCTAGCGCCTCAACATCTAGGCACACTTTTGGTGTTCAAGAAGCATGAACTAGCACCTCAAATAGTAAGGCACTCATTCTAGGTTGTTTGTTCAATAATTGGCACCTTGTATTCTTTGGACATTCTTTCAACTTGTGGAGACAACCTCAACTTGCAAGATCAATTCATTATCAAGGTGCATATCCAAAGTCATAGAGATATGAAGTGGTGCCTCAATAATCTAGGTGCACATTTGATGGTGTAGAGAGGTAGATGTGTGCCCAAGTCATCATTTGATGCCTTCAATAACTATAAACTCCTTTGATGATGCATTTTATCCTTCCAATTCAATATCTAGCCTTAGGTGCACATTTTAGGTTGATCAATCATAATCTAGTGCCCTAAGTATGAAGGCACACTTTTAGGTTAGTTTGTCAAGGATTAGTGCCTTCATTTCTAGGCACAAGTTTGGAGTTGAAATACATCAAAATAACAAGTTTCTTCATCACTTCATATTGTCACATGTTGTAAGCCATGTATGTGAAGATGTAAACATAGTATTGGTGACATGAGAAACACTATTACATATTCTTAAGTGTTGTAAATATGCATCTTCTTATTTAATCATGTGTTGTAAATGAAGGAATGCAATGATTGCAATATGTGCAGAAAATAGAATTTTTGATAAGGATTGAAAGGAAATGTTAAGAAAATGCAATTGGCAAATGTAAATCCAAAGTGTGGAAGCATAGACAAGGCATGTGAATAGTTTGGCATGACACCTCAAAGAGATGCTATCTCATGGAATGCAATGATTGCAAGATATGCACAAAATGGATTTTTTGAAAAGGCTTTAGAAACTTTGAAGCAAACACAATTGGAACGTTTAAAACCAAATTCCATATACATATATGCATAATGTCATGAAAATAATGTATAGTGTATATATCAAGCCATATAGGCATGTACAAATAAAACCATATGGGTATATACAATGATATACATCGATAACATACAAAAGTATGTTTACAAAGTCAAATAGGCATATGTAACAAAATGTCCCAAAATCAAATCTCCTATGGATTGCTATCAAATAATCTATGGCTCTTTCTAGGCCATGAAGATGGTGAACCAGTCAATGACTCATCCTTTATCTCTCATCGACTAGACCTCCTCGATAGAGATTTTTGAATTTCCACCTATTAATACAATCAAACAACGTGCACATTAATATAGAATTTAATATTCAAATTATATAACATGACATAAGTAATCAACCACTTAACACCAATTCGTGATCCCTCTTGATCATTTGTTGTCTCTTCTTCTGTAGAGCTAGATGGGTAGGGGAGGTGACGTCCTGTGAGAAGCATGAACAAGCAAATTTAAGTAAATCCCAATTCTTTGCCAACGGACACTCTGTAATGTCCATGTCGCTACTACAAATAGGTATCTATTTTATTATGTACATTTGGATTCTAGACTAGGGATTCATTTTATTATTCTATAAAATTGTAAATTACCATCTAATTTGAATGTTTACACACTAATCCACCTAGGTATCAACTTAATAAAGCTCTAGATATAAGCCATTATTTGATTTGAGTAATCTTACTTTGGACACATTTGTGAAGACTCCTAAAGAGCCTGGGCATACAATTGTAAAGATGATATTGCCTCCATATAAGCATAAAGATGATATATAATTTTAGTTTGTTGAAGGCCATGTAAATCAGTCATTGATGAGGACTCTACTACACCTAAAGTTGAGTCCTTTGTTTGTAACTTTTAAGCATGCAAAGAGGCAAGTGACATGTAATGCTTAAGTAAACATGAGTCTCAACATGATTTAGTTCAACTTGATGAGATGTCTAAATATGACACATTTTAGTTTGTATTGCATGAGGACTTCCTTATTCATGCATATCAAATTTATAATTAGGTATGTTTTTCTGAAGTGTATGAGTTTGAAGCTTTCAATTTTTGTATTGACTCACTTGAAGATGCTAGCAGCCATGTGAACATGATTAATATGGGATCCAAGATTTGTCCTTTTCCCATGCATTTGGAGTGGATTGTTGGCCCTTATGATTATTTAAATAATGTTGGCCTAGCATTTGAATAGTTGCTTCATGACATGGATGGGAATAGATAATGTATAGACTTTATCACACTTTAGGGTTTTCCCATTATGCTAAAATGTTATGACTATCCACTTATTCTATTTTAGGCTATCATCAAATGAGGAGCTTCTAAAGGCAAAACTTTTGTCCCAAAAGAAGGTACAATGTTATTCGTAAAGACATTAGATTGTTAAAATACAAATTCAAGGGTAGATATTCCTTGGGCTATTTTAGTATAGAGAAGAAAAATTGCAATATATGACTATCCTAGGAATTAGAATGGTTGATCATAGGATATTTAGGACATTTTGATATTAATGGATGGATTGATGGATGTTTAGGGAGTTTAAGTTTAAATGTAATGTATGAGAATTCTTATTTATGAAGGATCTAATAGGTCTTATGTCTTATTTGCAGGCCATTCAAGAAAGAAATGAAAAGATATCAAGGACTATCATAACACCTATTACAATTAGGTGCATCAAAGGATTGTCATCCAGGACCTTACCAATATGGGAAGTTATCAAAACCATGTCATGTTTAAAATTAAAGGCTTTATCACCTCTTTGTCCCTATAGGCCTATTAGAACAATAGGTCACATTTTATTCATATACCGGGGTTGAGAATAAACACTAAGCATTTTTAGTTATGGCAAGTGTAAATGGAAATAGATTACAACTTTAGACAATCTATCCTCTCCTAGATTGCATTAACTGGGTGGAAATTAAAAATTCCCTATCAATGTCCTTTATATATTGAAGGTATGGGTGAGAAAGGTAAACTTTGCATGTTGTAGACAAGGCCTCAAATGTAAAATATATTATGACAATAATAATAAGGGCTATTAGGCATGAATGCTATCACTATTATAGATTGTCAAACCAACCATAGGCTGCCATAATCGTACACTGCTGACTATCATACCTTTAGGCATGGTGCCATGAACCTTATGAGTAGAATGCATTGGTATTTGTGAGAAATGTATTGCTTATGTTAAGAATAAGTATTTATATTGTTTTAACATCATCAAAAGGTGGACTACAAACATGACTTTGTCAAAGGAAAATTTTAGTGGCAAAAATCTAAATATGAACTATTGTGCCATCTAAGCACAATCATGACCAACATCAAGGGATAGTCAAGGCATGGGTGTCTTAAGAAACACAATTGAAATTATCCATGGATATTTGAAGTAATTCACAATATTCATGATCAAGAATCAACTCTGACTGTCTCAACAGTGGTAAATTTGGCTTCAAGACAATAAAAAATGAGCTTAGGGATTCATTATCCCCAAGTAATAAAGAAGAGTAACCGTAAGTGTTGACCTTCAATTTCATTATATAAGAGGATGAAGAAGGGGCCATAGTATTTTCATACCATAATACAACATACAAAAGGAAAATCATGAAGTCAAAACATGTGCAAAGGGTATCTATGTTAAAGAGGAGAGTTGTGAATGGACGATGACTATCACTGTCAAAATAAGATATAGTCTCACTAAGGATAGATAGGTGATTTGTGGATTGTCATGACTACAAGGCATAATAATCTTGTGTATGAAGAGGAAAGAAATATAAATAAAAGAAGATTGAAGGATTGTTGCACTTGGGTACAATAATCCTAAAGGATTGTCATGCTAAAAGGATAGTCAACAGTACAAAATTCATATTTCAAGGCTATCCTTAATCTCATTCACATGTTCCTAATGTTGGTTTGATTTGCATGGAGTGAGATGACACTATCAGGATTAATTGAAAAGGTGAAAGGGTTTGGTACCAAATTTGGTCACAAGTGTAAAAATTGCAATAAGCTTGAGAATATTGTTCACTAAACCTAGAACTATCACCAAGCAACATCTGTTTCATAAGATGTGATCAACAAACATGTAATAAAAATGGATATCAACCTTCTTGGTTATGCATGCTTGATAAGAGCCCATACTTTTCACAAGGAGCTACCAATTTTTAACTAAATATTTCCATTAGAAACGGATAAAAAAATGTTCCCCCAAATGAGGAAACTAGATTGTTAATTAGAATTCTATGTGTAATGTAATATGAAACAATAGATACACCTATAAATGACCAACTAACTTTAACTTCTTGTATTATTGCCTCGATGTTTCAAATATGTTGCTTCTCTTCATCCAAAACCAATGGTACAAAAAATTTCATAGATCAAGGAAATGGATATCCATTTCTAAAATGGATATCCGTTTTCAGAACAGATATCCGTTTTGAGTTACTTTTACCTAAGTAAAACAGATATCCATCTTGCTTTGGTACAAAGCAAGACAGATATCCATTTTGGTTGTTGACTTTTCATGGATTCTAACATGTTTTCATGTTTTAGTCTCTTCTTCGAACTTCACCCTTCGTGCTGATGACTTTTTTTTATGCAAAATTGATAAAACGAAAAGGGTTTATAGAAAAAATTGTTAGCTTTCTAAAAATATAAGATTTGTTTGGTTATCATTTTATTAAATAATTATTAATAATTTTCTATATAATGTGTCTCTGAAATCCTGATGGACACACTGATTGAAAAACATCCATAACTTTCAAACCATTTCACCTTTTTGAGATCCGAAACCTACGTCACACTCTATGCTTTTCTGGCTATAGGTTAAAAAAAATTGAATTTTGATTTTTTTTATTGAGTTAGGTTGGCTGGAAAATTACTTTTTATTTTTTAAAAAACGTCATAGTAAAAAAATCATAACTAATTATTTTATTGGAAAAAAATTTCAAATAAATATGCATCACATCTGGACATGAGTCCTCTACTTATTTTGAAAGTTTCAAAAAAATATATATTTTTACTCATAGTTAGGTTGGCTAGACAGACACCCACTTTTTGCTTTTTTCTGAAAAATTTAATAGTTGTTCATTGAAATATTCAATTTTCACTAAGTAAGTTTAGTTTTTTTTTTTAAAATAGTAGCCTATAAACTAGATTCAATTCTCTACAAATTTCATTCTTACATCTTTTTCAAATTGTGTAGATAATCCATTCAAATTTTCACATGAACTTGATAAAGTCTAATTTTTTGTATTTTCATTGCCAATTAGAGGTATAGTTTGGCCCATCATGATCCTGCACATACCCTCCATCTATTTATTATGCACAACAATCAATTGTCTACATAACTCCATCATAACAACCTTATCACTGGGATATCGTGGAAGCATGTATGGATATCTAGGATAATATCCAACTCTTAAGTAAGTGAAAGTTGAAAATTGCAAAAACAAACAACCAAAAGAATTGACCACTTCCCAGGCCCAATCTGATACTCTCTTCTAGTCAAGCTCATTATCCCAGAGACACATGAAGACTGAAATGAAAGCATCATTAACTCTACAGAAATGTTGAATTGATCCCTTGAGAGTAATTTGTGGATAGTATTGATAAATTGGAACTAACCTCCGATCACCATTTTAAGTTAGACGTGGAAAACTCCTCATACTTGCAGCAGTATACATCAAATATGAAGTCATATAAAACTAGAAAGTTGTATTAACTTTCACCAGTTGATCATTTATAGTATTACTGATCTGTTCTCCCCAAAAAATCTTTTGTTGGCCTTTGAGAATCACTTTAATATATGTATACATGCATTCATGAAAATTAGATAAAGAAGGAAGACCTTTGATCTGACTTAGCAGTGTAATCAAATCACTTACCTCCTTAACAAAATCACTTCTCATGGGATCTTTTGGCCATCTAGACAAGTTGCTCTGAGGAGTTTTTAGCCACTTACTATTAATATGTTTCTTTGCAACTTCAACATCTGCATCATAATCTTTTTGCCCTTGAGCAAAATCTATCTCACCAACATTCTCAATAGGACACAAAGATTTTGTCAAGAAACTTTGCATCTAATCTCATGATTACATTTCCTTGAGAATCAAACATAGTCTTGGTATCTCTATTATAGTGGCTTGCCACTTAAAGAACAAATTTTGGGTTATGTGCTGCGATAGGAAAAGAAGCAACCAGATGAATGTTACTATTGATAATCCTCTACATGTATCGAGAAGGATTAGACTACTTTGTTCTATCCATGAACTCAGTCATGTCCACATGACCAATCTCTATGTCTCTTATCTTGTCCACATTAGACTGTAATGAAGTCACGGGGAAAACCCCTTGGTAGTTATACTTCATGATTTTGGCCTTTGATGGAGATGACTCTGACATCAGCTTTGTGAATAGGACTGGAAATGGTGTCAACTGCAGATGCTTGATGAAACTACGAAAAGTCATGATCTCATAGTTAGGGGAAAAATGGGCAAATTAGGTTTACTGTGAATTGATGATCATGAACATGGGAACATGCATTAAAGGGCTTGAGAGCACATAAGTCGAGAAAATAGGTGAAAGCAGGCCAAAGGTATTAAAAGGCAAAACTTCCCAGTGTTAGGAAAATTTTTAGGGTGACATGCATGGGCAACCAAAATGGTCACTCCTGCATGTAGGGTATCTCATTTAGCATGCATGGTTGATCAGAATAACTGATATTACATATTGGAGGAAAAACTTCAAATGTTCAGATGCGAAGTCGGTCTAAATGACCGCTCATCCACCTTATTGTCGAAACCTTAAACACATGTAGTAGCAGCAGTTTTTACCACTTGAGCATGTAATATTAAAAGTTTAATTTCCATGTAGAGGCAGCATTTTTAACTGCCCCTACATGCGGGTAAAAACAAAGGCAAGGCAAATGTATCAGTGGTGGTTTTCATCGTCGATACATGTGGGTTGATTTAAGAAAGAATGTGAGGGCGACGAATTTCACCGCCCTTACATTCAGGGTTAATGTTGAAGTATGGTCAGCGGATTTCATTGCGGGGTAAGTGCAAAAAGATGGGGGGCCAAAAAGTGGCCAAATGATTTTTTTTTTAAATAATACATAATGCGAGCATGTTATGAACCACTATAAATAAAAAAAGGGCTGTCATTTTATTTCATTTCTTTTTTTCTCCTCTATCCCCACGGCTTGCAAACCCTACAAAGCGTGCTCGCATATTGGAAAAGCCAATTCAACAACAAAATCTTGTTGATTCATCGCCAAAATGCCGCCACGACGTCGAGCACACCAAAGGAGTGAGTTTTATTTCTTTTCTTGTTTGAATTTGCTTCTAAATAGGTAGGTTTGAGTTGTTTTTTGATGTATATTTCGTTAATTGTCAGGAAATGTTAATGCACCTCCTCCTCCTCAAAATCCACAAAATCATGAGGAGGAAATACCTGTAGAACAACAACCTCCTCCATCCATTCCTTGACATGCCCCTGGAACACAAGAAAATATAATGGGGCAAATTGAAAACAACAAAAAAGAAATTGAAGATATAATTGCAAGGTTGAAAGATCCTTCCACTTCAAACTTGCATAGGTCCACGCTTGTTGAATCTCTTGAATCTATGTTATCAAATGTATATTCAATTAGCAAGCAAATAACTAGTTGGACGGATAAGAGGAGAGAGTTTAGAGAATATTATGCAAACAAGCTGTCATACCAAGATGTGAAAACCTCAACACTATACCTTAAACCCTAATCCCTCAACCCTCAACCCTAAACCTTATCCCTAAACCCTAATCCATCAACCCTCAACCCTAATCCGTCATCCCTCAACTCTAATCCCTCATCCCTAAACCCTAAATGCTATCCCTATTCCTAAACCCTCAACAGACTCGATACTATACCTTAAACCCTAATCCCTTATCCCTAAATCCTAATCCCTCAACCCTCAACCCTAATCCATCATCTCTCAACTCTAATCCCTCATCCCTAAACCCTAAATGCTATCCCTATTCCTAAACCCTCAACAGACTCGATACTATACCTTAAACCCTAATCCATTATCCCTAAACCCTCCAACCCTATCCCTAACCCTTATACCCTCCACACTCTACTTTAACCCTAATACCTCGACCCTCAACCCTATCCCTAAACCCTTGACCCTTGAACCTCAACCCTCAACCCTTGACGTCAAACCCTAATCCCTCAACCCTTAACTCTGATCCCTCGACCCTCAACCCTATCCCTAAACCCTAAACCCTCAACCCTCAACCCTCAACGTCAAATCCTAATCCCTCAACCCTTCACTCTAATCCCTTAACCCTAAACCCTATCCCTAAACCCTCAACACTATACCTTAAACCCTAATCCCTCAACCCTCAACCCTAAACCTTATCCCTAAACCCTAATCCCTCAACCCTCAACCCTAATCCGCCATCCCTCAACTCTAATCCCTCATCCCTAAACCCTAAATGCTATCCCTATTCCTAAACCCTCAACAGACTCGATACTATACCTTAAACCCTAATCCCTTATCCCTAAACCCTCCAACCCTATCCCTAATCCTTAGACCCTCCACACTCTACTTTAACCCTAATCCCTTGACCCTCAACCCTATCCCTAAACCCTTGACCCTTAAACCTCAACCCTCAACCCTCGACGTCAAACCCTAATCCCTCAACCCTTGACTCTAATCCCTCGACCCTCAACCCTATCACTAAACCCTCAACCCTCAACGTCAAATCGTAATCCCTCAACCCTTCACTCTCATCCCTCAACCCTAAACCCTATCCCTAAACCCTCAACACTATACCTTAAACCCAAATCCCTCATCCCTCAACCCTAAACCTTATCCCTAAACCCTAATCCCTCAACCCTCAACCCTAATCCATCATCCCTCAACTCTAATCCCTCATCCCTAAACCCTAAATGCTATCCCTATTCCTACAACTTCAATAGACTCGATACTATACCTTAAACCCTAATCCCTTATCCCTAAACCCTCCAACCCTATCCCTAATCCTTATACCCTCCACACTCTACTTTAACCCTAATCCCTCGACCATCAACCCTATCCCTAAACCCTTGACCCTCGAACCTCAACCCTTAACCCTTGACGTCAAACCCTAATCCCTCAACCCTTAACTCTGATCCCTCGACCCTCAACACTCAACCCTCAATCCTCAACTCTCAACATTAAACCCTAATTCATCAACCCTAAACCCTAATCCCTCAAACCTAAACCCTATCCCTAAACCATCAACCCTCAACACTATACCTTAAACCCTAATCCCTATCCCTCAACCCTTAACCCTTTAAACTTAAACCCTATCCCTACACCCTCAACACTTGACACTATATCTTAAGCCTTAAACCCTCAACCCTCAACCCTCGATGTCAAACCCTAATCCCTCAACCCTTAACTCTAATCCCTTGACCCTCAACCCTATCCCTAAACCCTAAACACTAAACCCTCAACCCTCAACGTCAAATCCTAATCACTCAACCCTTCACTCTACTCCCTTAACCCTCAACCCTATCCCTAAATCCTCAACACTATACCTTAAACCCTAATCCCTCAGCCCTTAACCCTAAACCTTATCCCTAAACCCTAATCCCTCAACCCTCAACCCTCAACCCTAATCTGTCATCCCTTAACTCTAATCCCTCATCCCTAAACCCTAAATGCTATCCCTACTCCTACACCCTCAACAGACTCGATACTATACCTTAAACCCTAATCCCTTATCCCTAAACCCTCCAACCCTATCCCTCATCCTTATACCCTCCACACTCTACTTTAACCCTAATCCCTCGACCATCAACCCTATCCCTAAACCCTTGACCCTCAAACCTCAACCCTCAACCCTTGATGTCAAACCCTAATCCCTCAACCCTTAACTCTAATCCCTTGACCCTTAACCCTATCCCTAAACCCTAAACCCTAAACCCTCAACCCTCAACGTCAAATCCTAATCCCTCAACCCTTCACTCTAATCCCTCAACCCTAAACCCTATCCCTAAACCCTCAACACTATACCTTAAACCCTAATCCCTCAACCCTCAACCCTAAACCTTATCTCTAAACCCTAATCCCTCAACCCTAATCCGTCATCCCTCAACTCTAATCCCTCATCCCTAAACCCTAAATGCTATCCCTATTCCTAAACTCTCAATAGACTCAATACTATACCTTAAACCCTAATCCCTTATCCCTAAACCCTCCAACACTATCCCTAATCCTTATACCCTCCACACTCTACTTTAACCCTAATCCCTCGACCCTCAACCCTATCCCTAAACCCTTGACCCTCAAACCTCAACCCTCAACCCTCAACGTCAAACCCTAATCCCTCAACCCTTAACTCTAATCCCTCGACCCTCAACCCTATCCCTAAACCCTAAACCCTCAACCCTCAACGTCAAATCCTAATCCCTCAACCCTTCACTCTAATCCCTCAACCCTAAACCCTCAACACTATACCTTAAACCCTAATCCCTCAACCCTAACCCTAAACCTTATCCCTAAACCCTAATCCCTCAACCTTCAACCCTAATCCGTCATCCGTCATCCCTCAACTCTAATCCCTCATCCCTAAACCCTAAATGCTATCCCTATTCCTAGACCCTCAATAGGCTCAATACTATACCTTAAACCCTAATCCCTCTACCCTCGACACTCTTATTTAACCCTAATCTCTTGACCATTAACCCTATCCGTCAACCTCAACCCTCAACCCTCAATCCTCAACTCTCAACATTAAACCCTAATTCATCAACCCTAAACCCTAATCCCTCAAACCTAAACCCTATCCCTAAACCATCAACCCTCAACACTATACCTTAAACCCTAATCCCTATCCCTCAACCCTTAACCCTTAAAACTTAAACCCTATCCCTACACCCTCAACACTTGACACTATATCCTAAGCCTTAAACCCTCATCCCCAAAGCCTCAACCCTCAATCCTTAAACCTTCAACCCTAAACCCTATCCCTAATCCCTCTACCCTCGACATTCTAACCCTAACCTCGACATTAAATGCTAATCTATCAACCCTAAACCCTAATCCTAAACCCTCAACCGTCAACACTATACCTTAAACCCTAATCCCTCAACCCTCAACCCTAAACCTTATCCCTAAACCCTAATCCCTCAACCCTAATCCATCATCCCTCAACTCTAATCCCTCATCCCTAAACCCTAAATGCTATCCCTATTCCTAAACCCTCAACAAAGTCGATACTATACCTTAAACCCTAATCCCTTATGGGTGTGTGCAAGAAGTTGTGTCCACTTTTTGGCCAAAAAGTGGAAGTGTTTTCCTTGATTTTCAGAATTTGTCACATTTGACCTAAAAATTTGAAGCACTTAATGGTGGAATCTTGAAAAAAGTCACTAAATATGAAATGTAGTACTCGGAGTCTAGTTTCCAAATATGTAATGTTTTTCAATACCCAGATGATAGAAATTGATTTTGAATAGGCGTTTCTAAAAACCATTGTTTAAAAGTCACTTTTTTTTTACTATACCATGTACGTGTACGTCATCCATATTTTGACCTAAATAATCATATTTTTCAAAATCCTTTTGGGAAGAGCTTTGTAACTCACTGAAGCACGTTTTCCATATTTATTTGTAATTTTTTATTGAATAATTTTTTTGTTATTAATTTTTTATTGGTCATTTTTTGTCGTTTAAAAAATCATCGTGTACGTCACGCATAAGATGACCTAAACTTAACATTTTTTGAAATTTTTTTTTTTAAATTGAAAAGAATTGTCTAAAGTACGTTTTCATACAATTTTTTTTACAAAAAAATATTTTAATAAAAAGTTATTAAAATATTAAAAAACCCTGATAATTCAAGGTTATGAACATATTTCATCAGAAATTGATTAAAAAATAGAAAAATTAATTTAATTGTAAAAAAATTACATATTTAGAATCTACATTGTCTCCTCTATAATGGGTTTTAATTTCGTCAAAATATTCTGCAAAATAGACCTTTAAATATATGCCCAAAGTCACTATTTTGTTGTGACATTGACAGGGCCTTCAAGTTGCAGGTCAAACTAGGGCCTTCAAGTTGCAGGTCAAACTAGGTCCAGAGGTCAAGGTTGGGTCCCCAAAGCATTTTCTGAAGCGGGTTACAAAGCAAAACCCGAGCCTAAAATTCAAATTTTGAATAATAGGATCTCGTTTATAAAACACGATCCCGTTTATAAAACGAGATCCCGTTTCTTTATCCATCAGACGTGAATAAAACGGGATCTCGTTTTATATAACGGGATCCCGTTTTATATTTGCCCCTTTTTTTTAAGAAGACTGTACTATGACTGTCATTTCTGCAACTTGCCCTACAGTACGGCCGACAGCGACACTTGCAGCATTCTTTGGCATATTTCTTTCTTTTGCAGGTCCATCAACTTGAAATATTGTTGGTACTTTGATAGAAACCATCATGGAGATGTTATTTGAGTGAAATTTTGTTGAATTGGTACTTGTTTGAAGGACTTGAAACACATTCAAGTTTTTGACATTCATTTGTACATGCTTCATAAATTTTTTAATCATGGGATCACAAAGTCGTAATAAGAGGAAAGATAGGAAGCTATTAACTCCTGAAGAAATTGAAGCAAAGAGAGTGAAGGAGGCAAAAAGACAAAGAGATAGAAGAGTAAAGATTCAATCAATGAACAATGCTGAAGCATCCAATTCCACAACTATTGAAGATAAAAATATTGAGGAGACCATGGATATAGATGATGCAAGTTTGCAAGAGGTGAATGTGGAAACTAATACGATTATGCAAACTACTCCTGGTATGTCTTCAAATCACTCTATTAATGCTATGGAGAATATTTCAATGGGCACAAATCCAGGTACTTCTTCAAATCCCCTTTTGAATGAAATGGAAATAGTGTTGATAGGAGATTTAAAACAAGCTGGATATAACAATGTTGAGATTGATAATATTCGTAGAGATCAAAATTTGAAACAAATTGTAGTTGAAAATGAAAATGAAAATCCTTTTGTTGAAAATGAAAATGAAAACCCATTTGTTGTTGAAAATGAAAATGAAAACCGTTTTGTTGTTGAAAATGAAAATGAAAACCATTTTGTTGTTGAAAATGAAAACGAAAATCTTTTTGTTGAAAATGAAAATGAAAATCGTTTTGTTGTTGAAAATGAAAACGAAAATCTTTTTGTTGAAAATGAAAATGAAAATCGTTTTGTTGTTGAAAATGAAAACGAAAATCCTTTTGTTGAAAATGAAAATGAAAACCATTTTGTTGTTGAAAATGAAAACAAAAATCCTTTTGTTGAAAATGAAAATGAAAACCGTTTTGTTGTTGAAAATGAAAATGAAAATCTAGGAAGTGATGTTGAAAATGAGAAATATTTTTTCAAAATTGAAAGAGATGTTTTGGATAATCTTCCTGGTAAAATTTCTTGGAGACAAATAAGAACACATGCCAATAGATTATACAAGGAATTTTTTTATCGTAAAAAACTATCATTTCAATGTCAACTAATGATGCAATTAATGAGAATGTGGAAAATGAGAAAAGTAATGAAAATGTTAGGCATTTTTGTTAAACCAAGAAGAAAAGATCAATCACTAAAACATGCTATGTCTACTGTTGCTAGTGCCATTGAGTCTATTGGAAGTAATAGTCGATCCAAAGATAAAAATGCAGCAAGACGAGCTATAACAACTGCTATAGTGAATAAAACAACTTTGAATAGAGGAATGGTAAGCAATATTAGTGGAATTCTAAAAATACATCCTAAAACATTGGTAAGACCGGCAAAAAGAAGAGAAAGGATAGAAAATGATCCAATTAACCAATGTTGGAGTTTTAGTGGTCGACTCCCAAGATCTGACATGAAACTAAATGTTGAAATCAGATCTTTGATCGAAAAATATTGGCATGATAATACTAGGGTATCGTCTAATGCTAGAGATGTTTTAAAATTAAGAGTGGGGTCCAAAGTTCACGATCCTCATCCAAAACACCTATTAGATACAACGCAAACTGAATTTTATAAAAAATTTTGTGATGAATTAGTGTTACCTAGTAATATTAAAATAAGTCAAAGATCTTTTGAAAAATGCAAACCATGGTATGTAAAGATTAATAAGGAACGAATATCTTGTTGTTGTAAAACGCATGTTCAATTTCATTATTATTATGATGTGTTTCAATATATGATCCTCAACAAATAGATAATCAACAAATGATTCAGTGCCCACATTATCAGATGATGCACGTGTAGCTGAAGTGGGTGCAACTGCCTGATCAGGTCCATAACACAACTGATTGCAACTCGTACATGTATGAGGCATCGACGCATGTGGAGTGGCACTAGGACCACTTCCATCATCAACTCCTCCATGCTCTCTAACTCGAGCTACCATCATAGAAGTCTACTCATGTAGGCTACCTGAGAGTGAACTCAATGTGCCTAGTGTGGATACCACTGCACGATGCTCAAAGGGCGAAGGAATGGCAGCAACAGGAGGGTCAATAAGAGGTTGAATAGGCACCGGTCATTGGGGATCAACCCGTGCCCCCAACCTCTGTTGTGGCATGCCACCACCAACACCCTGGAATGATCTAAAATCAAAGTAGTTGGGTTTTTTATTCATAACAAACTCTACATATAATTTTCTCAAAAAATATAAAGGAACCTCACAATTAGCATGAGGTGGGTAATCAAACACCATCCACCATCTATCCCAAAAATTGGCAGACATTCCTTCATGCCTACACCACCTAATTGATATTCTTTTCTTATTTGCAGGAATAGGTTCATTTGTAATGGGATGTCTAAAATATTGTGCTAAATGAGCTTTTGTGGCATGAATTGTTCATTGCAAATGGAATTCAATTTTTCTTGTATCAAATCCACATTTTCATTTATTATGGCTCGCAAGCGAGCCTGGTCAGTTCCAGGTGGGGGTGGAGGTGGAGGTGGAGGTGGGTCATCTGCAGGTGGGGCATCTAGAGGTGGGGCATTTGGCACTGGGGGTGGCGGTGGGGGTGGGGGTGTGGCCGGATCATCTTGTGCATTAAGGAAGTCCTCAACATCAAAGTGAATATCATCTAGATTCATGATGTATATATAAAAATCGAGATATGAACCTGCATATATATACATATAAACATACAAACTTCAGTACAAATTTAAAATTAAATCAAGAATATATATATATATGTTTCAAGAAATTACACTTGAAATAAATTTAAATTAAAAACATACAAATAATGTATACATGCATGTACAAATTTCAAAATGTAAGAGAGCTATTAGGGCTACCATTCAATAATGATTGATACAATGGGCAATATATATTTTAAAATTTCAATGTGCATTTAAGTAAGGAAACTTCTCTAGACAATCATCATGTATTTCTTAAATGTGAATATGCATCCCAAATTTTAGAAGTTATTTTAAAGAAATATGGTGCATTTAGGAACTTGGTGATTGTTGG
Source organism: Cunninghamia lanceolata (assembly GCA_027924645.1). Classification (NCBI taxonomy): domain Eukaryota; kingdom Viridiplantae; phylum Streptophyta; class Pinopsida; order Cupressales; family Cupressaceae; genus Cunninghamia; species Cunninghamia lanceolata. The sequence goes on from BSBN01000049.1 coordinate 20,375,928, forward strand.
GGTAAAGAGGAATATATGATCATGCTAGAAGAGGCACTGATTAGGCTCATAATTGGCCAAGGTTGCTTTGAATAAGGTTAAAACAAGGAGATACCCATGTTGATATTCACACCCTTTGGTCCACACCTATATTGGGATGGATTAAGCTTGAAATTTTGATGGGTAGCCAAGGGTAATCCTAGTAGGAGGAGTATGTTTATTAAGAGATGATAAGGGAAAACCTCTACCTATCTTAAAGCTTATGATTTTGGTGTCAAGAACAATAATATGGTAGATTCTAGGGCCATGATATCCAGGGCCTCAAGATGACTTGGAAACTAAACAAGATATCCCTTAGTGTGGAAGGAGATTCCAAGATCAACATTGATCATATGAAAAAGCATAGATGAAGCTTGTGGTTATTGGAAACTATTATATATTGGAAGCTAGAAACTTGGTGAATACTTGTTTAAATCTATCTCCTTCAAACATATCAATGGGGCCACCCTAGGATAAGGCTTGTGTAATTTGTCCCACCACCCTAGGATAAAGTTTTTTAGTTTATTAGTAATTCTAACACTACTTTGAAACTTATTACTCTAGGGTTAGGGCCACTATAATTTTCCCTACCACTAATATATCTTAAGACACCTATTGGTTTATATGTTTGATGTCATTGTAGTAAATTAATTTCCCCTACCACTATTGATTGAACAAAACTATACCATATATATTAAGTACTCTAGCTCAATGATCTTAAGATTAATGAAATCAGGACTAACTATATCATCATTATGCTTAGATACACCCAACATGCTAATCAAGAACTTAATTACCTTCACAACCCTATTATCATTGTATCACTCCTATTAGGGAGTGGACTTGGATGGGGCCAAAAGATTCTTTACCTCTTACAATTGTGACTTTGGGTTTGGCATGGTCAACTTGGAGAGGTTGTGTCATGGCATATCCCTATAAGAGGATGAAGGGTGATAGGAGGTTGTAGGATGGCTAAAAGCATTCACATGATGATAATGTTCAAGTTTAAATTTCAAGATATGCATCATGGTCTACAAGGTTCTCTTGTTCAGAAGGTTCATCATATTCTAGACAAGGAACTCACAATCATTGGTACCAAATTCAAGACCTCCTATTACAAGTCTCCATATATAGCTTTAAACATAACACCTATAAACACAAAATTTATAGGGCTTGAATACAAGCCCGCCTCCCAGTTAGGAGACTTCCAAATAATTGGTGAACTCACATGCAATAAGGGAATAACACATGCATACAAAATATGTAGAAGAAATCCCTGTAGCATGACTCGTGATTAATTAAAGTTAGGGTTAGGGTTTCAATTAGGATCAGGCTTAGGGTTAGAATTGAGGTTAGGGTTAGAATTAGAATTCAAGGGTTGCTAAATTAGGGTAAGTATTAGAGGATATTTCTAAGATTTAATGAATATAAACCTTCATGTCTTGATGCTAAATTGGACGATTCTATCCACTATGAGAATTAAGATGAGGAGGAGGTGACATAAATCCCTCCTATCAAATTCAAACAATGTTAAAAATGTCAAGGAAGTGGTAGAGGCTTTGTAAGGCTTGTGTAATTTGTCCCACCAACCTAGGATAAAGTTTTTTAGTTTATTAGTAATTCTAACACTACTTCAACTTATTACTCTAGGGTTAGGGCCACTATAATTTTCCCTACCACTAATATATCTTAAGACACCTATTGGTTTATGTTTGATGTCATTGTAGTATATTAATTTTCTCTACCACTATTGATTGAACAAAACTATACCATATATATTAAGTACTCTAGCTCAATGATCTTAAGATTAATGAAATCAGGACTAACTATATCATCATTATGCTTAGATACACCCAACATGCTAATCAAGAACTTAATTACCTTCACAACCCTATTAGCATTGTATCACTCCTATTAGGGAGTGGACTTGAATGGGGCCAAAAGATTCTTTACCTCTTACGATTGTGACTTTGGGTTTGGCATGGTCAACTTGGAGAGGTTGTGTGGCATATCCCTATAAGAGGATGAAGGGTGATAGGAGGTTGTAGGATGGCTAAAAGCATTCACATGACGATAATGTTCCAGTTTAAATTTCAACATATGCATCATGGAGACCTACAAGGTTCTCTTGTTCAAAAGGTTCATCATATTCTAGACAAGTAACTCACAATCATTGGTACCAAATTCAAGACCTCCTATTACAAGTCTCCATATATAGCTTTAAACATAACACCTATAAACACAAAATTTATAGGGCTTGAATACAAGCCCGCCTCCTAGTTAGGAGACTTCCAAATAATTAGTGAACTCACATGCAATAAGGGAATAACACATGCATACAAAATATGTAGAAGAAATCCATGTAGCATGACTCGTGATTAATTAAAGTTAGGGTTAGGGTTTCAATTAGGATCAGGCTTAGGGTTAGAATCGAGGTTAGGGTTAGAATTAGAATTCAAGGGTTGCTAAATTAGGGTAAGTATTAGAGCTACAATTATGGTTTGGGTTATGGCTAGAGTCAGGGTTACAATTACAATTACAAGTAGCTCGTTAGGGTTGGGGTTAGGGCTAGAGTTAGAGTTACAATTACAATTACAATTACAAGTAGAGTTAGGGTTAGGGTTATGATTAGGGTTATAATAAGGGTTAGGGTTTGAATTGCATATAGAATTAGGGTTAGGATTAGGGTTAGAATTAGTGTTAGGGTTAGGGTTGGAATTGCATATAGAATTAGGGTTCAATCTAGCTAGAAATAGATAAATTAGTCAAGATGGTTCTAGCTCAATTTTGTTTCCTATTTCCTAGAAAATGCAAAACTAGTTATTGTTTTCTATTTAGTTGTTAGTCCCAACTCTTTCCTTTTAAGAAGTATATCAAATCTAATGTAGTAGTAGATACTTCTACATATACAAGTTTCTGTTAGGAGAAAATATATTTTGCCAAATATATTTAGAGTTGTCTATAGTGTGTTCCAGGGTAATCAAATGATGTAAGTCACAATTTAGAGGGTTGAGGGATAAGTTTGTGTTGAGTCTATAGGACGTGTTTTCTTACATAGACCGAGCTCCATAATCTAGGTGTCTCCATGTCTAACTCAAATGTTTCAACTTGGTCCATATTATATCCAGATTAATGATAAAATTATATATATATATGGCTATGCACAAGATCCATGACCATATCAATGTTTGGTAGAGAAAAGTTATCTAAGTTGGGGTAGATCCTTTTTTGATGTCTCAAAAGTTAGTGCAAACATGAATTCCCTTAGTTTTCTTGTTAACTAAGACCACATTAGATCTACCCATTTAGGATAAGTAATAGTCTGAATGAACCCTGGACATCCAAGAGTTTATACAATTCTTCTATGACCACGAGGGCTACTTGGGGGTGCATTTTGTGTAGCTTTTATTGAATATGTTTGGCATTGAGGTGAACCACAAGATGATGCATGACTTTAAAGCTGGAGTCTCAAGGCATAGATCACCATAAGACCACATGAAGAAATCAATGTAATATTTAACATGGTGACATGGTTATATATGCCTTCTTTGATGTCAAGGTCCAGTGGAGCTACTATCTTAGAGAGTTTAGGGTCCAAGCTTCTATTCACAGGTTGATGTTTATAGCATGTCCTCAACAAGGAGAGGGGAGTCATGTCTTCTATCTAAGTGGTATCTAATGGAAGGTGAAGTTTGTCAAATTGAGGAGCTCTTGGGAAGTGTCCATTTTTATTGTATCATTTTAATAGATCACAAGTTTCTTCTTATATAGATTGTTGCTATTCTGCCTAGACTAGGGTGCCTCAGGACTAAAGGGTTCTTTCTTTCTCTCCAAAATAAGCATATATGTAGGTGTTAAGTATGGTGGAAAAGTCTTTCTTATGATTACAATGGGGATGTGGTCTTGACACTTCATAAGTTTCATGATGGCTTCATCATTTTGGATGTGATAAATTGGTTTTATTATGGTTTGTTGTAATTTTTTTACATGATAGTTAGCTATTCAATAATGCCTTTAAAATACAATGACATACATTGTTATAAGTAAATTTTATAAAAACCAAATATATATATCATCCCAATGCTATATAATTTTTGACAGTTTGTTCAAAATCTCTCCTTTCATATGATACAATCATTTCAAAATTTCAATTGCATTTTCCAGCTAAAATGTTTAAATACAGCTATTCAACACTCAAATTGAACTCAAATTTTGACAGTTTGTTCAAAATCTCTCCTTTCATATGATACAGTATTTTTAAAATTTCAATTGTATTTTACAGCTAAAATGTTTAAATACAGCTATTCAACAATCAAAATGAACTCAAATTTTGATAGTTTGTTCCAAATCTCTCATTTCATATGATACAGTATTTTCAAATTTTCAATTGTATTTTACAGCTAAAATGTCTAAATATATCTATTCAATTCTCAATTTTAAACATAATTTTGATAGTTTGTTCAAATTCTAACCTTTTATTTGATACAGTCTTTCAAAATTTCAATTGTATTTTACATCTAAACTATCAAAAATCAACTACTAATTTCATAAACCCTAAACCCTAAATAATAATTCAAAATTTAAATTTTGATTGTATTTTACATCAAAACAAACAAGGGAAGCTTAAAACAATTCATGGGTAATTTGTAGAAGTGGAAAAATCCACTTACCTGGTGGCTGGATGGTCTCTAAACTCGGGATCCCGTTTTCACCTGTCGCCTGTCGCTGTTGAAAATGGGGTCTCTGCTGTTTCTTTTAAAATTTAATACTTTTTAAAAACGGGATCCCGTTTTATAAAACAGGATCCCGTTATATATAACGTGATCCCATTATATAAAACGGGATCCTGTTTATAACAGGATCCCGTGTTTTGAAACGGGATCCCGTTTCTGGCTTCTAGGTTCGGGATCCCAGGAAAAAACGGGATCGCGTTTTTGGTTCTAGGCTCGGGATCCCGAAGCAAAACGGGATCGCATTTTCTATAAATGGGATCCTATTTTATATAAACGGGATCCCGTTTTTGGTTCCCTGATTTCAGATTTTTTTCTAACTCCGAAACTTCCACCTTAAGTGGACACAACTTCTTGCATTTACCCTTATCCCTAAACCCTCCAACCCTATCCCTAATCCTTACACCCTCCACACTCTACTTTAACCCTAATCCCTCAACCCTCAACTCTATCCCTAAACCCTTGACCCTTGAACCTCAACCCTCAACATCAAACCCTAATCCCTCAACCCTTAACTCTGATCCCTCAACCCTCAACCCTATCCCTAAACCCTAAACCCTAAACCCTCAACGTCAAATCCTAATCCCTCAACCCTTCACTCTAATCCCTCAACCCTAAACCATATCCCTAAACCCTCAACACTATACCTTAAACCCTAATCCTTCAACTAACCCTAAACTTTATCCCTAAACCCTAATCCCTCAACCCTAATCTGTCATCCCTCAACTCTAATCCCTCATCCCTAAACCCTAAACACTATCCCTATTCCTAGACCCTCAACAGGCTCGATACTATACCTTAAACGCTAATCCCTTATCCCTAAACCCTCCAACCCTATCCCTTATCCCTTAACTCTCATGATTAATAGCCTTGAACATAATAAAATTTAAGGGGAACATAACGCGAGCGCGTTATAATGCGCTCGCGTTATGTCAAACATGACAAACAACAGACTTGTGGGAAAGGAAAAATGCAAAGCAAAACATAACGTGAGAACATTATAACACACGTGCGTTATGTCTTGCTTTGGGAATCCCAAGCCTTGGGCTTGGGATTTGCTTTGGATTTCCAACCCAAAGGCTTGGAGTGCCTTATGAATAGTCACAGACGTGTTTTTCCATATTCTTCAAGATTTCACATAATTTCGTTCGTGCTAACCCTCAAATTAGCACGTGTTTTAAGGTCAAACAAATCAAACACCTGGGTAATGTTAGGCTTTCTCTTAGTTATTTGACGATGTGATTTTTTTCACATTTTAACAATGTTAAGCCTTTCATCTTTAATTTCTTTCATTTGTGTGTCCGTTTTTAGGCAAAAACCACTATTTGGTCTTTTTTTCATTGTATATTAACTAGTCATTCAAATTTCAAAAAAAATACATATTTAGAAACTAGACTCCATTCTACAAATATTAAAAAAAGAAAAAAATAATTTTCAATTAGTTTTCAAAATTTATAGGGGTAGTACGGCCAAAATTCTATTTTTTAGGATGTGTCCACTTTGAAAATTAGTAAAAAATCAAATATTCATCAAAAATTTATTAGAAAAATCAGGCATAAACTACATGCTATTAGCTAATTTCTCACTGAAGCAATTTTAAAAATACCAAAAAAAAGTTGACCTTTTGAGGGAGCCACAAAACATGCTATGTTATGTTTTTTTGACAGAAACAACACCAATTTCTATGGCTCCCTCTTTTGAACCCCTTAATCTATGCCATTTTCAAAACAAAATAGTAGTTTAGAAAGTAGACTTGGAGCACTACGAACATTGTTTCGGTTGCATCTCCAAATTTTGAGTGTAACTATGCTCAATTTCTCATCCAAGGCCAGTATTTCCTAATTTCAGAAAAAAAGTGGCCACTTAAGACCCCTTTTTGGCCCCCCATCTTCTTGCACTTACCCTGCCATCCCAACTGACTTGAAATTCATATGAACCAAGGTATTGTCAGTCAAAAATACTGACAACGCACGGGTTAAAAATAGGTTCTAAAATAGGTTTACAAATATTGACGAAAATCACCAATAAAACATAGGTAAACAATACTTATTAAAAATTAGGGTTTAGAAACACAGTTCACAAAATGGAGAAAAAAACAATGACTCATATGGAAATTTAAACGCAACAATAACATTTACAAGAAATGCAAACAATCACTTTATTCACACGAAAACCTTAAATGAAAAACAAAAGCCAAAAATAGAAGCTTACCTTTAAAAAGGTGACCAAAACCTAACTGTGACCACGAGATCAAAAATTTGCCTCAATCTAATTACTCAGAAGTTTATGCAACTAGATGAGCATCAAAGGATTAATAGTTGGTCTAAAGAGAGATTGAGAATGAGGAATAAACAAAATATAATGAACAAAAACCTTTAAAAGGTTAAAACAAATGCATTAATGGTAACACAAGTAACATTAATGTCACTACAGTTTAACTTAATTTTGCCGAGATTTGAACGAGTGACAGAATCGACTGACTATGCATATCAATGTGCTACATGCGTAATCAGTGAGAATGACCGCTCGAACACGTAAAAGATTTGATAGGGAAAAATGCATGGGTGGCGAAAACCACTGCCCCTGCATGTCACTTCAAATCAAAACAAACATGTATAAGTGGTGGATTTGACCGAAATTACATGATGAAATAAGACATATGCATGGGTGGGTAAATTGACCATCGGTACATGTATCTTAGAAAAAATTACTAACACCCTAAACTAATCAGAATTAATATTCCAATAAGCTTATGACCTAAATCAATTTCACGAATCTTGAGAAACCAACCAAAGGGGAATGTCATAAGTTGTTCCAAGGCGTCAAATAACTTTGCACAAGGCCAAAAGATCTTGCCTCGATTTACAAACTTAGAGTGTAGGCTACGAAATGGATAGGCTTTGTAGGGGTTGTCCTACAAAATGAGCTCAGCTGATTTTGAGGACAACATGGTTTTTCACCTTAAAGGGTTTTCCCTAGGTATATCTTGTGTTGTTAGCATTGTACTTGTTTTGATGTGTTGTTACCTTTCTATTAATGTACATCTCATAATCTGTAACTGTAAAAGATAAAAATTTGCATTACATTCCTCATTAGATCAATGTAGGAAGTTATTTCTGCATACCTTGCTTCCTTTCAATTGCTACCGGAACCTGATCACCTTTGGTTCTAGTTGTTGGGTAAAGGGTTTTTTGAGCTAATCTTCATTTGAGTTGGAGCTTGTGTAGAGGATTTTGAAATCTTTGTTGGAAGAAAGAGATGGCGAGCACATTCGGTTGGTTTGAGATAGAGAAGTTTAATGGAGGTAACTTATTGGTAGATAGAGATCTATGGCTCGCAATATCCAGAACCATGCCATTGGGCATGAAACAAGAAGATTCTATCTGATGGATTGGTTCATGCCAAGCGTCTAACATGACTCTGCTTGGTTGATTTAGTGCTCCTGAATATCCATGAAGAGAAGACTACAAAAGACTTTTGGAAGAAACTTGGAGATTTTTATCAGGCTAAATCCCTGGTGAACAAGTTATTCTTGCAAAAGAAATTGTATTCTCTGAGGATGGAAGATTGTGGATCTACCACTGATCACCTAAATATAATCAATATGCTTATTTCCTAGTTGACCTCTATTGGTGTGAAGATGGAGGAGGAGGATTGATGTATGATATTACTATGTTCCTTACTAGATTCACGGGACCACCTTGTTATGGCCATTTGGAGCACCATTATCACCTTCAAGATGGATGAAGTGGTTGCATCGTTCTTGTCTAAAGAGATGTGGAGTAAAGATTTCAAGTCAGTTAAGGAGTCTTCTGGTTCATGGTAGATCTAAAGAGAAGGGAATGAAAAAGGATAAGAAGAAAGAAGAAAAAGCAATATCCAAATACCATCGGAGATCTAAGTCTTCTGGAAAGGCCAAGACTCTGTGTTGGAACTGTGGAAAACTTGGTCATTCCCATAAGGAGAGTGAAGAGGAGAAGAAAAAGAAGAAGAACTATGATTTAGATTCTAACAAGTCCTCTCAAGATGAAGGAGAAGCATTTGTCATTGCATTAGAAACTCATGCATCTGAGGATGTCTGGCTTATTGACTCTGATGCATCTTTCCACATGACCTCACGTCATGGTTGGCTTACAAAGTATCAAGAATGGGTGATGATTCTCACCTAAAGATTATTGGTTGTGGAAGAGTCTTGACTTAATTGAACCCTGATAGACGACTGAAGGGGATCAATGGTGTTCTGCATATCCTTGGATTGGCATGAAACCTGTTATCTATAAGTAAATTGAATGATGTGGGTGTGAATGTTGTTTTCTCGAATGGAGGATGGAAGATGACTAGAGGAGCTATGGTGCTAGAAGGGTGTTCAAATTGGCACTCTGTTTCAGCTTGATGCATGCCCAATTCAATGCAATAGTTCCATTGTTTTGAAAAAGAGAACTTCAAAGTCTTCATCCTCACCATTAGAACCAATAGTGAAGAGGACTATTGCATCTACTTCTGATGGTCGTTCTTTCTGGGTACCTAAGGGTCCTCATTCTATGGAGATGAAACTTTTAGCTAAGAAGACAATGTTATGGAACCAAAGGCTTGGTCACATTGGTGAAAAGGATTTGAGGACCTTGGAAAATAAAAACCTCATTGAGGGTATGAATGACTATAATCTTGAGTTCAATTTTTACGAACATTAAATTTATGGAAAACAAAACCATGTTTAGTTTTATTCCAATTCTCACAAGTCTTCTAAGGTGTTGGACTTGATTCATTTTGATGTGTTTGGTCCTATTAATGTTCCTTCGATTTCAAAATCTATTTAATTTGTTTCATTCATTGATGGTTACAATAGAAGGACATGGGCGTATTTTCTTAAAAGAAAATCTAAAGTCTTTAGTAGATTCAAAGAGTTCAAATCTTTTGTAAAGAATCAGAAGGATAGAAAGAGTAAGTGTTTGAGGGTTGACAATCATTGTGAGTTTTGTTTAGCATATTTCGACAAGTTCTGTAAAGAACATGGGATTAAGACGCATAAGATAATTCCATATACCCCTCAGTAGATTGGAGTTGTAGAGAGGATGAACAAAACGTTGATGGAGAGGGCTAGGAGTATGCTAAGTGGAGCTATCCTTGAACAAAAGTTTTGGGCTGAAGCTATTGCTACCACTTGTTACCTGGTTATTAGGTCTCCTACATTAGCGCTTATTGATAAGACACCTAGGGAGGTGTGGTCTAGTAAAAATCTTTCGTTAAGACACATTAAAGTATTTGGTTATGAGGCATACGCACATGTGCCTAAGGAGAAGAGGTCTAAGTTGGAGAGCAAAGTCTTGAAGTGTATCTTCATCGATTATGGCATCAGTGTGAAAGGGTACAAGCTTTGGGATATAGTGGCCAAGAGAGTTTTGTATAGAAGATGTGTGATCTTCAGAGAGGCCAATCCTTCTTCTATTGTTTTGCAACCAAATAAAGAAGAGAAGAGAGAGGATGTGGTTCAGCTTCCTTCCACCCTTGATAAAGTTGAACCAAAAACATCAATTGGACCTAATGATGGGGAGAGCTTTAGTAGCTTTGAAAGGTCATAAGAAGATGAAGAACCTCAACCTCAACTTTTGAAGAGGTCCACGCAGATAAAGCAACAACCTGATAGGTTTGGTTATTCATTGCATGATTCTAGTTGTATTTTTACTTTGATTTCTAACACTTATGAGCCTAGGACTATAAGGAAGGCTATGGGTATGAGTGATGCAGATTCCTCAAAAGAGACCATGGAGGAAGAAATGGCTTCTGTTGATATGCACCGGACAATTGAGAGGGGGGGTGAATCAGTTGTCACAAAACATAAACACTTTCTACAATTTAAACATTCATCACTTACCCGCAATTATTATGATTTAACAATGAGAGCATGAAATCATAAACTTAACCATAGATACAACATAAAACACAAGAGACACTAGATTTATGTGGAAAACCCCAAGGTGGGGAAAAACCATGGAGAGAATTAACTCTTAATATATATTGCAATCTTGAAATAATGATGTTTAGGCTTGGTCACTCCACGGGCCTAAACATACTGGCTTACTTCCATGCAGAACAACTAGGTCTAGCAAGCTCACTGCCTCAACCCTAAACCTAGCAAGATTATAATAATGGCTGTTAAACCCTGAGGGCTATTAAACCCTACTAGCAACTTACTGCCAAACTCACTGCCATGATCGGCACCTTTCTATATTGTGAATAACAATTCCTTTTCTCTGCTCTTCCTCTTCTTTCTTCTACCTCTTCTCTGCTCTACCTTTGGACCTTTCTTAATATCTTTTCATTTTTTCTCAAGGACACTTTTTCCATGACTCAGCTACAAGTATTTATACACTACATCAACCTTAGAATGATCATCATGGTCAGCATCATAATCATCAACCATTGAAACAATCTCCAAGGTCAGTATTACAAACATTTACAAAATAGGTCCTGATCTATTGCAACATCATGCAAGGGGAATGAAATGTGGATCATGCCTTGCCTTAGCTAGGACTCAAACATGATCTTCCACACCACAACATGCTTCTACAATCTTCCAAAGATCTTTGCAATCGCTGGGATCAACTAGGTTGGCCAAGACTGGTTACACACTACATTATCTGGGAACAATCTTCACACACCATCTCAATTTCTTAATACAGACCAAAGTCTAGATAGGAACATGAATAGGAGACATCCACAAGCACACTATAATCATCAAGAGAAACTACACAAAACTTAACCACTTTATCCACATGAATCTTCTCATCAGAACACATGAACTTCACTATCTTCAACTATCATAAAAGAAAGATAGCTTGCGAACCACCAAACCATGAACCATTGCAACTGTAGGCATTTATCATCATCCTAAACTTCCCTCTAGATCTATAGAGAAAAATACTTTATTGCAGAGGAATGCGGAGCCAAATACTATCTTCCTATCTCAATTGAACTTACAAAAAAATCAAGTTTCACTCTCATGAACACAACTCACTTAGATCTTCATGTGGATGGCTCAGACCTAAAATGTAGCATCCTCAAACATACCTCTAACTTAGTTCCAATCCATAGACCACAATCTTCAAGCATAAATAAATGTGGAGCAGTTTATCGGATTGTTCTTCAGCATACAACTCACTATCTGTACTGTACTTCTTTGTAACAAACTTGTTTCTTCCAGAGAGACTAATTTTCTAAATATCCTCAACATACAAGTCTTCTAAACAAGTAATAGAATAAGATACAGTTGACACTAATGACAACAAGGATATGTTGACATCAATGACAACACTGATTAGGCACATACTTGCAACAATCTTCCCCTTTGTCATTAATGGCAACATATGATGTGAAAAACTGCAACAGCCATTAAGACAAGATTCTCCCCCTTTCTCTTTACACACCTACACTTCTTTCTTTCTCCAAAATTCTCCCGCTTTCTTTTACACATCTGTACTCTAAGTTTTTCACATGACTTCTCTCCCCCTTTGACATTAATGGCAAAGGGCACATACACTCTTCTGTTCTGATCTAATCTCTCTTTTGAATTCTCTGACTACTCCCCCTTAGAAGTAGCCCTAAAAAGCACCAATCCAGACCTCTAAACACTTCTGAACTGATGCACTATTGTGCATCTTAGTTTAGAGCGGGAGGGGTGATTACCCCTAACTTTTCTTTGAGATACTCAAAAGTATCCTTAGGCAAAGGCTTGGCAATAATGTCTGCAATCTGATCCTTGGTAGAAACATACTCCAACTTGACTTCATTCTCTATCACTTTTTCTCTCAGGAAATGATATCTAATGGATATGTACTTGGTTCTTGAATGTATCACTGAGTTCTTTGATATGTTTATGGTAATTGTGTTGTCACAAAAGATTGCAATAGGTTCTTCATACACAATTTTGATGTCCTTCAAAGTCTGCTTCATCCATAACACTTGAGTGCAGCTACATGCTACTGCAATGCATTCTACCTCTGCAGTAAAAATGGATATTAAATCTTGTTTCTTGCTTAGCCAAGATACTAATCTTTTTCCCAAGAAGAATACATCTCCACTTGTACTTTTTCTATCATCCACATCTCTAGCCCAATCTGCATTAGTATATGCACTAAGAGTAAAGTCACAATCCTTAGGGTACTACAAACCATAATCTATTGTGCCTTTTAAATATCTCTGAATTCTTTTGACTGTCATCACATGTGATTCCTTGGGTTCTGCCTGAAATCTTGCCACAAGACACACTGCATGCATTATGTCAGGTCTATTTTGAGTCAGATAAAGTAATCCTCTAATCATAGATCTATACTTTTTCTAGTCTGCCATGGGTGAGTTATCATATTTTCTCAACTTACAACCAGTTATCATAGGTGTGCATATTGGTTTAGAGTCTTCCATCCCAAATTACTTTTACAACTCTTTCACATACTTAGACTGAGCAGTGAAGATACCCTTATCTAATTGACTTATTTGTAGACCTAAAAAGAAGTTCATTTCTTCAAACATGGACATTTTAAATTCACTTTGCATTTTTCTAGCAAAAATTGAGCACATACCTTCATTGCCTCCAAAAATAATAGATCATCAACAAAAACTGTAGCAATCAGGGTTTTTTCATCATTGATCTTGAAGTAGAGATTACTATCTATAGTACTTTTACTGAACCCTATCTATATTAGGTACCTATCGAACCATGCATACCATGCCCTGAGAGCTTGTTTTAATCTATACAATGCTTTCTTTAATCTGCATACCATGTCCCCTTGTTCTGATGACTGAAATCCTTCTGGTTGTTCAATATAGACTTCCTCTTCCAACTCTCCATTTAAGAAGGCAGACTTCACATCCATTTGATAAACCTTGAAATCTTTGTGTGCTACAAAAGCTAGCAACATCCTTATTGCTTCAATCCTTACTACTGGAGAAAAAGTTTCTTCAAAGTCTATTCCTTCAACCTGAGCATATCATTTGCATACCAACCTTGCTTTGTTTCTTACCACTTCACCATTCTCATTCATTTTGTTTCTGAAGACCCACTTTGTACCAATTACATTCTTGTCTACTAGTCTAGGAACAAGATCCCAAGTCTAATTCTTCTCTATCTACATCAATTCTTCTTCCATAGCCTTTATCCAATTCTCATCTTTGCAAGCCTCATCCACAGTTTTAGGTTCAATCTTAGAGATCAAACAAAAAATTACTTGTTCTTCTACATTTTTTCTTCTGGTTAAGATCCCTTTGCTCTTATCTCCTACGATTTTATTTTTAGAATGACTGATTCTTTCATATCTTGGAGTTTTGGTAACACTTACTAGAGCTTGTTCTTCTTCACCTATGTTGTCTTCATGTTGCACCACTTCTGAAACATCTGGATCATTTGACTAATATCCACTTGATTCTGAAGACCTTTTCTTACATTCGTCAACTTTAACATTTGCACTTTCAATGATCTTATTCAACCTCTCATTATAGCACCGGTAAGCCTTGCTCTTGGTGGAGTAACCAAGGAAGATTCCTTCATCACATCTAGCATCAAACTTGCCTAAATCTTCTTCTCTTTTGATATAACATCTGCTACCAAAAACTTTGAAATATTTCACAGGAGGAACTCTACCGTGCCACAATTCATAGGGAGTTTTTGAACTGTTACCTTTTACTTGAACTCTATTTAGGATATATACTGCGGTGTGAATTGCCTCTCTCCAATATGCTTCCAGAAGATGAGCTTCCTTCATCATGGTTCTAGCAACTTCTTGAATTGTTTTTTTCTTTTCCTTTCAACAACTCCATTTTGTTGTGGAGTTCTGGGCGCAGATAATTGTCTCTTTATTCCATGTTCTTCACAAAAGAAATTGAATTCATTTGATGTGAACTCTCCTCCTCTATCAGACATCAAGCATTTGATTTTCAAATCCATCTCACTTTCAACCATTGCCTTAAATGCCTTGAATTTATCTAGAGCTTCAGCTTTCTCTATAAAAAAGGTGACCCAAGTCATTCTAGAATAATCATCAATGAGTAACATGAAATACCTATCTCCTTGCAAACTTCTTACTCTAGTAGGTCCACACAAATCTATATGCACTAGCTCAAGTAGTCCTCCAACTGATTTTTCCTTTCTTTTGAAACTTGTTCTTATCTATTTCCCAAATTGACACTATTTACAAACCAGATTAGCAAGCTTCACAAGCTTAGGCAAATCTCTAACAATCTATGCAATACTTATCTTCATATTATTATCAAAATTTATGTGACACAACCTTCTATGCCATAACCAACTCTCATCAATCTGAGTCAACAAGCAATAGTTCTCATTTCCTTTCAAGTGATAGATATTACCTCTAGTCTTCTTACCAGTTGCAATGACTATTCTGGAGCTTTCCCTGATCTTGCATCCATTATCCTTGAAGCTTAAGTCATAGCCCTTGTCACACATCTGACCCTCACTTAGAAGATTGTGCTTTAATCTTTTCACATACAAGACATCTTTAGTATTATGCTTGCCATCAATAGAAATAGATCCTTTTCCACAAATCCTACCGGTTGTATCATCCCCAAACCTAACTAGTCCACCATCATATCTTTCCAAACCTACAAACTTACTTTTGTCACTAGTCATGTGGTGAGAGAAACCACTATCAATAACCCATTCATCCTTGTCCTTAATGACCTAAGCAGCCAAGGCACTTTCCAATGTTTTTTCTTCCTTCACACAGCTAGGAGAATTAGTAGACACAAGATCTTCCTTAATAGCAATGAACAAGCATTCATTTATAGAGGAACTAACATTATCTGGTTCACCATTATCTAATACTCCATCATAATCAAAATATTCAACATAATAACACTTCTTTTGGGTCATAGACCTGTTCTCATATCTTCTTCTATTTCTTTCAATTTTTTCATGACATCTGGAATCAAAATGACCTACTTTACCATAGGAAAAACATTTGAAAGGAAGTTTTCCTTTATACTTACCGGATCCTCTTTGCAGTCTGTCCACAAAGTTGGCTTTAGCTTCATCTAACTCATCATAATATTCTACCTTATATTTTTCTAATCTAGAAGTACTTCCAAGAGTATTGGCTTTGAAGGATGTCTTAACTTTCAGCAGAGCATCATCTAACTCCCTCATTTCAAAGGCAGTAAGCTTGCCAAGCAACTGATCCTTGTTAATAGTTTTTACTTGCATGAATTCTTCAATTGTAGCTACCTTGTGACAGTAGGACTTGAGTAGAGATAATTTTGATAACAATTTCCTTCCCTTCAAGGGTTCCGCCTAGGTCTTTTATCCCTGTAACAAGTTCATCAACTCTTTGCATAAAAGATGATATGTTTTCATCATTATTCATCTTCAAGCTTTCATATTTTATTTTCAGACTTTGTAACTTGGCTTCCTTCACAGAATCATCTCCTTCATACAAATTTTTCAACTCTTCCCATACCTTATTTGCAGTTTCAAGATCCACCACTTTCATCAATATTGAGTTGGTTAATGAGCTTAGCAAATCATCCTTTGCCTTGATATCTATCTCATATTCTTTGATTTCATCTTCAGTCGTCGGACCATTTGGAGGTATGATGTATTTTGTTTCTATAGCTTTCCAAACTTTGTAACCAAGAGAAAGAAAATGGCTTTTCATTCAAGCCTTCCAAAGAACATAATTAGTTCCATCAAAATGCAGCGCTCCCTTGTTGTAAGACATTTTGGATCTTCCTCAAGCTGTTAAACTTTCTTCAGAGGAAATTAGCTCTGATACCAATTGTTGATATGCACCAAACAACTGAGAGAAGGGTGAATAAGTTGTCACAAAACTTAAAAACTTTTTGCAATTTAAACATTCATCACTTATCCACAATTATTATGACTTAAAAATGAGAGCATGAAATCAGAAACTTAACCACAGATACAACAGCAAACACAAAAGACACTAGATTTACATGGAAAACCACAAGGTGGGGAAAAACCATGGAGAGGATTAACTCTCAATGTATATTGCAATCTTGAAATAATGATGTTTAGGCTTGGTCACTCCATGGACCTAAACATACTAGCTTACTACCATGAAGAACAACTAGGTCTAGCAGGCTCACTGCCTCAACCCTAAACCTAGAAAGATTATAATAAGGGTTGTTAAACCCTATTGGCGGCATACTGCCAAACTCAGTGCCACGATCAACACCATTATGTATTGTGAATAACAATTCTTTTGCTCTTCTCTTCCTCTTCTTTCCTCTGCCTCTTCTCTGCTCTGCCTTTGGACCTTTCTTAATATCTTTTCATTTTCTCTCAAGGATACGTTTTCCATGACTCAGCTACAAGTATTTATACACTAGATCAACCTTGGAATGATCATCAAGGTCAGCATCACAATTATCAACCATTGAAACAATCTCCAAGGTCGGTATTGCAAACATTTACAAAATAGGTCCTAATCTATTACAATATCATGCAAGGGGAATGAAATGTGGATCACACCATGCCTTAGTTGGGACTATGATCTTCCATGCCACAACATGCTTCCATAATCACTAGGATCAACCAGGTCAACCAAGATTGGTTACACGCTACATTATCTAGGAACAATCTTCACACACCATCTCAATTTTTTAATAGGGACCAAATTCCAAATAGTAACATGATTAGGAGACATCCACAAGCACGCTATAATCATCAGGAGAAACTGCACGAACCTTACCCACTTTAGCCATAGGAATCTTCTCACTGGAACATATGAACTTCACTGTCTTCAACTTTCATAAAAGAAAGATAGCTTGCAGACCACCAAACCACGAACCATTGCAACTGTAGGTACTTATCATCATCCCAGACTTCCCTCTAGAGCCACAGAGCAAAATACTTTATTACAGAGGAATGTGAAGCCAAATATATCTTCTTTTCTCAACTAAACTTACAGAAAAAGTAGGTTTCACTCTAGTGAACACAACTCACTTAGATCTTCATGCGGATGGCTCAGACTCGAAATGTAGCATCCTCAAACATACCTCTAACTTACTTCCAATCCACAGACCACGATCTTCAAGTAGAAATAAATGTGGAGTAGTTTACCGAACTGTTCTTCAACATACAACTCACTATCTGTACTGTACTTCTCTGTAACTCACTTGTTTCTTCTAGAGAGGCTAATTTTCTCAATATCCTCAACATACGTCTTCTAAACAAGTAATAGAATAAGATACAATTGACACTAATGACAACAGGGATATGTTGACATCAATGACAATATTGATTAGGCACATACTTGCAACAACTTCTTTGAAGAAAAACAATACTTGGAATCTAGTGCCCTTGCCTAATGGACATAAACCTATTGGATGCAAATGGGTGTTCAAGAAGTTTGGTTCAAATGGAAGCGTTGAAAAGTTTAAGGCAAGGTTGGTCATGAAGGGTTAGTCCCAGGTTGAGGGAATAGATTAAGGTGAGATTTTCTCTCCCATTGTAAAGTTGACATCCATTAGATTTTTTTTTATCACTTGTTGCAGTGTATGATCTTGAAGTTGATAAGATGGATGTGAAGACAACATCCCTTCATGGTGATTTGGAGGAGGAAATTTATATGTCACAGCCTGAGCACTACATTGAGAAAAGTAAGGAGCATTTATTCGCAAGTTGAAAAAGTCTATGTGTGGTTTGAAATAGTCTCCTAGGATGTGATGCCAAAAATTTGATGCTTTTGTGTTGAGTTTGAGATTTTTGAGATCAAAATTAGATCAATGTGTTTATGACAAGGTTGAAAATGATCACATTCTTATTATTACATTGTATGTTGCTGATATGTTGTTCCTTGAGAATGATAAGAATTTGATTTATGATTTGAAATCTCATCTTTTATCACAGTTTGAAATGAAAGATTTAGGGGCAGCTAGGTACATATTGGGAATAGAAATTAAAAGAGTTAGAGCTAAGGGTCAGTGCAAAAAGTTGGGTCCACTTTTTGGCCAAAAAGTGGAAGTGTTTTCCCTGATTTTTAGAATTTGTCACATTTGACCCTAAAATTTGAAGCACTTAGAAATGGGATCTTTAAAAAAGTCACTAAATATAAAATGCAATACTCGGAGTCTAGTTTCCAAATATGTAATTTTTTTCAATACTCAGATGATAAAAAATAATTTTCAATAGGCATTTCTAAAAACCACTATTTAAAAGTCATTTTTTTTAACCATACCATGTACATGTATGACCAACATAATTTGACCTAAATAAAATTATTTTTCAAAATCCTTTTGGGAAAAGATGTGTAGTACAGTGAAGTTTGATGAGGATATTTTTTTATAATTTTTTTCTAAATAATTTTTTTATTAATTTTTTATTAGGCCTAATTGCTACTTTTGAAAACCCCTCGTGTATGACCAACATAATTTGAGCAAAAAAAATCATAAAATTAATTTTTTTTTTCATTGTGTAAAGAATGATGTGTAGATTGATGACATAATTTTTTTAAATTTTTTTTTTAAAATTAAAAGTTATTAAAAAAATACAAACACCTATCATTTCAAGTTTTTGGACCAGTTTTCTCATAAATTAAATATAAATAGAAGAACATGTCCAATAACAGAAAAGAAATGGGTAAAAGCACAAACTTGTGTCACACTTTATAAAGGAATCAACCAACATCAAAAAAACATCTCAACTTCGATGACATAAAAGTGGTCTTTATGTTTTGAATTTTAAAATGATGTAAACTAAGAAAATGTATATCTCTTGTTGAAGTTTATTAGTCTAATTTTTTTTAGATTTTTTTTAAAATTGTTTTAATTTTTTTATCAATTTAAGAGCAGATTTTAAAATGCTAAAAATTTGAAGAAAAAGTGACATTCAGTTGATGTCGATAAACAAACAGAAAAAAATGAATTTTCCCTTGATTTTTTTTTCCCCAAATAGGTGACTTCATTATCTAGGGCATGGGAAAAAAAAAAAGAATTTTTGATCTATATTTTTCTCGTAATAACGTTTTAAAGTCAAACTTACTCGATTTTGATAGTTTTCAGTTAATGTTAACTATTGTTTAATTTTTTTTTCATTTCCAAAAAACAAATTATACCCTTTTGAAGAAGATTGTCTCCTCTAGGGCATGATATATTTGTCAAATTTTAAAATGATGTTTTACTATTTTTTTGTTAGTTTCAAATTAGCCTCTTTTTGAACTTAAACAACCTACTTGCATTATTTTCAAATATTTATATCATAAAATTACTCAAAATATAAAAATATATATATTTCCACATTCAGCACTCTGAGCTCTACAAAAGGGTATTTTTTATTTTTTTAAACTTAATTTTGATTGTAAAAATATTGAGCAGAAGCTGAAAGTTTTAGAAAGTATGAGAAAATGGTGACTTTGTCGTCTAGTAGGATGCCACATAGACGTATTCGATCAAATGGGATTCAATCTAATGGTATTCGGCCGAATCCAATTTGGTCGAACCTATTTGTTTGTTTGTTTTTTTTGAAAAAAATTGTGGTTTTTTATTGTTTTTTAATTAATGAATTATAATAAAATTTAAAAAAAAAGATTTCGAAGGAAAGAGTCATCTTGAAAAACACAATGATGTGAAAGCATTTGTTTGATGCCTTTTTTTAGTTTTTTTAGTTTTTTTTTTAGCTTTTTTAAATGAATAAATTATAAAAATTTGGAAAAAAAGAACCACTAATTTGAACAAGGGCAAATTCATATTCAAAAACACAATGATCTGAAAGTGTTTTTTTAATGCCTTTTTTTGGCTTTTTAACTCTTTGGGGGTTTTTTTAAATTATTAAATTATAGAAATTTGGAGAAAAAAGAACCACTGATTTCAATAGGGGCAGAGTTGTATTATCAGGTACCATGCTCTAAAACATGTAATTGATTAAAACCATTGATTTATTGAATATAGACCTAGATCTTCAAAAAATAGAGGTTAAAGTGTTTGTACATGTGTTATTTTTGCATGCAGGTGAATTCAAATTTGATCAATTTGTGATGAGCAATAAAAAAACAAGAAAAAGGTTGTATGATCGAAGAAGAGATACTACAAATGTCGATGAAGGAACATCTACTCAAGAACCCATGGAAATTGTTGATGACCAAGGAGTACAGGTATGAGAACAAATTAAAGGTGGTGATAGAATTTTTTTCCTTGGTATGGAAAATCTGATGGAGATGGATGAGGATTCTCTTTTCAAAAATATTTCATCTAAAGATATGGTACCTGAAAGCACAGTAAAATTACACTAAAAAAATATGGGACAATTTTTTTGAAAATAAGTCTATAATTGGAAGAGCACAGTTATTTGCAAAGTTATTTAGGAAGAAAGAGATGACCCCTGTTTTAGAGTTGTTAGGGGTTGATAATAAGAAAAAGTCATCAAGTTCATTAAAGCAAACAATAGTTGAAAACCTACAAGAAGCATTGAATTCTATTGAAAACAAGAGTCGAGCTATTGATTTAAGTGCTACACATAGAGCATTAATGACTATAATTTCTAGTAAGAAATTATCACATAGAAGACAAGTTCAAGCAATTTCCCAATTACTCAATGTTTCTAGGAAAACTGTTCAAAGATATATTGCAAGAAGAAATAGATTGGATGGAAATGTTAAGAAAAATTAGGTAAATATTTGTAGGGTTCCCCGAAAAGATAGAATCTCAGAAGATGTAAAGGAACAGGTGATTGAATATTGGACCAGCCACTCTCATGTTTCTTCCAATAGAAGGGACACTATACAGATAAAAGGTGAAGATGGTACAAAAATTTCATATCCCAAACATTTTATAGATACAACACAAATTGAACTTTTTGAAGCATTGAAGCAAGAATTTTCAGATGTGAAGATTTGTCAAAGGATGTTTGAGAGTCTATGACCAAGTTTTGTACGTATAAATAAGGTACGTGAGACTTGTTGTTGTCAAAATCATGATGAATTTCATCTACACCTACAGTCATATAAAAAAGCTATGGCAGTAATTAATCTAAATATAGTCATCTCTGGAAGTACAACACAATTTGTGAAAACTCTTCTATGTGAAAAATTAGAAGATTCAGATGAATTCAAAGTGCAATGTATAAAAAATATATGTAATGATTGTGGAAATTTGAAGAATCTTGTACAGGTTGACAATATTGATCATTCGATGCAAGTTATGTGGAAGAGATTTGAATATGAGAAGTACTCAACAAAGTCAGGAGTTGAGAGCAGAAAAATTGTTCTCAAAGAGAGTGAATTGTCAAGCAATGAGTTTATGAAAAAAAATTGCAATATCATATATCCACATATTGAATATTGTCATGGTGCTAGATGGCAAGCTAAGCAATTTCGTGACTCAGAATTGTTTTCCACCAGGTTGTATTCTGTCTATTGTTGATTTCTCTGAGAACTATACATTTAGTCCTCAAAGTGAGATTCAAAGTCAATATTATCATTCAGAGCAAGTTGCAATATTTATACAAATTTGTTATAGGCATGCTGAAAAACATGTGGATGGTGTACAAAGTAGCAAAGATGAACGAATTATCATCAAAGAGGTGCACTTTTATATCAGTGATGATATAGGTCATGATAGAAGCTATGTAGCCCATTGTTTTGCAATATTTTTTGAATACCTAAGACGACGTCAAATAGATGCTTCACAACATTGGATATGGTCTGATGGATGTGTTGGTAAGTGTTGATTTAATTATTTTTTTAAATAATATTATATTTATTTGTGTAATTAACTTGTAGACTTGAATTATTCAGTTACTTAAATATGTTGTACCTTGATGTATATAGTTTTTTTTTTTTTTAATTTTAGTTTTAAATTTGAAATTGTTTGTAACTTCACAAGACAATTTAAGTTTGCAAAAACTTTTAATTGGTTAAGCCAACAACATATTAAACGGAACATTCAATTTTTGTGGAATTTCTATGAGAGTGGACATGGAAAAGGAGAGCATGATGGAGCTAGAGCATGTGTGAAACGTGCACTTTGATAACATAAACTTGCAGGTAATACAATATGGAATACAAATTTAAATTCTTAAATATATTTTAAATAAATTTAAACCTGTTAGGAAAAAAGTGTAGATCTCAATATATTGCATGTGTTCAGAAGTGGAAGCTTAAGCCATTATGCAATTTAATGGTTTTGATATATATCCAATGTTGCAGATTTTTAATATTTCTCTTGTTAGATTTTTAAAAAAATCTAATTATATTTTTTGAGATTGTCTTTTCCTTTCAACTAGAAAACCAAGCTTAACCTGACATTTCACCAACATGAACTTGCAAGTAATGCCATAAGGAATGCAAATGAAATTGTTGAATGGTGCAAAAGTCATTTTGTCATCCATGACTCAATATACAACACACGCTATTTTTGGGAAGTTAAAGGTACATAAATATTTTGTTTTGAATTTCAATGTGTGTACATGAATTAAATTTTCAATTTTATACACTTTTTAATTAGATGATTGAAATTTAAATAGATATTGATTGATCAACTCTTACTAATTGTCAAACAATTAGTGGTATTAGAAGTTTGCATCAAATCATGACAATAGGACATAGCAGGCCTCCTGTAATTCAAGTGAGAAAAATCATGTTTTTGTGCTGACTGCATTAAGAACAATGCAAATACTCTACAATGTGAGAATATTAGAGATGGGTATGTTTCAGAATGGGAAATAAAACAATTAGTGGCCACGTCGGACCCTTTTGAAGATAATGACATTGTAGATGTCTATAATCCTTTGTATTCAGCTGATTACGAGCGTGTATCAGATTTAGTTGTTACAGGTAAATTTTTTAAATTTTTAAATTTTTAAATTAAATTTTAACTTGTACTACATGGTGTGTACAAGAGATATTTTTGTTGTTCTTGCAGATCCTGACAATACAAAAGGTGTAGATTACTATCTACTAAGATGTACACAACCAAAATGCAAATTGTCAAAATCAATGACAGATGATGATGGACAAGAGTATCCAACTAGATCGGTGGTTGTTGAAGGCACATACTATCAACAAACAAAGATAGATACAAATGGTATTATATTTATTGATTATATGCCAAGTCAAAAGGTTCTGCATTATAGTCACTTAGTTATAGCAACACGAATAAATCTTGAAACTTTACCAAAAACAGGACATGCCAAACAAAGGTGAAGGTTGCCTATTAAAGATCATGAAAGGATTTTAGAGATAATAAAAGATAGAGAGGATCCAGATTATATGTACCAAGAACTTTAAGCTATTTTTGTACATGTATATATTTTCTATGACAATTTATTTTATGTTGAATTTAAATAATTTCATTCAATCTCAAGACCAATTTAGTTAAGCTTAGTTCTTGAGGGTAGGGAATGCCAATCCCAAGACCAATTTAGTTAAATAGCTTGTACAATTAGCCAAAGGATAGTTCAATCTTCAAACTTATGTAATTTAGCATCTTACTAAAATTCTCTTTCGTTTTAATCCAAGTATAATTTCACTTTTACTTCACAAATTTAATCAAGTAGAAATAAATCTTAGTTAATAATATTTTAGAAGTAATAATTTTTGAGTGATAATAAATTAAATTTACTCTTTTTTTATTCGTGCATTTTACTTAGAAAACATCTATCAATGAAATATTATCTTTTCTAACTTATTATTTAATTCATACATAACTCAAGCAAGGAAATCATCCAACTTTTAATTTTAGTCTTTAATAAATTAATGTTAGTGATATATATATTGTTATACTTAGATAGATATTTCTTTTATCTAAATATCCAAATTCAATGTAATTGTGTCTATACAAGTGAATGAAATTTTATTGAGTTTGTTATGGATGGCATGGAGTTGGCCTTTGCTTCACATTTTCTTTCTTTTGGAGTAGTACATTGCACATGATTCAATTGTTATCATGTACTTATTATCATTTTAGATATAATTTAGACATGTAAAAAATAAAAAATAGGAATTTGTAATATGGTAAATGCACTATAATAGATATTACAAATAAGTACATTACAAGGCTAAGTAAATGCATACATCTACTCTAATTAGTAGCATGGGATTAAGTTCCAATTTATATCTCACTAGAAAACTAGTACACCAAACTAGTCATGTAACTTTCAAACAAGAGATAAACTCATTGAATACAAAAATAACTCATGTTCTAGAAAGTTAAAAAGTAAAAATAGACCCTAAAATTTCCATTCCCAACCCAACTATGAAAATATATGTACAATAAAAAATCCAAGAAAACAAGAATACTAGACATAGCTAGAAGGGAACAAATATTGTAAGGGAAAATCCACTAGAGGATAACTTGGAAGCAAGTGAACATAAATAACCCACCACTTATTATTATTTGTGATCCCACATAGCTCAATGTGCACACTTTTAATGGATATGAGAATGTAATACACCTTTGGCAAGCATGTGAAATCATATGGAGAGCCACAATGTTACTTACCCAATGCACTAGATTTGATTATTTGTAATAATATTTGGAGGATATGTGAAAGAGTGGTACCTAAAATTTGATCCTATATGTATGAAGGATGTAGTAGAAGTTAGAAATTTGTTCCTTCAAGAATTCAATTATCTTGAATTTGCACATCAAAATATAGCTACACTAAAGACTATCTAAGAAATTCCTATGGAATGTCTAAAACTATTATCAATGTTTCAATAATTTGATTGCCAAAATACCACACCCAATTGATGTGTCACTATAGAGGGAATGGATTATTGGGGTGCTTATTCTCCATATTAGGTGTAAACTAGTGCAATGACAAATCCCCAATTAGAAGGATTCCCTTGAGACAACCTTATTCTTAGAACTTATCAGTGAGCCTAACCCATATCAATTGTTCATTAGTTGATCACTTTGAAGATCTAAAGATGGGAGTAATAGTTGCAAAAATGGAGTAACTCCCTAGTGCATAAAAAAAAAAGGAGTTGTAATGTATGGATTGGCAGAGTAAGAACCATATTGCTACTAATTGTCCTATTATGCAGAGTAAGAACAAGTGAAAAATTTCTCACCACAAGAGAAGATCAATCTTACTGAAAAGAAGGTCCCATGGATAGATCTTGCACAAAGATGATGACTCTATTAGGGATCTATGAGACGACCAAGTCTATTTAAGAGAAGGTCACATGGATAGATCTTACACAAAGGTGATAACTCTATTAGGAAGATATAACAGTGTTCCATGGAACCAAATAGGAGTTGGATACATCATGATCAATGGAGGAGGAGGAGCCTAAGGTTGCATATGCCATTTTATTACTACTAAAAATTAGGAATGAGTTCCTCAAAACTTCACACTACTAGAAAGATTGGTACTTTTATATAGACAACAATGCAAATAAGACGACTATGATACAAAATTATATATCACTCTATAGTGTGATGTTTGACACATGTACACCCATTTCATGACACAAAATTATTGATAACTATGATAATGAATAGATATCAATTGTGTAATGTGGTCATTACACTAGTTCAAAGCTAAATGTGGTACCAAAGGATTCTTCAATCCCCGTGGCTTGTCCTACCTTACAACCTTCCCCCCATGTATTATTATTCATGGCCCCAATAAGACACAAGAGCAATCCCTTGGCATCCTATAAAATGTTGAGATAAGTATTAAGGGATCTACCTTTTGTATTGACTTTGAAACTATTAGAAATGACAATGGCTAACCACTACCTAGCACTTCTTGTTGATCATTTTATTTTTCTATAAATTTGATAATGTGCAGTTCAAGAATAGAAATATGAGTTTTTAAAATGGTGAAAAACAAGTATGTTGGCTCTTAGAGCTACTACTCCATTCTTCTAGAGTTGGCACTCAACACCAAGATAATGGGAACAATATTAAGGGACTTGACTCATCAACAAAATCCTTATGGATAGTATGCGTAACTATCACTTGTATCT
Organism: Cunninghamia lanceolata; assembly: GCA_027924645.1. Taxonomy (NCBI): domain Eukaryota; kingdom Viridiplantae; phylum Streptophyta; class Pinopsida; order Cupressales; family Cupressaceae; genus Cunninghamia; species Cunninghamia lanceolata. Next base: position 20,402,617 of record BSBN01000049.1, read on the forward strand.
ATAACATAAGAGGGTAGGCACTAACCAACTTAATGAAGGATATAAAAGATAAGACACGATGAAACAAAAAATCCATAGAAAACACATGCATATGCCTAACATAGAAGGTCACAAGTATATCGAGAATAGATCTATATTAATGGGGTGATGGGAGGTATATCACTATGTGTTCTATTAATTTCTTATCTTTTATAAAATATCTCTTTCTAGAAAGCTCCCAAAACCATAATTTCAAGCCCTACTTAAAGATAATCATAAATCTATTCTCATACTTAAGAATACACAATTAAAATCTTATCGTGGTTTGACATCCACATTTTAGGGTTTCAAAATAGATGTAAATAGTGTTTCAAACAAGATTTTTTAGGGTTTTAAAATTCATGTGTTAGAGTTTCAAATTTATATATTAGGACCTTTCAATTTGACGTTTTATGGCTTCATATTAACATTTTAGGGTTTAATCTACATCCAAAATTTGTTTATAAAACATTAAAATATAGTGCATTTACCATATTAAAAAATTTCCTATTTGTAATATCTATTATAAAACATTGGCCTCTATTATATTACAAATAAGTAAATGAATGTCTACTCTAATTTGGAAGCATATATCATCCATTTTACATTTTTTATCATTTTAGATATTACAAATTCCTATTTCTAGTGATATTTAATCCCTATGATCAAGAATACAATGAATGTCTTACAAGGCTAGCTATGAGCCACAAACATGAGCCAAATTTGCAAAAGACATGAATTGGAATCACAAAGCACATAACAATTATTGAGAAAGAGATTTGTTAACTACTTTTAGAACAATAATTTTATCTTTTCCAATTATTTATTTAAATCTAATGTATTTCTTGGCATGCAAGGATTAAACAAGAATCATTTATGATTTGCTCATGAAACAAATTTATTATTTATTCAAATCCTAGTGTAGTGATGTCTAATTAGAGTATATAATGTTCAAACCATAATATAAAATGTCAAACCACAAAGGCAAATGTCAAACGATAATGTCAAATGTCAAACTAGATAATGTCAAACATAATAAGATCTAGATCAATCTGCCGATCCATTTGTGGATTTACATCTCGATCTCTCTAGATCCTGATCCATGTGTGGATCCATGCCTCGATCTTTCTCCGAAAGCCGATCCATGACCTGATGCACCTCCCTGCACAAGGAAGTACATAATTTAATTTAATGTACATGTGTATATATATGTAAAATCATCTTAAAGTTTTGTACTTTCAACATGTGTGAATTTATCATGTAATTTATATATATATATATATATATATATATATTATAAATGTACCTCAAATGTATCATGCACGGGATCCTCTGCATGCTCTAGATCTCTGAAGTGCGACAAACTATCCCCTTATTGCTATAAATTTTCAAATACAAGATTTCAATGAATAGTGAGAGCTGCTTTTAAGTCAAGTTTATTTAATATATACACATGTGAATTTGTAGAATGCAAAATATAGAAATTATTCAAGTACCTGCACATCTTGGAGCACTCTACCAATCCCACTAATCTTAGATGAATGAATGGTAAAATTAGGAACACCTATATCTGAAGGTAAAGGAACAGTGCCAAAAAGAAGTGTGCTATATGTGCCATGTACATTAGGTGCACCCTGATGCTGTGTGGGGGCTGTAGGCTGATCTGGAATATTTTGGTCCTCTGAAGCTGCCTCACCCTGACCTGACTATCTACTAGTATGTCATCTAATATGAGTCGATACAACGTCCAAAGGAATACCATACTCATCACTGATAAACTGGTATGCTGATAGTAAATCAAGAATGGAAACTGAAGCAACATTACGTACAACTGTGTCACTCATATGGGTCACATCTGATGGGGATGGCAGATCAGCATGAATGTAGGGGTCATAATTCACAGATGTAGCCTCAGTGGGAGGAAGGCCAATTAGTGGACGTAGTAAGTATCTCCCTACACGATCAGATGACATCTGATCAACTTGAGTAGCAATGGTGGTCATCCTATCAAAAAGCCTAGATCTAGTCAGTGTGATTGCTATATCTCCTGCTGCTACTAATTCCAAACATTTTGGAAGAACCAAAAGGTTTGGACCAACTAATGCCCTCTTATTTTGAGGTGGTGGAAATTCTGGACGTCTAAATTGAGGTTTATCAGCAAACCTCCCCTTGCCCTGTCCAACATGTGCAGGCATATATGTGTAATCCATAGATAATCCTAAATGAAACTCAGCATATAATTGTTTGCAAAAATATAGTGGCAACTCATCATTATGAGGCCATCTATGATTGGCTGCCAAAAGTCTAAGATATATAAATGGACCAACTAGTGGATCTGTACACCTGGTAATAGTATAACCTCTAACTTTGTCTTTCCCAGTATAACAAGGGAACCTAGTATGCACATTATGTAATGAAACTCTATCAGAAATAGTTTTGATATTCTCAGTGCCAGTAACAGTCCTAGCAAGGGACCTATAAAACTCCTCAGTGCTAATATCATCATATGGATTGTATGATTTTATTGTCTCAATCATATGTCTAATCTCGCACCGAATATTAACTAATCTATCTCTATTAGCCAAATTTTGGGGGTTATGTATAGTTTGATCCAAACATTTCAAAGCATTATCTAATCTAGAAATGCTATCATTGTAAAAATTATTCCTAGCCCCAGCTTCACGCTGAGACTGCGTGGAATGATGAGATCCCTGATCATCAGCCATATCTCTAGATAAAACCATGTAAAGAGATCTGCATTTAATTAAAACAAAAAAATTAAATATGTACAAGCATTTTTCTTTTAAGCATACAAAAATATAAAAATGCAACATGTAGATCATCTAAATAAACACAAAGTTTAGATTTGCATGCAAAGGAAAAGGATTCAAAGATAAGCTTGGACAATTTACAAGATTCAACTTTTCATAAGTATATAATGGTTGATAAATACTGGAAGTGTGCAAGATAATATTGCTTCATGAAAGCGGCAGCTTATGGCAACCCAAGTTGAAAGTTTAGATATGAATCACAAAACATAAATATGTGGCAAATTTGATAAAATTGAAAATGTCTCGCAAGACCTGGAAAGCAGAAAGGACAAACATAGAAGCTGTCAAAGGGATATTAAACAAAGTATAAGAGTTGTTGATACAAATATAAACTAAATACCAAACTAGGTATCTCATTCATTTAAATAAAGAATTTCTTATATAGTCATTCGTCAACATCCCTGACAGTTATTTAAAGGTTCTTTTGTTTATGGACATTTCGAGGCATTTTCAAACAGGAATATATACAGCTATTAGCATGTATTGAATAGGGCTATTAGTATCATCCATGAAAACACTAACTATTATAGCCAACATGAAGAGCTCTAGGAAATTATTGCCCATCACAAATCTGCAAAAGTTCACATCTAGATGTAAAAAATAATGGTACTTTCAATCAAGGCAGAAGACTTCACTATTCTTCATGCATAGATAAGATTCAACAATAGCAGAGCAAGGCAAAAAAATTAAACAAGGCCTATATATAGAGAGATCTAGTTGTTACATATGGTTTCCCATCTTGGCTAACTATTGACATTCTTTAAACAAGGCTGTTTACATGGAAAATAGTTGTAGAATTCATCATTAATCTGAGCATTGAGAAACTTGTCCAATATAACATTATTGCTTGAAGACTCACCATGATATTCAATACATCAAAAAGCACATATTGGAATGCATTCTGATAAAACCCTACAAGAATCGACTCAAATATGCCATTGTTGCAGGACTACAGATATATACCCTGGTCTTCACAGATTTTACTGATTGATGCCTTTCATTCATATGCACAACCAAATAATTCATGTAGGACATATAGACCCCCAATTCTGTAAGAACAATAATTACCATTTTACAACTTTTCTCAATAAAAAAATACAAAAATTAATAAATGAAAGCTGCAAAATTCTTCCAAGTTGTAAGTGAGACCTCCATAGCTCTAATGAGATCCTCAAGCTCCATAATTAATCGTCATGACTCCATTCCATAAACCAACAATGGTGAGTCTACCACTCAACATGTTGAACCCAAAGGCCCACCCCTCTTGACTATGGGAATGAGCTATGAATAGCATACACAAAATACAATCACTCAAGTGGAAATGAAGAAACACACTTGGTCATGGTTTTATTAACACATGATGAATCATATATGATTCCAAAAGGAAGGATTACAATGGTAGTCTAAGGCTTGCATGGCATGGTTATCCACCTTATATCTCCAATATCTAAAGGTGAATCTTGGAGACATACTACACCTAGATCTTTCATATCCAAGGTGAGTAAGAAGATACACTACACCTAGATCTCTAATATCCAAGTTGGGTAAGAATATGCACTACATGATTGGTCTAAGAAACCTATTCCACGTGGAAAATAATTAGCACAAAGAAAATGAAATTGTTGAGTACATGAAAGAGATACTCCTAACACATTGAGAAAGGATGATATCAATATGTAAAAAGAGGTGAATTAGTGTGAGCTTTTTCATATGCTACATGACTCCACTAAATGTGCAATACCCACAATAATTTTAGAGAAGGAAGAAGCAAGGGATTAAGAACTTTATGAATAAGAGTATGAACCTAAAAATTATGAGGAGGCATATACATGTGATTATGTTGAAAAGTTTGACCAAAGTGAATATGATGCTTGTTTTGCTAATGAAGAAATCAATGAGTATGATCATATCAGTTATTATGACCAATATAAAATACCTAGACATGACAATCTCCATCTCAAGGATCTCATGAAATAGAGATGCAAAAGGGCATGACCTTTATCTAAAGATATTATGTAGGCTTTAGCACAAGTCATGGTTATACAAGTTTGAAGTGACCATTATTTTAGAAATAGGCAAATAGTTATTTCTCCCCACTCAAAGGTTGTTGTTAAATCATATACTTGTAATCCTAATGATGATAAAGGAAAAAATAAAGCTAATGTAGAGGTTGAAATAAATATTGCACAAATAAAGACTCAAGAAAATAAAAGAACCCTTAATCAAAAAATCATTTAATGCAAAAGATACATGTGGAAATACTAAGAAAGAACAAGTCCCTTCAACTAATGTTGATCCTTCAAAACATAATAGTGCAAATGCAAATGTTTGAGTGAAGAAACAAGTTCAACAAGAGAAAATGGGTATGATTAAATATGAACTCATTATGCAAACAAAAGGAAATTAGGGAAAAAAAATCAAGTGTTGCAATATGTACTAGATGCACACTCTATCATAATATCTAAATCAAGTCTATTTCCTACTTACATGTCCTGATTGATATAATGTATCCTCTACATCAAATAATGATAGAATTTCCACTAATTGAGTTGTTTAGGATTCCTAAACATAAAATTAGAGCATTAGTGTACTTGACCATTCCATCACTGCAAGAAAATTTATCCCCAGTTGGTTAGGAATTGCAATCAATTCTTCCAATTCCATGTAGGAAAAACTATAAAAAGACTAAGCTAAAGTGACTCAAATGACTCATCTTACATTTAAGCAATTGAAAGGTCAACTCTTTAAAATCATTAGTCCTATTATTATTAGCAAGTTAAATACTGAAATTTGTTTACGTAGTTCAAAAATACTATAAAAATATTTAATAAAGGTTGAAGTCAAGAACAAATTAATTTTAAATAAAGTTATTATTTATCATTCTTATGTGAAATGAATGGATAGATAGACTGGCGTCTAAGTAAATTATATGAGATCAAAACAAAAATTTAATCATTAATAGTTTTCTCAAAGTCAAAGGATGTTCGGTAAGAGATCCTTGAATCATAGGTCATGGAAGTTTAGAAATCTACGCAAACTTACAAAACACGCAGGATTACATTTTCAAACGCTGAGGTTCCATTGGGTCCATTCTAACATCTGTATTGCAATTTCTTTCTAGTCAGACAAGAAATTTTGACAATGTCCATCACGCGTTGCAAATAAATGCTGTAAGTTTCTTTTAACATTCACACTGAAGTTATATTGCCTAGGATTCCTTAATCGAATAGCTATTCTAGTGACTGGGCTAGTTAATGTAAATGCACAAGAAAACATTGAGATTACCTAAGCACATCATTTGTGGAGGTTCAAATAAACATAGACCCTTTCTTTACTTCTTTTCTAACTAGTGGATGACTAGTACACTATTGCGTGTTTCACTATGGTGCTTCTAGTAATGTTAAATGTGTCTTGAAATTGTAAATGAACTATGCCTCAAGATCTCTAAGTCTTATGGGAAATTATTTGCAATGGTTTCAAGAGATGTACATGTTATTGGCATTATCAATAGTGTTGAGCTTCAATCAATTGGCTACATATCCATGCGAATCCATTCTAATGGGAACCATTATAGTTCATTTCCCTATGGGTAATGTTTTTGTCACAAAATTGGGTTGCATCTATTGCAAGCAAAATATAGATGGATTTATCATTTGCCACCATCTTATTGCATGGTGAGAATGTCAACATATGTAGAGAGAAGAAAATGCTACACATTATTGTGGATCCTAAGAAATATAAGAATGGAGTTCTATATTCTAAAACTCAACTTGAATGCAGAGCACATTAAAATGTTGAAAGGAAAAACAAGGTTCTAACGTGAAGAAAACTCTGCCCTAATCATGGCCCGGCTAGGGTTTTAAAAAAAAATTCCATTCAAATATAAATTATGTTTTACTCTGCCCTAATTATGGATTGTGGAAATCAAATGTCTATCAGTGTTTACTATTTTACTATGAAAAAATGTGCCATCATCATGGCCCGACTAGGGTTTTAAATAAATTTAATTAAAATAGAAAAATCTGTTCACAAGCACATAGACAATGGTGCTTCAAAAAAATAATAAAAACCCTAACATGTAAATATCATTTGAATTTACAAAATAAACAAATACAACCATGATAATAACTGAAATAAATGCAGCGTAGAGTAGAGCAAAAAAAGTCGTAAACTAAGAACGCAACATGTACAATTATGAGAACAAAAAGAGTCTTACGCGGGCTTTGTAGGTTCTAGGTATTCAGTAGAATCGCATCCACTCGCAACCCACTCGACCGAAAATGCAACAAATGACCAACAAAGCTTTGTTTTTTGTTTTTTTATGGTTGATGGATTTGATCGAAGGGTACTCGGCCAAATACCACTTGACCGAATAAATGTAGCCACATTGGCGCCAAATACACGCCACGTCGATGCCGAGTCGATTCGATCGAATCCTACTCAGCTGAATACTACTCGACCTAAACCCACTCGATCAAAATTAGTCTATTAGCTCAAAGTGTGACACTACTTTGTGCTTTTACCCAAATTACATATTTGAAAACTAGACAATGTCATCTGTAATGGGTTTTTATTTCATAAAAAAATTCAGAAAAAAGGTCCTCAACCATATAGGTAAACTCAGTGTTTCTTCTTATTCTGTACTTAGAAAAAAACTTGCAGGTCCAAGGCTCAAGGTCGGCCAACCATGCCTATCCCAAACCTAAAACCCAAGCAAAGGGAAGGGAAAAGGTGGTTAGTGATTTCAAAATTCATAGAATGGGTACCCGTTATAAAATGGGTACTCATTACATAACAGGTACCTGTTATAAAATGGGTACCTATTTATAAATATAATGGGTACCCATTTCTATTATATCCATTATTTCCCATATCAAGGAAAAATGTACAATTATTGTATCCCTGCAACTTGTAAGTCTGATCAGTACGGCCTGACAGTGAAAATTTCTACATTTTTTTACTTACAGGTGTTTTGTGGAATCTCTTGAGAGGTCATATTCTATTCAGATTTTGAAAGGAGTTAATCATATGAACAATTCTGAAGTGAAATCAAGTGCATGAGCTATTTTCAAGAAGAATAAAGAAAGAAAGTTTTTGTTTTTACATCTACTTTTTACTTCAAAATCTATGGAACAAAGGATCTACATCTAATTCTACTTCAAGATTTTAAATAAGTACATCAATTATGAAATTGGATTAAGTATCAATTGTTATTTTATCAAGAGGGTTTGGTTATCATGGGATCAAATCAACATTAAAAAAAAAAACAAAGGAGGGTAATGACACCTCAAGAAATTGAAGCAAATAGAGAGAAGGAAGCAAAAAGGCAAAGAGATAGAAGAGCAAGGATTCAAGAGATGAAGAATATTGAAGCATCTAGTTCCATGAGTATTGAAAAGGAAGACATTCAAGAGACTCTAAATGATGGGATGAATGTAGATGATGCAAATGTGGAAATGGTGAATTTGGAAGAAAATGTGTCTATAGAAACAAATGCATGTATGTCTTCAAACCCAACTTTCACAGATATGGAAAATGTGACTATACAAACAAATCCAGGTATGTCTTCAGAGCCATCTTTCAATAATATGGAAAACACGACTATAAAAACAAATCCAGGTGTGTCTTTGGAGCCAACTTTCAATGATATAGAAAACACAACTATAGAAACAAATCCAGGTGTGTCTTTAGAGCCAACTTTCAATGATATATGGAAAACATGACTATAGAAACAAATCCAGGTATGTCTTCAAACCCGCCTATTGATGATATGAATGAGAATGATATCCCTTTTAGGAGTGAAAATGAAAATGTTTCATTTGAGATTGAAAGAAATGTCTTAGATAATCTTCCTGGTAAGATTTCTTGGAGGCAAATGAGAACTCATGCAAATAGATTATATAAAATATTTTTTTATAGAAAAAATCTTAGATTTCAATGTCAACTTATGATGTAATTGATGAAGATGTGGAAATTGCGAAAAGTAATGAAAAAGTTAGGCATCAAGTTGTAAAACCTAAAAAAAAAGATGAATCAATCAAACAAGTTTTATCTAGTGTTGCTAATGCTATTGATTCTATTGGTAAAAAGAGTCAATCTAAAGATAGCAATGCAGTACGAAGAGCTATAACAACTAATTTAGTTAATAAATCATCTTCTAATAAAAGAATGATAAGTAAGACAAGTGAAATTCTAAATATAAATTCTAAAACTTTGAGAAGAGCAGCAAAGAGAAGAGAATCTATTGAAAAAGATCCAATTAACCAATGTTGGAGTTTTAGTGGTAGACTCCAAAGGTATGACATGAAATTAAATAGTGAAATCAAATCTTTAATTGAAAAATATTGGCATGATAATACAAGGGTATCATCTAATGTTAGAGATTTTTTAAAATTACGAGTGGGGTCTAAAATTCATGATCCTCATCCAAAACATCTATTAGACATGACTCAAACTGAATTATATAAAAAACTCTTAGATGATTTAGTGTTAGAACGATTTAATATTACCATAAGCGAAAGATCTTTTGAGAAATGTAAACCTTGGTATGTGAAAATTAATAAACAACGAATCTCTTGTTGTTGTAAAACTCATGTGTAATTTCATTATTATTATGATGTTTTTATATACATTCTACTTTGCATACTAACAAAATTATGTAGGAATGTGGTATTAATATGCCACCTCAAACAATTAAGCAGTTTGTAGCAGGTTTGTTTTGTGAAACATCTACTGAATATTTATTTTATTCAAAAGCATGTATTTCTAGACAATGCAATAGATGTGGCAACTTTTCATTGTTAGGAGAATGTATGCATGAAAATATTTCACATGAATTCGGACAACAATTAGTGGATGTGAAAAGATTCAAAAATGTTGAATATTCTTTAAAGGATGGAAAAATTGGAAAGCGTTGTGAGTTAGTCACTGAAAAAATTTGTGTGCATGCATTCATCAAAGATTTTAAGGATAATATTGTATCCAAATATGTCAAACACTCCCAATATGCTCAGTGGCTTGATGGACAATTTCGTTCATGTAAAAACACATTTCCAATTAGAACTATCCTATCAGTGGTTGACTTTGTAGAAAACTATACTCTTGCTCCACAAGAGGAAATTCAATCTCAATATTATAATTCAGTGCAAGTGGCTATATTTGTTCATATTGTATACAGACATGCAGATGTTAGAACAGAAGATAATAGAAAATTTTTGAGGGAGTATCATTTCTATTTGAGTGATAACCGGTTACACTCTTCAGAGTTTGTGCAATATTGTTTCACAAAATTTTATGAAAGTTTAAAAGAAAGAGGAATCTAGATGGCACAACATTTCATATGGTTAGATAATTGTACAGGGCATTTCAAAAATGCAAGAATGCTTTATTGGCTATGTAGGGCTCACAAAGAAAACAATATCCAACATATGTGGAGTTTTTTTAAGCTGGAGATGGTAAAGGAGAACATGATGGAGCTGGAGCATGTGTGAAAAGAGCTCTTGCTAGAGAGCAACTAAAATTTGAGGATGCAGCCAAATTTAGAGATGCACATGCAATTGTGGATTGATGTAATGAAAAATTATCTACAGGATCAAGTGAGAACTCTACAATTTGACAATTCTTTTGGTTAGTTGAAGAAGAGAATATTACTACTTGACTTGATTGTGAGACAATAACTGTATCAATAAAATGGCATTCATTTAAGAGTTCAAATGCAAGCACATGGACTATATGGACTAGGAAGCTTGCATGTTTTTGTAAATTTTGTATTACAAGTGATTGGGGAGCATGTGAAAATATAGAATGAGTTGAAGAATGGAAATAAAGATCCTTAACACCTACAGAAACACAATATCAACTTGAAACAACAATTGAAGATGATAATCAAATGTTTGCATCAGATGACTATGATCGTGTTTCAAACCTTGTACAAGAAGGTACTTTTATTTTCAATATTTTTTTATTGCCATTTTTTTGTACATCTATATATAATTAATTATATATGTGTGTATGTAAAAATTTATGTGGCTCAGATACATGTCACACTTTATTGAATTACATAATTTTTTTGTAGGACATGTGTATGCTGTTGTTGCAGCTGAGGGCAATGAAAAGGATACCAAGTATTGGTTGGCTCGATGTGTTGAGACAAAACAAAAGTTGTTACATCCTAGAGTAGATGATAATAACATGGAGTATCCAATAGGTTCTCTGGTTGTTGGCACTTGGCTATGAAAATAGATAATAAGAAAGAATGGTTTGCCTACATTTGAAAATTATGAAACATATAAAAAGATCATACACTACTCACATTTGGTTGTGGCAACAAATATTAAACTAGTCAGATATCAAGGCAAACCTGCTAATAAACAGTTATGGACACTTTTGATGGAAGAACATGAGTCAATTATAGATGCATTACAAAAAAATGAGGATGCAGATGGTACAATGGAATAAATTTTCAGGTATGTAAACCATACTCTTACATCCCCTAAATCCATCCTCTAAAATGTATCCTATAATGTTATCTAGTTACATGTAATGCATCAATGTTTTGTGTTTTTGGTATATAAATTCTTTCATTCTCATTTCACCTTCTATATTATTCCCCTTGTCTTAAATTTTGTATCGACTCATGTAAATATATAGTTAATTTACTTGTACATTTGAACATTACTTTTGTAGGTGTACCTTAGACAAGTAGTCAAATTTGCATGATTGTCAATAGACATTTTCACCATACAAGTATGTGAGGTCATTTTTGTAGTCATCAACTAAAAGTGAATGTAATTAGGTAATTGTATATACTTACATTATGGCTTTCACATTCAACATGTTATCTAGTTACATAATGTAGCAATGTGTTGTGTTTTTGGTATATAATTTTTTTCATTCTCATTTCACCTTCTTTATTATTCCCCTTCGTCTTAAATTTTGTATCAACTCATGTAAATATATAGTTAATTTACATGTACATTTGAACATTAATTTTTGAGGTGTACCATAGACAAGTAGTCAAATTTGTATGATTTTCAATAGAAGTTTTCACCATACAAGTATGTGAGGTCAATTTTGGAGTCTTCAACTAAAAGTGAACACAAATTAGGTAATTGTATATACTTACATTATGGCTTTCATATTCAACATGTTATCTAGTTACATAATGCATCAATGTGTTGTGTTTTTGGTATATAAATTCTTTCATTCTCATTTCACCTTCTATATTATTCCCTTTTTCTTAAATATTGTATCGACTCGTGTAAATATATAGTTAATTTACTTGTACATTTGAACATTACTTTTTGTAGTTGTACCCTAGACAAGTAGTCAAATTTGCATGATTGTCAATAGAAGTTTTCACCATACAAGTATGTGAGGTCATTTTTGTAGTCTTCAACTAAAAGTGAATTTAAATTAGGTAATTACATATATATACTCATATATTTCTCATCCATCCTCTAAAGACACCCGCTTGTACATCCCCTTAATATATCCTCTTAGCTCCCCTTAAGCCATCCTCTTACATCCCCTTAAGCCATCAAGTTTTATCTTATACTTTGTAAATTGACTCATGTACATCTCTCCAAGTAAGCTATCCTCTTTTGTATCCCCTTAAGACATCATCTTCTAGCTCCCATTTTAATTAATCCTCTTATACATCCCCTAAAGCCATCCTCTTATGTATCCCCTTAAGACATCCTCTTGGCTCCCTGTAAGTCATCGTCTTACATCCTCTTTTGTGTTATCTAGTTACATATTGCATCAATATTTTGTGTTTTTGGTACATATTTTTTCATTCTCATTTACATTCATTATTTCTTGCAGGTGTATCCTACAAGTAGATTTTGCCATGATTTCCACTACAAGATTTCATCATAATGTAAATGGTAGAACAATTTTGTAGTCTTGTCAAAATAATAACATGGACCTATACGCTAATTGTATAGATATACTCATATGTTTCATAATGGACCTATTTTTTTTTTGAGACTCTTTTTATGATCTATGTATTTAATTTTCATGGATTGAATATTATTTTATGATTACCACAAATGATATTAGTGTAGAGGTTCAATAAGTATTTAGTTTGTATTTTTCCTATTATTTTTGTACCCACTTTAGCTATGTTTTGAGATGTGTTGATTTAGCATTTATTTTATATTATTTAAATGCACAAAAGTTGAAAAGACTTGTATAGAACCTATCCATCTACTCACTCTAACTCTCATTCATTCATGATTGTGTAGTAGTGTCATGATAGTTAAAGGGAAATAGTCCTAGGACAATTTGTATATTTGAAATGGTTTAATATCACCTCTATGAATGCCATAGTCCTCCTCTATATCCTTCAATCATTGTCTTGAACAGTCCAATTCTATCACCAATAAATATGGGACTGTGCTATCATATTACCTAGGTGTAGTAATAAGTATCATGGTATGGATTGAGTCATTGGTGTTGTAGAGTTATTTACGACTACTAAGGTAATAATGAGGGTTATCATGCATAGGTAATGTAGTAAATAGTCATTATTTCAAACTAAATGACTACCATAAAGGTTACTCATTGTCATAGAAAAGAGAAGATTATTGTCATGCATGAAGATTATTTCCATATCCAATCTAGACTTTCATAAATCATTGAGATGTTCTCATAAGAGCAATTCAAATCTAAAAATCAGTCATAATGAGGTTATATCATCTAAAGTCCATTGCAAAAATCCATATGACAATAATAAAACAAATAGGATAGTCATGAAACAAATAGGACACTCATGAAACAATAAAGTAATCATGTTAGTCAAGAGGTTTTCATAGTGATAGATGATCTTATATCATTCTAAATGGTCATATGCTAGTTAGATAGACATGGATTTATGGCAACAAGTGGCCTTCATGAAATTCATAAGAGGCTACCAAACCAATTATAGGATTTTCCTAATGAAACAAGAGAGGACTATAAAATGCATAAGTGGTCATCCCAACACCTATATGATTGTCATAACAATCCCTAATAGCCACTTGCCTTCATGACCAATCAAAGATGTTATTAAGAACTTGAAGATAATCCCTAATACCCACTCAATAGAACTACTAAGAGAATGACCAATCAAACCAAGACAAGAATCTAAATAGAAAAAGGAATCTCAAAAATGAAATAATTCCCTAGCACTAGAAACATTTTGAGTAATCATTATAAGGGATTAATGCACCAACATTGTAAACCAATAAGGTATAAAAGAGAAGATCTCAAGAGAATGTATAAATACAAGAAGAGAACAATTGGTGGATAAGATTTGAATTTCCTTCTAGTTTCTTGTTGCATCATGGTATGAGGTAGGTGCAACTCTACTAACTTATTAAGAACTATTAAGATTCATGTTCATTGATTGTTGATAAACAAATATGTTGAAATATACATATAAAATGAATGTTTGGTTCCATTTTTTTATAGCTTATATTGTGTGGATAATATTTGAATTTCCTTCTAGTTTCTTGTTGCATCATGGTATGAAGTAGGTGCAACTCTACTAACTTATTAAGAACTATTAAGATTCATGTTCATTGATCATTGATAAAAAAAATCTGTTGAAATATACATATAAAATGAATGTTTGGTTCTATATGCTTTTTCTTCTAAAGAGTTAGTTTCTCTACAAGAATTGAATGCTTCATTTGAATCAAGTTTTTAATGTTTTTTTAAGGAAGATTTTTTTGGACACTATCAAAGTGAGCCTAACATCCTTATCATTTTATCATATTTTGCAATTCACTTTACCATATGTAGAAAATTGGACTAGGTATGTTACCTTATGACAAAGATTAGTCCAAATTTGGTATTGAATTGCTCACATAGTGGGTTGAGCCTTACATCGTTGTATTTTTTAGGTTGTTTCAACTTTTGAAGAAAATTGTAATAGGTGCACTTATCTTTTGAAGAAAATCACTCTAGCTATTGCATTGGATTGCACACATCTTGTTTTATTGCCAAATTAATTGTTGTATTATAGAGTATGTATGCTTGTGTACCCTAGACTATTAGAGTGAATGACCTTACTTTTTGATTATGCATGCATCTACATGAACCCCATCTTTAGTTCCAACATTGTTGCTACTATAACTACGAAGTCTACTTTAACACATACATGAAGGGAAATGCAAGGTCTATCCTAGGTAAATTACCTTGTTATAAAGTGCCCTAAATTTTGGCTCAAGTTTTGCTAGAGAATGTCCTAAGTTTTATGAAGTTTGGCCAAATTTTGTACAAGAAAAAACAACTTTTTCATCTCTCTTCTACTAGTAGTAGTGTATTTGGAGTTGGAAGAGAAATTGGAATCTATTAAAGTATGAAATATTAGAAAATATAATAGACTTCAAAATTAGAGAATCCTTTTGCACATACATTGCAACCCTTGTAGCTATGCTAAATGACATGCAAATAATTGTCCCATTGCACACTCCTCTTATGAGAAATGCAAAGATCATGGACTATTATGTGATTAACTATAATAATCTAGAAATTAGTTTGAAAAGGATGTTGATAATTGAGAGGGGGGGTGAATCAGTTATCCTAATTATTTCAACTTTCTAAACATCCTTAACAGTTAATGGAACATTAAATCAAATAAACAAACATAACCATGAAATGGAAATAACACCAATCCACATGACACAATGATTTTGACATGGAAAACCCTGTTAAGGGAAAAAACCATGGGGTGATTAACCCAAGATATTATTCTCCGTTAGAAGAATAGATAGAACAAAATGGCACTTGCCAATTAGGGCTCACTGCTCGAGCACACTACCCACAAGAGGCTCACTACCTACAAAGACTTACTGTCTACAAGAAAAGAAGGTAACACAATACTTGAACTGATGAGAAGCATCCACACATGTTGAAGTTCAGTTCTGGTTAAGCTTAATAAACTGATCTGCTACACTTCATTCTTACTCTCCTTAAGTGCTGCTATCCTGTCACATTCTGAACCTGTCTTACTACCTTTATGCTACTCTTCTACTTTTCTTCACACTTTAACACACACACACCTACCCCTCATATCTAAATCCATCTAGTATATATATCCGCACCAAGGATTTCATCCATTTTCTAGTCGACATTTGGATTACTTAATATTTACCTAAACTCTGATCTATCAGCTGAATCTTAGCATATCAAGTAATGTGAATCAAGGAGATACTTATAGAAGTCATCTAACATGTCGGCCAAACATGGATGATACCTTAAGAACCTTTATCACCATCAATATTTCATCCGAAATATTTCTAATACTCCGTTGATCAATTCTTCCTCTGTCTACTCTGCCAATCCAGACCTCAATACTTAGATGCTCATATCTCTTCACTCTTTCATCATCGGAGGCTCAAACCCTGGAATCTATCAGTCAAGGTATACCTCTTGACTTCACCAAATTCATACTTTACTGAGATACCTCCTCTGAGAGATCTGGACCTGACTGTCAGACCTTGCTGCCTGGTCTGTTCTTGCTTACGGGACCAAAGTATCCTTCAATCTGACTTCCGGTAAAGATGCACCATGTTCTGCGGATGTGTGGAATAGTCTTTGTTACCATCAATGACAACACCAATGAAGCCACACAGTGTCTCTTGCCAACAATCTCCCCCTTTGGCATTGATGGCAACACTTAGTGAAAAATGACTAAGTGTTATACTATACTCCCCCTTGGTTGATGCTTTGTTCTATTGTACACTTTACCGGAGCTCCCCCTTAGTTGGAATCCACATTTTTCACTACTCCTCACTCCCCCTTTGACATCAATGGCAAAGGGTAGGGTCCACACACCAAAATTTCTCAAAAACAATCTATACTTAGCCGCATAAGTATATATACATGCTATACTTACATATATTAAAGTATATCTACAAAAGATGTCTTCAACTGGGCAAATTTTGTTGCCCAACTCTGCTTCATCCTATCCAAAATTGAGATGTGGCCACTCAACAGGAATGCAAAAGCTTCTACCCTCTTAAGATTTGTCGGATCACTAGTTCAGGCTATAGTCTGGGCATTAGTTAGGACCTCATGCATGGCCTCTAATTTAGGGATAATCATCCCTCTAAGTTCACCCATCCTGTTTAATATGTTCTTCCTCTCCTTCTCAAGCTTCTTAATCTCATTCATGACTATAATAGTTTGACATTCCTAGTTTATTATGGATACAGTGAGAGGATCAAATTTCTGAGAGAGGTTTGACAGTTTATCTTGTTCTTTCACTTTCTTCTCAATATCCTTTGTTACTTTAGTCTAGGATATACAAAATTTGTATACTTCTCCTCCATCTTTAAGAGCATTTTATAAGCTCTTTATCCCAATATCCATATTTTTCCTATCATTGGTTATAAAGTCTTGTAACTCAGAGAATCTCTTATCCATAAACTCTTTCTAGACCTTCTCCTCAGCAGATTTCTCTAAAGATTCAAAATGAGTGCTGACAAAACTAACAAGAGACTTGAGATTACCAGATGAAGAGGCTGAGGATCTTTCTAAAAAGATGGCATGATCTTTTCCAGTACACTAGATGCAACTTCTATGAGCTTGCAGTCCTCCATGTGAGACTTTAGAAGTTTTTCTTTTGCCTTTGCTGAAGTAAAGGATGCTAGCTTCATGGTCTGAACCGGGGAGAGGGAGTCAAAATTGAATGGTCCTTGAAGAAGTTCTAGTTCATCAAATTCCATCATCTCCTTGGTTAGGAATTCTTTGACTGCTTTTGCTGTGTCTCTTGCTAGTGACAGGGTTTTCTCCCCTTCTGCAATCTTAGCACTATCATCTAAGGCTTTTTTCTGTTTGACCTTTCTTCTTTTCTTGTACTTCTTCTCCTTGACCATTTTTCTCCTTTATTTGTACTTCTCCTTTAGATCTAGAGTTTGCAGGGGAAACCAGAGGAGAGATGTTTGCTTGATCATGGACTTCCTCTTCCGAAGTAGAGGAATCTAAGTTCATACCTTTCCTTTCACCTATCTCCTTTACCTCTTCTCCCGTTGTCTCAGTAGATTCTTTTTCAATATTTGTATCTAAGGGATCATCACCAAAATCCTCTACAACAAGAATATTAAATCTTTTGAAAGCATTCCAGAGGATTTCTTCTATTTCTTTTGCCACTTTATTAGTTGCTCAAAGCATGAGCTGATTCATTCTATCCTTACTCTGGAACTCATCCTTGCAATCTTTTAAGATCATATTCATTTGTTTTAGAGTAATTGAAGGATAGAGTTGAGTAGCTATCTGTTCTCTAATCTCTAAGTCCTTAGCCTTGGCATTTTCTTTTCTCATTTCAAGTTCTTTCTCTAAACTTTTAGGAATTAGAGAAATTATTTCAATAAATGTTTTATTGTATATGTTCAAGTACTTAACTGTGGCATCCTCCAAGATCTATCTGCGTCATTATATGTGTCATAGAATTCTGCTATTGGTTGTAGGTTCCCATCCATAGTAACTACTTTAACTACATCATCTAAGGACAACGTGGGCCTTTCAACAAACTCTTCTACCTCTACCTCCTTGGTTTCACTGGATACTTTCTTCTTCTTCATCATCTTCTTGATCTCTTCATCAGATTATGTCTCTTCATCATCCTTCTAACTGATGTAAGACCTTGTGGCCTTTGTCTTAGTTCTTTTCTCTGCTTTATCGGATGATTTTGCTTCTGGTTTAGATGCCTTTGAACTTTTAGCAGTTACAGGTGGAGATCTCTTAGAAGATCTAGTCTAGGAGGGGGCTTCTACCGGAACACTTTCCTTTTCAGTTTCTTGCTTTTCTTTCTCTTCCCTTTCCATTTTCTCTCTATTGGCATCTAGAGCCTCTTTTGAAATACCATACCTCTTGGCAACTTCTTCTACCTCTTTTCTCACTTTTCTCTTCATCTCTAGTTGTCTAAGTTCTACATGGATTTTCACACTTAATTCTTCAAAGGTTCCAAACCTTTCTACCTTAGGATCTTTAGGCTAACTTAGCATGTGTTGAACATGCATCTCTATAATTTACTCACCAACTTCATACCCCATTGGCATGATCCATACTACCTTAGGCTCCACTACCTCCATTAGGCACTGATCAGTTTCTACCATAAAGCAAATTGTATCCTTATACTTTTCAACTAGGGATTGTGGGATTCTCTCTCTTGCTTGCATCATGCTCTGAAAATTCTTGAAATAGCCCTAAAGTGATGTATTTTGTACCTTGGCATCACCAAGCCCATGTATATAATCTCTAATTTGGATGGCTACTGGTCTATCATTCTGCCACACCCAACCACCGGATCTGGGTAGCTCATTCATAAAATAGAAAAACAAACACAATATCAGTCCACCATATTTAAAGGAGTTCTTTTTGTCCCTTTTTATCTTCTATAACTTTTCCATTAGTTGGCTCAGAATATACCAGACCCATTCTTCTTCTGTAAAACAGGGGAAATGAATCCATTGTGCAAAATGCTTGTCTCGGATTGCTTTATACTAAGTTTTGAGTTCAAATGAGTCATCTATCAAATTCTTGTGATAGATATCAGCCAGCTTAGATTCCCCAAGATCTTCAATATTTGCATGAATATATGCCCTAACATCTTCTACATGTAGAACCCCATGCAGAATGTTTGAAAAGGCACCTACAGGATCAACTTCTAGGGATTTATATGGATGTTTCTTGAATTTAGGACACGGCCTATCAGTGGTATTTACAACATTCGGTGTAGTCATCTTCAAAGGATTTACATAGAAATATTCAATAATAGAAAATACCTTTTGTGCTTCTAGGGTTCGCGGAGTGAGTCGGATTGATTTGCTGGAAGATTCGACTTCAGTAGTTGATCTTTGAGAAATTTGAAGCAATTTGTTGCAGAGCTCCTTTTCTTTTCTTCTTGAATGCAAATGTGTAAATGATGATCAACTGAACCCTTTTATCTCTAAGCAAACCCTAATTCCATATTGCAATAAATGCACAACTTAAGTTATTTCGGTTGCTCTGTTCTCCTTGTTCAGAGAGGGAGAAACTTATCTGGATCATTGTGATGTACTTAGGATTGATGTTAGAGATGAATCATAATGACCACCTTTTCTTCAGATCGTCCCATGTGTCTGCAAATCAAGATGTTTCAATTTAGAATCACACCAGACCAATACTATGAAAAACCTATCTTTATCAGAAAACTGTTAAACCAGATCAATCAGGAAGGATTAGATTCTTCAAATTTTCTTGCGGACCTTCCAAATCTTAACCAAGCCCTCTTTTGATGTTTCTATGAGAATCCTCTAATCCACAACCTAATGACTAGCAAGGGGAATTTGTTTTTCTTAGTGACTCCCCCTGAGCCAGAGCTCATCTATTTAATTTCCAGAAGGATTATCAGCAGTAGATTCTGGTGCGGATCCATCCACAACATTCTCTTTGCTTCTCTTCACCCAAATCTTATTCATCTCCCTTTGAATTTCATCCACGTTCACTTTTTCGTTTTCTTTGTCTTGGTTATGATTATGCTATTCTGGACCCCTTTTGTCTTGATTCCTACTTCTACAGAATTTGGCAAAATGACCAGATCTATTGCAATTGTAGCAAACAACATTTCTTTGCATATTTGACTGATATCCTCTTGATCTACACTGATTAGCCATATGTCCCACTCTATTGCATGCAAAGCATCTACCGTTGAATGAATTGTTCAATTGTGTGTTTCTACATTCATGGGATTTGTGACCATACCTTTTGCAATTGAAGCACTGTTCGGAGAAGGATGTATTAGTTTGATTCATTCTTCTTCTGCACTGATTTGCTTTATGGCCAAAGTTGTTGCAGTTGTGGCAGTATCCATTGAAAGATGGATATCTTTGAGCGTTTGGTTGCCTTACCAGAGGTCTTCTAGGCTGCTTCTTGGATTCTCTGATTTGGAGTTCTTCTGACCGGATCTGGAGCTTTCACCTTTCTCATATCCCAAGCCATGCTTGTCATCTACCCTCTTTTGACTTTCAAGAAGAACTTCAAGTTGAGCAGAGCTTATCTTGAATTTTTCTTTGTATTCATTTGTTGTTTGAAAATCCTTTTTAAGGGCATCTATTTGATCTTCTAGTTTTTCTTTATTATCTCTAGCATCTTCAAGGTCAGATTCCAGATGTCTGATTATCCTATCCATTTTATGGTAGTCTTCTGATTTTTCCTTGAGAGATTGTCTTAGGTCATCTTCAGTTTTTCTTTTCTCTTCAATTTCTTGGGTGAATTTCATAACTCCTGATTTCATTTCATGTCTCACCATAATGACCTCTTTTGATAACTTTTCGCATAGCTTGGTTTTCTCTCTTAGGTCTTCATTTGTATCATTAGTTTCACCTTGACTTGCTAATTTTTGAAGTAATTCCTTTCTCTTTTTCATATAGATACTTAGTTTCCCTTTTAATTCATTTATGAAATCATCAGCCTGTTTAAGTCTTTCCTTCAATTCATTGATTTCAGAGTTAGATTGTTCAAGATCATCTAGGGCAGACTGAAGTTGTTCTGTAATGCCCCACGCTTTTGGCTTGTAATGAATGTTATTTTCATAATTCCTATGATAGTTCTGGTATAGTTGATAGTTTTATATTACATATTTACAGTTTCGAGACATTTGGACTAGTATGTTATGGTTTATGTTCTCATATTTCCTATGACAGTTCTGGTATAGTTGATAGTTTTATATTGCATATTTACAGTTTCGAGACATTTGGACTAGTATGTTATGGTTTATGTTCTCATATTTCCTTTGACAATTCTGGTATAGTTACAGTTTCGAGACATTTACACTAGTATGTTATGGTTTATGTTCTCTTTGATCATGATGGACATATTTGATGATTATAGATTTATGTTATTCTAAGTTAGTGTGTTATTCGATCATGATTATGATGCATTATTGATAATGGATATAGTTATTTAATGATGTGCTTACATGAATAGAACAGTGTCACATTACTCATGTCCGAGTACCCTGCCACGCTGCAACTTTTGTTCATTATGTCTATGACTACATGTTTATATATGTATACGTACAACCTCATTGTTTTTTGCAGGATGTAGGTACCGGGCATCGACTCCACCTGAACTACCAGGTTTGAGTGTGCCCTAGCAAATGGAGTTGTTGATTTGAGTTAGCATAAGGTTCCTTACTCAACCAACATCCTCGAGAGGATGAGTTCTCAGTATTGTATCCTATTGTCACCGTCATTCTCAGTGTTGTACCCTGTCGTCACCCTCAGTTGGATTGTTTGTCGTTATCTTGTCATTATGTCCTGCGGCTTCACATGGAGTCAGGTATCATCCTGTAAGTTAGGGTTTATCCAATTTAAGTGTTGATTTAAGCATGGTTAGTACTTCATTAAAATAAGGTTAACTTTAAGCTTAAATTAAATAAACATTGCTAGGGAAATTATGTGTGGTTTATTAATTATAAATGATTTATTTGTTGATAATTGGTAAAACTAATATGAAAATAGTAAATAAATAAACAAATTAGATAAATGACTAAATTAAATAACAAATTACAAGTTGTTAGCAGATGAAATTAAAAAGAAAACAAAATACATAAGTAAGATGAATAAACAATTACAATCTTGATAAAATAAATTGATTATAATAAAGATGATATTCTAAAGATTAAATAATGGGGTTGTCACCTGGTTTTATGTGTTTAGTATTTGGAGATGAGCAAATTTAATGTCATATGCTGTCAATTACAAGTTTGAAGTTGGGAATCCCTTGGTAAGTGAAATTGTGGAATATCATGAGAATGTGGGGATGTCGGGGAGAGAGAGAGGCATGTCTCTTGCATTTACCTGAGAAGTGGACTCTTGTTTTGAGAAGGTGGGTTGTCGGGAACCAAGGAGTTGAATCCTTTCGTGAGGAGGAGAATGGAGGAACTGGTGGCAAGAGTTGGGAGATTTTCTTTTGGAAGAAGTGGTGCAGTAGGAATTAGATCAAAAGGAGACTTCAGAAGCTTGGAAACTCCGGGTATGTAATTAGATTAATATGTGTGAAATTTATGTTTTGCTTGGTAAACTGTAATGATTTTTAATATGTTTGTCGGAGTACATTTCTTCATCTTTGGTGATCTCTTCCCTCTCTATTCACACCATTACTCTATCTTATCAAGTCTGAAGAGTGAATTGATGATGTCAAAACCAGATATGTTAAGCTCACCAGTGATATTTCCTTTTGAACCTTTTTGTTGTCCCTCTAAATTTTGTGTTTGGGTAGGCTTGTCTAGATCATTTAATGCAGCTCATCCCTGCTCTTGTGAAGTTAATCTGCTAATCTAAGACCCTTCTTTTATCCATCTCTGCTCACCCCATACTCTTCACTCTTGGTGTGCTTGTCTAACTTTTGACTACAACTTGCACCCATGAGCCATCGACTATAATCATTGTGGATGAGAGCCATGCTAGAGTTGTTGCTCTGAACCCTTAAGTTTCCTCCCATAAGCTCAATTTTTTGATGGATGGTCACCATAATCCACCATTATCCATCTTTTTTGCTTGTCACCTTGAGATTCTGATGGGGACTGTGTCACTGGCAGATGGCATATGACTCTGTCAACCCCATTTTCTCATCAGACAAAGCGACCATTTGGCCTTGTCACCTTTGAGATTGTGATGGAAACTATGTTGTTGGTAGAGGACACCGTCGAACTCCATACCCCATCAGTCTGAACGACCATTCCGTTTCCAGACTCTAACATATGAAACACTTACCTTTGCTTTCCGGTTCATACAACAAAATGACTAATCATTTGCGACCCTACTGATAACCTATGGCATTCTCTTTAATACTGCCATTTCCCTAACCATCGACGCACTGCATTATGGAAGCAAGCCATCGAATGGAACCCTTCACTCTCTTAATGAGTGATTATTTGCATCAATAATCTCTGATGCCTCCAGGTTTCCTACATCATTCCAAACAGAAAGAAAATTATACATTGGAGGTTAACGCCACCCTACATCTGAAGTTGATTAAGATCTTAATGTCGCTCCACCCATTTTGCTTCAAGCCATTGATAGCTTGACAGAGGAGGCCAAACCTTTTTGTTGGGCAGTTCGTGCCTAGCACGCGCCTGTGATCTTGTGCCATCATTGCAATTCTATGAGCCTATAGTTCTGGTTATCATCATCAACCATGCCACACGTTATTTCTGCCACCCTCTCATGATACATGGTGCGAGCCGCGCTGATACTATCTTCTCATCATGTGGATTAGATTATACTTGTACTAAGATGAATCCCTTGTATTATGTTTTCAGAACCTTATGACTTGTCTCTGCGAATAGAATCCTCCACATCCACCGTAATCATCGCTGAATGATGAGAGAAATCAGTTTTAGAATGATAGAAATTGCTATATTATTCGATGCTAAGTTGGCACTCCTGTTTGATAGAGCATCAACTATAGTTTAGGAGTACTTCTCTAACCATAGGAATAGAAAGTGACACCTTCGTTGGAGCAGATAGGATAGATAATTAATGGTAGTCGTAGCTTATAGAATCATGACTTGTCAATGTCAGATTTCCTTTCTATATGATAGCTCATCATTGATGTGCCGATTAGATTTCATTAGTGGAAATTAGGATAGCCGATTTAAATATAGCTAGTATTTTATATCTTGCTAATATATTTATCAAATAGTTATAATAAGGTTGATAGATTAACATGATCTTTTGAGCCTTTTGTAGTATTAGTCCAAATTGTTTTAATGTTAAAACATAACTATGAGCATAGTAGTTGTAGAATGAAGTTGTCGGGTCTCTTATAACTAGTGATATAATTGGTTTTGGGTGGTATGTCTCATTATCGTAATGGTTCATTTTATGGTAGTTATGACTAATAGTCATTTGATCTTGTAGGTTATAGTATAAATCTAAATTAATGCTTAGGATGTGCAATTAAGTTTTGATATTATCACAGTATGAATAACCCTATTCCCTAGTAGTTATTTTTTAAATATTCGATTTGCTTTTCTAGAGGCCTAATGGTATATAGGATCCTATGCAAGGTGTTAGTGTCTAAGTCAGATTTTGACTTCTCTTGTATGGAACTTGTGTATGGGTAATTAGGTTAAGATAGGGTTTAGGTCTTGTCTTAGAGTAATTATAATCATTCATTTTACGTTTAAGTTAACTTGTTGTTATGAGACTTAGGGTTCTTGTAGGTTCATAAAATAATTGGGAACCCTCAAGCTTATCCTCAAGAGTTGAATTCGAATTACATTGCAATTGTATAATTAACTTGATGTATGAAAATGACAAATAGTAGTTTATTTTAGTTATGATAATGATGTTTATAAACATGTTGTACCTTTACAAATCAATTAAATAATTATTTTAATAAACATTTGCTTGTAGTTAACTTTCATTGCAATTTTAGAATTATTCCTTAGTAAGAATGCAATCAAATGAAAAATTATACCTTAACGTTAATAGTCTAATGTAATAACTTAGTCAATTGTAAGATACTATAGTGGCTTAGTGGTAAGAAGGCACAATTTAATTATTAGTGTAATTGATAATAATTTGCTCATTATATGTCTAGTAAATACAATCTGTGGGTCATGAACTAGTTCACATAGTCTTTTGATTTGTATCTACGGGGGTGGTTAGTTTTTCCCAGAGGCTTAGAATGGGATGTCTTGAGACCAGGATGTTCTAAGAAGTATGTCATCTCTAGTAATGTTTGGATTAAAAGACAAGGTGAATGTTAAATGCACTTCTTTGTGGATGTATTGTCATCCAATTAGTTGTAATTGTCTTGTATCTAGTTTTGTGGTGAGTTATGGAACATAGAGACATGCAAATCATAGAGTTGTAATGAATATGTGTTATTATGGGCATTGGTTAGGAGTTCTGCCCTTATGATCATGTCTTGAGGGGGGGGGAATTAATGCCTTGCATTGTTATATATACAAGTTGATATGAGGGTTATTGTTATGCAAGATGGTTAATGCCTTGCCTGGTTCATGTATCCTCGTTGTCATGATGATGTTTGCTATGCTTGTTGAGTAGGGTCTTCTAGTTGTAGGTAGGGGAGTGGCTTCCAATGTGGGGCCAGTGCTAAGTTGCTTGCCAGGGTAACCCATTGGGAGTTGGTAATTAAGTGATAACCTAATAATAAATCTAGGGGTTGGGTAGTCTTCTCACTAACAAGATAATTAGATTCCTCACTCATGCCTGTAGTGCTAGTTTAGATTAAGGATGAGGGGAGAAGGCCTGGTTGGCAAATCAACTTCCTTGTCCTCACGAAAGGAATGTTGATTCTACATGTGTCACCCTATGGGGCCGGCGTCTAGTGAGAGACTGTCAGGGTAACCATAGATGGAGGCCGGTGCCTAGTGAGAGACTATCAGGGTAACCCATGGATGGGGACCAGCGTCTAGCTAGAGACTGTCAGGGTAACCCATGTTAGGACCATGTGATGACACTCTCCATACTGCAACCTAGTATACCTTAATTGTTCTCTCTTCCCCATTTGTTTAGTGGTTGCCTTTGGAAGTACTGTTGTGTGTTTGTGATATTGACTTGTGATGTTGGAGTCATGTGATATCTATAGTCTACTGTCTACCTGACTGTATGTTGTAGTGGGGACCTTATGTTAACTCCTAGCTCAAGGGTAGACCTCAGGGTTCCACATGGTCGGGTGGAAGAGCTTTATCCATTGGTTTTCTTTCCCTTGCCGTTGCTCGTGAGCTAGGAGGATATATCTTGTGTATCAGACATCAGATCTTGTACTTGATTATGAAGATAGTGATTTTGCTCATGTACTAGCCTGTGTATCAGTTGATTCATAATGTATGTTTTTAGATGTAATCAGGATAGTGATAATGTAATTATATAATGATGTACTCATTTGTATAGTCTTTTGAATATGTACATGTAACCTTGACCAGGTTGATTTTCTAATCATGGCATGAGATGGAGATGTATATGTATAATCATTAGTGCAATAGATTTAGAATGAACTGCTGATGTTAATTAACAATGTATGTTAAACTATGTTGATTAATTTTGTCAAGTAATGCAACCATGGAACCTTAGAAGACAAGTTGTTAGTTTTATGATGTGTATTGATATGTTCAAACATTACCCTGTTATCTTATACAAAAAAAAATTCTGCTTTGCTTAGCATAGATGTGTTGTCCTCTAAGGTTTTCATTGCAGGGCGTTACATTTTGGTATCAGAGTGAAGTTAAACACTAGGTACCCTAGTTGTATTTGAGCCCATTACGTAACCTAGTGCTTAAACTCTGTAGAATGATTTAACTCCTGTTGTGACTCTTTTTCTTAATATACTAATTTGCCCTTTTTGTGTGTAGGGTAGATGAGTAGACGTAGGAGCTGAGGTCAGGACAGAGGTAGGGGTCATGGGAGGGGTGGTGGCAGAATTCCTCCTCCCAGTTCTCCTCATGAGAGTGGCCATGAAGGTGGGGGTCAGAACATGGAGGGTCAGGGTCAGCCTGATGGAGCCCAGTTTAGACATATCCTTGAGGAAGCCCTTACCCGGTTAGGCCCTAGACAGAAAGGTGAGCAGCCCAAAGGAGGTCAGGAGGTAGACCAGTCAGGTCCTAGACAGAGAGAGAGGTCTCCCAGGTGTAGGGAATTAACAGCTAAGCAGGAGGCCACACTAGCCAACCATATGAGGGACTTACTGAGAGCACGCTCTCCCATCTTTGATGGAATTGGTAGAGGTCTTGAGGCAGAAACTTGGTTGTTGGACCTAGGTAGATGTTTTGCCATGCATCCATATGGCAGCAATACAAAAGCCAGATGTGCTATTTTGCATCTCTGAGGGTTTGTTTCAACTTGGTGGAGGCTAGAGGAGCAGAAGCTGCATTTGGACATTAGCACTATGTCTTGGGAGTTGTTTGAAGACAAATTCAGAGCTCACTTCCTTTTTGACCATTGGAGGCAGCGTCGAGCAGACAAGTTTCATGAGCTGAGGCAGTTGGCCATGACAGTTGAGTAGTATGAGCGCAGATTTTATGAGCTCAAGCAGTACGCAGGTATCAAGGATGACAAGCCCATGTTGGTGTAGCATTTTATCAGGGGCTTGAATGCCTAGATTAGTGGAGGGGTTCGTGTATTTGAACCTAAGACTATGGAGGTTGCCGTGGAGAAAGCCCAGCTAGTGGAGGAGAATTTGGTTATGGCCCTTGGTGGGCATACAGGTGTGCACACTGGCAGTGCACCTTCGTTAGGACATGGTTCTTGAGATAGCCACACTTAGGCATCAGGTGCTCATGCACCCTCAAAGGGTGGCCAGCAGCAGCAGTATTCACAGACCAAACTAAAGAATTCTCAGCATCAACAAGGTAATAGGTTTCAAAATAAGAGAGACCGGTCTTGGCAGCGCAATAAGCGCAATCGCTTTGATCAGCCAACTCAGAGTGTGCAGTCTATAGTGACTAGGGGCAGTTTCCAGTAATCTAGTGCTTTTCAGGGTGACGGTGGTTTTGGTAGAGGCACCGGGTGCTTCTCCTACGGCAAACAGGTCCATATTGCTAGATAGTGCCCGCAGAAGGGTGCATCAGGATTTGGACATCGACCTGCGGCATCTAAGCCAACGGTTGGTGATGCAGGCAGGTCACATCAAGTCTTTGCAGTGGTGGATGACCGACAGGTAGAGCATCAGGGCACTGTGGTGGAGACTTTTGGTCGCATGCGAGGTATTGATTTTTCTATTATATTTGATTTCGGTGCATCTGATTCATTTATATCTCCTTCCCTTGCGAAGCGTTGTGGCTTAGTGGCAATAAAGCAAGATGATAGGTGGTAAGTTGAGTTAGCTTCCGAGGCTAAGATAGCAGTTGAGTCTCTAGTTTTGGAGTGTAATTTGAGGATTAGCTCTCTATCTACTTCTGTGGACCTTCGCATTCTACCCCTAAGTTCATATGACATAGTTTTGGGGATGGATTGGTTGGAGGCCCATCAGGCAGTGATAGATTGTTGGCATAAATCTGTTAGATGTGTGGATGATTCTGGTACTAAGGTTAGGTGGTAGGAGTTCAGAGACCTATATCCCTACGTATGATCTCCGCTATGCAACTCAAAAGATGCATGCATCAGGGATGTCAGCTTTTTGTAGTGACTGTTAGTGATTTGGAGATGGAGGAGAGTCGAGAGGCATCTCTTGACGATCACCCACTCTTGAGGGAGTATGTGGATGTTTTTCCTTCTGAGATTCCAGGGATACCACCTAAGCGTGACATCGATTTTAGGATTGATCTGATTCCCAGTGTAGAGCCTATCTCACGAGCTCCATACAGAATGACCACTCAGGAGCTCAAGGAGCTTCAACTGTAGTTGGAGGAACTATTAGCCAAAGGGTTTATATGACCCAGTGTTTCCCCTTGGGGAGCACCTGTGATCTTTGTAAAGAAGAAGGATGGATCTCTATAGCTTTGTATCGACTATCGACAACTCAATAAGGTAATAGTGAGAAATAGGTATCCCTTGCCTCGGATCGACGATTTGTTTGATCAAATTAAAGGAGAAAGGGTATTCTCTAAAATTGACCTTAAGTTGGGATATCACCAGTTGTAGATTTTTGAGGCAGATATTCACAAAACAGCATTTCGCACCTGTTATGGACATTATGAGTACACAGTGGTACCATTTGGGTTGACGAATGCACTTTCATTTTTCATGAGCTTAATGAATGGTGTGTTTTGCACTTATCTCGACCAATTTGTCCTTGTATTTATTGATGATATATTGATCTATTCAAGGACTATGGAGGAACATGAAGAGCATTTGCGTCAAGTGTTGCAGTCTTTAAGGGAAAATCAGCTTTATGTGAATTTGTCAAAATGTGCATTCTTCCAGACAAAGGTTCAGTATTTGGGTCATGTCATCTCTGGAGAGGGTATTGCGGTGGATCCCTCGAAGATCCAAGCTATTATGGACTGGCCTGCACGCACTAATGTTACTAAGGTCCGTAGTTTTATGGGGTTGGCAGGTTACTATCGTCGCTTTGTCATGGGGTTTTCGAGAGTTGCTCACCCCATTACTTCTCTTCAGAGGAAAGGGAAGAAGTTTGTTTGGTCAGAGCAGTGTCAGAAAGCCTTTCAGACCCTTAAGGAACAGCTGACCAGTGCACCTATATTAGTAGTTCCTGATCCTGATGGGGACTTTGTTGTTTGTACCGATGCTTCCTTGGAGGGTTTGGGAGTGGTTCTCATGCAGGATGGTCGCGTGATTGCCTATGAGTCTCGCAAGCTCAAGGATCATGAATTAAACTATCCCACTCATGACCTGGAGTTAGCAGTTGTGGTGCATGCCTTGGTGAGATGGAGGCATTTTCTATTAGGGCATTAGTTTGAGCTGCACAATGATCATCATAGTTTGTAGTATATTTTCACGCAGCCTAACTTAAACGCAAGGCAAAGGCGTTGGATGGAGTTCTTATGCAAGTATGACTTCGAGGTTAGATATATTCAGGGCAAGGAGAATGTGGTAGCAGATGCTCTTAGTCGTCGGAGGCATGAGATCTTAGCAGTTTCTCTTACAGTTGATTTGAGAAGTCAGATTCTCGCTACTCTTCCTCCTGACAGATGGTGCCAGGAGGTGAGGACCGAGATTGAGTCAGGTAGACCTTTAGAAGGTAGATTCTTCGGTTACTCCTTTGAGTCTGATGGTCTTTTGCGACATTTGGGTCGTATCTATGTTCCCAATTCAGAGGGTCTTTGCGCCCTAGTTTTGTCAGAGGCACATCAAGCACCCTATTCTGCTCATCTAGGCGTCAAGAAGATGCATGCAGATCTACGTCAACTGTACTTTTGGAGTGGTATGAAATAGGATATTGCTGATTTTGTGTCGAGATGTCTTGAGTGTCAGAGGGTGAAGGCAGAACACCGGCACCCTGCAGGCCTTTTGTAGCCTCATTTGTTTCCAAAGTGGAAGTGGGATATCATTTCGATAGACTTCATTGTTGGTTTGCCGATGTCCTCTCGGTGACATGATGCTATTATGGTCACTGTGGATAGGTTGATGAAGGTAGCTCACTTTTCTCTTGTCCGTGCATCCTACAATGCCTCTACGGTGGCTAGAGTGTTCATGGAGGACATCATCAGACTTCATGGGATTCCTTGTAGGATCATCTCTGATAGGGATCCAGTGTTCACTTCCACCCTGTGGAGTTCCTTACAGCATGCCTTGGGGACACAGCTGAACTTTAGTTCAGCTTATCATCCTAAGACTGATGGACAGACTGAGAGGGTTAATCAAGTTCTTGAGGATATGTTGAGGATGTATGTTATGGATCAACAGAGCCGTTGGGAGGACTATCTTTACCTAGTGGAGTTTGCCTATAATAATGGTTATCATGGTTCTATAGGCATGTCTCCCTTTCAGTATGTTCGTCCTTGTAGGACCCCTTTGAGCTAGGATCGTTTGGAGGATAGAGTTCTCCTAGGTCCAGATATGCTTAGAGATATGGAGTAGCAGGTTGACAGGATTAGAGAGCATTTGGTGGCAGCTTAGGATAGGTAGAAGAAATATGCAGATGTTCATAGGATCAATCATCAGTTCTCTATTGGGGGTTGGGTGTTCTTGTGTGTGCGACCGTGAAAGAGTCCAATCTGCTATGGAAAGGGCTCTAAGCTAGCACCGTGCTTTGTTGGACCTTTTGAGGTGTTGGAGAGGATCAGTCCAGTAGCTTATCATCTTGCTATGCAGCCCAACCTTTCACGCATCCATGATGTGTTTCATATTTCTATACTTAGACCTTACTATCTGGATGTTGCTCATGTTCTTGATTGGACTGCTCTACAGGTAGAGGACGAGCAGCTGGCTTTGGAGCCCATAGGCATTCTTCAGCACAGGAGACTCGCTCTCAGGGCCAGAGATGTGGGGCAAGTCAGGGTCCAATGGGACCCTAATGATGAGACCTCCGCTACCTAGAAGGATGCTACCAGGATGAGGGAATTATATCCTCACTTATTTGCAGGATTCCAGGACTAAGCCTAGTTCCAGGGGGGAGGATGTAATGCCCCTCATTTTTGGCTTGTGATGAATGTTATTTTCATAATTCCTATGACAGTTTTGGTATAGTTGATAGTTTTATATTGCATATTTACAGTTTCGAGACATTTGCACTAGTATGATATGGTTTATGTTCTCATATTTCCTATGACAGTTCTAGTATAGTTACAGTTTCATGACATTTGGACTAGTATGTTATGGTTTATGTTCTCTTTGATCATGATGGACATATTTGATGATTATAGATTTATGTTATTCTGAGTTAGTGTGTTATTCGATCATGATTATGATGCATTATTGATAATGGATATAGTTATTTAATGATGTGTTTACATGAATGAAATAGTGTCACATTACTCGTGTCTGAGTACCCTGCCACGCTGCTACTTCTGTTCATTATGTCTATGACTACATGTTTATATATGTATATGTACAACCTCGTTGTTTGTTGCAGGATGCAGGTACTGGGCATCGACTCCACCTGAACTACCAGGTCTGAGCGTGCCCTAGCCAATGGAGTTGTTGATTTGAGTTAGCATAAGGTTCCCTACTCAGTCAACATCCTCAAGAGGATGAGTTCTCAGTATTATATCCTGTTGTCACCGTCATTCTCAGTGTTGTACCCTATCGTCACCCTCAGTAGGATTGTTTATCGTTATCTTAACGTTATGTCTTGCGGCTTCACATGGAGTCAGGTATCATCCTGTAAGTTAGGGTTTATCCAATTTAAGTGTTGATTTAAGCATGGTTAGTACTTCATTAAAATAAGGTTAAATTTAGGCTTAAATTAAATAAACATTGCTAGGGAAATTATGTGTGGTTTATTAATTATAAATGATTTATTTGTTGATAATTGGTAAAACTAATATGAAAATAGTAAATAAATAAACAAATTAGATAAATGATTAAACAAAACAACAAATTACAAGTTGTTAGCGGATGAAATTAAAAAGAAAACAAAATACATAAGTAAGATGAATAAACAATTACAATCTTGATAAAATAAATTGATTATAATAAAGATGATATTATAAAGATTAAATAATGGGGTTGTCGCCTGGTTTTATGTGTTCAGTATTTGGAGATGAGCAAATTTAATGTCATATGCCGTCAATTGCAGGTTTGAAGTTGGGAATCCCTTGGTAAGTGAAATTGTGGAATCTCACGAGAATGTGGGGATGTTGGGGAGAGAGAGAGGCATGTCTCTTGCATTTACTCGAGAAGTGGACTCTTGTTTTGAGAAGGTGGGTTGTCGGGAAGAGAGGCAGGCCTTCTGCATTTAACCGAGGAGTTGAATCCTTGCTTGAGGGGGAGAACGGAGGAACTGGTGGCAGGAGTTGGGAGATTTTCTTTTGGAAGAAGTGGTGCAGTAGGAATTAGATCAAAAGGAGACTTCAGAAGCTTGGAAACTCTAGGTATGTAATTATATTAATATGTGTGAAATTTATGTTTTTCTTGGTAAACTGTAATGATTTTTAATATGTTTGCTGGAAGACATTTCTTCATCTTTGGTGATCTCTTCCCTCTCTATTCACACCATTACTCTGTCTTATCAAGTCTGAAGAGTGAATTGATGATGTCAAAACCAGATATGTTAAGCTCACCGGTGATATTTCCTTTTGAACCTTTTTGCTGTCCCTCTAAATTTTGTGTTTGGGTAGGCTTGTCTAGATCATTTAATGTGGCTCATCCTTGCTCTTGTGAAGTTAATCTGCTAATCTGAGACCCTTCTTTTATCCATCTCTGCTCACCCCATACTCTTCACTCTTGGTGTGCTTGTCTAACTTTTGAGTGCAACTTGCACCCGTGAGCCATCGACTATAATTGTTGTGGATGAGAGCCATGCCGGAGTTGTTGCACTAAACCCTTAAGTTTTCTCCCATAAGCTCAATTTTTTTATGGATGGTCACCATAATCCACCATTACCCACCTTTTTTGCTTGTCACCTTGAGATTCTGATGGGGACTGTGTCACTGGCAGATGGCAGATGACGTCGTCGACCCCATTTTCTCATCAGACCAAGCAACCATTTGGCCTTGTCACCTTTGAGA
Source organism: Cunninghamia lanceolata (assembly GCA_027924645.1). Lineage (NCBI taxonomy): Eukaryota > Viridiplantae > Streptophyta > Pinopsida > Cupressales > Cupressaceae > Cunninghamia > Cunninghamia lanceolata. The sequence continues at coordinate 20,436,541 of BSBN01000049.1, forward strand.
TTGTGATGGAAACTATGTTATTGGTAGAGGACACCGTCGACCTCCATACCCCATCAGTCTGAATGACCATTCCGTTTCTAGACTCTAACGTATGAAACACTTACCTTTGCTTTCCTATGCATACAACGAAATGACTGATCATTTGCGACCCTGCCGATAACCTATGGCATTCTCTTTAATACTGCCATTTCCCTAACCATCGACGCACTGCATTATGGAAGCAGGCCGTCAAATGGCACCCTTGGCTCTCTTAATGAGTGATTATTTGCATCAATAATCTCTGACGCCTCCAGGTTTCCTATATCATTCCAAATAGAAAGAAAATTATACATTGGAGGTTAACACCACCCTGTATCTGAAGTCGATTACCATCTTAATGTCACTCCACCCATTTTGCTTCAAGCCATTGATAGCTCAACAGAGGAGGCCAAACCTTTTTGTTGGGCAGTCTGTGCCTAGCACGCATCTGTGATCTTGTGCCATCATTACAATTCTATGAGCCTGTAGTTCTAGTTATCATCGTTGACCATGCCACACGTTATTTCTACCACCCTCTCATGATCCAGGGTGCGAGCCGCACTGATACTATCTTCTCATCATGTGGATTAGATCAGACTTGTACTCAAATGAATCCCTTGTATTATGTTTTCAGAACCTTATGACTTGTCTCTGCGAATAGAATCCTCCACATCCACCGTAATCATCACTGAATGATGAGAGAGATCAGTTTTAGAATGACAAAAATTGCTGTATTATTCAATGCTAAGTTGGCACTCCTGTTTGATAGAGCATCGACTATAGTTTAGGAGTACTTCTCTAACCATGGGAATAGAAAGCGACACCTTTGTTGGAACAGATAGGATAGATAATTAATGGCAGTCGTAGCTTATAGAATCATGACTTGTCAATGTCAGATTTCCTTTCTATATGATAGCTCATCATTGATGTGTCGATTAGATTTCATTAGTGGAAATTAGGATAGCCGATTTAAATATATCTAGTATTTTATATCTTGCTAATATATTTATCAAATAGTTATAATAAGGTTGATAGATTAACATGATCTTTTGAGCCTTTTGTAGTATTAGTCCAAATTGTTTTAATGTTAAAACATAACTATGAGCATAGTAGTTGTAGAATGAAGTTGTCGAGTCTCTTATAACTAGTGATATAATTGGTTTTGGGTGGTATGTCTCATTACCGTAATGGTTCATTTTATGGTAGTTATGACTAATAGTCATTTGATCTTGTAGGTTATAGTATAAATCTAAATTAATGCTTAGGATGTGCAATTAAGTTTTGATATTATCAGAATATGAATAACCCTATTCCCTAGTAGTTATTTTTTAAATATATGATTTTCTTTTCTAGAAGCCTAATGGTATATAGGATCCTATGCAAGGTGTTAGTGTCTAAGTCGGATTTTGACTTCTCTTGTATGGAACCTGTGTATGGGTAATTATGTTAAGATAGGGTTTAGGTCTTGTCTTAGAGTAATTATAATCATTCATTTTATGTTTAAGTTAACTTGTTGTTACGAGACTTAGGGTTCTTGTAGGTTCATAAAATAATTGGGAACCCTCAAGCTTATCCTCAAGAGTTGAATTCGAATTACATTGCAATTGTATAATTAACTTGATGTATGAAAATGACAAATAGTAGTTTATTTTAGTTATGATAATGATGTTTATAAACATGTTGTACCTTTACAAATCAATTAAATAATTATCTTAATAAACATTTGCTTGTAGTTAACTTTCATTGCAATTTTAGAATTATTCCTTAGTAAGAATGCAATCAAATGATAAATTATACCTTAATGTTAATAGTCTAATGTAATAACTTAGTCAATTGTAAGATACTATAGTGGCTTAGTGGTAAGAAGGCACAATTTAATTATTAGTGTAATTGATAATAATTTGCTCATTATATGTCTAGTAAATACAATCTGTGGGTCATGAACTAGTTCACATAGTCTTTTGATTTGTATCTATGGGGGTGGTTAGTTTTTCCCAAAGGCTTAGAATGGGATGTCTTGAGACCAGGATGTTCTAAGAAGTATGTCATCTCTAGTAATGTTTAGATTAAAAGACAAGGTGAATTTTAAATGCACTTCTTTGTGGATGTATTGTCATCCAATTAGTTGTAATTGTCTTGTATCCAGTTTTGTGGTGAGTTATGGAATAGGGAGACATGGAAATCATAGAGTTGTAATGAATATGTGTTATTATGGGCATTGGTTAGGAGTCCTACCCTTATGATCATGTCTTGGGGGGGGAATTAATGCCTTGCATTGTTATATATATAGGTTGATATGAGGGTCATTGTTATGCAAGATGGTTAATGCCTTGCCTGGTTCTTGTATCCTCATTGTCATGATGATGTTTGCTATGCTTGTTGAGTAGGGTCTTCTAGTTGTAGGTAGGAGAGTGGCTTCCAATGTGGGGCCAGTGCCAAGTGGCTTGCCAGGGTAACCCATTGGGAGTTGGTAATTAAGTGATAACCTAATAATAAATTTTAGGGGTTGGGTAGTCTTCTCACTAACAAGATAATTAAATTCCTCACTCATGTCTGTAGTTCTAGTTCAGACTAAGGATGAGGGGAGAAGGCCTGGTTGGAAAATCAACTTCCTTGTCCTCACGAAAGGAATGTTGATTCCGCATGTGTCACCCTATGGGGTTGGCATCTAGTGAGAGACTATCAGGGTAACCATAGATGGGGGCCGGTGCCTAGCGAGAGACTGTCAGGGTAACCCATGGATGGGGGCTGGCGTCTGGCTAGAGACTGTCAAGGTAACCCATGTTAGGACCATGTGATGACACTCTCCCTATTGCAGCCTAGTATACCCTAATTGTTCTCTCTTCCCCATTTGTTTAGTGGTTGCCTCTGGAAGTATTGTTGTGTGTTTGTGATATTGACTTGTGATGTTGGAGCCATGTGATATCTATAGTCTACTGTCTACCTGACTGTATGTTGTAGTGGGGACCTTATGTTAATTCCTAGCTCGAGGGGTGGACCTTAGGGTTCCACATGGTCGGGTGAAAGATCTTTATCCATTGGTTTTCCTTCCCTTGCCATTTCTCGTGAGCTAGGAGGATATATCTTGTGTATCAGACATCAGATCTTGTACTTGATTATGAAGATAGTGATTTTGCTCATGTACTAGCCTGTGTATCAGTTGATTCATAATGTATGTTTTCAGATGTAATCAGGATAGTGATAATGTAATTATATAATGATGTACTCATTTATATAGTCTTTTGAATATGTACATGTAACCTTGACCAGGTTGATTTTCTAATCATGGCATGAGATGGAGATGTATATGTATAATCATTAGTGCAACAGATTTAGAATGAACTGCTGATGTTAATTAACAATGTATGTTAAACTATGTTGATTAATTTTGTCAAGTAATGCAACCATGGAACCTTAGAAGACAAGTTGTTAGTTTTATGATGTGTATTGATATGTTCAAACATTACCCTATTATCTTATACAAAAAAAAAATCTGCTTTGCTTAGCATAGATGTGTTGTCCTCTAAGGTTTTCATTGTGGGGCATTATATGTTCCCTCATACCATACATATCCATTTTGAATTCCCAGATCTTCCTCAAGCTATTAGGCTCTGTTTAGAGGAACTTGGCTCTGATACCAATTGTTGATAACTGAGAGGGGGGGTGAATCAATTATCCTAATTATTTCAACTTTTTGAACTTCCTTAACAGTTAATGGAACATTAAATCAAATAAGCAAACATAACCATGAAATGGAAATAACACCAATGCACATGACACAATGATTTTGATGTCGAAGACCCTGTTAAGGGAAAAAACCATGGGGTGATTAACCCAAGATATTATTCTCTATTAGAAGAATAGATAGAACAAAATGGCACTTGCCAATTAGGGCTCACTGCCCGAGCACACTGCCCATAAGAGGCTCACTACCTACAAAGACTTACTGTCTACAAGAAAAAAAGGTAACACAATACTTGAACTGATGAGAAGCATCCACACATGCTAAAGTTCAATTCCGGTTAAGCTTAATAAACTGATCTGCTACACTTCATTCTTACTCTCCTTAAGTGCTACTATCCTGTCACATTCCGGACCTGTCTTATTGCCTTTATGCTACTCTTCTGATTTTCTTTGCACTTTAACACACACACACCTACCCCTCATATCTAAATCCATCTGGTATATATATCCGCACCAAGGATTTCATCCATTTTCTAGTCAACATCCGGATTACTTAATATTTACCCAAACTCTGATCTATCGTCTGAATCTTAGCATATCAAGTAATGCGAATCAAGGAGATACTTATAGAAGTCATCTAACATGTCAGTCAAACATGGACAATACCTTAAGAACCTTGATCACCATCAATATTGCATCTAGAATAATTTTGATACTCTGTTGATTAGTTCTTCCTCTGTCTACTCTGCCAATCCAGACCTCAATACTTAGATGCTCATATCTCTTCACTCTTTCATCACTGGAGGCTCAAACCTTGGAATCTATCAATCAAGGTATACCTCTTGACTTCACCAAATCTATACTTTACTGAGATACCTCCTCTAAGAGATTTGGACCTAACTGTCAGACCTTGCTGCCTACTCTGTTCTTGCTTACCAGACCAAAGTATCCTTCAATCTGACTTCTGGTAAAGATGCACCATGTCCTTTGGATGTGTGGAATAGTCTTTGTTGCCATCAATGACAACACCAATGAAGCCACACAGTGTCTCTTGCCAACAAAGGAAACAAAATGAAAATGTACAACTAACAACCCAAAAGCTTCCAAAATGATTGCCAAATGTCACTAAAGAAGAGTGAATTGAACTATGAATGATTAGGAGTAGCAACTAGAAGTTCTACTCAAAACATGTTTGAAGAACAAATCTAAAACTTGTGGATCATCAATTGTCACATTATAAACTCGCATAAAAAATTAGTTTGTTGCTTCACCATTAGATGGGCACTTTTTTGTCCTTTTTAACTAATGCAAATTGATTTATGATTATTATTCAATCCAATCACACAATTAAATTTTAACATTTTCTAACAAAAATAAATAAATGAAGAATAAAAACTTTCAAGAAAATAATTAATTTTTCATAATTAGTCACCCATTAAAATTGAATTGAAAGATAAACTAATCCATTATTATTATCATAATTAAATTCTCCTCTCATATCCCAAATTTAGACATAATCTATTAGATAATTATAACACCAAACTTATCTATTAGATAATTGTAACACCAAACCTATCTATTCCACTATGTAAATTAATTTAATTTAGGTTAGTGAGGTGATGTATTAGAATTTTGAATTTTGAATATAAATATAAATGAAAACATTTAATTAATTTTGGCAGTTAATAGATTGTTCACTATTTTAGTTATAACTATTGAACCATAATGCATAATCACTTCTTAAATGCATTGGAAGCACTACAAAAAATATGAACAGGGTTGCTATTAGAATTTGGCATATTGATCCCAAGCGTCATGAGTTCAATATTTAGTGTTGTGGATCTAACCTTCCACAAGGATTTGATTTGTGATGTGTGGATTTGAACTAGTGGAATGTGGACTTTAAAACCTATGTTGCCTTGATATTTGATGTCTAATGATGCACAAGGAAAACCATTATATAGAAATATTGTAGGAGAAATTGTCAAATAAAATAGTCATATAAATTTTTTTTTAAAAATGCCTTACATTTTTTCCCCTTAATAGAGTGTTTTAAAAGCAAGGTGAAAACAATATCTTTTCCTACCAAAGATATAGTTCACTATTTTAAACACATTAAAGATAGTTTTTCATTTTAAATTTAAAAATGTAGTAGAGAGAAATCTTCTAACATGTCTTAATTAAATAATTTATAATCTAGAAGTGAACAATGAAGCATATTTAACATATTATTTGACATATTAAAATGTTCAAGCATATAGTCAATAATATATACATATAGATCTATCTAGATAAGTCCATGAAATACTATAAAATATAGGTAGGACCCATGTAATGTGTACTAAAACATCTACTCATAATCAACATATAAATAAATACAAATCATAGTTCATTAATTACTGAAATATATCTAGAAGTACATGTAATAGCAAGTTCAACATATATAGTCAAAGTCCTGGTGGCATATATAAAAAATAATGCACATCATATAGTTCAGTCTATGAAATAAATATCTACGTCAGGTATGATCATCACTCAAGTTTAAATCTGAAAGAGGCCTCTTTCTTCCTCGTGAAATAGATGGATCTACCTCATGCTGTACACAAGAGAAAGAAACTTGCAATTAGATTTAAAAATTTTTAAAATGACACATACATGTGCTTCTAAAATGTAAATTTCATTTTGAATTTCATTTGATTGAAGATTTAATTTAATTTATAAAATACTCATATTAAATATTTAAATCTATACTTTAATGTATGATTAAATTACCATATGATGTTGATCATCTCCTCCCACATTCTGTTGCCCAAGTGATCAGAAAGCATCAAATGCTAATTCCTGGATATTCAAATTTATAACACTCAAGAATTAGCTTACCATCCAAATTTAATTTAATTTATAAAAAATATGAAATTAAATATTTAAATGTAGGCTTTAAAGTGTGCATTTAAATTACCATGCAATCATGCTCATCTACTCCCACATTTTGTTGTCTAGGTGGTATAGTTGTTTCATCTTCTTGACCAAAAGTTTGACCTGCTAATTCCTAGAATTTCAAATAAAGCAAGTTTGAACTAAGTTAGAATTTATTTAGCTTATCAACACCTAGAAACTATACATAGAAAATTTAGTAAAGTTTAGGACCTCAAAATGTGTGGATGGCTCATGAAATTGTCCCTAACTAGCAACCTGACCAATGGTCACACTCCCATCATCTTGCACTTACATATATGGGTGCATATATAAATTTATATAAAATCAAAAAAGAAACTTAGTACAAATTTAGTACAATTTTTTAAAACACACACTAGGGAATACTCAGGCATAACAGCTGACGATGGAGGATCAGTGCAAGAAACACCCGAACCATGTGGTTGGTCAGACATGGGAACCACCACGTGACCTGAGCCTCACTACAACAATAGTGTTTCACATACATGTACATATAATTATTTATTTATTTATATACTTGTTAATTTCAAATATAATATTGATAAGTTTCAAGAAGAAAATTTAAACTAGAATTAGATACATATGGTTTTAGGGTTAAGATATATTGGTTTACCCCATAAGGTGTGCCAATCTCTATAGCTGTCGGTGCAAAACTCAATGTATCAAATCATGATGTGGCCCTAGAGCGACTTGAGATCTATACAACAAATAGTTCACAATTATATATTAATTCATTCAATTATTTATATAAATTTTGATACGTTTAAATTATGTACTTGAAATATTTAATAAAATGTGGTTAATGTACCTGTGTAGGATTATCATCCGTATATAGTAGATCCAAGTATGACTCCACTTCTGTTGTAGCTACATCTGATGTGGATATAGGAGTAGGACCATAACACGATTGATTGCAATTTGTACACAAATGTGCCTCTGACATGCCTAAGGCTCTATGATGAGATGCATCGACTCCTTCATGATGCTCTCCACCATTGAATTCATCTGCCATGTGGGCAGCTTGTTCAGTGAGATTGGCCGAGAGTCTACTCAATGCTTCTAATGTCAACAACACTGCCTGGTGTTGAATAGGTGCAGGAATTGTGGGAAAAATAGGAGCAACCATAGGAGCAAAAGGAACAGGTTGATTGGGATCAACTCGTGCCCCTAGTCTATGTTGTGGCATGCCACGACCAACACCCTGAAATTATCTCATATCAAAATAATTAGGTTTTTGACCCAATTGAAACTCCACCCATAATTTTCTCAAAAAATATAGTGGTACCTCATAATTAGCATGTGGTGGGTGATCAAACACCATCCACCACTTATCCCAAAAATGTCTTGAAATCGCCTCATGCCTACACCACTTAATTGATATTCTTTTTTTTTGTTGCAAGTATAGGTTGATTAGTTTTTGAGTGACAAAAAAATGAGGCTAATGTTTGTTTTGTTATGTGAAGATCATTGATGTCTTTATATGAAAGACCATCTGCATAGAATTACCTCCTCTCCTCTCGCCAAAGGTGAAATCTATTTAGGTCTGCATCAATAGACCTAACATAATCAATAATGGTTTGCATCGAAGATGCAAACCAAACCACATGAGGAGGCATCAAGTGAGGTTGATTATTAATCAAATTAATGTTTTCCTCAATTGCATTAATATTTTCATTAATGCTATGCTGCAATTGGGCCTCATCAAGTGGAGGGGGTGGAGCGTTTTGACGTGGAGGGGATGGGGGATTTTGAGGTGGATCACAGGGTGGGGGGGTTTCATAAAGAATGTCATCTATTAAAAATTCATCTAGACTTTGGTCATCCATTAGATGTCTCCTGCAAATTTCTAAATACATCCATATCAAAAACTTACAAATGTATAATTTCACAAATATATACATATTGAAAACTTACAAACAAATATCTATAAATTTAAACTTAATCTAATAGATCTATAAATGAAAGTTTAAAACATCCATGAATTTAGAGAGCAAGTAATACTTGAAAATTAAACATGCACAAGTACAACTAGTCAAGAAATATATGGACCTGATTGTTGATCTCTAGTAAGTTATATACATTTTTACTATTTATTAGATCATTATGATTATTAATTTAGATAATAGGTGATTATTTATTATTAATGTATTACTTATTTTATTATTAATGTATTAATGTATTTTGTTTGTGTAGATTAGAACTTTAACCCTCTTCTTTTAAGATCTAGTAGGAATATTTTGATTTTTTTTGCATTCGTTTCATCAAGGCCTAGCCATCTTATTGGATCTATGGGAGAATTAAGGACTAGTTCATATTAATTTTTGTTTGAGTGGGAGTTTTGTTGCAATGAACTATAAATATTACTTCACAAGACAAACAAGACTAAGAGAAGTGTATGTGTATCACAACTATCATCATTTTATGCCATATTGCCACTTTAGATGGTGTTAATCATCACTAGACTCCAAAATTTGACCCATCTGTGAATGCACAAAATGGGTACTTACAATTCCCAAATCATATAATTTATGATCAAATGATGATGCCTCAACCCTAAATATATCTTGTATACCCTTATTTAATCTATCTTCTCAAACACATCTCCCATGCACAATTTATCATTGTCATTGAAAATCAAAAAACTTCAAAAAGAAGCCAACAACTCATTAAAAGGTCATGCACCTATAAAACTACTCTACTATTAAAATAATGAGATTGATATTTCATGAGATGTAAGAGTTCTAATGCTTGGTTTAACCCTCTATCTCTTCCATTCAATCACACCACCATTTTCCTAAGTGATTGCTTTACCTTCACAATTTGAACAACCATGATAATCTTGTGAAGGAAAGATTTAGGAAGGACAAAGGTGGCTTTTTCACATAAGATGACCAGTTAGCACAATATTAACGGTTTTACAAGGGGGTAAAGGGGGATAAATTAAAGAGAAATTAAAGGTAGGGTTAGGACATTGAATAGGGATAAAAATTAGATGAAAATGGACATATAGGAACTCTAAATGTAAGACCGTGGGAACAACATAGGCAAGGGGAACATGGTTGCTAGGGGTGATTTAGGCTAAGAAAAAGAGGCCAAAATGATAGAAGACACACATAAACATGTTAAGGCTGATATGGATACAAAAACATAATAAGAAATTTGTAGGGTGTGTTAATTTCATTATAACATGCATATGCATGCTTGTGTACATCTTATTGTGAGGTCTTGTAGGTTTATTCATGGTTTCTAAGAACTTATTCATATTTCTTCATTTCTTTTTAATTATCCTATTAGAGAGACCTCAAGGATCACCCTCCAAGGTTCTGCAAATCTTGAAAAAGAAGAGGGGATACCATACCTTATGACTTGGCTCAAAGTTGTTCTCTCCTTGTTGATGTTTCATATTCTCTACCTGAGATATTTTATTCCCCTTTTCTTAGTTTGAGCAATATTTCTAGAAGAGAGGGATTATATTTTTAGTAGAAAACAAAATCTAAAGATACATCAAATTTACATGCTTTTGTGGTAGAAATAGAAACTACTTGGCCACATCTTCTTCTTCTCTTCCTATTACATTGATTACATTTTCTAATGAGGAGATTCCACAAAATAATAATTATGGTCCATTGTATTTTTTGGCATCATAAAGAATCTAATCATTTTAAATGATATACTCAAAGCTCCCATAAATAAATACAACATATGTACTAAAGACTTTTTGATAGCTAATCATTTGAAACCAACCTCTTGTGCACATTTTCATGAATACCATTAGAAATGATTAATGGGATATTGATTTGTACTTTTGGTTGTCTCATGCTTCCAATTATAATTAGACCTAAGGAAGTACTTGTGTTATGTCATGGTGTAACTACTTTTGATAGATTTAATTTTTAGGAGATACAGATGATAGGTGCTTTTAGAATAGAGGCAGAGAGGTTTAATGGAACTAGCTTTGACCTTTGGAATCTTAGGACAAACAAATTGAATGACAAGTTGATGAAAGAAAGACAAGGAGCCTCATTCAGCTTTGCCTCAAAATTGAATGTTTATAAATATTTTAGGAAAAACAAATTGCAAGAAGCCTAAGTAGGTTAAGTTAGGGAATTTGTATTACACAAATTCCTTTGTCAACAATATTTTTGTACAAAATAATGTTTGTTGTTTAAATATATGGGTGATGGTGATTTAGTAACAAAGCACCTAAATTAGTTCAACAACTTAGCTAGTTGGAATTTGTAGATGTGGAAATGGATGAGGAGGATCAATGCATACATTTATTGTATTCTTTCCCTAATAGTTGGAGTAATCTCATGATGGTGAATAGTAACAATGTCTCAAAGTTGAAGCTTGATGATGTGGTGGGTTTGCCACTTTCTAAGGAGATGAAGTAGTAAAAATTAAATTCCATCAATGATCTTTTGTCTATGAGAACTCATCCTAAGGATATAGAGAGGGACATGAAAAAATACAAGCATGCTAGAAGTCTATGGGGGGATCTTGGTCTCATTGAAAATTGAATGTCAAATGTTTGAAGTAATGAAATATTAGGAGCATCTAGAGACTACAACTTGGAGAAGAAGGCAAGGAAACATAAATAGATGATGATATAGAATCAAGGGCCTCCAATTATTGTACATCATTTTAAGCATGAACATAAGGGTGCATGGCAAGTATTGATTATAGAGCCTTTTCTCATGACTCCCAATTAGGAGTCATTCTTGGATTATGAGAGACTTTATGGTGGACATGTGTGTTCTTAGGATCTAGTAGGTAATGTATATGTTTCTAACCTAGTTGGTGGCACATAGAGTTGGTTATGAAAAAGATAGGCACATCATGCATTTGTAAAGAACCCTACATGTTTAGCATGCAAACTAAGCACATTGATCTATGTCATAAGTTATTGTGTGTGACATAATGGAGGATAGTTCATGGTTATGTAGTTGAGAAGGTGGATGCCTATATGAATTTGGTGTAGTTGAATTTTCAAATAAACTATTTACTCAAGTATATAAATTAACAATTTTAAAGATATGATAGACATCATATTGCCACAGTACATAATAAATGTATAAGCCCTAAAATTAAACTATAAACCCTAAAACGATTAACAAAAGTATCTCTAAAATGTAGACCCAAGCTTCAAGATTTAATTGTGTGAGTTTTTTCCTCAACGTTTCAAATCATACTCACACACAGTTAAATCTTGAAGCTTGGGTCTACATTTGAGAGATACTTTTGTTAATAGTTTTAGGGTTTATACTTTAATTTTAGGGTTTATAGTTTAATTTTAGGGTTTATAAAGATTATATTTTTAGGGTTTATAACTTTTAGTTTTAGGGTTTATGAACTTCATAGTTTTGGGGTTTATAGTTTCAAGTTATAGTTTCACTTGTTTAGTTTTAGGGTTTATAATTTGGTTTTTTAGGGTTTATAGTTTAGGTTTTTAGGGTTTGCAGTACAACATGGTTTTAGGGTTTATCAAAACATACCATCACAAAAAAACCATAAAACTCTAATTTTACTAAAACCCTAATTTTTATTTTAATCCTACAATCATAAAAAAACATAAAAAACAAGTTAAAAACTAGCAAACAACCAACCTGGAGGGGCTCAATAGTGACGAGGTGGCGGGAGGAGGTGACAGGGCAAAAAAACTCTAGATTTGTGTTGGTAGGGGCTTCAACAATGTGTACCTATTCTTGCCTAGTCACTGTTGCTGGAGAAAAATAAGCCCGCAGGGCTTTTTTTAAAAAATATATACATTTTAAAAATGGGTAGCCATTTAATAATGGGCACCCAAAGCTAAACAAGTACCTGTTACTAAACGGGTACTTGTTTAGGTTTAGGTACCTGTTCTTATCAGGATTTTTTTTCCCTGCGCGACTTCCCCTACATATGGACCGAGTTTCTTGCTTTTACCCCTAATAGAAAACTTTGGTTAGGACAGAGTAAGTATGTGAACTCGATGTTAGAGAGATTCAGCATGGTAACTTATTGACTGTTGATTGTTCCTCTTTTGTTGGGGACAAAGTTATCTATTGAGGATTGTCAAAAATATCCCACTAAGGTGGAGGACATGATTCAAGTACCTTATGCTAGTGTAGTTTTTAGCTTGATGTATGCTATGGTCTGTACAAGACCAGACATTGCCCTAGCATTAGGTGTCCTTAGTCAGTTTATGACTAATCCTGGATGGGGACACTGGGATGCAGTGAGAGAGTGTTCAAATATTTGTGGGGTACTTCTGAGTATTCCCTATGTTATCATGGTTATCCTACAGGACCTCGGCATTCACTTTGTATTCGAGGATTTGTAGTTTCAGATTGGGCAAGTGACATTGACAACATGAGATCCACTAGTGCTTATGTGTTCACTATGTTTGGTGGTGCTATTAGTTAGATGAGTAAGTGGAAACCTATGGTTTCTTTGTCCACTACTAAAGCACAGTACATGGAAGCAACTCAAGCTTGTAAAGAAGCCATTTGTCTTAAAAGATTGTGTTCTGATGTTGGGTTTGATGCAAGCAAGATTATCATTTCTTGTGATAGTTAGAGTGCCATATGTTTGGTGAAGAGTCATACTTTCCACACGAGGGCAAAGCATATTGATGTTTAGTACCATTTTGTTCATGACATGGTAGAGGATGGGAAGGTAAATTTGGAGAAAGTTGACACTTTGATGAATGTTGTAAATTCCTTGATAAAAACCCATGAGCACAAATAATTTCATATGGTGTTCAAAGTCTATCTTTTGGCCCCTAGCAATTAGTCCCTAATTATCTATTGGCTCTTGAAAGGTGTTCGACAAGTGGAAGAATGTTTGGAATTGAGGTGTCTCAACCTTTGTAAGTTCCTAATGTTGTATTTATTTATTTTTGCCTACTATTGTAATTTTCTATGTAAATCTTATTTTGTCACTTTGTGGGAGTTGAAACGGTGATGTGTCATCCTACATGGAAGGTGACTAGATGTATTTTTGTTCTCATATGAGGAGGTAGCGTCCCATTTTGTGGTAGAGGTATTTTTCTATGTATCGACATCTTTTGGGTGTTGTAAGAGGTTTATGATATGTAAGAACTATGACAGACTCTGTGACATTATAAAAGACAGAAATAGAAGGGATGAAAAAAGTGTAATTTTCATGTATGACATTGTAAGAGGCATCTTTAACTTAGCCCATTTTGGGGTGCCCAAGTTTGGGATATGATAAGTTGTATGAGAATTGTTTATTAATAGTCAGTTATAATAGATTCTCTTACATTTGTAAGTGTTGTCATATATGACATATGTTATGACAATGTAAGAGCATCTGTCATACCTATTTTAGGAAAATTTGTGGTGCCCAAGTATGGAGGGTTGTAAGAGGTGTAAGAGAATATTGTTCAAGTGTATACCCATCCAAATCCATGTTTGAAAAGTGTGCCCCATGGATTTGGATGCCCATCTCTTTTTGCTTGCTCTAGAAGCTTCCTTCATGCTTGTATCCCACTATAAATAAGGTGCTTGTGAGAGTAGTTTGTGGTTCATTTACAAGTATCGATATGCTGCCAAAATTACTCCAATATTCAAAATTTGTGAACACTTAAAATAACTTGCATTGCAAGTGTGTTGTAATCATCCTTTGATTTAATAATGGGTATGTGTAGGATCATTGCAGGCAAAACAGTGGCAATAGGAAAAAAATCACGTTTTTACTTAGCCAAATTCGCAACTTGGCAAAGTTTGACTTTGAAACGGATATCTATTTTGGTTTGGATACCAAACCAAAATTCCAAAACGGATATCCGTTTCCAAAACATATATCCGTTTCCAAAATGGATATCCCTTTTCTAAAAAATTTGGGAAAAAGGCTTTTTACTGGTAGTCATCAATTTTCCATAGTCCATGATGTTGAGTTTGAAATACTTCTGGATTTGACTGTGTATTATTATTTTCCTCAACGTTTTGAATCACACATAGTGATCCATCATCAGGAGAATGATAGCAAGCAAGAGAAGAGAGAACATGAATGACAGTATGCAGACTTAAGACCACTTAAAAGGAGTGAGAGAGATGTGAGGCAGAAACCAAGATCACTTAAGGGAGAAGGATAGCTGCCTATCAATCCTAGTGAAGTGAGGGACAAAGAGGAGTGGGGGACATCTAGGCACACTAAGACAAAACAAACAAAGAAAGACTAACTAGGATGAGAGGAAGACCCTAGTAAAGAAAACTAAAAAAGCAAACAAAGGAGCAAGGCCACAAATTAGAAGGGAGCAAAAAGAGGAATAACTATAATACAATCAACCATAAAGAACAAACCGAGGATGAAAGAGATAAGATAATTAAATAATTAAATAAATAATAAAAAAGGGGGGGACAACCGCAGAGGTTAAAATGTGAGGGATAGATTGGGAAAAGCTACATATAAAGAACAAGAGAGGGCTCCAAGTTAAAAGAGAGAGAGCGGTGAACTACGAAGGCAAAGGAGGGGGGGCTAACAAAAAAAAAGGTAAGCCAATAACTATCCAAAGGAGGAAAGAAACTACTGGGAGAAAGCATAAGAGAGAAGAGTAAATCATAAAAGGGAAGACAAGCTACAATGACCAAATAATATATATAAATATATATTCACAACAAACTCCAAGCCACAAATGGAGCACTAGGGGGCAACAAGAAAAGAAGGATACGGTTAAAAACCTAGAAATTAAAGAGGAGGGAGAAGGGGGCAATGAGATCTAGAGGTTGGAGACGGGAGGTTAAGCTAGGGGACAAGAGTATGAGAAATAAAAAGGTGAGAACGGGCCAAGGAGGGTAAAGAGGAGGGGGGACAAGGAGCAAAGGGAAAGGGGGGAGAGGAGCCTAGGGGGGAGAGGAAAAGGGGATAAGATGAGGGCAAAAGAAGAGGGGCAAAGACTCAATCCCACAAAAGGGGACAAGGAGGGGACAGAGGGGGGTGTTGATAACTGAGAGGGGGGGGGTGAATCAGTTATCCTAATTATTTCTTCTTTTGAACTTTCTTATTAATCAATGCAGCATTGAATCAAACAAACAAACATTACCATGAAATGAAAAACACATGACACAGTTTTTTTGACATGGAAACCCTGTTAAGGGAGAAAACCACGGGGTGATTAATCCAAAGATTATTCTCGGTTAGAAGAATAAGGAATTACAAAATGGCACTTGCCAATTAGGGCTCACTGTGTTGGCAAGAGACACTATATGGATTCATGGTTGTTGTCATTGATGGCAACAAAGGTCATCCCACATATCCGCAGGTCATGATGTGTCTCTACCGGAAGTCAGAATAAAGAATGTTGTGGTCCGGTGAAGAAGAACAGAACATGTGGCAAGGTCCGACAGATTGGTCCGGACCTCTCAGTGGAAGTGTCTTGGTGCATTGTGGATTTGGGGAAGTCAAGAGGACTACCTTGAGTGGTATATTCCAAGGATTTAGCCTCCGGTGATGGACAAGGAAAAAGATATGAATGGTTGAGTACCGGATTCCTGAGAGACAGTGAAAACAGAGGAAGAACTGACTGGCAGAGTATCAGACTGCTTTCCGGATGGGTTACTGTTGATGACAGAGGTTGTGAAGGCATGAATCATGTTTGGCCGACATGATTAATGATATCTACAAGTATATGCTTGATCCGCATTGCTTGGTGAGGAAGGATTCAGCCGACAGAATGAGAGTTTATAAGAAACTAGACTGTTCCGGATGCCGACTAGAAAGGTGATGAAATTACTTGTGCGGATATATATAGAGGATGGATTTAGTTGTGAAGTGTGGTGTGCGGTAGAGAGATATGCGAGGAAGTCCAAAGAAAGAGCAGAGGTAGCAAAAAGGATCCGGTATGTGGAAGATAGCAGAATAAAGAACAGAGGAAAGATGAAGTGCAGCAGATCAGTGTACTGAGCCTAACCGGAACTGAACTCCAGCATATGCAGATGCTTCCAATCAGTTCAAGACTGTGATTCTCATCACTTTGTAGACAGTGTGTCTTCTTGTAGGCAGTGGGCCTCTTGTGAGCAGTGTGCTCGGGCAGTGAGCCCTAATTGGCAAGTGCCATCTTTGTAATTTCCTATTCTTCTAACAGAGAATAATTTTGGGTTAATCACCCCATGGTTTTCTCCCTTAACAGGGTTTCCACGTCAAAAATACTGTGTCATGTGTTTCTTGTTTTATGGTTAATGTTTTATGTTTGATTTTATGCTGCATCAATTAAAAGGAAAGTTCAATAAAGGAAATAATTAGGATAACTGATTCACCCCCCCCCTCTCAGTTATCAACAATTGGTATCAGAGCTAAGTTCCTCCAAATAGAGCCTAACAGCTTGAGGAAGATCTGGGATTTCAAATGGATGCATATGGTTTAAGGGAGCAACTCAAGACTGCTCTTGAGGATCTTGAACAGTCAAATTCTGAAGTCAGTGAATTAAAGGAAAGACTCAAACAGGCTGATGAATTCATGAGAGAATTAAAAGACAAATTAAGTCTCTCTATGAAAAAGAGAAAGGAGCTGCTTCAACAGTTGGCAAGACAAAGTGAAGAAAGCAATACAAATGAAGAATTGACTGAGCAAACCAAGTTATGTGAAAAGTTATCAAAAGAAGTCATTATGTTAAGACATGAAATGGAATCAGGAACTATAAAGTTTACTCAAGAGATTGAAGAAAAAAGAAAGGCTGAAGACAATCTAAGACAATCTCTTAAAGAAAAATCAGAAGAATGCCACCAGATGGACAGGATTATTAGACATCTTGAATCTGATCTTGAAGATGCCAAAGATAATGAAGGAAAACTTGAAGATCAAATTGCCTCTCTCAAAAGAGACCTTCAAACAGCAAATGAATATAAAGAAAAATTCAAGATAAGTTCTGCTCAACTTGAAGTTCTTCTTGGAAGTCAAAAGAGGACAGATGACAAGTATGGTTTGGGATATGAGAAAGGAGAAAGCTCCGGATCCGGTCAGAAGAATCTTGGATCAGAAAATCCAAGAAGCAGGCCTAGAAGACCTCCGGTAAGACAGCCAAATGCTCAAAGATATCCATCCTTCAATGGATACTGCCACAGCTGCAACCACTTTGGTCACAAAGCTAATCAGTGCAGAATGAGAATGAATCAGATTAATTCATCCTTCTCCGGACAATGCTTCAACTGCAAAAGGTATGGACACAAATCCCATGAATGCAGAAGTATGCAAGTAAACAAATCATTCAAAGGTAGATGCTTCACATGCAATAGAGTAGGTCATATGGCTAATCAATGCAGATCAAGAGGATATCAGTCAAATATGCAAAGAAATGTTATTTGCCAAATCTGCAATAGGTCCGGTCATAATGCTAAAGTTTGCAGAAACAAGAATCAGGACAAAAGAGGTCCGGTGTATAATCAGAATAGAGACAAGGGTAAACAAAAGATGAATGCGGATGAGGTTAGGAATCAGATGAGCAAGATATGGGTGAAGAAAAGTTCAGAGAATATAGAGGTTGGATCCGCACCAGACTCTGGTGCTGATATTTCTTTCGGAAATTAAAAGGTGAGCTCAGGCTCAGGGGGAGACTCAAAGAAAATCTTGTTCCCCCAGCCAAACAAGTGGTACCGGATGTGGCACAAGATGCGGATCAAAGGGTTTGTAGATATGAGTCTTGAGATACTTCAGTCAAGTTTTCAGAGGTCCGCATGAAGTTATGAAGAAGCTGTGATCGATCAAATAAGACCTGTTCAGGGAGATGCTCCGGTATGATAGAGGATTACAAAAAGGTCCGGAAAGATCCGGAAATGCACTATCTTGTTCTGCAGATTGGACAGAGTGTTTGAGATGATCTTGTAATATGCTACCTCGATTTATTCATGATTGAAAGATCCGGATGATATCCACAGATCAGGACTAATCCGGGATACTCCAAGCTATCCAGACAAGGCAAACCGGAATGATGTAGGTGAAGCATTTATTGCAGACAGGTATTAGGGTTCGCGGAGCAATTTAAGGGATTTCTCAAAGGTCATTTGCTCATTCTGCACTCGAGAAGAAGCGAAAAGTGGAGCTCTGCAACAAGGTTCATCAAGCACCAAGGATCTCCTGCCAAAGCTATTGCATAAAGAAATCAATCCAACCACTCCGTGCAAACCGAAGGCGCATAAGGTATTCTCCGTTTTTCGTTACCTCACTGCAAATCTTTGAAGAATGGCTACTCCAAACATAGTTAAGATCTCTGATAGACCTCACCCCTCATTCAAGAAACATCCCTACAAATCATTGGAGGTAGACCCACTAGGAGCCTTCTCTAGTGTTCCCCACGGAGTTTTACACACCGAAGACATTAGGGTTTACATACATGCAAACATTGAGGAATTTGGGGAATTCAAATTAAGAGACCTCTATCACAAGCAGCTGATTGACAATGCTTTTGAGCTTAAACCAGAGTATAAGGATATTCAGAAGAAATAATTTGAGCAATTTATTCATTTCCCCTGTTTTGAAGAGGATGAATGGGTCCGGTATGTACTGAGCAGAATGCATGACAACTTTCAATGGCTAGATAGACCCTGCAAGATCACAAAAGAGGCAATTAGAGCAGTAACTAGCCTATACTCTTCCGGAGGAGTACCTATCCTCAAATCTGTCAAGAACAACATTGTAACTGAGGCCACCGGATCAAAATTTGACAAAAGGGCAATGACCATTGAAGACATCTCCGATCCGGATATCAAATATGCATCAATGATAATAGGATACAAGATCTATCACTCCAGCAGGGAGAATTCTGTATCCGGAACTGCAATATACACTGCTTATGAAATGTTAAGAAAGAATGCAGAATATGATCTCTGCGAACTACTACTAAGCCAATTAATGGAAAACATACAGAAAATCAAGAAGGATAAGAAGAATTCCTTTAAGTATGGTACTCTGATTGTATGTCTATTCTTCTACTTCATGAATGAGCTACCCGGAACAAGTGGATGGGTATGGCAAAATGACAAACCTGTTGCAGTCCAGATAAGAGACTATTTGCATGGACTTGGGGATGCAAAAGCGAGAAATACAGCTCTATGGGGATACTTCAAAAACCTTCAGAGCATGATGCAAGCAAGAGAGAGAATTCCCCAGTCTCTCATTGAGAAATACAAGGACTCAGTGTGCTTTATGGTTGACACTGATCAGTGCCTAATGGAGGCAGTGGAGCCAAGGACTGTCTGGATCATGCCCATGGGGTATGAAGTTGATGAATAGATAGTGGAGCTGCATGTTCAACACATGCTAAGTCAGCCCAAAGATCCTAAGGTAGAAAGGTTTGGAACCTTTGAGGAGCTGAGTGTAAAAATACATGTAGAACTCAGGGAACCTGAGATTAAAAGAAAGGTAAGAAAAGAAGTAGAGCACATTGCTCAAGGCCTAGGTATCTCAAAGGAGGCACTTGATGCCGGCCGGGAAAAGAGGAGGAAGGCCGAGGAAGAAGAGAAAAGCAAAGAAAGTGCTCCGGTTGGAGCTCCCACCCGGACCAGATCAACAAAGAGATCTGCACCTCCCTCAACCAAAAGTTCAAAACCGGAAGTCCAGGCATCCGGTAAGAGATCCAAGACAAAAGCCACAAGGGCTTATGGAAGCCAAAAGGATGAAGAGGAAACAGAATCAGATGAGGGAGTAAGAGAAGTAAAGAAACAGAAGAAGAAAGGATCCGGTAAGCCCTCCACAGGCCAAGACAAGGATGAAATGGCAGAGGTAACTGTTGAAAAGCCCACTCTGTCACTAGAGAGCATAATCAAGTCGGTCACGGTGGATGGAAACCTTCAACCAATGACTGAATCCTATGATGACTTCAGTGAGGCAGACCAAAAGACTCTGCAGGAAGCCACAGTTAAATATCTGAACATATACAATAAGGCTTTCATTGAGATCATATCTCTCATTCCTAAAAGCCTAGAGAAGGAAATGGAAGTAAGAAAGAATAATGCTCATGCCAAAGATCTTGAGATCCGGGAGCAGATAGCTATTCAGCTATATCCTCAAATTGATCCCAAGACAATGAACATTATCTTCAAGGACTGCAAAGATGAGTTCAGAAGCAAAGCCAGGATGAATCAACTCATGCTTGGTGAGACTGACAAAGTGGCCCAAGAAACAGAAGAGATCCTCCGGAAGGCCTTCAAAAGGTTCAATCTTCCTGTTGTAGAGGACTTAGGTGCAGAAACAGTTGCTGATTTGGAATCTTCTGTTCCGGAAGAAGTGAGCCCTGAACAGACAAGTGAGGACTTGGGACCCTCTGCCCCAGAAGAAGTGGCCCATGAACAAGTTAGCATCTCTCCTCCGGTTTCCCCTACAGTCTCCGGATCTAAAGAAGAAGAGCAATTACAGGAGAAGGAAGCAGTGGTGAAAGACAAAGAGGTTGACAGTTCTAAGACTGCAGAAGAGAAGAAACATCTGTCTCCGGCAAGAGACACTGCACAAACTGTTCAACAATTTTTGAGCAAAGAAACTCTAGAGATTGATGAACCGGAGCTTCTAAAAGGCCCATTTGATTTTGACTCTCTCTCTCCGGTACAAACAATGAAGATAGCTTCATTTGCAAATGCCAAGGCAAATGAAAAGCTCCTGAAGTCTCATATGGAAGACTGTGAGTTGATAGAGGCTGCTTCCGGAGTACTTGTGAAGATCATGCCATCAATCCAAATAGATCCGACAGCCTCCACTTCCGGTAATCTAAAAACCTTAGTCAGCAGTGTTGATACACATTTTGATTCTCTAGAAAAATCAGCTGAAGAAAAGGTCCGGAAGGAATTTTTGGATAAGAGATTTTCAGAGATATTAGAATTAATTTCTAAAGATAGGAAGATTGTAAGCATTGGAATAAAGAGCTTAGAGAATGCTCTTAAGGATGGCGGTGATATCTATAAATTTTGTATATCCTGGTCAAAGGCAACAGCAGCATTTGACAAGAAAATAAAAGAGGAACAGGATAAGCTACAAAGCTTATCTCAAAGTTTTGATCCTCTCTCTTCCTCTATAATAAATCAAGAATGTCAGACTATTGCAGTCTTGAACGAAATAAAGAATCTTGAGAAGGAAAGGAAGAACATCACCAACCGGATGGGAGAACTTAGAAGGATTATAATCCCTAAGTTGGAAACCATGCATGAGGCCATCAGTGATGCTAGGACCACCGCCCAAACAAAAGATCCGACAGATCTCAAGCGGGCAGAAGCGTTTGCATTTTTGTTAAGTGGTCACATTTCAATTTTGGACAGAATGAAGCAAAGTTGGGCTACCGAAATGATTCAATTACAGACATCCTTTGCAGACATTCTTCAATATATGTGAGTATGTAAATATGAGGCTAAGTATAAGAAATTTTTGAAAATTTTGATATGCGGACCCTACCCTTTGCCATTGATGTCAAAGGGGGAGTGAGGAGCAGTGAAAAATGAGGGATCCAACTAAGGGGGAGTTCCGGAAATTGTATATAAAGACAGAGCATCAGCAAAGGGGGAGCATAGTGAAAACACTTAGTCATTTTTCACTAAGTGTTGCCATCAATGCCAAAGGGGGAGATTGTTGGCAAGAGACACTATATGGATTCATGGTCGTTGTCATTGATGGCAACAAAGGTCATCCCACATATCCGCAGGTCATGATGTGTCTCTACCGGAAGTCAGAATAAAGAATGTTGTGGTCCGGTGAAGAAGAACAGAACATGTGGCAAGGTCCGACAGATTGGTCCGGACCTCTCAGTGGAAGTGTCTTGGTGCAGTGCAGATTTGGGGAAGTCAAGAGGACTACCTTGAGTGGTATATTCCAAGGATTTAGCCTCCGGTGATGGACAAGGAAAAAGATATGAATGGTTGAGTACCGGATTCCTGAGAGACAGTGAAAACAGAGGAAGAACTGACTGGCAGAGTATCAGACTGCTTTCCGGATGGGTTACTGTTGATGACAGAGGTTGTGAAGGCATGAATCATGTTTGGCCGACATGATTAATGATATCTACAAGTATATGCTTGATCCGCATTGCTTGGTGAGGAAGGATTCAGCCGACAGAATGAGAGTTTATAAGAAACTAGACTGTTCCGGATGCCGACTAGAAAGGTGATGAAATTACTTGTGCGGATATATATAGAGGATGGATTTAGTTGTGAAGTGTGGTGTGCGGTAGAGAGATATGCGAGGAAGTCCAAAGAAAGAGCAGAGGTAGCAAAAAGGATCTGGTATGTGGAAGATAGCAGAATAAAGAACAGAGGAAAGATGAAGTGCAGCAGATCAGTGTACTGAGCCTAACCGGAACTGAACTCCAGCATATGCAGATGCTTCCAATCAGTTCAAGACTGTGATTCTCATCACTTTGTAGACAGTGTGTCTTCTTGTAGGCAGTGGGCCTCTTGTGAGCAGTGTGCTCGGGCAGTGAGCCCTAATTGGCAAGTGCCATCTTTGTAATTTCCTATTCTTCTAACAGAGAATAATTTTGGGTTAATCACCCCGTGGTTTTCTCCCTTAACAGGGTTTCCACGTCAAAAATACTGTGTCATGTGTTTCTTGTTTTATGGTTAATGTTTTATGTTTGATTTTATGCTGCATCAATTAAAAGGAAAGTTCAATAAAGGAAATAATTAGGATAACTGATTCACCCCCCCCTCTCAGTTATCAACACACTGCCCAAGCACACTGCTCACAAAGAGGCCCACTGCCTACAAGGAGACACATTGTCTACAAAGTGATAAGAATCACAGTCTTGAACTGATTGGAAGCATCTAAATATGCTGGAGTTTAGTTCCGGTTAGGCTCAGTATACTGATCTGCTGCACTTCATCTTTCCTCTGTTCTTTATTCTGCTATCCTTTCACATACCGGATCTTTCTTACTACTTCTGCTCTGTTCTGCACTTATTCGCATACACCATCACACGATTACACCCTTCACAACTAAATCCATCCTCTATATATATCCGCACAAGTAATTTCATCACCTTTCTAGTCGGCATCCGGAACAGTCTAGTTTCTTACAAACTCTGTTCTGTCGGCTGAATCCTTGCTCACCAAGCAATGCGGATCAAGCATATACTTGTAGATATCATTAATCATGTCAGCCAAACATGATTCATGCCTTCACAACCTTTACCATCAACAGTAACACATCCGGAAAATAGTCTGATACTCTGTCAATCAGTTCTTCCTCTGTTCTCACTGTCTCTCAGGAATCCGGTACTCAACTATTCATATCTTTTTCTTTGTTCATCACCGGAGGCTAAATCCTTGGAATATACTACTCAAGGTAGTCCTCTTGACTTCCCCAAATCCGCACTGCACCAAGACACTTCCTCTGAGAGATCCGGACCAATCTGTCGGACCTTGCCACATGCTCTGTTCTTGTTCACCGGACCACAACAATCTTCATTCTTACTTCCGGTAGAGACACACCATAACTTGCGGATATGTGGGATGACCTTTGTTGCCATCAATGACAACAACCATGAATCCATATAGTGTCTCTTGCCAACAATCTCCCCCTTTGGCATTGATGGCAACACTTAGTGAAAAATGACTAAGTGTTTATACTACGCTCCCCCTTGGCTGATGCTCTATATACAATTTTTGGAACTCCCCCTTAGTTGGATTCCTCATTTTTCACTGCTCCTCACTCCCCCTTTGACATCAATGGCAAAGGGTAGGGTCTGCACACCAAAATTTTCAAAAATTTTCTATACATAGCCGCATATTTTACATACTCACATATACTGAAGAATGTCTGCAAAAGATGTCTTTAGTTGGATCAGTTCTGTAGCCCAACTTTGCTTCATTCTATCCAAAATTGAAATGTGACCACTCAACAAAAATGCAAATGCATCTGCCCTTTTTAGATCTTTCGGATCACTTGTCTGGGCTGTGATTTGATCTTCTGCTATGGCCTCATGCATGGCCTCTAGCTTAGGGACAATTAACCCCCTGAGCTCACTCAACCTACTTATTCTATTTTTCCTTTCCTTCTCCAATTTCTTGATTTCACTCAAGACTGCAATAGTCTGACATTCTTGATTTGTTATAGAGGAAGAAAGAGGATCAAAACTTTGAGACAAGCTTAGTAGTGTGTCCTCTTGCGCTTTTATTTTCTTCTCAATGTCCACTGTTACCTTGGACCAGGAGATACAAAATTTGTATATTTCACCGCCATCCTTAAGAGCATTTTCTAAGCTCTTTATCCCAATGTTCATGTTTCTCCTATCATTAATGATCAAACCCTGAACTTCGGAGAACCTTTTATCCAAAAACTCCTTCCGGACCTTTTCTTCAGCTAATTTTTCTAAAGATTCAAAATGTGTATTAACACTGCTGACTAAGGTTTTGAGATTACCGGAAGAGGAGGCTGCCGGATCTATCTAGACCGATGGCATAATCTTCTCAAGCACTCCGAAAGCAGCCTCTATCAACTCACAGTCTTCCATATGAGACTTTAGGAGCTTTTCATTTGCCTTAGCATTTGCAAATGAGGCTATCTTCATTGTCTACACCGGAGAGAGGGAATCAAAGTTGAATGGGCCTTGTAGTAGCTCCAGTTCATCGATCTCTATTATTTCTTTGCTCAAAAATTGTTGAACAGTTTGTGCAGTGTCTCTTGCCGGAGACAGATGTTTCTTTTCTTTTGCAGTCTTGGAACTGTCCTTTGGGATTTTCTCTCCTTCCACATTCTTACCACTATCAGTCATGGTCTTCTCTGATGGAGTCTTCTCTTTCTCTACACCCTTGGTACTGTCAACCTCTTTCTCTTTCACCACTGCTTCCTTCTCCTGTAATTTCTCTTCTTCTTTGGATCCAGAGACTGTAGGGGAAACCGGAGGAGAGATGCTAGCCTGTTCATAGGCCACTTCTTCTGGAGCAGAGGGTTCCAAGTCCACAGCCGTTTCTGCACCTAAGTCCTCTACAACAGGAAGATTGAACCTTTTGAAGGCCTTCCGGAGGATCTCTTCTGTCTCTTTGGCCACCTTGTCAGTCTCACCAAGCATGAGTTGATTCATCCTGGCTTTACTTTTGAACTCATCTTTGCAGTCTTTGAATATTATGTTCATTGTCTTGGGATCAATTTGAGGATATAGCTGAATAGCTATCTGCTCCCGGATCTCAAGATCTTTTGCCTGAGCATTATTCTTCCTTAATTCTAATTCCTTTTCTAGGCTTTTAGGGATTTCAGAGATAATCTTAATAAAAGCTTTATTGTAGATGTTCAAGTACCTTATTATAGCTTCTTGCAGGATCTTTTGATCTGCCTCGTTGTAGTCATCATAAAATTCAGCCACCGGTTGAAGGTTCCCATCCACAGTGACTGATTTGACTACACTGTCTAGGGATAGAGTGGGCTTTTCAGCAAATTCTTCTGCCATTTCTTCCTTATCTTGGCTTGTGGAGGGTTTCCCGGATCCTTTCTTCTTCTGCTTCTTTATTTCTTTTACTCCCTCATCTGACTCAGTTTCCTCTTCATCCTTTTGGCTTTCATAAGCCCTTGTGGCTTTTGTCTTAGATCTTTTACCGGATGCCTGGACTTCCGGTTTTGAACTTTTGGTTGTGGGAGGTGCAGATCTTTTTGATGATCTGGTCCGGGTGGAAGTTTCAACCAGAACACTTTCTTTACTTTTCTTTTCTGCCTCTTTCTTTTCTTCCTTAGATTTTCTTCTCTTTTCTCGGCTGGCATCAAGTGCCTCTTTTGAGATGCCTAGGCCTTGAGCAATGTGCTCTACTTCTTTTCTCACCTTCCTCTTTATCTCAGGTTCCCTGAGTTCTATATGGATCTTTACACTCAGCTCCTCAAAGGTTCCAAACCTTTCTACCTTTGGATCTTTGGGCTGACTTAGCATGTGTTGAACATGCAGCTCCACTATCTGTTCATCCACTTCATACCCCATGGGCATGATCCAGACAGTCCTTGGCTCCACTGCCTCCATTAGGCACTGATCAGTGTCCACCATAAAGCACATTGAGTCTTTGTATTTTTCAACAAGAGACTGGGGAATTCTTTCTCTTGCTTGCATCATGCTTTGGAAGTTTTTGAAGTATCCCCATAGGGCTGTATTTCTTGCTTTGGCATCCCCAAGCCCATGTAGATAGTCTCTTATTTGGACTGCAACAGGTTTGTCATTCTGCCATGCCCATCCACTTGATCCGAGCAGCTCATTCATGAAGTAGAAGAATAGACATAATATAAGAGTACCATACTTAAAGGAATTTTTCTTGTCCTTCTTGATTTTCTATATATTTTCCATTAATTGGCTTAAGAGCAGTTTGCAGAGATCATATTCTGCATTCTTCCTTAGCATTTCATAGGCAGTATATACTGCAGTTCCAGATACAGAATTCTCCCTGCTGGAGTGATAGATCTTGTATCCTATTATCATGGACGCATACTTGATATCCGGATCAGAAATATCTTCAATGGTCATTGCCCTCTTATCAAATTTTGATCCGGTGGCCTCAGTTACAATGTTATTTTTGACAGATTTGAGGATAGGTATCCCTCCGGAAGAGTATAGACCAGTTACTGCTCTAATTGTCTCTTTTGTGATCTTGCAGGGTCTATCCAGCCATAGGAAGTTGTCATGCATCCTGCTCAGTACATACCGGACCCATTCATCTTCTTCAAAGCAGGGGAAATGAATGAATTGATCAAATTGTTTCTTCTGGATACCCTTATACTCTGGTTTAAGCTCAAAAGCATTGTCTATCAGTTGTTTGTGATAGAGATCTCTTAATTTGAATTCCCCAAATTCCTCAATTCTTGCATGTATGTAAACCCTAATGTCTTCTGTGTGTAAAACTCCATGAGGAACACTGGAAAATGCTCCTAAGGGATCTACTTCCAATGACTTGTATGGATGTTTCTTAAATTCAGGTCGGGGCCTATCTGAGATTTTTACTATATTTGGAGTAGCCATTTCTTCAAAAGATTTGTAGCAAGATATCGAAAGTGGAAAATACCTTTTGCGTCTTCGGTTGCACGGAGTAGCTGGATTGATTTCTGTATGTAATGACTTCGGCAGGAGATCTTCGGTGTGCTTGATGAGTCTTATTGCAGAGCTCCACTTTTTGCTTCTTCTTGAGTGCATAATGAGCAAATGATTTATGAGAAATCCCTTATATCATTTTGCAAACCCTAATATTTGTTTGCAATAAATGCTTCACCTATATTATTCTGATTTGCCTTGTCTGGATAGCTTGGAGTATCTCGGATTAGTTCTGATCTATGAACATCATGCGGATCTTTCAATCATGGATAAATCAAGATGACACATTACAAGAACATCCCAAACATTCTGTCCAGTCCGCAGAGTAAAATAATGTACTTCCGGATCTCTCTGGACCCTTTTGTAGTCCTCTGTCATTCCAGAGCATCTCCCGGAACAGGTCTTTACTTGATCGATCACAACTTCTTTATATCTTCATGCGAACCTCTGAAATCTTGTCTGGATCATCTCAGGACTGGTATCTTCAAACCCTTTACTCTGCATCTTGTGTCACATTCAGCACCACTTGATTGGCTGGGGGAACAGGATTTTCTTTGAGTCTCCCCCTGAGCCAGAGCTCACTTTTTAATTTCTGGAAGAAATATCAGCACCAGAGTCTGGTGCGGATCCAACCTCTACATTCTCTGAACTTTTCTTCACCCAAATCTTGTTCATCTGGTTCCTAACTTCATCCACATTCATCTTTTGTTTACCCTTGTCTTGATTCTGATTGTATACCGGACCTCTTTTGTCCTGATTCTTGCTTCTGCAGACTTTTGCACTATGACCGGACCTATTACAGATTTGGCAAATAACATTTCTTTGCATATTTGACTGATAACCTCTTGATCTGCATTGATTAGCCATATGACCTACTCTATTGCATGTAAAACATCTGCCATTGAATGATTTATTTACTTGCATATTTCTGCATTCATGAGACTTGTGTCCATACCTTTTGCAGTTAAAGCACTGTCCGGAGAAGGATGGACTAGTTTGATTCATCCTTTTTCTGCACTGATTAGCTTTGTGACCAAAGTGATTGCAGCTGTGGCAGTATCCATTGAAAGATGGATATATTTGAGCATTGGGCTGTCTTACCGGAGGTCTTCTAGGCCTATTCCTTGGATTTTCTGATCCAAAATTCTTTTGACCGGATCCGGAGCTTTCTCCTTTCTCATATCCCAAACCATACTTGTCATCTGTCCTCTTTTGACTTCCAAGAAGTACTTCAAGTTGGGCATAACTTATCTTGAATTTTTCTTTATATTCATTTGCTGTTTGAAGATCTCTTTTGAGAGAGACAATTTGATCCTCAAGTTTTTCTTCATTATCTTTGGCATCTTCAAGATCAGATTCAAGATGTCTGATAATCTTGTCCATCTGGTGGCATTCTTCTGATTTCTCTTTAAGAGATTGTCTTAGATTGTCTTCAGCTTTTCTTTTTTCTTCAATCTCTTGAGTAAACTTTATAGTTCCTGATTCCATTTCATGTCTTAACATAATGACTTCTTTTGATAACTTTTCACATAACTTGGTTTTCTCAGTCAATTCTTCATCTGTATTGCTTTCTTCACTTTGTCTTGCCAATTGTTGGAGCAGCTCCTTTCTCTTTTTCATAGAGACACTTAATTTGTCCTTTAATTCTCTCATGAATTCATCAGCCTGTTTGAGTCTTTCCTTTAATTCATTGACTTCAGAATTTGACTGTTCAAGATCCTCAAGGGCAGTCTTGAGTTGCTCCCTTAAACCATATGCATCCATTTGAACTCCCAGATCTTCCTCAAGCTGTTAGGCTCTATTAGGAGGAACCTTGCTCTGATACCAATTGTTGATAACTGAGAGGGGGGGTGAATCAGTTATCCTAATTATTTCTTCTTTTGAACTTTCTTATTAATCAATGCAGCATTGAATCAAACAAACAAACATTACCATGAAATGAAAAACACATGACATAGTTTTTTTGACGTGGAAACCCTGTTAAGGGAGAAAACCACGGGGTGATTAACCCAAAGATTATTCTTTGTTAGAAGAATAAGGAATTACAAAATGGCACTTGCCAATTAGGGCTCACTGCCCGAGCACACTGCTCACAAAGAGGCCCACTGCCTACAAGGAGACACACTGTCTACAAAGTGATAAGAATCACAGTCTTGAACTGATTGGAAGCATCCAAATATGCTGGAGTTCAGTTTCGGTTAGGCTCAGTATACTGATCTGCTGCACTTCATCTTTCCTCTGTTCTTTATTCTGCTATCCTTTCACATACCAGATCTTTCTTACTACTTCTGTTCTGTTCTGCACTTATTCACATACACCATCACACGATTACACCCTTCACAACTAAATCCATCCTCTATATATATCCGCACAAGTAATTTCATCACCTTTCTAGTCGGCATCCGGAACAGTCTAGTTTCTTACAAACTCTGTTCTGTCGGCTGAATCCTTGCTCACCAAGCAATGCGGATCAAGCATATACTTGTAGATATCATTAATCATGTCGGCCAAACATGATTCATGCCTTCACAACCTTTACCATCAACAGTAACACATCCAGAAAATAGTCTGATACTCTGTCAGTCAGTTCTTCCTCTGTTCTCATTGTCTCTCAGGAATCCGGTACTCAACTATTCATATCTTTTTCTTTGTTCATCACCGGAGGCTAAATCCTTGGAATATACTACTCAAGGTAGTCCTCTTGACTTCCCCAAATCCGCACTGCACCAAGACACTTCCTCTGAGAGATCCGGACCAATCTGTCAGACCTTGCCACATGCTCTGTTCTTGTTCACTGGACCACAACAATCTTCATTCTTACTTCCGGTAGAGACACACCATAACTTGCGGATATGTGGGATGACCTTTGTTTCCATCAATGACAACAACCATGAATCCATATAGTGTCTCTTGCCAACAGGGGGGCGGGGGCAAGAACCGGTAAAGAGGGGAAAAAAGGACAAAGATAGGAGAAGGGAGAGGGGAGCTAACAAGATTGAGTTAGGAAAGAGAGGGGAGGGGTAAGAGGGGAGGATGGGGAAGAGAAATCAACTACGAGTGAAGGAAATCATGATGGGGTAAGAGGGGAGGCTTTTTACTCTTTTTGAAAATACACCTCTTAAATCTTGGATCTCCCATCAATATATGAACCTCCTTAAAGACCGTTTCTAGTGAAGGAGGAGGGAAAATTAACATTGGTAGCTTCTTTACACATTGATCCATAAGGATTTGTTAAACACTAAGAATCATCACTAATGAATTACTTAAATAATCAATAATAAAATATTTAATTTTGTTCATCAGGTGAAATAATCACTTTTCTAGACTATGTTCCAATATTTCCAGGATAGGAATGGTGGGGCAACAAGGGTTGTGTTTTGGGGCATTTTGGATTTCATGCCCTAAATTGCTTTACGCAATCCTTCATATGATTTGATTCATGATACATGGTTTGTGAAGTATACACATGATATACCCTTACCCTCTAGTGATAAAATTATCAATGATACTTTATATGGTGAAGCTACACCTTTGTTAATCCTTCATGACATTGTTATTCCTTGTGATGATGATGTCCTTCATGTGATATGTTAGGACATAATGCAAAGTTAACATGGCATGAACTCTCTTGGAAGGGTAAGCATGGACTATAAGAACATTGAACTAGTTGGATTTGTTAAGCTCGCCATTTATGAAAGAACCTTTTAAAAGGTTAACCTTAATTAGGTAATGTTATGTTTCAGTGTGGTTGTTTGTGCAACAATGTGTAAATCAATGTTACTAAAGGACAAATCTAACTATAATATACTAACATTTTAACAACCATGAGAGCTGGGACTAACAATTAGACTAAAAACTTGACAAACAATACAACTTGGACACATGTAGGACTTGGAAAATGGAAAAGAATATAATTAAATGTGGAAAACAATGAAAAAGTGGTATTTGTTGCACCTATATAGAGAAGTGGTTTAAAGGTTGGTTAGGGGAATTATTTAGGGTTTAGAGGTTTAGGGTTGCTCAGGTTTAGGGGTTTAGGGTTTACAATTTAAAGAGAGATAGAGAGAGGGAACTGATAGAGTTTGGGAGAGATAGAGGAGACAAAAGGGAGAGATAGGAGATAGAGAGTGAGAGACATGTCCAAAGACAGAGAGAGAGAGAGATTGAGAGGTAGAGGGATGATAGAGATAGGGAGATAGAGGTTTAGGGTTGCTTGGGTTTAGGGGCATTATTTAGGGTTTAGGGTTTATGGTTTTGGGGTTAGGGGTTAAGGTTTAGAGGTTTAGGGTTTAGGGTTTAGAAAGAGATAAAGGACCAATAGGGAGATATAGAGGAGTCTGAGGGGAGAGACAGGGATATAAAGAGTGAGGGACATGGAAAGAGACATAGGGAGAGAGATTGAGAGGTAGAGGGACAAAGGTGATAGGGAGATAGGGGAGAGATAGGGAGATAGTGGTTTATGGTTACTTGGGTTTAGGGTTTAGGGGTTTGGGTTTAGGGTTTCTCAGGTTTAGGGGTTAGGGGTTAGGGTTTAGGGGCATTATAATTTAGGGTTTAGGATTTATTGTTTAGGGGTTAGGGGTTAGGTTTAGAGGTTTAGGGTTTTGGATTTAGGGTTTATAGAGAGAGAGGAATGATAGGGAGATATAGAGGAGTCTGAGGGGAGAGATAGGGAGATAGAGAGTGAGGGACATGGCTAGAGACATAGGGAGAGAGATTGAGAGGTAGAGGGACAAAGGTGGTAGGGAGATAGGGGAGAGATAGGGAGATAGTGGTTTAAGTTTACTTGGGTTTAGGGTTTAGGGGTTTGGGGTTTAAGGTTTAGGGGTTTAGGGTTTCTCAGGTTTAGGGGTCAGGGGTTAGGGTTTAGGGGCATTATTTAGGGTTTAGGATTTAAATTGTTTAGGGGTTAGGAGTTAGGTTTAGAGGTTTAGGGTTTTGGATTTAGGGTTTATAGAGAGAGGAATTGTAGGGAAATAGAGAGAGGAGATGGAGGAGAGAGATAAGGAGATAGAGAGTGAGGCACATGGCTAGGGACATAGGGAGAGAGATCAAGAGAAGTAGAGGGATGATAGAGATAGGGAGATAGGGGAGAGATAGGGAGATATAGGTTTAGAGTTGATTGGATTTAGGGTGTACCTGGGTTTAGGGTTTCTTAGGTTTGGAGATAGCTAGATAGAAAGAGAGAGGAGACAGATAGGGAGAGATAGAGGTGACAAAGGGGAGAGATAGGCAGACAGAGAGTGAGCGATATGTCTAGAGAAATAGGGAGAAGGATTGAGAGGTAGAAAGACGATAGAGATAGGGAGATAAGGGAGAGATAGGAGATAGATTTTAGGGTTGCTCATGTTTAGGGTTTAGGTGTTAAGGTTTAGAGGTTTAGGGTTTAGTGTTTAGAGAGAGAGGACCAATAGGGAGATATAGAGTGAGGGACATGGCTAAAGCATAGGGAGAGAGATTGAGAGGTAGAGGAATGATAGTGATGGGGAGATAGTGAAATAGGGAGATAGAGAGATAGAGGTTTAGGGTTTATTGGGTTTAGTGTTTAGGATTTAGGGGTTTATGGTTTCTCAAGTTTAGGGTTTAGGGGTTAGGAAATAGGGGTTAGGGGTTAGGTTTAATCATGCATCCCAGTCATTCCCCTATCATTCCTATATATCCTATCTCTCCCCTCTATCTTTCCCTCTCCCTTATCGACGAAGCAAATGGAAACAAGAAAACTAGGACTCCCTTTCTCAGGTTTAGGGTTTAGGGCTTAGGGGAATTATTTAGGGTTACTTGGGTTTAGGGTTTAGGGGCATTATTTAGGGTTTACGATTGCATGTCAAAAGTAGTCTCTCTTTGTCTCTAAATCTGTAAACCCTAAATAATGGCCCTAATCCCTAACCCCTAACCTGCATCTACCTCTCTCCTGTATCTACCTCTCTCCTGTATCTACCTCTCTCCTGTATCTATTCAAAAGTGCCTTTATAATACTATGTGATACCTTAGTATAAGTAAATCATATAAAAATCAAATATATATATCATCATAATCCTATATAAATTTTGATAGTTTGTCCAAAATCTCTCCTTTCATATGATATAGTCTTTCTAAAATTTGGATTGTATTTTATAGCTAAAATGCCTAAATACTTAAAATGCTAAAAATACTAAAATAATAAAATAAAAAACAATGAAAACAATAGATAAAAAGAAAACGGATATCCGTTTTGGAGATCATAAAAAGCGAAAAAAATGCATTTTTACAAATCCACGGCTTGCAAAATGCAGTCTCATCTTCAAAGAATGGATATCAGAGCTGAGGAACAGATATCCGATTCAAAGAGGTAAGATTTCGTGCATTTTTTTTGTTTGTTTTGTATATTCAAGCAAATTTTTTGGTTTTTATGCTAAGTGGGTATGTTTTATAATTTAATTAGGTAAAATGGATGCACAAAATGAAAACCCAAACCCTCCACCACCAAACCCTCCCCTTCCAACAATAGACAAGAATAATCAAAGAAATATTGATCATATAAGTATGATCATAGAAATGTATCGTCACCACCCTCGATTGTCTATAACGACATCGAATTTAGAGGGAATCATTAATCATATTCAAACCTTGTCAACCCAACACGAATCATTTAGGCAATGGCGAGAAGCCAAGAAGGCCGAATATGCTAACAGTTTGTCATATGAGGAAGTCAAAGATTTAGAGATTACAAAAACTATGTTAGCCCAACACTTTGTCAATCCTAAAACCAGATTGCACGTTGATGTCTGTAAGCCCAAGTTTTCAATCAAATGGTGTATTCATGAGGGCATTAGTCAAAACTTTTGGGATCGTTGGTGGATGGTTTTTGATAAACCACCCAACAACAATTTAGATGTGCCTTTGTATTTCCTCCGTAAACTCTATGCAGAGTTCGTCATGGGTCAACATGTTAATTATTTTGATTTTAGAGAGTTTCAAGGAGTGGGCAAGGGAATGCCTCAAGATAGACCTGGGGCAATTAGACAAGTACAAGGTCCCTATATTCCCCCTCCTACTATCCCTTCTCCACCCCCAATGCAGCACCCAGACATTGTTGCAAATGCAACACAACAGGGCCTTAGTGCCATACACTCTTTGACCGAGCATTTGATTATATAGACATCTCAGTTTGCACAAGCACATGATGAAGGTGATGATATTGGATCACCTGGTATTACTAGACCGTCGTTGTCCAAACATGTATGTGTGCCCCATCATTGCATTTCTTGCAATCATTTATGCTTAGGTCCTATTATGGAGAGTAGTGAGCCACCATTGAACACATCAGAGTATGATCTCCATTCACGAGATGAGGCAATGGGGTCCAGAACTCAAGCTAAGGGGTCAGGGACAAGAGTAGAAGCTACCGAATTAGTAAACAATAGAGAGGGAGAAATGCATGAGCAATCTTTTATGCAAGTAAAATTTAAAGTTAAATTTTATGGTCTATTCCATTTGAATATATAAATAACTTTATTAGTACTAATGTATCTAAGTGGGATAATAGTTGATGATAGAGGAGGAGTTGATGGAAGTTCATCATGGAACTTTGTCTGCCATCCAATTTGGCTTGGACTTGCCGGTATAATTTGTTGTACACATCAACTTTTTTTATGCATTTATTTCTTTGTGAGTAATTATATATTAATTTATATCTTGATGTTAATTTTATTTTATAGTCAATCGAAAATGTGAATGATGTGGCATCTTTGCCAATAGTCTTTTCTCAAACTCCTAATCGACCCAAGGGACTATCATTTGCAGAATGGCTTTCTCAATGCCAACAAAGGGTGGAGGTAATTTGATTGAATTGTACTTTAATTGATAATTTAGAAAACTTAAATATTTGATTATAGTCATTTAGAGTCTTACATTCTTGTCCTTCTTAATTGATGCAGGAGGCCTCGATGGTGCTATGTGCTTGTTTTCTAGTAGATAAGTTTTTGTGTAGTGTATTTCCTATTTTAAATGTATGCATTTCCTATTTTGTTTAATAATTATATATTAATTTATTTCAATGTTACTTTACTTTTATGTAGTCTCTTAAGAATGTGAGTGATGTGCCACCTTTTCCATCATGCTTCACTAGGACACCTGATCGTCTTAAGAGAAAATTATTTGCAGAACGATTGTTTGAACAACAACATAGAGTCGAGGTAATTGAACTGAATTTTTCTAAATAATTGATAGTTTATCTAGCAGTCATATAGTTGATTGTAGTGATTTCGATGTATGTTAATAAATGAAAGTTCTTAATTGTAGTACATAAGAATCTATTTACTAACTTTAACTTATTTTTATTTACCATTGAAGAGATTAATCAAATTTGTGTTTTGACTTGTTAATGCAGGAAACTTCACCTCCATCAATTACTAGACATTTTGGTACAAAGAGGACACTTTTTTAGGATCCATCATAGATTGAGGATCCATCACAGATTGAGGATCAAGTGGACTTGTAGTATTTGATGTAGCTATTTGGCATGTAGATTGTATATAGATTTTGAGACATGGCATATGCCACATTTTGTAAAAAATATTTTGAGTTGGCATATTTGCCAAATTTTTGTATATGTCTACCATTATGGACTAGATTTTAATTTATATACACCTTGATATACAATATAATGTAAATTCCTTATGTGCAAGTCATGATACTTCCCATGATGCCATACATTATGATGATAGTTCTTTAGTCCATTGATGATATGTTTAGCATAGAGAATGGTTTTAGATCAAGAGAATGGTTTTAGATCAATAGAATCAATAGAATCAATATGAAAAAATTCCTTATATATGCCCTAATCAAATAAGGTCATGATAAACCATTTCATCATGTATTTAGTCTTCATCTTGTCAAATTTTGTAAATATGTCAAAGTTGTCATATGAAAAATGTAAAAAAAATGCAAAAGTATGGAAGATGAATAGTCAAGTACTCAAGAGTTAGTTGGAGACTATTGGTTTCCCTCAAATCATGTATAAATATGCATAAACCTTCGTGGAAAAGGCATTGGAGATGTATTGAAAACATTTTGAAGATGAATTGAAGACATGTTTGAATGAAATTAATATCAAGAAACTCTATGTCAAGGACACTGGGGGCACATTATAAACATAAAAAACTTACATCTTGGGGGGAGGTGCCAATAAGGCCAATAAGGATACTATTTCAGATGGGTGTGTGTGTGTATGCAAATCCCATTTATGGCTGAGAAGCTCTCTATTTACTATTATTCAACTCTCGTTGATAGGAGGTTGGCTCTACAACTATTGCAATTTGTGTATGAAACCTAGATGCCTACAAGATCATATATATACATATGTATGTATGTATGTATGTAAATCCTACAAGACAGTCATTCATGAAATTACTATGCAAAATGGGTTTATAAGTTGCATTAGGGTTTATGACTATCCTAAAACAACATCGTGTATATGCTCATAAAAGCCATCAAACTCTAAGAATAAACTCGTCATTAGATAAGGAGTGGAAGGCTAAAGTCACATTCCCAAAAACCTCTTAAAATCACATGTCTCTTCTTATGAAAACTAGGCTCTTTGCCGATACATTGTTCTGTAAGAGCAAAGTCACTTAAGATCCTAAGAACAAAAACCTTGCCAAGTGCCATATTTTTTATTCTGCTCATCGTGGGGCTGAACAGACTGTGCCAACACATTGGGGTGGGTGGGTAAATGCTAGGGGAGGTCTCGTTTTGTGCGCCAAGCATCCTAGTCATTCCAGGTAAGAGGCTACTGGCAAAGTCCCTTAAGATCCCTGAGACCAAAAAACTGCCAAACTTTGACAGGGCAATTCTTAGAATTCGTGATAGTTGGGAATGTTCTATTTGGACCTACAGGTGCACATGACATCCTTCCATAATAACCTCTCTCTTTTTTGGTCAACTCCATTCTATTTGACCATGCCGAAATCAAACACATTGTTGCAAAATGCTTCAATTTGATGTAGTGGAAAGGTTCTATGTGTGACATTTTTCATTCCATAGCTAGTGCAGTTGAACAGACTATGCCAATACGTCAGGGTGGGAGGGTAAATGCTAGTGGAGATCTCATTTTGTGTGCCAAGAGTCCCAGTCATTTCGGGCAAGAGGCTACCGGTAAAGTCCCTTAAGATCCCTGAGAC
This sequence comes from Cunninghamia lanceolata, assembly GCA_027924645.1. Taxonomy (NCBI): domain Eukaryota; kingdom Viridiplantae; phylum Streptophyta; class Pinopsida; order Cupressales; family Cupressaceae; genus Cunninghamia; species Cunninghamia lanceolata. The sequence continues at coordinate 20,474,329 of BSBN01000049.1, forward strand.
CAAAAAAACTGCCAAACTTTGATGGAGCAGTTCTCAGAATTCGTGATAGTTGGGAATGTTCTGTTTGGACCTACAGGTGTATGTGGCATCCATCCACAATAACCTCTCTCATTTTTGGTCAACTCCATTCTGTTTGACCGTGCCGAAATTAAACACATTGTTACAAAATGCTTCAATTTGATGTAGTGGAAAGGTGCTAGGTGTGACATTTTTCATTCCATAGCTCGTGGGGTCGAACGAACTACGCCAACGCATCAGGGTGCGCAGGTAAATGCTAGTGGAGGTCTTGTTTTGTGCACCAAGTGTCCCCGTCATTCCGAGCAAGAGGCTACTGGCAAAGTCCCTTAAGATCCCTGAGACCAAAAAACTGCCAAACTTTGACGGGGCAGTTCTTAGAATTCGTGATAGTTGGGAATGTTCTGTTTGGACCTATAGGTGTACTTGGCATCCATCCACAATAACCTCTCTCATTTTTGGTCAACTCCATTCCATTTGACCGTGCTGAAATTAAACACATTGTTGCAAAATGCTTCAATTTGATGCAGTGGAAAGGTGCTAGGTGCGACATTTTTCATTCCATAGCTCATGGGGTCGAACGGACTATGCCAATGTGTTGAAGTGGGCGGGTAAATGCTAGTGGAGGTCTCATTTTGTGCGCCAAGCATCCCAGTCATTCCAGGCAAGAGGTTACCGGCAAAGTCCCTTAAGATCCCTGAGACCAAAAAACTGCCAAACTTTGATGGAGCAGTTCTCAAAATTCATGAAAGCTGGGAATGTTTTGTTTGGACCTACAGGTGCATGTGGCATCCGTCCACAATAACCTCTCTCATTTTTGGTCAACTCCATTCCATTTGACTGTGCCGAAATCAAACGCATTATTGCAAAATGCTTCAATTTGATGGAGTGGAAAGGTGCTAGGTGTGACATTTTTCATTCCATAGTTCATGGGGTCGAACAGACTGCGCCAACGCGTTGGGGTGGACGGGTAAATGCCATTGGAGGTTTCCTTTCGTGCACCAAGCGTCCCAGTCGTTTCGAGCTGCAAGCTACCTATAAAGTCAAAAGTTGCTAGGATTGAAATTTTGCATTCCACAGGTCCTGGGGTCGAACGGTTTGCACCAACATGTCGAGGTGGGCGAGTAAATGCTAGGGGAGGTCTCGTTTTATGTGCAAAGCATCCCATTCCTTCCGAGCTGTAAGCTACCTGTAAAGTCAAAAGTTGCTAGGATTGAAATTTTGCATTCCATAGGTCCTGGGGCCTAACAGTTTGCACCAACACGTCGGGGTGGATGAGTAATGCTAGGGGAGGTCTCGTTTTGTGTGCAAAGCATCCCAGTCCTTCCGAGCTGTAAGCTACCCGCAAAATCAAAAGCTGCTAGGATTGAAATTTTACATTCCACAGGTCCTGGGGCCGAACGGTTTGCACCAACACGTCGGGGTGGGCGAGTAAATGCTAGGGGAGGTCTCGTTTTGTGTGCAAAGCATCCCAGTCCTTCTGAGATGTAAGCTACCAGCAATGGTAGCTTACATCTCAGAAGGACTGGGATGCTTTGCACACAAAACGAGACCTCCCCTAGCATTTACTCGCCCACCCCGACGTGTTGGTGCAAACCGTTCGGCCCCAGGACCTGTGGAATGTAAAATTTCAATCCTAGCAGCTTTTGATTTTGCCGGTAGCTTACAGCTCGGAAGGACTGGGATGCTTTGCACATAAAACGAGACCTCCCCTAGCATTTACTCGCCCACCCCGACGTGTTGGAGCAAACCACTCGGCCCCAGGACCTGTGGAATGTAAAATTTCAATCCTAGCAACTTTTGACTTTGTCAGTAGCTTACAGCTCGGAACGACTAGGACGCTTGGCGCACGAAATGAAACCTCCAATGGAATTTACCTGTCCACCCTGATGCGTTGGCGTAGTTCATTTGACCCCACAAGCTATGGAATGAAAAATGTCACACCTAGCACCTTTCCACTACATCAAATTGAAGCATTTTGCAACAATGTGGTTGATTTCGGCACGGTCAAACGGAATGGAGTTGACCAAAAATGAGAGAGGTTATTGTGGATGGATGCCACGTGCACCTGTAGGTCCAAACAAAACAATCCCAGCTATCACAAATTCTGAGAACTGCTCCGTCAAAGTTTGGCAGTTTTTTGGTCTTAGGGATCTTAAGGAACTTTGTCGGTAGCCTCTTGCTCAGAATGATTGGGACGCTTGGCGCACAAAATGAGACCTCCACTAGCATTTACCCACCCACCCCGACACATTGGCACAGTCTGTTCGACCCCATGAGCTATGGAATGAAAAATGTCCCACCTAGCACCTTTCCACTGCATCAAATTGAAGCATTTTGCAACAATGCGTTTGATTTTGGCACCGTCAAATGGAATGGAGTTGACCAAAAATGAGAGAGGTTATTGTGGAAGGATGCCACATGCACTTGTAGGTCCAAATAGAACATTCCCAACTATCACGGATTCTAAGAACTGCCCCGTCAAAGTTTGGTAGTTTTTTGGTCTCAGGGATCTTAAGAGACTTTGCCAGTAGCCTCTTGCCTGGAATGACTGGGACGCTTGGTCCACAAAATGAGACCTCCACTAGCATTTACCTACCCACCCCGATGCATTGGCATAGTCTGTTCAACTCCACAAGCTATGGAATGAAAAATGTCATGCCTAGCACCTTTCCACTGCATCAAATTGAAGTATTTTGCAACAATGCGTTTAATTTCGGCACGGTCAAATGGAATGGAGTTGACCAAAAATGAGAGAGGTTATTGTGGATGGATGCCACGTGCACCTGTAGGTCCAAACAGAACAATCCCAACTATCACGAATTCTGAGAGCTACTTCATCGAAGTTTGGTAGTTTTTTGGTCTTAGGGATCTTAAGGGACTTTGTCGATAGCCTCTTGCCCAGAATGACTGGGACACTTGGCACACAAAACGAGACCTCCACTAGCATTTACCCACCCACCCCGATGTGTTGACGTAGTCCATTAGACCCCACAAGCTACGGAATGAAAAATGTCACACCTAGCACCTTTCCACTACATCAAATTGAAGCATTTTGCAACAATGCGTTTAATTTTGGCATGGTCAAATGGAATGGAGTTGACCAAAAATGAGAGAGGTTATTGTGGATGGATGCCATGTACACCTATAGGTCCAAATAGAACATTCCCAACTGTCACGAATTCTGAGAACTACTCCGTCAAAGTTTGGCATTTTTTGGTCTTAGGGATCTTAAGGGACTTTGCCAGTAGCCTCCTGCCCAGAATGACTGGGATGCTTGGTGCACAAAATGAGACCTCCACTAGCATTTACCCACCCACTCCGATGTGTTGGCATAGTTTGTTCGACCCCACGATGAGTAGAAAAAAAAAATTGTTCCAGTTGACACATTCTCAATCATTGACATGGATGATATCTCAGTACCATTCCTTTAGGCACAATATGAGCTTCCAATGGAAGGCGCAATTATGACGTTAGAGATGATGAAAAGTGTGCCTCATTCACAGTCATGTTTTACTTGTCTTCAATGATGATTCCTTGATTCAACTTAATCCTTTGATAATACATTTTAACCTCCTTGTGAAAGTGCACTTTCAAGGTTGCTTGAGCAAGAGCTAGCGCCTCAACATTGAGGCACACTTTTGGTGTTCTAGAAGCATGAACTAGCACCTCAAATAGTAAGGCACTCATTCTAGGTTGTTTATTCAATAATTGGCACTAGTCACATATGGTGTAGAGAGGTAGATGTGCGCCCAAGTCATCATTTGATGCCTTCAATAACTATAAACTCCTTTGATGATGCATTTTATCCTTCCAATTCACTATCTAGCCTTAGGCACACATTTTAGGTTGATCAATCATAATCTAGTGCCCTAAGTACCAAGGCGTACTTTTAGGTTAGTTTGATCAAGGATTAGCGCCTTCATTTCTAGGCGGAAGTTTGGAGTTGAAATACATCAAAATAACAAGTTTCTTCATCAGTTCAAACATATTTAACACTTTGAAGATCTCCAATGCATGATTGAATATCAAGAAACCAATGTATCATTTCATGAAGGTCTTAAGTGTTGTAAATATGCATCTTCTTATTTAATCATGTGTTGTAAATGAAGGAATGTAATGATTGCAATATGTGCACAAAACAGAATTTTTGATAAGGATTGAAAGGAAATGTTAAGAAAATGCAATTGGCGGGTGTAAATCCAAAGTGTGGAAGCATAGACAAGGCATGTGAAGAATTTGGCATGACACCTCAAAGAGATGCTATCTCATGGAATGCAATGATTAAAAGATATGCACAAAATGGATTTTTTGAAAAGGCTTTAGAAACTTTGAAGCAAATACAATTAGAACGTTTAAAACCAAATTCCATAACATGTGCAAGCATTCTTCCTACTTGTGCCAAATTAGGATCTTATTTATACATATATGCACATAATGTCATGAAAATAATGTATAGTGTATATATCAAGCCATATAGGCATGTACAAATAAAACCATATGGGTATATAAAATGATATACATTGATAACATACAAAAGTATGTTTACAAAGCCAAATACGCATATGTAACAAAATGTCCCAAAATCAAATCTCCTGTGGATTGCTATCAAATAATCTATGGCTCTTTCCAGGCCATGAAGATGGTGAACCAGTCAATGACTCATCTTTTATCGCTCATCGACTAGACCTCCTCGATAGAGATTTTTGAATTTCCACCTATTAATACAATCAAACAATGTGCACATTAATATAGAATTTAATATTCAAAATATATAACATGACATAAGTAATCAATCACTTACCACCAATTGGTGATCCCTTTTGATCATTTGTTGTCTCTCTTCTTCTATAGAGCTGGATGGGTAGGGGAAGTCATGTCCTGTGAGAAGCATGAACAAGCAGATTTAAAAGTAAATGTGAATATCATAAATATGTACATTAAATGTTGCGCTTATTATAGGACTATTCTAGTACTATTTTAGGACTGTTGTGGGGCTGTTGTAGTTAAAACTATCCTAGTAGACATGTATAGGACTGTTATAGGACTGTCATCTCATGGAATACAATGATGGCAAGATTACTATCAAGATTAGTATGAAGATTAATTATGACTGTTATAGGACTTTTATAAGAATGCAAAGTAAGGAAGCATAGGCAAGGCACATGAACGGCTTGGTGGAATACCTCAAAGAAATGAGAATTTTGTCAGATATTGTAGTTGCAATTGCCATGTGACACATGTATGTAATATGTGAAAGCATAGACAAGGCACATGAATTATTCGGCAAAAGACATCAAATACATGTCATCTCATGGAATGCCTTATGTAGAAAAAAGTACAAATGTGCAATATTAAGAAATACAAATGAGAACTAAAAATCATACCTCAAGTATAGTCAAAATAACCTACGATGCCATACAAAATAATTTACGATGCCATGCAAAATAATCTACGATGCCATGTAAAATAACTTTATTCGCAGTCCTGTATAGTCAAAAGCATGCATTATAGTTAAAGTAACAAGATTTTTAATAAAACAATTCTAAAAAATAGAAAAAACAAGAACAACTTAAGATAAAAAATGTCATACCTGTCCATCTGGAAGTTTAAATGCTAGTCAAGCGTACCTAAGGGGTCATCTCTTACCTTCAAAGTATCCAATATTGCTTCATGATTAGCATTACTAATTGTCCATAGTTCTTTTGATTTTGGTTTTCCACGATGCTTTAGTAACTTGACATTTGTTGCTACAACTAGGTGAGAATACATTAATATGGTTTTATGCTTCTCAAAGTCTTCAAAGGCCGAGATGCCATTCTTTTTAACCATATATGTTTGTAACCAAGTCCCAGCAATAACAACTGATCCTGTAGGATATGTGAACCCATCATCATCTGTCATAGGTTGTGTTAGCTTTTGTTTTCCCTGTACACATCGTGCCAACCAATAGTCTGACCTCTCTTCATTTCCATGCGGTGCAACAACTGCATAAACATGACCTAGCTATACAAGGTCTAAAAGATGTTCATAGTCAAATGAGCTCTCCATGTCATTGATGGAAGGTGATTGACTTTCATATAAAGGAATTAAATATTGTAGAATCCATGCATCTACCCACTCACTTGACTCACAATTGTTCCAATCACATTTAATACAACTCTGACAAAAACAAGCTAATTCTCATGTCCAAATAGTCCATGTACTTGCATCTGAGCTTTGAAATGAATGCATCTTTGATGATTCACTGATTCTCTGACATTCCAATTTCTCTATTGCTATCCTATCATCAACCAACCAAAAGAACCTGCGCACTTCAGAATCAAGAGCCACTCCTCGTGACAATGCATAGTTACACCACTTAACAATGGAATCTGCATCACTGAATGTAGCACCACCTCTAATCTTTAATTGTTCTTTAAAAAGAGCTCTCTTCATGCATGCACTTGCTCCATCATGTTCACCTTTTCTGTGCCCAGCTTCAAAAAAATTCCAAATATGAGGTATACCCTTCTCTACATGCATTTTGCTCAACCAATAGAAATTACGAGCATTCTTGAATTGACCAGTGCAATTATCTGACCAAATGAGATGTTGATCTATTCTAATATCTTTTTCTTGCAAGAACCCATAAAATTTTTGAAAACAATATTGCACAAACTCTGCTGAATGAGATCGATCATCACTCATATAAAAATGGTATTCTTTGATAATCTTCCTGTTCTCTTCTGTACTCTCAGGGGCATGTCTATATGTGATGTGAACCAAAATAGCAATCTGAATAGAATTGTAGTACTGGGATTGAACTTCATTTTAGGGTTGCAATGTATAGTTTTCTGCAAAATCAACTACAGAGACAATAGTTCCAATCGGGAAAGAGTCTTTACACATCCTGAACTATTGATCTAACCATTGAGACTTGTGGCTATGTCTGACATACTTGTAGAAAAGATTTTTCTTAAAATCATCAATAAAATCAGCAATACTTACCTCTCTTACAATCAACTCACATCTAGAACCTTCACCTCCACTTTTCAAATTGTATTTCACTGTCTCATATCTCTTTTTCTCAACCATTCTCTTTCCAAAATCATGCTCGTTGCCCTCATGAAAACATGATACAAACTTTGATAACCCACCACATTGTAAACACTTTTCATTTAAACAATCATTCTTGTAGAACATGCAACCATCATCTCTAATTCATAGAAATAAATCCAATAAGTCCCTAGATGACTTTGGTAGTTGAATTGCACCACACTCCTGTAACATTTTGTTAGTGTGCAAAGTAGAACGAATATTGCATAATAATTCATGGTACATAGAAAATTCTACATGGTATTTGTAACAACATGTATTATGAACTTTAAGAGGAACACAATAAAATGGCTTAAGAGATTCAAATGCTCTTTGTGAGATTGTCATACCTGGGTGAGTTTCACAATATTGTTTGTACAATCTTGTTTGGCTACATTCCAAGTAATGTTTAGGATGTGGTGTGCAGTCTTTATCACCAATTCTTAACTTTACAACATCTTTTGCATTCGGTGATACCCTAGAGTTCGTGTGCCAAAATCGTTCAATTTCTTCCTTTGTGCTATCAATTAGCTTCTTGTCAACTTGTGGAAGCCTACCACTAAAAGCCCAAGTATCATTGGAAATATAACTATCTAGCCTTGATCTTAATGCTAGTGCTTTTGACAATGTTTTACGATTCAATCTTAAGTCAACACAAGTTTGCCTCATTAATCGAGCATTTCTTAATTGTTTGCTTACTATTGAGGTTGTTATTACTCTACAGACAGCTCTTTTATCTTTCTCCTTGCTAGTCTTTCCAATAGAATTGAGTGCATCGAAAAGGCTTCTTACAATAATTTTATTCCGATTGGACACTTTGTTTAATTAAATCTTTAATTTTATTAGTAAAGGTCTCATTTTGTACATCTTTAATAATTGCACAAAAAGTTGGCATTGTTCGGTTAATGTTTTCTTCTCAAAGTATTCATTGAAGAGTTTTGTAGCCCACAACCGAACCATTCGTGATGACCTCTTGCCTTCAAGTTTTTCCATTATGTTCTCATCAATTTCAAGTAACCATTTTGGGGTTTTTTAGGTGTTTTCCAATTTCATCATGGTTATTCTCTTCTTGACAAATGTCCTCTCTTCTTATGAAATTTGGAGATACATTGATTGTTCTTGTTTCATCCATGTTATCAACCTCATCAATTTTATCAACAAATGGATTACGGAGTGCAATTTCAACATCATGATATTCATATCCACTTTCTTCAAGTGCACCTCTTCATTTTTCTTCTTCTTCTTTGTCCATGGTATTGCTATTATGAATAGGTGTTTCATAACATTTTTCAATATTTTCATTTGCAATATCATGGTGAATTTCATTCTTATCTAATATTTCATTATAATCAAAATTAACATCTTCAATTTGCATGTCATTAGATGGTAAAGAAGAAGATTCACCTTGATGAGCATCTGCCAAACCCACCCTTCCAATCCTCTTTCTTTCCCTATCTTTTTCCCTAATTGCTTCAAATTCCTCCAATGTAACTTTCCTCCTCCTTTTTGCTTTACGACGACTGTTGCTCCCCATTAGGGGAACAAAAATATCACCCTTATGATTGCAACAAGAAAATTGTGTCTCCAAAAGTGCATAAAAATATTCCTTTCACTGTCATAGCTAGAAATCATGAGTATTTCGATAGCAGAGGGTCTCTGGTTGCAAAAGTCGGGCCCAACAATATTCCTTGTCTTTTTTCTGCTTTTACAAAATAGATATCCATTTTGAAAACAGATATCTATTTTGTAAAAGCCCAATTCTTTGCAACGGACACTTGCAACGTCCATATCGCTACTACAAAATAGATATCTGTTTTATTATGTACATTTAGATTCTAGACTAGGGATTCATTTTATTATTCTATAAACTTGTGAATTACCATCTAATTTCAATGTTTACACACTAATCCACCTAGGTATCAGAAAATGGATATCCGTTTTGTAAAAGCCCAATTCTTTGCAACAGACACTTGCAACGTCCATATCGCTACTACAAAATAGATATCTGTTTTATTATGTACATTTAGATTCTAGACTAGGGATTCATTTTATTATTCTATAAACTTGTGAATTACCATCTAATTTCAATGTTTACACACTAATCCACCTAGGTATCAACTTAATAAAGCTCTAGATATAAGCCATTATTTGATTTTAGGCTATCATCAAATGAGGAGCTTCTAAAGGCAAAAATGTTGTCCCAAAAGAAGGCTCAATGTTATTCGTAAAGACATTAGATTGTTAAAATACAAATTCAAGTTTAGATATTCCTTGGGCTATTTTAGTATAGAGAAGCAAAATTGCAATATATGACTATCCTAGGAATTAGAATGGTTGATCATAGGATATTCATGGTATTTTGATATTAATGGATGGATTGATGGATGTTTAGGGAGTTTAAGTTTAAATGTCATGTATGAGAATTCTTATTTATGAAGGATCTAATATGTCTTATGTCTTATTTGCAGGCCATTCAAGAAAGAAATGAAAAGATACCAAGGACTATCATAACACCTTATTATAATTAGGTGCATCAAAGGATTGTCATCCAGGACCTTACCAATATGGGAAGTTATCAAAACCATGTCATGTTTAAAATTAAAGGCTTTATCACCTCTTTGTCCCTATAGGCCTATTAGAATAATAGGTCACATTTTATTCATATACCGGGGTTGAGAATAAACACTAAGCATTTGTAGTTATGGCAAGTTTAAATGGAAATTGATCACAACTTTAGACAATCTATCCTCTCCTAGATTGCACTGACTGAGTGGAAATTAAAAATTCCCTATTAATGTCCTTTATATACTGAAGGTATGGGTGAGAAAGGTAAACTTTGTATGTTGTAGACAAGGCCTCAAATGTAGAATATATTATGACAATAACGATAAGGACTGTTAGGCATGAATGCTATCACTATTATAGATTGTCAAACCAACCATAGGCTGCCATAATAGTACACTGCTGACTATCATACCTTTAGACATGGTGCCATGAACCTTATGAGTAGAATGCATTGGTATTTGTGAGAAATGTATTGCTTATGTTAAGAATAAGTATTTATATTGTTTGAACATCATCAAAAGGTGGACTACAAATATGACTTTGTCAAAGGAAAACTTTAGTGGCAAAAATCTAACTATGAACTATTGTGCCATCCAAGCACAATCATGACCAACATCAAGGTATAGTCAAGGCATGGGTGTCTTAAGAAACACAATTGAAATTGTCCATGGATATTTGAAGTAATTCGCAATATTCATGATCAAGAATCAACTCTGACTGTCTCAACAGTGGTAAATTTGGCTTCAAGACAATAAAAAATGAGATTAGGGATTCATTATCACCAAGTAATAAAGAAGAGTAACTGTAAGTGTCGACCTTCAATTTCATTATACAAGAGGATAAAAAAGGGGCCATAGTATTTTCATACCATAATACAGCATACAAAAGGAAAATCATGAAGTCAAAACATGTGCAAAGGGTATCTATGTTAAATAGGAGAGTTGTGAATGGACGATGACTATCACTGTCAAAATAACATATAGTCTCACTAAGGACAGTTAGGTGATTTGTTGATTGTCATGACTACAAGGCATGAGAATCTTGTGTATGAAGAGGGAAGAAATATAAATAAAAGAAGATTGAAGGATTGTTGCACCTGGGTACAATGATCCTAAAGGATTGTCATACTAAAAGGATAGTCAACAATACAAAGATTCATATTTCAAGGCTATCCTTAATCTCATTCACATGGTCCTAATGTTGGTTTGATTTGCATGGAGTGAGATGATACTATCAGGATTAACTGAAAAGGTGAAAGGGTTTGGTACCAAATTTGGTCACAAGTGTAAAAATTGCAATAAGCTTGAGAATATTGTTCACTAAACCTAGAACTATCACCAAGCAACATCTGTTTCATAAGATGTGATCAACAACCATGTAAGAAAAATGGATATCAACCTTATTGGTTATGTGTGCTTGATAAGAGCCCATACTTTTCACAAGGAGCCACCAATTTTTCACTAAATATTTCCATTAGAAACGGATTAAAAAAGTTCACCTAAATGAGGAAACTAGATTGTTAATTAGAATTCTATGTGTATTGTGATATGAAACAATAGGTACACCTATAAATGACCAACTAACTTTAACTTCTTGTATTATTGCCTCGATGTTTCAAATATGTTGCTTCTCTTCATCCAAAACCAATGGTACAAAATTTTTCATAGATCAAGAAAACATATATCTATTTTCAGAACGGATATCCGTTTTGAGTTGCTTTTACCGAAGAAAAATGGATATCCGTCTTGCTTTGGTACAAAGCAAGATGGATATCTATTTTGATTGTTGACTTTTTATGGATTCTAATGTGTTTTAATGTTTCAGTCTCTTCTTTGAACTTCACCCTTCATGCTGACGACTTTTTTTTATGCAAAATTGATAAAACGAAAAGGGTTTATAGAAAAAATTGTTAGCTTTCTAAAAATATAAGATTTATTTGGTTATCATTTTATTAAATAATTATTAATAATTTTCTATATACTGTGTCTCTGAAATCCTGATGGACACACTGATTGAAAAACATCCATAACTTTCAAACCATTTCACCTTTTTGAGATCCGAAACCTGCATCACACTCTATGCTTTTCTGGCTATAGGTTAAAAAAAAATGAATTTTGATTTTTTTATCGAGTTAGGTTGGCTGGAAAATTACTTTTTATTTTTTAAAAAAAGTCACAGTAAAAAATCATAACTAATTGTTTTATTAGACAAAAAATTCAAATAAATATGCATCACATCTAGACATGAGTCCTCTACTTATTTTGAAAGTTTCAAAAATATATATATTTTTACTCATAGTTAGGTTGGCTGCACAGACACCCACTTTTTATTTTTTTCTGAAAAATTTAATAGCTGTTCATTGAAATATTCAATTTTCACTAAGTAAATTTAGTTTTTTTTTTTTTTAATTAGTAGCCTATAAACTAGATTCAATTCTCTACAAATTTCATTCTTACATATTTTTCAAATTGTATAGATAATTCATTCAAAATTTCACATGAACTTGATAAAGTCTGATTTTTTGTATTTTCATTGCCACTTAGAGGTATAATTTGGCCCATCATGATCCTGCACATACCCTAATACATTGTGCAAGTTTTGGAGTGTAACATTTTTCACCTAAAAGGGTTTTCTCCATGTATATAATGTGTTGTGAGCATTGTACTTATTTTTGATGTGTTTTTACCTTTCTGTTAATGCAAGTTAGTCCATGTTTACTATGTAATCAAATAGAACCAATCCGACATCTTTTCTTTGATTGCCCTTTTTCAATAACAGTGTGGAAGAACACGACTATGGGATGTTGTTGCCCTTTTAAAGCTCCATTTTCCATGTAACATTAAATTGTATAATATTTTATGTCAATTATTGTTTTCAACTAAAGTTCCATGGGTTTTATAGTAAATTAACAATGACTAGAGATTAAATGGGATTCAAAGGATCTTACACATGACAGCATAGTGTGTTCTATTATCTTGCAGGTCCTAAAGTCTAATTTGAGAAGAATTTTTTGGTCTGATTTTTAGAGAGATTGAGGGAGAGGGGTTTTTAATTTATCAAGGAGTATTTAATACAAACTTTTTTGGGGTTATCCCTTAAAGCTATTTCTTTCTCTTCCTCTCTACCTTTATTTAGGTAAAAAATTGAGTCGAATGAGACATAATCCTCTCTCTCTCTCTCATGGCTACATGCATAACCTTCCTATGAATAATTATTTTCAGATTTTACCTTTACTACCTATGACAATTGAAGAGACATTTCCTGAAACACAAAATCATTAGCCATGATGGGATTATAAAACTAAACTTAATTGCATAAACATAGTGGCAAAAAATGTTCTATTATGTGATAAACTTGGAGTTACGATCAAGCATTTTAATGGAAAACCCTACATTAAAGATCAAGGTATGGTACTTTTACAATGTAAAAAATGGAGCTTCGTATGGGTTGGTCCAGAGCTTCATATGGGTTGGTCTCTACTAGACCCTCATGAAATGGTACTTTTCGTGCCAATGATCTAGCAAAAAAATATATTCAAGTGGTGACTATAGACGATCACGAGTTCTACTTCATGAGATTTATTAAATACCAAAAAACTCTTCTCTTCCAATGCTAGGTAATGACATGGGCTATAAAGATTAATATATAAAAAGTAATAAATATATAATAATTAATATATATCTATTTTATATATAAAATCTATATTCTTTTTGTGTGTGTATATTTTTACTATAATATTATAAAATTGTCTATTTATACTAAATATATTAGAGATTTTTTTTTTAATATTTGTTATGTAACTATATTTATTTTATATTATTAAGAGCTACCATAGGAATAATTAGGCTGAAAGTCTTCCCTATGTGAGCAGCACATGATGAATTATATAGATGAAGGGCATAGATTAAAAGGACTACCATGAAATCAATCTTGTCCATTGATTGTTTTTCAAAATATTATAAATGATAAAAACAAAAAAGTTCCCTTTACTTTATCACTTTGACATACATACATAAATGGTCTAGATTGAATGAATGAATGAATGAGTTTTAATAACGTCCACGAGACCAAAACAGTCTATGGGACCAAGTGTCCAAAGCACTAGGAATTCTTTAGGTTCTTTTCGATGTCATCCCACCTTCTATGGATCTTTACCAATAGCTGGGCCGTGTTGTGAATCCTCTCTTCCTCAAATAATTCACTAAAACTACCAACATTCACACTGTTAACCTGCTGCATACGGATATCCTTGTACGCATCGCACTTCCTAATGAAGTGCCACTCAGTTTCAACTACTCTATCACTACAGAAAATGCAAGTCCTATCTTCCCACCTTTCCTTGGGAACCTTCCATCTACCAGTTTCGCATCTAAGATGGTGTGAACCGGTCCTCAGTTGTGCCACTAAAATCCTAGCCTTACCTTTAAGATCGGCACTTAAGTATGCTTTATCTCCATGCTCCCAAGTGGGATTGAACTCTTTAATATAGTGCATTTTTTTATGCCCAATCTGATTTGTCCACATGGTAGTCCTGAATTTTTCTAACACAAACTTTTTTATTTCCTCTTTGGTGTTAGGACACTCCTGCAACTTAATGTCCCATTTTTCCAACCACTTGATGTTTTGTTTCATCCACGTCTTCTTCCTCCGATCTAACACCTCATTCACCACCACTTTGGGCCACTGGTGATTCCCCATGTTTTCCACCTTTTTTAGGTAACTTAGTAACCTTGATATTGCAACAGCTTCCAATGGGAAAGTACCGGCCTCTGCCAAAAGAATCTCATATGGAACCGTAGCTTTAACTTTAAGACTACTAGTGATAAGGTGCTTTTGAATTCTTTCCAGCTATCTCCATCTGTGATTTGACATGTTGCTCCCCCAAACCTCACAGTCGTAGAGGACAACCGGTGTGACCAATAAACCAAAAAGGGTTTTCTTGGTTTTCCAATCCCAAAGTTCTGCTTTCCTACACCTATTATGGAGAAGGTAAGAAGCTCTCCAACCCCTTTGTAACCTTTTCGCCTTGCAAGTTTCCCAACTGAGCCTATTCTGAAAAACAATGCCAAGATACTTGTATTCTTCGATGATTTCCAGCGGACTTCCTTCAAAAATAAAATTATTTTGTTGTTGTTTCCTTTTTAGAGAGAAGATCATGACTTTAGTCTTGCTAATGTTCACTTGCATCCCAACATCTTGATAGAATATTTCTAGAGCCTTCAAATGACCTCTCAGACCATGGGTTGTTTTTGTAATAAGAATAAGGTCATCGGCATATAAAAGCAGCTTTACCACAAAACTGGCCAACTGGATGCCATCTCCTTTAGCTTTATTTATCCATTCCTCAAGTTTGTCAATGTAAAGAACAAACAAAGTGGGGGAAAGTGGGCACCCCTGATTGACCCTGATGTTGCTGCCAAAGCATTCAGACATGCCTTCTCTAGTTCTAATTTTTGCTCTAACACGCTCATAAAGTTTGTGAACAGCTGCTCTAAATTCATCAGGAACCCCCAATTCTTCCATCCTTTTCCAAATTTTGTCTCTTGGAACCGTGTCAAACGTTTTTTTAAAATCCACAAAACAGCAATAAGCTTCCCCACCTTGGGTGTTCCAAGCTTTTTCAATCAAATGCCTAAGAGTAATGCAGTGATCAATGGTAGAGTGCCTTGGTCTAAAACTAGCCTGACCCTTTGCTCCTTTCCCTTCTTTTTCTGCCCAACTGTGGATTCTACGTTCGATCAAGCTCCCAAACAACTTTCCAAGAAGAGGGTTGACCATGATAGTATGATAGTTAGAGGGATTATTGATATCCCCACTCTTGAAAAGAGGGATAACGACACTAGTTGTCCACTCCACTAGAAAGCCCCATCGTGTGACCTCATTAAAAACTCTTTTGATGTGCAGAGTAAGGTGTTCAACTCCCCATATCAAGAATTCAGCTTGCAGCCCATCAATGTCCTACGCTTTACCCTTTGCTAATTTCTTTATACCCTATTTGATATCCTCATCTGAAAAGAGCTCAGTTGATGTGCTAACCTTGGGAGGAGAGGCTTCCTCATGGTTGCACTCATAAAGCAGTTTGGCATACTCTAACCATTGAGTTTTTGTGATATTATTTTCTGTATGTTTCTTCTCTTGCTGCAGTTCCCTCCAAAAGCCTTTGGGGTTGTGTTTACCTAACGCTACTAGCTCCTTCCTTCTTAGGATAACCAAACTTTCTTTCTTGGCTTTTAACAAATTCTCATAATTTTTCTTGTTTTCTTTGTTTGGCTCGCTCTCTTTGTAGGATCTTTTTTCTGCTTTGCACTCTTCATCATACCAAGGGTTAGCCGGGAAAGTGTTGGAGACTCCTTTCCGAGGCTTGGATTTCTTGCAAACTTTTAGAGCCTTGTGAATCAAAGGGACCAATAGACTGCTGTTAATGTGTTTCCTTGTAACAATGTTTTCCTTAAGGCCAACATTGTTTTTGGTCATCTCAATGTGCTACCCAAGGGCAGCAGTAAAAAGTTCCTAATTTTTTTTATTCAAAATAATTTTACCATGCGGATTAGCTGTTCTCACCCTGTGTTGAGCTTGCTTTTCACTTTTCTTGTTTGTGAGAAAGCCAAACTTAACCAAGAGGGGCATATGGTCTGACTTCATCTCCATAGGGCAGTCTCCTATAACAAATTCTAGCAACCTAGCAGTCAATTTTTTAGAGCAGATGACATAGTCAACCACACTTTGACCATTGTAGGTTTTGCATGTAAAACCCCCAGATCTTGGCCAAGATTTTGTACCGTTACATATAACCATGTCATACAAACTACAAAGACCCAAAAGTTCAGCTTTGAAGTGTGTCACACTGCGATTTCCATCTTGTGACATTCTTTCCCAAAGTTGGTCCCCACCCTCTTCCAGCCATAAGGGATTGCTGTCCCCTCTCTCTTCACCTCCCATTTGAAGAGATTGGTTGTTGGCTGTTCTAGCATTGAAATCTCCTATTAAAACAATTTCCCCTGAGGTGCTAAAAATAGAGATATCTTTCTTTAACGCCGCATACGGGTCTTCACTGTCCAAGTTTCTCTTTTTGTAGAACTTTGACCCTTTTGGAGCAAAGTAGCAAGCAACTAACCTGATTATGTTCTTATTGTCTGATATTTTCAGCCAAATGTACTATTTATTGGGATCCACTTTTTCTATTTTCACGGTTCCAGCCCACACTTCTTTTATTAGCACAGTGACCCCCCATGACCTTTACCTGTCTCCGTCCTTTCGTTCCACACTAAGATTTTCTTGTACCCTACAAAGTCTGGGACTTTGCACCCATCATGTTCATGTGTTTCAGTCAGAATAATAATGTCTTTCCCTTCTGCTATGGGCCCCAACCCCAGTCCTCTTCTCCAAGGGTATCCTCTGCAATTCCAACTTATCATTTGCAGAGATTCTCGTGGGGCCCCAAATTCCTATTTTTTGTGAGAAGAACGCTCACTAATTTGAGCTTTTTCGTTTTGCAGCCATGCCCATTTTCCATCATCCCTTACTTTTTTTACTTTTTCCCATTCCTTTCTTCGTTCTTCTTGTTGTGCAAATGTTAGGTCCTCGTCGAGGAAAATGTGAGAGCCTCTGAGTAACCCCCTATTCTTTAGGATTGTGCTCTTATCCTCTATGTTTCTCAAGATGACTCTTACATGTCTATTCCTTCCATCTTCTATTTTCTTTCCAATCCTGTTTGCCTGCTTGATAAAATCCGTCCACTTCAATTCTTCTTTGAGAAAGTCTCTTGCTAAGATGTCAGTTCTTTCTTTCTCACCAAAATCCTTTAGACCTTTGATGATAATATTAACCTCCTTATCCTGTTTATCTTTTTCTTCTTTTCTCTGCCTCTTGATTTATTTCTCGATGGTTTCTTTTTGCTCATGAGTTGGTTCACTAACAACTTGGGCCCAAGATTTTGCTTCTTCTAATTGATCTCTTAGCTTATTTTCTCTTAGTTCCATGCTTGCCAGAGCTGTTTGGATCTTTTCTAGCTGTGAAATGTCACTTTTTATCACTGTTTCTGGTTTATCTTTTGCTGATTTTGTTTTCTCTAACTCCAGTTTTAGAGATACCAGCTCCTACTGACCCCTTACCATGTTATTTTGCAGGGTTAAAACTTGCTCTTTGAGCAGCTTGTTTTCTCTTTCGAGGTTCGAGTTGGTTTCTAGAATTTCTTTAATCTTAGTGCTTTCATGTTGCCCTTTCTCTTCTATCTTCTCCAGCCGTTGTTTCATGTTCATAAGCTCATTTACGTACAGTTCTGATGACCACATCAGCGGTGTAGTCATAGGGCTGTACGGTCCTACATGGTCTTGTGAATCATCTTCCCTTCCGTCTTTGCTTAATATAATAGTTTCTATTTTACCTCGTTCTATCTCAAGCTCCTTGTGACGCAGAAGATTCTCAGTCTCTTTCTTGCTATCTTCATCTAGTCTTATAGACTCTCCTTCCAGGGGATTCATTTTGATCATGGTGTTCGCAGTGTTTTCCTCTACCTTGGGTAAAATCTTAATAAGCTTTTTACTATGTTTTTGCCACTGCTTACGGATTTGCCTGCGTCTTTTTATCCCCTTGTATTTCTTTGCATTTACAAATATTAACTTTCCGTCCGTTTTGATAGTGTTATCATGAGGTTGCAAAAGTGAGAAAGGGACTCCTGTCTCTTTTAAACTTTGACCATGAGTGTTTGAGTCAATAGGTTCATTTGTTAATTGCAGAGTTTGATTCCAATGGATGCTTAACCCTTCCTGGTAAAGTACCCTAACCATAGACCCCGTTCGCTGCGCTTGGGGGCCACATGCTTCCTCTGTAAGAAATGTGGGAAGCTTCATTGGTCCTAGAGTTTGTAAATTTTTGTCCCCTGATGAAAACCATGTTTTCTCTGTCATAAAAACCTGTGTTACCAACTAGAGGTTGTCTTTTAACCGTTTCCTTTTGTTTACCATGGTTTGCTTTGTTTTTGAGATACCTGATGAGAGGAAAAAATAGATAAAAAAACAAATAACTGCAAAAGCTTTGAGAAAACAAAGTGGGGCTAACTTGTTCCCCAGTCGTCGGCCAGCAGGACCCACCGAGAAAGAGCTCGGATCCCGCAGTTTCCTTCGACAAAACCTTCGAAATGGAGCAGAAACCCGAAACCCGTCACTGCTGGACACCGTTTTCTGGGAAGATGTGTGTTAAAGCGGCAAAAAAATGTCGACATTGCATGCTGGGGAATTATCATGCACAGTTGGCGAAAAACACCGCTATAGCATGTAGTTTCCTAGAAAGATGTGTTAAAGCGGGCGAAAAACACCGCTAATGCATGTAGTAGATGAAATGTTGAAAAACACAGTGAAAAACACCACTGAAGCTTACCAAAAAAACCTGTAAGAAATGTTGATTCTACCATACCCCATACGAATGCAGCCACGTCACTAGTTGTCTGGTACTAATTAAAAGAACTATAGAATTAATTTAGATCGTTGATTTGTTGAAAAAAAATAATAAATGATAAAAAGACAAAAAAAAAATAAAACCCATACTCATGACGTATATCTAAGCGCCGCTTCCTTTTAACTTTACACATCCCATGTATTTAATTGCTTGTGCATTAATATTCACACTTCAATGCTTGCCTTCATAATCCACGCAGAAGCAGGGCATACAATTGAAATCATCTGAGCGGCATAAAACTGTGGTAAATCGTACTATTTTTCTTTCTTTACACTTACGCCAAACTGAAATTAAAACATGACGGTTTAAAAAATAGCCCAGTGAATCAAACATTGCCACGGTTTGATATCTGATCATCATATCATTTCACTTACCGAGTTTTAAACTTATTACCTACTTTCACTCCAAAAGCAATTTTCAATATGAGATTCGAAAGCTTTTCAATATATAAACTTTCTATAAATATAATACAATATTATATCTAATATAATATATAAATTATATTTATGAATATTATACAATTATAATGATAAATAATATATTATAATATAAAAATTATAAGATGTATTTTATATTAATGCATATAATATGTATTTATAAATATTATACAATTATAACGATATATAATATATTATAATATAAAAATTACAGAATGTATTTTATATTAATGTATATAATATGTATCAATTATAATATTATATTAGTGACTTCAAAATAAGTTATTATTATTCAAATGGTATTAGATATGTATTTATGTTGAAAGGGGAATTGCAAATGGTATTAAGAAGTAATATATATTAATAATAAATGTATAATTCTTATTATTATTCAAATGTATTAAAAACACTTCTTATTTTATTAGTAACTGTAGTATTATTGAATGAGTTTTTTTATTTAGTGATTATCAAGCAAAATAAAATATTATTTTTTATGTTGAACAAATTTTAATTTTTACTAGGTTTACATGAGAAATTTTGAGAAATTTTTTGGGAAATATTAATTTGAGCAAAACAAACACACTAAAATCTAGTAAAAATGATTATGAGCCATCTTAGAATGTATTTAATAGAAAAATATAGTTATGCTTTATGTGCATAATATTAGATATACGTACATGATTAAATATGCATTTGTTTCTAAGGCTGATTATATAAAAATCAATAACAGATTCAATAAATAGTAAAGAATTGACATGATAATAATTTTACCCAACTATGTTTGTTCATCTCAATATATAATGTAAAAAAAAATTACTAATATAAATGAAAGAAAGACAATAGTTAATGTGATGAAATTTCAATAAGAATTGATAAAATAATTGAATGGATTAAATAACTTAAATAAAAAAAATATCTAACAAATTCTATAAATTCTTCATAAAATTTTCACCCTGTCCATTGAACCTATAAGTCCAATTGCTAGTAACTATTTAGAACCAAAACATTTAAAGGAGGAGATTTGTTGTACGAAACGATCCTTCTGACACTCACATTGAAGAGGAAGGACAATATGATATGATTTCATCCACTTTAAAAATTGAAGAAAGTAGTGAAAATGACGGGCACATGCCACAGGCTGCAAGTCTCAGCGCGCCGGGGTCATAAATAATGAGGAACAATGCTTTTCCATTCAGCCTCATAACATGATTTTTCCTGTTTAGGCTCTTAATGCGATTTAACATGAAGTGACAGCCTCTGGTCGTGGCAATCGTGGGTCTACGTAGTTTTTTAGATCTCTATCAAAATGATTTTCTACATTTGTAATCGTGGTGAAATATCATAAGAGAATAGCAAAAGATTAAACAAATAGTTGTTGGAAGAATTACCGAGAAAATCCTACACACAAGACAACTACAAGTTATCTCAGAAGGTGTCACGTAGGCAGGCAATTCTGTTTTCTTAAGAAAATTTGCAATGATGAAGCTACGAAATGAACAAGACGTTGCAGTCATAGATGTGAATCATAAATTATCTGCTGCCACTGCTGATTTTAATAAAGTTGTGAAATGACAGGCCACTGTGGATTAAAGAAAGAAATAGAGACGTTAATGTGTAGGTATTTGCTGAGTGTATTAAGAATGACAGGGTAGGTATTTGCTGAGTGTATGTATAGAAGAAAGTTAATGTGTTATTTATTCGCCCTTTAAAAGAACTGCGGAAGAATAGAAAACACATAAAAAACCGGCAACAATCACTGTCGAGCCCGGAAGGAAATTGGCAAACACGGTGAAAATGGACGAACAAAAAACTTTCAATAGTCTCGCGCAATAACACAGTATATTGGTAAAAAAATATTTTCTCACTGTGTTCCTTTTATTTAAATGTTTGCAAGGAAAACACCAAATGTGATCTGAGCAAAAAGCACTGTAGAACTATTTGTTATAACATGACCATGATCTTAAATCCTCAAAAAACTTGACCAGAACCTGATTTGAACAGATTCCGTGAATGATCCATCATGAGATTTAGAGATCGAACAATTTAAGTTATCTGTTCTATACTATCCTGGAAAAGGGGGAAATTTTAACAGATAGAAATTGTCAAGTAAAATCAATTCTTGGGCCTCTGTAGGGATGCGGAATCAAGCAAAAGCTCTTGGGCTTATCCCTCTGCTCTAACCACACATACTTTTCACTATCTCTGTCTTCATTGCCTGTCGACCAGTAAACAACCATCACATCACCAGAACTATCATAGACAGTCTTGCTAGCATTTGCTTCAACAGGAAAAGAAAGAAGGGGAAAATGGCGTAGGTGAAGTCACCAGGAAGGTCTGGATAATGATATTGACGACAGTAAGAGGGTTCCCCTGAATAAGGTGGAGAAAGAACATCCAGCACAGCACAAGATGTTAGTGCTCTGAATGAATGAATGTTGCCTCCGCTTGTTGGGTATTATACCGATGCCTCACAGGGGGCTCTGAAATCACCATCCACCTTTAGAGCTGCTAACTTCACTGCAACGGGAACAGCATGAAATTGAAGTTGAACAATATGTTTACGCAAGTTTCAACACCCGGATTAGTTTTAGGAGAACACCATTCAGATTATCTTATGATTGAAATGGTTTAGACAAAATTTATCCAGAAAAGAACAATTCACTGATCAACAAGAGAGCTTACAGTCGAGTGGGAAAGGATGTTTGAAGGAAACTGCGCGTTGAGGAGCAAGTCAATCATAAGCTTTTGTTGGAATATTAATTTCTCCCCACCAAATTGCATTAATATGCCAGTTATTAAGCAAGGTCTAAATATAGTTTTTTTTTTTTTTTTAGCATGTAACGGTTTTGTAACAGCTCTGCTGGTGTAAATGCATATCTTATGCACACTCATTTCTAGAAGATTATTTGTAATATGGAGTCCTCTATTTAATAAGGGATTTATAATTGTTTCTTTATTAAGTATGAATTACTAATATTGTTGAGTGTTGTAGCACTCTGGTTATTTGTGTAAAATTTTGTGTTTGTATATTTTGTCTCTAAATAATTTTGTTTTGTGTATTCCATGCAAATCCAACAAGTGGTATCAGAGCTTGAAGATTGTGGAACTGCAGGAGATTAATTGCTGAAGTTTGCATCCGTCCAAATCAGAAATATTTGTAAAAATTTCATTAAGGGTTTGTTGCTGTTAAAGAAGAAAAGGAGCTACTGTTGAAACTGCTGCCATAGAAGCTGAATATTTTGAAGTGAGTCCCCATAAAACAAAAAAGGAGATCATTGAGTTATGTCTCCTAAAGAAGAAGAATATAAGTAATTAGAATTGCTCTATTTCTATAGACCGCCAAGGAGCTTAGAAGGCCGCAGAAAATTAGAGAGAGTGAAATCGTTGTGAATAAAGGCTGCAAGGATGAGTTAGAGTTTGTGTTGAAGCTGCCCAAGTCCAAAAATCTATAGGAAAAAATATGGACATCGCTGCATAAGAAGGAGGTTAATTTTTAAAGAGATTGTTTTTATTTGAAGTTTTTGTTTGTTGAGTGAGAAAAAAAAGGTAAAACCATAGAAGATCGAGTGCCAAGAAGTCAAAGGCAGAAGCCGCTGGAGCTATTAGAGAAGCGCATTTGCTGTCCAAAGATTGCCGAAATTACAGCCAGATTTGAAAAGTCTGAAGATTTGAGAAGTCTGAAGACATCACAGACAAGGAATGAGTGAAAGCTCGTTTAGCCACCGAAAACAACACCTGGTAAGTAAATTATTTATTTTCAATGGGAAAAGCTAAATGAGAGAAGAAAGAATATAGTTGGGAAGAAGACAGAGAAATTGTTAAGGGATTTCAAGCAATTTTCAATAGAGAAAACTAGATTACAGAAAAAAATATATGAACTTGATATTGAATTGAGTAAAGTTAAAAGGAAAAATGAAGAGTTAGAAGAAAACTTGAAACTATTTGATGAGGTTAAAAAGAAGAATGAAGAATTAAAAGAAAACATAGAGAGATTAGAAGAAGGAAATAGTTTATAGAAAGAAGAAATATCAAAATTAAAAGAAGAGAATGATCAATTAGTAGTATGCAATGAAAATCTAAGATTAAAACCATTGGTTTGTGATGTTTTGTGTGATACACGTGATTTGTGTGAAAGAGTTGAAGGTTTATTGGATAAAGAATGTAAAGTTAAAGATAGTAAAGAGATTGAATCAACAAAATTTTCTATTTGTTATGATATTGATGAAGAATGTAAGGATAAAAATGATGATGAATTTATTAACATAGCTAGTTGCTTTGATGATAATGTTGGTTTGCAAATCATGAAGAAAATTGGTTATAAAGGTGAAGGTTTGGGTAAGCATTGGCAAGCAATCAAAGAGCCTATTAAGTCAGTTGCGAGGACTAAGTATGAAGGTCTTGGGTATAGAGGTAAAGGAAAAGGAAAGATAAATGTTTTTGCAAGTACTGAGAAGTCATTTTAAGAAAATGAGATTTTACATTGTTCCCATTGTGATAGAGAAGGACATAGAAAAGAAAATTGTTGGGATTTACATCCTTGTAAAATCTATGGTTTGAAAAATCATTGTGAAAAGACATGTTAGAATAGAGAGTTGAAAAATGAATCTATGATAGGTCGTTTGAAAATGAATTGTGGTTGGATAAATACATTTGATTGGCAAAAGGTCACAGGTATGTTCAGAATGTTTTATAAACATAAGTCTTCTCATGTTGAGAAAAAGGAAAAAGAATTGAACAGTAGAAACAAAATAGCTAAATTTAATGAACAACCAAGTGCAGAGAATAGTATGGAAACTGAAGAAATTGAATTGTTTTAGTATAGTGCAGAAGCACGAGGAGTTTTTTTCCATAAATTTTTGAAATGTAGATTTGAAAATCAAGTTGAAGACAAAGTTTGAAGAAAGTTGTCCAAATTAAAGGGAAGTGTTGGAATATTAATTTCTCCCCACCAAATTGCATTAATATGCCAGTTATTAAGCAAGGTCTAAATATAGTTGTTTGCATGTAACAGTTTTGTAACAGCTCTGCAGGTGTAAATGCATATCTTATGCACACTCGTTTCTAGAAGATTCTTTGTAATCTGGTGTCCTCTATTTAATAAGGGATTTGTAATTGTTTCTTTATTAAGTATGAATTTATAATATTGTTGAGTGTTGTAGCACTTTGGCTATCTGTGTAAAACTTTGTGTTTGTATATTTTGTCTCTGAATAATTTTGTTTTGTACATTCCATGCAAATCCAACAGCTTTTATATGCATGGAACAGTATAAAATCTTATTGAACACTGTCATCCGAGCATGATCATGTAGTGGAATAACAGCTGAAGTTGGCAGGCAAAATATGCCTATCTGCACATCCAAAAATTTTAATCAGTTTGCCTTGCTCTCAACAATCATACTTGTAATGTGGCATAATGATATTAATTTTGACTGTTTACCGAAAAAGTGGAACAGTCATGTATGAGAATGTATGTGACAGGAGGTGTCTGTCTTGGTCGAAGAGAAGCTACAGTTCCAGAACGTCTGTGCTGTCTTCGTCTTCTGGTGGGTCCCAAATTAGAGGAGTTGCTAAGCGGCCCTATTTCAGCTATTTCACTTTCCTCAAGCCCAAAGTCTGCAGCTCTTATTGTGTCTCTATCACTCACAATCATACAACTTTATCAACCCCTTTTTATTTTGAGTCTTTCAACATTAAAACTCTACCAAAACAGGCATGGAATTTCAACTTAACCTTGCACGTAAAAAAAGTTCAGAGATAAATTTGCAAAGCTCGTACAGCCTCTGTACAGCGCTCGAGCTCATCGCTTTCAGCTTTTGTATAGTGATGTTATATAATACCATATACAAGTATCTATGTACAGAAGAAATGGGTTTAACTCAATGGTTGCAGAGGAGATTACTAGACTATAAAAAACCGGGGGCTGGTTGTTTTACCGTGGGCTTTGAGCTGATTGTTTAACGGACTTTCCTTGACTCTCTCAAACTTTGACAAATATTAGCCTTAATGCTAATCCTCATCACGACCATTTCATCAGGGAGATATTTGGAAAACCCGACAAAAGAAGGAAGTGTTTCAAAAGCACTTAATATCTGTATGGTTGAAAATTTGGTATTATCTTACTCCTGCAAAAGTCCTGCGCATAACTCGTGGAGTGGAGGCTGTAGATTCTTGCCAGGTTGTTTGGAGTGAATCTCTTTCCTTGTGCCTTAGCTCTTCATTTAGGGTTGATTATTATTTACTATTTTTTATTGGCCTTTTAGGCCTATATTTTAATGTAGTGTTATTTTATTTCCCCACATTTAAGTTAACCCCAACTTTTTGATGTCCCCTAGTCTCTTGCTCTAGGGTTAACCTTCTTTCCATTTTTTTTTTTCTAGATTTTTTTTCTAATTTTATTATTTTTTTCGTTAAATTTGGAATTTATGGGCTTTATTTTTTCTTTTCTTCTTCTTTGATCAATCATATATTAAGTTAAAATATCTGCCAAAATCTCATATTCCTATGAGATGTAGTTTTACACTAACCCTTTTTACTTCCATGGATCACTTTGAGGTTTCTATTATAAAAAATGTGAAAATAAGAAATATGTATCTCAATGAGGAGGAACCCTTTGATCATAATGATCATCTGAAAAATGTTGAAATCAAAAGAAATTTGGTGTGGCCATCAAATTGCAACTTCTTAGGGATGATACTAGTAAACGTGATTATCTTAATCCTTTGACATTAGTGGATACACTTAATAGTTTTCTTATGATAAAATATTATGGGATGGAAAGGAATTGGCCAAATAGTTAACAAATCTTTCCTAATGACTAAATACCCTCCTCTCACATTTGCAAGCTTCTTCTTGGTCAACATTGATGTGACTTTTTAATTTGAATCAATACAATTACATATGTTTTGAATTTTTAAATAATGTAAACTAATGAAATGTAGGATTTTTAGTGAATTTTATATTTGTATTTTTTTCTTAAAACTCTTTTAAAAAATATTTGAATGTAGATTTTTGTAAAATTGACACTATAATTTAGTTGATGATAAAATGCTAAAAAATGAGGTTAAGCTATATCTAGTAAATTTCTTTTTTTTTTCTTTTTTTTTTTTACATTTATAAATTGAAACTGTAATACTCCCATTTTTATAAAATATATTTTTTTAAATAAATCTTCAAAGTTGTGTGTACTAAAAACGCAATTGTTTTGATATGATGCCACTTTTTTAAATAAACTTTAGTATTTTTCTTGAGAAGACAATCAACCTTATATTTTGCATTCATGTCCTACCTTTAGTATGTGTGTATATATATACACACTAATTAAAATATTTTTAAAAATATATTTTTGAAAACTACACTTAGATCAACAAAAGGCCATTTTTAGATTTTTTTTTAAATGTTATTTATGTGAGTAGGAGCTATGAGAACATTAAGGGTTTCAAATAATTTCTTTTTTTTTTGTAAATTGGTCCCAAAGTGATGCTACATATACATAACTAGTGGACACTTGCTAGTAGGAAAGTTGTGGCCCAAATCTAATTTAGCTAGAATGAACCTAGCTAGAACATATGTTTCACTAAAATTGACTTTTAGTTGAAAATGTTCAAATTTATTTGTACTAATAAGTTGGCCTAAAGTGGGACACAACTTTAAATTTTCAACCTCTTCTATTCTCCCTTATGAAAACCAATCACCCACTTTTCCCATCCCATACCCCATTTCCTCCACTTCTACTACTACATTTCCTACCCTCTATTAAACTCATTGATGTAGTTAGATCGAGGTGACTAGTTAAAGACAAACTAACCTAGCAACCAAAACAACCCTTGAAACAATTTCAAGACTAGATGAAACAATAACAAAATTACTTGTATTAATTCTAAAAATCAACATTGAAAAATGGTTTACAAACATGTTGTGGAATCTTACAAATATAACTCGATATAGAAAATGACATAGGTATGGTTGACACCCATGATGGATGAAATTCTAGTTGATCTTCTCCATAGGTTAATCTTTGGTTTTCTTTCTATTCTTCCCATAATCTCTTCTACTCCATACAATCTGCCTTCCCCTATTTTCACCCATATTAGTTCATTTATTTTTTGTTGTTGGCAACATATTTCTTCTACCATGAATTAGGTCACTTTTTATTCCAAAATAACCCACCCATGTCTTTACATCTACCCTTTTATTTCCTACAATTAGCTTTTGATTCACCTTCTTGACTCTAAACATCCTCATGATGATTGGAGAAGCAATCCTCAAGCATTACACCCAATTTGTTTATCTTCCAGGTGGATTTGTCTTAATGCTAGGCCGTTTTATATAAGATCTAATTGAGTATGAAATTCCCACTTATCTCTAATTGTTTTCCAAACAAAACTTTCCACATCATCTCAAACAAAACCCTTGAAATCCATCTATTTTATTTTAATAGAAATAGATTGACTTTGCATGCCAAATGTTCAACTAAAAGTCAAATATATAATTATAGCCAAGAATAATTGCGTAGCAACCAGAATAGTCACATAACAACTAGAATTATAGATTCTATGAGAAGCGAGAATCTTAGCCAAGATCTGTTGTCAGTCATAGATAACACGCACTCTAGTCGACCAATGATTGAAGATCAAAATAGCGGAATGGAGAGATTATCCTGAAAGAGAGAACTCAAGAGATAAACTATAAGAGAATTTAGAGAATGCTCACATTACTCTCACTAACTAGTAGAGGTGAGAGGTGAGTGTTGTATATAAAGAAAAATATGGGCATATACATCTAAGAGGTGTAATAAATCCAACTACCCAAAATAGGTGAAAGTTTTACCTACTTCGTAAATATCAAATTACATGGTTACACCTACTTAGATAAAGACAAACAAATGGTTATGAGAGGTGGCATACAAATCCAAAAGAGAGTGTGAGACTCAACTACCCAAAAGTGGGTGAAAGCAACACATGTAAATGATAGATTATGCCATGTGGTTTCATAATAACCATGCCTAAATAACTTAAGCAGGCTTAATAATATGCTTAAGAAAAAAAAATATCCCTTAACATCAGGAAAAGAAAAATTGACACTAATACCCCCTTAAGAGTAGCTTAAGTTGTTGAAATGATGGGTCCCAACAAATGAAGCATGATGAGGTACCCATGTACAAAGAGTTCCCCCAAAAGAGAGGAAGCCCCCCACAAAGGAATAGCCCCCTGAGAGAGAGAGAGAGAGAGAGAGAGAGAGAGAGAGAGAGAGAGAGAGGTGCCCCCCTCCAAAGTAGACACTGGCTACACCTCCAAAAAAGCTCACAGATGAAGGAACTTGCTTTCATTGAAGGGTTTGGTGAAGATCTCTACAGTCTACTCTTATGTCTGATGGTACTTGAGATCAATGATGTTTCCATGAATCAACTCATCCATGTAGTGCATGTGTATCTCAATTTTTTTGGTCCATTGGTGATGGACTAGATTCTTTGAGATCTATATTGCACTCGGATTATCACAAAAGATGACTATGGGCTTGTTGAATGGAATGCCAAACTCAATAAAAATATTCTGAAACTAGATGGCCTCAGTGGTGGCATTAACTGCCCCTCAATACTCAACCTTTGTAGATGAAAGAGAAATTGTAGAGTACTTCTTACTTGAGCAACAAACTAGACCAGGACCAAGGGTATGTGTAGGATCATGATGGGCCAAACTATACCTCTAAGTTGCAATAAAAATATAAAAAATTAGACTTAATCAAGTTCATGTGAAAATTTGAATGGATTATCTACACAATTTGAAAAAGATGTAAGAACGAAATTTGTAGAGAATTGAATCTAGTTTATGGGATACTTTTTTTTTTTTAAAACTAAATTTACTTAGTGAAAAATGAATATTTCAATGAACAGCTATTAAATTTTTCAGAAAAAAAATAAAAAGTGGGTGTCATTCCAGCCAACCTAACTATGAGTAAAAAATATATATATTTTTTTAAACTTTCAAAATAAGTGAGGACTCATGCTCAGATGTGACACATATTTTTTTAAATTTTTTTTCCAATAAAATAATTAGTTGTGATTTTTTTACTGACTTTTTTAAAAAACTAAAAAGTAATTTTCCAGCCAACCTAACTCGATAAAAAAAATTAGAATTCAATTTTTTTTAACCTATAGCCAGAAAAGCATAGAGTGTGATGCAACTTTCGGATCTCAAAAAGGTGAAATAGTTTGAAAGTTATGGATGTTTTTCAATCAGTGTGTCTATCAGGATTTCAAACACACACTATATAGAAAATTATTAATAATTATTTAATAAAATCATAACCAAACAAATGTTATATTTTTAGAAAGCTGACAATTTATTCTATAAACCCTTTTTGTTTTATCAATTTTGCATAAAAAAGTGGTCAGCACGAAGGGTGAAGTTTGAAGAAGAGAATGAAACCTACAAAAATGTTAGAATTGAGGGAAAGTCAACTATGATAGTCCCAAGCCTACATACAAGGCAAAAGCGAAGCAAAATGGATATCCATTTTGCTTTGGTAAAATATTATTTTCCCTTTTTTAATGTTTGTAAAATGGATATCCGTTTTAGGTTGCCCAAAACAGATATCCGTTTTTCTTTACCTTATTCCTTTGTCTTATTTAATTATCATTATATATACTTATTATATATATACTAGTTTTATATATTTATGAGTATTCAAATATTTATATTTATATAATATCTTGCTAATTAAATTAAATATATTATATAAATTAATATATTATGTTATATTTATTATAATTATAATAATATTTAATTTCATAGTATTTATATTTATTATTTATAAATACAATGAATATAGCATTATTTTTAAGTTTGTTACTAACTATCAATAGTTTATTACTAACTATAGTCAATGTATTCATGTCTTCTTGTATAACCACCACTACCAACCATAAGCTTGTGGTAACACATACAACCATCTAACCAATTCTTTCAACTTGTAGTATTGTAGAACATTCTCTTAACATAACCAAGCCTCTAGATTGTTCCACATGAACTTCAACTCTACTACAAGTACACCTACAGTATTATTTATGCTTCTACTAGCACAATTAAATATGTAGTTGTGAGTATTTCTTCAAAAGTCTCATGGTTAAATTTCCATAGCATCACCACATGTAGACATATCTCTATGCTGTATCGCAACATCTAAAACTCACCACATCCTACCACATTACATTTTATCATTATTCAATAGTTTCCATATAAACTCAAGAACTCTCCATCTCCCCTCTCCCTATCTCTCCCTCTTTCCCTATATGTTTCTCTCTCTCTCTCTGACCTTTCTACCTCCTAGTTAAATCATTTTCCTAGCTTTCCTAGTTTTCCTTTTTCTTTCCAATTTCCCTAGGAGAGAGAGAGAGAGAGAGTCCTAGTTTTCTTGTTTTCAGTTCCTTCATCGATAAGGGAGAGGGAGAGATAGAGGGGAGACATAGGGAAATAGAGGAATGATAGGGGAGAGAGAGGCAAGAGATAGAGAGATAGCTAGAGAGAGAGAGGGAGAAGGATTGAGAGGTAGAGGGGCTATAGAGATAGGGAGATAAGGGAGAGATAGGGAGATAGACATTTAGGGTTGCTTGGGTTAAGGGGTTAGGGGTTAGGGGCATTATTTAGGGTTTTGGGAGAGGGAGTGAGAGAGAGGGGGGTTGCTTGGGGTTAGGGTTTAGGGGCATTGTTTAGGGTTTATGAGTTTAGCATTGCTCACGTTTAGGGTTTATTGTTTAGGGGTTAGGGTTTAGGGGAATTATTTAGGGTTTTGGGGTTTAGTGTTGCTTGGGTTTAGGGTTTAGGGGTTTAGGGTTTAGGGTTTAAAGAGAGATAGAGAGGGGATTGATAGATATTGGGAGAGACAGAGGAGACAGACGGGAGAGATAGGGAGATAGAGAGTGAGAGACATGTTCAGAGACATAGAGAGAGAAATTGAGAGGTAGAGGGATGATAGAGATAGGGAGATAAGGAGAGATAGGGAGATAGAGGTTTAGGGTTGCTTGGGTTTAGGGGTATTATTTAGGGTTTAGGGTTTATGGTTTTGGGGTTAGGGGTTAATGTTTATAGGTTTAGGGTTTAGGGTTTAGAGAGAGATAGAGGACCAATAGGGAGATATATCAGAGACCGAGGCGAGAGATAGGGAGATAGAGAGTGAGGGACATGGCTAGAGACATTGGGAGAGAGATTGAGAGGTAGAGGGACAAAGGCGATAGGGAAATAGGGGAGATATAGGGAGATATAGGTTTAGGGTTACTTGGGTTTAGGGTTTAGGATTTGGGGTTTAGGGTTTCTTGGGTTTAGGGCTTAGGGGTTAGGGTTTAGGGGCATTATTTAGGGTTTAGGGTTTATTGTTTAGGAGTTCAAGTTTAGAGATTTATGGTTTAGGGTTTATAGAGAGAGAGGAATGATAGGGAGATATAGAGGAGACTGAGGAGAGATATAAGGAGATAGAGAGTGAGGCACATGGCCAGGGACATAGGGAGAGAGATTGAGAGCTAGAAGGATGATAGAGAAAGGGAGATAGGGGAGAGAAAGGGAGATAGAGGTTTAGAGTTTCTTGGATTTAGGGTTTAGGGTTTAGGGGTTTGGGGTTTAGGGGTTTAGGTTTTCTCGGGTTTAGAGATAGCTAGATAGATAGAGAGAGAGGAGACATATAGGGAGAGATAGAGGAGACATAGGGGAGAGATAGGGAGAAAGAGAGTGAACGAGATGTCCAGAGAGATAGCGAGAAGGATTGAGAGGTAGAGGGATGATAGAGATAGGGAGATAAGGGAGAGATAGGGAGATAGGGGTTTAGGGTTTCTCAGGTTTAGGGTTTAGGGGTTAGGGGTTAAGTTTTAGGGGTATTATTTAGGGTGTATGGTTTAGGGGTTAAGTTTTAGAGGTTTAGGGTTTAGTGTTTGAAGAGGACAAATAAGGAGATATAGAGAGTGAGGTACATGGCTAGAGACACAGCAAGAGATAGGGATATGGAGAGTGAGGGACATGGCCAAAGACATAGGGAGAGAAATTGAGAGGTAGAAAAATGATAGAGATAGGGAGATAGGGAGATGGAGGTTTAGGGTTGCTTGGGTTTAGTGTTTAGGGTTTAGGGGTTTGGGGTTTAGGATTTAAGGGTTTAGGGTTTCTCAGGTTTAGGGTTTAGGGCTTAGGGCTTAGGGCTTAGGGGCATTGTTTAGGGTTTATGGTTTAGGGGTTAGGGGTTAGGGTTTAGGGTTTAGGGTTTAGGGGCATTATTTAAGGTTTAGAGGTTTAGGGTTGCTCAGGTTTAGGGTTTAGGGGCATTATTCAAGGTTTATGGTTGCATGTCAAAAGAAGTATCTCTCTAAATACCTCAACCCTAAATAATGGCCCTAATCCCTAACCCCTAAACCCTAAACCTAAGAAACCATAAACCTCTATCTCCCTATCTCTCCCTTATCTTTGTCTCTCTATCATCCCTCTACCTCTCAATCTCTCTCCCTATCTCTTTGGACATCTCACTCACTCTCTATCTCACTATCTCTCCCTTTGTCTCCTTTATCTCTCCCAATCTATCTCATCTCTCTACCTATCTATCTCTCGAAACCTCTTGTCTCTCTCTCCCCTATCATTCCTCTATCTCCCTATCTCTCTCGACATCTCGCTCACTCTCTATCTCCCTATCTCTCCCATCTAGCTCCTCTATCTCTCCCTATCTGTCTCCTCTCTATCTCTCTCTACCTAGCTATCTCTCCATATCTCTCTCTCTCTTGCCTCTATCCCCCTATCATTCCTATATCTCCCTATCTCTCACCTCTATCTCTCCCTCTCCCTTATTGATGAAGGAAATGAAAACAATAAAACTCTCTCTCTCTCTCTCTCTCTCTCTCTCTCTCTCTCCATGCACATACCCATTAGGGAGGCTATTTTGCATATGGTGGTCATATCCTTTAGGCCCAGTCACCTCCAAACTTCACAAATAGACATAGAGCATAATTCTAAGAATCTTTCATAAAGACCACTTCTCTACATATGTGCAACTAATACCACTTTTTCATTGTTTTCCACATCCAAGTCCTACATGTGTCCAAGTTGTATTATTTGTCAAGTTTTTAGTCTAATTGTTAGTCCTAGCTCTCATGGTTATTAAAATGTTAGTATAGTTAGATTTATTATTAGGTAACATTAATTTACACATTGTTGCACAAATAACCACACTAAAAAATAACCTTACCTAATTAAGGTTAACCTTTAAGGTTCTTTCATTTGGTGAGCCTAACAGATCCAACTAGTTCAATCTTCTTATAGTCCATGCTTAGCCTTCCAAGAGAGTTCATGTCATGTTAACTTTGCATTATGTCCTCACTTTCCTCTTGCTAGTTGTACTACTCTTTTTTCTAATCCTATCCCTATATTGAATACTATTGTTGTTGACTTTTCTTTCCATCTTCGTCATCATAGTCCTAGTTATCCTATTTTGAGCCTACCATTTATTCTTAGCCATGTCTTGTAATTCTTCTATTCATGTCAATTTTAATGACCTCCAAATTTTCCATAAATTCTTCTCCACCAAACCCTAGACCCTCACCCAAATCCTTACTTTCCTAAGAAAAGCCCTTCCCCAAACATCATTTGATCATGTGGCTCCTTCCATCACTAGATAGGTGCCCCTACTTTCCATTATTCATCCAATACAATCCCAATGTCATATCTATCACATTCCCACACCTACATTAATAGACTCCATTACCCTTATCGACACCATCATTGATAATCATTTTAAGGAGTCTCTCTTGAATAATCATTAAACCATGGATTATCCCATATCCCCATCTTAAACTTTCCTCACCTTTGAACCCTTAGATGATGACATTTAACTATCCCCACCATTACCAATCACACTTTCTAGCAATCCCACATAAGACACCTTACCCATCACTTCACCTAGGTGATCACCAATTAAATCACCTCATTATTCCATTCAACCATACCCATACCACCCCTTTCTCACTCCACAACCTATATTAACGCATGATTCACCCCATGACATGCTACAGTTATGACAATGACAATTCACTCTACCATCATTCTTCATATTATCTTATGAATCACCATCCTTTCTTCCCATTCCTTGAGACATCATACCATGACACATACCAATGAAAAGAATTAAAAAACCAATAAAAATAATTTTAAAAAAAACCATTTTTATAGTTCCAGGAAATGGATATCCATTTCCTGGAACTATAAAAATATTTTTTTTAACCACAAAACAGATATCTATTTTGATTTGGTATCCAAACCAAAACAGATATTTTAACATGCCTATGAAAGTCAAAGTTGGCCAATTCACGAATTTGGCTAAGTAAAGATGCGATTTTTTTCCATTGCCACTATTTGGCCCGTGATAATCCTGCACATACCCCCAAATGAGAAGCAATACCCTGAAGTAGACTTGTGATCCTGAGAATCTCCTATCCAATATGAATCTATGTATCACACTAAGTCAATATCCATACCTGCTGCATATTGAATCCCATAATTATGAGTTCCCTAACATAGTGGAGTATCTGCTTAGCTTCTTTCCAATGCAACTCATGGGGCTTCTACATGAACCAAGAGACTATGTCCATGACATATGAAATGTTAGGCCTTGTGTGAGTTAAGTATATGAAACTCCCAACAAGTTGTTGGTGTAAAGTTCCATCAACCAAGCATGAAGAACACTTAGCCTAAATTTTGACCCCTGACAAAAATGGAGTCAGTGCAAGCTTATAATTAGTTGTATGAAATTTGGAGAGCATATTAAGTGCGTACTTGAGTTGCGCACTAAAGATACCTAAAGATGACTGAGTGATCTTAATACCAAAGAAGTATTCCAAAAGAACCAAGTCTAACATAAGAAATTGATCACGAAGAGAAGTTTTCACTACCTTGATGGTGTATGAGTGACTCCATGTGATCAACAAGTCATTGACATAGAGAACTAGAAAAGTGAGAGCATCATCTTGCTTCAGAATGTATGCTCGAATCAAAATGGCATCAAGTGAACCCAACTGACAGAAAGAAGGAATTCATCCTGGCATACCAAGCCTAAGGGGCTTGTTTGAGACCATAGAGAGACTTGTGAAGTCAACAAACTAATGATGGATCATGAATGAACCCCTATGGCTACTCCATGTATATTTGCTTCTAAAGGTCACCATCAAGAAAATCACTATTCACATCCATCTGATGAACTTCCCAATGATGGGCTACAACTATAGAAAGAATAAGTCAAATGGAATTCATTTTGGCAACTAGTGCAGAAGTTTCAGAGTAGTCAATCCTAGAAACCTGGGAAAATCGTTTGGTGACCAAGCGAGCCTTATGCTTGTCAACTGACCCATCTACTACAATTTGTTTTGATAAATCAACTTGCATTAAACAAGTTTCCTTCCTTTAGGAAGGGGGACTAAATCCTAAGTATGATTCCGTTCCAAGGAACTAAACTCTTCTTGCATAGTAGAATCCCACTTGAGGATACCAGAAGATTCTCAAAAGGACTGTGAATCAGAAGCTGAAGAAATGAAGAGATGTAGAGCTTGCTGAAATTGTGACCTTGTTCTTCTAGTATTTGAAGGATCACCAACCTAATCACCTACTAACTGCAATGTCTAACGATCCCAAAGAAGCATAGTAGCTAAAGAGTCTAGAGGAGAATTATCAACCTCTAAATGATGACTAGCAGAGGAAGGTGGATCCTCATCATCACTGTCACCATTTGAAGTGGAGAAAGAAGGCTCCTCATCATGATTAGGAGGATTAATATCCTCTAGAGAACTGTCATAATGTTGCAATTTCTATAATGTGATAATAGATGGAGAAGTAGTTGGAGAAGAACTAGAAGAGTCCTCCTCAAGAAACACTCTTCTCGATGAACAACTCATGAGTGGTAGGGTGGAGAAGCCTCTAGCCTTTGACACACTTTAGGTACCAAACAAATATGCAAGGCTTGCTCTATGGAACCATAGCCTTGCATTTCTCTACTGGAATGTGGGCCCATGCAAGAGAACCAAACACTCAAAAGTTCTTAACTATGCTTTTCTAACTAGTCCAAGCTTGGGAAGGAGTAACCCCCTTCACAACTTGGTGAGGAACTTGATTCTAGATATAACACACACAGTTGATGGCCTCTTCCCAATACTGAGGTGCTAGTGATCTAGAATGTATCATAAAATTAGCCATTTCTTTCGAGGACCTATTCTTGCATTCTACAACACCATTATCTTGAGGACTATATGGATATGTGTGCTATAAGTCAATACCTTTTGAAGCACAAAACTATTCAAACTAATTGTTAACATATTCACCCCCATTGTTTGTGCGCAGAATCTTGATGGCTTTCTCTAATTGCTTCTTTGTAAAATCTTTTAAGTCCTGAAAAGACTCAAAGATGTCAGACTTCTACTTCAAAAATAAATCCATGTGTATCTGGAAAGATAATATCAATGAAAGTCAAGTCATATCTAGCCTTCTTGAAAGATGGATGTGGAAATGGTCCTACCAAATCACTATGTACTAACTCCAGAAGTTGTGTGGCTCTCCATGCTTTTCCTTTGTCATATTTATCCTCAAGATTCTTACCAAGAATGCATCCCTAGAAAAATCCATCTAAAAATCAAATAGAAGGCAACCTTGAAACCATGTCTTGTTGATTGAGTTGCTGCAAGTAGTGGTAATTCAAGTGGCCAAACTATTGATGCCACAAATGACTCACCTCATCTAAGTGATATAGTAATGTAACTTTGAAGGAGAGTCAGGAACAAAATGAGACAAGTGATATAGCCTAGACTAATTCAATCTACTTTTCCCACAACAATTGTAGACCCACTATACAACTCACTTATTACCATTATGTTTGGTGTGAACTCAACCCACTTGCCAGAGCTCATGTGAGTGATTTGATAAATAGATAGGAGGTTAGTTGACAAATATGGAACACAAAGAACATCCTGAAATGTTCTTTCACCCATGTTAACAAACCCTCTCCTATGCACTTTAACAAGAGTGTCATCACCCATTAGTATGGAAGGCATAGTATATGGCTCTAAGGAGGCAAAACCATCCCATGAGGCAGCCATGTGGTGCGAAGCACCCAAGTCAATAATCCAAGTATTAGGTTGTAAGGAAAAAACAACTATGACCTTGCCCTTTCCTTCCCCCTTACTCTTTTCTATGTTCTTTGAAGACCCTTCTGATGAACTCTATTTGATAGAGTCAGACACCTTGATATTGTTATTTTCAAGAAGATGTGTAAGGTGATCAACTTGTTTCTTTAAACATTATTTGCATTGCATTAGAATTGGATTACTTATGTTTGGTAGCCACTTTTTTTTGGTGGAGGCTTTTTTGCATTAGATTCACATCTTATGCACGTCGAGAAGGAAAACTTTTCTAAGTTTTGTTTGCAATGTCAATTTTTTTTTGGGTATCTGTTATGTTTTGTAGGCAGCAAACAGATTTTGCAAAAAGAGATATCAAAATAGTAGGGCACGACTACCTTCCTTATAAGTAGAATTAGAATTTGCATCATATTTGCATCTTCTACACATCACAAAGAAAAAAAACTTTTGGGTTTTATTCGTAGCATTGAAAAACTTTTTTGAGCAGTGGCTTCAAACTGGCCAACAGGAGCCGACGAGGAAGATCCCTCATACTAGTTGACGGACAGTTGGTAATCATAGAGAGTCATGCAAAGATGTGTAAATGAAGGATAGTGCATCAACAATATCTTGTCATAGATGTGCAGCTATAGATTTCCAATTAAAACCCTTTGCATGTATCAGCATTTGGAAGAGAATATGGAATTTGAGAGAAGAGGGCTTGGCAATGCCTAATGACATCTGTCACTTTCTCCTTCACTCCTTGTTTACAATAAACCAAATTGGTCAATGTGACTTGAGGTCCAACATTGGCTTGAAAGTGTTGGAGAAATTGATTGACGAGTTGTTGAAAAGAATGGATCAAGTTATCTGGTAGTGAGCAAAACCAATCGAAGGCCATGTATTTTAGTGATCGAGGAAAGAGTTTAGCCAAAAGAGCATCTTCAACGAGAACTTCACGACACAAGGAAATAAAGGCCAACACATGGCTATTAGAATCTCCTTTTCTAGTGTATTTCTCAAAATGCGGAGCTTCAAACTTATCAGGCATCGAAGTTCTTAGGATAGTGACTGATAATGAACTATGAGTTTAATAAGATGGATGTTGCAAGTATGTGCCTAATTGGTGTTGTCATTGATGTCAACATATTAGTGTTGTCATTAGTGTCAATTGTGCTCTTGTTTTGATGCTTGATTGTAATGAGTTAGATGCTTTATATTTTCCTATGTAAGTATTGGAGATGCCGATATTGAGGATATTGATAAAATTTGTTCCTCTGGTGGAAATAGTGTGTTACAGAGTTTCTTGTGTATTACAGAAAAATAACCTAGTAGATTGCTCTGCATTTCCCGAAAGATGAATATCTTTGTCTGCAGATTGGAAGTTCTTTAGAGGCACATCTAAAGATTCTATGTTCCAAGTTTGAGCCTCCGGTATAAATAATTGAGTGAGTTTTGTTCACTAGAGTGAAAACAACCTTTTCTGTATGTTTGGCAGTGACAAGAAGAAAGTATTATGCTCTGCATTCCTTCGCATTGAATTATTTTTGTTTATGGTTCTAGAGTTAAGTCTAGAATGATGATAAGTGCTTTCACTTACAATGGTTCGTGATTTGGCAGTCCGCAAGCTATCCTTTCCTTACAACCATGGCTGACAATGTTGTTCTTGTGCTCCGGTTTGAAGAATCTTCTTGACATAGTGGTTAGAGATCATACAGTTGGTCTTGGTGATTACAATGTGCTTGTGGGTGTCTCCTAATCATGTTCCTAGCTTTGGATTGGTTCGCAAAGAGAAGTTTGGATTGTGATAAATGAATGTTCTTAGAAGACCTAGTGTTAACTCCAATCTTGGTTGACTTGGTTGTTTTCACTTTTTGTGGAGATGTATTGAAGATTGTAGAAGCACGTTGTGGCATGGAGGATTGCGTTTGAGTCCCAGCTAAGGTGTGGCATGTTCATCATACTTCTCTACATCTTTCCTTAGCTAAATTTTGTAATAGGTCTAGACCTATTTCTAGGTATGTTTTTGTAATGTTGACCTTGGAGATTGCTCCAATAGTTAATGACTGTATTGCCAACCTTGATGTACATTCCAAGCTTGATGTACATTCCAAGGTTGATGACTTGCATAAAAAATTGTAATGAATTGCCAAAAAAAAGATATGAGTGAGCAAGTATGAAGAGATAAGTGCAAATGTGAGAAAGAGTAGAGCAGAGAAGTTATATTGTGCTTCAATGGAACTGAATCCAGGCATGGAGTAGATGTTATTCAATCAGTTCACCATATTTGGCAGTGAGCCACCCCTTGGCAGTGAGTCATTCTTTGGGCAGCGATCCTTGTAGGTAGTGAGCCTCTATTTTTTGGTATTGATATAACTTATATATTTTATGTGGGCTAACACCCACTGTGGTTTTTCCCTTTTAAGTTTTCGACATAAAAATCTCATGTCTACTATGTTGAATGTGTGATTATGATTTAGTTTATGGTTTCATTCTTTCATGATTAAATCTAATTATCAGTAATTAATTGGTTAATGATTTATGAAGTTAAGTTTTTGTGACAACTAATTCACCCCCCCTCTCAGTTGTCTTGTGTATTTCAACAATAGAATGGTAGGTTGGGATTGGCTTTGACTCATGTTTGCTATTTGTTGTTGTAGGAAATTGACATTTTGCAAGAGTTGGTTTATTACAGGATCAGAAGGTGGAGTGACTTGCGAATGGATAGAATGTGAAGGAGATGAACTAGAAAGAGGTTGAGAAATAATGTGATTGCCATTTTGGTAAGTGAATTGTGGACGAGGTTGGATAAAAATATGTTGGGAAACGTTTGAATTAGCATTTTGATAGGTAAACCAGAAGCCAGAGGAAGGTGGGATGAAGGTAAGGTTCCCACTTGTTACCCTAGAACCAGTGTTATTGTTGTTACCAAATTGTGCAATGGTGGTAACAATGGAAGAAGTGAATGTGGAAATAGAAGATATCAACATGGGTATCGACACCTGCATCCCCATTTCATTTAGAGAGGACGTGTTGTTGAGGATTTCTGTGTAGCTAGCTGACAACATAATGTTATTATCCACTATGTGGGCTAGGCTACATAGAACTTACACACCTTTTCGATCATCACTTGTAACAACTTTCTTAGAATCTCTATAAGAGGGATGTCCTCCCCAACCAAATGTTTCGTGCCCAAGAATTGTTGGAAACTAGCCAACTCATTGTCTAGCTTCTGAATTTAGGCCTCGGGAACATAGGCCATGGAGCTCTCAAGAGAATCAAGAGAAGGTTATGTCTTGGAGATCATTGGCAAGATAGGAATGTGATATAAAGATGGTCACATTCCAAAACTTCCTAGGATGAGTAAGTTATCGAAATCGGGTTTCGATGTTGAAGCACTGGAGGTACTCAGAGTATGGGAACCCATTAAGATTTGATAGCTTCTTCTTACAAGATATTCATACTCAGAGCACCAGGTCACAAAAATCATAAAGTGACTACAAGTTGTATGACACTCAAGTGCTCCTAGGAAGTGATAGAGAAGAAAGAGTGATGACAGGATGAATATATTGATTAAGGGATAGAAGAATGAGAATGTTTTGTTTATGTTTTTGTTTTCTAATATAAAAGAAAAGAAAGATGATTTAGGTGTTTTTACTTTCTACACTAAACATATAAGATAGAAGAAGATATGTGATACAAGTGTCTAATCAATTAATCAACTAATCAAACATAGAAAAGAAGGTATGTGTAAGATACGTCGGGTTCACCAAAATGTTAGATGGAAAAGAAGGCCTAGTCAATCATGACTTGTAATTAGATCAATCTTTCCTCATCAAACATTGGAACACAAGCCACCATCAACTTTAGGCTTGGCTATTATCCCTAGAGAGGAGCCAAGTTGTGGTTGGTGGGGGCTCTATTCCTTTGTTGTAATGATTAAGGATTGATGACAAGTGTATTGATTAAACTATGAAATAAGAAGACCTAATTAGCTAATTGAGTAAATGTGTAGACAATAGTTACAGACAATAGAAAATAGAAGCATAAACTAAATAAGCAAATCAGAAGGAACTTGTCACCAAAAGTAGGGGCTGTTAAAGTTGGACATGAGTGTTGGTGCCCTAGTCCTAGGGTTTCTATGCAAACAAAATTTTGTGTGACAATCTTTGTCTCTGTATCCTTTGTCTTCATGTCACTTGTCAATATCTGAAATCCTCAATCCAGATCTACACACACAAGACATGAAAAATAGTTTTTCTATATAGGGGCTTGCCTCGGTCAAACCCCGTGTTGGTGTTCCCATCTCCACAACAACAAATGATAGAGAGAGCATGTTCGTGATGAACAGAGTAGATAACTGATAAAGATTACAGTAATAACATATAATGAAATGAACTCACCATGAGCATGAAACCCTAGTTGGATTGGTGTCGCAACACTAGTCACACACTAGGAGATGTTGGAGAATGAAGAGTCTTCCTCAAATACCTACAAAGGTTAGTGCACTAACAGTAATAATATTTCACAAGTAGAGAGCTTGTTGATAGATCAATTATGTATGTATATCCTTGTATCAGTTGTTGTCCTTTTTTTTCTCTTTTTTTAAATGAGGGAGAGAGTTGTATATATATATATATATGAATCCCAATTACTTTTTGGAAGAGTTGTGTTAGGCCACAAAGGTGTGTTATTCAATGTAACAAGGCTGAGACCTCGATATTCAATTTTTTTCTAGAGCCAAAGAGCAGGAGCCAAGCGTTGGGTGCCCTAGTCTCGACTAAATTAGCTCCCAAAATCTCAACAATCAAAGGATTTATCATTATTTCTTATCAAGGTGTTAAAACAGGCATTTCACGAATGAAGATAAACATACACACTAAAAAGGAGTGCTAAACCTAGTGTGAAATTGTAAGTGGTAACAATTTACGACACTACAATTATTCTTTCAGAAAGAAGTATTTATCATTTATGAAATAAAATTGCTAGTTAAAACATAATTTAATTTAATTGATTCAATCTCTCAGGGCTACTGGAAAAAAATATATCAATTAGAATTAAATTACTTTGTATATTTATTAAATCAATTTATTGATTTATTTATCTTTTAAAATGTATTTTGGCAAAAAGTGTATTTTTGAAATAAAGAAAATAGAAAATAGAGGAAATAGGAAAAATGGACAAAAAGAAAGAAAGGAAATATATAAAAGGAGAAAAAAAAGAGTTATTTGACTTAATTGTTATTATGGACATTTTTGTGAAACCCTCTCCTCTCCTTTGAAAAGAAAATTCTTCAAGGGGGATTGTTTTAGGATTGGAATGGAAAGGATAGGGATTGTTTTAGAATGGTTGTGGGATTTCTTGCAAGTGGAAGGAGTGCCTTCTTGTGTGTGCTTATTCAAGAGGAGATTTACTCTATTATTCTGAGCTTGGAGAAAGAGGTGATCTTCTTGTTTAATTAGTGTTTTAAATAAAATTTATTTCATTTGGCATGCCCGCATTAGGTGGATGCATATGGATTCTATTTTTAAGGAATGAATTAGCTTCAATTCCTAGTTTTAATTTGCATTTTATTTTATTTTTAAATATGTAATTTATAGCCATGTTATGGCAAAATTTTCAAAAAACCGTGTTTTACAAAATTTGGAAAAATTGAATTGAAAAGTATGTTGTGCATTTTATAAGCAAAAGGACACTTTTGAATCTTTGAAATTTCTTATATTTTGTGAAATAAAAATTCAAGTTTTTTGCCCAATTTCAACTATTTGCATAGTCATCATGAGATATCTGTAATGACACTCCTTTGCTTACCTCTAGGACCTCATCCTATATTATCATTAGATTTGGTATCTAATGTATGTTTAGACCACCTGCATGTATGTTGATGGTTTGTTGCACCATCATTCATGTAAGTTTTTGGTATTTAACTATGCATTGTGTTGTGTGCATTGATGTGTGAAGAAATCTCATGAGTGCTTGTTTCGATTATATATATTGATTTGTTTGCATTGAAGGTGTTAAGGACCCTTATGCATCAATGTTGTTTGGCATTCTTTCTATTCTCTATTGGCTTGATTGAGCTATTCATACTCTTGTGTGTATTTGATT
Source organism: Cunninghamia lanceolata (assembly GCA_027924645.1). Taxonomy (NCBI): domain Eukaryota; kingdom Viridiplantae; phylum Streptophyta; class Pinopsida; order Cupressales; family Cupressaceae; genus Cunninghamia; species Cunninghamia lanceolata. The sequence goes on from BSBN01000049.1 coordinate 20,518,105, forward strand.
GGTGTGAGTTGCCACATGTGACATGTTTTATGTTTTTATTGGTGTGTGTGTTTCCATTTACTCCTTATTTTGTGTGAGTGTGCTTGTTCTCAATTCAACTATCTTCTAGGATAGTGGGGGGCTTGAGGTTACCACATGGTTTGGTGGCACTAAACCACCATTGGGGACAAATAAACTTGGAGGATGCTCATTGGAGACTGTGTTGGACTCTCTTGGTATATTGCTTCTTTTATCACTTATTTGTTGTAATATTATAATTCAATTGTAAATTGGATCCTTGAGACCATTGTAATAAGTACATAGTTGTACTTCTTTTTATTCTCTTATTAGGGTTATGAGCCATCCATGTTTAGGATGAGACCCTTTAATTGTAATAATTTATTGATATCATTTTGGATATTTTCACACCTCATCATGTGAGGGTGTTAGCATGATTGTTATGTTGAAATTGAATGATATATTAGTATGTTAGCTTCAAATTATGAAATTTGTAATTATGTTTATGAATACTTAATGTTGGATTGCATTCCACCCTTATATGTGGTGATGATCCTATCCTTTCTTTTGGCATGTGTCAACGTTGGTGTGGAACGTCTATAGCATAAATTGTAATGCTTTTGTTATATTTTGTTATGAGGCTTAAGTTATATTAACCTTGTTCTTGGGAATTGTGCCCATTTTGGGGTTATTATTTGACCAAAATAGAGCCTATGCATACTCAGACATTTGGTCCAAATCATTTTTTACACATCTCCAAAATTGAGGAAGTTATGCCTCATCGAGTGAGAAAATAAGACTTGCTATGTTTTTTCCTTGTCTCCTTTTCTATTTTCTACTATTGAGAATTAGACTTCATAGTCTAAAATGCATTTAATTTATGTAGGAATGAAGGATCAAAGAGATGAAAACACAAGCACAAAATATTGTTAATGAACAACATGAAATGTATGCAAAATCTAGCCAACTCCACCATCGAATAACTTGGAGAAGTCGAGTACAAATAGGTGACGAAAGGAAGTTGTTAGTTGAGGAAAGGACTCCTCAACGTCTATAAGTGGTGGCGATTTGCCTCCCTAAAAACAAGCGTGAGTGGCTAGTTAGTGGAAAACTTAGCGACACCTCTCCTAACCGCTCAACAACCTTGACACCTCAATGAGGCATGTGTCAAGATTGTATAAAGGAATACCTAAGTAGGCTTATGCCTAAGTGTATGAAATATATATACACTAACAATTTAGAGTTGCCAATCTGAATTATAGGAAGGCCAAAGTTTGGAGTCTCGTTGGCAAATGACATGGTACAAAATGCATATCGAACCTAAAGTTTGAGTTGTTAAGGGGTTAGAGTTAAGAGTTGACCCAAAATCCTTGCATGATTCTAAATATAATTTAAACCCTAAAGTACAAACCATTGAAGGTGTTTTGTTCCAAATGTTTTCTAGGTCTTTGCATAGTTTGAGTTACATTTTAGACCCAAATTTTGAAATGCATATCATTGGTCGAACCCCAAAGTCCAAATTGTTAGAGGTGCTTTATCTCAGACTTGTGCTCAGATCTTGGGGTAAATGCAAAGAGATGGGGGACCAAAAAGTTGCTACCATCTCCAAAATTAAAGAAAAATGCGAGCGCATTATAACAACAAAGAAAATAGGTAAAAGCGTGATCATGTTGAAGAAAAGGCTATCCAATCAAGTGTAATAGAGAAAACAAAAAATTCACAATGCCATCTCACCACTAAAGAAGTTGTAATGCTAATTTGGAGGCTCCAACATAGGAAGTATTGGCAAGAGACACTACTTTGGTATGGATCTGTATGTTGTCATTGATGGCAACAAGGCTCAGAGATCCTATCACCATGACAGGAAGAGATATCTTTGGAAGAACATATTAGATTTTAGGTCTAGTTGACAGAAAATGGCTAAGTATGGAAAGTATGCAGAGTAGAAGACAAAAAGTCATCTAGTATGGCCCCGCAGATAATGATCTGGCAATGCGGCTCAAGTATGATGTTAGTTGGTGTTTAATAGTGTTATGCCTTAGAGATTAAGTCTTGATCCTCTACAGAAGTCATCTTGAAGAAATGCCTAAGTCTGGGCAAGCAAAGGTATAGGAGGATCAGTGAACAGGACATAGTGCAGTGTTCCACATTCCTTCGCAAATAAGTATTTTGTTATGCAGTTGTAAGGTGTTGTAAACACTTGTATGAAGTATCTTATTCCAGAGTTAGGAGATATGAAGTTCACTGGAAGGCTAGCTACAAGCTGCTAAGTATTGGCATTATGTTTTGACAGAGTTTGACAGAGACAGAGTCTGAGTTCTAATGGTCCGCATTTCTCCGCAAGAGGATATGATGCCTTGCGGTTCTAAGGGTAAGATTGGGAATGTGTAAAGAGTCCTTGACATGATTTTGGAAGTATTTTATGATCAGTAGTAGAAGTTGTAAGTCAGCAGATGAAGTTGTTAAGCATGCTCTTGAGGAACAGGCTGTGTTAGTGTAGGTTTTTATTTTCCTAGTGGGTTATTTATTTTTCCTATATTCCTAGGTTTTTCCTACACTTCTATTAATCTCGCTTAGGTTAATAAGGCATCTTTTGTTTTTGCATCCTCTTAATGCTATTTTGCTTCTAGCATTTGCATTACTCTCTTGGAGACTGACTCTATGTTGCTATTTTGATTTCGCATCATTTGCATTCATAGTTTAGATATCTATTCGTTTGCACTAGTTTTCTGGGTTATTAATCTTTTCAGATTCTAACATGGTATCAGAGCTATTCTATGTGCAAGAGTAGAATTTAGTTTCCATATTTGAGAGGGGGGCTAATAAATCTTATTGCACTATTTCAAAAAATCCTGTATGCTCTTCTCTTGCATCTTCAGATGATCTTGAGAATCAAAAAAGTTTGACGGAAACTTTTTTAATCTCTGGGGTTTGCACATGTGTTTTATGAAATCTGGGTGATTGCAGCATTTTTGGTTATATTGGCAGCATTTCCGGTTGTCCCAACGTGTCCAAGAGGCTTGAGAAAGTCAGATTTGGCTTTCATTTCACCGAAATCAGAGATCGTCATACACAATTGCAGAACTAGGGTTTTGAGCTCAAATCTTACAACCACCTTGCATATTTGGTCTTTTGAATCAATATTGTAGGTTCCAACATCTGATTCAGCCTTTGCAGGCCATTTTTGGTTGTTGGGGTCATTTTTTTGTAGCTAAAGGCATTTTGTTTCCACTGGAGCAACATCTTCTGTGCATTTGCAAGAAAAACACCTTCTGGGTTTTGTTCACAGCATAGAAAAACCATCTGGGTATCTTTTCATTTTTTCATGCAGTCTGTATATTTTGCAAAACTGTGCTTAGAAAGCTATAACAGGACCCCTCTCCGTTGGCAGTTGAAGTTTTGAAGGCAGTTTTCAAATGCTCCGTTCTTGCTCATACGGACTTATTTTCCCATGAAATGTTTTTTGATTTTGGCTATTGTTTCGTGCTCTATGCACCAGTGTAGATGTTTTTTCATTTTGATGCCAATATTTTTCAAAAATTGCACATTCTCAGTCATGACATTACACGGTTCTCATTTTGGGAATTTCAGAGGATCAGAACTTTCACATACGACCTCGTATTGAGGCGATTCTTTTTGTGAAAGTGCATGATTTTTTGAGTAGATCATAGTGGTGCTATATATTTTTCTGAGTATTGTGCCAAAGTTGTATTTTCAGCATATGCTCTTCATGAGGGTTTTGTAATGCATTGAAATCAAGACCACTTATTATTTCTTGCTAGTGGTAGTTGTAAATGAACTAATATAAAGTGCCAAATCATATTGTCTTTGGGGGGGTTCTTTGATTGAGTGAAAAGGGGGGTTGTCTTGGTTGGGTTCTCTTCTTTTCAACACTTCTCTGCATTTCTTCATCATGGATCAAACAAATCTGCCCATCCTAACTCCATACAATTATTTTGAGTGGAAATCACGCATGACAATTCACTTAAGAAAAGCTGGATTAAATATGATAACTATGGGACTTGAAACTGAACTTGCTAAAGATGAAGATAAGCCTAAAGAGTTTAACAAATGTGATGAGGCATATGGAACATTGTGTTTGCCTGTTTCTCCTGATTTGCTCTTTCACATTGAGTCTTTGAATACGCCAAATAAAATTTGGACAAAGCTAGAAACACTATTTGGCACACAAGATTCAATGAGGGGTCATATGTTGGAATATGAACTAATTAGTTTAAGTCCAGGCAATTTCAACACAATCCAAGATTTCTTCACTAAACTGAAATCACTAAGGCTACAGTTAAAACAATGTGGAATTGAAAAGAAAGATGAACAACTGATTCTTAGTATTCTCTCTAAGCTAAGTTCAGAATATTCTATGTGTGTTTCTACTTTCTATGCTACTAAGGGTGCACTTGGTACTCAATTCACCATGCCATCTTTAGATGATTTTGCTGTCAATCTCACTTGGGAATAGGACAAGCTAATTCAGATGGGCACTATTAAATCCTCTAAGTCACATGCCTTGGCTGCCAACCAAGGCACACAAGAACAAAAAGGACAAAGTAGTAACAACAATAGTAAGGATAAGAAATAAAAGAATAGCAAGGAGAAGAAGGATCAGATAACGGTTGCTTCAAAAGCAACTAATGAGACCTAATATTCCAAGGGCGAAAAGCCTAAGAAAGAGAGGGTCCAATGTGCCTATTGTAAAAGACCCGGTCATGATGAACATAAATGTCTGAAGAAACAAATTGATCACTTGACACACATTCTTGAGAAGAATAATATCAGTGTTCCTGAGTCTATCAAACAGAGTTCTAATGAGGGGTCTAATAAGGCAAAAGAAAATAGCAAGGGGAAAGGAAAGGGCAAAGCCCTTGTTGCAGTTGCTTCTTCACCATCCACTTGGGTTCTTGATTTGGGTGCTTCGCACCACATGGCTTCATCTAAGGAAGAACTTGCATCTTTGGAGCCGTGTACTATGCCTTCTATTTTGATGGGTGATGACACTCATGTTGAGGTGTGTGGGAGAGGGTCTATTGATGTGGGGGATGGCACATTCCATGATGTTCTTTGTGTGCCCTCATTATCAACTAATCTCCTATCGGTATACTAGATCACTCACACAGGTTCAGGCAAGCGGGTTGAGTTAACACCTGATTCAATAGAGATTCGTGAGTGGCATAGTGGTTCTATAGTTGCATTTGGGAGAGCAGATCATTAGTCACGGCTCTATCTATTTTCTCACTTTGTTCGTGATCCTCCTTCGATTGTTTTGCTCACTCATTCTAATGATGTGAGTAGATTATGGCATGAGCGGTTTGGCCATCTTAACTTCTGCTACTTGCAGCAGCTCAACCAGCAGAGCATGGTCACAGGGTTGCCTTCAGTTCATTTTTCAGGTGGTTGCATTCTTGGTAAGCATCCTAAGGAAAAGTTTGACAAAGGTAAGGCATGGAGAGCTTCACAGATACTAGAGTTAGTTCACAGTGATTTGGCTGGTCCATTTCAGCATCCTTCTTTCAACAGGGCTAGATATGTCCTCACATTCATTGATGACTTTTCTCGATATACTTGGGTGTACTTTCTCAAACAGAAGTCAGAGGTATTTGATCATTTTCAAGACTTCAAAACTTTTGTAGAGAAGCAATCCGAGAAAGCCATCAAAGTTTTACGCACTGACAATGGTGGTGAGTATGTCAACCATCGGTTTGATAGGTTTTGCACTTTAGAGGGGATTGATTTGCAGCATTCAGTTCCATACAATCCTCAGCAAAATGGTGTTGTAGAATGGAAGAATAGGTCCTTGAAGGAAATGGCGAACTACATGATTCACTCTAGATCTCTTGCACCACAGTATAGGGCAGAGGCCATTAACTGTGCTTGTTATATCTAGAACTGTGTTCCTCACTGAGCCTTGAAATGGATTCACTCCTTTTGAAGCTTGGAGTGGTTGGAAACCATCAGTTAAGCACTTTCAAGTTTTTGGTTCTCCTGCATGGGCCCACATTCCTGCAGAGAAACGCAAGGCCTTGGATCCACAAAGCAGACCTTGCATATTTGTAGGTTATCCTGATGGTGTGAAGGGTTATCGGTTGCTCCACCCTACTACACACGAGTTGTTCATTGAGAGGAGTGTTCAGTTTGAGGAGGGCTCTTCGAGCTCACTTTCTATCACTTCTGCTACTCCTACTTTAACATTGGAGTCACTTGGGATACATGACAGATCTTCTGATGAGTCAGATTCACCTGAGCAGTTTTCTACCTCCACTTCTGATGCAAAGAGTGATTCAAAGGACTCTCCTCCTTCCTCTCCTAGTCATCATTCAGAGGTTGATGATTCCCCTCCAGATTCTCCATCTTCCAGTCCACTTTGGGGTAGACAGACCTGTTGTGATGTTCACAACACGCCCCATTATGCTCCTTAGCAAAATGGGGACCCCTGCTGGTGTTTTGCTTTTTGCTTCTGCTTGTGTTTTTCTGCTTTCTGGCGGTTTGGTAAAAATGAAGGTCAGGTGCATCATCATCATGATATTGGATAAGGTAGGTCATCATCATGAGGTCAGTTTGTCAAAGTTCATATTTTATTGCTGTGACCTCATATTTAGAAAGAGCTTGAAATTCCATGCAGGTTTGCCTTTTACTTCACTTGAAAATTCGTTCGTATGTGAAGGTTATGCACGGTCAAAGTTTTAGTCAAACCTGATATTCGTAGGAGGATCATCATATTTTTATATCCTAAGTCATGCTGTCAAGATCATCATGATCTTGGTCTATCACCCGATAAAAATCATGCAGTCGCAATATCCGGACGTCAATCTTAGGTGGTAGTGCCCTTTACCCGTCAAATGGCCTTAGGCGCATCATCAGCATCATGATTTTTTTAGGAGGGTCATATACTCAGTTTTGCTGAATAAAGAACATCATCATCATCATATTTGAAACGCCCCCCTGATAATATCCTGAGGTCCAAATATCATGATGACATCAACTTTAAGTCAAGGTAAGTTTCCCCGTCGAGTGGTCTTTTGTATCGCGAGCATCATCATGATATTTCAACATTACCTGATCTTACAATATCATGCTGATCACCCTGACTTAGAAAATTCATCATCGGCATATTTGCATGCGCATGTTATAATCCTATCGCAAGGTCATCATCATGATATTTGCTGAAGTTCAAAATATGATGATGACGACTTCATATCATCCTGATCTTTCACGAGGGTCATTTGCTGAAATTCGCTAAGTGATGGAGACATCATCATCATAATTTGATATGGAGGATCATCATCTTCATATCCTCCTGATCTCCGGTTAGCGAATATCATGATGATCACCCTATCTATTCAGAAGAAGTCGATATTGCATTCCTCAACAGCATGATCATATTTTACAATATCACCCTAGCGCAAATATCATGATGACCTCAACTCATCCTTGTGCTCCGAAAACGAAATATGATGATTACGTCATCATGATAATTCGATGAGGGTCATCATCATATTTTTTATCCTGTCATATTGTCAAGATCATCATGATCTTGTTTGTTCACCCGATATTTCGTAAAGTCCTCCTGCCGATGAAGTAAGACCTTTTGAAAACATCCTGATGATCATCATCATAACATTTTCCCTTCGGCAGGATATTTTCCAAAACATGATCCGGTTAGCGAAATATCATGATGATGTCATGATCTAAGTTTAACGAAGGCTCCGGATATCATGATGACGTCATCCTGATCTGATAAACGAAGAAGTAAATATCCTGATGATCATCATCATCACATTTTTCCTTCAAACAGGATATTTTCAAGCACGATCTGGTTCCCGAAATATGATGATGATGTCTTATTCTAAGTTCGACAAAAGCAAATAATATGATGATCATCATCATCAACCTGATCTTTTGAGAGGGGGTTACCTTGGCCGCAAGAGGGTCATATTACGTTCATCATCCTGATCATGCTCCTTAGGTGACCCGATATCACAATTATCCCCTGATCTTAACTGAACATGATGATGACATCATCCTTAGCATTTCAATGAAGCCCGAATATCATGATGACGTCACCATCATTTTCCTTTCCTCGGCAGCATGATCATATTCATATCCTCCTATTCTTCTTCAACATGATGATGATGATGATGTTGTTCTTTTCCCCGATATGCAGAAGCGAAATATCATGATGACATTCATCTGGACCTTCAGGAGGGAGAGCATCATATTTCCTGAATATCATGATGATGAAGTGAATGTCGGCTAACATGTTTTTTGACACGCCGATAGCGATGATCATGCCGATGGGCGGGAAATGAGGCGGTGGAATTTTAAAGTGTTTTTTTTGGCGCCTCTGGCATTTTTCGGTCAGCGATAGTTGACCCGATCAACTTTGAGCAGTCTGAACGCATTTTTTGATGCGTTTTGAGAGGATTCTGGATCTGATTTTCTTAATCTTGCGCTATCACCTGGATTTAAACGGTTATTTTAATTTCCTGCTGTTTATGTGATAAATGAGATACTTATTGCTTGTCTTGTCTTGCAGGCTTACAGTTGAGGAAGCAGCTGGAAAGTCAACACAGTGACCTCATGGAGGCAGAAGATCTGATCTCAGGAGCAAGAAGATAAGGATGAAGTGCAAGAAAGTTAGGGCCATTCAAGTGAAGGACAGAGTGCAGCTGAGGGTATTACTACAACAGACAAACAGAAGTTATTACCCAGCTGCCGGAACTTCTCAGAAGGGGCAATATTTCACCCAGATTTGACACTGCTCAGAGATATTTTTTGAGAACTGGTTCACCTGTATTTATTGCTGTAACCAAGGGTTTGAACCAGGGGTTCAGTTAGGTTTTTGCTGTAGTGAGGACAATCAGAATGTCTTTATATTGTGCCTCTCTACACTGTAATACTTTACAACAGGGATTTTTAGGGCCTACAACAGGGATTCTAGGAAAACACAGCAAGTTAGCTTAGCATAGTTTAGAAGTAGAAGAAGGAGGTCGCCTGTTTGTCTGCAGTAAGGTGCGCGTGGAATGTCTGGCTGCCTTACTGTATCTGTAAAGCTTTTAAGTTCTCTGTAGTATGATCAATGAAACTAAGAGTCATTCCTACATTGTAAATCATGTATGACTATTCGTTTCTGATACAATAGAATCTGGAGTTCTGCATCTATCTTCTGAGTGTTCTCCTGCCCTTCTTTGTATTTTGAAATATCTTCTTTGAGAGCTTGCAATTTTAAATGTATGTTTGTGAAAATGCTCAGAACTTACATTTAGGGTTTTTACTGTGGATTTGATCAAATTACTGTGGTATTTACATAGTGCATAACAAAAACAATTAGATCCTTCGGTAGATTAAATGAGGTATAGATTAGATCTTTCTAACTTTTCCCAACCCATCTGAAATATTTAGCTGAAAACGTAGAAATCCAAAGGAAATTGTCTCAAATTTGAAGAAGCATGTATAACAGAGCTATAAGTAGACAGTTTTCATAAATAGATAAGGAAGAAAGCTGCAAAAATTTAAGAAAACCCTCTGAAACTTGCAGCCCAGTATCACTTGTATGCAAATGAACAGAATACTTGTTGAAATCTATGACCTCTTTGCATATTCTTAGTCCAGTAAGCCACCAAACAAACCTAAACTACGTAAGGCCCCTTGAACATTACAGCTTCACATTGACCAACTGAACTTGACCAACCGAACCATTGTAGACTTGGGATTAGTTGAATCTCAAATGATTCCTTCTTATCTTTCAAGTATAGTTTCAGTTCATTATATGTGAATTTTAACTTATTGTTATGATTGCATCAAAACAGTCATCAACAGTTTTCTGGCGCTAGAAGGAGGGCTAGAAGGCTGTATATTGTAATCTTCAACAGTTTTTGGCGCTAGAAGGAGGGCTAGAAGGCTGTATATTGTAATCATCAACAGTTTTTGGCGCTAGAAGGAGGGCTAGAAGGCTGTATATTGTAATCATCAACAGTTTTTGGCGCTAGAAGGAGGGCTAGAAGGCTGTATATTGTAATCTTCAACAGTTTTTGGCGCTAGAAGGAGGGCTAGAAGGCTGTATATTGTAATCATCAACAAGACCTTGTAGTCTGTAGGTGATTGGGTTGGGGATCCATCAGACACTAGGTAGACTCGTTCATAGTTTCAGGATGCTCCACATGTCTTCATCGCTACTGCCTCAGATCCATAGTCTTTTCATGAGGCTTCTGGTATTCTTGAGTGGGATATAGCTATGCAGGAGGAGTATAGTTCCTTGATGAGGAACCACACTTGGGATCTTGTCCCTCTTCCTAAGGGAAGAAAACTTGTTCGATGTAAGTGGATCTATCAGACAAAATTTGCAGCAGATGGGTCGGTTGACAAGCATAAGGCTTGCTTGGTCACCAAAGGATTCTCCCAGGTTCCCGGGATTGACTACTCTGAGACTTTTGCGCTAGTTGCCTGAATGAATTCCATCCAACTTGTTCTTGCCATCGCTATAGCTAATCATTGGGAAGTACACCAGATGGATGTGAAGAGTGCTTTTCTTCATGGTGACCTTCAGGAGGAGATCTACATGGACCAGCCACATGGGTTCCTTCAGGATTCTTCACTTGTGTGCCATCTTTGGAAGTCTGTCTATGGCCTCAAACAGGCTCCTCAAGCCTGGTATGCCAAGATGGACTCCTTCCTTCTATCAGTTGGGTTCACTCGGTGCCATTCTAATCCCAATGTCTACATTCTACAGCAGGATGATTCACTCCTATTTCTGGTTCTGTATGTTGATGACTTGCTGATCACAGGTAGTTCTTCATCCACCATTGGGGCTGTCAAAACTGCCCTTCATGACAGGTTTTTGATGACTAACTTGGGCTTGTTGCATTACTTTCTCAGGATTGAGATCTACTAGTCTACTTCTGGGATCACCATCAACCAGTCCAAGTATACTCTAGATTTTCTCTCGATGTTTCATATGGCTAACTGCAAGCCTGCTCTGACTCCCTTTCTTTCTGGAGTCAAACTTGAGGCTCAGTGTTCTTCTCCACTTGTTGATGGCACTTTGTATCGACAACTTGTTGGGAGTCTCATTTATTTGACTCATATGAGACCCGACATTTCATATGCTGTAGGCATGGTCTCTCGATTCATGCAGGAGTCTCATGAGCTGCATTAGAAAGCAGCCAAGCGGATCCTTCACTACATTCAGGGTTCTCATAGTTTTGGGATTCACTATGCAGCGGGCATTGAGCTTGACTTGGTGGGCTACATAGATTCAGATTGGGCAGGTGATTCTCAGGATCGCAAGTCTACTTCAGGTTACAGCTTCTCACTTGGTTCAGGTCCTGTTTATTGGTCGAGCAAGAAGCAATCTGCTATTGCTCTATCTTCTACTGAGGCCGAGTATCAGGGGGCTGTGAATGCTGCTACTGAGGCCATTTGGCTTCAGAATCTTCTCACTAAGTTTGCTAACCAGATCAGACAGCCATCAGTCATATTTTGTGACAACCAGAGTGCCATTCAGATCTCACAGAGTCCAGTCCATCATCAACAGACCAAACACATTGAGGTCCACATGCACTACATTTGGGAGCTCACCCATGGCTGTGTCATCGACCTTCGCTACTGTCTGACTTCTGAGTAGGTTGCTGATATCTTCACCAAACTCTTCACTAAGAGCAAGTTCCTTCATTTGCGAGCTTTGCTGGGGGTGTAGGATGCTTCATCTTCTGGGGGGCTTCTTCCTCTCACTCGGAGTCCTAACTCTCTCTACTTTTGGGGGGTCTCTTCTCTCTCTCTCTTTGGGGGGGAATTTTATGTACATGGGTACCTCATCAGGCTTGATTTGTTGGGACCCATTTTTACATCCACCTAAGCTTTGCTTATGGGGGGTGTTAGTGTAGGTTTTTATTTTCCTAGTGGGTTATTTATTTTTCCTATATTCCTAGGTTTTTCCTACACTTCTATTAATCTCGCTTAGGTTAATAAGGCATCTTTTATTTTTGCATCCTCTTAATGCTATTTTGCTTCTAGCATTTGCATTACTCTCTTGGAGACTGACTCTATGTTGCTATTTTGATTTCGCATCATTTGCATTCATAGTTTAGATATCTATTCGTTTGCACTAGTTTTCTGGGTTATTAAACTTTTCATATTCTAACAAGCTGACTGGTGAGATAAATCATGATGCGGAGAAAGGTTAGCATGTGAAAGATCTATGTAAGTAATTGAATTATTAGAGCTAACATATATGAACACGTTTGGGAGAAGATTTGGTTCCACGTGTCACATAATGCATTGGATTAAGCAACAAGGTACATATTTCTATGTACATGTTTCACTTCTTGGCTGCTGACCTAATTATGAAGTAAATCATGATGTGGATATATAAAGGTGATGGAATTCAATTGAGTTGAGGGTGTAGTGGGGAAATAGATGTGTGTGATGCAAATATGCGAATAGTGGAGTAGAGTTAGAGGATCATTAGTGATGAAGACTTGGGATTCATAATACAGTTATTAAATGACTACACCCTGGCATAGTGACAGATGCTTAAGAAGTATTCAGTTATCATGTGTGATCTGAGTGGAAGCATGTTTTTGTTATCAAGGAAGTAAGCTGACAGTGAGCCTCTAGTAGGGTTTAACAACCCTTAGGGTTTAACAACCCTTATTGTAATCTTGCTAGGTTTAGGGTTGAGGTAGTGAGCCTGCTAAACTTAGTTGTACTTCATGGCTGTAAGCCAGCATGTTCTAGGCCCGTGGAGTGACCAAACCTAAACATCATTTTTGTAAAGATTGCAATATATATTTGAGAGCTAATCCTCTCCATGCTTTTTTCCTTTTTGGGTTTTCCACATAAAATCTTGGTGTTATGTGTCATGCTTTTTGTGGATGTTGTTCAGTTGTATACTTTGCTTTTGTTTGATTATTCTTTTGAAATGGATAAAAGTAAAAGTTCAAGAAAAGATTTATAGAACACTGATTCACCCCCCCTCTCAATGTTCCTAACAATCAACAAGAAGAAGGTAGGGTTTGATTGATTTTGTTAGTTTGAGAACAATTTTTGAGTTTTGCAATGTTTGATTTGTTTTTATATTGCATTTACAATTATTGGAGAAAGAGAAAGCCTAAATCTAGCTGAGGAGGGTGAAAACAACCCCCAAAACCCTCCAAATCCTCAAAACCCAGCTTCACCTCTTTTTAATTTAAGAGATAATCAAGAACACTACGTATGGATAATAGAAGAAAACAAGAAACATCTTCAAACTATTATTCAAATCCTAAACAATCCAAGTGGAACCACTGATCGTAGGAGGGCACTTGCAAAATCACTAGAGGAGATTGTTTCCCACATGGATTTGGTGACAAAACAAATCACCGAATTCCAAGACTATAGGGAGAGGAGTCAGAAATATTATGCCAACAAGTTGTCATATGAACAAATCAAGAATGAAAAAATTATAAAATCTCAATTATGTGCACACTTTATTAATCCCAAAACTGGCCAAAGATTAGAATAAAGTTGCAAACAATTTCCTATACATTGGTGTAGGAATGAAGAAATATCCTGAAACTTTTGGGATAGATGGTACATGGTCTTCGATGAGCGCCCATGCAACAATGATGAGGTACCACAATATTTATTGAGGAAACTCTATTGCGTGTTCATCCTCAATAAGATTCTAAATTATTTTGACATTCGTCAGTTCTAGGGTAGAGGTGGTGGCTCTGCCCAAGATAGACCTGGGGCTCAGTGAGATGAAGACCATGTGCCTGTACCTCAAGCGAGGCCAAAACATAGGTCACTCCCTTTGGCTTTGAAGGAGAGTGTTGAGCTAGAGACTTTACATTCATTGACTACTCTCACCCAAACTCTATCACAGCATGCTGATGAACTTACCCAAGTCGATGAGGGTGAGAGTATTAAGTGTCATGTGTCCCCACATTTGTGTAGTACATGTGGGAACCTATGTGATTATGGGACACAAGAGGCTCGGCAGGATGTTGCGATGCAGGGGCAGGATGCTATGACACAGGGGTAGGACATATTGGATGATCTTGTTCTCAGTGACGATCTCTTACAACATACATTTGGTATTGACTCTTAGGTAATTTGTTACAAGTTTCATCTTGATTTAGTATATTGTTATTTGAAATTTGTAATTAATTTTATATGATTATCTATATTATAAGTCAAAAATAATGTATGTAATTGTCTGCGTAATGAAATTCCAGGGTCAGAGTCTTCATCCTGTCTCCGTTAGCTGTCCATTGGTGGGTTATGAGATGAGGTCAAGTCAGCAGGTATGTAATTTATCACATAATCATAATTATTGTAGATATGTCAATGGTAATATTATTTTGTGACAATTTGATGATTTCAACAGTCACCGGCACCTCCACAGTTTCCTTGGTCCCTTGGATGCCAAACCACCACTTTTATGGAGGTAAATTTAACCATTACTAATCATTATACATTTTTAAAATAATGTTATGTATTTATTTTGTTTGAATAATATGGAACTTGATTTTCAGATGTTGAATAAAGTGGAGACTCCTCCTAATCTTCATGAGTCAGTGCAGATAGGCATTGCTGCAGCCATGATGTCTACAAATCCTTTGACTTAGGTATGAGCCAATAACATGAAAATATCATAATTTTGTATTTCTTGTTTTATCTCATGTCATTTGATGTACATAAATGATATTTATGTTTAGTCAATTTTTTCTTCTTGATGCTTCTCACATGAGTCACAACTACAGTCCATCCAAGTATGAACATACAGAGAGACAAGATGATGGAGAGTGATCATCAGGTGGCAGTAAGTGATCGATTACATATGTGATCTTATATATTTCATTTTTATATATTTGATGTTATATATTAATGTGCATATATTGTTGGATTGTATTAACATGTGGAGCCAAATCGACTTCTGTCGAAAAGGTCTACTCAACGACATAGAGATGATGAGTTAGTGATTGGCTCTACATCTTCACGGTCAAGCAAGGGCCGCCGACTATTTCATAAAATTCCATAGGAAACTAGTTTTTAGGATATTTTTTGTATGCCCAGATGGCTTTGTATATGTACTTTTGTCTGAACTACTGATGTACATTTTTGAATATATGCCTATATGGCTGTGTTTGGACATGCCTATATGGCTTTGTATATAAACTAGATGTTATGTTCATGACATTATGTATATGACAACGTATATTAAATATTTAATATGATGATCAATTATCATTATAGGAATTTGGTTTTACAAGTGCCAATTGCATTTGCTTGAAAGTTTATAAATCATTTTCAAATAATCCATTTTGTGCATATCTTGTAATCATTGCATTCTGTGGGACTGTGCATTTCTTTAAGGCATCATTTCAAATAGTTCATGTGCCTTGCACCTATGCCTCCACACTTTCCATACAGTTCATGTGCCTTCATGAGGTGACATTTCTTTGGGGCATCATGCCAAATAGTTCATGTGCCTTATCTATGCTTCCACATTTTGCATACATGTCTACAATGGCAGCTGCAATTATAGCATGTGATAAATTTCCTATATCCTTTATGCTTTGATGGTTGTCCATACGTTGTTCCAAACATTCTATTTTGGTGTACAGATATGGAGGATGTTGGCAAAGGTTGTGGAATTTATCTATACACATGCCAATTGCTTTTACTTGTTCAAAATTTTCTAAAGTCTTTTCAACAAATCCATTTTGTGCATATCTCAAGCAATCATTGCATTCCATGAGACAATAAAGTTGGAAGTGTGTCTATTCATCTAAATTTGCATTGAGATGTGCTTTCTAGGTATTTTGAATTTTTGGACCAAGGAGATGGTATTTGTTGAAGAATAGTATGATTTTTCTTTATGTGGTTACATTCAATGCTCATTCACTAGCATGTTGGCAATTGGATTTTAGTGCTTTCTTTGGTGTATGATTTGAATGTTCTTGTAGTCTTATAGCAATTGGGATGAGTAGGAAAGAGTTGATATCTAAGGTGTCTAGCTTGGATTGTTCTCACCTTGAATGAAACCTATTAAGCCACACTCACTCACCATCCCTCATGGCTTGTGGATCAAAGGGTGACAAATTTCCCTATATTAACATGACAAAGATCGTACATTAGGGCAATCCTTTACGACTGTACCTTGCATTAAGGATAGTCCATCAGCAAGTCATATCAGCATAATAGTCCCCACAAGCATTGAGCCACTTTACAAACTTTTCACCTCTTGCTTACAATGAAAACCCCTGAAGTAACCTTTTTAGAGCCTCATGACTATTTCTCTTTTAGTAATTTGTTTATAGGATGGCTTTGTGAACTTCTTAGGTCTTGATACCCTCAGTGATTACCAGATGAAAGTCTAAGGAGTACTAAAAACCTTTCTTGCAATAATACTCCAGTCTAAATGATTTAAGATGGTCATTAATGTTGCTCACAAGCAAGTTGGGGTTAGCTAGATTGTATTGTGATGAAGTTTAGTGAGCTAGACACATGGGGGCAGTCCTTTAGAGACCTTGATTACATATCTATACTCCCCAAAACTCATAGGATAGTCTTTTGGAAAGTTTATTAGAATAATTCTATGCATGGTTTTAATGGTAGATCAAAGAACAAAAGTTGTTACAATGTTGCCCCTATTTGGCAGTCCTATATTGGTAAGGTATCAGAAGTCCTTTGATGAAAGTGTATGTTTATTCCACCACAATATCTCCTGATTCTCCATAACCTGTGAACCTAAATAAAATATATGATGATATCTTTGATCCCCTCTCAAAATATTGTGATATTAATGATCTTGAATCATCCTCCTAGATCTAAGTCACTATACTCAATCTCATGACAACCATGGCCACCCATAACATCCATCTTATGTGATTGCACTTGAAGTAGGAATGATATAAAAGGTAACCATCCTCAAAGTATGACAGACCTTGTTAGCTTTTAAAACCCTTCAAAATCATGTTTGAACACTTATCTCCCTTTGCGTGACTCTATGGCAACATCAAATCATGATTGTTTTACCTTGTGACTATTTTATTACCATTCTTCTTCAGGGTATTTTGATGATTGCCTCATCATACTGTCTCAGCATCATCATTAAGAGAATATGCCCACTCTCTCATATTGATTGAGGACCACATTAACTAAATGAGAAACATGACTGCACCCTAACTCTGTGATTGTTCCTAAGATCTACCCTACACAATGTCAATAAGAAGATTGGGAAGGACTGCCTCAAGGGTAGCATATTCTAAAGTATAGGTGTGATAACCTTGTTGCACCATAAAAGACTCAATGACTTCCCTTAGAGACTTATCCTAAAACCACTTAATGAAATTAGGGTTCAGAAAACCATCCATCAAACATAAACCTTAGAGAATGTAGTCATGAATTTACATAGTCATGATCCTCATATAAAGGAAGAACAACACAGATTCCCCTCAAGTTTATTAATATTTTCTCCTCCAATCCTGAGACTAGCCCTCCAAGACAACCTGTAGCAATAAAATTAGAAAGGTAATAAGTTTATCAAGAGAAATAAATAGGGAAAAATTAGAAAATCATGTGCCAAAAGGAGAAACCAACCCTAAAATCAGAAATCCTTGCCCATTTTAGAAAAATAAATCAAGGAGTAGGATTCCAAATGCCCAAAACAAATGCAAATAGCTTTATATCCATAGTAGCCACATGTGTGAGGTCATTATATGAATATCCATACTGTTGGCAAGAGACACTATATGGATTCATGAATGTTGTCATTGATGGCAACAAAGGTTATCCCACACATCCACAAGACATGATGAGTCTCTACCGGAAGTCAGATTGAAGAAGTGTTATGATCCGGTAAGCAAGAATAGAGCAGTCAGCAAGGTCCAATAGTCAGGTCTGGATCTCTCAGAGGAAGTATTTCAGTAAAATGTGGATTTAGGGAAGTCAAGAGGAGTAGCTTGACTAATAGATTCCAAGGATTTAGCCTCTGGTGATGAAAGGGTGAAGAGATATGAGCACTTGAGTGTTGGGTTTTTGTTTGACAGAGTAGACAGAGGAAGAATTGTACTGGCAGAGTGTCAGATCCAAATCCAGAAGAGATATTGCTAATGACTAAGTTTCTTGAGGTGTCATTCATGATTGGCCAACATGATTGAAGACTTCTACAAGCATATCCTTGATCCACATTACTTGGTATGCAAGGATTCAGCCGACAGACCAAAGTTTGAGATAATATTGACTATTTCGGATGCCGACTAGAAAAGTGTTGAAATCACTTGTGCGGATATATATATACAAGATGGATTTAGATGTGAAGGTGTGTGTGGTATATTGGATAGTGCGAAGAAAAGTAGAGGAACAAAGTGAAGATAGTAAAACAGGTCCGAAATGTGACAATACAGCAGCATCAAAAGAGAGTAAGAATGAAGTGCAACAGACTAGTTTATTGAGCTTAACCAGAACTGAACCTCAGCATGTGTAGATGCTTCTCATCAGTTCAAACATTTGTTGTAAGTATGAGGTGAACCAGTGTTGTCATTGATGTCAACATACTCATATTACATTGACAAGAAGGATTGGATGAGCTGTGTGTTGAGGATATTGAGAAAATTACCCTCAGTCAGAAACAGTGAAGAACAGTGATGAGAAGAAGGCAAATATATTGGATAGGTTGAAAACCGGAGGATGCGGATTAAAGGGTTTGCAGATATGAGTCTTGAGATGCTTCAGTCAAGTTTTCAGAGGTCCGCATGAAGACCTGAAGAAGTTATGGCTGTCTGTGTGAAACCGGTTCCGGCAAGTGCTTAGAGGTGACAGAGGATCACAGAAAGGTCCGGTGAGGTCCGGAATTGTACAATCCTAATCTGCAGATTAGAAAGAGTATTTGGGATGTCCTTGTGATGTTCCATCTTGAGTTGTGTATGGTTTGGAGGTCCGGAAGTACCTCTTGCATTATGACAGTGGCGACAGACTGTGTTCTTAAAGTTCCGGATAAGGAGGATAAGAGATTTCAGTAAGTAAAGGAAATGCGGACGTACCTTGTCATTCAGATAGGCTTGTGAAGGTTCTTGGATCATGTTGAGATTGTGTTATTGGTCCGCATTGATAATGTATGATTTGAAGGTCCGGAAGTACCTTCTACAGTGGCGACAGACTGTGTTCTTGAAGTTCCGGATGAGGAAGACAAGAGATTCCAGCAAGTAAAGGAAGTACGGATGTATCCAGACATTCAGGCAGGCTTGTGAAGTTTTATGGATCGTGTTGAGATTGTGTTGTTGATCCGCATTGATAGTAGAGCCCAGAATTGAAGTTATTCTTCCAGATGAAGTTCTTGCTCTGTTTAGCCGACCGGATGAGTTGTTCATCCTGCGAATGTTCTAGTGGTGGCCGACCAGATGTGTTATTCATCTTGCGGATGCTCTTATGATTGTTTGCCGACTTAGATGTTTGATCCTAAGTCGATGTCTTGTATAAATAACGGTCTGTGAGTTCATTTCAAGGTGTGGTGTGTGTGGATGAGTGTGGCATAGTGAAGAAAAGTACGAAAGGCAGAACAGAGGTTTTTGGGCTTAATTGGAACTGATCCAGACATGGTAGAGATGTCATTCTCCAGTTCAAGACTGTGATTTTTATCACTTTGTAGACAGTGTGTCTCCTTGTAGGCAGTGGGCCTCTTTGTGAGTAGTGTGCTCGGGCAGTGAGCCCTAATTGGCATGTGCCATTCATTTTTCTTTATTCTTCTAACAGAGAATAATTCTTGGGTTAATCACCCCGTGGTTTTTCCCTTAACCGAGTTTTCCACGTCAAAATCTTGGTGTTCAATGTGTTGATACTTATCTGCTCTTGTGTTTATGTATTATGCTTTCATGGATGATTAATTGATATGCTGCTAACCAACAACAAAGAATCAAGTGTTGAAAGAACAAGAATTTTTATATAACTGATTCACCCCCCCCCTCTCAGTTATATGCCCTAGATCCAACAATTGGTATCAGAGCTAAGTTCCTCTGATAGGAGCTTAACCGCTTGAGGAGATCTAGGATGTCGTCATACAAGAAGGATAGTCTGAAGTTCGATGGAACGAACTTCACTCTCTGGAAAGGTCGCATGAAGTGTCACTTGGAATGTATGGGAAAAGCATACTTGGCTATGGTTTCAAAACCATATGTACCTCCACAAGGTGGTCCGACAACTCTGAATGAAATCACAGAAGCTGAAAACAATCTGCAGACCAAGGAAGCTCTTCTAAGCGCATTGAATGACTCAGATCTCTCGAATGTTATTGACCTACCAACTGCATATGAGATCCTGACTAAACTGGAACTTCTGTATGAAGGAGATGAGTTTGTCAAAAGTGCAAGGTTGCAAAGTCTGAAAGGGAAATTTGAAAGATTGAAAATGAGAGATGATGAAAACATCACTACCTTTATGCCAAGAGTGAATGAGCTGGTATGTGGAATCAGAAATGCTGGTGGAACTTTAGATGAAAATGAGATTGTCTGCAAAATCCTAAGATCCCTTCCTGCTGCCTACAAAATCAAGGTTGCTGCCATTGATGAATTCAGAGCCCACACAACTGTCACAAGAGAACAACTGGCTGGCAAACTAGCTGCATTTGAAATGACCGAGTTTGGAGATGATCCTCCCAAGACTGAATCTGCTTTCAAAGCCAGTGCCTATGTGAAAGGCAAACAGAGATTTGATCCGGGAGAAAACTCATCAAGGAAAATGTCATGGTATGATCAAGCAAGAAGAGACATGGAGGAAGAAGAAGCAGAAACAGCTCAACTTGAAGCCCTCATTGCAAAGAGACTGCCAAGAGGATCCGGTAAGTATGAAGGAAAACTACCCTTTAAGTGTTTCAACTGCAATAAGATTGGTCAGTTTGCCTCAAGATGTCTGGAAAGATCTGCAAGATCTAATACTAACAGACAAAGGTTTCAAAAGAATTGCTATTATGTTCACGAAGAAGATGACAATGAAGGAGTAATAGATGATGAATCAGAACTAGGAAGCAAATCCGAAAATGAGTGGGTGTTTATTGCCATCAAGGAAGAAGATTCAATACTCTCTGAATCTGTCAATCACAAAGTTGTTGAAAAAGCTTTGGCTGCTCAAGTGGAAGAAAAGGATGATTGGGTTATTGACAGTGGATATTCTCACCATATGACTGGTGACAAGAATAAGTTCTTGAATTTGGAAAGGTATGAAGGAGGAATGGTAAAGTTTGGTGACAATTCTGCTGGCAGAATCAGAGGCAGGGGAACTATTTCCTTCGATGGAAAAAGCAAAACAGGTAACGTACTGTATGTTGAAGGATTGAAGCACAATCTTCTTAGTGTTGGTCAGTTAGTGGACAAAGGCTATGATCTCCGATTCAAAAATAGAAAATGCAGAATCTTTACAAACTCCGGAACTGAGATTGCATCCGGTACTCAGATAAAAGGTAATATCTTTCATCTGGTTGGTTCAAATAAAAGTTGTTTGTTTGCTCAAATTGATCAGAGTTGGTTATGGCATAGAAGAATGTGCCATGTAAATTTTGATAACATCATCAAGATAAGCAATACTCAGGCCGTAAGAGATCTTCCAAAATTGATGAAACCTACAAATAGTTTGTGCAAAGAATGTCAGCTAGGTAAACAAAGCAGAGTCTCTTTCAAAAGCAAAGATCAGTCTTCTACCGGATTGTTGGAATTAGTACATACTCATCTCTGTAGTCCGACAAGAATCAAGAGTCTGCAAGGTGATAGATATTTCATGTTGTTAATTGATGATCATTCCCGGATGATGTGGGTTACCTTTCTAAAAGAAAAATCAGAAGCATTTGAGAAGTTCAAGATCTTCAAAGCTATGGTAGAGAATCAAACCGGATTGAAACTAAAGTGTCTAAGGTCTGATAGAGGTGGTGAATTTACATCTGGTGAGTTCATTGATTTTTGTGAGAAGCAGGGTATAAGGAGACAGTTGTCTGCTCCTAGGACTCCACAGCAGAATGGAGTGGTTGAGAGAAAGAACCGGACCATTCAGGAAGCTGCCAGGACAATGATGTTGGAAGCAAATGTTCCTCAAATATTTTGGAAGGAAGCTATCAGCACTGCAGTCTACACTCTCAATCGAGTTCAAATCAGAAACAACACCGGTAAGACCCCCTATGAACTCTGGTTTGGCATCACTCCTACTGTGAAATATTTCAGAGTATTTGGTAGCAAGTGTTATATTAAAAGAGATGAAGATCTAGGAAAGTTTGATGCTAGAAGTGATGAAGGAATTTTCTTGGGTTACTCCACTCAAAGCAAAGCATACCGATGTTACAATAACAGATTGAGGAAGATGATAGAAAGCACCAATGTGAAAGTTGATGAAGGAATTGAGAAGCCTTCAAGATTTTATGAGTTTGATGAAGATGACCAAGATAGTGTTCAAGGACCTCAATCCTCTCCGGTGAGACAGAGTCAGCGTGATCCAGTAAATCAGGAAGAAGAGATAGGTTTGAATGAGCCTGATCAAGAAGCAGCAGTGCAGGATACTCCCAAAATTCTAAGGTATGTAAGACTGAACCACTCTGAAGATCAAATCATAGGTGACAAAAGCAAAGGTGTACAAACTAGAAGGAATGTTGCTCAAAATCAGGATGAATGTTGTCTGATTTCAAAGATTGAACCTAAAACAATAAATGAAGCCTGCAATGATGAAAACTGGACCAAAGCAATGAAAGATGAATTGATGCAAATTGAGAAAAATCATACTTGGGATCTTGTTCCCAGACCTAGAGACAGGAATGTAATTGGAACCAAGTGGGTCTTCCGGAACAAACTAAATGAAGCTGGTGAAGTAATCAGAAACAAAGCTAGATTGGTCTGCAAAGGCTACTCTCAAATAGAAGGAATTGACTTTGAAGAGACTTTTGCTCCGGTGGCAAGAATTGAAGCAGTCAGATTACTTCTTGCATTTGCTGCCTTCAAAGACTTCAAGGTATATCAGATGGATGTCAAGTCTGCCTTCCTAAATGGTGATCTGGAAGAAGAAGTCTACATTGAACAACCGGATGGATTTCAATTGTCTGATAATGATGATATGGTCTGCAAGTTGAAGAAAGCTTTGTATGGATTGAAGCAAGCCCCAAGAGCATGGTATGAAAGGTTGGATAAGCATCTTGTGCAGATTGGATTCAACAAAGGTACTACTGACAGTAACTTATATTTCAAAATTGATCATGAAAACATATTGATTGTTGAAGTGTTTGTGGATGATATCATTTTTGGAGGAAGAGATAGTATGTGCAAAACTTTTGCAAATAAGATGAAAAGTGAGTTTGAAATGTCTATGCTTGGTGAAATGAATTTCTTCTTGGGTCTGCAAATTACTCAAACAAAAAAAGGGATCTTCATTTCTCAGACCAAATATGTGAAAGAATTGTTAAGGAAATTTGGTATGGAAGACTCAAAACCTATGAACACTCCTATGGCAACCGGATGTAAGTTAAGCAAAGATGATGACTCTCCAAAGGCAGATCAGACAAAATATAGATCAATGATTGGTGGATTGTTGTATCTCACTCAAACTAGACCAGATATAATGCAGGCTGTTGGTCTTGTGGCAAGATTCCAGGCTGATCCTAGAGAATCTCATGTTATGGCAATCAAAAGAATTTTTAGGTACTTGAAAGGAATAGTTGAGTATGGTCTATGGTACCCTAGAGATCCAGATTTCTCTCTTCATGCTTACACAGATGCAGATTGGGCAGGAGATGTGGATGACTGGAAGAGCACTAGTGGTGGAGCATTCTTTTTGGGGAAGAGATTGGTTTCTTGGCTAAGCAAGAAACAAGATGCAATATCTCTGTCTACAACTGAAGCAGAATACATTGCAGCAGCAGGTAGTTGCACTCAAATCTTATGGATGAAGCAGATGCTAAGAGACATCAAAGTTGAATATGAGGAGCCTATCACAATTTTTTGTGATAATTCAAGTGCAATTAATATTTCTAAGAATCCGGTATTGCACTCTAAGACTAAGCACATATCTATCAAATTTCACTTTTTGAGAGAACAAGTAAACAAGGAAGAAGTCAGATTGGAGTATGTTCCCTCCAAGGATCAGATTGCAAATATCTTTACAAAACCTCTTCCCAAGGACTCTTTTGAATATCTCCGGGAGAAGTTAGGGGTCATGGCCCCTCCAGTGATAAACTAAGATGCACTGATGTGCATCAGTCCGGTGGATATCACAGTCATATCTTGTGATCCGGATTGATGATGGGGAGCTGCTACTAAGGGGGAGCAGCTGGTATGATTCTAATGTATTAGAATTGCAAGTATGAGCCCTTTGCCATTGATGTCAAAGGGGGAGAGAAGACATGTGAAAAACAAGTGGTTAATGATCAAAGGGGGAGAGAAGACATGTAAAAAGTTGTTGTTGATAGGGGGAGCTGTGACAGAAAGGAGAAGTTCTTGTCTTGATGGTTTTTCACATCATATGTTGCCATCAATGACAAAGGGGGAGATTGTTGCAAGTATGAGGTGAACCAGTGTTGTCATTGATGTCAACGTACTCATATTACATTGACAAGAAGGATTGGATGAGCTGTGTGTTGAGGATATTGAGAAAATTACCCTCAGTTAGAAACAGTGAAGAACAGTGATGAGAAGAAGGCAAATATATTGGATAGGTTGAAAACCGGAGGATGCGGATTAAAGGGTTTGCAGATATGAGTCTTGAGATGCTTCAGTCAAGTTTTCAGAGGTCTGCATGAAGACCTGAAGAAGTTATGGCTGTCTGTGTGAAACCGGTTCCGGCAAGTGCTTAGAGGTGACAGAGGATCACAGAAAGGTCCGGTGAGGTCCGGAATTGTACAATCCTAATCTGCGGATTGGAAAGAGTATTTGGGATGTCCTTGTGATGTTCCATCTCGAGTTGTGTATGATTTGGAGGTCCGGAAGTACCTCTTGCATTATGACAGTGGCGACAGACTGTGTTCTTAAAGTTCCGGATAAGGAGGATAAGAGATTTCAGTAAGTAAAGGAAATGCGGACGTACCTGGTCATTCAGATAGGCTTGTGAAGGTTCTTGGATCATGTTGAGATTGTGTTATTGGTCCGCATTGATAATGTATGATTTGAAGGTCCGGAAGTACCTTCTACAGTGGCGACAGACTGTGTTCTTGAAGTTCCGGATGAGGAAGACAAGAGATTCCAGCAAGTAAAGGAAGTACGGATGTATCCGGACATTCAGGCAGGCTTGTGAAGTTTTCTGGATCGTGTTGAGGTTGTGTTGTTGATCCGCATTGATAGTAGAGCCCGGAATTGAAGTTATTCTTCCAGATGAAGTTCTTGCTCTGTTTAGCCGACCGGATGAGTTGTTCATCCTACGAATGTTCTAGTGGTGGCCGACTGGATGTGTTATTCATCTTGCGGATACTCTTATGATTGTTTGCCGACTTAGATGTTTGATCCTAAGTCGATGTCTTGTATAAATAACGGTCTGTGAGTTCATTTCAAGGTGTGGTGTGTGTGGATGAGTGTGGCATAGCGAAGAAAAGTACGAAAGGTAGAACAGAGGTTTTTGGGCTTAATTGGAACTGATCCGGACATGGTAGAGATGTCATTCTCCAGTTCAAGACTGTGATTTTTATCACTTTGTAGACAGTGTGTCTCCTTGTAGGCAGTGGGCCTCTTTGTGAGCAGTGTGCTTGGGCAGTGAGCCCTAATTGGCATGTGCCATTCATTTTTCTTTATTCTTCTAACAGAGAATAATTCTTGGGTTAACCACCCCGTGGTTTTTCCCTTAACCGGGTTTTCCACGTCAAAATCTTGGTGTTCAATGTGTTGATACTTATCTGCTCTTGTGTTTATGTATTATGCTTTCATGGATGATTAATTGATATGCTGCTAACCAACAACAAAGAATCAAGTGTTGAAAGAACAAGAATTTTTATATAACTGATTCACCCCCCCCTCTCAGTTATATGCCCTAGATCCAACAACATTGAGTTACTTTCCTTTCTTGTAGACAGTGGGTCTCTTGTAGGCAGTGAGCCTCTTGTGAGCAGTGTGCTCGAGCAGTAAGCCCTAATTGGCAAGTGCCATTTTGTATCTTCTATTCTTCTAACAGATAATAATATCTTGGGTTAATCACCTCGTGGTTTTTCCCTTAACCGGGTTTTCCATGTCAAAATCATTGTGTCATGTGTATTGGTGTTGTTTCCATTTCATGGTTATGTTTATTCATCTGACTTAATATTGCATTAACTATTAAGAAAGTTCAAAAAGCTGAAGCAAGTAAGATAACTGATTCACCCCCCCTCTTAGTTATCAACAATTGGTATCAGAGCCAAGTTCCTCCAAACAGAGTCTAATAGCTTGAGGAAGATCTGGGAATTCAAAAGGATATGTATGGTATGAGGCAACAACTTCAGTCTACCCTAGATGATCTTGAACATTCAAACTTTGAAGTCAATGAATTGAAGGAAAGACTTAAATAGAATGATGATTTCATAAATGAATTAAAAGGAAAACTAAGCATATCTATGAAGAAGAGAAAGGAACTACTTCAGCAATTAGCAAGTCAAGGTGAAGCAAATGATACAAATGAAGACCTGAAGGAGAAAACTAAGTTATGTGAAAAATTGTCAAAAGAGGTCATTATGGTAAGACATGAAATGGAATCAGGAGTTATGAAATTTACCCAAGAAATTAAAGAAAAAAGAAAGACTGAAGATGATCTAAGACAATCTCTCAAGGAGAAATCAGAAGATTGCCACAAGATGGATAGAATAATCAGACATCTTGAATCTGATCTTGAAGATGCTAGAGATAATGAAGAAAAAATTGAGGATCAAATTGACACTCTTAAAAAGGATCTTCAAACAGTGAATGAATACAAAGAGAAATTTAAGATAAGTTCTGCTCAACTTGAAGTTCTTCTTGAAAGACAAAAGAGGGTAGATGACAAGCGTGGCTTAGGATATGAGAAAGGTGAAAGCTCCGGATCCGGTCAGAAGAATTTTGGATCAGGAAATCCAAGGGACAAGCCTAGAAGACCTCCCGTAAGGTAACCCAATGCTCAAAGATATCCATCTTTCAATGGATACTGCCACAACTGCAATAACTTTGGTCACAAAGCTAATCAATGCAGAAAGAGAATGAATCAAACTAATTCATCCTTCTCTGGACAGTGCTTTAACTGCAAAAGGTATGGTCACAAATCTCATGAATGTAGAAATATGGAAATGAACATTTCATTCAATGGCAGATGCTATGCATGCAATAGAGTAGGTCATATGGCTAATC
Source organism: Cunninghamia lanceolata (assembly GCA_027924645.1). Lineage (NCBI taxonomy): Eukaryota > Viridiplantae > Streptophyta > Pinopsida > Cupressales > Cupressaceae > Cunninghamia > Cunninghamia lanceolata. The sequence goes on from BSBN01000049.1 coordinate 20,545,395, forward strand.
AATGTAGATCAAAAGGATATCAGTCAAATATGCAAAGAAATGTTGTTTGCTACAATTACAATAGATCCAGTCATATTACCAAATTCTGTAGAAGCAAGAATCAAGACGAAAGGGGTCCGGTGCATCATAATCAGAATCAAGACAAAGGAAAAGGAAAAGTGAATGCGGATGAAGTTAAAAGTGAGATGAACAAGATTTGGTTGAAGAAAAGTACAGAGAATGTAGCGGATGGATCCACACCAGAATCTGGTGTTGATATTCCCTCCAAAAATTGAATAGATGGGCTCTGGCTTGAGGGGAGTAACAAAAGAAAAACCATTTCCCTCAGCCAGTCAATTGGTGTCTGCAATCGGCACATGAAAGGCTGCGGATCAAAGGGTTTTTAGAGAAATACCTAGATAAGCCATAGTAAAGATTTGAAAGATCTGCATGAAGATTTAAAGAGTCTAATCCCTTCAGATAGATCCAGTTTAACAATCTTCTGGTAAAAGCAGGTTTCTTACAAGTTTGGTCTAGTGTGATTCTAAAATTGAGACATCTTGATCTACGGATAAATCAAATGGTTGAGGAAAGTAAGAAAGCTCATTTTTAATCACCAAGGATAACTCTAAGCATATTACAGTGATCCAGAAAGAGATCTATTTCAAAATAAGGAGAACAGAGCAACCCAAATAACTTAAGTTGCGCATTTATTGCAGTACGAATTTAGGGTTTTTCTTGCAATTAAAAGGGTTCATGTGCTCGTCATTTGCACATTTGCATTCGAAAAGAAACAAAGGAGAGCTCTGCAACAAATTGCTTCAAACTTCTCAAAGACCAACCATTGGAGTTGATTCAGTTAGCAAATCACTCAAGTTCACTCTGCAAACCCTACAAGCGCAAGAGGTATTTTCTGTTATCAAACATCTCTCTGTAAATCCTTGAATGATGGCTACTCTGAATATTATGAAGACCACTAATAGGCCTCGCCCCAAATTCAAGAAACATCCCTACAAATCCTTGGAAGTAGATCCCCTAGGAGCATTTTCCAGTATACCGCATGGTATCTTGCATACAGAAGATATTAGGGTTTACATTCATGCAAACATTGAATAATTAGGAGAATTCAAATTGAGGGATATCTACCACAAACAACTAATAGATGATTCATTTGAGCTCAAACCCCAATTCAAGGCCCTCTGGGACAAGCACTTTGCACAATGCATACATTTCCCTTGTTTTGTTGAGGATGAATGGGTCAGGTATATTTTGAGCAGAATAAATGACAACTTCATATGGTTGAATGGACCATTCAAAATCACAAAATATGCCATTAGAGCAGTTACTGGATTGCACTCATCTGGTGGGATACCTGTTCTCAAATCTGTCAAAAACCAAACTGTGAGTGAGGCTACCAGATCAAGGTTTGACAAAAGGGTAATGACAATAGAAGATATCACTGATCCGAATATCAAGTTTGCATCCATGATCATTGGCTACAAGATATATCATTCTAGCAGGGAGAATTCAGTACCTGGAACTGCTATCTACACTGCCTATGAAATGTTGAGAAAAAATGTAGACTATGACCTTTGTGAGCTCCTTCTAATCCAACTCTTGGAGAACCTGTAGAAGATAAAGAAGGACAAGAATAATTCCTTCAAATTTGGTAGCCTAATACTCTGTCTATTCTTCTACTTTATGAATGAGCTACCCGGATCCAGTGGATGGGTATGGCAGAATGACAGACCAGTTGCCATACAAATTAGGGATTATTTGCATGGACTTGGTGATGACAAATCACAAAACACAACTCTCTGGGGTTTCTTCAAAAACTTTCAGAACATGATGCAAGCTAGAGAGAGAATTCCCCAATCTCTAGTTGAGAAATACAAAGACACAGTATGCTTTATGGTAGAGACTGATAAGTGTCTAATGGAGGCAGTGGAACCAAGAATAGTATGGATCATACCAATGGGGTATGAGGTGGATGAGAACATCATGGAGCTGCATGTTCAGCACATGTTGATTCAACCAAAGGATCCCAAGGCAGAAAGGTTTGGAACTTTTGAAGAATTGAGCGTAAAGATCCATGTAGAACTTTGACAGCCTGAAATCAAGAGGAAAGTAAGAAGGCAAGTTGAAGAAGTTACCAAGAGGCATGGAATCTCAAAAGAGGCACTTGATGCCCACAGAGAAAAGACAAAAGGAACAGAAAAAGAAAAAGAAGCAGAAGAGGAAAGAAGTGCTTTGGTAAAATCTTCCACCTAGACTAGATCATCAAAGAAATCTGCAGCTACCACTGCTAAAAGCTCAAGGGCATCAAAACTGGAAGCAAAATCATCCAGAAAAGGAGAGAAGAGAACTAAGACAAAAGCCACAAGATCTTATGCTAGTCAAAAGGATGAAGAAGAAATTGAATTTGATGAAGAAGTCAAGAAAATGAAGAAAAAGAAGAAAACATCCAGTAAATCCTCTACCGATCAAGGTGAAGAAGAAAAGGCAGAGGAATTTGTTGAAAAACCCACTCTTTGCATTGATGACATCATCAAATCAGTTACTGTGGATGGAAATCTTCAGCCAATGGTTGAAGTCTATGATGATTATGGTGAAGCTGATCAGAAGATATTGCAAGATGCCACAGTTAGGTATCTAAACATCTACAACAAAGCATTCATTGAAATTATATCTCTGATCCCCAAAAGCTTAGAGAAGGAACTTGAAATAAGGAAGAACAATGCACAAGCCAAAGATCTAGAATTTCAAGAGTAGATAGCTATTCATCTCTATCCTTCAATCACTCAGAAACAAATGAATATGATCTTCAAAGATTGCAAGGATGAGTTCTGGAGCAAAGCTAGAATGAATCAGCTCATGCTTGGAGAAACTGATAAAGTGGCAAACAAAACAAAAGAGATCCTCCTGAATGCCTTCAAAAGATTCAATCTTCCTATTATAGAGGACTTAGGTGTTGATCCCTTGGCCACAAGTGTTGAAGAAGGATCTATTGAGGCAATGACAGAAGAAGTAATGGACACCGGTGAAGATAAGGACTTGGAATCCTCTGCTCCGGAAGAGGTGGCCCATGAACAAACAAACATTACTCCTCTGGTTTCCCCTGCTGACTCCGGATCCAAAGGAGAAGAAAGAAGAGAGGAGAAAGAAAAAGAAGTGAAGGGAAAAGAAGATGATAGCTCTAAGACTGCAGAAGAAAAGAAAACTCTATCTCCGGCAAGAGACACTGTAGAAATTGTCAAAGAATTCTTAAACAAAGAGACAATGGAGATTGATGAACTAGAACTTCTACTAGGACCATTTGATTTTGATTCTCTTTCCCTGGTACAAACAATGAAGATAGCTTCATTTGCTAATGCAAAGGCAAAAGAAAAACTCCTGAAGTCTCACATGGAAGATTGTGAGCTAATAGAAGCTACATCCGGTGTGCTTGAAAAGATCATGCCATCCTTTCTGAAGGATTCATCAGCTTCCTCATCAGGTAATCTTAAGTCTCTTGTTAGTTCAGTCAGCACTCATTTTAAGTCCTTAGAGAAATCAGCTGAGGAAAAGGTCTGGAAAGAGTTTTTGGATAAAAGATTCTCTGAAGTACTAAGTCTAATATCAAATGATAGAAGAAATATGGATATAGGGATAAAGAGCTTAGAAAATGCTCTTAAAGATGGTAAAGATGGTAGGGAAATATATAAATTTTGTCTATCATGGTCCAAAGCAACAATAGAGATTGAGAAGAAAATGAAAGAACAGGAGATCAAACTAACAAAACTTTCTCAAAATTTTGATCCACTTACCTCATCCATAGTAAATCAAGAATGTCAGACTATTGCAGTCTTGGATGAAATTAAGAAGCTAGAGAAAGAAAAAAAAAAGAATCAGCAAGTTAAATGAACTTAGAAGAATAATCATTCCTAAGTTGGAGGCCATGCATGAGGCCCTAAGTGATGCTCAAACCACAGCCAAGACAAATGAGCCGACAGATCTGAAGAAGGTAGAAGCTTTTGCATTCCTGTTGAGTGGTCACATATCAATTTTAGACAGGATGAAGCTGAGTTGGGCAACCGAAGTTGTACAATTGAAAAACACTTTTGCAGACATACTAAAGTATATGTCGAGTACAACCAGATGATATACTTATGCAACTAAGTATAGATTAATTTTTGAAAATTTTTGTTGTGCAGACCCCACCCTTTGCCATTGATGTCAAAGGGGGAGTGATGAGCAGTGAAAAATGAGGAATCCAGCTAAGGGGGAGCTTAGGAAAATGTACATAGAGATAGAGCATCAGCCAAGGGGGAGTATAGTGTGACACTTAGTCATTTTTCACTAACTATTGCCATCAATGCCAAAGGGGGAGATTGTCGGCAAGAGACACTATATGGATTCATGAATGTTGTCATTGATGGCAACAAAGGTTATCCCACACATCTGCAAGACATGATGAGTCTCTACCAGAAGTCAGATTGAAGAAATGTTATGATCCGGTAAGCAAGAATAGAGCAGTCAGCAAGGTTCGACAGTCAGGTCTGAATCTCTCAGAGGAAGTATTTTAGTAAAGTGTGGATTTGGGGAAGTCAAGAGGAGTAGCTTGACTAATAGATTCCAACGATTTAGCCTCTGGTGATGAAAGGGTGAAGAGATATGAGCACTTGAGTGTTGGGTTCCTGTTTGACAGAGTAGACAGAGGAAGAACTGTACTGGTAGAGTGTCATATCCAAATCCAGAAGAGATATTGCTAATGACTAAGTTTCTTGAGGTATCATTCATGATTGGCCGACATGATTGAAGACTTCTACAAGCATATCCTTGATCCGCATTACTTGGTATGCAAGGATTCATCCGATAGACCAGAATTTGAGATAATATTGACTATTCCGGATGCCGACTAGAAAAGTGTTGAAATCACTTGTGCGGATATATATAGACAAGATGGATTTAGATGTGAAGGTGTGTGTGGTATATTGGATAGTGGGAAGAAAACTAGAAGAACAGAGTGAAGATAGTAAAACAGATCTGAAATGTGACAGTACAGCAGCATCAAAAGAGAATAAGAATGAAGTGCAGTAGATTAGTTTATTGAGCTTAACCGGAACTGAACCTCAGCATGTGTAGATGCTTCTCATCAGTTCAAACATTGAGTTACTTTCCTTTCTTGTAAACAGTGAGTCTCTTGTAGGTAGTGAGCCTCTTGTGAGTAGTGTGCTTAGGAAGTAAGCCCTAATTGGCAAGTGCCATTTTGTATCTTCTATTCTTCTAACAGAGAATAATATCTTGGGTTAATCACCTCATGGTTTTTCCCTTAACCAGGTTTTCCATGTCAAAATCATTGTGTCATGTGTATTGGTGTTGTTTCCATTTCATGATTATGTTTATTCATCTGACTTAATATTGCATTCACTATTAAGGAAGTTCAAAAAGCTAAAGCAAGTAAGATAACTGATTCACCCCCCCTCTCAGTTATCAACACATACTAGCCACAATAAAAAGAATTCAATGTTATGGTCCTATAGAGGTACACCTAGGAGCATAAAAGAAGATGGTGTAAGAACAATTTGCCATTTTGTGTTGTTGTCCTAAAGAAGGTCGTTCCTCTGTATCAAGGTCCTTTCTTGAAAGTTTCTAAAGCCATATCAACAAAACCATTTTGTGCATATTTGATGTAGAGATAGGGTAGAACACAATGGTTTCAACATCCAAAAGCAAAATTTGTAGTTTCTATTCTCATAGCTACCCTTAGGTGCATACTAGGCTCTAAGGTCTTATGGGTCATTAACACTTCAAACACCATAACCTACATCGGGAGGGTCTTACATAGGATGGAGACAACAAATACAATGCAATGATGCTTCACAAGAACTTAGGAACAACAAGCTTCTAAGATTTCCTTATTTGACTGACCCTAGGCCTAGTAGTACAGAAAAATGACATTTTCTTGCATAATTTTCAACTTAGGCCTAATACCTAGAATATAAACATGGATTTAGATACCCATTTGGACTTTACACAACATACTAAGATTTTAGGGGTGGTCACTTTGTACGGAACCCTCCAAAAATTGACCGTTCTTCTACAAATTAGGCCTAATTATGCCTCTAGGCATAACACCAAATGGATTTAAGGCTTCAAGGTTTACCAATTCTTGTTCCAACACCTCAAACACATTCAACAAGGTCTCAAACAACTATTCCAACTCTAGGGATCCCTCTCCAATGAAATATAATAAAATTTCACCAACTCACCATGATTAGTAAGAATTAATAAGAAAGAAGCATAATGGCAATAATTAGAATTCAAGGATTTCTAATGAACACCCAGGATTTGGGTGCCAATGGAAACTCACCAAACCCTCAGATCAATCTTTATTTGAAGATATTTTATGATTTAGACTAATACAGATGCTTGAGTATATCATGATCATATTGAGATCTAATCATTGCTTTATTTCTTGCAGGGATTTTTTCCACGCTTCTAATCATAATAATCAAGGTTATGGGACAGAAAGGATATGGAATAGCTCTTGACCATGTCATATGAGGAGATCATGGCCACAATACCATCAAGATGTTGTGAATTTCAACAACAAATTTTTATCTATCCAAACCCTACCATTGTACACACTCAAGAAGGCTTCAGTTTCATGTAGTAGAAAGGTGCTAAGAGTGACATTTTGCATTCCATAGCTTGTGGGGCCCAAAAAACTACACCAACACGTCAGGGTGGATGGGTAAATGCCAAGGGAGGTCTCGTTTAGTGTACCAAGTGCCCCAATCGTTCAATGCAACAGGCTACCGGTAAAGTCCCTTAAGATCTCTAAGATGAAAAAACTACCAAACTTTGATGGAGCAGTTCTTGAATTTCATCGCAGCTAGGAATGTTTCATTTAGACCTACAGGTGCATGTGGGGTCTATCTACAATAACCTCTCTTGGTTTTGTTCAACTCTTGTTTGTTTGACCATGCCAAAATCAAACACATTCTTGCAAAATACTTCAGTTTCATGCAATAGAAAGGTGCTAGGAGTGACATTTTGCATTCCATAGCTCGTGGGGTTGAATGGACTGTGCCAACACATTGGGGTGGGTGGCTAAATGCCAAGGGAGTCTCATTTCATGTGCCAAGTGCCCCAATCATTCAGGGCAGCAGGCTACCAGCAAAGTCCCTTAAGATCCCTAATATGCAAAAACTGGCAGACTTTGACGGAGTAGTTCTCAAAATTCATGGCAGATGGGAACATTTCATTTGGACCTATAGCTGCATGTGGGGTCCATCCACAATAACCTCTCTCAGTTTTGGTCAACTCCAGTCTATTTGACCGTGCCGAAATCAAATGCATTCTTGCAAAATGCTTCAGTTTCATGTAGTAGAAAAATGCTAGGAGTGACATTTTGCATTGCATAGCTCAGGGGGCTGAACGAACTACGCAAACACATTAGGGTGGGTGGGTAAATGCCAGGGGATGTCTCATTTCGTGTGTGCCAATCGTTCAGGGCAATAGGCTACCGGCTAAGTCCCTTAAGATCCTGAAGATGAAAAAACTGCCAAACTTTGGTAGAGCAGTTCTCAGAATTTGTGGTAGCTGGGAACATTTCATTTTGACCTACAACTACATGTGGGATCCATCTAAAATAACCTCTCTCAGTTTTGTTCAAGTCCTATCCATTTGACCGTATCGAAATCAAACACATTCTTGCAAAATGCTTCAGTTCCATGCAGTGGAAAGGTTGCTATGTGCCATATTTTTTGTTTTGCTCATTGTGGGGCCGAACCAACTATGCTAACACATCCAGGTGGGCAAGTAAATGCTAAGGGAGGTCTCGTTTCATGTGCCAAGTGTCTCAGTCATTCTAGGTTGTAAGCTACCAGCAAACACGAAAGGTGCTAGGTGTCAATAGCTTGCAAGATAGAATGATTGGAATTCTTGGCACATGAAACAAGACCTTTTCTACCATTTACCCACCCACCCAAATGTGTTGGCGCATTTGTTTCACCCCCAAGACTTTTGGAATGCAAAATTTTAGTGTTGGCAACTTTCTACTTTGTTGATAGTTTATAGCCCAGAATGATTGGGATGCTTGACACATAAAATGAGACCTTCCCTACCATCTAATCACCCACCCCAACATGTTGGCATAGTCGGTTTGGTCCCATGATGAGCAGAACAAAAAATATGGCACCTGGCAACCTTTCCACTGCATGGAATTGAAGCATTTTGTAAGAATGTGTTTGATTTCGACACGATCAAACGGACAGGACTTGAATGAAACTGAGAGAGGTTATTGTAGATGGATCCCACATGTAGCTATAGGTCAAAATGAAATGTTCCAAGCTGCCACGAATTCCAAGAACTGCTTCATCAAAGTTTGACAATTTTTTCATCTTAGGGATCTTAAGGGACTTAGCCGGTAGCCTACTGCCCCGAATGATTAGGGCACTTAGCACATGAAATGAGACCTCCCCTAGAATTTACCCACCCACCCCAATGTATTGGTGCAGTTTGTTTGGGCCTACGAGCTATGGAATGCAAAATGTCACTCCTAGCATCTTTCTACTGTATGAAACTAGAGCATTTTGCAAGAATATATTTGATTTCATCATGGTCAAATGGACTAGAGTTGACCAAAACCGAGAGAGGTTATTGTGGACAGACCCCACATGCAACTATAGGCCAAGAGAAACATTCCCAGCTACCATGAATTTCAGGAACTACTTTGTCAAAGTTTGGTAGTTTTTGCATCTTAGGGATCTTAAGGGACTTTACTGATAGCCTGCTGCCCTAAACAATTGGGTTACTTGGCACAAAAAACAAGACCTCCCCTAGAATTTACCCATCCACCCTGACATGTTGGCATAGTCCGTTTGGCCCCACGAGCTATGGAATACAAAATGTCACTCCTAGCACTTTTCTACTGCATGAAACTGAAGCATTTTGCAAGAATGCGTTTGACTCCGGCATGGTCAAACAGACAAGAGTTGAACGAAACCAAGAGAGGTTATTATAGATGGACCCCACATGCACCTGTAGGTCCAAATGAAATATTCCCAGCTACCATGAATTTTGAGAACTGTTCCATCAAAGTTTGGTAGTTTTTTCATCTTAGGGATCTTAAGGGACTTTACCGATAGCTTGCTGCCCTGAACGATTGGGGTACTTGGCACATGAAACGAGACCTCCCCAGGCATCATGTTATCATGTTACAATAGCCATAGGACAGTCCGTAGATGAATGTTATTAACCCTTATGATTGTCATGAAACATTTACCTAGGGTGAGCAAATTGTCAAATTGTCAAAGGTGAGTGTAGATTCTTGTTGGGAACTCACATTAGAGTGAGTCTATGTTTCCTTGAAGCCTTGAAGGGATTGTAAAATTTGTAAAAAGTTGCTCTATGTTTTGAAACCCTAGGTTTTAGTGTTTTGAGTGAAGAAAATAAAGTTTTGAGCCATTCCACCAATGAAATGGCCTAAGAACTGGTGGAATGGAAGTAGATGGGTAATGTTTTGTGTTGTTGATGTTGCAAAAGCAAGTGGAGGGTGTTAAGTTCTTGTTTGTTGATGCCCTAGGCTGTAAAACCACATGTTTTAGGCATAGAAGATGTATAAGAGCTAGGGTTTGTAGAATAAGCTTTGGTAGATTGTGTCAATGGTTGAAATTTGTGTGTGTAGACCCCATATCTCATATTAGAAGTCCTAGAATAAAGAGTTGAAGCTTGGGGATTGAAACTCATATTGTTGCCTTGTTGTTTAGTTAGTTTGTGATCATCCACCCTACTCTGCATCAAAATCTCTCTACACCTCAAGATTATTCTAGTGAAGTATGGGTCAAGTGACTCATGAGATCCAATCCATGAATCATCCTCTCTTTATCATCGAGTAAACCTCTTCAACAATTCAAGCTTATGTAGCTCCACCTGTTAATACAATCAAACAATATGCACATTACTATAAAAAAATGTACTTGAAATAGATAACATGACATATGTAATCGATCACTTACCGCCATCTGATGATCACTCTCCATCATCTTTTCTCTAGCTTCTTTGTCAATAGTTGGACAGACTGGAGTTGTGACCTCCTGTGAGAAGCATCAAAAAGCAAAATTGACTAAACATAAATATATTGAAGGGAAGCAATTCATACTACTGTCTATCTACCAAACTAAGTACAAGTAACCATCTAGGAAAGTTTTAAGCATACTTATAAATTAATCTAGCGAACCATCTGGGTCTTCTCTACTTTTTATTTTGTCAAGTATTGCCTCATGGTCAAACTCACGCACCTTCCACAAGGTCTTGTTCAAAAGTCTACCTCAATATTGTATCAAATGAACATTGGTTGCCACAACAAGGTTGGAGTAATGAAGAATATTCTGATGCGTGTCAAAGTCCTCAAATAGCCAAACATTAACACTCTTATGTGGGTACCTTCTAAGCCATGTTCCAGTAACAACCACTAAGCTTGTAGGGTATTCGATGTTTTCTCCATCTGTAAATGGGGCCTCCAATTTCTTTTTGGCCTCAACACAACAACACAAGTAATAATCTGTTCGCTCTTCATTATCTTCATCTGCAATAACTGCATAAACATGCCCTACAATGATATGTACAACAAATTAGATGAAATCAGTCAACATTACAAAAATAGTACAAAGTTTAAGATAACATTAGGAATTTCAAAAACTATGCAATTAGATATATTACCTGGTTGAACTAGATCTGATATGTGGTCAAAGTCAACTGATGATTCCATCTTTGTCATTTCCAGTGCCGTCGGGGGTCAATACGTGTTCAGTGGGCTAAGATAACTTAACTACCATTTGTCAACCCACTCCTTTTACTCACACTTATTCAAGGCTTGAATTGTACATGAAGAATAAAAGCATGCCATCTTCCATGTATGGATACTCCATGAACCTCCAATTGAGCTTCTAAAAGAGTGTAGCTCACTTGATCTTGTCAGTGTACAATAGTCCTCATATGGTGCAATGTTAGTATCATCTATCAACTAAAAAAATCTATGAACTGAAGACTTGCCTTCATTACCTAGACCCATCGAAGCATTACACCACTCGATAATTGATTTTGCATCTATCAACTTTGCATTGTCTTTATACTTTAACTCTTCTTGTGTTATGGCTCTTTTGATACATGCTCCTGCACCATCATGCTCCCCCTTTCCTGTACCATCATGCTTCCCCACCATGAAATATGTTGTGAATAGTAGTGACAAAATTATGCTTTGGATTAGTGTAGAGGGTGAAGAAGGAATATCAAGAGACAATTATTGAAGTCAAGGCTCATTAATATGGAAATTCCAAACTCAAGTAGATAATCATGTGCATAAGCTAAATTGCCATAAAGGCCAATATGAAGGAGACAATCTACTGTCATAACCAACACAAGTAGGATAATCATGAATAGGTACAAATGCCTTGCCTAGGAGTGTTGTTGATCTTTGCAATGAGAATGAAGGTGAGGATGGGTGTTGCAGAAAGATATCCTAGACAAGTTCATCGCATGGAGACATGACTGTCGCATTGATATGCAAATAAGACTATCACAAACTATGAGGGAAATCATAACAGTCATAATAGTCCTAACTTTATTCATAAGGTTCTAAGAGGATTATCTTAGAGATTTTTCAATACATACAAAAGGTGAAAGTTTGAAGAAGATCAAGACCAAGTGCTCATAAAGGATTGTCATGCCATAACTGAATTATTCAAAAGGATAACTTCATATTCATGAAATATGGATTGAGTTTGATTTCATTTGAGGTGGTGTGATGGAGTTTAATTATGTTCAATAAGTTTCACATACGACTGTCCTAACATTGCAAACCATTGAAACACACATGAAGGAAATCTAAATTGTTGAAATACATAGTGTGCAATTGACAGAGTAGTCCTAGGGATAGCCATCTAGGGTTATTGTGATTAGATAATTATCGAATGATGAAGCCACTATGACATGATGAATTATACGAATCATGAAGACAGTGATGGAGATCCATGGAGAAAACCAAGGAGGACAAGATAAGACATGAAATTTGTGAAGTTACCAATGACAACAAATTTACTACCTAGTTGTCCTTAACTAATCCATGATTGCAAATGGATGTATTTTGGATTCTATTGACTAAAAGTGACTTATTTATGAATAATTGGTGCATAAGGAATGTCCTAGCCCAAGACACTAAAGAGGTCTCCACATCCTCCAACCTTCTCCAAGAGAATTCATACTATGAAACATGCATGGAGAACTTATCAAAAGGACACCTAAAAATTATGTCTAGATGATCAATAGAGACAAGTAGGATTGTCATAATAGGGGGCATAGGATAGTCTAAGATTCAATCCATTGCATGGTTCTATTAAATGAATTGAATTATGCATGTATTAAGGAATAAATCCTTCTATATCATCCTAGGGCAAAAATTAAGAGTCTTCCAAAATCAAATTTGGCTCCATTGATCATGAATATGAGTATGACAAACAATTGCTCACTAAAATTATTTTATGAAGTATTTGATAATGTTTTTCTCTTATATAGCTAAAAATAGGTGAAATGAAGGCATGAAGGGCTGAAACAAAGTGGAAACATGAGGAATTTGGAGTCTCTTTGACTGAAATAACTGATATACCTAGACACATATATATCTTAGAACATAAAGAACATAAAAAACATAAAGACATAAAGAACATATATATGCTAATTAAAATGAACATAAGTTGAACATACCTTAGAATTTGATATTGCAGTTGACCATTTCTCCAAAATATGGCTTCAAAATCCTCAAATTCTTCTTTTTCACAAGTTTGATTATGAATTCTATATAATTCTAGAATAGGATTAGTGAAATTTATGGAAAAAACAAACATATATCATCAAATTCAATCTATATATCAATGGTAATTAGCTTTGAAACAATATCCCACATGAAACATGAAACTTTCAGTTTAAATAATAAAATTTTCTCTAAAAACATGCAAAATCAGTTCTTCTATGTTGAAAAAACAAAAAAAGGTGGTAGATTGATATAAAAATGATTCTCAATAATTTAAACAACATGAAAAGCATTTTCTTGTCTGATACACTCATGAAAGGCAGGAATAACAGTCGTGTGGGGTCTAAAACACGGATCCTATATGCTTTTTTACCATTTTTCATGCTTTCCAAAATGCGCTCGTGTTATAACGCGAGCGCATTCATGAAAACATAAAGGTTCTTGCATGCAAAAATCCTATATAATACTAGGAGGGCCAAATGTGGTTCGTGAAATAGAACTTTTTAATACTAGGAGGGACAAATGTAACCTTGTATCTACATGAAAGAGTCTCTCTCTCTTCATTTCTCTATCCTATATATAGAGAGGGATCAGGAGACATGGAGAGATAGAGAGGGACATGGACATGGATAGGGAGAGAGCCCGGGGACATCCAGAAAGAGATGGAGAGATAGAGATAGAGTTAAAGAAAGGAAAAAATATAGAAAGAGGGGCAAATAGAGAGATAGAGAGGGATAGGTGGAGATAGAGACATGGAGAGGGAGAGATGGGGATTGAGATAGACAAAGGGGTCTATAGAGGGAGATATAGGGAGATAGATCTAGCAAGGGAGAGATAGATAGGGAAATACAGAGAGAGAGGTAGAGAGGGATATATTAAGAGATAGGGTTATGTAGATAGATAGAGATAGGGAAAGAGATGGAGAGATGTCTAGAGACATAGGGAGAGATATTTCAAGAGATAGAGGAATGGGGAGAGAGCTAGAGAGGTGGAGAGAGAGGTAGCGAGGGATAGATTAAGAGATAGGGATCCATATGTACAGAGAGATAGAGATAGGTATCCCTATTCTCCTCTCTACCTAAACCATAAACCTAACCTCTAAACCTTAACCCCTAACCCCTAAACCCTAAAAATGAGCAACCCTAAACCCCTAACCCCTAAACCATAAAACCTAGAAGCAACCCTAAACCTCTATCTCCCTATCTCTCCCAATCTCTGTTGGTCCCCTCACTCTATCTCTCTCTAAACCCTAACCCCTCACCCCTAAATTCAAGCAACCCTAAACCCCTAACCCCTAACCCCTAACCCCTAAACCCTAAACCCTAAACCCTAAAGTTGAGCATCCCTAAATAATTCCCCTAAACCCTAACCCTACCCTAAACCCTATTTACTTGAGCAACCCTAAACTCATGTAAACCTCAAATAGTGAGGGAGGGAGAGATAGAAAGGTAGAGTTAGATAGAGGGGATCGAAAGAGGGAGCAAGATAGAGAGACAGGGAGAGAGAGATAGAGAGGTAGGTATAGTTAGAGAGAGGGATAGAGGAGTGAGAGATATCTCTCCCAGGCTTGGTCTCCTCTATATCTCCCTATTCTCCTCTCTACCTATACCATAAACCTAAACCTCTAAAGGTTAACCCTTAACCCCTAAACCATAAACCCTAAACCCTAAATAATTCCCCTAAACCCTAACCCATAACCCCTAAACCCTAAAAATGAGTAACCCTAAACCCCTAACCCCTAAACCATAAAACCTGGAAGCAACCCTAAACCTCTATCTCCTTGTCTCTCCCAATCTCTATTGGTCCCTCGCTCTATCTCTCTCTAAACCTTAAACCCTAAACTCGAGCATCCCTAGAAACTCATAAACCTTAAATAATTTACCCCTAAAGTTCTGAGCAACCCTAAACCCATAAACCCTAAATATGCCCCTAAACCTAAGCAACCCTAAACCTCTCTCTCTCCCAAAACCCCTAAACTCTAAATAATACCCCTAAAATCTAACCCCTAAACCATAAACCCAAGCAACCCTAAACCCCTAAACCCTAAATAATTCCACTAAACCCTAAACATAAGCAACCCTAAACTCATAAACTTGACCAACCCTCTCTCTCTCCAAAACAAGAAAACTAGGACTCTCTCTCCTTATCACCCTATCTGTCCCATCTCTCTCCCATCCATCTCCATCCTCTCCCCCTCTTCCTCCCTCTCCTCTCACATGTCAACAAAGAATATGGAAACAGGAAAACTAGGACATGCAAAGAGGGACGAGGATATAAATTGGGATGATGAAATAGAAACAAGATAATTTATGAAATTTCATTAGATGGGAAGAATGATGAGGAGAGGTAGAGAGGGGAGGGAAGTAGAGAGTGAGAGAGAGGATAGGAGGTAGAGATAGGAGAGAAGTAGAGAGTCAGAGAGGACCATAAGAGGTAGATAGGGGAAGGAAGAAGAGAGAGGGTAGGAGGTAGACAGGGGAGGGAAGCAGAGACTGAGAGAGAGGGTAGGAAGTAGAGAAGGGAGGGAAGTAAAAAGTGAGAGAAAGGGTAAGAGGTAGAGAGGGAGGGGGGAGAAGAGAGTGAGAGAGAAGGTAGGAGGTAGAGAGGCGAGGGAAGAAAATACTTAGAAAGAGGGCAGGAGGTAGATAGGAGAGGAGAGTAGAGAGTGAGAGAGAGGATAGAAGGTAGATAGGGGACGGAAGAAGAGAGTGAGAGAGAAGGTAGGAGGTAGAGAGGGGATGTAAGCAGAGACTCAGAGAAAGGGTAGGATGTAGAGAGGGGAGGGAAGTAGAGAGTGAAAGAGATGATAGGAAGTGCAACTGCCCTTGTAGACATGTATGTAAAGTGTGGAAGCATAGACAAGGCATGCCAATTGTATGATGTAACACCTCAAAGAGATGTTCTATAATGGAATGCAATGATCACAAGATATGCAAAAAATGGATTTGTTGAAAAGGCTTTAGCAACTTTCAAGAAAATGCAATTTGCATGTGTATAGCTAGTTATGCTCATCATAACGCGAGCACGTTATAATGTGCTTGTGTTATGCTCAAGGTTCTTTGACATGTTTTTATCAGTTTTTAGCAAAATCTAGAGATAATATGGAGTGTGCTCCCCATCAGGATGGCACTTTTTTCAATGAAAACTCAAAAAAATACCACCATAATCTTAAGTTCTTTGTTAGCTATCTAACCATATAATTTTTTTCACATTTTGAGTACGTTTAGTGTTTCATCTTGAATTTATTTTGTTAGTGTGTCCATTTTTTGTCAAAAACCAGTTTCTAGTATTTTTGACTTTTTTTTTACCATCCATCAAAATTTGAAATAAGTTATATTTTTAGAAACTAGACTCCATTCTACACGAATTCAAAAAAAAATTATTTTTGATTAGTTTTCAAACATTTTTTTTTGGGGGAGAGGCATGCTCAAATTTCTATTTTTCAGGATGTGTCAACT
Source organism: Cunninghamia lanceolata (assembly GCA_027924645.1). NCBI lineage: Eukaryota > Viridiplantae > Streptophyta > Pinopsida > Cupressales > Cupressaceae > Cunninghamia > Cunninghamia lanceolata. The sequence continues at coordinate 20,561,625 of BSBN01000049.1, forward strand.
TTAAAAATTACTAAAAAATCAATTATTCATTAAAAAATTATCAAAAAAATTAGGGATAAACTAAATGATCTTAGCTAATTTCTCACCAGAGCGATTATTGAAATACTAAAAAAAGTTAACATTTTAGGGGGAACACACCAGACGCTATGTTATGTTTTTTTGAGAAAAACATGACCAATTTGTGTGCTTCCCCTTTTTGAACCCCTTAATCTCAACCATTTTTGGAAAAAATTAGTAGTTTAGAAACTAGATTCAGAGTAATACAACTCTTGTTTTTGTTCCATCTTCAAATTTTGAGTGTAGCTATCTTCAATTTCTCATCCAACATCAATGTTTCCTGATTTCAGAAAAAAAGTGGCAACTTAAGATCCCATTTTGGTCCCTCATCTTTATGTACTTACCCCTTGTTTAGTGTGAGTTTCAACTCAGACCCTAGAGTCTGAAATGCATATTATTATTTAGACCTCAAACTCTGAAAAACTCTATTAGCAACAGAAGCTCTATCATACATACCAGATAAATGGCCCCATAAACCCTTTGCGGTCTTCTCCGTTGCAACATTGAACAAGACATTGTTGTTAAGGGAGAGGATGATGGTTGCCTTTGCTTTCTTGTCTAATATGTCCCAATCCCCATCTGAGATATCAGTAGGTTTATTGGACTTCCCCTCTAACATAATTGAGAGGTCTTTTTGAATCAACAAGGCTTCCATCTGTAGCTTCCACATGCCAAATTTCTGGCCCAAGAACTTCTCAATTCTAAACATATCTCCATCCTCCATCTCTTCACAATCTCACCTTCAGCTCTGATACCAATTTTAGAGTATAAAGAACAACAGAAGATTAAACTAAGTAAATAGAACAACAAACAATTAACAAATCAGAAGTAAATATTTGTTGGGTGAATATTTTGTCTTTAGCTAACTAAAGGCAAAATGGTTATATCAACCACAGTGTGATGAGATAAATCTCTCCTCTCAACAAGGGGAGGTTCCCTTTTATTGCCAAATACTAACTAGTAACTATTACAAAATTATTTACAATAAATACTAACTTCAGGGTGATTCTATATCATCCATTTCTCTTTTTTCAGAAATGATGTTTACAATTCTCAATATGAAATTCGACACAAAAGGATAATTAAAACAATGCTAGTATACTTAAACCATGAAGAAACCCACGAAAACACAAAGTTTCTCATTTCTCCTTATGCCAATTGAAAACAAAAGATTTCATAATAGAGTGCAGCCCAAAGTCTTCACTATATTCTGAGAGAAGATAACACGATCACGAACAATAACTTGCAGCTCAAAGTCTTCAAGTTACTTCTCATTCACAAACTTAAATGTAAATTCCAAATATGATATAGTAGCACAAAGTCTACAAAATCAGATTTGAATCACCTTCTGAACACTTGATTTCCACGCTCACAATTCAAACATTCATACAAGATCATGTAATAGAAAGGACATAAAAACAATTCTATAACATTTACAAACTTGCTCAAGACAAAGATTGGATGCCAACTTGCTTCTTGATATTGCTTGAAAATTAATTTACAAAATAAGCTCAAAGTCTCAAATTGCTCTTCAAAATGGCAGTGCTTCGCTTCAATAGACAAAAGATAATAACTACAATAGAGGTGCTCTTTATTTATAGGGAGAGGCCTTGAGAAAATTTAGGAAAAACCTAACTACTTTGTGGTGCAGGGGCACCCCTTCAACAGCCTTCAACAGGATAAATATGCACAAGAGGGAGAAGTATAAGACTTTAATATATTTTTATTTAGACATTTCATGTTACCATGTAGCATTTGTATGTCATTGGCAAATGTAACATTTTATGTTGACATTGTATGTTTTAACATCTCTCTTCCCGAGGCCAGTATTTGGCATCATGGACAACAACAGGCAGTTGGGTTATGTGTAGGATTAAGGCAAATGTGCCGTATTATCTGATGTTTTGTTGTCTTAAGCAAAACAGGCATCGTATGATTAATTAGGGTTTCTACTGTTAACCTTGAAACAAACAAGTTCTCGAAAATAGAGGAGAGGAGGGAACAAAATGGAGAGAGAGGGTCGAAAAGTAGAGAGATTCCATTTTTCTTCTCTAAAAAAATCATCAATTGTAGGTAGCTGAAATGAAGGAATAGAAATTCTGTCACCCTATGTTTTACAACTCTAGATTCTGTGTAAATTCTTAGTGTATCGCATTATTCTCTGTATATCAAATTCATTCCGTATATTATCTGTTTTATTTTTAATTCCTCTGCTGCCAAGATGCATGGTTAAATCCATTCCACTGGTGGATTTCTGTGAAATCAGTGGAATGGACTTGTAAAATAGTTTTCCATTTTTTTTTTGTTTTGTTCTTTTGTTTGATGAGATTGACAAAGTAGAAATTGTGGAATTCGTCGTAGAGGAAGTTGTCGGCGGGAAGTTCAAATGTACATTTGATGTATATACATCAATTGTATGTGGAGATAGTCTGTGAATATATCGCATTTGCATGTGAACAACTTCCTATGTATATACTGTGGAAAATGGTATGTATAAAAGTTTGTTGAGGAAAATTTGTGTTGGTCGCTGAATATACAATCCCTGTATATATCACCAATGTACTTGAGTACATTATGTGTGTATCCTGCAATCGTATGTGAAAATCCATTGCCTGTGTATATCGCCAAAGTATATCAATAGACAATTCTTGTGTCTGGTTAAATTGTCTAAAAAGATACATTTCTTGTGTATATGTCCATTGTATGTTATAGATAGTTTGTGAGTATATCACTATTATATGTGAGTATCAGTTTGTTAGTATACTGCAATTGCATATCGTTGTTGTATGTTGTGAAAGTGCGATGAAAATATACATTTCATAAGATACAAAAGAGTACCGGCTGAGGTGGTAGTTAGTTTGTATGATTGGGTTGCTTGTGGCCTGCGGATACAAGGGATGACCGATAATAGCAGGTGACGAGGACCGGCGATAGGGAGTTGTCAATTGCATGTTCCAATTGTATGTAACAAATGTATGTTGAAACATACAAGGGATCATGATACAAGTGTTAATTGGCTGCAGCAGGTAAGAGCCTTTTCAGTCCACCAGGAAAAGAAAGTCAAAGAATGTATGTCGGAATATACATTAAAACATACATTTCGAAAGATACAATGGGTGTCTGGCTGTGATGGTCAAAATAAATGAAGATGCAATGGGAGACCGGTGGTAGAAGGTCAGGAATTGCATATATAAGCCGAAGTCATCGATGTGACAAGAACCCATTGGGAAAAGTGTTGGGAGTCACAGCGAAGGTAGGGTGTCACCGATAGAAAGCACATCGGCGTAAGAAAAGCATCGGGTGAATGAAATTTTGTGAAGCCGATAGTACATGTTCCAGCTGATCAGGGTGACAACTCAAAATGTCACCGATAGAGAGTTTATCGGAATGAGTCTTATCATCAGAAGATGAGAAGAAAGCTATGCTTATGATAGGAAGTCTAAGCGATAGTGATAAGTCATTGGTGTGAGTGGTGCATCGGTGGGAGAATTCTTGAGTGAACCAATGGTATAAGGTGTGACCGATGTATAGAAGATTTTGGTGAGACATTTGTATGTTCTTGCCGATATAGACTGAATTAACATTGAGTGTGTGTGTCCGTTGTGTACCCGCTTTGCATCACTTTGACTTATTCAAAAATAGGAGTCCTTATTGAGTTGGGACTTCTTATGTTTTTACATGTAATGACATATGAGAAAAGCACATGTAAAAGTGTCCAAAACTAAATGAAAAGTACATATGAAAATATAAAAAATAAACTAAGTCATGACACTTTGCATCAACTTGCATCTCCATTCTTCTTTAGATGAGAATCATACATAGTGAATTCTGCTTGCAACCCATAGCTATCATGACCAGCAATGTTCCTAAAGATTACTTGAGCTCTGATCACTGCATCTTTCACTTTTGTGGTTTCCTTGTCGTGACTAGTCAACTTTGATTTCAAATTATCTAGTGTTAACTGATAATCCAAAATATTACAGTCTAAAGAGGCAACTAAGAAGGATTTGTCTTCAAACTCCCTTTGAATATATTCTTGAACTCTTGAATCATCTCATCACCAAGGAGAAAATGATGATCCTCAGATGTCATCTTGCATGGGAGCTCCTCCAATTTGTGCAAAAGACTAACATTACTTTCTTCGTTGATTTCCTTAGCACTATCCAAGTCCTTGATCAGCTCTTTCAAAACACTACTTTGATAACTTAATGACTTTTGTTTCCACATAAGACTCATAATTTGAAACAATGCTGAGTGATATCAGAGTTCTTATTTTTAGCTTTTTCATCTCAGTCCACTTCTCTAGGCTTTCATCTAGATACTCAATGTCTTGAGAAATACTATCCACCAAGTCATCCAACTCAACTCTAATTTTTTCCATCCTTCTTGTCTTCTCGGCTATACTGGTAAGAAGGGATAATCCTTATTCCTACATTTTATAAAGGTATTCTTCAACAACTCTCCCTTTCACATGAGTCTTCTCTACCCTCTGAATAATAGGATCTTCCACTGTAATTGCCTCTGGTGTGATTGAGTTAGATGTCAAAGTAATTTTTATAACTACTGCTGACAACTATTCTGCCATTGCTTTGTCATGCTCTTTCATCTCCTTCTCATGATCAAATTTCATAAGTAAGGAATTGAGTGTAGATTGGACATCAGCTTTGGCACTTTCATGAGTAATCTTACCAAGCTCAATCCTGGAAATAGAATGGACACTCATGCAAAAATTTTCCATAGTTGAATCTAATGGCGGATGTGCAATTTCCACATATTTATGACCCTTGTCTTCTAGAAGCCGAGAAAGAGTCTTGGGTTTCTTTTGTGTCTTGGCTTTTACTAGCATTAGCTTTCCAAAGTCAAAGTCATTTGGGGAGATGGATTGCTTCTTTCTTTTAGGGGTATATCCTAAAATCCATGGAGGAAGCACTGATGTACTAACATTCAGGTCAGACTGCATTGCTGGTGCAGAAGGAAGTGTGCTCACACTCATGGTAGTAACAATGGGAGGAGTATTTGTAAACACTGCACCTAATACATCCACATTGGCAACTTGCTCAGTACCTAAAACAAACTGTTCAAAAATTGTGGAGTCACCTATGTCGTAAGAGGGTGAAGACAAACTAGGAATTGATCCTGAAGAATGAAGAACATTATCAAAAGTCACATTAGGATTATCAAAGATTGTTCTTCAGGATGACGGGGACTCAGATGACTGAATATCAATGGGTGAAGTTGGGGTTGTAGGAGGAACAGGTAAAGAAACTGAAACAGATATATTAGGTTGAGGAGAAAGGATTTCAGTTTCTTGTGACACATTTCTTTGCAGAGACATAGATGTGTCATGTAGATTCTCTTGACCATCTCCTTCTTCTATTCTCAAGTCATCCCAAATATCCTCTATCATCGGCTCATGAAACTGAGACTTTCTCCTGATCTTATCCTTCACTCCCCAATAATCAAAATTGGGTCTCCTTTTGAATTGTTTCATAGTAACCATCTACATTTCAATTTCCATTGCCTTGGCTTTAGCAGTAATTGCAACAGAGTACCTACCAATCTCAACAGGAAACCTAAATCTGGGCTTCTTTACCTCCATTTGTTTGTTATGAATGACAATCATTTGCCCACACAACTCCATCAGAACAATTCTGATAGAAGGGAACTTAGGCAACATGTAGGGATAACCCTGAAAACAGCCAACTCTTAGATATGTGAAAGTTGGGAACTGAAGAAACAAGCAACCAAAACCATTCACCACTGCCCGTGCTTCATTTGAAATTCTCTTATGCTCCAACTGGGGGTCAAAGAAGCATAAGAAAACAATAAAGAAGGCATCATTCACCCTTCTAAAATGATGAATTGAGCCTTTCAAAGTGAGTTGAGGATAATACTAATAAATCGGTACAACCCTCCTGTCTCCATCAGATGTTAAACCTGGGAAGTTCCTCATTGAAGCTGCTATATACAAAAGGTATGAAGTCATGTAGAACATGAAAGTAGTTGATACCTTAATTAGTTGCCCATGAAGAGCATTACTAACCTGTTCTCCCCAGAATATATTCTTCTTACCTTGAAGTATGATCTTGATGATGGGTACATCCAATCATGGAAAGTTGAAGATGAAGATAGACCTCTAACTCTACTGAGAAGAGTTATTAGATCACTTACTTCCTCCACAAAGTCACTCCTGGGAAAACTCCTGGGCCATCTAAACAAATTTGGTTTAGTGGTCGTGAGCCATTTAGTATTGATAATTTTTTTTCCTTTGCAACATCTTTATCATATTCACACTGAGCAATACCAAAATCCAGTTCTACAACATTTTCAGCTCTTGAAGACATGAACACCTTATCTATAAATTCTGCATCAAGCCTCATGATCACATTGCCGTGGGCATTGTTGGTTTTTCTTCTGAATCAGCATTAGGGTTTGCCAGTTCTAATGCACAGGCAGATTCAACCAACTAAATACAGGAGGTTGCGTGAGCTCCTCCCCTTCACTTCTGGTTCTGCTGCACCAAGGGGGGTGTCCCTATTTGATAAAAGTATGACCTTGACTAGCTCAATGACAGAAAGATATAACTTGACAGCAACAGGCAGAATACTCTCACGTAAGGACCAAGATTTGTATAACAAATCACAAGGTTGGCAACACTCTTGGACATATATGTCTGGTTGGGTATGAGAGTACGCAGGGATCCTAATCCTACTCCTACAACTAACAGGTGGAAGGATGAAATGGTTTGATTTGATTTTTGGATGCAAAGCTGGACATGGTATATAACCTCAACACAGAGCTAGATTGGTGCCTATCCAGGGCTTGGAGTCGGTAGACATACACCTGTGAATGATCAGCATGAACAACTAAAACTAGATTTCAAGGGGATATACATGATATCTGCCTTACAGATATCTCCCAATACAGAGTGTTATGCTGTCTATACTTATGGCATCCCTATTGCAGTATACCCTTCCTAATATTTAATCTAAAAATAGTTTAATCTACCCCTTGAGCAGAAGTTAAAAGATTAAACATTCAACACAGGAATTCTATGTTCTAGAATCTCAAACATTCCTTGAATGCCTGGACTCAAAAGAAAGATACATGCAAAACTAGAGACAGAATCAGCATAACACATGCAAACATAGCATTATTCATATAAAATTGACCATGAAATCAGTGGATTCATTCACAAACGTACAACATGAGATACATAAACTTGCAAGTTTTGCTACACAGAGCAACCAAAACCAGTTGTATCTTATTACAGAGCCAAAATGTCCAGTTTTCAACAATAAAAATGGTAACACAGTCTGCCTATATTGGCCAGAAAGTGTACCTGCAACAATTAATTACATGGTCAAAAATCAAAAATCTGCCAGATACATCCATCAGAGGGAATGGCGCTCAGAAGCCATCAATGCAGCAGACAAGGGAGGCCTCGATCCTTGCGCCGCCATCTGGGAGTCTTCATTCACAATCAGGCAGTTTAATCACTTGTACCATCGCCCATACTCCTGCTACAGTCGCCATTAATGGCCCAACAACCCGCAACCATCGAGAAAACTATCGCTGCGTTCAAATGGAAGTTTCCCGCCAAAACGCCCTCTTTGCAGGCCCAAACTACACAGGGGAATAATCCCACATGCACGGTACCGAGACCACACTAGCACTTTATAAACATAGCTGCATACATAATAGGTGTCAAGCGTTTTGCCGCGCTCAACACACGACCCTTCACCAAAAGCCCATCGGCCAAATCTACACCATCGGCTTGCCCCAAAAACCTCTCGCCGATCTCAATTGTCTCACCGACGACACCTCCGCAAGCCTACAAATTCCATATCGGCCAGAGAAGAACCATCGGCCAACTCCACAAAACTCATCCCGACATCAATAGTCTGGCCGATGACCACAAACTACAGTCTGCACCCCCGTCGGCGTGACTCCCTCCATCGGAGCATCCAAAAATCCTCTGACCCCTCATCGGCCAAAGACTGACCATCAGGCTAACTCTCCAGACTCCCACCGACAATACGAGTCTCCCCGATGGCCACCAAAACATACTTCATCGGCCAGACAACAACCGTCGGGCTAGCCCAAAATTCCCTCGCCGACATACTAAGTCATGTCAAAGACCATACACAACACTTCCCTTCATCGGCCAAAGATTAGTCTATCGGCCAACCATTTCACCGTTCACCCGACAATACAACCCATGTCGATAGACCCTGGCTCTTCCCCTTCCGTCGGTGTAACACACACCATCGGAGCATCCAAAAAGCTTCCTGCCGATCTCAAAGGTCACGCTGATGACATCTTCGCCAGCCACACACTGCTCCTCCATCGGCCAAACTCCTTACATCAGCGGGCCACAAATTTGCTTCGTCGACAGCCAAACACATGCCGATGGACATCCATCAGCCAGACCAAAACAATCAAAGCACTCAAGAAATCTTTCGCCGATGAGGCCGATCACTCCGATAAGACCAAAAACGTAAAGCGCTGAACTGTTGAACTGTTGAACCACGAACTGGTTCAACCGAGAAGTTCAATGTCAAACGGAGCACTTCAAAAAGAACATTCGCCGAACACAAACACAAAGCCTCGAACCGTTGAACCCTAAACCAAAAGGGTTCAACACTAGGGTTCAACGCAATGGTTTAATCATAATGTGAGCACTCAAAAAGAAGTTTTGCCGATAGAGAAAGTCACAGCGATGAACAAGGAAACTTAGGGCCCAAAAAGAAAAAACCCTCCAACATCTACGCTTAGATCCAGACCAAAATTAGTGCCAACAGGCATCTATTGTTGTCTTGTTGTCTTTATTGTAGAAATGAGCAACTTGGAGAACAAACTTCGTATTATGTGCAGCAACATGGAATGAAGCCACCAGATGAATATTGCTTTTGACAATCTTCTACATATAAGGACTAGGTTTATCTAACTTTGTTCTCTCCAAAAATTTAGCCATATCCACATGACCAATTTTAGTATCCCTTATCTCATCCACATTGGAAATGACTAATGTGATAGGAAAAACACCCTGATACTTGTACTTCATCACTTTGGCTTTCTTTGGAGATGGGTCAGTCATTTGAAAAGAAGGATCCTTTGAATGGATTGAAGACCTTGGCAGCTTGTAGGAGAAACTGTAACAAAAAGTCATGATCTTGTAGTTATGGGAAAAATAGGCAATTTTGGGAAACTACATGTTGATGATCATGATCAGAGGAGTGAGCTTGATAGGGCTAAAGAGCAAGCAAGTCGAAAAAATGGATGAAAGCGGGCTCAGGATAGCGATTTGGAAAATTCCCAAGAGTTAGAAATTTTTTGAAGAGTGTATGCACGAGTGACAATTTTTGCAACCCTTGCATGCTAGGGGAAATACTAGTGTCAGGGCAGCAAAAATTGCCACTCCTACATGTAGGAGATAAAACTTTGGCAGATGTATAAGCGGTGAATTTTACCACTTTTGCACTTAGGGGATAAAACTTGGTCGTATGTCAGAGCAACAAATTCCACCACTTTTGCACTTTGAAGGTTCAAACAAAGGTTGATGTTTGAGCGGCGATTTATACCACCTTTGCATAAAACCTCAAATTGTTACAAACTCATGTAGGGGTGGTGATTTTTGCCACCCTTACACTTAGGGTAGATCACACAAAAGAAAGGTATAGATGACAATTTCTACCGCCAATGTACGATGAAAACATAGACATGTATGGGTGGCAAAAATTGCTACCTGTACACGTTAAGGGAAAGAATTCAGAAGTCATAATCATCACCTAAACCAGTCTACTAGGGTTTATATGTAAATGGTAAAAATTGCCATTGATGTCTAAACACATACACAATAAAACAAACAAACAAAGACTGAAGAAAAGACTAACACGAAGCCCTAAACAAAACGTCATTCAAAAATAAAAGAAAACAAAGAAACAACAGAAAGCAATATGCCTAACAAGGTAAAAAAACAATTTTGGAAAGAGAAGAATAAAACAAAAACACAGAGAAAAACTTACCTCACAAAAATGACCATGACTTGACCCTTGCAACAAGCCTTAAATCTGAAAACCGCGCACCCATAAATGATAGAGATGATTGCTAGGGTTTCAGATGAGCCGGTATAGGTAGGAGAGATAGGCAAGAGTTAAAATGATAACTAAAAGCAAATTAAACATATATAAATGTCGAATTAAAACTCACACAAAGTGCATTAATTACACTTGACATGAACTTAAGTTGCATGGGTGGCGATTTTTGCCCCCCTGCACTTAAGACTAAACATGTCATGGCGGCAAATTTTATCACTCCAACACAAAAGGCAACAATGAAATGCGTGGGCAGTGAAAATTGCCACCCTTGCATCTAAGACAAAAACATGCACTGGTGGCGAAATCTGCCGCCCCTACATGTAAACAAAAATTTCTCTAACTCCCATAAATTGCGAAAATGAGTTTTATAACTTACGTGAATTTTGAGAAATCAAAATGAGAAGATACTCGAATAGATCCTTAGGAACAAGAGGACTACGTAGGAGGACAAGATGACTTGCCTCGATTTGTGAACTTAGAGTGTAAGCTATGAAACAGACAAGTTTCATAGGGGTCATCCTACAAAATGTGCACAGCTAATTTTGAGGACAACAACTAGCTCTAACTAGGGATCTTCCTTCAATCATTCTTTGAAATGATCAAAGGGAGAAGAATCCAGTCTCTATGTGCCTTCATCCATGCCATTGGGCCATAGAGTCAAGTGAACAAAAAGAAAGACACAAAAGACTAAAAATGAAAAAGAAAAACACAAACTATACAAATATACAAGTGAACTTATCTCACACTTCATGGATTGAAATGCTTGAGATGTTGTGCACTATGAGGTAGCAGGAACAGTGTTCCATCTTGATACTCCAGCAAGAAACTATTCTCACCACAAAGTTGGTGAATGACAAACGGGCCTCTCCATAAGGAATCAAATTTCCCATGCATTCCTTTTGGCTCTCTCCTCTTGTCCTATAACAAGACTTGATCCCCAACTTGAAATTCTCTGGCCTTCTCCTTCTTGTCAAAAAGCCTCTTAACCTGACTTTGATGCTTAGCAATACGGTCTACCACCATAGCTCACTGCTCTTCAAGTTTAGAAAGGTACATTATTTGTTTATCAATAGAACTTTCAAAAGTTCTATCTTCCATTGCTTTTGCCAACTTCAAAGTTGGCAATTCCAAGGTGATTGGTATCTCCGAATTCAAACCATATAATAGCTGAAATGGTGACATGCCAATTGCCCTTTTTAGAGTAATTCTATCTGCCCATAAAGCATCAAACAATGCCTTATGCCATGTTCTTTGATTATCCTCCACCAGTTTCATGATAATAGTAACTAGATTCTTATTGCTAGATTTAGCTTGACCATTCCCTTGTGAATAATAGTCAGATGAATGTGAAAGAATAATCCCATATTTAAAGTAAAAACTAGTGATCTCATTTGAAGAAAAACATGTAGCATTATCTACTACAATCTTGTTTGGAACTCCAAACCAGGAAATGATATTCTCCTTGTGGAAATTGCACACCACTTGAGAAGTAGCATGCTGAATCGGAATAGCCTCCACCCACTTGGTGAAATAATCTATTGCAGTAAGAACGTAACTATGTCCTGCACTCGATGATGGATTCACAACACCAATGAAGTCAATGCCCCATTGTTGAAATGGTTCTTCAATCACAACTAGTTTTAGTGATAATGTAGCTAACTTAGGCTTTCCCACAAACTGCTGGCAAAGTTCACATCTATGTACCCAGTTGTACATATCTTGAAATAATGTGGGCCAATAATACCTAGCCCACAAAATTTTATGAGTTGTTATAGGTGCAGAAAAATGTCCTCCACATGCTAAATTGTGAAAAGACTCCAAAAGTTTGCTTTGTTGTGCTTTATCCACACAATGAAGAAAAACTCCATCAAGACTTCTTTAATACAAACCATTATCCCATAAGACATAGTTTGTAGCCTTAAGATTGATAGTTTGCTTCTCTTTATAAGACATACATGAGAAGGGCACTCACCATATGTGAGAAAATAAGTGATATTAGAATACCACTCATCGGTTGTAGTAACAAAGAGAACAGTTGGAACATCTTCAACCTCTACCTCTTCATCACCTATTTCTTTTGGGACATTATCAGCAATCAACTGACACAAATATTTCCCTTGCACAAGCTTGGTGGGTTTGATATCAAGATCAAATTCTTGAATTTTGGAAATCCAATTGCCCCTCTTAGTTCCAAACTCTTGTTGAGTTAGGATTGATTTCACTGCTGTATTTGGTACCAAAACAACAGTATGCGAATTCAAAATGTAAAACCTGAAATGTTTCACAACTTTGACTACAGTGTAAGCATGCTTCTCCATATTTGAGTACTTAAGTTCATGAGCTTTCAGTGGATAACTCATGAATAAAATCAGAGATTCCACACTCTCCCCATTCTGCTGAACCAGAATCCCTGACAGTGTATGCTCTAAAGCATAACTATACATTATGAAATCTTTAGTATAATCAAAACAAACCAAAATTGAAGCATGGGCTATAGCTCTTTTAATGTCCTCAAAAGTTGATTTACCTTCCGCTCTCCAATGGAAAGTGGTCTTACCTTTCATCATATTAACAATATGATGAGTTTTCTCTGTGAATTCTGGAATGAATCTTCACAAGAAATTCACCTTCCCGAAGAAAGAATGAACATCTTTCTTACTTGCAAGCAAAGTAAGACTTTGGATAGATCTGACTCTCTCAAAGTCAATTTTAGTACCTTCTTTGGACACAATGTGACCAAGAAGCTTACCTTATGTAACCCAAAAAATGGATTTCTTAGGATTAAGAGAAATACCATTTTGACAGCATCGTTCCAAAACTTGCCATAAGTGGTAAGCATGATCTTGACGCTCCTTGGAGAAGACCATCAAATCATGAAGATAAACCACAATAAACTTACCCATTTCATCTTTGAATGCTATGTACATTGCTCTCTGGAATGTAGTGCCAGCATTGATCAACCCAAACGACATCCTGTGGTAGGCAAATGTGCCCCATGGAGTTGTGAAAGTAGTCTTTTATTGATCCACTTCACTAACCTCTACTTGATTGTAACTCAAAAAGTCATCCAACATAGACAACATCTCTGAACTGGTTACAATTTGTAACACTTGATCTATTATGGGTAGAGGGTAGTTATCTTTCAAAGAAGATTGATTTAGATTTCTAAAATTTACATAAATATGGATTTCTCTGTTCTTCTTCCTTACAGGTACAATATTTGCAATCCAAGTGGAATGATGGATAGGGAAAATTATCCTAGCATTCAACATTTTTTTAATTTCAGCAAGGATTGTACCTAATATTTTTGGATTGTACTGCTTTTGCTTCTGCTTGTGAGGCAATGATCCCACCTTGAGAGGAATCTCATGTTGGATCTCTTGTGGTCAAATAGACTTCAAGTCATCATATGAATATGCAAGCACATCTATATAATGGCATATAAGTGTTGTGAAATTAAACTTTTCATCTTTAGTGTAGGATTTCCCAATATTAACCATCTTAGGATCCACTTCTGTGTTCAAGTTCACTTGTTCAAATTCCATTAACGAACTTGAACCAAGTTGTTGTTGTTGTTTGATATATCGATCATGCTTGTTGAATAACTTTTCAAGAGAAACCAAACCTTTCAGAATTTTATTCCCTTTTAACTAGATAAATTCTTCACTAGTCTGTGAATCTACTTCGAAAACATATTCTTGAGGTGCAGAATTACTCCCTTCAAAGTAGAGTTCATCAAAGCTATCTGTCTTCTTTGAGAAAGCTATGATATGATTTTCACCATTGAAGACTTGCCAATGGTCAACATTATCAGGTACACTTGGTTGGAAGACCGACTCAATTGTGTACTTGTCACCTTTAAAATCCTTGTGAGGGACCATAAGGGTGCCAGAGACAGCTAATGAATCAGCACGATCATTAAACTCTCTTGGTACCATGGAGATGTCAAAAGCATCAAAACCTTCAATGCATGCCAGACACAATTGTGGTAATGTCTTAGCCTTTCATTCTTGGTTTGGTAAATATTCCTTACCTGACAAACAACAAGCTCTACATCACCTTGTGCATGAAGATTTTTTATCTGTTTAATACAAGTAGCCTCCATTCCGAGTAACAATGACTTGTATTCAACAGTATTATTGGTATTGTCAAACTATAGCTTATAGGAGAAAGGAAAAATATCACCTTGAGGAGCTATTAGAACTATTCCAGCGCTAGGTCCAGTGCAAGAATAGCTACCATCAAACTCTAAAATCCAAATATCATTTGAATTTCTAACTTTGATATTTTTATGATGAGCAGACTCTTCACTAGAATAAGAAGAAGAATGCTCTATCACCATACTCTCGTCTAAACTTTCATTTGAATTTTCTTCTGAGTCTTCATTTGAAATATCTAAAATTTCATCTGACAAACAAGAAGTGTTTTTAGTGGTCAAGAAATAATTACCCATCCTTGAAGACTCAAATAAAATATGAGCTTTTGGATCTTTAGATTTAGTAACAATATATTTTGCTTCCCTTTCAGGAAGCAAGTTTTTCATGAGACCTTTGACAGGTATCCTTGCCTCAGATAAATCCATATTGAGCTCTCCTCCTACATCCTTGCAGAAGTTTCGTCCCATTAAAATACCATATGAAGTCGGGACATCTGCAACTAGAACAATCATCTTTATTCTCTTCTTCAGAAAAGCTGCGGATGCAAATTGTGCATCCTTAATCTGGCCTAACAAAGGCACTTGTTTATTTTCCATTGAAAAGCACCTTCCAAAGGTCTTTGTCAAAGTCAGTCTGAGAGCATCTACCACCTTGGCAGGCATGACATTGTCGGAAGCTCCTGAGTTTATGATACATTTACTCAATTTATGACCATTAACTAACAGAGAAACATAAAAGGGTTAAATTTTCCCTGAAGCAACAAGAGGAGTGGTAACTAGGTTGTTTTGGGTAGACCTATTCTTTGAAGAGTCATGAGCAGTTTTAGAAGTATCTTGCCCTATAGAGGCAGTCTTATTCTTAATAAATTTGGCTAACCTTTCAAATTGATCAGGGTTAGCTTGCAAATATTCTTCCTTAGACATCTGGATTATAGTTTTCCTAGCATGGTCACTTATGTCAAAGAGATTAAATGAATTAGACATAGAGGTGTGAAATCCTTCATTCTAGGGTTTAATTAGGGAAGTACTATTCTAAGGAATAGCAATAGAAGAAGTAGGATTGTTAGAAGAACTTACTTGTTTGCTGGCAGCCGGATCCCTTGATTGAAAAGGAAATGGAGTTCCTCATTTGGCAATTGAGATCATAGGTTGAGGATCTTCTCTTGACTTTCCTTTATCAGCCACTTGCTAGTTTGACTGATTCTGAGATTTGGTGAAAACAACATACGCTCCACCGTATACATATTCTTCTCTTTCTGCTTCATCTTGATAATTCAGGAACCCAATAGTAGAGTCGCCAGCCAATTCCTCTTCTACTTCCATAAAGAGATTGGCACCATTTTCCTGATCCAAGTCAGGCTATAGAAAATTTTCATGTTTAGCTTCATAGTAGCCAACCGCTAAGTTGATCAACGGTGCTTCAATGGCTAGCTTCCCTTGTGTTGGCGGAAGCCTATTTTTCCCTTGGTTTCTCATGGCATTGCCTTGATATGAAGTATTATGGAATGTCTTTCTTGGTATGTCCTAATAAGGAGTGGACATATTTTAGGACATTTGCTTTTTCAAAGCCAGCAACTCATTGGCTAACTTCTGCACCATAGGATCTATGTCTACTTCAGGAGTGAAGGATAAGATCAGGAGAAAGTCTCAATTTCATGAGCTGATGGTAGAGGATATTTGGGAAGACTTGAGAACAGAAGAAGGAGATGGTCAGGAGAATCTACATGACACATCTATGTCTGTGCAAAGATAAGATCATGACCTAATTTGATCTGAGCAAAAAACATAGTAGAACTATTTGTTATATCATGACCATGATCTTAAATCGTCAAAAAACTTGACCAGAACCTGATCTGAACAAATTCCGTGAATGGTCCATCATGAGATTTAGAGATCAAACAATTTAAGTTATCTATTCTATACTATCTTGGAAAAGAGAGAAATTTTAAGGGATCCAAATGTCAAGTAAAATCAATTGTTGGGCTTCTGTAGGGATGCGGAATCAAGCAAAAGCTCTTGGGCTTATTTCTCTGCTCTAACCACACATACTCTTCACTATCTCCGTCCTCATTACCTATCGACCATTAACAACCATCACATCCCCAGAACTATCATAGACACTCTTGCTAACATTTGCTTCAACAGGAAAAGAACGAAGGAAAAAATGGCGTAGGTGTTCTCACCAGGAAGGTCTGGATAAGGATATTGATGATAGTAAGAGGGTTCCCCTGAATAAGGTGGAGAAAGAACATCCAGCACAGCACAAGATGTCAGTACTGTGAATGAATGAATGTTGCCTCCGCTTTTTGGGTATAATACCGATGCCTCACACAGGGCTCTGAAATCACCATCCACCTTTAGAGCTGCTAAGTTCACTGCAACGACAACATCATGAAATTAAAGTTGATCAATTTAAAATAACTGGGTGATTTTATATTTTCAATATGTTTACACAAGTTTCAACACCCAGGTTAGTATAGGAGAACACCATTCAGATTATCTTATGATTGGAATGCTTTAGTCAAAATTTATGCAGAAAAACACAATTCACTGATCAACAAGAGCCCTTACAGTCGAGTGGGAAAGGATGTTTGAAGGTAACTACGGGCTGAGGAGCAAGCCAATCATAAGCCTTGATATACATGGAACATGGAACCGTATAAAATTTTACAAATGTTAAGAAAAGTAAGATTGTCTAGGAAAAAACAAGTGTTTTATAGAGTTTTCCACAATAGAAAGTTAGGTTTTTTCTAGAGTTTTCCATAAAACTAGAAAAATCTATAATGCAATCTAGAAATAGAATATCCCAGCTTTTTAAAATTAAAATATAGAATTATTTAAAAAGATGGAAGCTTCCAGGCTTCAAGTTTTTGTAATTATATATATGATTGTACAAAGCTATTGGACAC
The DNA here is from genome assembly GCA_027924645.1 of Cunninghamia lanceolata. Classification (NCBI taxonomy): domain Eukaryota; kingdom Viridiplantae; phylum Streptophyta; class Pinopsida; order Cupressales; family Cupressaceae; genus Cunninghamia; species Cunninghamia lanceolata. The sequence goes on from BSBN01000049.1 coordinate 20,578,847, forward strand.
ACATTTTGATGAAATATAATTCAAATTAGATAAATATATATCTTGTTTTTTATCTCTATTTTGCCCTATTTTTTCATCTACTTATTATTGCTGTTATGTTTTTATTATTGGGCCTGTTCTCACATGGTATCAGAGCCAAGTTCAGCTAGAATTTTTTTTTCTAGGTTTAGCTAGAGATTCAGCTAGAGGTTGAGGTAGAAATATATTGTTGGAAGTGATTTGCTTGTAGGGCTGATATAATATTTGTTTGAAGGCTGATTTTTTTGGCTAACATGGGCTCTAGAAATGAAGTGTTGCCAATATTTGATGGAAGTGGTTTTACAGATTGGAAGATTGTAGTCAAGAATGCTTGAGAGAAAAGGCCTCTATGGAGGATAGTGAATATAGAAATTGGAGAACCCCAAAGTGAAAAAGAAAAAGAGCTATGGAAATGCAAGTTGGAACAAGCTAGAGGTATTATTGGTAAAGTTTTAAGCCCCAATCTCAATAGAAGATTTGTTGATATTGATAATCCAATAGAGTTATGGGAGAGTTTGGAAAAAGATTATAAAGATGCAGATATTGCTAGCATGTTTAGTATAGAAGAAAAATTGGTGAATTTAGATCCATCTGATTTTGAAAAAATGACTGATTACTTCAATAAAGTGACCCTTTTAAATGCTCAGCTGAAGAAAATAGATGTTGAATATGCAAAAAAAGATTTTTAGTTGATTGTAATGGTTGGAAGTAAGCTTCCCCAGCCATACAAGGTATTTAAGGAATCAAGGAAAAGGGTTCTTCAACTAAATCCCAATACCCCCTAGCAAACTTTTGATCAATTTTGTAAGTTTATTTTAGATGAAGAGGTTCAGCTTATTAAAGAAGGATATATTAAGAAAAATCATGCATATGCAACTAAGAGTAAATTTTCTAGATATGATGGAAAGAAGAATTGGAAAGGAAATTATAAATTTTAAAATAATGATGGTTCTAACCATTTTTCTAGAAATGATGGTGCAGAAAAGTAAGTTGGAAAAAAATCCATTATTTACAGGTATTGTGGAGGTGAGAATCAAATGGATAAATTTTGTTTGAAGAAGAGGGACAATGAAAGGCAGCAATACAAGCCCAAACAAAAAAGGATCAAGGATGGCAAGAAGGATAGGCATAGCTTCGTAGCCAGCTCTCTAAAAAGGCAAAAGAAATCAAATAAGGAGGTAATTGTTAGACCTGAAAGTAGTGTTAAGGGGGGATACTTTGCTTTAGATTCTAATAAAAAATAGATTTTAGATTCAGGGGCATCATATCACATGATTGAGGATAGATCTTTGTTTATTGATTTTTATGAAGGGAAGAATTCAAATCAAGAAATTACTATTGGCAATAAAATGAGACTTCCAGTTTTAAGAACAAGGACTATTAATGTAACAAATAGGTCTTTGAAAAATGTTTTGCTGGTTGAAGGATTAGGGGTGAATCTTATTTCGGTATATAAAATTGCCCAAGTTGGATATAAGTTTGTTGTCACTGCTGATCAAGTTATTGTTAGAGATAGAAAAGACCCAAGCAATATAATTTCTATTGGTAGAGTTGATCATAAAGAGAGTCTATTTAAATTTGTGGGTTTTGTTGATAATAAATACACACTCTCTCATGCTTTTATTGCTCAGACTGATGATATGTCAAAAATTTGGCATGCTAGACTTTGACATATAAATTATAGAAAATTACAAGACATGGTTAGAATGGATATGGTTAGAGGATTAAAAAAAATTTAGCTTCTGAAGGCGTGTGTGAAGGATGTGTGTTAGGAAAACATCATCTAGATCCTTTTGATTCAAGCAAAGCATGGAGAGCTAATTATCTGTTGCAGCTCATTCATAGTGATCTATGTGAACCAGGGTATCCTTCACTTTCAGGTGTCAGGTACCTTCTCACTTTTATTCATGATTATAGCAGGAGAGTATGGGTTTATTTTTTGAAAAGAAAAAATGAAGTATTTGAAGTTTTTCAAAAGTTTAAGGCATTAGTTGAAAATCAAAGTGGAAAAAGAATTAAGTGTTTAAGGACGGATAATAGGGGTGAATATTGCAATTATACATTTGAATCATTTTGTGAAAATTGTGGTATTAAGGTGCAAAGAATAATTCCTTATACTCCTCAACAAAATGGGGTGGCTCAATGAATCAATATAATTCTTTTAGAAATGGCTCATTATATGTTGCATTTTAAAAGTTTGCATAACAAATTTTGGGGTTTGGTTGTTTCTTGTGCTGCATATATTGTGAATAGAATCCCCACTAAAGCCCTTACAAATATCACCCCTGAAAAAACATAGAGTGGTAGAAAGCCTCACATTGGGTATTTTAAAGTATTTGGGCGTACTTCTTGGGCACACATTCCTGATGAAAAGAGGGAAAAGTTAGAACCAAAGAGTCATAAGTGTTTGTTTGTGAGTTATAGTGAAGAATCAAGGGCTTACATGTTATATGATTTGACAACAAAAAAGGTTTTTGTTAGAAAAGATGTAAAGTTTGATGAGTATTCACAACTTACATCCACTTCCTCTCAATCTACAACAACAAATGCTTATCATTTTTCTGATATTTTAGAAAGAAATGGAGCCAATATTGATGAGGATGAGGTGCTATAAATGATGATAATACTATTGAAAATAAAACTACTAATGCTTGTAATCAGCCATTTTCTGCAGGTAGTGATGATGAAGAAGATAACATTTCAGCTAGATAAAAGACAAGGAGTGTTGAAGAAATATATAGACAAGGATCAAAGATCCAAGGAAGGAATGGTAGTGCTCTCATAGCCAAAATATTACAAGTAAATAACCCAATCTCATATGAGCAAGCTAGAGGAAAGAAAGAATGGGAGCAAGCCATGAAAGAGGAATATGATGCATTGTTAAAGAATGAAACTTGGGAACTTGTGCCCTGGCCCAAAGGTAAGAATGTTATTGGTTGCAAATGGGTTTATAAAACAAAATTTAAATAAGGTGGTGCTGTAGAAAAATTTAAAGTTAAGATTAGTTGCTAAGGGATTCAATCAAAAAGAGGGTGTTGATTATGAAGAAACATTTGCTCCTATCATTAAAATGAACATAGTTAGAATTATTCTTTCTTTGATTGCAAGTCTTGGATGGCATATCCATCAAATGGATGTTAAAAATGCTTTCTTAAATGAAGATTTATATGAAGAAATATATATGGATCAACCACCAGGTTTTGTAGATCAGCAACATCTTAATCTTGTTTGCAGATTAGAGAGGTCACTTTATGGTCTTAAACAAGTACCACGAGCATGGAATGAGAAGATTGACAGGTATTTTCAGCTTCATGGATTTTAAAGATGTAAGCCAGATCCAAATCTTTATGTGAAGAAAGTTCAAGATGAGATCATTCTTGTTGCAATTTATGTAGATAATTTACTCATTACTGGACCGAATATTGGCCTAATCAATGATTTAAAATCAGATCTTAAGCAGACATTTCATATGATTGATTTAGGTAAACTAAACTATTTTCTTGGATTACAAGTTTGTAGATTACATGATGGATTGTTCATCTCACAATCAAAATATGCTTTGGACCTTTTAGAAAAGTTTCACATGCTTGAATGCAAGCCAGCATCTACCCCATTTCAATCTGGAGTCAAGCTTACTAAAGAATGTACTTCCAAGAATGTAGATGCCACTTTATATAGACAGCTTGTTGGTAGCTTAGTTTATCTAACTCATACTCGACCAGATATTTGTTTTGCAGTCAATATTGTATCTAGATTTATGCAGGCACCTAAAGAAAGTCATTGGTTGGCTGCTAAGAGAATTTTACATTGAACCATACCCTTTGGCATCTTCTATGACTATAAATCTTCAATTTCTTTGGTCGGATTTACTAATTCAGCTTGGGGTGGCAATATAGATGATAGGACATCTACTGGTGGTTATGTTTTCAATCTTGGATCAGGCCCTATTACATGGAGCAGTAAGAAACAAACAACTACATCATTATCTTCATGTGAAGCAGAATATAGAGCAACAAAAGAAGCAGGCAAGGATGCAGTTTGGATTCAGAATCTTCTATTTGAGCTTGGCTTTCTGCAAAGTTCAGCTAGCACTATGTATTGTGACAATCAAAGTACCATACAGGTTGCCAACAATCTAGTTTTTCATGCTAAAACAAAGCATATTGAGATTGATGTTCACTACATTCAGGATCTTGTTCAAACATCTATTGTCAATCTTCAATTTTGTCCAAGTGAAGAACAAGTAACTGATATATTCACTAACCGTATAACTGAAGCCACATTCTTAAAATTAAGAGGAATGCTTGATATGTTAGAGGTGAACATTAAGGGGGGACAGTAGTATAATGTTCTCCTCTCCTTTGTATTTCCCCTCTCTTTTGTATTTTCTTTGTATTATTCTAGCCAATCTTAAGAAGGGATGTTAAGGAAAGTAAGATTGTCTAAGAAAAAACAAGTGTTTTCTAGAGTTTTCCACAATAGAAAGTTAAGCTTTTTCTGGAGTTTTCCATAAAACTAGAAAAATCTATAATGTAATCTAGAAATAGAACATTTCAGCTTTTTAGAATTAAAATATAGAATTATCTAGAAAGATGGAAGCTTCCAGGCTTCAAGTTTTTGTAATTATATATAGGATTGTACAAAGCTATTGGACACGACATCTTGGATGAAATATAATTCAAGTTAGATAAATATATATCTTGTTTTTTTTATCTCTATTTAACCCTATTTTTTCATCTGCTTATTATTGCTATTATGTTTTTATTATTGGGCATGTTCTCACAACTAAACACAATCATCCGAGCATGATCATGTAGTGGAATAATAGCTGAAGTTGGAAGGAAAAATATCCCTATCTGCACATCCAAAGTTTTTAAGTAGTTTGTTTTGCTCTCACCAATCATACTTGTAATAGGGTGTTATGACATTAATTTTGATTGTTTACTTACCGAGAAAGTGGAACATTCATGTATGAGAATGTATGTGAGAGGAGGTATCTGTCTTGGTCAAATAGAAGCTACAGCTCCAGAACGTCTGTGCTGTCTTGGTCTTCTGGTGGGTCCCAAAGTAGAGGAGTTGCTAAGCTGCCCTATTTCTGTTATTTCACTTTCCTCAAGCCCAAAGTCTGTAGCTCTTATTGTGTCTGTATCACTCACAATCATACAACTTTTTCAACCCCTTTTTATTTTGAGTCTTTAACACTAAAACTCTACAAAAATAGGCTTGGAATTTCAAATTAACCTTGCCTGTAAAAACAAATTTAGACAACGTGAGAAAGCGTCTGGTCCAGATGGATGGACAGGCATTTTTTTCCAAAAATGTTGGGATACGGTCAGCAGAGACATTTATTTAGCGGTTGAGGAATCCAGGAAGTTCAAAAACGTGCTCAAAGAAATGAAATTTACTAGTCTTATGATGATCCCTAAAACAAAAGCCCCACAAAGCTTCAAAGATTTCAGGCCCATTTCCCTCTATAATTTTGTTTACAAAATTGTTTCCAAAGCTGTGGCATTGAGACTAGCTAAATTATTACCTAGTATAATTTCTGAGGAACAAGGGGGATTTGTCCTAGGTAAAGAAACACCTGAGGGTGCAATCCTAGCTCATGAAATCCTTCACTCGGTCAACATAGAGAAATAGGAGGCTATGTTGGTTAAATTGGACATGTCAAAGGCATATGACAGGGTGGAGTGGAAGTTCTTATTAGCAATGATGGATAAATTGGGCTTTTCCAAAGACTTTTGCAAATGGATCTCCTCATGCTTCTCTGATTATAAGATGTCAGTTATTGTTAATGGAAGAGACACGGAGACTTTTAATCCCACAAGAGGACTGAGGCAAGGGGATCCAATATCTCCCTACCTCTTCATCATCATGTCAGAAGCCCTTACTTGGGCCATCAAGGAAGCCAAGAACAAATTTCAATGGAAAGGTTTAAGAATTAAAGGTATGCAAGACTCCTTCACGCATGCCCTCTTTGCAGATGACACCCTTTAATTGGGAAAGCTTCTTTGATTGATGCATTAACTATTAGGAATACAGTGGAGAATTATTGTTTAGTTTCTGGGCAGGTTGTTAATGGATCTAAGTCAGTGGTATATCTCTTCAATGTGTCTCAGGCCATCCAAGAGGATATCAGTAAAGTTTTTAATTTCAAACTTGAATCCCTCCCAGGTAGATATCTTGGGCTACCACTATTCATAGGAAGACACAAAAACTCTCTTTGGAATAACATCATAGCTCACATGAATTCAAAAATGTCAGCTTGGAAAGGTCGTCGACTTTCTCTAGTGGGTAGAATTGTTTTGGTTAAAGCAGTGTTAGCAGTAGTCCCTACTTACATGATGTCCATTTTTCAAATCCCTAAAGGAGTTCTCTCAAAAATTGAGAGGATCTGCAAGCAATTCATGTGGCAAGGTACTTTTCAGGAGAAGAAAGTTCACCTTTTGGCATGGGATAAAATTTGTAAACCGAAGGCTGAAGGAGGTGATGTAGAGGGTAAAGGTAGAGTTGTTGAAGTCCACTCAATGAACTTAGATCACTATACCTCCTCCAAGAGGTATACAAAGGTGTTTATTATCATGAGCCTACTCAAGGCTTCTCAAGAACTGACATACCCCTAGACCACACACTGGTGTCCACCTTCACAGGCTATTCAACTTCTCACTGGTGAGTCACTGCTCTAACCAGCCCTTATACACAGTCCACCTCCAAGGATAGGAATCTACCTCTAAAAGCTCTCAACAACTACCAATCCATTCTATCTATCAAGGTCTTCATATTACCATCAACATATGCTTGTTTTGGACATACTAACATTAGGTCACTGACCAAAAGACTAACTATTACACTTGCAAAGATAGAAAACAATGAATTGCAGCTTGACTGTCCTATGACAGTGCTAAAAAGATAGCTTATTCCTTACAGCCTTTGTGAACAACAAAACTAGTATTAACTCCTTATCAACAAGGATCTTCACACAAACACAACATATATCTACCAAGGACATGAAATCACTAACTCAGTACCATACTCCTGTACTTACTCTGACAGAAAACCATAACTGTCTTATGATTGTCATAAAAAGACAGTATTTCAAGAAGGTTAAATCTTGTAGCCAAGGGGATGTTTAAGACCACATTAGATGTTCATAATTCCAAATGGCCTTCACCACTAAATCCATGTCCAAATACTCATCATGAATATGTACTTCCATCCACACATGCAGAACCGTACCATACTGTAGGTGTTTAGAAATAGTAAACTGTCTTTTCCTTGAAAACAAAGGCCTAAATTGAAAGTAATGGAAAAGAAAATGCATCCAATATGCATGCACAAGGTCCACCAAGTCCTGTCCTAGTCAATCTCCACCAAAAAGCATAGACTCCACCTTGCATTTGTCAAAACAAATCGGCTGTCTTCACTATCATAATACAGTCCACCTCCAATTTCTCAACTAGTCACTAGTGAGACAAGCTAGATACATGCCATACACCTTGCAGAGAAGGAGTTAATCTGTCAACCATAAGAAAACATTAAATCTACTCTACCTTCCTCCATCCCACCAAAAAATGGGTGACCACCTTCAGAGGACAGAGGAAGAATGGAGCATTTTGTCTAAACCCTAGCTATGGAGGGTTAAAAAACTAGTTTGCACACAATGAGATCAAACAAAGCAATAGAAACGTTTCAAAAGCTATACGTAAATGCAAATGAAAGGTGATTCAACCTACAACCACATTTTCTAGACCATGGACCTCTTACTATCTGTACTAGGCCGTACAAGAAGGTTGTTTTTAACAAAAAGCAGAAAAAACACAGTTTTTACCTTAATAAACTCCTCCTCTCCATTCCATTTTGGCATGTTTTTACAAAATGAAGTTTATAGAAAGTTTTCAGACCTTTCCACTTCCCATTTTGTCTTTACAACTGCCATGAGAGGCAGTGAAACAATGGGAAAAGCTTTTTTCTTTAAAAAAATGAAGTTTCTAAAAAGGAGAAACCTATAGAATAGGCCTAAGCTAACTCCATATTGGACTAGTCAATCAAATGACTAAGTCTTTATTACAAAACAAGAAAATGGCTTTCAAAGCCTTACGAAAAACTAAAATTAACAAGGTCATAAAATGATATAGTAAAAAAAATGACTAAAACTGAAGCTCTTGCACCATACTCCCCCTGTGGGAAAAACTCAAGTCCCTTGAGTTGCCAATTGTTGAAGTGTCATGCCATGCTTCAAGATATCTGCTTCAGTCATCCAGGTGGCCTCTGAGTTAGGGAGATCCTTCCATTTCACCAAGTAGTCCTTATAGACACCTCTCCGAGTCTTCTTGACAACCTTGGAATCTATAATGCACTCCAACTGTAAAGGTTTTCTTGGAGGCAAATCCTTGATCCAATCAACATCTTCAACCACCACATCGAATCCACTTTCATTAGGCAATGGAGGTCTGAAAGGAAAAAGATCACAAACATTGAAAATTGGAGATATACCAAGGCCATCTGGTAGCTCAATCTCATATGCATTTGGACCGAATTTGTGCACTATTTTACATGGCCCAATCTTCTTCATCAGGAGTTTAGTTGGTTGACCCTTTGGCAGCCTTTCTTTCCTCAGATATGCCATAACTAAGTCACCAACTTTGAACTGTACTTCTCTTTTCTTCAAATCTGCCTTTTCTTTGTACTTTGTGACTGATTTTTCTAGTTGCAACTTGACTTGATCATGGACTATTTTCATGGAGGCAGAAAACTCTTCACCAAGTGCACTCCTTCTATCCCAACCTTGGAGATCCTTCAGCTCAAGTGGCCCTCTTGGATGAAAGCCATAAACTATCTCAAAAGGACTTTTACCAGTGCTCCTATTTCTTGAATCATTGTAGGCATATTCAGTCTGACTGATAACCAAGTCCCATGCCAAACCATGCTGCTTTGTAAGGCACCTTAGAAGGTTTCCAAGTGATCTATTAACCACCTCAGTCTAACCATCAGTTTGTGGATGGTAGGCTGATGAAAAGGACAATTGTGTGCCCAACTTCTTCCACAAGGTCCTCCAGAAGTGACCTACAAACTTAGAATCTTTGTTAGTTACAATGGACAATGGTAAACCATGTATCCTTACTACCTCTCTGAAAAATAGACCTGCAACATGAGATGCATCATTTGTGCATTTACATGGCACAAAATGAACCATCTTGCTGAACCTATCAACAATAACAAACACACTATCCACCCCTCTGGCTATCCTGGGTAACCCAAGTACAAAATCCATGCTGATACTTTCCCAAGGTCTGTTGGGAATGGGAAGGGGCTGGTATAGACCTACATTTGAAGACACACCTTTGGCTCTTTGACAGATTGCACAACTAGCTACATATTTTCTCACAACTGATTGCACCTTTGGCCAAAAATAGAACCTTGTGACTTGTTCTAGTGTCTTGTCTAAGCCAAAATGTCCTCCTAAAGAACCATTATGCTTCTCCTTGATGATGTTGTCCCGCATGGAGCACTTAGGGAGACACAACAAATTGCCTTTAAACAAGAGGCCTTCCTGCAAAACAAAATCTGCATACTCTCCATGGAATGTGTTAGCCAAGTTCACACAAACATCATAAGCCTCTTTGAAATTAGAATCTTCTTTATACAACTTTTTTAAACAGTCAATACCCATGCTTTCTAACTAAATTTCATGAATAAGAAGCAACCTCCTACTCAATGCATCAGCCACCTTATTAGAGACACCTCTTTTGTGCTTAATTGTGAAGGTATAAACTTGTAGCTATTCCATCCATTTAACATGTCTATGGTTCAATTTTTCTTGACTGTTTAGAAAGCTTAAAGCATGATTGTCAGTAAACACAATAAATTCTTTGGGCAGCAAATAATGTCTCCATTTCTTAAGAGCTTGCACCATTGCATAGAGTTTTAAGTCGTAGGTAGAATACCTTTGCTTGGCTTCATTCAACTTTTCTGAAAAGAATGCCACTGGATGTCCTTCTTGGTTGAGAACAGCACCAATAGCTTGCTGACTTGCATCACACTCAACAACAAACACCTTACCAAAATCAGGGAGTACTAAGGTAGGTAACTCAGCCACCTTTGTTTTCAACAACTCAAAACTATCATCAGCTTCCTTTGTCCATTGGAATCTACATTTGACTCCACCCTTGATGGTGTTGAGGATGGGAGCACTAATGTGACTGAAACCTCTGATAAACTACCTATAAAAAGTTGCCAATCCATGGAAACTTCTCACATCTCCCACTGTCTTTGGGGTAGGCCAACTGAGAATAGCCTCAACCTTAGAGGGATCCATCTTCAAACAGCCATTAGAAATGACAAATCCCATCTATACAAGTTCATTTTTCATGAACTCACATTTGTCTAAGTTGATCATCAACTTGTGGTCATGCAGCTTCTCCAACACCTGACCAACATGCTTCACATGCTCTTCCTTTGTCCTATTGAAGATTAGTATGTCATCAAGATAAACAATAACAAATTTACCAATGAATTCAACTAATACCTCATTCATCAGGCGCATTGCTAAGACCAAATGGTATAACAAGCCATTCATAAAGACCTTCATTGGTCTTGAAAGCAGTCTTCCATTCATCTCCCTGTCTGATCCAGATTTGATGATATCTAGATTTCAAATCAATCTTTGAGTAATAGCATGATCCTCCCAGGTAATCCAAGAGATCTTCAATCCTTGGCATTGGGAATATGTACCTTATGGTGATCTTGTTTATGGCCCTTGAATCTGTGCATAGCCTCCACTTTCCATCCTTCTTAGGAGCAAGTACACTTGGAACTGCACAAGGACTTAGACTCTTCCTAATCAGCCCTTTCTCTGGGAGATCTTGAATTTGCCTTGCCACCTCCTCATTTTGCTGTGGAGTCAGCTTGTATGCAGCCTTGTTAGGCAATGTAGCACCAAGTATTAAGTCAATTTGATGACTAATATATCCCTCATGGGTGGTAAGGAGTTGGGAACTTCCTCTACCACAAGGTCTTGATACTTATCTAGAAGTTGTTGTACTTCCAATGGAATCTCCTTCTATTTTTGATCTTACTGATCTGATCCACTCTTGGGCTTCATGACCAAGGCATACCCCTAATTGTCATTCTCCTTCAAGATGTTTAGGAACTCATTGCCATTCACCAACATGACACTACTGTTATTTTCCTTTCCCCTGGGCTGCTCCAACAAAGGATCCATTTTGAATGCTCTTCCATTCTTGGTGATGACATAAGTGTTCTTCTCACCATCATGCTGAGCTTTAACATCATACTGCCATGGGCAGCCAAGAAGCAGATGACATGCATCCATAGGGATGATTTCACATAGCACTTTGTCCTTGTAGTCACCAATTGCAAATTCAACCCAAGTTTGTTCCTCCACCATGAAACTTTGGTTCTTGTTCAACCAAGAAATCTTGTGAGGACTGATATGAGGCAGCCTCTTCAACTTGCACTTCTCAACCATCTCAGTGGATACCACATTCTCAGTAGACCCTGAATCCACTATGATTTTGCAAAGTTTCCCGTAAGCTAGGCCTTGGGTTCTGAAAAGATTCTTTCTCTAAGGGGGATCTTGCTTCAATGGCATCTTCAACATAGCCCTTTTGATCATCATACTCTCTCCATCTAGAACAAGTGCAGCACTTCCCATTGGTGAATTCACACTTTCACAGTCATCATCTTTCACTAACTGATTTCTCTTCCCACTATCATGAGAGTTGTTGGCTTTCCTTGGGAATTTGTTCATTGTATGGCCAACTTGGTTGTAGCCATAACATCTTCCAGTGAAGACTCTTGGTCCTCTACCACCTCCACCATTTCTGCCCTTGACATTATGACTTCTCTACCCTCTGAAGCCTCCTCTATGCTCTATTTCTTAATGTGTCTCTCGCTGACTGTTATTTTCAGTTTTGTTGAACTGTCCACGGCCAAAATTGCCTCTTCCTCTTTGGTTTCTGCCACCTCTACCTCTGGCACTTTGTTCACCCTTCCTTCTCAGCTTTTCCTCTGCTCTGGAGGCCAATAAGAAACATTCATCCACTGTCTTTGGTGACACTAAACTGATCTCATCTTGCAGATTGTATTTCAGTCCATTCAGGTACCTAGCCACCATCCCTTTTTCATCTTCATTATGATTGGCCCTCATAATGAGTCTATGAAATTCTTCTGTGTAGGCAGCCACATCCATGTCTTTTTGTCTCAAATTCTGAAACCTCCTTATGATTTGAATCTCATAGTCAGGTGGCATGAACTTGATTCTGAGCATAGCCACCATTCTGCTCCATTTAGTGATGGGACTCTTCCCAACCTTCTCCCTCTCACTCTGCATATAGTTCCACCATATAAGTGCAGAACCTCTTAGCCTTGTCTTGGCAAACTTGACCTTTTTTCTATCATTGAACTCCTTGTAATCAAAGAAGTTGCACATAGCTTCTATCTAGTCGATGAGAACATCTCCATCCAACTTGCCCTGAAAGGTAGGCACATCCATCTTGGGATCACCACTGTCTCCATGAGCACCCTTAAGTACATTCAAGAAGGCTTTCTGATCTGCAGACATATCCTAGTCCAGAGGATCCTCTTCTGCCTCTATTTCTTCACTTGTGTCAGAAGAACTTCCCTCTTCTTTGGTCTTGCCCTTAGACTTCTTCTCTTCTTGCAATTTTGCTTCTTGCAATCTTGCTTCAACCATCTCTTCCACCAGCTTCTTGATGGCATCTTGACTCATTGTCTTGGGAGGCATTGTACTAGCCTCTGTTTCAATTTCCTCTTCTGACATACACTTGCTTCCAATCAGAATATTGGCTCTGATACCAATATGATGCAGAGGGTAAAGGTAGAGTTGTTGAAGTCCACTCAATGAACTTAGATCACTATACTTCCTCCAAGAGGTATACAAAGGTGTTTATTATCATGAGCCTACTCAAGGCTTCTCAAGAACTGACATAGCCCTGGACCACACACTGGTGTCAACCTTCACAGGCTATTCAACTTCTCACTGGTGAGTCACTGCTCTAACCAGCCCTTATACACAGTCCACCTCCAAGGACAGTAATCTACTCTAAAAGCTCTCAACAACTACCAATCCATTCTATCTATCAAGGTCTTCACATTACCATCAACATATGCTTGTTTTGGACATACTAACATTAGGTCACTGACCAAAAGACTAACTGTTACACTTGCAAAGACAGAAAACAATGAATTGCAGCTTGACTGTCCTATGACAGTGTTAAAAAGACAGCTTATTCCTTACAGCCTTTGTGAACAACAAAACCAGTATTAACTCCTTATCAACAAGGATCTTCACACAAACACAACATATATCTACCAAGGACATGAAATCACTAACTCAGTACCATACTCCTGTACTTACTCTAACAGAAAACCATAATTGTCTTATGATTGTCATAAAAAGACAGTATTTCAAGAAGGTTAAATCTTGTAGCCAAGGGGATGTTTAAGACCACATTAGATGTTCATAATTCCAAATGGCCTTCACCACTAACCATATCCAAATACTCATCATGAATATGTACTTCCATCCACACATGCAGAACCATACCGTACTGTAGGTGTTTAGAAACAGTAAACTGTCTTTTCCTTGAAAACAAAGGCCTAAATTGAAAGTAATGGAAAAGAAAATGCATCCAATATGCATGCACAAGGTCCACCAAGTCCTGTACTAGTCAATCTCCACCAACAAGCATAGACTCCACCTTGCATTTGTCAAAACAAATCGGCTGTCTTCACTGTCATAATACGGTCCACCTCCAATTTCTCAACTAGTCACTAGTGAGACGAGCTAGATACATGCCATACACCTTGTAGAGAAGGAGTTAATCTGCCAACCATAAGAAAACATTAAATCTACTCTACCTTCCTCCATCCCACCAAAAAATGGGTGACCACCTTCAGAGGACAGAGGAAGAATGGAGCATTTTGTCCAAACCCTAGCTATGGAGGGTTAAAAAACTAGTTTGCACACAATGAGATCAAACAAAGCAATAGAAACATTTCAAAAGCTACAAGTAAATGCAAATGAAAGGTGATTCAACCTACAACCACATTTTCCAGACCATGGACCTCTTACTGTCTGTACCAGGCCGTACAAGAAGGTTGTTTTTAACTAAAAGCAAAAAAACACAGTTTTTACCTTAATAAACTCCTCCTCTCCATTCCATTTTGGCATGTTTTTACAAAATGAAGTTTATAGAAAGTTTTCTAACCTTTCCACTTCCCATTCTATCTGTACAACTGCCATGAGAGGCAGCGGAACAATGGGAAAAGCTTTTTTCTTTAAAAAAATCAAGTTTCTAAAAAAGAGAAACCTATTGAATAGGCCTAAGCTAACTCCATATTGGACTAGTCAATCAAATGACTAAGTCTTTATTACAAAACAAGAAAATGGCTTTCAAAGCCTTAGGAAAAACCAAAATTAACAAGGTCACAAAATGATATAGTAAAAAAAATGACTAAAACTGAAGCTCCTGCACCAGGTGGAGCATGTATTCTAGATTTAAAGTTACAAAATCAAGTGCTTGGAGCTAAGCTGGCCTGGAGCTTTTATTCTAAACCGAATTCTATTTGGGTATAGGTAATGAAAACAAAATATCTAGACTCTCATGAGAAGGAACGAATCTTCACAGTTAAAAACCTACCAAGAGGATCGGCAATATGGAATTTCATTTCTAAATGTAGAGATATCCTACTTCCAAAACTATCATGGATTATTCACAATGGGGAGAAAGTAGACTTTTGGTTTGATTCTTGGTGTGGGGAGCCTAAGCTTTCGAATAGGGAGGACCTCCTAGAAGCGAGACTTTTCTTGCAGTCGAACTAGGGCAACAAGGTGAAAGACTACTGGTGCGTTAAGAGAGAGCATGGATCAGTCACTATTAAATGGAAAAGCACAAGGAATTGTGATTTCCCCTATGATCAGAAACAGCAACTAAAAAAGATCCTGGCCAAAAGAATGGTTATCTTTTCAAATAAGGAAGATGTATTAGCCTAGACAGGAGCTATATCGGACTGCTACATAGTGAAAGCTGGGTATAGATCAGTCAATGAAAAGTTGATAACAGATTGGTCATCGATCCTAGCTGGAGTAAATCAGTATTGCCAAAAGATGGAATGTTCTCTTGGTTGGTAATCAATAACAGAATTCTTACAGGCGACAGAATCAAAAGGTTAGGCTTTGGCCAAAATTTTCTTTGCACCCTTTGTGGGAAAGAAGAAGAATCGGTGGACCACTTGCTTTTACACTGCCTGTTCAGTAGAGAATGCTGGTTATGGTTTATGCGAATGCTGAACTGATCCTCCCCCCTCTCTTGTTCTCTAGTTCTTATGTTTAAAAAATGGCCCCTTCTTTTCTCAGATTTATTCTTTGATTGCATTTGGGAGCTGGGTCCATCTCTAGTAGTGTGGCTCATATGGCAGGAGAGGAATTGCTGAATTTTCAAAAAAGAAGCCTCGTCAGTGAAGACAGTTTGCGGCAAGATTGAGGCGGCTATCTCAGAGATGGTTTTATCAAATGTAAGAAAATTAAAAACCAAAAACTCGAATTGGTCCAAATGGGACTCCATTATCTTAAAAAAGTGGAAGTTGCTAGATAGAGCCAACATAGGAGGTTTAGTTGTGGCAAGAGTTCCCTCAATTTCCAGAGAGAAGGTTAAATGGATATCGCCTACAGCCTCATTCATTAAGTTAAATTTTGACGGTGCATGTATGGGCAATCCTAGAGTCTCAAGCATGGGGTGTGTCCTCAGAAGAGAGGATGGCTCTCTGTTAGCTGCCAAAGCAACAAAGATCCCAATAGGTACAAATAATGAAGCCGAAGTTTGGGCTCTGGTGCATGGGTTGCAATTGGCGGTCAAGTTTCGAGTTAAGCATCTGTGGATAGAAGGTGATTCTATGATTATTATCAATGCCCTGAAAGCTAAAGGCTTGGATAACTGGAAGCTAAATTATATACTGCAACAAGCTTTCCCCTTGCTTAAAACTTTCAAGGACTTTAGGTTTTCACACACTCTGAGGGAAGGTAATAAGGTTGCCGATGGACTTGCCAACATGGCAATAGATCACGCCATGGCTGCAGAGGTGTTTATTCCAGCTCAGATTAGTTAGAATAGCCACGTGTGCAAGCTCCTAAAAGATGATATGAAGGTTGCGTTCCCCTCTTAAGTTGAGCTGACCAGGCAGGTTTTTCGATTGATTTTCTTCTTTCTATCTAGCAGTTTGTCACCTTCACTCCTTTATTGCAGTGGGTGCATATTTAAGGCATATAGGACGGGCTGGAGGCAATTTGGATGGATTCACTGCTCCTGTCATGTCTAAGTGTTGAAAAGGTCTCTGCTTGTCTTTTCTCCAAAGGGAAGATTGCCTGTGGGTTCCGAGGATGCCTTTTGCTTTCACGTCTCCTTTGTATTGGATAGGCAGATGGGGTTTATTAATGGGGACTTTTTATGTTCCTGACATGTCCAGTCTTCAAAAGATTTTAGTTTGTCTTGTCGCCAACGGGAAGATTGCCCCTACACGCATCTGAGCATACCAGCGTTAGTTTTTTGGCGTCACTGTATCTGATAGATAGATGGAGCGTTATTAATGCTATCATTGATTATGATAGCAGCCCTGACCTATGCGTGAGTATTGAGCCTGCGTGCTCTCACTGATAAGGTTATGCCGTGTGTTGGCCGGCCTGTTTTTAGGTTTAGGTATTTATTGCTTTCTATGTATGGCTTTAACATGTGCCACTGTAATTACGTTTTTACTTTCTCAATATCCATTGCTCTGAGGGGTCCCTTTACCCTCTTTTCTTTTAAAAAAAAAAAAAAACAAATTTAGAGTTATAAATTTTTATTATCTGTCAATTTACGTTATTTTTATATAAATACAAATCAAATAAAATTTAGTTTGATAACTCACAAAATTGTAATTTGCACAGTGCACTACAGAAAAGATTGAGAGATCAGTAATTGGGCTAAATCTCATATAATTTTCCTATTAGATGGGCTTATTTGTCATATGATTTAAATGAGAAATTGAGACTGTTATAGATATTTCGGACAACCAACAATTATCCGATTGTATGGATGTTAGTATATACAGCGCAGGTTCAGAAGAATGTGCGTTTATCAGATACCTCAAATTAAATTAGACACAATTCTTTACGTATGAGTTGCGTAAGTCCCTCAAGGACTTCCATGGCGGTTAGTTCTATGATTATTTTGGAAGAATTTTTGAGCTTGACTTTATAGATTAAAGCAGGTGGATATGAATCAGGCTTCAAATTCAAAACGCTTCCATTTCGTGTTTTACCCACAATGTCTTACATTAAAATCTCTTTGATTTGGGTTGATATCTGTCCAAACATGCGTCAATCAAGTAGTAATAATTTTTTTTTTGTGAATTTTATAAAACCAGTGGTTATTGCAAACAATACTGAAACCAGTAGTACGGTATGTTTATCGGTACTACTGTATGCTGCTCTAAAATACAAAATCCAGGGACCCATTACGTGCTTTACAAAAACACTGATTGCCATTTTGTTGGGTCAAAAGCAATTGGCTAAAAACTCATTACAAATTGCAATGCCTCCTCGGTTTTGAAATGAAAAGGAGAAAGAGACATTAAGGAGAATACCTAGAAAAGAAGTGAATCTGGCAACAGCTCCTTGCAAAGCTCGTACAGCCTCTGTACAGCGATAAAACTCATCGCTTTCAGCTTTTGTCTGAATGGTTGCAGAGGAGATAAAAGCCATTCGCTTTGCTCTGTGGCTGATGTGGATGTTATCCTTGTCGTGGGGACTGACTAGACCAAAGAAAACCGGGGGCTGGTAGTTTTACCGTGGGCTTTGAGCTCATTGTGACTCCAGAAACTTTGAAATATTCGCCTATTATTTAATGCTAATTCTCATCACCACCATTTCATCCGGGAGAGTTTTTGAAAACCTGACAAAAGTAGGCACAGTGTTTCAAAAGCACTTATAGTTGAAAATTTGGTATTATCTTACTCCTGCAAAAGTCCTGCGCATAACTCGTGGAGCGGAGGCTGTAGATTCTTGCCAGGCTGTTTGGAGGGAATCTCTTTCGTACGCCAGTTATTAAGATGCGAGGTGTTTATATAATAAATCAAAATATCTTCCAAACTCTCATATTCCTATTAGATGTAGTCTTAGACTCAACCCTTTACTTCCATGGATCACTTTGAGGTTCCTATTGTAGGAAATGTGAATATAAGAAGTCTGTGCCTTAATGAGGAGGAACCATTTGATCATAATGTATCTCAAAAATGTTGAAATTAAAAGAAAATTGACGTGGTCATTAAATTGAAACTTCTTAGGGATCATATGAGTAAACTTCATTATTTTAATTCTTTACAATTCGTAGTTTCTTATGATAAAATATTATGGGATGTAAGTGCTTGAAAGGAATGATGTCAAAGACACAATCTCTCTTGATTGGATATTGTTGGCTTGACAGTGTGGCATTTGACAGTGATTTGGCATTTGACAGTTGCTTTGGTATTTGGTATATGTATAGTTGCTATTCATGGTAACTTTGGTTTCCTGTTCATGTCTATGTTGATGGTTTGCATGCTTTGCTCAGTTGATATCATTGGTATTATACTATGGTGCTCAGTGGTTAGATGATACATCATATGGTACTTGGCTCTTGGCTCATACACTTGTGTGGTTCTTTCATTGACCATGTTGTTTACAGCTTTTGATCATGATTCAGTTTCCATTACATCTTTTGATTATGATTCAGTTTCCATTTGGCATTGTTTATTAATAGTGATGTCAAACTTGGTCGATGGTCAATACATTTCTTAGCATAACATTATAAGTGTCATGTGGGTTTTGAGATCATTGTTTACGATGTTTGTTACATGTGGCTCTAGAATGGTGAAACTTGGCACTTTGACTTGGTTGAGGTCTATCATATCATATGTCCTTTTCAAATAATAATGTGACTATCTCCTAGCACTTGGTCAAAGTGATTATTGTGTAAACGGTATAAAGTCTTCAAAAGGTTTTGGGATCTTTTTGAATTATCTACTAAAGAGGTTGTGCAAAAGTTATTTCTTCATAGCACATTTTTAGGACAGACTGAAACAGCTGGTTAAAGGACTCAAAAAACAAGAAATTTGTGTTAAGCATTTCACTTTCATCTTTTTTTGTTTCACCACCGTGAGGGTTTATTTGTCTACAATCATGGCAAAGTATGAGCTTCGATTATGGAATCTTTCTAAGGACTTCATACTTCTTGGCCTTAATCATGAGAAAACAAGGAAGAAAGGACTTGAGTCTTTGATGTTTGACTATTCGAGGTGACAAAGCTGGACTGTGAGCACTTAGTTTGACTTGCCAGTCGTCGGTTTCAGTAAGTTTGGTTGGTATTTTGGTTCATGTTAATTGTAGAGATTATTCTTGTTGTGGGTTATGCTTATTATGTGTTTAAACTGTTTTATTGGCAATATTGAGGGTTTCGAGGAAATGAAATCCTTTTGGTTCATTTTTTTTTGTAATAGTTCTCCACAGTTTTGTTTACTCTTGCACGGCTTGATAGTTTGTTTCTCATCAGTAATGTGGGTTTTTTAAGAAGCTCTTGGAAGTTACTTAGCTAGGGTTTTGAGCCCTAGGGTTTTACTTGAGTAACGCACTTTGGTTTCAAATCAAATTGAGACAATTTTCTCTTTTGTATTTCTACAAAACTATTAAGGGTTATCGGTTACAAATCAGTTATGAACAGTCTTTCAGTGGTTTCTTACCTAACATGGTTTTTGTTTAACATGTAAAGATGTTGATTATTTCTAATAAAGAAGGTTTAGTTGTGAACGGTGATTCGGTTTCAGTTTTAAGTTATGAAATTGTATGTAGAAAATCAGAATGTCTTGGACAGAATGTAAAATGTTGTGTATAAAATATGATATAATATGAATGATGAGTGTAAGTGTATATACACCTAACATAATGTTGAGGATAGATGACCAAGTGCATTATCATTGATATTAGATCAGAGTCTGAGGATCAGTGAAACAGAGTGTCCCTCTGTATTTGTTTTTTATCCATGATTGAAACATGTATTGAAAGGTCAAGTCAGTGAGACAAGAAATGACCTTTGCCAGTGAGCCAACTGTAGCCAATGAGGCTTGAATTAATCGCCAGTGAGGCTTGTAATTAGTGAGATTCTTTTATTTTGCCAGTGAGGCTTGAATTAATCACCAGTGAGGCCTGTAATCAATGAGATTCTTTTGTTAAGCTAGTGAGGCACTTTTTCGAATGGTTTTTATGCCCCGGAGGGTTTTCCACTTAGGACAATATCTATGTTATGGTTTGTCATTGATGAGTTTGATTCTCATGTTTATTTTCTTATCATGTGTCATTTGTCTTAAAGTCATTTAATTTACTTTGGTCTATATGAACACATACTTGTCTTATATCAATATTTGAAACAATAATACTGTGCATGTTTCACAATTAGTCTCTGTGTTAAGATTTATGATAACAAGTCATTATTTTCAGTCCCTACATTGAGTTGATGCATTCTTGACTTTGATCAATCTATTTTAGTTGTCCAAATATTTCATGATGTCATCTACAATCAATGGGAATTTTTTTTGTATCAAAGTTTTGAAATACAAATTTTAAGGTCACTAAGTCTTGTTAAAATTTGCATACCACTGATTCACACCACCCCCCCCCCCTCAGTGGTATTGTGCTCCAACAAGGAATTGGTCAAATAGTTAAAAAAATCTCTTTTAATGATTAAATATCCTCTTCTCACATTCTCAAGTTTCTTCTTGGATCAATGTTCAAAGTTGCACCCCACTTTTATAAAGGAAATGGGCAATATTGATCTAACTTTTTTACTTGAATCACTATAAAGTGACATACGTTTTGAATTTTGAAATGATGTAAACTAATAAATTGTAAATTTTTTAGTGAATTTTATGTTTGTATTTTTTTCTTAAATTTTTTTTTAAAAAAATTATTTGGATGTAGACTTTTGTGAAATTGACATTATAATTTAGTTGTTGATAAAATGCTAAAAAATGAGGTTAAACGAGACACCACTTTTTTTTTTTTTTTTTTCGTTTAATCTCTTTTTACATTTATAAGTTGAAACTGTAATGTACATATTTATTTTTTTCCCAATTTGATAAATGTTTTCTTAAAATAAATCTTCAAAGTTGTGTGTACTAAAAACACAATTGTTTCAATACAATGCCACTTTTTGTCTTAACTTAGTATCCAAATTATAAAATGATTATTGTCTCGGCATGGAATTTCTCCTTTAATGCAATATATTTCTGTCATTTTTTTCAACAAACTTGAGTATGTTTTCTTGAGAAGAGAATCAACCTTATGTTTTGTATGCATAACCTACCTTTAGTAAAAATAAAAAATAAAATATAAATACTAATTAAAATATTATTATTATTATTTTTTTTAAAACTACAAATAAACCTAGAAAAAAGTATTTTTACATTTTTTTGTAAATGTTATTTATGTGAGTAGGAGTTGTGAGAACATTAAGCTTTTCAAATAATTTCATTTTTTTTGTAAATTGGCCCTAAAGTGATGCTACATATACAAATACAGTCAACACTTCCTACTAGGAAAGTTGTGGTCCACATCTAATTTAGCTAGAATGAACCTAACTAGAACATATGTTTGACTAAAATTGACTTTTAGTTGAAAATGTTCAAATTCATTTGTGCTAATAAGTTGGCTTGAAGTGGAACACAACTTTGAACTTTCACTCTCTTCTATTCTCCCATATGAAAACCAATCATCCACTTTTCCCATCCCACACCATTTCCTCCACTTATACTACTACATTTCCAACCCTCCATTAAACTAATTGATGTAGTCTAGATTGAGGTGACTAGTTAAAGACAAACAAACCTAGCAGCGAAAACAACTCTTTCAAACAATATTCAACACTAGACGAAAACAACAATAAAATTACTTATATTAATTCTAAAAATCAACATTAAAATGGTTTACAAACATGTTGTGGAATCCTACAAATAGAACTTGATATAGAAAATGACATAGGTATGGTTGACACCCATGATGGATGAAATTCTAGTTAATCTTCCCCATAGGTCAATCTTTGGTTTTCTCTCTATTCTTCCCATAATCTCTTCTACTCTAGACAATCTACCTTCCCCTATTTTCACCATTATTAGTTCATTTATTTTTTGTTATTGGAAACATATTTCTTCTGCCATGAATTAGGGCACTTTTAATTCCAAAATTACCCCACCCATGTCTTTACATCTATCATCTAATTCCCTACAATTAGTCTTTGATTCACTTTCTTGACTCTAAACATCCTAATGATGATTGGAGAAGCAATCCTCAAGCATTACACCCTATCTATTTATCTTCCAGGTAGATATGTCTTCATGTTGAGCCATTTTATATAATACTTAATTGAGTATGAAATTCCCATTTATCTCTAATTGGTTCCAAACAAAACTTGCACATCATCTCAAACAAAACCCTTGAAATCTATCTATTTTATTTTGATACAAATAGCTTGAGGACTTTGTATGCCAAATGTTCAACTAAAAGTCAAATACACAATTGTAGCCAAGAACACTTGCATAGCATCTAGAATAGTCATGTACAACAACAAGGAAGTGTTGTGTAGCCACTAGAATGGTTACACAACAACTAGAAATAGTTTTACAACAACTAAGAATGGTTGTACAATAATTAGGAATGTTATTGTAGAGCCACAAGGAGATCTTGCTACTAAAAATAACTTTATGATTCTTCGACCCTCTAATTTTCCCCAAACGTGCCATTTCAATAAGAACGCACACATAAGACCAAAATTTCAACTTGACCTATAGAAAAGAGATATTTCTGGATCACGTGAACAAGTTGTGTGGGTTACTAAGCTTGATTTTTGTGAGCATTGTATTATGGAAAGTAGAATCATGTTCAATTTTATTTGAACTCTTCTAGATCTAAAAGTGTATTATATTTTATCCATAGTGATGTTTTTGGTCTAGTCGATGTACCTTTGCTTGGAAAATATTTGTATTTTGTTTCTTTTATTGATTATTTTTCTAGGAAGACATGGGTGCATTTTTTAAGCACAAATCTAAGGTCTTTAGTTAGTTCAAAGAGTTTAAGGCTCTTGTGGAGAACTAGAAGGACATAAAGATCAAGGTGTTGAGAACAAACAATGGTGGAAGACATTGCTCAAAGGATTTTGATGGATTCTACAAGAACAATGGAATTGTGCAAAATAAGACAACTCCGTACACCCCTTAGAAAAATGGAGTTGTAGGGAGAATGAATAAGACATTGATGGAAAGGTCTAGGACCATGCTTACTAGTATTGGTTTAGATTAGATTTTTTGGGTAGAAGTGGTTAGAACTACACGTTATCTAGTGAGTAGATCTCCTACATTGATAATATATTTTTGAAAAAACCCCACAAGAGGTTTGAATGAACAAAAATCCCTCACTCAAACATATCTTGTGTTTGATTGCAAGGCATATGTTCATGTACCCAAGGAGAAGAGGTCAAAGTTGAATTAAACTTTAGTTATAAAATGTATCTTTATTAGGTATAATGAAGGTGTGAAAGGATACAAGATTTAGAATCTTATAACTAGAAAGACTATATGCACAATTAGAATAAGGTCTTCAAGGAGATCAAGTTTAGTTCCACTATTGAGAAAACAAAGGATGATGTGAAGTCAATCATGTGTAGATACAACCAAAGACCAAGAAGGCTACACTAGAGGATGAACTATATGTTCATGATAGACCAGATGAGGAGGACAATACTAAGAGCTCTTTAATCTCAAAGAAGGAAGAACCTCCAACTTATCCTTTTAGGAGGTCCACTTAGTAGAGAAGGTAGCTAGAAAGGTATAGGTTGCTTGATTTTAGATGTATTTTTACTTTGAGTAATTAAATTGATGAGACTAGAGTTATGAAGGAGGTAATGGAGATGAATGAAAATAAATCATGGATGGTGCCATGGATAAGGAAATAAATACATTGAAAAATAACTTAATATGAGATGTGTTGGAATTAGGCTAGACAACTAAGGGGGGGGTGAATCAGTTGTCCCAAAACTTTAACACTTGCAGCAATTAATTCTACTTTACTACTTAAAATAGATTAATGACGTAAACATTAAAGCATGAATCAACAACACATGAGTAGAAACAAATGAACACACTTGACACCAACATTTTTAATGTAGAAACCTGGTTAAGAGAAAACCACAGTGGGGGTTAACCCACAAGATTCGTACCCTGTTAAAAGTACTTGAAAGAAAAGGGAAGGCACTTGCCTTTGAGCACACTGCCCAGAGCTCATTGCTCAAGGAGGCTCACTGCCTATAGGAATTTTTATTTAATACAAAAATATTTAACTGAGAAATAGCATCTTCATCATGCCTGGTTCAATCTCATTGAAAAGCTCACAAAAACTTCTACTTTTCCCTAAACACTTCTCCACTATCTCTTCATCCTTTGCTACTCTTGTTATTCTGCTCCTCTTCTCTGCTCTGCCTCTGAACCTCTCTTAGGATTTTATCATTTTTGCACAAGGATGATTTTTCACAACTCAACTACACACCTTTATATGCTTCATCAACCTTGGAATAAATATCAAGGTCGGCACTACAAACATATGAATTAATGTGAATCACTAAGCTGTCAGCCAAGCATAAATGGGACTCAAATCTTCCTTGATCAACACGCCATGCTCCATAGGATTACTCTCAGATCATCTGCAACATGCTTGAATCATTCGGTTGGCCACGACTAGGAAGAATAGCAACACCAAGGAAGAAATATTCAACAACGAGCTCAATCTTCAATGCGGATCTCTAACAAAGCAGGCACACAATCTAGAGACCTCCACAAGATTATTGAATTCTGTAATAACACCTGCACTACTCCAAATCAACAGAATCACTTGCATCTTCATCTGGTACCTTAAGAACACTGTCTGTCATGACTGTCATGATGGTGACAAGTTGTCATTGATGTCAAAAGTTTGTCCAATTGATGATGTAAAGTTGCCATAGTTGTTGTAGGACATTAGGAGGAGATAGTTGTTCATTGCTTGGTTAGTTCATAAAGATGTGGAGTTGGTTTGGTGTAATGCAGTATTGATGGCAAGAGTGTCTTCTTGTTTAGATCAGTATCAAGATGTTGTTCAAGAAGATCTCAGTTGGAATTGGTTTGGTTCTATTATGTTTTTCTTTGAAGGAGCTCAGCTGATTAAGGTAATGTTTGGTTCATAATGTTCATTTTGTGTGTCATGCTTATGGCAGGAAGTTTCAGGCATAATGTTCTTCATGGTTAAAGTGACATGTGATGTCAATCGTCAAGTCATATCACTAATACTTACCTATTGGAGGGATTATATCTCATCAAAATGACCGGCCTCTTTTATTCCTCACCGATGGCAGCGGTAGCACATGGGTGCCAAACTCCCATCAACGGTCTCCTTTAAATGCGGTATGGGCGTGAAAACAGATATCAACGATGTCTTTTTAAATTTTCAACCTCTTCTCTGCTGAATGCACTTTGATGTGCATGGAAGTGTCAGATATGATAACTACAGTTTTGAAAGGCCTTTTTTAGCCCGATTATAAGGCATACTTTTAGTTTTTTATAAATACCTTTTTAGAAGTTTTTTTAATACTCTAAAGAAATTCTTTTGTATATATGTCAGTGGAAGAAGAAATAAAAGGAAAGATTTTATTAATTTAAAATAAGAAGGGTGATGTTTTCTCTTTGGGAGAAGTTTAAGAAGTTTTTTTTGCCTACTTTTTTCTATCTTGAAGAGTGGAGTCCATGAAGATAGAAAGTTTTGAAAGCCTTTTATAGATGGGATTATGAAGACATGATTTTTGTGTGAGATCTTAAAAATGGCAAATGATCAGGAAATTGAAGAGAATTGGAATGAAAGGTCAAGTATTATTTTTCAGGTGGAAAATAAAAAAAATGCAAAATGAATATGAGTTGAATATGCACAGAAGACTATATCAAGGTTTATTTTTGCAGATGGATTGATATTTCATTAAAGATTTTTTTTATTTGGTGAAGATATTTGCAAGGGAAAATTGAATAGTTTTTTTTTTTAATTTATTTATGCTTAGAGAACATGGAGTTTTTAAATGGGATTTGATATTATATGATTTTGTTTGGAGATATTTTTTTGTAGAAAGAAGGAATATTATATTTTTTTGTTTGGAGAATTTGAAGAGGTTATTGAACAATTGAATAGGCACAGAGGAATATGAAAAGATTTTTCTTTGTAGGTGGAAGGACATTCAATTTGTATATAATGATTTTTCAGTTGCATTAATGTTAGGTTTTTGGAGACAAAAATGAAACATACAGATGATGAGTTCATAGAGATTGAATATATATTGTGTGTGTCGATGAAGAAAATAGAGATGAAGAAAGATGTAGAGTTTTTGTTTTTGAAAGTAGAGTAGAAGAGATTATATATTTGCAAGGATTATATATTTTTGTAGTGAGATTGTTTGTTTACATATAGTTCATTGACAATTGAAATATGAAAGGGATTTGAAGGCTAAATATCAATCAGGAGTATATATCAATCTTTTGCAGAGATGATTTGTTTTCAGAGGGGAATATTTTTGTGGATGAAATTTAATTATTGCAGGTGTAAACCAAATCAAATTGTAGAGGATTTTGTATTCAAAACATTGAAGAATTTGTGTAAAGTTGAAGGAGAATGTGTGTTGTTGATAATAGCAAAGGTGTTGTGTATTTCAGTGAATCATGGTAACCCCCTGAATTGAACTCATTCTTGTTCATCTGATTGGTTAATGGCCAGTGAGGTTTTGTAGTCAGTGAGGCCTTTTTGTATGCCAGTGAGGCTTGTTTGGTCAGTAAGACCTATTTGTTTGCTAGTGAGGCATATCTATGTAGGGAGTGGGTGCTCATGTTTGGTATTGGAGTTGGTGCTCCTAGATACTCTTTGTACAACTAGTGAGGTTTTCGATAAAGCCAATGAGGTAGTTTTGGAGTGGTTTTTCTACCCTGGAGGGTTTTCCACTCGTGCAAATTTGTGTTATGTCTCATATTGTTTTCATCTGTATGTGTTTATGTTAATACTTTTCTCATGAGGTTTTGTTCTCTTTCTTCATTCTCAGTCATGTGCATATGTATTTGAAAAATCAATGATATCTTTCTTTCCTTGTGTCTTGAAAGTTAAAGTTTGCAAAAAGGTTTTTAAAATTTACACAACACATATTCACCCCCCCTCTCAGTGTTGTCCTAGACTCCTACAATTGGTATCAAAGCACGATTGCCTTTTTTGAAGTCTAATAGGCTCGGGTAGGTCCTGTAGGTGGAGTTCAATGGGTAAGTGCAGAAGAAATAAGAGTAAGAAAATTGTCAAGTTTCAGACTAGTCAAAACTCTTCATCTTTATCAAATTCAAAGGTTGATATAGAACTTGTTGATACAAATGTTCCTCAAGTTGAATCTGATATTATATTAAAAGAAAAGGTTTCAGGAGTTCCTCAGTTTGATGGTTCAGATTTTTCAGTATGGTATGTTAGAATGCAGATTTATTTATCCACTTTAGGATATGATGTTTTAATATCAGTTGAGAATGGAAATGACAAAGAAGCACTTGAATGTAATCAGATTGCAAAGAAGGCCATATTGTCTGCTCTGTCTAATGATATTTCTTGTAAAATTATGGACTATGTTACAGCTCAGGATATGTGGAGGAGATTGAAAACAATTTATCAAGATAATGATAAAGTAGAGGACACTCTGGTGTGTGAAGAAAGTGGCAATGAAAGGAGAATTTCAAATGAAGGAGCTGAAGTTCAAACCCAATCAGAAGAAGCTAACAACACAAGTGATGATGATCAGGATTATGATGAACAAGATTGTGAGATTGATTTGGAAGGAGAGCTCATATATGCTCTAACTGAACTCAAGAAGTATAAGAGAGAGAATTAGAAACTAAATTTGTAGCTGCAACAAGAAAGAGAATCTAAAGACAATGCACTTTCAGAACTTGAAATTGTATCTATAGATCTTAAAGAGGCCGGATGTCAAATTATAAGTTTAAAGACATATATTGATGATTCAAACAAATTAATTGCTAGATTAAAGACTAAAATTGAGGAAGCCAAGAGGATAGCAAATGTTTCAAAATCTGACCTTGAAGTTAGAAGGATTGAAAATATGAAATTAGAGGGTGATATTATCAATCTGAGAAAAGAGTATGATGGTCTTAAGGATTTATCTAAGAAATATCAAGTGTTTGAAGATAGATCAAACAAGTTGCATGAGATGTTGGGCAAATAGAAGAATCATTAGGATACTACTGGTTTAGGATTTGAAGGAGAGTGTTCAAAATCCAGAGAAACTCCCAGAAGGAAAATTGATTTAAGTCATCATGTTGCTACCACAGAAGGTAAAAGGAAGAGTGAAGTTGAATAGAAAACCAGAGATGAATTTGTGCACAATCAAAGAAGGAATTTTAGAAAACCTATTGCTATAAGACAAGCATACATGTATAGGTATAACTATTCATTTAATGGCTATTGTTATACTTGTAATCAATTTAGACACAAATCAGTTAATTACAAAAGGAATACTAATATTGTTTGTTACAAGTGCAATAATGTTGGACACATTCAAAGAAACTGCAAAATGAATAGAAGGTATGATCCTGCATGGAAGCTTAGCATGAGTGCTCAAAGGTACTATCATTCATTTCATTATGATTTTGACATAGTTTGTTATAATTGCAACACTCTTGGACACAAAGCACAAAGTTGTGGAATGTATGTTTCGCCTGATTTAAAAAAATTGAAAAGAAAAGAAGGTATAAAGGTTTGGAGAAAGAAAGAATCTGTAAAAGTGTGGAAGCAAAAATAGAATCATGAGAAGGCAAATCCTAAACTTGTGCATCTTGCACAAGTTACATCATCAGTTGAATAATAGATAGCATGATGTGAGGGGGAGTTGTTCTTGATATATCAATTATCCCTAAGAAGTTTTAGGAGAAGATGGTATCTTGTCATGTTGATTCTTGAAATAAAATTTATGATGGTATTGCTAACTATGTTGATCTTTAGTGCTTTTAGTGATACAGGTGATCTTTGGTTTTGTATGCAAACAAGATGTTGAAAGAATGATCAAGAGTTCAATGCTCAAAGAGTTTGGTGATGTTGAATAACTTGGTTGAGTTGATATGATGTTGTAGTTCATTGGGATCTTGATACAGAAGTACTTGATTAGTTTGATGATGTACAGAGTTGATGGGCTAATTTGATTTACAAGGTTAAAAAGGGATCAGTTCTTGTGTTGCAAAAAGGTATCTTGTGCAGGAGGATGATCTTCATTCTTGGTTGCAAAATGAATGTTCATTTAGATGTGATCATTGGTGTAATAATTTGACATGTTCTTTGTTGATATTCCTCATTAATATGGTTCAGAAAGGTTTGTTCAAATTTTGTGGTTCTAGTTTTGAAGTGGTTTCAGGTATGAGCTTCAATCTATGACAATCTAGAGTTTCTTATGACATTGATGGTGAATCTTGTATTTCATCAAATCAAAGGCAAGTAAAGGACTTATCAACATTCCTATTCACCTGCAAAATTGTTCATCAAAGAGTATTGGTGTGTTTATGATTTCTTTACAAAGTGTTCAACAAGTTGGTATTTGGTTGCAGAGATATGTCTTCTTCATCCTCATATTGGTATTGTGTCAAAAAGTGATATTATGTTGAAATTGACATATATGTTTCATTATGTCACACAGTGGTTAATGTTGGTTACTCTTGTCAGTGATTGACTAAAATGTTGAGGATATTGAGAAAATTAATGAAGATCAATGCATGCGGACCAGATGGTTGTGTAGAGGATTGTCTGAAGTAGCTCCAGTCAACTTTTGAGAGGTCCGCATGAAGATTTGAAGAAACTATAGCCATCTGAGTAGAACCAAGTTTTGTTGTGTTCAGAAGAGACAGAGTGACAGTAAATTAGTCTAGATTGCTCCGCATTAAAATATTATGATCTGCAGATCTAGAGGCATGGTTGGGAAGTCAATGTGTATCATCAACTCAAGTGGTTCGTGGTTTGGAGGTCTATAAGTAATCTTTCTAGTGTGACATGTAGGAGTCTAGGAAAACACTGAGAGGGGGGGTGAATCAGTGTTGTGTAAATTTTCAAATCTTTTTGCAAACTTTAACTTTCAAGACAAAAGGAAAGAAAGATATCAGTGTTCTCATTGATTAGACAACTGAAATCCTTTCAGTTTCTCAATGTAGACTTCTCCTTCCAATTCTCCATTTAGGAATGTTGACTTGACATCCATCTGATAGACATTGAAATCTTTAAAAGCAGCAAATGCAACAAATAATCTGACTTCCTCTATTCTTTCCACCAAAGCCAAAGTTTCTTCAAAATCAATTCCTTCCACTTGAGAATATCGTTTGCATACCAGCTTTGTTTTGTTTCTTACAACTTCACCATCATCATTTAGTTTATTCTAGAAGACCCATTTAGTTCCAATTACATTTTTGTCGTTAGGTCTAAAAACTTGTACCATGATGATGGAAGCAAATGTTCCAAAAGTCTATTGGAGAGAAGCTATGAGTACACCATGGATAGTCAGGACACAGGTGCACAGGCTACATCTGTAGCTGAGTAGATGCTGATGACAGATACCCTCCTGGGTGAGACTTTCGGCTTTGATACTCAGGTAAATATTAGCAATTTTATTGAATTTAATTTATTAAATTTTATTTTTGAAATGCAAGATTAACTAATTTAGTTTGATGATTTTAATAAAATTTCAGGGTCATAGCATTGATGCAGTTTTCAATGGTTCTCCACCTACATATTACGCTACAACATCTACTATCAGGATATGTAACTAGTAAACAATTATAGATATTACATGTGAATAGCATCGTTATATGAATGGTATTCTAATATGTAATTTTGAATGTTGAATAGGTTAATATTGGAGATTTCAAGGCAACACCTGCCAGCGGTGGTGGACTTCAAAGCTTCACAGAGGCAATAAAATAAATATTTTAATGAATGAATTGTACTTACTAGATTTTTGTATGTGACTTGTGTTCTTTATTGTGTGTACTTCCATGTTTAGATGAATGTGTGTGTATGTTAGGAGCCATGATTTGCATCACTATTATAGTTTTCGTAATTGAATAATGTTGTTTTATTTCTAGATAATGCAGGTTGCGGAGACACCTCCCGATGTTCATAGGGCAATGGAGCATGGTGTGACCTCTATGATTCATAGCTCCATGCCATTGATAGGGGTATGAGGTAGATTAGTAAATTTCAATTTACATTCATTGTTATAGTTGTTTATTTTTGAAAAATTAAAAGATTATTGATTTGAAGTTTAATTTCTATCTAGATGGTTTCTATAGGACATGACATCACCACCGCCTATCCTACTACTGAGGCAAGTGAGGATATAGACTATATGGTAGCAATAAGTGATTATTTTGTTAAATGTTTCATTTTTTATAACATTTAATTTCTATATATTAATGTCTATACTTTTTATTGTGACAACTAAAAATGTAGGAATAACTAAATAGGAGGAGCAGCCCTTAGGTTCATAGTAGACCACCCACATACACGTCTTCATCCCCTAGAAGATCAAAGGTTGCCCATGATCTATCCTCTTCACCAGCTAGAGGGGAACGACTTTTTATTGTGTTCTTTTGTTGTATGCCTATATGGCATTTGTGGACATATATTTTGTATTGCATATAGTTGACATTGTATGCCTAAATGGCATTCTTGTAAGCCTATATGGCTATTTTGTATATATGTTATACTTATATCGACACATATTGATGTATGCCTATATGGATATTTGGTTAATACAAATCTTTTTTATTGATGGCGTCCATACTTGCATTATAAATCCACATTTGAATGGATATTTGTAGATGGATACTTCAAATATTTAAAGTCCAATTGTATTACATAGGATGTTTGTTGATCCAATAAGCTAGCTATTGTTATTCAAGTATCACCTAAACCTCACTTTGGAACTAAAAGATAAAAGTTGTATTTAAAATAAAAATGAATCATCATGTTGAACATAAAATATTCATATTCTTTGAGTTGCTCAATTGAAAATATTCAAATGAGTATGTTGATCCATATTCTTTATGAGTTGGTCAACTGAAAATATTTCTTAATTTCTTGTTATTATACCATATTGGGTTGCAAAGAGTATGTTTGTTGTTTTGAATAAGATAGTCAAAATCATATGCTTATGAGCACCTGATGACCATTGTGGTTATTAAATGTAATTCCTCTTGTATATAAGGCGAGGTTATGAGATTAAATTGAGTCTTACCTAATTTTAGTATGCAACATAACATTGGGGCTATAGGCTTCCATAAGTCATCAACAATCAAGGTTCAAGGTTGTCATTGAAGTCAAAGGGTCAAGGTTGTTTGTCATTGATGTCAAGGTTGATGCCATGATGTTGATAAGGTGATATAGTGATTCAAGGTAGGTGATGGTCATGAGGTGCATGATGTTGTGAATATGGTTTTCATGATAAGGTCTCTCAATTCATGTTGATGTTGCACAAGACAAACATGGTTCATATGATGCAAGGTTCATGTTCATGGTGGATGTGGTTTTGTTCATACAAGGTTTTGTTGTGAATATGGTTTTCATGATAAGGTCTATCTTGAAAGGTTGATATGATGCAAGGTTCATATTCATGGTGGATGTGGTTTTGTTCTTGCAATAAGAAGTTACAGAAGACACAAGCTTTCATAATCATAATCTTATTGATAGTTAGGGTTTCCATATTGGGCATTAAACCCTAAAAAAAATCTACTTTTCTTAAGACTTTAAAACCCTCAATTGCTTATCATGTGTAAAGTGCACTTTTGTTTTAATTTAATATTGACTTATAATCAGAAGTTACTATCACTTAAATCAACCTACTAAAGGGTCTTTAAGTCATTAGTTCACCAACCCTTCAACCTAACTCAATCGACGTCTCTGTTAAACTCTCATAAGCTTGAGCGCCATATCATAATCGAAGGTCATATTTAATTGATATGAGGATGGGAAAAAGGATTGGAAGGTCAGTATTTAAAAGGAATTTGGAATACAAACAATCATCTCTATGCAGTTAAATTTGATGGGCATGCATTTATAAAAGGCTAAAAGACAACTTTATGCAGGATATCATGGTATTTGTAGTGTTTGAAGATTGAAGACTAGTTAGTGTTTGTAGCTCAGATTGTTTCAGCATGTTTGGGTGCGAAACAAGACCATGCCTAGCCTAAATATACCCATCTAGATGCATTGGAATTGTCAATTTAGCTACACGAGGATAAAAACAAAAGTTACACCCCTTTGCAACTTTACACTACCTCCTTTTGATGATTTTTGGGGTAGCAAAAAAACTTTCACCATGGGCAAATGCCTTAGAGATATAAAAACTAAGAGAGGTTATTATAGAGGGACTCTACATGATCGTGTTGCCTCAGACAAAATGTATCTAAGTGACATGGTTTATGAGTAACAACTCATCAAAGATTGCTACCTTTTTGCACATTGGACTCTTCAGGGATATTGCCGGTACAATGTAGCTCAAATTGTTTCATCATGTTTGGGTGCAAAAAAAGACCATGCCTAGCCTAAATGTACCCATCTAGACATGTTGGAACTGATAGTTTGGCCACAGGAGGAGAAAAACAAAAGTTACACCCCTTTGCAACTTTACACTGCCTCCTTCTGACGATTTTTGGGGCAGCAGAAAACCTTTCACCACGGGAAAATGCCTTAAAGATATAAAAAATTGAGAAAGATTATTGTAGAGGGACCCTACATGATCACTTTGCCTCAGACAGAATGTATCTAAGTGACACGATTTCTGAATAACATCTCGTCAAAGATTGTTGCTTTTTACATTTTGGACTCTTCAGGGATATCACCAGTACAATGTAGCTCAAACTATTTCGGCATGTTTGGATGTAAAAAAGGACCATGCCTAGCCTAAATGTACCCATCCAGATGTGTTGGAAGTATCAGTTTGGCCACACGAGGAAAAGAACAAAAGTTACACCCCTTTGCAGCTTTACACTACCTACTTATAATAATTTTTGGGGCAGCAAAAAACCTTTCACCATGGGAAAAAGCCTCAGAGATATAAAAAACTGAGAGAGGTTATTGTAGAGGGACTCTACATGATTGCATTTCCTTAGACAAAATGTTTCTAGGTGACACAGTTTTCAAATAACATCTTGTCAAAGATTGCTACCTTTTTGCACTTTGGACTCTTCAGGGATATCATCGGTACAATGTAGCTCAGACTGTTTCAACATGTTTGAGTGAAAAATAGAACCATGCCTAATGTAAATGTACCCATCCAGATGCCTTGAAATAGTCAGTTTGGTCGCATCAGGAGCAGGATGAAAGTTACACCCCTTTGCAACTTTATATTACCTCCTTTTAACAATTTTTGGGGTAGCAGAAAACCTTTCACCACGGGCAAACACCTCAGAGACAAAAAACACTGAGAGAGGTTATTGTAGAAGGACTCTATGTGATCACATTTCCTTAGATGGAATGTCTCTAAGTGATACGATTTTCAAGTAACATCTCATCAAAGATTATTTCCTTTTTGCACTTTAGACGCTTCAGGGATATCATCGGTACAATGTAGCTCAGACTGTTTCAGCATGTTTGGGTGAAAAATAGGACCATACGTAGCGTAAATATATCCATCCAAACATGTTGGAATAGTCATTTTAGTTGCATCATGAGTAGGATGAAAGTTACACCCCTTTGCAACTTTACACTACCTCCTAATGATTTTTGGGGTAGTAGAAAACCTTTCACCATGGGCAAACGCCTCAGAGATATAAAAAATTGAGAGAAGTTATTATAGAGGAACCCTACATGATTGCATTGTCTTAGATGGAATGTTTCCAATTGACATGGTTTTTGAGTAACATCTCATCAAAGATTGCTGCCTTTTTGCACTTTAGACTCTTCAAAGATATCATCGGTATAATGTAGCTCGGACTGTTTTGCCATGTTTGGGTGAAAAATAGGACCATGCCTAGCATAAATGTACCCATCCAGACATGTTGGAATAGTTAGTTTGGACGCATCAGGAGCAAGATGAAAGTTACACCCCTTTGCAACTTTACAGTGCCTCCTAATAATTTTTGGGGCAATAGAAAACTTATCACCACGGGAAAATGCCTCAAAGATATAAAAAACTGAGAGAGGTTATTGTAGAGGCACTCTACGTGATCATTTTTCCTTAGACAAAATATTTCTAAGTGACACGATTTTTTAGTAACATCTTTTGAAAGATTGTTGCCTCTTTACACTTTGGACTCTTCAGGGATATCGTCGGTACAATGTAGCTCGGACTATTTCAACATGTTTGGGTGAAAAATAGGACTATGCCTAGCATAAATGTACCCATCCAAACATGTTAGAATAATAATTTTGGTCACATTAGGAGTAGGATGAAAGTTACACCCCTTTAAAACTTTACACTGCCTTCTTCTGACGATTTTTGGGGCAATAAAAAACCTTTCACCACGGGTAAATGCCTCAGAGGTATAAAAACTAAGAGAGGTTATTGTAGAGGCACTCTACATGATTGTTTTTCCTTAGATGGAATGTTTCTAAGTGACATAGTTTTCGAGTAACATCTTGTCAAAGATTGATGCCTTTTTGCCCTTTGGACCCTTCAGGGATATCATCGGTACAATGTAGCTCAGACTGTTTCGACATGTTTGGGTAAAAAATAGAACCATGTCTAGCCTAAACATACCCATTCAGACACGGAACTGTCAGTTTGGTTGCATTAGGAGTAGGACACCAAAAATATAAAAGTTGCTTTGTGCAACTTGACAACATTAACACTTTTTTGCAATAAGACTCAAAGACTCAAACTGACCCCAAATGACTCAAAGTGACTTAAAAACAAATGAAATGGCCTTAGAAGACCTTATTACATACAATTGACTCAATCAAAATAAAATTTCATTTTTTGACTCCTCTTGGAGGCATGAGAACCTAGGTACCCCTGCACCATTAGTGCAATTGAAGTCGATAAAGTTTTCCTATTAAGAAAAAGAGCTTCCCTTAGCTTCAAGAAATATAAATATTCTATATTGACAAGGCCAACCACCTGAAGGTGGAAGCTCATGTGGCCTCACCTAAGACCTAAGACAATGTAGTCTAGTAGATGTAGGACACCGAAGGCACCTATTTTCTAGTCTCTATCTACCTAGTTGACATATCGTATATACCTAAGACACAATTAGAGACACCTATTATCTAGTTAGAAACCAAGACACCTAGAGACACCTATATTTTATACATTACCTAGATTTTATACATTATTCTCAAGATCAACTTCATCCATCACTTAGGTCTAACCCCATGAAGCATAACATGATGATGTAAAAATATGTATATGTGTAAAAATACAGCAGGAAAAAAAAAAACCTTACAAATTAATGTGCATACTTACAACTCAATGTAACATGACTTTACAAAATTAATGTGAATACTTACAAATTAATCCAATGAACCATCCGGGTCTGCTCTACTCTTTATTGTGTCAAGTATTGCTTCATGGTCATACTCACGCACCTTCCACAAGCTTTCGTTTAAAGGTCTACCTTGATACTGTATGAAATGAACATTGGATGCCATGACAAGGTTCGAGTAATGAAGAATCTTCTGATGCATGTCAAAGTCCTGAAACAACCAAACATTAACACTCTTATGTGGGTACCTTCTAAGCCATGTTCTAGTAATAACTACTGAGCTTGTAGGTTATTCGATATTTTCTCCATCTGTAACTGGGGCCTCTAATTTCTTTTTGGCCTCAACATAATGACATAAATAATAATTTGTTCCCTCTTCATTATCTTCATCTACAATAACTGCATATACATGCCCTATATTGATATGTGTAGCAAATTAGATGAAATTAGTCAACATTACAAAAACACTACAAAGTAAGATGACATTAGGAATTTTAAAAATTATGCAAATAGATATATTACCTAGTTGAACTAGATCTGATATGTGGTCAAAATTAACTGATAATTCCATCTGTGTTAGTTCTAGTGTCGTCGGGGGTTGATACGTGTCAAGTGGGCTAAGATAACCTAACTGTCATTCGTCAACCCACTCCTTTGACTCGCACTCATCCTAGGCTTGAATTGTACAGGAAGAACAAAAGCATGACATCTTTCACGTATGGATACTCCATGAACTTGCAATTGAGCTTCTGAAAGAGTGCATCTCACTTGATCCTGTCAATGTAGAACATTCCTCATATGGTGTAATGTTAGTATCATCTATCAACCAAAAAAATCTACAAACTGAAGATTTGCCTTCATTACCTAGACCCATGGAAGCATTACACCACTCGACAATCAATTTTGCATCTATCAACTTTGCATTGTCTTAATATTTTAACTCTTTTTATATTATCACTCTTTTGAGACATGCTCCTGCACCATCATGCTCCCCCTTTCCATGCCCAACCTCACAAAAGTCCCACATATGCTGAATACTAGTAAAATTATGCCTCGTACTCAGCTAATAGAAATTTCGTGAGTTCTTGAATTGTGACACACAATTTGTTGCAAGTATGAGGTTAACCAGTGTTGTCATTGATGTCAACATACTCATATTGCTCAATGAGAAGGATTGGATGAGCTATGTGCTGAGGATATTGAGGAAATCAGTCTCAATGTGAAACAGTGAAGAACAGTGATGAGAAGAAGGCAAAAGTACTCAATTGGTTGAGTATCAGAGGATGCGGATTAAAGGGTTTGTAGATATGAGTCTTGAGATGATCTAGTTAAGATTTCAGAGGTCCACATGAAGATGTGAAGAAGTTGTGATCAATCAAGTAGAATCAGTTCTGGGAGCTACTCCAGAGTGATAGAGTGCTACAAAAAGGTCCGGTGAGTTCCAGAAGTCCATTGTCTTATCTTGCAGATTGGATGGAGCGTTTGGGATGTACTTTTTATGTTTCATCTTGATTTGTTCATGGTTTGGAGGTCCAGAAGCACCTCTTGCAGTATGACAGTGGTGGTAGACTGTGTTCTTGAAGTTTCAGATGAGGAAGAGAAGAGATTCCAGTGAGTAGAGGAAGTGCAGATATACTTGGTCATTCAGGCAAGCTTGTGAAGGTTCTTGGATCATGTTGAGGTTGTGTTGTTGGTCCACATTAGTGTTAGAGCCCAAAATTGGAGATATACTTCCGGATGAAGATGTTCTTGTTCAGGTTGGCCAACCGGATGGGTTATTTATCTTGTGAATGTTCTTGTGGACAGTGTGTCTCTTGTAGGCAATGTGCCTCTTTGTGAGCAGTGTGCTCAGGCAGTGAGCCCTGATTGGCATGTACCATCCATTTTTCTTATTCTTCTAACAGAGAATAAATCTTGGGTTAATCACCCTGTGGTTTTTCCCTTAACTGAGTTTTTCATGTCAAAATCTTGGTGTCTAATGTGTTGATGTTTATCTACTCTGGTGTTCTTGCTTTATGCTTTGATGAATGGTTAATTGATATGCTGTTAACTAACAAAGTAGATTCAAGTGTTTGAAAGAGAAACAAGTTTTTGTACAACTGATTCACCCCCCCTCTCAGTTGTGTGCCCTAGCTCTAACACAATTATCTGACCATATGATATGCTGACTGAACGATATGCTCCTTCTAGCCAAATCATTGTAGAACACCTGAAAACAACCTTGCATGAACTCCATAGAATGTGTGCAATCATCACTAATATAGAAATTATACTCCCTTATGATCTTTCTATCATCCTCTATACTATCATTCGCATGAATGAATGTGATGTGCACAAATATAGAAACCTTTGTGGAGTTGTAATATTGTGATTGCACCTCATGCTGTGGCTGTAGATTGTAGTTCTCTACAAAGTTGACGACTAAAACAATGCTACCATCCAAAAATGTGTCCTTGCATAACTTGAATTGCAAGTCCAACCATCGAGCTCTATGGGCATGTCTTGCATACTCATACACTATGCTGTCACAAAATATAGGCATAAACTGATACACTAGAATCTTTTCAATAATCAATTCACACCTCTTTGCTTCTTTACCATCTTTTGTATTGTATGCCACTGTTTTATACTTGCCAAACTCTACTAGTTCATTTCCAACTACATGTGTTCTTTTCATATGTTCACATATTTGCAAATGTTGCAAGCCACCGCAATGATGACATGTGCCATCCAAGCATAATTTCTTGTAGAATATATGACCTTCCTCTCTTTCGCATAAAATTCTTGATATGAAGTCTCTTGAAGATATTGGTGGGGCATGTATGGCACAACCCTGCAAAACATTGTTAGTATGCATATCTAAACATATAGACCTATAAACATCAAAATGGTTAGAAAATTCAATATGTAATCTACAACAACAAGTAGTGTGTGTGTGATTTATCTTGACATAGAAAGGTTTTAGCATTTCAAAATATCTTTGACAAATTTTAATTTGAGGATACTTCTCTAGAAATTTACCATAAATTTGTGTTTGAGTCTCATCCAAAAAATGCTTTGGATGTGGCTCACGATTCCAACTTCCACTTCTCCTTCTTACCACATCCCTTTGATTCGGAGATACCCTTGTGTAATTCCTCCAAGAGTCTTCAATTAGTGATCTCAATGCTTCAACAATTGGTTTATCTTTTCATGGTAGTCTTCCCGAGAATGCCCATAATTAATTAGCATTAGTGTCCTCAATTCTTTAGCGTCTTCCAATGACTCTTGATAAAGTTTTCTATTAATTCTCAATTCTTGACTCGTCTTTCTAATGAGATGAGATTTCCTCATTTGACTACTTACTATAGTCGATGTAATCACATGTCGTGTTGCATTAATATCTTTTGTGCGTGAGGTGTTACCCACACTCTCATACATACTCATTAGATTCTTGACAATAGATTTTTCACTTGAAGCCTTTGATGTTCTCAACCCAAGAATCTTCATGATGGACCTATACTTTATACTTCGCATCATTTCAATGAATAGTTGACATCTTGTAGTCTCATTTAACTTTTCAAAGAACAATCTCCAAATCTTATGAGCATATCTTCTACAAGTGCATTTTGGAATCTTACCTTCCATTGGCTGCAAAATATTCTCATCAATATCAATCAAATACTTTGGCTTTCTATACAAAATTCTAGGTGGTGTTAAGTTAGGTAAATTCATCTCAACATTAGGAATTTCATCAATATTTAAATGAGATGGGCTAGATGGCATAGCTTCGATCGAAGATGGAATAGATGACATACCTTAAGGTTGAGGTGAGAATGATGGTGTATCTCCTTCATCACATGTGAGTGATGATGTACTCTCAACTTGAGATGTGGTAGATGGTGTCCCTACTTGTTGACTTGCAGTAGAGGACGTGTCTCCAACTATGGTATTCAAATCTCTCCTAGCGGGAAATTTTTGCATTCATTCTCTTTGTGCTGCCAATACCATATCTCTTTGTGATGGTTGTGGTTCCTCTTCAATTGGCATGTCTTCATTTATCATGTCCAATTTCTTCTTCTCACGAAATTCTCTCATAGCCACTGCTTTCTTTGCATTCTTAGCTTCTATCTCTTCCTGTGCTGGTTTAATTCTTGATCATTTCCTCGGCATGACAGAGACTTTGTCTATAGCATGATAAAGAGACGAGTATTAGTTCCTAAGAAATGAATCCATACAAATAACTAAAATACGTCATTCAACCCTTCATAGTAAATGTCACTCAACCAAAATAGGTACAAAGCATACAAAGCAAATTATTGCAGCCATGAAAAGAGTACATGGGACTTCATGCTTGAAAAGGTTGAGGCAGACCCAATTTGACATGTTTGTTGTTACTAGGACTACTAGGATTTGGAACTAAGAAGGTGTTTTGTTGGTACTAGGGATACTAGGATTTGGGTGGCTAGTGAAGAAATAGACAACAATTGTTGTGTCATGTGCATGTACAAATCATCACAAATAGGTGCATAAGGAATGTCCTAGCCCAAGATATGTGCATACAAATCATCATGTCATTTGCATACTTGTATGATCTTGGCACCTATTCATTTGTATTTTAACTTGTTAATATGACAAGATAATAGTGGGATTGTATTTTTATTATGTTGGAAGGATTTATTCTTGTATAGTTTGACATCATGGTATGTTAAGGTCTGTTTATTACACATAATTATTAAAGAGCCCAAGTGTAGAAAATATACATGGCATCATGTGAGATTGTAGGTTGTTTCTTGATTAGGAATGTGTCTATTTTAAACATGTATGATAAAGCATGATAAATTAATTCAAATAGAATTAAGGAAAATATAAAGAACATGCATGTAAAGACTTGACATACCTAAAAAATGAAGATTTGAATGGAGAGAGTACCCAATTATGTAGTGTTTTTTCTTCTTGAATCAAACTCCTCAACAATTTGAGTTTTTCACCACTTGCTTCCTTTTCAATGTTAAATTGAATAACACTCAAATATAATTAATAACAACAATACTATTAACCAATCTATAATGTTAAATTCCTAAAAGTGAATCACAATTAACATTGCAACACTACAAAAATTGAAACTTGAATAGATATATATCAAACTTGGTATGAAAACTATGTTATTTCCTCCATCTCAAGTTGGCAAAGCAGAAAAGGTGGTGGAAAGATTATGCAAATGTGGTAGAATGTGTAAAATGTGTATGTGAACTTCCCAACAGCATGAAAGCACTTTTTTTTTGTTGGAACACACGCATAATCAGCATGAAAATAGAGCATGTGGGCCTGGATCATAGGGGTCAACACTTTTTTATTGTTTCCATTATGCGCTTACATTATAATGTGCTCACGTTTTGTCCTGCTATAGATTGATCCATAAATATTTGTGCCTCTCTCACCTTCAATAGCACCTTTACAATATCTCACCTCTAGTTCCATTAGCTCATGTACTATATCTCACTTATCTATCCCCCTCACCTCTCTACCTCTCCCCTCTCTATGTCTCTCAGTCACTCCTTGTCTTCCTCAACCCTAAACCCTAAACCTTATCCCTAAACCCTAATCCCTCAACCCTAATCCCCCAACCCTCAACTCTAATCCCTCATCCCTAAACGCTAAATGCTATCCCTATTCCTAAACCCTCAACGGGCTCGATACTATACCTTAAACCCTAATCCCTTATCCCTAAATCCTCTAACCCTATCCCTAATCCTTATACCCTTGACACTCTACTTTAACCCTAATCCCTCGACCCTCAACCCTCGAACCTCAATGTACTCAACCCTCAACGTCAAACCCTAATCCCTTAACCCTTAACTATGATCCCTTAACCCTCAACCCTATCCCTAAACCCTCAACCCTAAAACCTCAACACTCAACATAAAACCCTAATCTCTCAACCCTTAACTCTAATCCCTCAACCCTAAACCCTATCCCTAAAGCCTAAACACTATCCCTATTCCTAAACCCTCAATGGGCTCAATACTATACCTTAAACCCTAATCCCTTATCCATAAACCCTCAACCCTATCCCTAATCCTTATACCCTAGACACTCTACTTTAACCCTAATCCCTGAACCCTCAACCCTATCCCTAAACCCTCGACCCTCA
The DNA here is from genome assembly GCA_027924645.1 of Cunninghamia lanceolata. Classification (NCBI taxonomy): domain Eukaryota; kingdom Viridiplantae; phylum Streptophyta; class Pinopsida; order Cupressales; family Cupressaceae; genus Cunninghamia; species Cunninghamia lanceolata. Next base: position 20,621,610 of record BSBN01000049.1, read on the forward strand.
AACCTCAACCCTTAACCCTCAACATCAAACCCTAATCCCTCAACCCTTAACTCTAATCCCTCGACCCTCAACCCTATCCTTAAACCCTAAACCCTAAAGCCTGAACCTTCAACCCTCAACATCAAACCCTAATCCCTTAACCCTTAACTCTAATCCCTCAACCCTCAACCCTCTCCCTAAACCCTAAACCCTAAAGCCTCAACCATCAACCCTTAATGTCAAATCTTAATCCCTCAAACCTTCACTCTAATCCCTTAACCCTAAACCCTATCCCTAAACCCTCAACACTATACCTTAAACCCTAATCCCTCAACTCTAAACCCTAAACCCTAATCCCTCAACCCTTGACCCTAATCCCTCAACGCTCAGCCCTAAATGCTATCCCTATTCCTAAACCCTCAATGGGCTCAATACTATACCTTAAACCCCAATCCCTTATCCCTAAACCCTTCAACCCTATCCCTAATCCTTATACCCTTGACACTATACTTTAACCCTAATCCATCAACCCTCAACCCTCTAACCTCAATGAAATCAACCCTCAACGTCAAACCCTAATCTCTCAACCCTTAACTCTGATCCTTCGACCCTCAACCTAATCTCTAAACCCTCAACCCTAAAACCTCAACACTCAACATCAAACCATAATCCCTCAACCCTTAACTCTAATCTCTCAACCCTAAAGCCTATCCCTAAACCCTAAACACTATCCCTATTCCTAAACCCTCAATGGGCTCGATACTATACCTTAAACCCTAATCCCTTATCCCTAAACCCTCCAACCCTATCCCTAATCCTTATACCCTTGACACTCTACTTTAACTGTAATCCCTCAACACTAAACCCTCAAACCTCAACCCTCAATGTCAAAACCATAATCCCTCAACCCTTAACTCTAATCCCTCGACCTTCAACCCTATCCTTAAACCCTAAACCATAAAGCCTCAACTCTCAACCCTCAAATCAAACCCTAATCCCTCAACCCTTAACTCTAATCCCATGACCCTCAACCCTATCCCTAAACCCTAAACCCTAAAGCCTCAACCCTCAACCCTCAATATCATATCCTAATCCCTCAACCCTTCACTCTAATCCCTCAACCCTAAACCCTATCCCTAAACCCTCAACACTATACCTTAAACCCTAATCCCTTAACCCTCAACCCTAAACCTTATCCCTAAACCCTAATCCCTCAACCCTCAACCCTAATCCCTCAACCCTTGACTCTAATCCCTCATCCCTAAACCCTAAATGCTATTCCTATTCCTAAACCCTCAACGGGCTTGATACTATGCCTTCAACCCTAATCCCTTATCCCTAAACCCTCCAACCCTATCCCTAATCCTTATACCCTCAACACTCTACTTTAACCCTAATCCCTTGACCCTCAACCCTCGAACCTCAAGGTACTCAACCCTTAATGTCAAACCCTAATCCCTCAACCCTTAACTCTGATCCCTCGACCCTCAACCCTATCCCTAAACCCTCAACCCTAAAACCTCAACACTCAACATCAAACCCTAATCTCACAACCCTTAACTCTAATCCCTCAACCCTAAAGCCTATCCCTAAACCCTAAACAGTATCCCTATTCCTAAACCCTTAATAAGATCGATACTATACCTTAAACCCTAATCCCTTATCCCTAAACCCTCCAACCCTATCCCAAATCCTTATACACTTGACACTCTACTTTAACCCTAATCTCTCGACCCTCAACCCTATCCCTCAACCCTCAACCCTCGAACCTCAATGTACTCAACTCTTAACTCTAATCCCTTGACCCTCAACGCTATCCCTAAACCCTCAACCCTAAAACCTCAACCCTCAACACTCAACGTCAAACCCTAATCCCTCAACCCTTAACTCTAATCCCTCAACCCTAAACCCTATCCCTAAAGCCTAAACACTATCCCTATTCCTAGACCCTCAATGGGCTCGATACTATACCTTAAACCCTAATCCCTTATCCCTAAACCCTCCAACCCTATCCCTAATCCTTATACCCTTGACACTCTACTTTAACGCTAATCGAGCGACCCTCAACCCTATCCCTAAACCCTCGACCCTCGAACCTCAACCCTCAATGTCAAACGCTAATACCTCAACCCTTAACTCTAATCCCTTGACACTAAACCCTATCCCTAAAACCTAAAGCCTCAACCCTCAACCCTCAAGGTCAAATCCTAATCCCTCAACCCTTCACTCTAATCCCTCAACCCTAAACCCTATCCCTAAACCCTCAACACTATAACTTAAACCCTAATCCCTCAACCCTCAACCCTAAACCTAATCCCTAAACCCTAATCCCTCAACCCACAACCCTCAACTCTAATCCCTCATCCCTAAACCCTAAATGATATCCTTATTCCTAAACATTCAACGATCTCAATACTATAGCTTTAACCCTAATCCCTTATCCCTAAATCCTCCAACCCTATCCCTAATCCTTATACCCTTGAAACTCTACTTTAACCCTAATCTCGTGACCCTCAACCCTATCCCTCAACCCTCAACCCTCAAACCTTAATGTACTCAACCCTCAACATCAAACCCTAATACCTCAACCCTTAACTCTGATCCCTCGACCCTCAACCCTATCCCTAAACCCTTAACCCTAAAACCTCAACCCTCAACATTCAATGTTAAATCCTAATCCCTCAACCCTTAACTCTAATCCCGCAACCCTAAACCCTATCCCTAAACCCTAATCACTATCCCTATTCCTAAACCCTCAATGGGCTCGATAGTACACCTTAAACCCTAATCCATTATCCCTAAACCCTCCAACCCTATCCCTAATCCTTATACCCTCGACACTCTACTTTAACCCTAATCCCTCAACCCTCAACCCTATCTCTAAACCCTTGACCCTTGAACCTCAACCCTCAACCCTATCCCTAAACCCTAAAGCCTCAACCCTCAACCCTCAATGTCAAATCCTAATCCCTCAACCCTTCACTCCAATCCCTCAACCCTAAACCCTATCCCTAAACCCTCAACACTATACCTTAAACCCTAATCCCTCAACTCTAAACCCTAAACCCTAATCCCTCAACCATCGACCCTAATCCCTCAACCATCGACCCTAATCCCTCAACCCTCAACCCTCAACCCTAAATGCTATCCCTATTCCTAAACCCTCAACAGGCTCGATACTATACCTTAAACCTTAATCCCTTATCCCTAAACCCTCCAACCCTATCCCTAATCCTTATACCCTCGACACTCTACTTTAACCCTAATCCCTTGTCCCTCAATCCTATCCCAAAACCCTCAACCCTCAAACCTCAATGTACTCAACCCTCAACGTCAAACCCTAATCTCTCAACCCTTAAATCTGATCCCTTGACCCTCAACCCTAAAACCTCAACCCTCAACACTCAATGTCAAACCCTAATCCCTCAACCCTTAACTCTAATTCCTCAACCCTAAATCCTATCCCTAAACCCTAAACACTATCCATATTCCTAAACCCTCAATGGGCTCAATACTATACCTTAAACCCTAGTCCCTTATCCCTAAACTCTCCAACCCTATCCCCAATCCTTATACCCTCGACCCTCTAATTTAAGCCTAAACCCTCGACCCTATCCCTAAACCCTCGACCCTCAAACCTCAACCCTCAACCCTCAACTCTCAACGTCAAACCCTAATCCCTCAACCCTTAACTCTAATCCCTCGACCCTCAACCCTATCCCTAAACCCTAAAGCTTCAACTGTCAACCCTCAATGTCAAATCCTAATCCCTCAACCCTTCACTCTAATCCCTCAACCCTAAACCCTATCCCTAAACCCTCAACACTATACCTTAAACCCTAATCCCTCAACCCTCAACCCTAAACCTTATCCCTAAACCCTAATCCCTTAACCCTCATTGGGCTCGATACTATACCTTAAACCCTAATCCCTTATCCCTAAACGCTCTAACCCTATCCCTAATCCTTATGCCCTCGACACTCTACTTTAACCCTATTCCCTTGACCCTCAAACCTATCCCAAAACCCTCAACCCTCGAACCTTAATGTACTCAACCCTCAACGTCAAATCCTAATCCCTCAACCCTTAACTCTGATCCCTCGACTCTAAACCCTATCCCTAAACCCTCAACCCTAAAACCTCAACCCTCAACACTCAATGTCAAACCCTAATCCCTCAACCCTTAACTCTAATGCCTCAACCATAAACCCTATCCCTAAACCCTCAACACTTTACCTTAAACCCTAATCTCTCAACCCTAAACCCTATCCCTAAGCCCTAATCCATCAACCCTCAACCCTAATCCATCAACCATCAACCCTAATCCCTCATCCCTAAACCCTAAACACTATCCCTATTCCTAAACCCTCAACGGGATCAATACTATCCCTCAACCCTTAACCCTTAAAACTTGAACCCTAAAACCTATCCCTACACCCTCGACACTTGACGCTATAACTTAAACCCTAATCCCTTAACCCTCATCCCTAAAGCCTTGACCCTAAATCCTTAAACCTTCAACCCTAAACCCTATCCCTAATCCCTCTACCCTCGACATCCTACTTTAACCCTAATCCCTTGACCATCAACCCTATCCCTAAACCCTCAACCCTCAACTCTCAACATTAAACCCTAATTCATCAACCCTGAACCCTAATCCCTCAACCCTAAACCCTATCCCTAAACCATCAACCCTCAACACTATACCTTAAACCCTAATCCCTATCCCTCAACCCTTAACCCTTAAAACTTAAACCCTATCCCTACACCCTCAACACTCGACACTATATCTTAAGCCTTAAACCCTCATCCCTAAAGCCTCAACCCTTAATCCTTAAATCTTCAACCCTAAACCCTATCCCTAATCCCTCTACCCTTAACACTCTAACCCTAACCTCGACATTAAATGGTAATCTATCAACCCTAAACCCTATCCCTAAACCCTCAACCCTCAACAATATACCCTAAACCCTAATCCATGAACTCTAAAACCTAATCCCTCAACCCTAAACACTATCAATAAACCCTCGAGACTATACCTTAATCCCTAATCCCTCAACCCTCAATCCTAATCCCTCAACCCTCAACCCTAATCGCTATCCCTATTCCTAAACCCTCAACCCTAGACACTATACCTTAAACCCTAATCCATTATCCCTAAACCCTAAACCCTATCCCTCAACCCTTAACCTTTAAAACTTAAACCCTAAAACTTATCCATAAACCCTCGACGCTCAACACTATATTTTAAACCCTAATCCCTTAACCCTCAGCCCTAAAGCCTCAACCCTTAATCGTTAAACCTTCAACCCTAAACCCTATCCCTAATCCTTCTACCCTCAACACTCTACTTTAACCCTAATCCCTTGACCATCAACCCTATCCCTAAACCCTCAACCCTCAACCCTCAACTCTCAACATTAAACCCTAATCCATCAACCCTAAACCCTCAACCCTCAACAATATTCCTTAAACCCTAATCCATCAACACTAAACCATAATCCCTTAACCCTCAACCCTATCCCTAAACTCTCAACCCTCAACACTATTCCTTAAACCCTAATCCCTCAGCTCTAAACCCTAATCCCTGAACCCTAAACCCTAAACCCTATCCTTAAACACTTAACCCTCAGCAAGTTATACCTTAAACCTTAATCCCTCAACCCTCAACCGTAATCCCTCATCCCTAAACCCTAAATGCTATCCCTATTCCTAAACCCTCAACCCAAGACACTATACGTTAAACCCTAATCCCTTACCCCTAAACCTTAAACCCTATCCCTCAACCCTTAATCCTTAAACATTAAACCCTAAAACCTATCCCTAAACCCTCAACCCTATACCCTCAACAATATACTTAAGACCTAATACCTCAATCATCAACCCTATACCTTAAACCTGAAGCCTACACCCTCAAACCCTCATCCCTAAACCATATAACCTCACCCTTATATCCTAAACCTTGAATATTGTGCCTCAACCCTATACTTAAATTAAATCTAAACCATACGTTCTCTCAACCCAAGTCACCCTATGCCTTATATACCCTCAATCCATATTGTAAACCCTAAACCCTAATCCCTACGCCTTACACACTTAATCTTATACACTCAACAACCTAAATATTAATCCTCAACTGTAACCCTCAATCCTCTACCCTCTACCTATTACTTAAGCCCTAATCCCTCCACCCTCAACCCTCAAAACTATATAGGCTCAGGTCCTTATATACACTAAACCCAAAACACTTACATACATGCAAACATACATACATAGAAAGATGCATACATACAAGCATGCATACATGTACATACATATAAGCATGCATACGTGTACATACATATAAGCATGTATACATGTACATGCATACATACCTACAAGAATAGATATAAACATCCATGAAACATACTTATGAAATTTGAACATATCTCATTCAAAGGAAGACATAACTCGAGTGCGTTATAACGTGCTCGCATTATGTCAAACTAGGAAAACACTGGAAAACATGCAAAAATGCAAAAAAGTACTCGCATTATAATGTGCTCACGTTAGCTCGTGTTATGTTGTGCTTTGGGAATCCCAAGCCTTGGGCTTGGGATTTGCTTTGGATTTCCAACCCAAAGGCTTGGAGTGCCTTTTCAACATCCATAGACATGTTCTTGCAAATTCTTCAAGATTTCACATAATTTTGTTCATGTTAATCCTCAGATTTGCACGTGTTTCAAGGTCAAACAAATCAAACACTTGGGTAATGTTAGGCTTTCTCTTAGCTATTTAACGATGTAATTTTTTTCACATTTTGACAATGTTAAGCCTTCCATCTTTAATTTCTTTTGTTTGTGTGTCTGGTTTTGGGCAAAAACCACTATTTGGTCTTTTTTCATTGTAAATTAACCATTCATTGAAGTTTTTAAAAAATTACATATTTAGAAACTAGAATCCATTCTACACATATTTAAAAAAAAGATTTTCAATTAGTTTTCAAAATTTATAGGGGTAGCACGGCCAAAATTCTATTTTTTAAGATGTGTCCACTTTGAAAATTAGTAAAAAATTAAATATTCATCAAAAAATTATCAAAAGAATTGGGCATAAACTACATGTTGTTAGCTAATTTCTCACCAAAGTGATTTTAGAAATAGCAAAAAAAGGTTAACTTTTTTAAGGAGCCACAAAACATGCTATGTTATGTTTTTTGATAGAAACAACACCAATTTCTATGGCTCCCTCTTTTGAACTGCTTAATCTATACCATTTTCAAAAAAATTAGTAGTTTAGAAAGTAGACTTGGAGCACTACAAACATTGCTTTGGTTGCATCTCTAAATTTTGAGTGTAACTATGCTCAATTTCTCATCCAAGGCTAGCATTTCCTGATTTTAGAAAAAAAGTGGCCACTTAAGACCCCTTTTTGGCCCCCCCATCTTCTTGCACTTACCCATAAATTGCTTGTTTGATGGACAATGACATGTACAACTTAAAAAGATCGAATATACTATGGCATGCCAGCTAAATCGATGCTGGCAAAGGTGCAATCTAGTTTTTTTACACCTGTCAATTGCATCTACTTGATCATTCTGAAGCCTTTTCAATAAATCCATTTTGTATGTATTCTACAATCATTGTAATCCTTGAGATGGTGTCTCTCTGAGGTGTCTAATCACGCAGTTTGTGAGCCTTGTCTGTGCACCCAGATTTAGGGTTCTTTTAAATATTGATATTAGGGTTAGATTTTAACTTTAATGTAGATAACTATCTATTTGCATTATAATCTAATAGATGCTTTATAGTAGTTATATATATATATATATATATATATATATATATATATATATATATATATATATATATATATATATATATATATATATATATATATATATATATATATATATATATATGTTAATATAATAATATCTCTGTATTTTCTTAAATTTAAGAGATTATAAGGGAGACCCGATAATCAATGTATATATACATTTGACTCATATAAACATAGTAATTAATAATTAAGGTCTAAATATAAATATGACATGTATGTGTATATTGTAATCGATTATCAATTAAATCAAATATAAATCGAGATGGTATTTGATTAGACCATTTGATTTATCTATATTTTGAAAAGGAATAAAATAAAGAAAATTAGTTGATATAGATTGCATTGCATCTGATGCATTTGTTTAATAAGATTAAATGAAAATTGATATGATTAAATATTTAATGTTGATGATTAAATTGATATTTATTTTATTACGATTTCTATATAATAATTTTGTTAAGTTGGTATTTGGCTAATGGGATTGGAATTAGGGTTATAAACATTGTATTTGGATTTTCATTTAGATAATTGGTTTATTGTGAGTGAAACTTGTGTAAGTTATATCATTGGTTGTAATAGGGTTATGTGTAAGTCGTCAAGGTTTAGTTTTCAGAGGCATAGGCTTTGATGTTTTGATTTCATGTATATGTTATGTTGAAAATGTATCATGACGTGGAATGAAGTCCTTCATGGATGATGTGATTCATTATGGTATTGAGCATGTAATAAATACTATGTTGGATTTTGAAAATGGGGAGACATTAGTAATTGTAAAAGAAGTATGATGTTTATGGATTGCTTCATTTGGAAGCTATGGGCAATGTATTCTGAAATTGTCCTTGTGATTAAGTTGATATGCAAGAAAGTTGATGTCTTGCATTGTTCATGTGTACTTGTTGTTATGAAGATAATTGTTATGCTTGATGGATAGGGTGTTCTAGATGCACGTAGGGGAGTGGTTTTCAATGTGGGGCCGGTGCCCAAAGTGGCTGCCAGGGTAACCCATTGAAAGTTGGTAACTCAGTGATAACCAAATTAATGAATTAGGGGGTTAGGTAGTTGTTCACATTAAACAAGATAATTGGATTCCTCACCCATGCATGTAGTACTTGTTTAGACTAAGGATGGGATGAGAAGGCCTAGTTGGCAAAGTCAAATTCCTTGTCTCCATGAAAGGAATGTTGGTTTCGCATGTGTCAGCCTATGGGGCCAGCATCTAGAGAGAGACTATCAGGATAACCATAGATGGGGGCCAGGGTCTAGTGAGACACTATCAGGATAAGCCATGTCAAGACCATGCGATGACACTCTCCCTGTTGGAACCTAGCATTCCCTAGTTGTGCTCTTCCCATTCGTTATGCGATTGCCTCTGGAAGTGTTGTTGAGTTGCTTGTGATATTGACTTGTGTTGTTGGAGTCATGTGTTGTCCTTGTTCTTTATAGTATACTGTCTACCTGAATGTTTGTTGTAGTGGGACCTTATGTTATCTCCTAGCATGAGGGGTGGACCTCAAGGTTCCACATGGTCGAGTGGATGTGCTTTATCTCAATTGTTCTTTTTCCCTTGTTGTGGTTCGTGTGCAACGAGGAGCTATCTTATGTATTAGATATCAGATCTTGTACCAGTTGGAGAATACAATTATTTATGCTCATGTACTGGCCTTGTAACATAATGTATGTAATCCAATGTAATCAAGAAGGTGATTGTGTAAACAATGTAATGATATACTCATGTGTAAGGAAAAATTGTATATGTACTTGATATTGATGATTATTTATCTAATGTCATGATATGGAAATGTATATGGTTATCCATTTAATGCAATAGATTCAAAATGAATTATTGATGTTAGTTAATTCATGATGTATGTTTAGATCTTGTTAATGGTTTGGTTAGTAATGCAGCCATGGAACCTTAGAGGACTAAATGTTAGTTTAATACTATGTATAGATATGTTTAACATTACTTTCTCATTTCTATCATTTAAAAAAAAAAATTGTCCTGCTTGTATAGCATAATTGTGTTGTTCTCTAAGATTTTCATGGCGGGGCGTTACAAATATGGTCTAGTTTGTTGTGAAGTTAGTAGCAAGCATGAAGGATTATAATCAAGCGAGGAAAGGGAAAATGAAATGGGGACATTTAAAGAGGATTAGGGTTAGGGTTAAAATGTGGAAGTCAAAGGTCTCCGCAATAGAGTTTATTTTATCATAATAAAATATAAAATGTGAGATGTTAACCTTTTACTCATTGTTTAAAAATTAGATTTATGACTTATTGTTTCAGAGACCCTTAAATATTTGCGAAATTATGTTTGAGATTTTTTATTAAAAAAAAACAATATACCATTTAATAACTTGAATAATTACATCCCACATATTACTTAATATGAATTTTCTTATAGTAACTCTTAAAAGGTACATGTAGAGTCATTTAATTTTCTTTCAACTTACATTCTAACCTCAAAGAATTCCCTATAATTACTTAAAAAAAAAGGTTTAGTTTGATAGAGGTAATGAGCTCGCAAGCTTTGTACCCCTATTGAGCCATTGTGCTCTTCCACTTGGGCTGTTGGTTATTAGGGAATGGGGCCCCATTTGTGGTCCTACTAGCTGACCCTGGTAAATGCCCAAGATTGAGACCAAGGGTCCACTAAAACCGTCAACTTACAAATAAAAGAAATGAGGCTACTTCTAACTCTCCTCACTTGCTCCTCATTGTCTTTGTTGCTCTATCTAATCAATCCAATCGCATTTGATCTGTTGGTGATATATCGAAAAAGCATGATCTAGAAGGCCTTAGTGTGATTTGATTTTTTAGAGCCTATGAACCCTTGTTTTAAATGTCTTATGTTGTGGAATAAGTTAGCAATGGGAAAGGTTTGGGGAAGAATTCCCGAGAAAATCCTACACACAAGACAACTGCGAATTATCTCAGAAGGCGTCACGTAGGTAGGCAATTCTGTTTTCTTAAGAACATTTGCAATGATGAATCTACAAAATGAACAAGACGTTGCAGTTATAGATGTGAAGCATAAATAATAGGCTGCCACTACTAATTTTAATGAAGTCGTTGTGAAATGACAAGCCACTGTGGATTAAAGAAAGAAATAGAAAAGACGTTTGACAGTATTGTATTAAGAATGACAGGGTAGGTATTTGTTTAGTGTATAGAAGAAAGTTAATGTGTTATTTATTCGCCCTTTCCAAGTAAGAGGAGATGTGGGCGTAAGCGTTTAAAAGAACTACGGACAAATGGAAAACACATAAAAAACCGGCTAACACCCACTGTCGAGCACGGCGAAATTGAACGAACAAAAAACTTTCGATCGTCTGATAACGGAGATCCTGCTTGTCCAGCTCACAGAGGGAATACCTTGGACGTAAAAACACACATCAATAATTCTATCCATCCAACCACCGCACATACCAATTTACTACTTAGATGAAATTTATATTACAAATCAAATATTTTTTGCTCATTATTTGTAATATGCTGCTAAACCTTAGCACGCTGTTGGAAGGAATAATACGGCTCACACAAGTAACATGGAATGAAATAATAAAAAAATCAATATCCCAAGCATAATTGATTAATTAGTTCAGTTTAGAATGAGTTCAGGAGGAAAACACAGTATAGTGGTAAGAAGTTATCTTCTCACTGTGTTCCTTTTATTTGAATGTTTGCAAAGGAAAACACCAAATTTGACTTGAGCCAAAAAAAACAGTAGAATTATTTGTTTTTGATAATATTAAGAATGGGTTTTTGACAGGACCCAAAACCTGTTACAAAAGAACAGTACATTTGCAGCAAAGCTGCCAAACAACAAACATAACAGCAACCAATTTGCGGAAACAAAAAGAACTAAAGATCCAGCCTAAACAATGTCAGACCCTGACCTAATCATCCTCACACCCTTAACCCTTGTATGGGAATGGTATACAGACTTGGGAAGACCTTTCTTCCGAAAATAAAACACAGTAGAACTATTTGTTACAACATGGCCATAATCTTGAATCCTCCAAAAACTTGACATGAAATTTAGACATCGAACAATTTAAGTTATCTGTTCTATACTATCCTGGAAAAGAGAGAAATTTTAACGGATCGAAATGTCAAGTAAAATCAATTTTTGGGCCTCTGTATGGACGCGGAATCAAGCAAAAGCTCTTGGGCTTATCTCTCTGCTCTAACCACACATACTCTTCACTGTCTCTGTCTTCATTGCCTGTCGACAAGTAAACAACCATCACATCCAGCACAGCACATTTGCTTCAGGAGGAAAAGAAAAAAGGAAACGGCGTAGGTGTACTCACGAGGAAGGTCTGGATAAGGATATTGTCGATAGTAAGAGGGTTCCCCTGAATAAGGTGGAGAAAGAACATCCAGCACAGCACAAGATGTTAGTGCTGTGAATGAATGAATGTTGCCTCCGCTTGTTGGGTATAATACTGATGCCTCACACGGGGCTCTGAAATCACCATCCACCTTTACAGCTGCTAACTTCACTGCAACGACAACATCATGAAATTGAAGCTGATGAATTTAAAATAACTGGGTGCTTTTATATTTTCAATATGCTTACACAAGTTTCAACACCCATTTTAGTTTTAGGAGAACACCATTCAGATTATCTTATGTTTGGAATGCTTTAGTCAAAATGTATGCTAGAAAAAACAATTCACTGATCAACAAGAGAGCTTACAGTCGAGTGGAAAAGGATGTTTGAAGGAAACTGCGGGCTGAGGAGCAAGCCAATCATAAGCTTTGATATGCATGGAACCGTATAAAATCTTACTGAACACTGTCATCCCAGCATGATCATGTAGTGGAATAACAGCTGAAGTTGGCAGGCAAAATATGCCTATCTGCACATCCAAAATTTTCTAATTAGTTTGTCCTTCTCACCAATCATGCTTCTAATGTGGCGGTATGATATAAATTTTGATTGTTTACCGAAAAACTGGAACATTCATGTACGAGAATGTATGTGACAGGAGGTATCTGTCTTGGTCGAAGAGAAACTACAGTTCGAGAACGTCTCTGCTGTCTTCGTCTTCTGGTGGGTCCCAAATTAGAGGAGTTGCTAAGCTGCCCTATTTCCGTTATTGCACTTTCCTCAAGCCCAAAGTCTGCAGCTCTTATTGTGTCTGTATCACTCACAATCATACAACTTTGTCAACCCATTTTAGTTCGAGCCTTTCAACACTAAAACCCTACCCAAACAGGTCTGTAATTTCAAATTAATCCTGCTTGTAAAAAAAACCAAAAAATTCAGTTATAATTTTTTATTTTCTATCATTTTACGTTTTATTTATATAAATACAAGTCAAATAAAAATTTAGTTTGATGTCAAAGGGTTTTTGGTTTGCTGGTGAAGTTGAAAGGTTCTAATGAGCCCCTGCAGGGATCAAGTCTTGCTGAGCACAAGGTCCCGACACCATAAGGGATGAGGTCGGGATTGTGACCCAAGCGAATTTGGCGGAATGAATACTTCTCAATCTTGACTGTCTGTGGAAGAGGTTCAGCCTAAGGCTTGTGCTCCCAAATCAGATAGCAATAAACGAATTTGTAGATGACCTCCATCAAAAAGAAAAAATTAGTTTGATACCTTATAAAATTGTAAATTGCACAGTGCACTACAGAAAAGTTTGAGAGATCGGTAGTTGGGCTAAATCTCATTTAATTTTGCTGTTAGATGTTCTTATTTCTCATATGATTTAAATGAGAAATTGACTGTTACGGATATTTCATACAACCAACAATTATCCGATTGTATGGATGGTAGTATATACAGCAGGTTCAGAAGAATGTGCGTTTATCATATAAATTAAATTAGACACAATTCTTTACGTATGAGTTGCGTAAGTCCATCAAGGACTTCTACGGTGGTTAGTTCTGTGATTATTTTGGAAGAATTTTTGAGCTTGACTTCATAGATTAAAGGAGGTGGATATGAATCAGGCTTCAAATTCAAAACGCTTCCATTTAGTGTTTTGCCACAAACCAAATCATGTTGGCCCATTTTTACCCACAATGTCTTACATTAAAATCTCTTTGATTTGGGTGCATATCTGTCCAAACATCCCTCAATCAAGTAGTAATAATTTTGTTTTATGAGTTTTATAAAACCAGTAGTACGGTATGTTTATAGGCGCTTATGCATGCTGCTTTAAAATATAAAATCCACACTGAATGCCATCTTGTTGGGTCAAAAGCAATTGGCTAAAAACTAAGAGGCATTAAAGAGAATACCTAGAAAAGAAGTGAATCTGGCAACAGCCGGCGGCGGAGGCACAACCCCTGCAGGCGTGAACGTCTCGTTGCAAAGCTCGTATAACCTCTGTACAGCGCTCGAACTCATTGCTTTCAGCTTTTGTATAGTGATGTTATATAATACTATATAAAAATTTCTATGTACAGAAGAAATGGGTTTAACTCAATGGTTGCAGAGGAGATAAAAACCCATTCGCTTTGCTCTGTCGATGTGGATACTATTGTTGTCGTGTAGACTAGACCAAAAAAAACCAGGGGCTGGTTGTTTTACCGTGGGCTTTGAGCTGATTGTGTAACGGACTTTCCTTGACTCTCTGAAACTTTGAAAACTATTCGCCTATTATTTAATGCTAATCCTCATCACCACCATTTCAACCGGGAGATATTTGAACAAACCAACAAAAGTAGGCACAGTGTTTCAAAAGCATTCAATATTTGTATAGTTGAAAATTTGGTATTATCTTATTGGGCTGTTTTTAAACATCATCCACTTCAACAGTCAAAAGTTAATTTTAACCAATAAAAATAAGACAAATATTCACGACTTTTTGTTGTGGATGAGGTGTAAAATTTATATTGATTGATTGACCATTGAACTGGATGACGCTGTAGAGTCTTGCCAGGCTGTTTGGAGTGAATCTCTTTGGTACGCAGTTTTTTTTGGTTAGTGAGGAGCACTTCATAAAATATACAGATCGAAGTCCATATTAAAAGGACTACCATGAAATAGATCTTGACCATTAATTTTTTCAAGTAATACTATAAATAATAAAAAACAAGAAACAAAAAACAAATTCACTTTATATTTAATACTACTTTAATTTAATTTATCTTATTCTCAACATTTCAACTATAAAACAAACAAACTTTTTTATATGTATTGAATACCTCTTCATTATGATGAGATGGGTTGTTAGATTGTTCTCATCTCTACTACTACGTAAAAGGATAAGTCTCGCCTTATTAGTGGGCATTTTCACCAGAGCTGCTATCTACGCCTAGCCTAAAAGGAGCACATGAGCTGTAGGAATCTCATCTAGAGGGGCGAGGGGAGCATTTCTTCTTTCATCAGTAATAACGAAATGAATAGGATTGGAATGGCTCTATCAAAAATTGCACAGTTGGCACATTTTTGTTAATACAGTCAATAATTTATTGCACTTACTCCCTTTAATACTTGCCAAACTCCCTCGACTATATTTGCACTTGGAATGATCTACACCTTACACGTTTGCAATTTGAAATCAAATTAGATTGTTGTCTCTATCAAATCAGATTGTGATCAAATTCTATAAATGAGAGAGCTGGTGTTCTTTAGCGATGCAGTGAGGGAAGCTAAACGATTTTGCATGTCTAGTATTATATGAATAATTATCTATCCTAGGAGGATGCCCACATTTTGAACTTGGTTATCTCCACTTACAACTAGTGATGCTAGTCATTCCATTGCTATGTGATTATTTGATTCCCTTGATGGTTTATGTTTCCAGTGTATATTGTTGTTCTATTTATACTTAGACCCTAAGCTTTGATGATTGTCAATGCCCAAGCCATTTTTAAGGGAGATTTGTCATCCGCACTTTTGTGAGAGGATTGATTTATTTGGAGTTTTTGTTGTCCTTTTGCTTAGGCCTCAATACTCCTTCCAGTAACTTATAGATGATGGATGCAACCTTTTCACTTCAAACACTGAGCTAACCTGGGGAAACATCATAGAATGTTGTATTTAATAAGTGATCTTTGATGATTCAATGTTTCTCATAAATTGATCAAGCACATGGATAGATAGATAGATAGTAGATTTTAAGAAAATAACTTGGCGTTTTATTTTATAAAGATTGTGTTAGATGCGTATAGATTATCAGTAATCTAGCCTTTTGAAATGTGTTTAGAAAATAATCCCCAAGTTGCCCTTCAACTTAGTGCTTGTATGTCCTAAGTTATCTCCTTAAGACCACTTGAAATCGGTCATTGCAGGTGATGTAGGCTTCAATGCTTCAATCTAGGCATCTTGATCACATGAGAACTAGATAATTGAATGAAGGCGATTGCTAACAAGATTAAAAGAATTACTCAAT
Source organism: Cunninghamia lanceolata (assembly GCA_027924645.1). Lineage (NCBI taxonomy): Eukaryota > Viridiplantae > Streptophyta > Pinopsida > Cupressales > Cupressaceae > Cunninghamia > Cunninghamia lanceolata. Next base: position 20,637,764 of record BSBN01000049.1, read on the forward strand.
TAATTCAAATGTACAAGGAAGTTTTGTACTTGAATACAGATAATGGAAGAGATAATCTTTGTTTATAAACTAATTCATCCTACAAAAAACAAGAGCCACAACTTGATGATAAAACTTAATATGTCTAAGGCTTTTAACATTTCCATTGATAATTTTTGGATTTGATTCAAAAAAATATTTCTTTGCAAAAAAAATGGTGTCAATTAACCCACAATTACTTTACTACACCAAGATTCTTGTTGCTTCTCAACAAAATATTGACTAGCTTTTTTCTAGCTCATAGAGGTCTAAAGTTGATGATCCACTATCACCCTAACATTTTATTTTGATAAAATTCTTGGGCCAAACTTTTCATTAGAGGAGTTTGTGTAACCTAGGTATTCTTTCTTTCATTAGAGGAGTCTATGTTGACAATATTCTAGCAGTAGTGACAAAGAAACAATGGCCTTCAAAAATCTATTAAGATAACTTATAAACAAATAAAAAGGATTTAAATAACATTGTTTCAACTCTTGGTGGTATTAATGAAACCATATGACACCAATGATTGGTATTTTAACAATGGATTTAAGTTTTAAATTTGTTTTGTCCTCACACTTTGCCCTTTGGACAAATAACTTTACCAATGCATTACATAACTCATGGTTATTCTATATGTTCTAGAAATTATAAACTTATTGCTTTTGAAGAAGAAATCCTTCTTCAGATAGTCACTAACCATATTTGTCTATGGTTGTGAGTTTAATATTATATGCCACTCCATCCTTGACCTTAAAGACCCTCACGGATCTTAACCATGTATTGAAATCCTAGAGATCCATTGGCAAGCACAACCTTATTCTGAAAGACTAGGGGTCATAAAGATCTACTCATAACACACTAGCCACGGACTAGAAATAATAAGAACATTTATATGACCCTTGAGTTCCCACACCCCCAACATTTAAGTGTAAGAGAATAGTTGTAGGAACATAAGCTAATGAATATGCTACATCAACTTGAACTTGAGAGATGTTTGGAAGTGTCCTCATGGAAATGTATGATTATATTCTTGCCAAGATATATGGCAAGTAACCAGGTACTTAAATTACTCATCCTACCTTGTGGAATGTCGGAAAATATACAAATATGGTCAAAATATTCTACTAAACAGGTATGTGTAGGATCATGATAGGCCAAACAATACCTCTAAGTGGCAGTGAAAATGCTAAAAAAAATAGACTTAAGCAACTTCACGAGAAAATTTGAATGGGTTACCTACATAATTTGAAAAATATGTAGTAATTCAATTTGTAGGAAATTGAAGGTGGTTGATGGGCTACTTTTTTTTTGAAAAAAAAAAAATTATTTGGTGAAATTTGGATGTTTCAATGAGGTACTACTTAAATTTTTGAAAAAAAATAAAAAGCGGGTGTCATTCTGGCCAACCTAAGTATGAAGTAGAGGACACATGCCCAGATGTGATGCATATTTTTTGAAATTTTTTTGTAAGTAAATAATTAGTTATGAATTTTTTACAACTTTTTAAAAATATTAAAAGTAATTTTCCAGCCAACCTAACTTGGTCAAAAAAGTATGAAATTCAAAATTTTTTTAAAGACCTGTAGCTAATGAAGTGTAGAGTGTGACACAACTTTTGGATTTGAAGATGGTCAAATGGTTTGAAAGTTATGGATGTTTTTCAATCAGTGTGTCTCTGAGGAATTCAGACATAGTGTAGGTAGACAATTATTAATAATTACCTATTAAAATTATAATCAGACATATATTATATTTTTAGAATCCTGACAATGTCCTGAACATGCCCTTTTGATTTTATCAAATTTGTATTAAAAAAAGTCCTTCAGCATCAAGGATGAAATCGAGGGAAATCTATAAAAACATATGAATTCTTCATTCACGTTGAAAAGCCAGGTTTGGATTCCCAAGCCTAAATTTTGGTGGGAAAACTTTTCAAATCAAAATAAAAGAAATGGATATCCGTTATCAAGAAACGGATATTCATTATGGTAAAATGCTTTAACAAAACATTTTTCCATAATGGATATTTGTATTGAAAATGGATATCAATTTTGGGAAAACAGATATCCATTCTAGAGAAATGAATATCCATTTCCAAAATGGATATCTGTTTTGGAGAAATGAAAGTTGGTTTCCAAAATAGATATCCATTTTGAGAAAACTTCCCAAGCCTAAAAAAGTGTTTCATGATTTTGGCTAACACTTTCACACAATTTTTTCTCCATTGCCACCGTTTGGCCCATCATGATCCTGCACATTCCCAAACTCATCTTAGATGTGATTTCATGTGATTAAAACTTCAACATTTGCAATAAATACATGATTGTGACATGGAACCTTTTCAACTTGTAATAAATCCATATTTGTGATACATGGAAAAGATCTTGACCTTAGACTTATTACATTTTCTAAAATAATCTTTATTTAAATAGTCATAAATGATGGGGAACTAATAAGATCTTGAGCTTATATTTATTTATCTATTCAATTTAAATTTGTTTAGATGGAGATAAAAACTCTATTTAGTCCACATAAATAAAACATTTCATTTATCTAATTTGTTACATTTTGTCATCATTGATCAAATATGTGAATTAAGTGTAATTGTTACTTTTGAATTAGTAGATGACATCGAAACATATTAATGTTCAATATACTATATGAAATGATATGATAATTTCCAAGCTTATTCAAGATTACTATATTTAGAAGACATGCATAACAAATGATATAAAATCATTTCAATGAATATAATTTTTTTTTACGTAATTTTCATAATTCTTATATTTAAGATTTCATTTCATAGATATGTTGTTGGATGAATTCATGATGATTTTAGATTAAAGTACTTAAGGAAAAATCCTTCAATCATCTGAGTGATCTTTCCAGAGTTCAAATAATGTCCTCAAATGATTTTTCATAGCTCCAATGTGATTTTTAATCTCTTGGTTTATGTTATTGTTACTCTTCAACTTGCTAGCTTTCTGTCAAGTTTGACTCACATGAAATTATCTACAACAATGAATAGTCCCAGAAGTAATTTTGATTCCTCCAATATAGACCCATAGTTGAACATGTCCCAATAGTTGTGAGTGCATTGGGGCGTTCAAAGACTATGTATTTTAATCTTATAGCACTATTATTTGTCACTTCAAAGTTCTTAGTATTGATTCTTATTACTACTAATTAAATGTCTAAAGGAAAATACTATTTCCTTAGGGTTAATCTAGGATAATTAAATAAATTCATCAATAAGATACAAATTAAACTAGATTACATCAATGACAATTGGGAATGATAACTTAGCGTGGAAGTAAAAGAGTTGAGTCTAAGACTATACATCTAATAGGAATGAAATTTTAGAAGATATTAAGATGCAAGGTGTTTAGATGATAAATCAAAATATCTTCCAAAATCACATATTCCTATTAGATGTAGTCTTAGTCTCAACCCTTTTAATCCATGGATCACTTTGAGGTTCTTAGAGTAGAAAATGTGAATATAAGAAGTATCCACCTCAATGAGGAGGAACCCTTTGATCATAATGCTCATCTCAAAAATGTTGAAATCAAAAGAAAACGGATGTGGCCATCAAATTGCAACTTCTTAGGGATGATATTAAAGTAAACTTTATTATTTTAATCCTTTGACATTGGTGGATAGACTTCATAGTTTTCTTATGATTTAACATATTATGGGATGGAAGTGCTCAAAGGATTTGGCCAAATAGTTAACAAATCTCTCCTAATGATTAAATACCCTCCTCTCACATTCCAAGCTTCTTCTTGGGTGAAAGTTCAAAGTTGTGTCCCACTTTTATAAAAGAAATGACCAACATTGATCTAATTTTTTAACTTTTTAACTAGAAAGTGACATATATGTTTTGAATTTTGAAATGATGTAAACTAATGAAATGTAGATTTTTATGTTTGTATTTTTTCTTAAAATAAAAAAATATTTGAGTGTAGATTTATTTGAAATTGACACAATAATTTAGTTGTTGATAAAATGCTAAAAAATGAGGTTAAGCAAGACACCACTTTTTATATAGTAAATTTCATTTTTTCCTTCTATTTTTTTACATTTATAAGTTGAAACTGTAATGTATAGATTTATTTTTTCCCATTTTGATAAATATATTTTTTAAAAATAAATCTTCAAAGTTGTGTATACTAAAAACATGATTGTTTCGACTAGATACTTTTTGTCTTAACTATTTATCCAAAATAGAAAATGGTTATTGTTTCAACATGGAATCTCTCTTCTAATGCATTATATTATTTTATTTATTTTTATAAACTTTTGTATTTTTTTCTTGAGAAGACAATCAACCTTATATTTTGTACTCATGACCTACCTTTAAAGTAAAAATAAAAATGACTACTAATTAAAATATTAAAAAATATATTTTTGAAAACTACACATAGATCTACAAAAGGAAATTTTTAGATTTTTGTAAATGTTATTTACATGAGTAGGAGCTATGAGAACATTAACATTTTCAAATAATTTCACTTTTTTGTAAATTGGCCCCAAAGTATGCTACATATGCATATCTAATGGACACTTCCTACTAGGAAAGTTGTGGCCCAAATCTAGTTTAGCTAGAATGAACCTAGCTAGAACATATGTTTGACTGAAATTAACTTTTAGTTGAAAATGTTCAAATTCATTTGTTCTAATAAGTTGGCCTAATGTGGGACACAACTTTGAACTTTCCCCCTATTCTATTCTCCCTTATGAAAACCAATCACCCACTTTTCCCATCCCACACCCCATTTCCTTCACTTCTACTACTACATTTCCAACCCTCCATTAAACTTATTGATGTAGTCTAGATCGAGGTGACTAGTTAAAGACAAACTAACCTAGCATCCAAAACAAATCTTGAACAATATTCAAGACTAGATGAAAACAATAATAAAATTACTTGTATTAATTCTAAAATCAACATTTAAAAATAATTTACAAACATGTTGTGGAGTCCTACAAATATAACTTGATATAGAAAATGGCATAGGTATGGTTGACACCCATGATAAATGAAATTATAGTTAATCTTCTCCATAGGTTAATCTTTGGTTTTCTCTATATTCTTCCTATAATTTCTTCTACTCCAGAAAATATACCTTCCCCTAGTTTCACCTCTATTAGTTCATTTACTTTTTGTTCTTGGCAACATATTTCTTTTGCCATGAATTAGGGCACTTTTATTCCAAAATGACCCACCCATGTCTTTACATATACCCTTTTATTCCCTACAATTAGTTTTTGATTTACCTTATTGACTCTAAACATCCTCATGATGATTGGAGAAGCAATCCTCAAGCATTACACCTTATCTATTTATCTTCCAAGTGGATTTATCTTCATGCTGGGCCATTTTATACAAGATCTAATTGAGTATGAAATTCCCATTTATCTCTAATTGTTTCCAAACAAAACTTGCCATGTCATCTCAAACAACACTCTTGAAATCCATCTTTTTCATTTTGATACAAATAGCTTGAGGAATTTGCATTCCAAATGTTCAACTAAAAGTCAAACATATAATTGTAGCCAAGAACAATTACATAGCAATTAGTATAGTCACACAACAGAATGCTAGATTCTATGAGAAGTGAGAATCTTAGCAAAGATCTATTGTCAGCCATCTATCACACGCACTCCAGTCGATAAATGATTGAAGATCAAAATAGAAGAATGGAGAGATTATCTTGAAAGAGAGAAGTCAAGAGACAAATTGCAAGAGAATTTAGAGAATACTTATATTACTCTCATTGACTAGCATAGGTGAGAGGTGAGTGTTATATATATAGCAAAATATGGGCATATACATCTAAGAGGTGTAATAAATCCAACTATCCATAATAGGTGAGAGTTTTACCTACTTGATAAATGCCAAATTACATGGTTACACCTAATCAGATAAAGACAAACAAACACTTATGAGAGGTGGCATAAAAATCCAAAAGAAGGTGTGAGACTCAACTACCCAAAACTGGGTGAGAGCCACACATGTAGCTGATGGATTATGCCATGTAGTCTCATAATACCCATGCCTAAATAACCTAAGAAACCTTAATAAGATGTGTAGAAAAATGAAATATCCCCTAACATAAGGAAAATAAAAAACCTACACTAACACCCCCTCTGAAGCATAGCTTAAGTGGGTGAAAAGATGGGTCTCAACAAATGAAGCATGATGAGGTACCCATGTATAAAGAATTCCCCCCAATAGAGAGTGTTAGGACCCAAAATAGCAGCAACCCAAAACTCTAAAACATTCCTAAATCACCTAGGCCAGGGATTGTCGTCAGGGTGATAGGCAGAGGTTTATCAACAAGCTTTGGGCAATTTTGGCCAACTAATAGGAGTGGGTATACTCCTCTGTACTTTAGGCTCAGCTAGACCTAGGAGGTATATTTCTAGAGGCATGAAATAGAATAAAATAAATAAACACAACCATACCCAATATACAGTTAACCCCAAGAGTTGTCACTAGGTCAAGACAAACTGGCTACACAGGCCTCTATATAGCTAATTCAATTGTACAAATGTACATGCATAGGAAAGATGGTTTTCCCTTAAACCATAGGTAAATGATTTGTTTGATTTAAATGAGTGTTTTGTCTCACTCCAATATGGATTGGTGCTTATTTCATTGAGCAACAAAGTCACAGAATGCAAGGAGGAAAGGAAATATGCAACAAAGGATTAACAAAATTAGACATACATTTAATATATGACCTCATATAGGTCTTCATATCATGGACATACTAAAATAATCCAAAAGAGAACTACAATGATTCCTATGTAACAAAAGAATGGCAATTACAAAGCCTTGTATTAACTTGGATGCTGTCGCACATCTCCAAACATCTATTACAATCATACCAGCAAATGTGGTAAATGAAAATACATAACTGTGATTATATATTTACCATTACATTCAAATCTGCATTACACAACCTTCCTACACTATGTTGAACATATCCCTTAACTAACAAACTAGACAGATTATGTTTTGATGCTAGAGAAAATCCTTAAGCACTCCAGACCAGACAATTGGCTCAACGACCAACCCTTAAAACATCTTCATTTCATGTATGTATAGCAATTAGCTCCTGGGCGTTGGAACGGTCAACAATCAATCATGCTACAATGAATGTGGCACATAGCCCAATCAGAGAAATTAGTGGATATTTCAGGTGCCCATGCTCTGCATACTAACTCGCATCCTTGGAAGGAACTGTAGAAAATATACTCACTGAAGCACTACATCCTTTCATTAAATTTGGATTACCTGGGCATTGATGGAAAACACCTGTTTCAACAACCCACATAGCATTTATTGCATTCCCAGAAGTTGTAGGTGGGTTCCTAGGTAGTTGGAGGAGTTTGGAAGGCTAGGAAGCCAACCTCTGAAAAATCAGACCTTCGGACCTTGAACTTCAGACCTTTGCCCCTTTGTCTTCATCTTTTTTCTACAATTTTCTCTATCTCCCTTTATCATATCAGACTTCAGATTTTAGACTTTCCACTTTCTTCCTTCCAAAAGGAAGAAGGAAAGAAAGAAAAACCCCCTACCTTCCAATGCCCGCAACACTTTACACAATTCTGGCCTTGTCAGACTTTGATCCTTGGGCCTTCCCCATTTCGCCTTCTTCAAAGGAAGGAAGAAGAGCCAAACTCTGACTCCTACCGAACACTTCATACTTAGAAGGATTATGAAACTTTTCAGACTTTGGAATTTAGGGCTTCCTCCCTAACACCTTCCATGAAGAAGACCAAAGGCCCAAAGTCCAACCTCTAAAAAACTTTCCATACTTAGAATATTTTTAACCACGTCAAGCGGACCTTGGCCCTCAGGCCTTCACACTGACATCTACCATGAAGAAGACACAAGGATGAAGGGCTGACCTCTGACCTCCAACTCACTTAGACAAATTTCAACACTTAGGCAATTTTTTATCCTCAGACCTCAGAATCGATAGATAACACAAGGAAAAAGGAAAGAGCTATGAACTTTGAAACTCCAACAGGGGTGAAAATACAAGGAAACACTTAGAGTTTCTTGGATTTAGTCATTGTTCTAGATTCCTACCTTGCATTTTCAAAAGGAAAATTCATGAAAACGTATTGAAGATATCTCTGATCGGTTATAAACTATAGGTTCAACAATGGAGGTATAAAGTGGGATTTAAATGGCATTTGGGGGCAAAATGGGGCATTTTGGGGACTAATTTTTCAAGTCCCAATAGTGGTTCTAGTTGGGGATGTGTGCCAAGCAGTGGCACAACAAGAATCTAAAATATCTCTAGGAAGACCAAAACACAAGACACATGAAGGGACACAACATATTTAACATATTTACAAAATAACATATAGTCAAAATATGACTATATCAAAATTTTGGACACTACAAACTAAGTTTGTAGAAAAACTTGTGAAGCTACTTGCCTCTGTCAAAGACAAGCCTATTGAAAGAGTTGATCTCCCTCCATCCTTTGTTGCACTAATCACCTAACATCAACAATAAAAGCATTTTGCATGCATGTACATATAAAAAAAAGACATTTATATTACCATGCTGAAGATGGAAAAAACTATCACCAAGACAAGGTATCCATAGATAATATGACTCATCATCATGCTGACTCATACAAGAGTACTCACCTTCAAGTTTTATGTTAGCATGATGTATGTCTGGATCTACATAAATATCAACATGATGAGGAACATTGAATACTGAAACATATCCAGCCCAAGTGTGGTTTTTTTAACATCAAAAAATTTCCTCTTGGGGGCTTTTCCCTCCTAAGGTTTATCTCATGGGTCTTTAATCTACATTTAGGACATCCTGCATCATATTTCGGCATCCCGATGAGATGAACCCTAAGTTTCATGGAAGATGGGACCTAGGGGGATCCCTTGAGCTTAACCCTACCCAAAATAGGGGGGAAGGACATGGGTGCCCGTGCCCTAGTCCTGTCCTATTTTGGGTCAAGCCTAAATTTTAAGTGCCAGCTTGTGACCATTATTTAGGTCCTATGCCGACATGGTAAGTTTGAATTACGAAATTCTTGGTGGGAATGTTTGTAGTTGCATAAATAAGCATGTTTAGGCATTCATTTGTAAACTAGATGATTACTAGCTAGAAATTGTGAACTTTATACATTCGAAAGGTGATTCAAGGCATTCATTGTGTGGCAAGAGTAGATATTGTGTTGTTTATGTGTTTGTATTTACAGATTTGAGCATCCATCTCCTCATGGCATAAAGAGCTTCTTCCTTCCATGAGACCTTCACTACAAGGTGATATCATTTGTGTTTTCAAGCATTTATCATTTGGTTTTTACCTCTAAACACCACAACCCCTTCCCCATTTTCCCATGATTGTAGGTTACAAGTTGAAGAAGCATGAAAAGTGGAGATGCAGAGAAGGGTTGTAGAGTGTCAGAATTGCATATCAGAGTTGAAAATAGGTCCCTGGACTCAGGCACCTGTTCATTAATCCTCTGGATCCCACAACGAAGAAATCTTTAAGACAATAGGAATAGGTTGCAAATTGACTTCCCAGATCCTGACAAAAAACAGGGCATTGGACTTGGGTGCCCACTCATTAGTCCCCGATTGTTCTTCTTCGTGAACTTCAAAAATTGGTACACATTTATTTGTTATTTTACATCTTTCTATAGCAATATTTTCTGATATATATTTATTGTTATATAGTATATTTTGTATAATGTAAACTATTTAATATATTTTTTAAAATAATATTATATTATAAAATCATATATCTATATTAAAATTTTATTTATAGTTTAATTATATTTATTCTATATATCATATATAATATCTAATATAATTATACTTGTTATTGTATACTATATTTTATATAATATAAATTATTTAATATACTTTTAGAACAATAATATATTATAAAAATCATATATTTATATTAAATATTTAAATATATTTGTTATTTTATTATATATTATATCAATATCTTAATATATGTTTTATTTTATTATATATTATATTGATCTCTTATTATATATTATATTTTATTAAATATTATATCAATCTCTCCCTCTCTATGTCTCTTTCTCTACCTCTATATCTCTCTCTCTCTCTCTTGGTCTCTCTCTCTCTCTCCATCTCTATCTTCCCTTCTTTTTCCTCTCTCTCTCTCTCTCTCTCTCTCTCTCTCTCTCTCTCTCTCTCTCTCTTACCATCTCTCTTTCCATCTCTCTTTCAAACAAAAATCTATAAGACCCAAATTAGGGGACCAAGTTGTAACTAAATCACCAAACAATTTTTTGCAGGAACAACCATACTTTCACTGGATGGTCATGCTCTTTTAATAACTAGGGAAGCATCGACACTTGATGTTTTGGTTTCTTGAATAAGAAGAATATCTAGTTTTATATTTATTAAGAGGTATTTAATACAAACTTTTTTGAGGTTATCCACTAAACCTGTGTCTTTCTCTTCCTCTATATCTTTATCTAGGAAAGCAATTGAGTTGAATGAGAGCACTTACAATAAATTCATGTAAGTAAAACTTAATCAAATAAAAAAAAATGAAATTTTGATGAGCACAATTGCATAGACATAATCTCTCTCTCTCTCTCTCTCTCTCTCTCTCTCTCTCTCTCTCTCTCTCTCTCTCTCTCTCTCTCTCTCTCTCTCCATGGAAGGTCAATCAAGTTGTTAAATTTGTTGTTTAATTTAAATACTATTACATATATTATTGCCATTTTTTGAATTGAATTATAGCATATATTATTTCCTTTGATTGTGGATATTCAAAGCCCAAGCAATTGTCTACATTTTTTATTATATGGAGCAAATTTGTTTGCATAATTAGCATGGGACTAATTGCAAGCTTCAATGTTGCCAATTACAATCCTATGATTATTAGTTTGATTAGTCATGCTAACCATGGTTTCCTTTGGAAAGAATTGAATGAAAGCCTAGATGATACACTAAAAAACAAATTTCATATTCATGTTCCCCCAAATTGAAGAGGTTAGCACAAACAAGTATTGAAAATTATAGACATTATTTTGATTATATGGAGAAAATTTGTTTGCACATTCAACATGGGACTAATTTTAGGCTTCAATGTTGCCAATTACAATCCTAGAGTTACTAGTTTGATTAGTATGCTAACCATGGTTTCCTTTTGTAAGGATTGAATGAAACCCTAGAGGAACATTGCAAAAAATCAAATTTCATAAAAGAAAGCACTTAGATTTAGAAAATGTTTACTATGAAACCCATCAGAAGAAACCATTTCAAAAGATAAAGGTCAAAGAAACATTGTGGATCAGTAGTGGAAGCTTAAAGAGTTTGAGCTGCACCTTATAGTGTGTAGGGCATAGTGGCACTCACCCATAATAGTGTTGTTATATGGAGCCTAATCAGACTCGGAGGTTAAAATTTCCCTACTTTTATCGATGTGGTTTCCCCCCAAATTATTTAACAGGGGTTTGGGGGCAACGCCCCTTGCGGGGTCTAGGGGCAGCGCCCCTAGCACACTCCCTGTCACGATACAAGGCGGGCTTGAGGGGTAGCGCCCCCAAAACCTCAAATGACTTTTATTATTTTATAAAGGCGTCGGGAGTTATTTTTTCTATTGGCCAACATAAAAAAAACTATTTTTTAACTGACATAAGTCTTGATAAAAATGGCTAAGGGTTAGGGTTTCTATTGATATTGTATTGTAGCATTTGCAACGGTATTGAGTTGTAAGGATTGCTAGTTGTAATCAGTTTGATTTACTAGATAATAATATTGGACTCTCTGTTGGTGGATGTAGCCCGAGTTTGGGTGAATCACATTAAAAATTGTCTCTCGCTATTATTATTTCTATGTATTTTTCATTCCTCTGTTTAATCTTTATTTGCATTTAATTGATATCTTCTGCATGCAATTCCTAATAAATAGGGTAGGGGAAACAACTCTAAAACTACCTCCTTTTAGGCAATTTATGCTTGTGTGTTGATGAATTATGGGCTTCCCAGGTCATCACACAGGGAATAGATTATTGTTACGCACACCACCATTTTATCACATGTTAGCTTTGTAACCTACATAAGAAAATGAGTATAAATATTTCCTTCACCTTTGAATGTTTGAATATGGTCTTGTTTGTTGTGAAGTCAATAGCAAGAATGAAGGATTGTAATCAAGCCAGGAAAGGGAAAATAAAATGGGGACATTTAAAAAGGATTAGGGTTAGTGATGCAAAGCCAAACCCCTTAGCCTGCATTTCCCTTGTATGTCCACATTCTACTTGCCTATCAGCAAGATGATGCACTATCAGCCAACCTAAATGTCGTTCCCCTAATACACTTCCTCATGCTGATCCCTTCATTGTCGGCAAACATTCTCTGACCTGCGATCACCGGTTTCCTTCACCCTCACTACCGGTTGCCCTTTGCACTTAACACAATGTATGTGCGTGTTGTATATTCACAACATACAATCACAAGATGCATTCAGAACATGCATTCAAATAGGCATTCAATGAAGTAAACCATTGACTTCCTTGTATCTAACCCAATGTACATTCACCACATACAATCCGCAATATGCATCTGCGGGATACACACAACCTTCAACTACAGAATACACAGGAAATGAACCTAATACTCATTAGCGATATACACAGAGAATGTATATAAACAATGTACATTCACAATGTACATTCACACATGCATTCCAAAGATGCATTCAAACCTGATAAGCTTCCCGATATACAAGACTCCACAGACACTTGCGATATATACACAGGATGTATTTTTGACGTGCAATTGTGATATATACACAAGTTGTATGTCTGACAAAACAAAGCAGAATTTCACCAATTTGGTCCGCTGCAAAACTTGTGATTACTCAGATCTGTCTTCTTAACAATCTAACACAAATTTTAGACTTTCCCAACCTAGCACATGACAGTGCTAGGATCTTTCAAAGCATACTGTACTGATCCTATAAACACAAAACATGAATAGAAAACAAAACAAAATACTATACAGCCATTCCACTGATTCAAAGAATCTAACCAGTGGAATGGATTAAGAGATCCATCCAGCCACAAACAGGAAAATGATTTTCACAGAGGGAAACCAAATAAATTTTGAATGACACAAATACACAACAGGATCTTGTTTATTATGCTTTCAGTAATGCGATTACATACAGAGCACAATCCAAACTATCTACAAAATGATCATACTGCTCACAATCGATCTGACCTTGGGTATTTATCCACTTACCCTCAGTAGTACTTCATCGACTCCAAGTGGCTGGGAGACAACCTCCAAGCAGCTGGGGAATCACAACTGACTAACAACCTCTAACTGCCTAACAACTTTCAAGATTACAGCTCGACAAGTGTCTCATGGGACTTACAACATAAACCTAAATACAACTAAATTGGTCAAATAGACCTTATTACAATGAATGGTCAACTTAGGACCTTATTGAAAATAGGAAAATGAACTTTAAACCGCTAATGCCTCATGGAGGCCACTATGGGTTAGGTGCAGCTACACCATACTCCCCACCTTGAAAAGAACTCATGTCCCATGAGTTAAGTCTTTGACTGAACCCACCTGTAGCCACTATTGGTTCATGTCTGACCCATGATCTCTGTGCTGCAGTCTGTTGCCATGGAACCAAATACTCATGCCTAGCATTGTAGGCTCTTCTCACACCTTCCTGATCATTCTTGCAGACCATCATCTCTGTCTGAACACCTACTTTGGAAACCTTATGTACGGTTATGGCAGAATGTGTTTGTCTTCCAACTCTTAGAGGACAAGCAATAGTCCCTAATATGATTGGATCCTTGTCTTTCCAATCATCTTGTGGATGTATGCAAACCTGCTTCTGGACCTTCTGCTGATCCACCTGATCTCTGTCAATCAGGACTAAAATCTTCTTCAAACTGTGATCTCCACTCCTTGAGATATCCTCTACTTCCTTTGACTCTGTTGTAGGCATCCTCACAAACTCCTTCTTACCTATCAAAATAATCTTTGTTGTCTTCTTTGCTTCAACATCCTCCTGCAATGGTGTCATCATAAAAGTTCTCCCATCCTTCTTGATGATATAGGTGTTAGCATACCCATCATATAATGCTCTCCTATCAAATTGCCATGGCCTACCCAAAAGTAGGTGACAACATTCCATGGGCAATATGTCACATAAAACCTTATCCTGATAATCTCTAATCTGAAAATCAACATATGCTTGTTCATATACCAAAAGTGATTGACTATCACTTACCCAAGATGCTTTGTAAGGATTGTGATGTGGAATCCTTTCCAATTGCAACTTATCCACCATTTCCTCAGATACCATATTATCTGTTGAACCAGAATCTATTACTACCTTGCATAGTTTACCTTGGCTTTTGCATTTGGTCCTAAAAAGTGCTCTCCTTTGTATCACCTCCTTGGATGTCTTCAAGATTATTCCCCTTAGCATCAATGATTCTCCATCTTGACATGGTGCTGCACTCGCTATTGGAGAGTTAACACTTTCATCTACTTTCTCTTCTTGCACAAATTGAACCCTTTTGTCATTCTTCCTATCATTTCTTGATGATGAACCTTGCCTTTCTAGACATTTGAATACTATGTGACCAATTTCATTGCAATGATAACATCTCCTAGTGAAAACATTAGAACATCTACCACCTCCAAATCTGCCTCTTGTTCCTTTCCATCCACCTCTGAAATCAGACTGCTCTTGTCCTTTACTAGTCTCTTCCTGATTAGACTCACCACTAGGTCTCTGGTTAGGACTTCTTCCTCCAAAACTGCGTCTAAAATTTCTGTCACCCCTTCTTCTATTGTTCTGCTTATCTTTTCTCTTCAGCTTCTCTTCAGCTCTTAAGGCCATTTGGAAACACTCGTTCATTGTTTCTGGTTCTAAAATGCTAATCTCATCTTGGATGTTCATCCTTACGCCATTCAAATACCTGGCCACTTTCTCTAACTCTTCTTCTTGTCTCTTTGATCTAAGACTGAGTTTATGAAACTCTTGTGTGTATGCATTCACATCAAGGTCTCGTTGCCTGAGGTTCTACAACTTCTTATACATCTGCACATCATAGTCCAAGGGTAAGAACTGTGCCTTGAGTTTGGTCTTCATTCTTTCCCAGGAGGTTATCATATTCTTCCCCTCCTTGACTCTCTCTCCTTGTTCATAATTCCACCATGCAAGAGCAGAGCCCTGCAATTTTTCCTTTGCCAACTTAACCTTCTTATCATCAAGGATTTCTTTGTATTCGAAATGATTGTTCATTGCCTCAATCCAATCAATCACCTCTTCAGCTTCCATACTTCCACTATACATTAGCAACCCATCTATGGTGTCCCTATTAATTAACTTCAATGCATTTAAAAATGCCTTCTATTCTGTTGGTATCTCCTCTGCCTTTTTACTACTTTCAACAATTTCTGCATTGTCTTCATCGCTGTCACTTTCAGCTTCCTTATCTTTGCTTTTAGTCTTCTTGAACTCTCCCAACTTGGATTTAAGCATCTCCTCGATCAGCTTCTTAATGGCGTCTTGTGACATGGTTTTGGGAGGCATCCTTTCTGCCTTTGTATCGCTTTCTTTGTCTGAAATAAACATTCATAGACAACACCCAAACTCCAATACTCCTACAGATCCTCAATTCAATTTTTTGCCCAAATCTTTTGGTGAGCTCTGATACCACTATGATGCAGAGCCAAACCCTTTAGCTTGCATTTCCCTTGTATGTCCACATTCTACTTGCCTATCGGCAAGATGATGCACTATTAGCCAACCTAAATGTCGTTCCCCTGATACACTTCCTCATGTTGATCCCTTCACTGTCGGCAAACATTCTCTGACCTATGATCACCGGTTTCCTTCACCCTTGCTACCAGTCACCCTTTGCACTTAACATAATGTATGTGCACATTGTATATTCGCAACATACAATCACAAGATGCATTCAGAACATGCATTCAAATAGGCATTCGACGAAGTCAATCATTGACTTCCTTGTATCTAACCCAATGTACATTCACCACATACAATCCACAATATGCATCTGTAGGATACACACAACCTTCAACTATGGAAGACACAGGAAATGAACCCGATACTCATTAGCGATATACATAGAGAATGTATATCAACAATGTACATTCACACATGCATTCCAACCTGATAAGCTTCCTGATATACAAGACTCCACAAACACTTACGATATATACACAAGATGTATTTCTGACATGCAAATGTGATATATACACAAGTTGTATGTTTGACGAAACAAAGCAGAATTTCACCGATTTGGTCCGTTGCAAAACTTGCGATTACTCAGATCCGTCTTCTTAACAATCTAACACAGATTTTAGACTTTCCCAACCTAGCACATTACGGCACTATGATCTTTCAAAGCATACTGCGCCGATCCTGTAAACACAAAACACGAACAGAAAATGAAACAAAATACTATACAGCCATTCCACCGATTCAAAGAATCTAACTGGTGGAATGGATTAAGAGATCCATCCAGCCACAAACAGGAAAATGATTTTCACAGAGGGAAACCAAATGATTTTTGAATGACACAGATACACAACAGGATCTTGTTTATTATGCTTTCAGTAATGCGAGTACATACAGAGCATAATCTAAACTGTCTACAAAATGATCATACTGCTCACAATCGATCTGACCTTGAGTATTTATCCACTTACCCTCAGTAGTACTTCATCGACTCCAAGCTACTGGGAGACAACCTCCAAGTGGTTGGGGAATCACAACTGACTAACAACCTCTAACTGCCTAATAACCTTCGAGATTACAGCTCGACAAGTGTCCCATGGGACTTACAACATAAACCTAAATACAACTAAATTGGTCAAACAAACCTTATTACAATGAATGGTCAACTTAGGACCTTATTGAAAATAGGAAAATGAACTTTAAACTGCTAATGCCTCATGGAGGCCACTGTGGGTTAGGTGCACCTACACCAGTTAGGATTAAAATGTGGAAGTCAAAGGTCTCTGTAATAGAGTTTATTTAATCATAATAAAATATAAAATGTGAGATGTTAACCTTTTACTCATTGTTTAAAAATTAGATTTATGACTTATTGTTTAAGAGACCCTTAAATATTTGTGAAATTATGTTTGAATTTTTTTAAAAAAAATTAATATACCATTTAATAACTTGAATAATTACATCCCACATATTACTTAATATGAATTTTCTTATAGTAACTCTTAAAAGGTACATGTGCAGTCATTTTTTTTTTCTTTCAACTTAGATTCTAGCTTTAAAGAATACCCTATAATTACTTTAGAAAGAGGTTTAGTTTGGTAGTAGTAAGGTCGCAAGCATTGCGCCCCTATTGAGCCATTGTGCTCTTCCACTTGGACTGTGTTGCTTATTAGGGGATGAGGGCCCCCATTTTTGGTCCTGCTGGCTGAGCTTGGTGAATGCCCAAGATTGAGACCAAGGGTCCACTAGAACCATCAAGTTACGAATAGAAGAAATGAGGCTACTTCTAAGTCTCCTCACTTGCTCCTCATTGTCTTTGTTGCTCTATCAAATCAATCCAATCTCATTAGAAATTGCAATGCCTCCTGGGCTTTGAAATGAAAAGGAGAAAGAGGCATTAAAGAGAATACCTAGAAAAGAAGTGATTGTTAATGGACTTTCCTTGAATCTCTAGAACTTTGAAAACTTTGTTAATCCTCATCATGACCATTTCAACCGGGAGATATTTGAAAAACCCAACAAACGTAGGCACAGTGTTTCAAAAGCATTGCATTTTTGTACAGTTGAAAATTTGGTATTATCTTACTCTTGCAGAAGTCCTCCACTTAACTCGTGGATGGGAGGCTGTAGATTCTTGCCAGGCTGTTTGGAGTGAATCTCTTTCGTACGCCAGTTATTTGTGCCACTGTAGATTCTCCAATATTAAATCTAGTGAGGACAGAGAACTCCATAAGATGTGTTAGGAGTGAATAGGTTATTTCAAAACTGGGCATGTGCTTCTACCAGTAAATCAAGATTTTTATATACTGAAAAGTAAGTCGAATCACAAGACAACACTTGGTTATCTTTTTCATGGGGCCCAACTCCAAGCACCAGACCCAGTAAAGTGGTTCTAATCTAAACGAAACTAAATGTTGTAGATAAGGTATTCCACGAGTAGTGTCAATATTTTTTATTTCAATTATCAATTAATTTTTAGGGGTTGTTTTTTTTGGTTTGTTTTATTTTATTTTATTTTAATTTTAATTTATCAATTAAATTATTAAATTTGGTTGTGATCTTGACCTCATCTTTTATGACGTTAAGGGATGATGTCGAGTATTTGCAATATCAAGTATTTTTATAGTGTCATGTTTTTGCACTTAGCAAAGTATCAAGTGAACCAATCATTATGCATAAGGTCCATTCAACTTAGTGTAAAGAATTAAGCGATATCCATTCTACCAAATTTTTAAAAACTCTCTAATAATGTGAAGTTATGAGTGCCCTTCTAATCAAAGATAAAATTGTAAGAAAAGGCCCTTATTTTTTTTTTAAAATCTTCAAAAGCACTAATTGCTCACAAAAATTAAGGCTTAAATCTTTGGAAAACTTTGTAAATTCTATGTCAATTTTTTTTTTGTTAAGTGTCACCATGGGGGTGATGCCCTTTCTATTAGAGTAGGAAGCATAATAACATAATAACATATGCAATCTCTAGTAATCATGCATTTCAGTACATATATAGGCTTTAGTTGTGCCACAGATAACACATGCCTTCAGCTAGCTCAAAGGCTCTCTCCAGACATGGGTGAGATAGTAAATCTCCATTCTGACTGAGAAAGGAGTAAGTTTGCATGTTGTTATCCCGGATTCCTTGTTGGAAAACGTCCAATGCAGTGGCTACAGTTTTCTTCTTCTGAACAGTTGTAGTGTCAAAGATTTTGCCCATTAGTCCATATGCAAGTTTCTTGTTGAAGTTTGAATGGCCTTCCTTGCTTCCTCCTTCATCGCCTCCTTCACATATGCGTTAGCCATTATCTTTGCACTCTGTTTTCTACCGAAAATGAGCACCACCGACATCAGGAACTCTTCATAGATGGTCTCGTCATGCATGTGATCGGCTGTGAGCTTGCTCGAGCCAATGACCTTCTTGATGGCCTCCAGAGTTTCCTCATTCCAAATTTTGAACAACTGCCTCAGTTGATCATCTAAGGAATCTAGTTCTTCCTCAGGTTCTTCTTCCTTCTCCTTCATTTGCTCTTCCTCTATTTCCTTCGAGCTCACATCGCCTTCCTCCTCATCAGAAGATTCCTCTTCTGCTTTCTAGCATGTGCAGATGCAATCGATATGCATTCTTTAAGCCATTATGCTCTGTGAGTTTACAATGGGCTTTCTGATCCTGAAATAGGCCCAAGGTCACGGGCCTCCTCCATCTTTGTTACAAAAATATGATCATTCGTTCTCACCCACAGTCAACTATGAGATGCTATTAATCTTTGTGTTTTAAGATTATGTTTAGATTTCCACTGATAGATTAGACTGGAATGACAATTCCATCGATTGCTTGATAGGATATGATTTATTTTTGCCGAAGTTCACATGCTCTATTAGCAAGAAAATCGGCAGCTTTATTTCCTTCTCTAAGGACATGACATATAGTGAAATTTAAACCTTCCAATGTCTCCCAAATGGCCTCTACTATATGTTTTAACTTCCAATCCAAAACCTTTCCCTCTTTGATTACATTGATACATACTAGGGAGTCACCTTCGATGTCTATGTCAAACAACTTCTTCTCTTTACATAACTTAGTTCCAGAGAACTTAGTGCTTGGAATTCAGCCTGGTTGTTGGTGCCATTGGGGATTTTTTTCATTAGAATTCATAGGACCTTTCCTTCTAAGTCTCTGATGATTGTACCCACACCCAAGCATCTAAGATTCCCTTTCACAATACCATCAAAATTTAGTTTTAATCTACCAGATGGGGGAGGGCACCACAAGACGTTTTACCTGCTTGGCTTAGAGACCCCATCCATAACCTTGGAGTTAGCTGGTACTTTCAAGTCTTCCCATCTCTTAGAGGACTCGTCATCCCATTTAGTGAATGGTCTCGGGGGGCAAATTGCATGTACGCAATTACAATTTCTACTATTCCTTTTTCAATCTTCTTCTGTACTTCTTTTATATTGGATTCCTTATCATTGAAAATTTCGTTACTTTTCTCTCTCCATATTTCCCATAACAGCATTGAGGGGCTTGCAATCCAAAGACCTTCCCAAGTTGAGTTCTGTATCCACAGCCAGCTTTGCAAAAGAGCAAAAATGTCATCAAGGAATGGGCCCATCCATCCCAATTTGGAAACTAGTCATTCCCAACATGCCTTTGTGAAGGGGCATTGAAGGAATAAATGGTTTGCAGATTCTTTGGCTCTTTCACAGAGAACACATCTTGAAGGGCCATGAATTCTGATGCTCTTCAATCTAACTCCGGTGAGAACTCGCTTGTGAGTGACTGTCCAAGTAAATGCACCAGCCTTCGAGAGTGCCCAATTGCTCCAGCTTAGTTCTGCAAACCACTTCGAAACCTCCTCAAGATGGTTCTGCAATTTGTACCCTAATTTGACTAAGTATTCTCCTAATTTTTCTCTTGTCCATATTATCTCATCCCTTTTCCTATTTAGGAAGACCTTTCTCTTTTTGAGTTCCTCTATGATTATCTCCACCAATTCGTGCATCAAATCCAATGCTCTAATTTTATTCCAATCCCAATCCGATCTATGTCATAAAATTCTTTAACAGGTAAATCACTCACTACTACCAGTCTGTCCCATACCACTCCCATTATGTCTTTTAAAGGATTCAAACTGTTCCATGAGTCCTTCCAGAATTTTGCTTCACATCCATTATTGATTGACCAACTTACATGGTCAGTGATTAGATTCCTGCAATTCTGCATAAAGTTCCAAATGTGCAATCCCCGCAGTAGATTGGGATTAATGAGGATGCGTATAGGGCTATCTTTATCCATATATTTCTTCCTGAGAATGCAACACCACTTTGCAGTTGGATTTTTATACATCTTCCAAATTAGCTTTGCCCCAAGCGCCATATTATATTTTTCAATGGATCTGAAACCAACCTCTCCTTTTTTCAATTTGTAGGATGTTTGCCATCTAATCAACGGTATCTATCTGTCCTCATTTCCCCCTTCCTGAAGGAATTTTTTGAAAATACCTTCCATCAAACTACTAGCTTTTTTCATGACCTGATTGCTTGGCAGTTGGTATATGGGAATAACAGACAATATTGCATGAATCATTTGTATCTTCCCAGACAGTGTCAACCATTTTCCTTTCCAAGAGCTTACCTTGGCCTTGCATTTGCTTACTGTATCCTCCCACAAGTTTGACTTGATTGCACCCTTAAATAGCGAAACCCCAAGATATTTGCTAGGAAGATCTCCCTTGTAAAAGCCAAAGCAAGAAATTATTCTCCTTTGTAATATTTTGTTGGTGTCAAAGAAGAAAAAATTAGATTTCTCTTATGTATCTCTTGACCAGATGCCACTACATAGTCATCTAATAGAGATTTGATCGTGCGAGCTTCCTCCAACTGACCAGCTCCATATAAAAGTGTGTCATCTACAAATTGCGGGTGTGTGATCACCAGATAATCGTCCACTATGTGTACTCCTTGCCAAATTCTTAATTCCCCTACCCAATGATTCTACCATGATTACAAATAGGAAGGGCAATAATGGATCCCCCTTCCTGAGCACCCTTGTGGGTGCAAAGAAGTCACACGGGCTCCCGTTGACCAGAACTGAATAGATAACATTCAAGATGCATTTGAATATCCATTGAATCCACTCTATTTGGAAACCAAACTTCTTCATAAATGCCATCAAAAAATGCCAATCTACTGGATCATAGGCCATACTAATGTTAATTTTCATATTCATTCCATTCTGATTGGATGTGTTAATAGAATGAACC
Source organism: Cunninghamia lanceolata (assembly GCA_027924645.1). Classification (NCBI taxonomy): domain Eukaryota; kingdom Viridiplantae; phylum Streptophyta; class Pinopsida; order Cupressales; family Cupressaceae; genus Cunninghamia; species Cunninghamia lanceolata. The sequence continues at coordinate 20,659,834 of BSBN01000049.1, forward strand.
ACCTCATGCACTACTATGATGCTATCAATAATGTTTCTCTTGAGCATAAACCCACTCTATTCTTCAGAGATGATTCTTGGTAAAATCGACTTCAACCTGTTAGCAATGGACTTGGTGACAATTTTGTAAATTGTGTTGCATAGCTCAAAATCCGTGTGAAATCTACAAATGTGCTTGGGTTATCCTTTTTTGGAATCAATGCTATGTAATATCCTTCATTAATTTCCTCATCTTCCTCAGGTCTTCAATCACTTCCCATACATCGTCCCCGATGATATCCCAAAATGATTGGTAGAAGGCTGCAGGAAACCCATTGGGCCCTAGCGCTTTATCTGGATGGAGTTGAGAGATTGCCTTCTTGATCTCTTCTTTTGTAAAAGGCACCATTAGAAATGTATTTTCTTCATCTGTAATCAAACTTAGAATAAAATTCAAAAAGGTTATTTGGGATAATATGTTGGTAGCATCCATGGGGGCCAGCAAATTATGGAAGTAATTAACTGCTTCTTGTTGAATTTCCCTGGCATCTTCTATTGTTGAGCCATCAGAATTTCTAATGTTAGTGACTTTGTTATTTATCCTCCTCATTTTCACTGAGTTGAGGAAATATTTTGTATTTAGGTCCCCCTCTCTAAGCCATGATTCTCTAGATTTTGACTTCAAGAAAATTTCTTCTCTTGCGAGCAATTCTTTGTGATACTTCATCAGTTCCTTCTCTTTTTCATATTCCACCCCCATCATTCCTTACTGGATGATTTTCTCATTCAAAGCTTCCATTTCTTCCTTGACCTTTTCCTTCTCCTTGAATATGTTCTTAAATGTCGTATCATTCCATTCTTTTATCATCCTCTTGATCACTATGAGTTTCTTTGCCATCTTAAACATCTTGGACCCGCTAGGCACTTGTGCTTCCTCCCACCAAGATTTTACCAAGTTCTTTAAATCGCTGCTTCTCAGCCACATTTTTTCAAATTTGAAGGGGCACCTTAGAGGAGACCTGTCCTCTATGATCGTTAATTCAACAGGAAAGTGATCTGATTGTAAGAATGGAACAAGGGATGAATCAAAGGTGACAGCTGATGAAAGCCAATCCGCCGTGATTAAGAACCTATCCAATCTTTCAGTAATGTTAGTGAACCCCTTTCTTCTATTGGTCCAGGTGAAATTACCATTCTTCAGTGGTAAATCAATGAGATTATTTTCCTCTACAAAGGCTTGGAAGTCTCTTTGTCTTGGACTAATGTAGGATGATCCTCCTCTTTTTTTAGTTGCAGATAAGATCATGTTGAAGTTGCCACCTAGCACCCATAGATTGTTGCCCATCTTCGAAATTAGATTGGAAATTTTGTTCCATTGCCCTTTCTTCTCCTCTGTCTTGATTGGTCCATAGATATTGATCATTGTGAAAGTTAACTTTGATTGCCATCCAATTTTGTCCTTCCTCTAGTTTCTCCATTTTTAGGCGTAAAGGATTCCAGAGGATTCCTAAACTGCCCGAGGCTCCTCTTGCATTGACAAACCCAAATTCCCAACCATAGCAATATTTCCCAAATTGAAATCCTTCCTCATCAGAAAGCTTTATTTCCTGTAGTAATATTATATCTGCCCAGAAGTTCTACAAATGGTGCTTTACTAAGCGCCTTTTGTTAGGGGCGTTCAAGCCCCTAACAATCCAGCTAACAACCTTCATTTGTTCCTAAGGGAGGGGATTCCTCCCTTAGTACTCAACAAAAATTTGTTTATTGTGGCCTGCCCTTCCTTCGTGGCATCTCTTTCTCTCCTCTGCCTATTGGACTTCCTCTCTTTCTTTCTACCCAATTTTAAATTTGGTTTTAGGATTCTTGATGCCATTTGTTCAATTGAACATGGCACCACTGAACCAAACTCATCGTCTGCCCATTCTTCTTCGTTGATCCAATCAAAATCATCTTGGCTTTGGGAAATTCTATGTCAAATTTTACATAATATTTAAAACAAGTTTTTTATTAGGGAAAATTTTATTTTCAATACTAAAATCTTAAAATAATAAGTGATCTTTTTTTCAAAATTTAAAGCAAAAGAATAAATTATTTAGTTTGAGGGATAAATATGGACATTTAAAAATAAGTAATTTTCTTTGCAAATAAATATTGACATTAAAAAATTAATTAATTTTTCTCAATAAATAAATATTCATGTAAAAAATTAATTTATTGGTATATAAATATTTAGAAAAAATTAAATAATTTCATTGTTGATTTTTAGATGAGAAAAGTGCATACCTTATCTTTTTATGCTTTTTATTTTATATTATTTTTAGTTCTATTTTTAACTATGTAATATCTTAATGTTTAATTTGGACTTTATTTTGTGCATAGGCTTGTCAAATTTTGAAACCTATTAGCCATTATTCTATCTCAGTCCAAAAATGGCTTGGACCAACTCTCTGTCCCACTTTTATAAAGGGAATGGCCAACATTGATCTAACTTTTTAACTTGAATCACTAGAAAGTGACATAAATGTTCTGAATTTTGAAATGATACAAACTAATGAAATGTAAAATTTTTAGTGTATTTTATGTTTGTATATTTTTTAAAATTAAAAAAATTATTTGCATGAGGATTTTTTAAAAATTGACACTATAGTTTAGTTAATAAAATGCTAAAAAATGAGGTTAAGCAAGATGCTACTTTTATACAGTAAATTTTTTTTTTTTTTCCTTCAATTTTTTTTTTACATTTATAAGTTAAAACTATAATGCACAAATTTATATTTTCCCACTTTGATAAATATATATTTTTAAATAAATCTTCAAAGTTGTGTGTACTAAAAACACAACGGTTTCAATGGGATCTTAACTATTTATCCAAAATAGAAAATGATTATCGTCTTGACATGGAATCTCTCCTCTAATGTATTATATTTTTTATTTTTTTAATAAACTTTAGTATTTTTTCTTGAGAAGACAACCAACCTTTAGTAAAAAATAAAAAATTAAATATAAATACTAATTAAAATAGTAAAAAATTATATATTTTTGAAAACTACTCATAGATGTATGAAAGTGCATTTTTAGATTTTTTTGTAAAGGTTATTTACATGAGTAGGAGTTGTAAGAACATTAATCTTTTCAAAAAAAAAAAATGTAAATTGGCCCCAAAGTGATCATGCTACATATACATATCTAGTAGACACTTCCTACTAGGAAAGTTGTGGCCCAAATCTAATTTATTTAGAAGGAACCTAGCTAGAGCATATGCTTGATTGAAATTGACTTTTAGTTAGAAATATTGAATTTCATTTGTGTTAATAAGTTGGCTTGAAGTCGGACACAACTTTGAACTTTCACCCTCTTCTATTCTCCCTTATGAAAATCAATCACCCACTTTTCCCATCCCTGTTAGAATTAGCCAAGGATGCTCTACAACTTGATCAACACTCTCACAATATGGAAATCAATAAATAGAGATTAAGAAATCGATGATATTGATGAACCTTATTGACCATAAACTCATATTGATCTTACATACAAATTTACATGAGAATACCTCATTATATAGGCATGGAAGAGACAATCCACCTTGCACGTGGATTGAGAAGTGTCCCATGATGTGGCACAAACAAGAAGACAAGTGTCCTATAAGGTGTCAACCTTTGGATCACTTGGAATGTGCAAACCAACAACCTTGTGTGACAAGTGTTGGATGACTATGAAGTGCCTTTTGAGGTGAGATGGAAAGTCTTCAATGTTCCCAATCAACATGGGACTAATTACAGGCTTCAATGTTGCCAATTACAATCCTATGATTATTAGTTTGATTAACAATGCTAACCATGGTTTCCTTTGGCAAGGATTGAATGAAAGCCTAGAGGATGCACAAAAAATCAAATTTCATACTCATGTCGCCCAAATTGAAGAGGTTAGCAAAAACAAGTATTAAAAATTACTAGACATTATTTTGATTATATGGAGAAAGTTTGTTTGCACATTCAACATGGGACTAATTGTAGGATTCAATGTTGCCAATTACAATCCTAGGGTTATTAGTTTGGTTAGTCATGCTAACCATGGTTTCCTTTTGCAAGGATTGAATGAAAACCTAGAGGATGTGCAAAAAATTAAATTTCATAAAAGAAAGCATTTATGTTTAGAAAATGATTACTATGAAACCCATCAGAAGAAACCATTTCAAAAGATAAAGCTCAAAGAAACCTTGCAGATCAATAGTGGAAGCTTAAAGAGTTTGAGCAAGGCCCACCATACTTTTACTTTAAATATGTTTATAGTATGTAGCAAATTTGTTTGCACAATCAACATGAGACTACACCTTACAATGTCTGGGGCATAGGGGCACTCACCCCCAATAGGGTAGGGGAAACAACTCTAAAACTACCTCCTTTTAAGCAATTTATGCTTGTGTGTTGATGAATTATGGGCTTCCTAGGTCATCACATAGGGAATGGATTATTGTTATGCACAACACCATTTCATCACATGTTAGCTTTGTAACCTACATACGAAAATGAGTATAAATATTTCCTTCACCTTTGAATGTTTGAATATGGTCTAGTTTATTGTGAAATTAGTAGCAAGCATGAAGGATTATAATCAAGCTAGGAAAGGGAAAATGAAATGGGGACATTTAAAGAGGATTAGGGTTAGGGTTAAAATGTGGAAGTCAAAGGTCTCCGCAATAGAGTTTATTTTATCATAATAAAATATAAAATGTGAGATGTTAACCTTTTACTCATTGTTTAAAAATTAGATTTATGACTTATTATTTAAGAGACCCTTAAATATTTGCGAAATTATGTTTGAGATTTTTTATTAAAAAAAAACAATATACCATTTAATAACTTGAATAATTACATCCCACATATTACTTAATATGAATTTTCTTATAGTAACTCTTAAAAGGTACATGTGGAGTCATTTAATTTTCTTTCAACTTACATTCTAACCTCAAAGAATTCCCTATAATTACTTAAAAAAAAAGGTTTAGTTTGGTAGAGGTAATGAGCTCGCAAGCTTTGGACCCCTATTGAGCCATTGTGCTCTTCCACTTGGGCTGTTGGTTATTAGGGGATGGAGCCCCATTTGTGGTCCTACTGGCTGACCCTGGTAAATGCCCAAGATTGAGACCAAGGGTCCACTAAAACTGTCAACTTACAAATAAAAGAAATGAGGCTACTTCTAACTCTCCTCACTTGCTCCTCATTGTCTTTGTTGCTCTATCTAATCAATCCAATCGCATTTGATCTGTTGGTGATATATCGAAAAAGCATGATCTAGAAGGCCTTAGTGTGATTTGATTTTTTAGAGCCTATGAACCCTTGTTTTAAATGTCTTATGTTGTGGAATAAGTTAGCAATGGGAAAGGTTTGGGGAAGAATTCCCGAGAAAATCCTACACACAAGACAACTGCGAATTATCTCAGAAGGTGTCACGTAGGTAGGCAATTCTGTTTTCTTAAGAAAATTTGCAATGATGAATCTACGAAATGAACAAGACGTTGCAGTTATAGATGTGAAGCATAAATAATATGCTGCCACTACTAATTTTAATGAAGTCGTTGTGAAATGACAAGCCACTGTGGATTAAAGAAAGAAATAGAAAAGATGTTTGACTGTATTGTATTAAGAATGACAGGGTAGGTATTTGTTTAGTGTATAGAAGAAAGTTAATGTGTTATTTATTCGCCCTTTCCAAGTAAGAGGAGATGTGGGCGTAAGCGTTTAAAAGAACTACGGACAAATGGAAAACACATAAAAAACCGGCTAACACCCACTGTCGAGCACGGCGAAATTGAACGAACAAAAAACTTTCGATCGTCTGATAACGGAGATCCTGCTTGTCCAGCTCACAGAGGGAATACCTTGGACGTAAAAACACACATCAATAATTATATCCATCCAACCACCGCACATACCAATTTACTACTTAGATGAAATTTATATTACAAATCAAATATTTTTTGCTCATTATTTGTAATATGCTGCTAAACCTTAGCACGCTGTTGGAAGGAATAATACGGCTCACACAAGTAACATGGAATGAAATAATAAAAAAATCAAGATCCCAAGCATAATTGATTAATTAGTTCAGTTTAGAATGAGTTCAGGAGGAAAACACAGTATAGTGGTAAGAAGTTATCTTCTCACTGTGTCCTTTTATTTGAATGTTTGCAAAGGAAAACACCAAATTTGACTTGAGCCAAAAAAAACAGTAGAATTATTTGTTTTTGATAATATTAAGAATGGGTTTTTGACAGGACCCAGAACCTGTTACAAAAGAACAGTACATTTGCAGCAAAGCTGCCAAACAACAAACACAACAGCAACCAATTTGCGGAAAACAAAAAGAACTAAAGATCCAGCCTAAACAATGTCAGACCCCTGACCTAATCATCCTCACACCCTTAACCCTTGTATGGGAATGGTATACAGACTTGGGAAGACCTTTCTTCCGAAAATAAAACACAGTAGAACTATTTGTTACAACATGGCCATAATCTTGAATCCTCCAAAAACTTGACAAGAACCTGATTTGAACAAATTCCGTGAATGGCCCACCATGAAATTTAGACATCGAACAATTTAAGTTATCTGTTCTATACTATCCTGGAAAAGAGAGAAATTTTAACGGATCGAAATGTCAAGTAAAATCAATTTTTGGGCCTCTGTATGGACTCGGAATCAAGCAAAAGCTCTTGGGCTTATCTCTCTGCTCTAACCACACATACTCTTCACTGTCTCTGTCTTCATTGCCTGTCGACAAGTAAACAACCATCACATCCAGCACAGCACATTTGCTTCAGGAGGAAAAGAAAAAAGGAAACGGCGTAGGTGTACTCACGAGGAAGGTCTGGATAAGGATATTGTCGATAGTAAGAGGGTTCCCCTGAATAAGGTGGAGAAAGAACATCCAGCACAGCACAAGATGTTAGTGCTGTGAATGAATGAATGTTGCCTCCGCTTGTTGGGTATAATACTGATGCCTCACACGGGGCTCTGAAATGACCATCCACCTTTACAGCTGCTAACTTCACTGCAACGACAACATCATGAAATTGAAGCTGATGAATTTAAAATAACTGGGTGCTTTTATATTTTCAATATGCTTACACAAGTTTCAACACCCATGTTAGTTTTAGGAGAACACCATTCAGATTATCTTATGTTTGGAATGCTTTAGTCAAAATGTATGCTAGAAAAAACAATTCACTGATCAACAAGAGAGCTTACAGTCGAGTGGAAAAGGATGTTTGAAGGAAACTGCGGGCTGAGGAGCAAGCCAATCATAAGCTTTGATATGCATGGAACCGTATAAAATCTTACTGAACACTGTCATCCCAGCATGATCATGTAGTGGAATAACAGCTGAAGTTGGCAGGCAAAATATGCCTATCTGCACATCCAAAATTTTCTAATTAGTTTGTCCTTCTCACCAATCATGCTTCTAATGTGGCGGTATGATATAAATTTTGATTGTTTACCGAAAAACTGTAACATTCATGTACGAGAATGTATGTGACAGGAGGTATCTGTCTTGGTCGAAGAGAAACTACAGTTCGAGAACGTCTCTGCTGTCTTCGTCTTCTGGTGGGTCCCAAATTAGAGGAGTTGCTAAGCTCCCCTATTTCCGTTATTGCACTTTCCTCAAGCCCAAAGTCTGCAGCTCTTATTGTGTCTGTATCACTCACAATCATACAACTTTGTCAACCCATTTTAGTTCGAGCCTTTCAACACTAATACCCTACCCAAACAGGTCTGTAATTTCAAATTAATCCTGCTTGTAAAAAAAACCAAAAAATTCAGAGTTATAATTTTTTATTTTCTATCATTTTACGTTTTATTTATATAAATACAAGTCAAATAAAAATTTAGTTTGATGTCAAAGGGTTTTTGGTTTGCTGGTGAAGTTGAAAGGTTCTAATAAGCCCCTGCAGGGATCAAGTCTTGCTGAGCACAAGGTCCCGACACCATAAGGGATGAGGTCGGGATCGTGACCCAAGCGAATTTGGCGGAATGAATACTTCTCAATCTTGACTGTCTGTGGAAGAGGTTCAGCCTAAGGCTTGTGCTCCCAAATCAGATAGCAATAAACGAATTTGTGGATGACCTCCATCAAAAAGAAAAAATTAGTTTGATACCTTATAAAATTGTAAATTGCACAGTGCACTACAGAAAAGTTTGAGAGATCGGTAGTTGGGCTAAATCTCATTTAATTTTGCTGTTAGATGTTCTTATTTCTCATATGATTTAAATGAGAAATTGACTGTTACGGATATTTCATACAACCAACAATTATCCGATTGTATGGATGGTAGTATATACAGCAGGTTCAGAAGAATGTGCGTTTATCATATAAATTAAATTAGACACAATTCTTTACGTATGAGTTGCGTAAGTCCATCAAGGACTTCTACGGTGGTTAGTTCTGTGATTATTTTGGAAGAATTTTTGAGCTTGACTTCATAGATTAAAGGAGGTGGATATGAATCAGGCTTCAAATTCAAAACGCTTCCATTTAGTGTTTTGCCACAAACCAAATCATGTTGGCCCATTTTTACCCACAATGTCTTACATTAAAATCTCTTTGATTTGGGTGCATATCTGTCCAAACATCCCTCAATCAAGTAGTAATAATTTTGTTTTATGAGTTTTATAAAACCAGTAGTACGGTATGTTTATAGGCGCTTATGCATGCTGCTTTAAAATATAAAATCCACACTGAATGCCATCTTGTTGGGTCAAAAGCAATTGGCTAAAAACTAAGAGGCATTAAAGAGAATACCTAGAAAAGAAGTGAATCTGGCAACAGCCGGCGGCGGAGGCACAACCCCTGCAGGCGTGAACGTCTCCTTGCAAAGCTCGTATAACCTCTGTACAGCGCTCGAACTCATTGCTTTCAGCTTTTGTATAGTGATGTTATATAATACTATATAAAAATTTCTATGTACAGAAGAAATGGGTTTAACTCAATGGTTGCAGAGGAGATAAAAACCCATTCGCTTTGCTCTGTCGATGTGGATACTATTGTTGTCGTGTAGACTAGACCAAAAAAAACCAGGGGCTGGTTGTTTTACCGTGGGCTTTGAGCTGATTGTGTAACGGACTTTCCTTGACTCTCTGAAACTTTGAAAACTGTTCGCCTATTATTTAATGCTAATCCTCATCACCGCCATTTCAACCGGGAGATATTTGAACAAACCAACAAAAGTAGGCACAGTGTTTCAAAAGCATTCAATATTTGTATAGTTGAAAATTTGGTATTATCTTATTGGGCTGTTTTTAAACATCATCCACTTCAACAGTCAAAAGTTAATTTTAACCAATAAAAATAAGACAAATATTCACGACTTTTTGTTGTGGATGAGGTGTAAAATTGCTATTGACTGTTTGACCATTGAACTGGATGAGGCTGTAGAGTCTTGCCAGGCTGTTTGGAGTGAATCTCTTTCGTACGCAGTTTTTTTTGGTTAGTGAGGAGCACTTCATAAAATATACAGATCGAAGTCCATATTAAAAGGACTACCATGAAATAGATCTTGACCATTAATTTTTTCAAGTAATACTATAAATAATAAAAAACAAGAAACAAAAAACAAATTCACTTTATATTTAATACTACTTTAATTTAATTTATCTTATTCTCAACATTTCAACTATAAAACAAACAAACTTTTTTATATGTATTGAATACCTCTTCATTATGATGAGATGGGTTGTTAGATTGTTCTCATCTCTACTACTACGTAAAAGGATAAGTCTCGCCTTATTAGTGGGCATTTTCACCAGAGCTGCTATCTACGCCTAGCCTAAAAGGAGCACATGAGCTGTAGGAATCTCATCTAGAGGGGCGAGGGGAGCATTTCTTCTTTCATCAGTAATAACGAAATGAATAGGATTGGAATGGCTCTATCAAAAATTGCACAGTTGGCACATTTTTGTTAATACAGTCAATAATTTATTGCACTTACTCCCTTTAATACTTGCCAAACTCCCTCGACTATATTTGCACTTGGAATGATCTACACCTTACACGTTTGCAATTTGAAATCAAATTAGATTGTTGTCTCTATCAAATCATATTGTGATCAAATTCTATAAATGAGAGAGCTGGTGTTCTTTAGCGATGCAGTGAGGGAAGCTAAACGATTTTGCATGTCTAGTATTATATGAATAATTATCTATCCTAGGAGGATGCCCACATTTTGAACTTGGTTATCTCCACTTACAACTAGTGATGCTAGTCATTCCATTGCTATGTGATTATTTGATTCCCTTGATGGTTTATGTTTCTAGTGTATATTGTTGTTCTATTTATACTTAGACCCTAAGCTTTGATGATTGTCAATGCCCAAGCCATTTTTAAGGGAGATTTGTCATCCGCACTTTTGTGAGAGGATTGATTTATTTGGAGTTTTTGTTCTCCTTTTGCTTAGGCCTCAATACTCCTTCCAGTAACTTATAGATGATGGATGCAACCTTTTCACTTCAAACATTGAGCTAACCTGGGGAAACATCATAGAATGTTGTATTTAATAAGTGATCTTTGATGATTCAATGTTTCTCATAAATTGATCAATCACATGGATAGATAGATAGATAGTAGATTTTAATAAAATAACTTGGCTTTTTATTTTACGAAGATTGTGTTAGATGCGTATAGATTATCAGTAATCTAGCCTTTTGAAATGTGTTTAGAAAATAATCCCCAAGTTGCCCTTCAACTTAGTGCTTGTATGTCCTAAGTTATCTCCTTAAGACCACTTGAAATCGGTCATTGCAGGTGATGTAGGCTTCGATGCTTCAATCTAGGCATCATGATCACATGAGAACTAGATAATTGAATGAAGGCGATTGCTAACAAGATTAAAAGAATTACTCAATTAATTCAAATGTACAAGGAAGTTTTGTACTTGAATACAGATAATGGAAGAGATAATCTTTGTTTATAAACTAATTCATCCTACAAAAAATAAGAGGCACAACTTGATGATAAAACTTAATATGTCTAAGGCTTTTAACATTTCCATTGATAATTTTTGGATTTGATTCAAAAAAATATTTCTTTGCAAAAAAAATGGTGTCAATTAACCCACAATTACTTTACTACACCAAGATTCTTGTTGCTTCTCAACAAAATATTGACTAGCTTTTTTCTAGCTCATAGAGGTCTAAAGTTGCTGATCCACTATCACCCTAACATTTTATTTTGATAAAATTCTTGGGCCAAACTTTTCATTAGAGGAGTTTGTGTAACCTAGGTATTCTTTCTTTCATTAGAGGAGTCTATGTTGACAATATTCTAGCAGTAGTGACAAAGAAACAATGGCCTTCAAAAATCTATTAAGATAACTTATAAACAAATAAAAAGGATTTAAATAACATTGTTTCAACTCTTGGTGGTATTAATGAAACCATATGACACCAATGATTGGTATTTTAACAACGGATTTAAGTTTTAAATTTGTTTTGTCCTCACACTTTGCCCTTTGGACAAATAACTTTACCAATGCATTACATAACTCATGGTTATTCTATATGTTCTAGAAATTATAAACTTATTGCTTTTGAAGAAGAAATCCTTCTTCAGATAGTCACTAACCATATTTGTCTATGGTTGTGAGTTTAATATTATATGCCACTCCATCCTTGACCTTAAAGACCCTCACGGATCTTAACCATTTATTGAAATCCTAGAGATCCATTGGCAAGCACAACCTTATTCTGAAAGACTAGGGGTCATAAAGATCTACTCATAACACACTAGCCACGGACTAGAAATAATAAGAACATTTATATGACCCTTGATTTCCCACACCCCCAACATTTAAGTGTAAGAGAATAGCTGTAGGAACATAAGCTAATGAATATGCTACATCAACTTGAACTTGAGAGATGTTTGGAAGTGTCCTCATGGAAATGTATGATTATATTCTTGCCAAGATATATGGCAAGTAACCAGGTACTTAAATTACTCATCCTACCTTGTGGAATGTTGGAAAATATACTAATATGGTCAAAATATTCTACTAAACAGGTATGTGTAGGATCATGATAAGCCAAACAATACCTCTAAGTGGTAGTGAAAATGCTAAAAAAATAGACTTAAGCAACTTCACGAGAAAATTTGAATGGGTTACCTACATAATTTGAAAAATATGTAGTAATACAATTTGTAGGAAATTGAAGGTGGTTTATGGGCTACTTTTTTTTGAAAAAAAAAAAAATTATTTGGTGAAATTTGGACGTTTCAATGAGGCACTACTTAAATTTTTGAAAAAAAATAAAAAGCGGGTGTCATTCTGGCCAACCGAAGTATGAAGTAGAGGACACATGCCCAGATGTGATGCATATTTTTTGAAATTTTTTTGTAAGTAAATAATTAGTTATGAATTTTTTACAACTTTTTAAAAATATTAAAAAGTAATTTTCCAGCCAACCTAACTTGTCAAAAAAGTATGAAATTCAAATTTTTTTTAAAGACCTGTAGCTAATGAAGTGTAGAGTGTGACACAACTTTTGGATTTGAAGAAGGTCAAAAGGTTTGAAAGTTATGGATGTTTTTCAATCAGTGTGTCTCTGAGGAATTCAGACATAGTGTAGGTAGAGAATTATTAATAATTACCTATTAAAATTATAATCAGACATATATTATATATTTAGAATCCTGACAATGTCCTGAACATGCCCTTTTGATTTTATCAAATTTGTATTAAAAAAAGTCCTTCAGCATCAAGGATGAAATCGAGGGAAATCTATAAAAACATATGAATTCTTCATTCACGTTGAAAAGCCAGGTTTGGATTCCCAAGCCTAAATTTTGGTGGGAAAACTTTTCAAATCAAAATAAAAGAAATGGATATCCGTTATCAAGAAATAGATATTCATTATGGTAAAATGCTTTAAAAAAACATTTTTCCATAACGGATATTTGTATTGAAAATGGATATCAGTTTTGGGAAAATGGATATCCATTTTCAAAACAGATATCCATTCTAGAGAAATGAATATTCGTTTCCAAAATGGATATCTGTTTTGGAGAAATGAATATCAGTTTCCAAAATAGATATCCATTTTGAGAAAACTTCCCAAGCCTAAAAAAGTGTTTCATGGTTTTGGCTAACACTTTCACACAATTTTTTCTCCATTGCCACCGTTTGGCCCATCATGATCCTGCACATTCCCAAACTCATCTTAGATGTGATTTCATGTGATTAAAACTTCAACATTTGCAATAAATACATGATTGTGACATGGAACCTTTTCATCTTGTAATAAATCCATATTTGTGATACATGGAAAAGATCTTGACCTTAGACTTATTACATTTTCTAAAATAATCTTTATTTAAATAGTCATAAATGATGGGGAACTAATAAGATCTTGAGCTTATATTTATTTATCTATTCAATTTAAATTTGTTTAGATGGAGATAAAAACTCTATTTAGTCCACATAAATAAAACATTTCATTTATCTAATTTGTTACATTTTGTCATCATTGATCAAATATGTGAATTAAGTGTAATTGTTACTTTTGAATTAGTAGATGACATCAAAACATATTAGTGTTCAATATACTATATGAAATGATACGATAATTTCCAAGCTTATTCAAGATTACTATATTTAGAAGACATGCATAACAAATGATATAAAATCATTTCAATGAATATAATTTTTTTTTTACGTAATTTTCATAATTCTTATATTTAAGATTTCATTTCATAGATATGTTGTTGGATGAATTCATGATGATTTTAGATTAAAGTATTTAAGGAAAAATCCTTCAATCATCTGAGTGATCTTTCCAGAGTTCAAATAATATCCTCAAATGATTTTTCATAGCTCCAATGTGATTTTTAATCTCTTGGTTTATGTTATTGTTACTCTTCAACTTGCTAGCTTTCTGTCAAGTTTGACTCACATGAAATTATCTACAACAATGAATAGTCCTGTTGTGTAATTACACAACACGCCCCATTTTGACTTGGCAAAACAGGGACCCAACTTTTTGGTTTGCCTTGTGCGTCTGCTTCCGAGCAGTTTGGTAAAAGTAAGTCAAGTGCATCATCATGCAAAACTAGGATGAGGTAAGTCACCATGAGGTCAGTTTGTCAAAGTTCGTATTTCATCTCTGTTACCTCATATTTTGAAAGAGCATTAAAATTCAGGCAGGTTTGCCTTTTACATCACCTTGATATTCATCAGGATGTAAGAGATATGAATAGTCAAAGTTTCAGTCAAACTTGATCTTCGCAAGAGGAAGGTCATATTTTTATATCCTCGGTCATATTGTTGAAGCTCATCATCATATTTGAAACATCCCCCCCCCCCCCCCCCCGATATGTCATGTGGTTCAAATATCCGAATGTCAAATTTAAATGATAGCAAAATCTTCCCGTCCAACAATCTTATCTATCGCGAGCGTCATACTTCACATATAACCCGATATTTCTTTATATCCTCCTGACGCAAATATCACCCTTAGCAAATATCCTGATGACATCATCCGAATATGATAAACGAAGGAATATACATAATGATGACATCATCATCACATTTACTTTGCCACAGGGTATTTTCTAAAACATGATCATGTTCGCCTAATATGATGATGACATCATGATGCACTCCCGATAAGAAGAGCGAATATCAGGATGACATCATCCCGATATTCCAAAAGAGAGACATGTAAGTTTGTCTCGGCATCATCATATTTTGAAACATCACCCGATACACTGAAATATCCTCCTGATGTACTAAGCATAAACAAGGGTGCTTTTGTCACCTGAATCTTGTCACGATAACAATGTCAATACGAGGGAGGAGGATGATATTGAAACTCAACCCGATATTTGCAAATATCATCCTGCCCTCATGATATCCTGTCATAGGGATATTCCCCGCTCCCATTGCCATCATTATCATTTAATGTGCGCAGACATGGTAGGTAGTTCCTGCCGACCTCGGAACCCAATGAAACACCTGGCAAGATCCTGCATTTTCACACGAATAATCAGGGAACATGATCCAATCTGTCAAAGTTGCCCTAAATGTACCCTAAATGCGAGGTTAAAAGGTAATTCAACTGCCATTTTCACATTTACCTTGTGATAAACTTGTTTTACAGAGCACCAGCTTCCATATCTGCATACCAGCTACCGTTGCGCGATTTGAGCTCACAAGTAGAAGGAAAGAGGTGATCATCAGCTGAATTAAGAACGTCTTAGTAATCTACTGGTATAAAAGGAAATCTGCATAACCAGGTAAGTGAATAAAACCCTCATCATATTGTTTCTGTTTTGATACGATGATGTAAGTTCTGGTTTATGCATCCATATGATTAAGTAGTGTTGGAATTGATGCAGTAGGCATAATGATTTATGAAGTCAATTGCAATATGCATGCATGTATGTACCCATTGTGAGATAGGATTGTTGTTAATTACAGGTACTCATGGCTGAGAAGTGATTGGTCAAGTGTCAAGAGGAATTCAGCAAACCCATGTTCTTTGCTCAGAGGGGGGTCCTGTTTAAATATGGAGCAATTACAGACACCCATCAGGGAAGCACTAATTTGGAGGCCTGGTTAGCCAAGCTGAACAATGGACATGACAAGAGTCCTGTGCTGGATGCAGTGTTCGTGTCGGGAATGTGGAATGCCGCCAGTTTTCCATACTCCATGGAATCTCCAGAACTCGTCATGGAGTGTGCCCGAAATTATAACCCTTAAACAAGGCAAGTAGTGAAGCATGTGAGGATATATGCAGACCTCTCCATCAAAGGTCTCTCCCGGATGTTTGGATTGCCACTAGGCAGTAAGGTCAAAAGTGTAGACTTGAAGAAGTCTGAAAGGGAGTATGAAGCCAACAAGAAATCGGCCAGGAAGAACATGTATCCGTGGCAGGCTGAGAACAGCACATATAATGCAGCGGCCAAGCTTCTTGTGCACCTGTTTAAGTATGATTTCAGTGAGGAGTACCAATATATGATTGCACTATTGAATAGAGTAACCGGCCAGCCTGATACTGGCAGTTTCAGGGATTGGATGTACGGAATAGTAATGATGTGTCTATATTCAGACATTAAGCCATTATGGGGCCAGATAATAAGTGATGCTCTGCATGAGCAACTGATGAACCTGGGAGGTTCAAATTGTGCATTTTTCATGACATCCTACATTGTTTATTCTTGTGCTTATAGAGGCACTTTTGATGCCTTGGTTACAGATGGGAAGCTCACAGGCACAAATGCTGCATATATCTGGGATCATCATCCCCACCTGCAGAGAATGAACTACCTCAAAGATTACAAACTGGTCAATGATGCGTTCTCTATGCATCTGGTAAGGACCATGGAAGAAGACAGAACAAAGAGATTGAGCATGGAGGCTCAAGAGGCAGTCTACAAGCATGGGGCCTGGTACATACAATTTGTGACCTTTTCTTATATAAGGGTTGAGGGTTTCGAGGGACATCCCCTGATGCTGCCAAGGTATCCTACCGATGCCGTAGTAATAATGGAATTTATCAGGCAGGGCTCCACCATGATACAAATATACAAGGATGCCAAGAAGCTGCCACCAATTTTGTTCCCAGTCAGCATTGGCAACTATATGTGCCCTAACTCTGATAGTATAAAGAAGGTGATGGTCACCCTAAATAAAATGAATCTGCAGCCTTTTCCAATAACAAGACCATATGATCCTTACGGCAGGATACAGAAGATACTAGGAAAGCCTATTCACCAAAGGCACCTAGAGGATTTTTGGGCAGACTGTGAAGATGAGGCAGAAGCCAGAAGAAGGAGGTATCAGAGGTTAACTCTGAACCAAGTTAGAACTTTTGATTGCATCTCCCTTCCCCAGCAATTAAAGAAGGATGATGGCAGGACAATGGCAGACGAGTATGAACAGAAAAAGATATATAATGACACCATCTCTGCACCTAACCTCACTATGCAGGAGGACATATCCTTGGACCCATTCATTGCCAGGACCCTACACCTAACCCAAGCTTGGGTTGATGCACAGATAGAGGCATTGAAGAAGAAAGGTGTTGCCATTACGGTGGACAACAAGAAGAAAGGGCAGGATATCCCCGTGGATGAAGGGGCAAGAAGATGGAACAGGGACCAAAAGGGATTATAATTGAAAGGGCAGTATTTGCAGCTAAGGAGGCGACAGGGTCAGGATCAGGATCAGAATCAGCATCCCCTCCAAAGAAAGAAAAGCCCAAGAAAAGTAAGACAGCAGAGGCTGGAATCACTAAGACCCAAGAAGTGGGTCAATCCTCTAAACAACCAGGAGGAGAGAATACCCTCATAGAAGAAGAGCCTGAGGAAGAGGAGAGCTCCACAGGTGCTGGTGTCTACCCCACCTAAGAAACAAAGAACCTCCATGAGAGGTGGAATAAGCCAACCCCCTACCTCATTACAAGGGGAAGATAGTGAAGTGCGCAAGGAACTTCAACATAATGTTCCACTTCCTACCATCATCAAGTTCAAAACTGAACTTGCTGAGGAGCAGTTGAAAGAAACTTCTCAGACACAAGCAGAAGGGTATGTCTCGCTCGACGAGACAATAAATTTGTCTGATGATGAGGTGGTGCAGGATGTGGCTGCACAGAAGATGGAAACACTGGCTGCTGGTATTAGTATGACCCCCCACAAGTCTCCACCAGTTCAATCAGTACTGGAAGAGATGAGGCGAGTGGAAGAAGAATGAGAAAAGAGCCCAGAGCAAGTAGCTTAAGAAATAGGGCTAGATACATTGATCATAGAGGTGACCAGTCCTGTAGTGGTAGACCTGACAGAGAAACAGGATGCAAGTCCTGAACAGCTAGCAGGATCACCTGGTGAAGGCCAACCAACAGAAAAAATAGAGATGGCAGAATCGGAAGGCCATGCTCTGGAATTAGGACAACAAAGTCCACGGGATACATCAGCGGAACCTGCTATAGTAGAGGTTCAAGAGATGAAGGCTGATGAAAAGGAAGAAACAAAAGAGGATCCAACTGCCAAGACACAGGAGGTTGACAGTGCAAGCTCAGAAGAAATAATAGCTGTAGAGCAATCGCCAGCACATTAGGTAGAGTCCCCAGTATCTGGTGCAGTGGATAAGCAACAAGGGGAAGAATTGGGAACGGATGAAGTAATGATAGAGGGAGATCATGATCATCATGAACAACATATAGATGCACCTCAAGGTTCCCCACAGCATATAGATGCACCTCAAGGGTCCCCACAGCATGAAGATCCACCTCCAGAAAAGGAAATTCCCCAACAGGAGGAGGTGCCACAAGATCAACAACAAAGAGAGCATCAAGAAGAAGAAATGAGAAAGTCACCATCTCCACAACACTTGTTGACAAAAACGGGAGATATAGGTGAACATTAGGATGATGCTGAAAAACATGATCGGGTGCCTCCGTGGTTGGCAAAAGAGGTAAATGCTGAGGAAGAGCTTGAAATTTAGGAATTCGACGTCTCCACCCTATTCTCTGTAGATATAATGAAGCCAAAGAGGAAGGCCAGAATGACTTCGGCCATCAAGAGAGATCCGGCAACAGGGAGAAGGACCGCGCAAATTGCCATACCTGCGGTGGAGAAGGAAAAAGGTAAAATCACTGTCGATGAATTTCAAATCAGTACAGTAGATTTGGGCTTTGCCAATGAGGACCAAGAAGGTCAAGAGGGCAAAGATATCATTGACTCTCTAATTCAGAAGGTGAAAAGAGAGAAGGAGAAAAATAAGCAACATAAAGAGCACATTGCTCAGTTGCATGCCTATATCAAAGGGCTGACCAATCCTGATGATACCACAACTGAACATGCAGTCCCATTGACTGCCATTTCTCAGGAGGAGGTAAATAAATTGGACCTCATGAAGCATGAGGCGTCCGTAATAAGGAGATGGATGTCATCCACATTGGATGATGCTGTAGAAATAATGAAGGCCTCTTTGAAGAGGTGGAGCACCCTAAGTGACTCCAAGGCCAAAGTGGATAAATTGCAGATGCAGACTGGGAAGAGGTCTTACAAGCTGGAGAGAGTCCTGAGCCTGTTAGGGGAAATAAGGAATATAAATCCACAACTGCTTATCAGTAAGCAGGTACTGAATAGTAATACCACATTATTAATAGATATCTGGTATAAAGACACTCAGTTTGAGTGTGGAGTCCTCAAAAGATGTAATAATAAGCTGAGGGATATCAGCATGAGGCTACGAGATTTAATGGCTAAAGAAGCGGTGATACTGGAGGCATTGGAAGGCAAGGTGGAAGGAAAAATAGAAAATCAAGATGAAGAGTCTGCCATTAAAGCTGTACACAGCAACTTCCAATCAGAGACAGATGGTCCACCTGTCCCTTTGATAGAGGAATTGATAGATAAAATAATGAGGATCAAGGTCCAGATGGAGAAATACAAAGAGACACTGCAGGACAGGAAAAATAAGCTTGATAACAGCAGAGACAAATATGAAGCACATAAGCATGCCATTGTCAAAGCAAAGACTCAAGATGGCGGAGGGATAGATCAAGTTGTGCATTCATACGAGCAGGTCCGCAGTAGTATGCAGCCCCATATGTAGCCGCGTCATCATCAGGATAGTGAAAGTTCGGAAAGTGATGCACATGATGATGACCCGCATGAATCAGCTGAGGAGCATGATGAAGATACATCATGAAGGGGATAATAGCATAAGTAGTAAAGATAGTTGCCAGCTGGCAACTTGTGCCATTTTGTAAATATTGAAAAAATCAAGTGAATCATGACCGTAGATTTGTATTGATAAATCAAGATCATAGATCTTTTGTAACGGATTCCTCACCTTATTCTATAAAAGGTGGTGGAATGCCCTGTTGAAACATTTGAAACTTAATTGAAATCTATTTGCTGAAGTATTCAGGGCTTATTTCAAAGTTATTGCATATGTACATGTCTTTTGCATACTTAATGAAAGAGAAGAGTATTTTGATTACAAATCTTCGTAAATCTTGAGTAATCTATGTCTGAATTCTGGATATGTGCTTTGATTTGCTGCGTCCCTTGGAGTGCTCATCATGTTGCATGTATTGTTTTCATTCCTCATCCTCTGAAGTTTGCATCAACTGTATCTAGCTGTGGAATGTCCTGGTGAACATATGGTTTGATTTCTTCTCGTCATGATAGTATCGAGTATGTATGTGGATCAATAGCTGAAGGTTCAACTTTAAATTGTAGTATTCCTTTAATTTCTTTCAATTTCAGAACATTTCATTATCACAATTGCGAATAACTGATAATCCTAAGTAAATAACACAAATATGCAGACATCTCGTAGGTAATCACAAATATTTAGCATATTTGAATGCAACGCATGCACAATTGAAAAATATCATGCAAAGATTGAGGTATTTCTACATCTTTTCATCTAATAACTGCATAATATGACTTCTCTGTAAATAATTTCTGCAGAAATGTCATGACGATGACGAAATTCCACGTAAGGCCCCAAAATGGAAACGGCAACTCACATTAACCTCTGAGTGACTTCAGACGATTAAGACCTAATCACCGGAGACTTGGGATACTGAATTCTTTGAATTCATAGTATCTTTCAAGATGAATAAAGGTTAATTTGTACTTTTATTCTATGTTTGTTTGTGACTAACATCATGACCAACATAAATTGGCGCTAGAAGGAGGGCATGATTTAGAATTCTACGCTCATCATCATTATTTTTAGGTTCTAT
Organism: Cunninghamia lanceolata; assembly: GCA_027924645.1. NCBI lineage: Eukaryota > Viridiplantae > Streptophyta > Pinopsida > Cupressales > Cupressaceae > Cunninghamia > Cunninghamia lanceolata. The sequence continues at coordinate 20,680,562 of BSBN01000049.1, forward strand.
GAGGCAGGGGGTAAGGTAACCTCAGATCGTCTGTGAATTTTAAATATTACGTAAATATTTACTGTAAGAAGCTCATATATGCTCATTTCGTGTAAAGATTTCTAGATCTTACATAAATATTGCAAGCTTTACAGTAGATCATTCTGAATTCACTAATATTGGTGAAAGATCTGTAAATCTGTTCAAGCTTTGAAGAATTTAAGCTTTAGATACTTGAGATCTCGTGCTAGGGGTGATTATACCCCAAATATCCTGTCATATTTGCAGTATCTTCACAAATATTTCGTAAATATCCAGTTTGATTAGCCATCTAACTGCAAATATCACCTCATTTGGTGAAATCTAGCCAATATTTGCAAAGCTTCAGCCAATTTGCCTCAGAATTGTGAAATCCTGGCTCACAGGATAAATACCAGGTCTAGATCTAGTGGAATCTTCGAGGAACTACCTGTTAGAGGTTTCAGACCTAGAACCGTAAACATTCATCATACTCCAGGGTCAAGTGCATCAAGAGCTTCACCAGAACCTCCTCCTGTAACTCCCGTTGGTTTACAAATACCTTCTGGGATATCTGTGACACCTCCTATTCAGCCTCAGGGTGTACCTTTGGTTCAACCCCAGCCAGTTGCAACACCAGCTCAACCTCCTCTGGTTGCAATGTCTTTCTTTGCAGCAGAGTCACCTTTGACCTTTAATGCATATCATGAGCTACCAAAGAATCCGGACAAACTTTGTCCAAAATATCATCCTTATCAAGATGCTGATGATCATATCAGGACATTTAAGGAAGCTTGCTGCAGAGCCAGAATAGAACATCAAGATGTGGTGTGCAGGTTATTTCCTTTTTCCTTAGGGGAAGATGCTTATAATTGGTTCATTAGTCTTGGCCAAGCCTCTGTTGGTTCATGGGCTGTCTTAGAGAAAGCCTTTCTTGATAGGTTCAAGGTCCCTATTGATCCATCTATGAATTACCATATGTTTGCCATGATCAAAAGATTTGAGCATGAACCTATCGCCAATTTCAATGCTAGGTTTCAGAAAATGTTGTCTAAGTTAGTTGCCCCATATGTAGTATCTGATGCCTCTGCCCGGAGTATCTATTACTCAGCTCTGGATCCATTAACTTCCATGTTCATCAGGAGAACACATCCTGAGATTACTACATTGACAAGAGCTTTTCAATAAGCTATCAAAGTGAATCAGCAGTTGATACCTGCTCCTACTCCAAATATAGTATTTCCTACCTTGCCTAGCATGCATTCACAATATCCCGCATCATATCCTGCAGCATATTCTCTGCAGTATCTTGCACAGTATCCTAATAGAACAGTGATACCTCCAGCAGTCATGCCTGCACCTTTGCAAATACCTCCACTAAGCATCATGCCCCCTCCTAATGGAAATGGCCAAGTGCCACAATATCCTACACAAGCCCAGATACCTCAGGGTGCTGATCTATCTAATAATAACCATGGATCCTCTTTCTTCAAGCCTCAGACTGAAAATGTAGTAGCCAAAGCTCAGGAAGAAAAGGAGGAAATCAAAGAGATTTCTGCTCAATTGAGAAAACTCACCACAGAAGTGACACACTTGAGAAATCAGGGTTTTTATTCCCAGTCAAGTCAAAATAGAAATTATTTCAATGACAAACCAAATTATCCTGATAGAGGATATAACAACAATAATTTCAACAATAATGGTGGAAATAACAATAATCCACCTAGACAGCCCAGAGTATGGAATTCTAGGCCAAATAATGGTTCATTACCATCACCCCTGGACAATCAGCCTCCTGGCGAAGCCAAACAAACTACTAGAGTTAATCTTGCTGAGGCGGCTCTTACTAATTGGTGTAGGATCCACAATACTAATGCACATGCAGAATTAAACTATCCACAATTTAGAATTGCTGCTAGCATCTTTCAGACTGAAGTGTCTAACACTTCTGGAAATCCACCTCATGCAGAAGGAAATGAGATTGTTCCTTGTGGATATGACTCAGCTTTTGTGCTAGAAGCCTATACAAATGAACCTCATCAGAGTTATAACCAGGCATATGAAGAATCGGCCTTAGCTTTTGAAACAAACTATGTTTTCCCCCTTTGAAGATGAAAATGAGCCTGCAAGGGAACGTGATGAAGTACATGCATATCAGCAGCAATATCCTGGTAAGCACAATTATAACTTGAGGAGTAATGCCAACAGACCTGCTGGTCCATTAACATCATCTCTACCTCCAAACAACTTCAATACACCTCCTGATCCTAAGGCTAGCAATAACCCAGGGTTCCCTAAGGTGAATGCTCAGTACTTGTCACCTCAAAACACAGTATCAAAGATTGTGAATACACCTCATGAATCTGACAAGTTGGTCAGCTATCTCGCTAATGAAATGAAGAAAATTAAGATCATCCTGTCTCTGTCTGAGTTACTGAAAACTCCTGCCATCAAAAGGGCATTCATGAAGTCCTTAGATGATCCAGTCCCTAAAGAGGATAGCCATTTTTCGAGTCAATCCAGTGGCAAAGATCATGCTGTTAAGGATAATATTATCAAGCCTAAAGTGTCAGCTATAGTCCAAGCTGTAGAAACCTCCCACATGACCTTGTATAGGGATAAAACCAAATCACCTCCATTCCTCCTTACCATAAGAATGTTCAACAAGAACCTGCACAACTGTCTGGTGGATTCGAGAGCCTCAACGAATGTTATGCCCTTATCAATATGTAATGCTTTAGGACTGCATCCTGCTAAATCCTTAAAGAAGGTCACACAGTTGGACAAAACAGAAGTAAGTGTAGTAGGGGAATTAACTGATATCCACATGCAGCTAGCTTCTGATCCTAGGATCTAGTATTACATTGATATTCAAGTAGTTGACATACCTGATACATATGGGATGTTGCTCAGCCGCGATTGGTCTAAAACGCTTAACGGATATATGTCTACAGATTTCAGTCACATGTGGTTACCATGGAAGGGTATACCTAATCAGATCAGGATTGATGCTGAACCTAGAATGAAACATATGATAACTGAGTACAACAGAACAAATGAGATCATGTACGTAAATGTAGAACCTGGAGTTTATTGCATCAGGCCGGAGACTGTCAAAATAGAAGAGATCCTGATGCTTAAGCTGCATCATCATCATGACGATGATCATCAGGAGGACATGCCAGTTATAGAACGTGATAATAATCCAGATAATGAGAACAAAATGGATCGCTTCAGAGATTTTGAGATACATCTGTCTAAACAGGTAAAACGTTGTCAATTGTTAAATATACCTGCTAATGATATTTGATTGACCGATGGTGTAGATTACACGACGAAGCACATTCAGAAAAGACATGTGAAACATGCTTAGAGATGATGATGCTAGAGTGAACATACAGCGAGGCATCATCATCATATTCTGAGGTAAATGTTACATTTGATGATGATGACAATAATAATTCTTATCTGTCTTTTGTAGGAACTGAAGAACCAATAGATCATGATGAGCATCCTATCCTGGAAACAGAGGAAATTTTAGTCTCTCTCCAAGTAAATAATGAAATGAAAGAAAAGATCACCCCAGGGAGTGATTGCTTTATGGAACCAGATTATGAATTGTCTGATGAGGACAAAGGTAGTGACCTGACGAAGTTCGAAGAATTTTTGGAAAAGGAAATAGAAAAGGTGACACGGCAGCATAAATCTCCTTGGGAAGTCTTAATTAAAAATAGGTGTAGGCTGCATGAGGCACCTCACTCAGAAACAACTTGCTCACTATGTTTACACATCTTGAAAAAGCATGCAGCTGCAGATTCAGAAGATCATCCTCTTGCTGAAATGAAAGAGAGGATAGAAAAGCCATCAGGCTCACAAGAAAAGGGAAAGAAGAAACTTAAGGATGATGATGCCCCTAAATTAAAATGGATATCAGGCGGAGCAGCAGCCAGAGCTGCAAAGGGAAAAGAAAGTTCAGCTAAATGTCTTGCTGAAGATAAACCTTGGATCTTGAGGTTTGATGGGTCAAAATCTAAGCAAGGTGCTGGGGTAGGAATCGACCTGATTGATTCAACTGGGAAATCCTATCTGGTAGCCTACATATTACAGTTCCCCTGTACTAACAATGTAGCAGAGTATGAGGCTTTGATTCATGGAATGCTGTTTGCTCATAAGAAGAAAGTAAAGATTCTGCATATCTTTGGAGATTCAGAACTAGTTGTGAAGCAAGTAAGAGGAATTTACTCCTGTAACTACAGAAAACTATCAAATTACAGACATTGTGTGTGGGACCTGATGGAAGACTTTGACACCTTTAATATCACTCATGTACCAAGAGAACAAAACCATAGGGTAGATGCGCTAGCTCAAGCTGCCAGTACATTGGAGCCACTGTCTATATCTGGTCTAAAGAGATTTTCAGTAGAACTGGTGTCAGTACCATCAATACCTAACAATGTGACTAATCTCCAGGTGTTTGATGATGATCAACACATTCTGGACTTCATTTCAAATAGAGACATATTTGAGGCTCAGATTATAGATGAAAATGGTATGGAAGATCATGTCTGGGAAGAAGATGAGATATTAGAGTTGCCTAGCAACAGGATCCCCAAATGTATGATTGAGTTAGAAAGAGCCTTTGATTTGGATAATATGCTTAAACATAAAGATCTGCCTAAGGCAGATGGAGGTCAATATTCACAAGTGAATATTGGACAAGCTGATGATAAGAAAAACGTCTTCTTGGGTAAGGTTTGCACACCAGAAGAGTTAGAAGGAATAACTCAGGCCCTCAAGGATTACATACATGTAATTGCATGGACTTATGATGAGCTGAAGACATATGTTACCTCTGTCATAACTCATACTATACCCCTCAAGCCGGATGCAAAACCTTTCAGACAGAAGCAGAGACCAGTCAATGCCTTGCTTGAACCAATAATTCTTGAAGAAGTCAAGAAATTGTTAAATGCCAGGATAATATTTCCTGTCAGGCACTCCACTTGGGTGGCTAATCTTGTGCCAGTCAGAAAGAAGAATGGAGACACTAAGTTATGTGTAGATTTCAGGAACCTAAACAGAGCATCAGAAAAGGATAACTATCCTTTACCCTCATTGGATGAAGTTCTACAGATTGTAAATGGAGCAAAAATGATGTCCTTCTTGGACGACTTTTCAAGATACAACCAAGTAATGGTTGACAAAATTGACAGATTGAAAACTGCCTTCACCACAAAGTGGGGGATATTTGCATATAGACGTATGCCCTTTGGACTCATAAATGTTGGAGCTACATTCCAGCGAGCAATGGACATAGCTTTCAGAGGTTTAATAGGAAAGTGTATAGTCATCTACATGGATGACTTGATGGTTTTCTCCAAGGAAAGGAGGAATCATGTTGCTGATCTCATAAGTGTACTGAAGAAATGTGAAGAATATGGAATATCTTTGAATCCCAAGAAGTGCATATTTGGGGTCACAACAGGAAAACTACTAGGCCACCTGATCATAGAGGATGGAATTATCATTGATCATGACAGGGTGGAATCTATTATGAAGTTACAACTTCCAAGAAGCAAAAAGGAACTCAAGTCTTACTTTGGTAAGATAAACTTTGTGAGGAAGTTGATCACCGGCTTTGCTGAGATTGTCAGACCTTTAAATGCTATGTTGAAAAAAGATGCACAAATTGAGTGGACACCAGAAGCCAGGACTGCATTTGAAGATATAAAAAGGGCCATTTCAGATGCTCCTATCCTCATTAGTCCAGACTACACCAAAGATTTCTACATCTATTCATTTGCTTCAGAACATACCTCTGCAGCAGTGTTAACTCAAAGAAATGAAGAGAAAGAAGAGAAACCAATTGCTTTCATGAGCTGTCCTTTCAGGGATGCTGAGTTGAGGTATGTAGATGTTGAGAGACAGGCACTTGCATTAGTTAGGGTAGTAAAGAAATTTAGACATTACATACTCAGAAGCAAAGTGATTGTTGTGGTGCCTAATGCAGCAGTGAAGATGCTGCTGATGCAAAGTGAGCCTGGTGAGAAAAGAGCTAAATGGATTACTGTATTACAAGAGTATGACATGGAAATTACACCAATGAAGCTGGTAAGAGGACAAGCTCTGAGCCAGATGATATCTGAGATTGATCCAAACATCACTAGTCAGCAATATGTGATCAATGAGAAAGACAATAAAGAGTGGTATTCAGATATCAGGCACATCCTGATTACTGGAAGATGTCCATCAAGAATGCAGGCTTCATAGAGAAGAGCCTTAAAGATAAGATCCCAAAAGTATATGATGAAGGGAGGAACCTTGTTCAAGAAGAATTACGAAGGAATATACCTTAGATGCTTAGAGAAGCCAGAAGCAAGTAGAGTCCTGACAGAATTACATGATAAGTTTGGAACGGCACATGGATCAGCATTGGCCACAACACATGCAATCCTCCGAGCAGGATATTATTGGCCTACAATTTTTAAAGACACATCTGATCATGTTAAATGTTGTCATGTTTGCCAGGTTGCTGCCAACAGAGAGAAATATGCTGCACAACCATTGTAGCCAGTAATGGAAGAGCGCCCATTTGTACAGTGGGGCATGGACTTCATAGGACCAATCAATCCTCCATCCTCCTCAGGGCATAGGTATGTTTTAACAATTACTGACTATTGTACTAGATGGGCTGAGGCTATTAGCAGCAAAACTTGCACTGCATATGATGTCATTAAATTTCTAGAGAGCAACATTGTCACCAGGTATGGAACTCCTTATGCATTGGTAAGTGATAATGGGTCTGCCTTCATTTCCACCAGGTTATCCAGTTGGGCTTTTGACCATGGGATTATACTTAAGTTTTCATCTAACTATTATCCTCAAGGGAATGGTTTAGCAGAATCCACCAACAAGAATTTCCTGAGTATCATAAGAAAATTGATAGAGAAGAACCCCAGGGAATGGAACTCATTTCTAAAGTATGCCTTATGGGTAGACAGAACTAGAATAAAAACTGCATTAGGAAACTCACCTTTCCAGGTAGTATATGGAGTGGATCCCATCCTCCCTGTAAACTTAAAAATTCCTACCCTACAGTTTGCCCAAGAATACCTAGGCATAGACAATAAACAAGAAGTCAGGTTGCTTCAGTTGATGCACCTGGAAGAAAAAAGGAGTCAAGCAATCAATCAATTTGCAAAACATCAGGCTGTTGTCAAATGCTAGTTTGACAAGAGAGCCAGAATTAAAGCTTTCAAGATATCCGATTTGGTCCTGATGTGGGATGAGGCCCATGAAAAGAAAGGTGACCACGGTAAGTTTGATAGATTATGGATAGGTCCCTTTCAAGTTTCTGAGATACTAGGAGACAGTACTTATAGGCTTAAGAACCTGACAGGTGAGGATGTCCCATTGCCAGTCAATGGATAATTCCTCAAACATTATTTCCAGGCCTGAATGACTCCATAACAGTCATGTGTATCATATTGTATATTTGTATAGTTGTTTGTATAGTGTGTCTATTTTGGCTTGTTTCGTTTTGTTGGTTGGGACCTTGTTCTGATAAATTAGGATGATGCACTTCATCACCCCAGAAAATAACTAAATTGTTAAGGTTCAAGTAATGAGATCACATTTAGACATAGGTTATGATTCATTGTAAGAAGTGTTCATGATCAGGTTTGTGATATCTTTTCATCAGGGTGCCTTTTCTTGGTCAAAGTGAATCAATCACAATGAAACACCTAACAGCCTTGGGTTTGTTGAACACACAAGTATAGGTGTTAAGTGAAAAATCTAAAGGGACTCCTTTGCTACCAATACAATCTCCAACCTAAAGCTGCAAGTGACTGTACCTTGTACAAATAAGCTAACATGATGATATCAGATACAAATTTTAAAGAGAAAATTAGAAAAGAAATAAAATTAGGCCATCTAAGTAACTCTACCGGGGCTATAGACGCCTGCTGGCAGTGGGGCTCTACTTAGGGAGATTGTATAGATAACCTTGCCAGGGCTATAGATGCCCGCTGGCAGCAAGGCTCTATCTAGGTCGGCTATAAGGGATGATCTCCAACTATGTAGTTTAACACCAGTTACTTTTGTTTTCAACTTGCTTTCAAGATGAGGATAATTAATCATATGCACACACCTGATCTTTGGTTAGCATTGTTACCATGATGAAATTTTATCATTCAGGAGATCATGATGCTTATGCTTAGATAGAATTAGAATACTATAGATGAATGTGATCACATCACTTGAATCATTGGAATTTGTTTGTTTTCTTTGGTGGCAAGTTGTTGTGTGATTACACAACACGCCCCATTTTGACTTGGCAAAACAGGGACCCAACTTTTTGGTTTGGCTTGTGCGTCTGCTTCCGGGCGGTTTGGTAAAAGTAAGTCAAGTGCATCATCATGCAAAACCAAGATGAGGTAAGTCACCATGAGGTCAGTTTGTCAAATTTTGTATTTCATCTCTGTGACCTCATATTTTGAAAGAGCATTAAAATTCAAGCAGGTTTGCCTTTTACATCACCTTGATATTCATCAGGATGTAAGAGTTATGAACAGTCAAAGTTTCGGTCAACCCTGATCTTCGCAAGAGGAAGGTCATATTTTTATATCCTCGGTCATATTGTTGAAGCTCATCATCATATTTAAAATATTCCCCCATGATACGTCATGCGGTTCAAATATCCGGACATCAACTTTAAATGATAGCAAAATCTTCCCGTCAAACAGTCTTATCTATCGCGAGCATCATACTTCGCATATAACCCGATATTTCTTTATATCCTCCTAACGCAAATATCACCCTTAGCAAATATCCTAATGACATCATCCGAATATGATAAATGAAGGAATATACATAACGATGACATCATCATCACATTTACTTTGCCACAGTATATTTTCTAAAACATGATCATGTTCGCCTAATATGATGATGACGTCATGATGCACTCCTGATAAGAAGAGCGAATATCAGGATGACGTCATCCCGATATTCCAAAAGAGAGACATGTAAGTTTGTCTCGGCATCATCATATTTTGAAACATCACCCGATACACCAAAATATCCTCCTGATGTACTAAGCATAAACAATGGTGCTTTTGTCACCTGAATCTTGTCACGATAACAATGTCAATACGAGGGAGGAGGATGATATTGAAACTCAACCCGATATTTACGAATATCATCCTGCCCTCATGATATCCTGTCATAGGGATATTCCTCGCTCCCATTGCCGTCATTATCATTTAATGTGCGCAGACATGGTAGGTAGTTCCCGCCGACCCCGGAACCCAATGAAACACCTGGCACGATCCTGCATTTTCGCATGAATAATCAGGGAACATGATCCAATCTGTCAGAGTTGCCCTAAATGTACCCTAAATGTGAGGTTAAAAGGTAATTCAACCACTATTTTCACATTTACCTTGCAATAAACTTGTTTTACAGAGCACCAGCTTCCATATCTGCATACCAGCTACCGTTGCGCGATTTGAGCTCACAGGCAGAAAGAAAGAGGTGATCATCAGCTGAATTAAGAAAGTATCAGCAATCTACTGGTATAAAAGGAAATCTGCATAACCAGGTAAGTGAATAAAACCCTCATCATATTGTTTCTGTTCTGATACGATGATGTAAGTTCTGGTTTATGCATCCGTATGATTAAGTAGTGTTGGAATTGATGTAGTAGGCATACTGATTTATGAAGTCAATTGCAATATGCATGCATGTATGTACCCATTGTGAGATAGGATTGTTGTTAATTATAGGTACTCATGGCTGAGAAGCGATTGGTCAAGTGTCAAGAGGAATTCAGCAAACCCATGTTCTCTGCTCAGAGGGGGGTCCTATTTAAATATGGAGCAATTACAGACACCCATCAGGGAACCACTAATTTGGAGGCCTGGTCAGCCAAGTTGAACAATGGACATGACAAGAGTCCTGTGCTGGACGCAGTGTTCATGTCGGGAATGTGGAATGCTGCCGGTTTTCCATACTCCATGGAATCTCTGGAACTCGTCATGGAGTGTGCCCAGAATTATAACCCTCAAACAAGGCAAGTAGTGAAGCATGGGAGGATATATGTAGACCTCTCCATCAAAGGTCTGTCCCGGACGTTTGGATTGCCACTAGGCAGTAAGGTCAAAAGTGTAGACTTGAAGAAGTCTAAAAGGGAGTATGAAGCCAACAAGAAATCGGCCAGGAAGAACACGTATCCATGGCGGGCTGAGAACAGCACATATAATGCAGCGGCCAAGCTTCTTGTGCACCTGTTTAAGTATGATTTCAGTGAGGAGTACCAATACATGATTGCACTCTTGAATAGAGTAACCAGCCAGCCTAATACTGGTAGTTTCAGGGATTGGATGTACAGAATAGTAATGATGTGTCTATATTCAGACATTAAGCCATTATGGGGCCAGATAATAAGTGATGCTCTGCATGAGCAACTGATGAACCTGGGAGGTTCAAATTGTGCATTTTTCATGACATCCTACATTGTTTATTCTTGTGCTTATAGAGGCACTTTTGATGCCTTGGTTACAGATGGGAAGCTCACAGGCACAAATGTTGCATATATCTGGGATCATCATCCCCAGCTACAGAGAACCAACTACCTCAAAGATTACAAACTGGTCAATGATGCATTCTCTATGCATCTGGTAAGGACCATGGAAGAAGACAGAACAAAGAGATTGAGCATGGAGGTTCAAGAGGCAGTCTACAGGCATGGGGCCTGGTACATACAGTTTGCGACCTTTTCTTATATAAGGGTTGAGGGTTTCGAGGGACATCCCCTGATGCTGCCAAGGTATCCTACCGATGCCGTAGTACTAATGGAATTTATCAGGCAGGGCTCCACCATGGTACAAATGTACAAGGATGCCAAGAAGCTGCCACCAATTTTATTCCCAATCAGCATTGGCAACTATATGTGCCCTGACTCTGATAGTATAAAGAAGGTGATGGTCACCCTAAATAAAATGAATCTGCAGCCTTTTCCAATAACAAGACCATATGATCCTTATGGCAGGATACAGAAGATACTAAGAAAGCCTATTCACCAAAGGCACCTAAAGGATTTTTGGGTTGATTGTGAAGATGAGGCAGAAGCCAGAAGAAGGAGGTATTAGAGGTTAACTCTGAACCAAGTTAGAACTTTTGATTGCATCTCCCTTCCCCAGCAATTAAAGAAGGATGATGGCAGGACAATGGCAGACGAGTATGAACAGAAAAAGATATATAATGACACCATCTCTGCACCTGACCTCACTATGCAGGAGGACATATCCTTGGACCCATTCATTGCCAGGACCCTACACCTAACCCAAGCTTGGGTTGATGCACAGATAGAGGCATTTAAGAAGAAAGGTGTTGCCATTACGGTGGACAACAAGAAGAAAGGGCAGGATATCCCCGCGGATGAATATGATGACTTCCTGTTAGGGAAGAGGAAGACCAAGGGAGATAGAATCCCTCCACCACAACAGCAGAGCAAAAGACCCCCAAGGGGCAAGAAGGTGGAACAGGGACCAAAAGGGATTATAATTGAAAGGGCAGTATTTGCAGCTGAGGAGGCGGCAGGGTCAGGATCAGAATCAAAATCAGCATCCCCTCCAAAGAATGAAAAGCCCAAGAAAAGTAAGACAGCAGAGGCTGGAATCACTGAGACCCAAGAAGTGGGTCAATCCTCTAAACAACCAGGAGGAGAGGATACCCTCATAGAAGAAGAGCCTGAGGAAGAGGAGGCGCCATTGGTAATAAAAAGGAAGAGGAGAGCTCCACAGGTGCTGGTGTCTACCCCACCTAAGAAACAAAGAACCTCCATGAGAGGTGGAATAAGCCAACCCCCTACCTCATTATAAGGGGAAGGTAGTGAAGTGCGCAAGGAACTTCAACATAATGTTTCACTTCCTACCATCATCAAGTTCAGAACTAAACTTGCTGAGGAGCAATTGAAAGAAACTTCTCAGACACAAGCAGAAGGGCATGTCTCGCTCGACGAGACAATAAATTTGTCTGATGATGTGGTGGTGCAGGATGTGGCTGGACAGAAGATGGAAACACTGGCTGTTGGTATTAGTATGACCCCCCACAAGTCTCCACCAGTTCAATCAGTATTGGAAGAGATGAGGCGAGTGGAAGAAGAGCAAGAAAAGAGCCCAGAGCAAGTAGCTCAAGAAATAGGGCTAGATACATTGATCACAGAGGTGACCAGTCCTGTAGTGGTAGACTTGACAGAGAAATAGGATGCAAGTCCTGAACAGCCAGCAGGATCATCTGGTGAAGGCCAACCAACAGAAGAAATAGAGATGGTAGAATCGGAAGGCCACGCTCTGGAATTAGGACAACAAAGTCCACGGGATACATCAGCGGAACTTGCTATAGTAGAGGTTCAAGAGATGAAGGCTGATGAAAAGGAAGAAACAAAAGAGGATCCAGCTGCCAAGACATAGGAGGTTGACAGTGCAAGCTCAGAAGAAATAATAGCTGTAGAGCAATCGCTAGCACATCAGGCAAAGTCCCCAGTATCTGGTGCAGTGGATAAGCAACAAGGGGAAGAATTGGGAACGGATGAAGTAATGACAGAGGGAGATCATGATCATCATGAACAACATATAGATGCACCTCAAGGTTCCCCATAGCATATAGATGCACCTCAAGGGTCCCCACAGCATGAAGATCCACCTCCAGAAAAGGAAATTCCCCAACAGAAGGAGGTGCCGCAAGATCAACAACAAAGAGAGCACCAAGAAGAAGAAATGAGAAAGTCACCATCTCCACAACACTTGTTGACAGAAATGGGAGATATAGGTGAACATCAGGATGATGCTAAAAAACATGATCGGGTGCCTCCGTGGTTGGCAAAAGAGGTAAATGCTGAGGAAGAGCTTGAAATTTAGGAATTCGACGTCTCCACCCTATTCTCTGCGGATATAATGAAGCCAAAGAGGAAGGCCAGAATGACTTCGGCCATCAAGAGAGATTCGGCAAGAGGGAGAAGGACCGCGCAAATTGCCATACCTGCGGTGGAGAAGGAAAAAGGTAAAATCACTGTCGATGAATTTCAAATCAGTACAGTAGATTTGGGCTTTGCCAATGAGGACCAAGAAGGTCAAGAGGGCAAAGATATCATTGACTCTCTAATTCAGAAGGTGAAAAGAGAGAAGGAGAAAAATAAGCAACATAAAGAGCACATTGCTCAGTTGCATGCCTATATCAAAGGGTTGACCAATCCTGATGATACCACAACTGAACATGCAGTCCCATTGACTGCCATTTCTCAGGAGGAGGTAAATAAATTGGACCTCATAAAGCATGAGGCGTCCGTAATAAGGAGATGGATGTCATCCACATTGGATGATGCTGTAGAAATAATGAAGGCCTCTTTGAAGAGGTGGAGCACCCTAAGTGACTCCAAGGCCAAAGTGGATAAATTGCAGATGCAGACCGGGAAGAGGTCTTACAAGCTAGAGAGAGTCCTGAGCCTGTTAGGGGAAATAAGGAATATAAATCCACAACTACTTATCAGTAAGCAGGTACTGAATAGTAATACTGCATTATTAATAGATATCTGGTATAAAGACACTCAGTTTGAGTGTGGAGTCCTCAAAAGATGTAATAATAAGCTGATGGATATCAGCATGAGGCTACGAGATTTAATGGCTGAAGAAGCGGTGATACTGGAGGCATTGGAAGGCAAGGTGGAAGGAAAAATAGAAAATCAAGATGAAGAGTCTGCCATTAAAGCTATACATAGCAACTTCCAATCAGAGACAGATGGTCCACCTGTCCCTTTGACAGAGGAATTGATAGATAAAATAATGAGGATCAAGGTCCAGATGGAGAAATACAAAGAGACACTGTAGGACAGGAAAAATAAGCTTGATAACAGCAAAGACAAATATGAAGCACATAAGCATGCCATTGTCAAAGCAAAGACTCAAGATGGCAGAGGGATAGATCAGGTTGTGCGTTCATATGAGCAAGTCCACAGTAGTATGCAGCCCCATATGCAGCCGCGTCATCATCAGGATAGTGAAAGTTCAGAAAGTGATGCACATGATGATGACCCGCATGAATCAGCTGAGGAGCATGATGAAGATACATCATGAAGGGGATAATAGCATAAGTAGTATAGATAGTTGCCAGCTGGCAACTTGTGCCATTTTGTAAAGATTGACAAAATCAAGTGAATCATGACCGTAGATTTGTATTGATAAATCAAGATCGTAGATCTTTTGTAACAGATTCCTCACCTTATTCTATAAAAGGTGGTGGAATGCCCTGTTGAAACATTCGAAACTTAATTGAAATCTATTTGCTGAAGTATTCAAGGCTTATTTCAAAGTTATTGCATATGTACATGTCTTTTGCATACTTAATGAAAGAGAAAAGTATTTCGATTACAAATCTTCGTAAATCTTGAGTAATCTGTGTCTGAATTTTGGATATGTGCTTTGATTTGCTGCGTCCCTTGGAGTGCTCATCATGTTGCATGTATTGTTTTCATTCCTCATCCTCTGAAGTTTGCATCAACTGTATCTAGCTGTGGAATGTCCTGGTGAACATATGGTTTGATTTCTTCTCGTCATGACAGTATCGAGTATGTATGTGGATCAATAGCTGAAGGTTCAACTTTAAATTGTAGTATTCCTTTAATTTCTTTCAATTTCAGAACATTTCATTATCACAATTGTGAATAACTGATAATCCTAAGTAAATAACACAAATATGCAGACATCTCGTAGGTAATCGCAAATATTTAGCATATTTGAATGCAACGCATGCACAATTGAAAAATATCATGCAAAGATTGAGGTATTTCTACATCTTTTCATCTAATAACTGCATAATATGACTTCTCTGTAAAGAATTTCTACAGGAATGTCATGACGATGATGAAATTCCACGTAAGGCCCCAAAATGGAAACAGCAACTCACATTAACCTCTGAGTGACTTCAGACGATTAAGACCTAATCACCGGAGACTTGGGATCCTGAATTCTTTGAATTCATAGTATCTTTCAAGATGAATAAAGGTTAATGTGGACTTTTATTCTATGTTTGTTTGTGACTAACATCATGACCAACAAGTCCCAAAAGTAATTTTGATTCCTCCAATATAGACCCATAGTTGAACATGTCCCAATAGTTGTGAGTGCATTGGGGCATTCAAAGACTATGTATTTTAATCTTATAGCACTATTATTTGTCACTTCAAAGTTCTTAGTATTGATTCTTATTACTACTAATTAAATGTGTAAAGGAAAATACTATTTCCTTAGGGTTAATCTAGGATAATTAAATAAATTCATCAATAAGATACAAATTAAACTAGATTAAATCAATGACAATTGGGAATGATAACTTAGCATGGAAGTAAAAAAGTTGAGTCTAAGACTGTACATCTAATAGGAATGAAATTTTAGAAGATATTAAGATGCAAGGTGTTTAGATGATAAATCAAAATATCTTCCAAAATCATATATTCCTATTAGATGTAGTCTTAGACTCAACCCTTTTAATCCATGGATCACTTTGAGGTTCTTAGAGTAGAAAATGTGAATATAAGAAGTATGCACCTCAATGAGGAGGAACCCTTTGATCATAATGCTCATCTCAAAAATGTTGAAATCAAAAGAAAACGGATGTGGCCATCAAATTGCAACTTCTTAGGGATGATATTAAAGTAAACTTTATTATTTTAATCCTTTGACATTGGTGGATAGACTTCATAGTTTTCTTATGA
This sequence comes from Cunninghamia lanceolata, assembly GCA_027924645.1. Taxonomy (NCBI): domain Eukaryota; kingdom Viridiplantae; phylum Streptophyta; class Pinopsida; order Cupressales; family Cupressaceae; genus Cunninghamia; species Cunninghamia lanceolata. The sequence goes on from BSBN01000049.1 coordinate 20,696,331, forward strand.
TTTAAAATATTATGGGATGGAAGTGCTCAAAGGATTTGGCCAAATAGTTAACAAATCTCTCCTAATGATTAAATACCCTCCTCTCACATTCCAAGCTTCTTCTTGGGTGAAAGTTCAAAGTTGTGTCCCACTTTTATAAAAGAAATGACCAACATTGATATAATTTTTTAACTTTTTAACTAGAAAGTGACATATATGTTTTGAATTTTCAAATGATGTAAACTAATGAAATGTAGATTTTTATGTTTGTATTTTTTCTTAAAATAAAAAAATATTTGAGTGTAGATTTATTTGAAATTGACACAATAATTTAGTTGCTGATAAAATGCTAAAAAATGAGGTTAAGCAAGACACCACTTTTTATATAGTAAATTTCATTTTTTCCTTCTATTTTTTTACATTTATAAATTGAAACTGTAATGTATAGATTTATTTTTTCCCATTTTGATAAATATATTTTTTTAAATAAATCTTCAAAGTTGTGTATACTAAAAACACAATTGTTTCGACTAGATACTTTTTGTCTTAACTATTTATCCAAAATAGAAAATGGTTATTGTTTCAACATGGAATCTCTCTTCTAATGCATTATATTATTTTATTTATTTTTATAAACTTTTGTATTTTTTTCTTGAGAAGACAATCAACCTTATATCTTGTACTCATGACCTACCTTTAAAGTAAAAATAAAAATGAATACTAATTAAAATATTAAAAAATATATTTTTGAAAACTACACATAGATCTACAAAAGAAAATTTTTAGATTTTTGTAAATGTTATTTACATGAGTAGGAGCTATGAGAACATTAACATTTTCAAATAATTTCACTTTTTTGTAAATTGGCCCCAAAGTATGCTACATATGCATATCTAATGGACACTTCCTACTAGGAAAGTTGTGGCCCAAATCTAGTTTAGCTAGAATGAACCTAGCTAGAACATATGTTTGACTGAAATTAACTTTTAGTTGAAAATGTTCAAATTCATTTGTTCTAATAAGTTGGCCTAATGTGGGACACAACTTTGAACTTTCCCCCTATTCTATTCTCCCTTATGAAAACCAATCACCCACTTTTACAATCCCACACCCCATTTCCTTCACTTCTACTACTACATTTCCAACCATCCATTAAACTTATTGATGTAGTCTAGATCGAGGTGACTAGTTAAAGACAAACTAATCTAGCATCCAAAACAAATCTTGAACAATATTCAAGACTAGATGAAAACAATAATAAAATTACTTGTATTAATTATAAAATCAACATTTAAAAATAATTTACAAACATGTTGTGGAATCCTACAAATATAACTTGATATAGAAAATGGCATAGGTATGGTTGACACCCATGATAAATGAAATTATAGTTAATATTCTCCATAGGTTAATCTTTGGTTTTCTCTATATTCTTCCTATAATTTCTTCTACTCCAGAAAATATACCTTCCCCTAGTTTCACCTCTATTAGTTCATTTACTTTTTGTTCTTGGCAACATATTTCTTTTGCCATGAATTAGGGCACTTTTATTCCAAAATGACCCACCCATGTCTTTACATATACCCTTTTATTCCCTACAATTAGTTTTTGATTTACCTTATTGACTCTAAACATCCTCATGATGATTGGAGAAGCAATCCTCAAGCATTACACCTTATCTATTTATCTTCCAAGTGGATTTATCTTCATGTTGGGCCATTTTATACAAGATCTAATTGAGTATGAAATTCCCATTTATCTCTAATTGTTTCCAAACAAAACTTGCCATGTCATCTCAAACAACACTCTTGAAATCCATCTTTTTCATTTTGATACAAATAGCTTGAGGACTTTGCATGCCAAATGTTCAACTAAAAGTTAAACATATAATTGTAGCCAAGAACAATTACATAGCAATTAGTATAGTCACACAACAGAATGCTAGATTCTATGAGAAGTGAGAATCTTAGCAAAGATCTATTGTCAGCCATCTATCACACGCACTCCAGTCGACAAATGATTGAAGATCAAAATAGAAGAATGGAGAGATTATCTTGAAAGAGAGAAGTCAAGAGACAAATTGCAAGAGAATTTAGAGAATACTTATATTACTCTCATTGACTAGCATAGGTGAGAGGTGAGTGTTATATATATAGCAAAATATGGGCATATACATCTAAGAGGTGTAATAAATCCAACTATCCATAATAGGTGAGAGTTTTACCTACTTGATAAATGCCAAATTACATGGTTACACCTAATCAGATAAAGACAAACAAACACTTATGAGAGGCGGCATAAAAATCCAAAAGAAGGTGTGAGACTTAACTACCCAAAACTAGGTGAGAGCCACACATGTAGCTGATGGATTATGCCATGTAGTCTCATAATAACCATGCCTAAATAACCTAAGAAACCTTAATAAGATGTGTAGAAAAATGAAAGATCCCCTAACATAAGGAAAATAAAAAACCTACACTAACACCCCCTCTTAAGCATAGCTTAAGTGGGTGAAAAGATGGGTCTCAACAAATGAAGCATGATGAGGTACCCATGTACAAAGAATTCCCCCCAATAGAGAGTGTTAGGACCCAAAATAGAAGTAACCCAAAACTCTAAAACATTCCTAAATCACCTAGGCCAGGGATTGTCGTCAGGGTGATAGGCAGAAGTTTTTCAACAAGCTTTGGGCGATTTTGGCCAACTAATAGGAGTGGGTATACTCCTCTGTACTTTAGGCTCAGCTAGACCTAGGAGGTATTTTTCTAGAGGCATGAAATAGAACAAAATAAATAAACACAACCATACCCAATATACAGTTAACCCCAAGAGTTGTCACTAGGTCAAGACAAACTGGCTACACAGGCCTCTATATAGCTAATTCAATTGTACAAATGTACATGCATAGGAAAGATGGTTTTCCCTTAAACCATAGGTAAATGATTTGTTTGATTTAAATGAGTGTTTTGTCTCACTCCAATATGGATTGGTGCTTATTTCATTGGGCAACAAAGTCACAAAATGCAAGGAGGAAAGGAAATATGCAACAAAGGATTAACAAAATTAGACATACATTTAATATATGACCTCATATAGGTCTTCATATCATGGACATACTAAAATAATCCAAAAGAGAACTGCAATGATTCCTATGCAACAAAAGAATGGCAATTACAAAGCCTTGTATTAACTTGGATGCTGTCGCAAATCTCCAAACATCTATTACAATCATACCAGTAAATGTGGTAAATGAAAATACATAACTATGATTATATATTTACCATTACATTCAAATCTGCATTACACAACCTTCCTACACTATGTTGAACATATCCCTTAACTAACAAACTAGACAGATTATGTTTTGATGCTAGAGAAAATCCTTAAGCACTCCAGACTAGACAATTGGCTCAATGACCAACCCTTAAAACATCTTCATTTTATGTATGTATAGCAATTAGCTCCTGGGTGTTGGAATGGTCAACAATCAATCATGCTGCAATGAATGTGGCGCATAGCCCAATCAGAGAAATCAGTGGATATTTCAGGCGCCCATGCTCTGCATACTAACTCACATCCTTGGAAGGAACTGCAGAAAATATACTCACTGAAGCACTACATCCTTTCATCAAATTTGGATTACCTGGGCATTGATGGCAAACACCTGTTTCAACCACCCACATAGCATTTATTGCATTCCCAGAAGTTGTCGGTGGGTTCCTAGGTAGTTGGAGGAGTTTGGAAGGCTAGGAAGCCAACCTCTGAAAAATCAGACCTTCGGACCTTGAACTTCAGACCTTTGCCCCTTTGTCTTCATCTTTTTTCTACAATTTTCTCTATCTCCCTTTATCATATCAGACTTCAGATTTCAAACTTTCCACTTTCTTCCTTCCAAATGGAAGAAGGAAAGAAAGAAAAACCCCCTACCTTCCAATGCCTGCAACACTTTGCACAATTCTGGCCTTGTCAGACTTCGATCCTTGGGCCTTCCCCATTTCGCCTTCTTCAAAGGAAGGAAGAAGAGCCAAACTCTGACTCCTACTGAACACTTCATACTTAGAAGGATTATGAAACTTTTCAGACTTTGGACTTTAGGGCTTCCTCCCTAACACCTTCCATGAAGAAGACCAAAGGCCGAAGGCCCAAAGTCCAACCTTTGAAAAATTTTCCATACTTAGAATATTTTTCACCACGTCAAGCAGACCTTGGCCTTCAAGCCTTCACACTGACATCTACCATGAAGAAGACACAAGGATGAAGGGCTGACCTCTGACCTCCAACTCACTTAGACAAATTTCAACACTTAGGCTATTTTTTATCCTCAGACCTCAGAATCGATAGATAACACAAGGAAAAAGGAAAGAGCTATGAACTTTGAAACTCCAACAGGGGTGAAAATACAAGGAAACACTTAGAGTTTCTTGGACTTAGTCATTGTTCTAGATTCCTACCTTGCATTTTCAAAAGGAAAATTCATGAAAACCTATTGAAGATATCTCTAATCGGTTATAAACTATAGGTTCAACAATGGAGGTATAAAGTGGGATTTAAATGGCATTTGGGGGCAAAATGGGGCATTTTGGGGACTAATTTTTCAAGTCCCAATAATGGCTCTAGTTGGGGATGTGTGCCAAGCAGTGGCACAACAAGAATCCAAAATATCTCTAGGAAAACCAAAACACAAGACACATGAAGGGACACAACATATTTAACATATTTACAAAATAACATATAGTCAAAATATGACTATATCAAAATTTTGGACACTACAAACTAACCTTGTAGAAAAACTTGTGAAGCTACTTGCCTCTGTCAAAGACAAGCCTATTGAAAGAGTTGATCTCCCTCCATCCTATGTTGCACTAATCACCTAACATCAGTAATAAAAGCATTTTGCATGCATGCACATATAAAAAAAAGACATTTATATTACCATGCTAAAGATGGAAAAAACTATCACCAAGACAAGGTATCCATAGATAATATGACTCATCATCATGCTAACTCATACAAGAGTACTCACCTTCAAGTTTTATGTTAGCATGATGCATGTCTGGATCTACATAAATATCAGCATGATGAGGAATATTGAATACTAAAACATATCCAGCCCAAGTGTGGTTTCTGTAACATCAAAAAATGTCCTCTTGGGGGCTTTTCCCTCCTAAGGTTTATCTCATGGGTCTTTAATCTACATTTAGGACATCTTGCATCATATTTCGGCATCCCGATGAGATGAACCCTAGGTTTCATGGAAGATGGGACCTAGGGGGATCCCTTGAGCTTAACCCTGCCCAAAATAGGGGGGAAGGACATGGGTGCCCGTGCCCTAGTCCTGTCCTATTTTGGGTCAAGCCTAAATTTTAAGTGCCAGCTTGTGACCGTTATTTAGGTCCTATGCCGACATGGTAAGTTTGAATTACAAAATTCTTGGCGGGAATGTTTGTAGTTGCATAAATAAGCATGTTTAGGCATTCATTTGTAAACTAGATGATTACTAGCTAGCAATTGTGAACTTTATACATTCTAAAGGTGATTCAAGGCATTCATTGTGTGGCAAGAGTAGATATTGTGTTGTTTATGTGTTTGTATTTACAGATTTGAGCATCCATCTCCTCATGGCATGAAGAGCTTCTTCCTTCCATGAGACCTTCACTACAAGGTGATATCATTTGTGTTTTCAAGCATTTATCATTTGGTTTTTGCCTCTAAACACCACAACCCCCTCCCCATTTTCCCATGATTGTAGGTTACAAGTTGAAGAAGCATGAAAAGTGGAGATGTAGAGAAGGGTTGTAGAGTGTCAGAATTGCATATCAGAGTTGAAAATAGGTCCCTGGACTCAGGCACCCGCTCATTAATCCTCTGGATCCCACAACGAAGAAATCTTTAAGACAATAGGAATAGGTTGCAAATTGATTTTCCAGATCCTGACAAAAATCAGGGCATTGGACTTGGGCGCCCACTCATTAGTCCCCGATTGTTCTTCTTCCTGAACTTCAAAAATTGGTACACATTTATTTGTTATTTTACATCTTTCTATAGCAATATTTTCTGATATATATTTATTGTTATATAGTATATTTTGTATAATGTAAACTATTTAATATATTTTTTAAAATAATATTATATTATAAAATCATATATCTATATTAAAATTTTATTTATAGTTTAATTATATTTATTCTATATATCATATATAATATCTAATATAATTATACTTGTTATTGTATACTATATTTTATATAATATAAATTATTTAATATACTTTTAGAACAATAATATATTATAAAAATCATATATTTATATTAAATATTTAAATATATTTGTTATTTTATTATATATTATATCAATATCTTATTATATGTTTTATTTTATTATATATTATATTGATCTCTTATTATATATTATATTTTATTATATATTATATCAATCTCTCCCTCTCTATGTCTCTTTCTTTACCTCTCTCTCTCTCTCTCTCTCTCTCTCTCTCTCTCTCTCTCTCTCTCTCTCTCTCTCTCTCTCTCTCTCTCTCTCTCTCTTTCTTTCTTCCTTTCTCTATCTCTTCTCTCTCTCTCTCTATCTTTCTCTATCTCTCTCTTACCATCTCTCTTTCAAACAAAAATCTATAAGACCCAAATTAGGGGACCAAGTTGTAACTAAATCACCAAACCATTTTTTGTAGGAACAACCATGCTTTCACTGGATGGTCATGCTCTTTTAATAATTAGGGAAGCATCGACACTTGATGTTTTGGTTTCTTGAATAAGAAGAATATCTAGTTTTATATTTATTAAGAGGTATTTAATACAAACTTTTTTTAAGTTATCCCCTAAACCCGTGTCTTTCTCTTCCTCTATATCTTTATCTAGGAAAGCAATTGAGTTGAATGAGAGCACTTACAATAAATTCATGTAAGTAAAACTTAATCAAATAAAAAAAAATGAAATTTTGATGAGCACAATTGCATAGACATAATCTCTCTCTCTCTCTCTCTCTCTCTCTCTCTCTCTCTCTCTCTCTCTCCATGGAAGGTCAATCAAGTTGTTAAATTTGTTGTTTAATTTAAATATTATTACATATATTATTGCCATTTTTTGAATTGAATTAGAGCATATATTATTTCCTTTGATTGTGGATATTCAAAGCCCAAGCAATTGTCTACATTTTTTATTATATGGAGCAAATTTGTTTGCATAATTAGCATGGGACTAATTGCAAGCTTCAATGTTGCCAATTACAATCCTATGATTATTAGTTTGATTAGTCATGCTAACCATGGTTTCCTTTGGAAAGAATTGAATGAAAGCCTAGATGATACACAGAAAATCAAATTTCATAGTCATGTTCCCCCAAATTGAAGAGGTTAGCAAAAACAAGTATTGAAAATTATAGACATTATTTTGATTATATGGAGAAAATTTGTTTGCACATTCAACATGGGACTAATTTTAGGCTTCAATGTTGCCAATTACAATCCTAGGGTTAATAGTTTGATTAGTATGCTAACAATGGTTTCCTTTTGTAAGGATTGAATGAAACCCTAGACGAACATTGCAAAAAATCAAATTTCATAAAAGAAAGCACTTAGATTTAGAAAATGATTACTATGAAACCCATCAGAAGAAACCATTTCAAAAGATAAAGGTCAAAGAAACATTGTGGATCAGTAGTGGAAGCTTAAAGAGTTTGAGCTGAACCTTATAGTGTCTAGGGCATAGTGGCACTCACCCATAATAGTGTTGTTATATGAAGCCTAATCAGACTCGGAGGTCAAAATTTCCCTACTTTTATTGATGTGGTTTCCCCCCAAATTATTTAACAGGGGTTTGGGGGCAACGCCCCTTGCGGGGTCTAGAGGCAGCGCCCCTAGCACACTCCCTGTCACGATACAAGGCGGGCTTGAGGGGTAGCACCCCCAAAACCTCAAATGACTTTTATTATTTTATAAAGGCGTCAAGAGTTATTTTTTCTATTGGCCAACATAAAAAAAACTATTTTGTAACTGACATAAGTCTTGATAAAAATGGCTAAGGGTTAGGGTTTCTATTGATATTGTATTGTAGCATTTGCAACGGTATTGAGTTGTAAGGATTGCTAGTTGTAATCAGTTTGATTTACTGGATAATAATATTGGACTCTCTGTTGGTGGATGTAGCCCGAGTTTGGGTGAATCACATTAAAAATTGTCTCTCACTATTATTATTTCTATGTATTTTTCATTCCTCTGTTTAATCTTTATTTGCATTTAATTGATATCTTTTGCATGCAATTCCTAATAAATAGGGTAGGGGAAACAACTCTATAACTACCTCCTTTTAGGCAATTTATGCTTGTGTGTTGATGAATTATGGGCTTCCCAGGTCATCACACAGGCAACAGATTATTTTTACGCACACCACCGTTTTATCACATGTTAGCTTTGTAACCTACATAAGAAAATGAGTATAAATATTTCCTTCACCTTTGAATGTTTGAATATGGTCTAGTTTGTTGTGAAGTCAGTAGCAAGAATGAAGGATTGTAATCAAGCCAGGAAAGGGAAAATAAAATGGGGACATTTAAAAAGGATTAGGGTTAGTGATGCAGAGCCAAACCCCTTAGCCTGCATTTCCCTTGTATGTCCACATTCTACTTGCCTATCGGCAAGATGATGCACTATCGGCCAACCTAAATGTCGTTCCCCTGATACACTTCCTCATGCTGATCCCTTCATTGTCGGCAAACATTCTCTGACCTGCGATCATCAGTTTCCTTCACCCTCACTATCGGTTGCCCTTTGCACTTAACACAATGTATGTGCGTGTTGTATATTCGCAACATACAATCACAAGATGCATTCAGAACATGCCTTCAAATAGGCATTCAATGAAGTAAACCGTTGACTTCCTTGTATCTAACCCAATGTACATTCACCACATACAATCTACAATATGCATCTGTAGGATACACACAACCTTCAACTACAGAATACACATGAAATGAACCTGATACTCATTAGTGATATACATAGAGAATGTATATCAACAATGTACATTCACAATGTACATTCACACATGCATTCCAAAGATGCATTCAAACCTGATAAGCTTCCTGATATACAAGACTCCACAGACACTTGCGATATATACATAGGATGTATTTCTGACATGCAAATGTGATATATACACAAGTTGTATGTCTGACAAAACAAAGCGGAATTTCGCCAATTTGGTCTGCTGCAAAACTTGTGATTACTCAGATCTGTCTTCTTAACAATCTAACACGAATTTTAGACTTTCCCAACCTAGCACATGATGGCGCTAGGATCTTTCAAAGCATATTGCACTGATCCTATAAACACAAAACATGAATAGAAAACAAAACAAAATACTGTACAGCCATTCCACTGATTCAAAGAATCTAACCAGTGGAATGGATTAAGAGATCCATCCAGCCACAAACAGGAAAATAATTTTCATAGAGGGAAACCAAATAAATTTTGAATGACACAAATACACAACAGGATCTTGTCTATTATGCTTTCAGTAATGCGATTACATATAGAGCACAATCCAAACTATCTACAAAATGATCATACTACTCACAATCGATCTGACCTTAGGTATTTATCCACTTACCCTCAGTAGTACTTCATCGACTCCAAGTGGCTGGGAGACAACCTCCAAGCGGCTAGGGAATCACAACTGACTAACAACCTCTAACTGCCTAACAACTTTCGAGATTACAGCTCGACAAGTGTCTCGTGGGACTTACAACATAAACCTAAATACAACTAAATTGGTCAAACAGACCTTATTACAATGAATGGTCAACTTAGGACCTTATTGAAAATAGGAAAATGAACTTTAAACCGCTAATGCCTCATGGAGGCCACTATGGGTTAGGTGCAGCTGCACCATACTCCCCACCTTGAAAAGAACTCATGTCCCATGAGTTAAGTCTTTGACTGAACCCACCTGTAGCCACTATTGGTTCATGTCTGACCCATGATCTCTGTGCTACAGTCTGTTGCCATGGAACCAAATACTCATGCCTAGCATTGTAGGCTCTTCTCACACCTTGCTGATCATTCTTACGGACCATCATCTCTATCTGAACACTTGCTTTGGAAACCTTATGTACGGTTATGGCAGAATGTGTTTGTCTTCCAACTCTTAGAGGACAAGCAATAGTCCCTACTATGATTGCATCCTTGTCTTTCCAATCATCTTGTGGATGTATGCAAACCTACTTCTGGACCTTCTGCTGATCCACCTGATCTCTGTCAATCAGGACTGAAATCTTCTTCAAACTATGATCTCCACTCCTTGAGATATCCTCTACTTCCTTTGACTCTGTTGTAAGCATCTTCACAATCTCCTTCTTACCTATCAAAATAATCTCTGTTGTCTTCTTTGCTTCAGCATCCTCCTGCAATGGTGTCATCATAAAAGTTCTCCCATCCTTCTTGATGATATAGGTGTTAGCATACCCATCATACAATGCTCTCCTATCAAATTGCCATGGCCTACCCAAAAGTAGGTGACAACATTCCATGGGCAATATGTCACATAAAACCTTATCCTGATAATCTCCAATCTGACAATCAACATATGCTTGTTCATATACCAAAAGTGATTGACTATCACTTACCCAAGATGCTTTGTAAGGATTGTGATGTGGAATCCTTTCCAATTGCAACTTATCCACCATTTCCTCAGATACCATATGATCTATTGAACCAGAATCTATTACTACCTTGCATAGTTTACCTTGGCTTTTGCATTTGGTCCTAAAAAGTGCTCTCCTTTGTATCACCTCCTTGGATGTCTTCAAGATTGTTCTCCTTAGCATCAATGATTCTTCATCTTGACATGGTGCTGCACTCCCTATTGGAGAGTTAACACTTTCATCTACTTTCTCTTCTTGCACAAATTGAACCCTTTTGTCATTCTTCCTATCATCTCTTGATGATGAACCTTGCCTTTCTGGACATTTGAATACTATGTGACCAATTTCATCACAATGATAACATCTTCTAGTGAAAACATTAGAACATCTACCACCTCCAAATCTGCCTCTTGTTCCTTTCCATCCACCTCTGAAATCAGACTGCTCTTGTCCTTTACTAGTCTCTTCTTGGTTAGACTCACCACTAGGTCTCTGGTTAGGACTTCTTCCTCCAAAACTGCCTCTAAAATTTCTGTCACCCCTTCCTCTATTGTTCTGCTCATCTTTTCTCTTCAGCTTCTCTTCAGCTCTTAAGGCCATTTGGAAACACTTGTTCATTGTTTCTGGTGCTAAAATGCTAATCTCATCTTGGATGTTCATCCTTACGCCATTCAAATACCTGGCCACTTTCTCTAACTCTTCTTCTTGTCTCTTTGATCTAAGATTGAGTTTATGAAACTCTTGTGTGTATGCATTCACATCAAGGTCTCATTGCCTGAGGTTCTGCAACTTCTTACACACCTGCACATCATAGTCCAGGGGTAAGAACTGTGCCTTGAGTTTGGTCTTCATTCTTTCCCAGGAGGTTATCATATTCTTCCCCTCCTTGACTCTCTCTCCTTGTTCATAATTCCACCATGCAAGAGCAGAGCCCTGCAATTTTGCCTTTGCCAACTTAACCTTCTTATCATCAAGGATTTCTTTGTATTCGAAATGATTGTTCAATGCCTCAATCCAATCAATCACCTCTTCAGCTTCCATACTTCCACTATACATCGGCAACCCATCTATGGTGTCCCTATTACTTGACTTCAATGCATTTAAAAATGCCTTCTGTTCTGCTGGTATCTCCTCTACTTTTTTACTGCTTTCAACAATTTTTGCATTGTCTTCATCGCTGTCACTTTCAGCTTCCTTATCTTTGCTTTTGGTCTTCTTGAAATCTCCCAACTTGGATTTAAGCATCTCCTCGATCAGCTTCTTAATGGCGTCCTGTGACATGGTTTTGGGAGGCATCTTTTCCGCCTTTGTATCGCTTTCTTTGTCTGAAATAAACATTCATAGACAACACCCAAACTCCAATACTCCTACAAATCCTCAATTCAATTTTTCGCCCAAATCTTTTGGTGAGCTCTGATACCACTATGATGCAGAGCCAAACCCCTTAGCCTGCATTTCCCTTGTATGTCCACAATCTACTTGCCTATCGGCAAGATGATGCACTATTAGCCAACCTAAATGTTGTTCCCCTGATACACTTCCTCATGTTGATCCCTTCACTGTCGGCAAACATTCTTTGACCTACGATCACCGGTTTCCTTCACCCTCTCTACCGGTCACCCTTTGCACTTAACATAATGTATGTGCGCATTGTATATTCACAACATACAATCACAATATGCATTCAGAACATGCATTCAAACAGGCATTCGACGAAGTCAACCGTTGACTTCCTTGTATCTAACCCAATGTACATTCACCACATACAATCCGCAATATGCATCTACAGGATACACACAACCTTCAACTACGGAATACACAGGAAATGAACCCGATACTCATTAGCGATATACATAGAGAATGTATAACAACAATGTACATTCACACATGCATTCCAAAGATGCATTCAAACCTGATAAGCTTCCTGATATACAAGACTCCACAAACACGTATGATATATACACAAGATGTATTTCTAACATGCAAATGTGATATATACACAAGTTGTATGTCTGACAAAACAAAGCAGAATTTCGCCGATTTGGTCCGCTGCAAAACTTGCGATTACTCAGATCCGTCTTCTTAACAATGTAACACAGATTTTAGACTTTCCCAACCTAGCACATTACGGCACTATGATCTTTCAAAGCATACTGCACCGATCTTGTAAACACAAAACACGAACAGAAAATGAAACAAAATACTGTACAGCCATTCCACCGATTTGAAGAATCTAACTGGTGGAATGGATTAAGAGATCCATCCAGCCACAAATAGGAAAATGATTTTCACAGAGGGAAACCAAATGAATTTTGAATGACATAGATACACAACAGGATCTTGTTTATTATGCTTTCAGTAATGTGAGTACATATAGAGCACAATCTAAACTGCCTACAAAATGATCATACTGCTCACAATCGATCTGACCTTGAGTATTTATCCACTTACCCTCAGTAGTACTTCATCGACTCCAAGCTGCTGGGAGACAACCTCCAAGCGGCTGGGGAATCACAACTGACTAACAACCTCTAACTGCCTAACAACCTTCGAGATTACAGCTCGACAAGTGTCCCATGGGACTTACAACATAAACCTAAATACAACTAAATTGGTCAAACAAACCTTATTACAATGAATGGTCAACTTAGGACCTTATTGAAAACAGGAAAATGAACTTTAAACTGCTAATGCCTCATGGAGGCCACTGTGGGTTAGGGGCACCTGCACCAGTTAGGATTAAAATGTGAAAGTCAAAGGTCTCTGTAATAGAGTTTATTTAATCATAATAAAATATAAAATGTGAGATGTTAACCTTTTACTCATTGTTTAAAAATTAGATTTATGACTTATTGTTTAAGAGACACTTAAATATTTGTGAAATTATGTTTGAATTTTTTTTTTTAAATTAATATACCATTTAATAACTTGAATAATTACATCCCACATATTACTTAATATGAATTTTCTTATAGTAACTCTTAAAAGGTACATGTGCAGTCATTTTATTTTTCTTTCAACTTAGATTCTAGCTTTAAAGAATACCCTATAATTACTTTAAAAAGAGGTTTAGTTTGGTAGTAGTGAGGTCGCAAGCGTTGCGCCCCTATTGAGCCATTGTGCTCTTCCACTTGGACTGTGTTGCTTATTAGGGGATGAGGGCCCCCATTTTTGGCCCTGCTGGCTGAGCTTGGTGAATGCCCAAGATTGAGACCAAGGGTCCACTAGAACCGTCAAGTTACGAATAGAAGAAATGAGGCTACTTCTAAGTCTCCTCACTTGCTCCTCATTGTCTTTGTTGCTCTATCAAATCAATCCAATCTCATTAGAAATTGCAATGCCTCCTGGGCTTTGAAATGAAAAGGAGAGAGGCATTAAAGAGAATACCTAGAAAAGAAGTGAATCTAGCAACATCAGGTGGCTTTGAGCTGATTGTTAACGGACTTTCCTTGACTCTCTGAAACTTTGAAAACTATTCGCCTATTATTTAATGCTAATCCTCATCATGACCATTTCAACCGGGAGATATTTGAAAACCCCGACAAACGTAGGCACAGTGTTTCAAAAGCATTGCATTTCTGTACAGTTGAAAATTTGGTATTATCTTACTCTTGCAGAAGTCCTCCGCTTAACTCGTGGATGGGAGGCTGTAGATTCTTGCCAGGCTGTTTGGAGTGAATCTCTTTCGTACGCCAGCTATTTGTGCCACTGTAGATTCTCCAATATTAAATCTAGAGAGGACAGAGAACTCCATAAGATGCGTTAGGAGTGAACAGGTTATTTCAAAACTGGGCATGTGCTTCTACGAGGAAATCAAGATTTTTATATGCTGAAAAGTAAGTCGGATCACAAGACAACACTTGGTTACCTTTTTCATGGGGGCCAACTCCAAGCACCAGGGCAGTAAAGTGGTTCTAATCTAAACGAAACTAAATGTTGTAGATAAGGTATTCCACGAGTAGTGTCAATATTTTTTATTTCAATTATCAATTAATTTTTAGGGGTTGTTTTTTTTGGTTTGTTTAATTTTGTTTGTTTTTTTTTTTTTTTAAATTTATCAATTAAATTATTAAATTTGGTTGTGATCTTGACCTCATCTTTTATGATGTTAAGGGATGATGTCGAGTATTTGTAATATCAAGTATTTTTATAGTGTCATGTTTTTGCACTCAGCAAAGTATCAAGTGAACCAATCATTATGCATAAGGTCCATTCAACTTAGTGTTAAGAATTAAGCGATATCCATTCTACCAAATTTTTAAAAACTACCTAATAATGTGAAATTGTGAGTGCCCTTCTAATCAAAGATAAAATTGTAAGAAAAGGCCCTTTTTTTTTTTTAAAATCTTCAAAAGCACTAATTGCTCACAAAAATTAAGGCTTAAATCTTTGGGACAACTTTGTAAATTCTATGTCAATTTTTTTTGGTTAAGTGTCACCATGGGGGTGATGCCCTTTCTATTAGAGTAGGAAGCATAATAACATAATAACATTGGCAATCTCTAGTGATCGTGCATTTCAATACATATATAGGCTTTAGTTGTGCCACAGATAACACATGCCTTCAGCTAGCTCAAAGGCTCTCTCCAGACATGGGTGAGATAGTAAATCTCCATTCTGACTGAGAAAGGAGTAAGTGTGCATGTTGTTATCCCGGATTCCTTGTTGGAAAACATCCAATGCAATGGCTACAGTTTTCTTCTTCTGAATAGCTGTAGTGTCGAAGATTTTGCCCATTAGTCCATATGCAAGTTTCTTGTTGAAGTTTGAAATGGCCTTCCTTGCTTCCTCCTTCATCGCCTCCTTCACATATGCGTTAGCCATTATCTTTGCACTTTGTTTCCTGCAGAAAATGAGCACCACTGGCATCAGGAACTCTTCATAGATGGTCCTGTCATGCATGGGATCGGCTGTGAGCTTGCTCGAGCCAATGACATTCTTGATGGCCTCCAGAGTTTCCTCATTCCAAATTTTGAACAACCGCCTCAGTTGATCATCTAAGGAATCTAGTTCTTCCTCGGGTTCTTCTTCCTTCTCCTTCATTTGTTCTTCCTCTATTTCCTTCGAGCTCACATCGCCTTCCTCTTCATCAGAAGATTCCTCTTCCACTTTCTAGCATTTGCAGATGCAATCGATATGCATTCTTTAAGCCATTATGCTCTGTGAGTTTACAATGGGCTTTCTGATCCTGAAATAGGCCCAAGGTCACAGGCCTCCTCCATCTTTGTTACAAAAATATGATCATTCGTTCTCACCCACAATCAACTATGAGATGCTATTAATCTCTATGTTTTAAGATTATGTTTAGATTTCCACTGATAGATTAGACTGGAATGACAATTCCATCAATTGCTTGATAGGATATGATTTATTTTTGTTGAAGTTCACATGCTCTATTAGCAAGAAAACCGGCAGCTTTATTTCCTTCTCTAAGGACATGACATATAGTGAAATTTAAACCTTCCAATGTCTCCCAAATGGCCTTTGCTATATGTTTTAACTTCCAATCCAAAACCTTTCCCTCTTTGATTGCATTGATACATACTAGGGAGTCACCTTCGATGTCTATGTCAAACAAGTTCTTCTCTTTACATAACTGAGTTGCAGAGAACTTAGTGCTTGGAATTCAGCCTGGTTGTTGCTGCCATTGGGGAGTTTTTTCATTAGAATTCACAGGACCTTTCCTTCTGAGTCTGATGATTGTACCCACACCCAAGCATCCAAGATTCCCTTTCACAATACCATCAAATTTTAGTTTTAATCTACCAGACAGGGGAGGGCACCACAAGACATTTTACCTGCTTGGCTTAGAGACCCCATCCATAACCTTGGAGTTAGCTGGTACTTTCAAGTCTTCCCATCTCTTAGAGGACTCATCGTCCCATTTAGTGAATGGTCTCAGGTGGCAAGTTACATGTACGCAATTACAATTTCTACTATTCCTTTTTCAATCTTCTTCTGTACTTCTTTTATATTGGATTCCTTATCATTGAAAATTTGGTTACTTTTCTCTCTCCATATTTGCCATAACAGCATTGAGGGGCTTGCAATCCAAAGACCTTCCCAAGTTGAGTTCTGTATCCACAGCTAGCTTTGCAAAAGAGCAAAAATGTCATCAGGGAATGAGCCCATCCATGCCAATTTGGAAACTAGTCATTCCTAGCATGCCTTTGTGAAGGGGCATTGAAGGAATAAATAGTTTGCAGGTTCTTTGGCTCTTTCACAGAGAACACATCTTGAAGGACCATGAATTCTGATGGTCTTCAATCTAACTCTAGTGAGAACTCGCTTGTGAGCGACTGTCCAAGTAAATGCACCAACCTTCGGGAGTGTCCAATTGCTCTAGCTTAGTTCTACGAACCACTTTGAAACCTCCTCAAGATGGTTCTGCAATTTGTACCCTAATTTGACTAAGTATTCTCCTAATTTTTCTCTTGTCCATATTATCTCATCCCTTTTCCTATTTAGGAAGACCTTTCTCTTTTTGAGTTCCTCTGTGATTATCTCCACCGATTCGTGCATCAAATCCAATGCTCTAATTTTATTCCAATCCTAATCTGATCTATGTCGTAAAATTCTTTAACAGGTAAATCACTCACTGCTACCAGTCTGTCCCATTCCACTCCCATTATGTCTTTTAAAGGATTCAAACTACTCCATGAGTCCTTCCAAAATTTCACTTCACATCCATTATTGATTGACCAACTTACATGGTCAGTGATTAGATTCCTGCAATTCTACATAAAGTTCCAAATGTGCAAGCCCCGTGGTAGATTGTGATTAGTGACGATGCGTATAGGGCTATCTTTGTCCATATATTTCTTCCTAAGGATGCAACACCACTTTGTAGTTGGATTTTTGTACATCTTCCAAATTAGCTTGGCCCCAAGTGCCATATTCTATTTTTCAATGGATCTAAAACCAACCTCTCCTTTTTTCAATTTGTAGGATGTTTGCCATCTAATCAATGGTATCCGCCTCTCCTCATTCGCCCCTTCCTGAAGTAATTTTTTGAAAATACCTTCCATCAAACTACTAGCTTTTTTCATGACCTAATTGTTTGGCAGTTGGTATATGGGAATAACAGACAATATCGCATGAATCATTTGTATCTTCCCATATAGTGTCAACCATTTTCCTTTCCAAGAGCTTTCCTTGGCCTTGCATTTGCTTACTGTATCCTCCCACAAGTTTGACTTGATTGCACCCTTAAACAGCGGAACCCCAAGATATTTGCTAGGAAGATCTCCCTTCTAAAAGCCAAAGCAAGAAATTATTCTCCTTTGTAATCTTTTGTTGGTGTCAAAGAAGAAAACATTAGATTTCTCCTTATGTATCTCTTGACCAGACACCACTACATAGTCATCTAATAGAGATTTGATCGTGTGAACTTCCTCCAACCGACTAGCTCCATATAAAAGTGTGTCATCTGCGAATTGCTGGTGTGTGATCACCGGATAATCATCCACTATGTGTACTCCTTGCCAAATCCCAACCTCTGCCAAATTCTTAATTCCCCTACCCAGTGATTCTACCATGATTACAAATAGGAAGGGTGATAATGGATCCCCCTTCCTGAGCCCCCTTGTGGGTGCAAAGAAGTCACACGGGCTCCTGTTGACCAGAACTAAATAGATAACATTCAAGATGCATTTGAATATCCATTGAATCCACTCTATTTGGAAACCAAACTTCTTCATATATGCCATTAGAAAATGCCAATCTACTCAATCATAGGCCTTACTAATGTTAATTTTCATAATCATTCCATTCTGATTGGATGTGTTAATAGAATAAACCACCTCATGCACTACTATGATGCTATCAATAATGTTTCTCTCGAGTATAAACCCACTCTGTTCTTCAGAGATGATTCTTGGTAAAATCAACTTCAACCTGTTAGCAATGGACTTGGTGACAATTTTGTAAATTGTGTTGCATAGCTCAAAATCAGTGTGAAATTTGCAAATGTGCTTGGGTTATCCTTTTTTGGAATCAATGCTATGTAATATCCTTCATTAATTTCCTCGTCTTCCTCAGGTCTTCAATCACTTCCCATACATTGTCCCCGATGATATCCCAAAATGATTGGTAGAAGGCCGCAGGAAACCCATTGGGCCCTAGCACTTTATCTGGATGGAGTTGAGAGATTGCCTTCTTGATCTCTTCTTTGGTAAAAGGCACCATTAGAAATGCATTTTCTTCATCTGTAATTAAACTCAGAATAAAATTCAAAAAGGTTATTTGGGATAATATGTTAGTAGCATCCATGGGGGCCAACAAATTATGGAAGTAATTAACCACTTCTTATTTGGGATAATTTTCACTGAGTTGTGGAAATATTTTGTATTTAGGTCCCCCTCTCTAAGCCATGATTCTCTATATTTTGACTTCAAGAAAATTTCTTCTCTTGCAAGCAATTCTTCGTGATACTTCATCAGTTCCTTCTCTTTTTCATATTCCACCCCTGTCATTCCTTACTGGATAATTTTCTCATTCAAAGCTTCCATTTCTTCCTTGACCTTTTCCTTCTCCTTGAAGATGTTCTTAAATGTCGTATCATTCCATTCTTTTATCATCCTCTTGATCACTATGAGTTTCTTTGCCATCTTAAACATCTTGGACCCGCTAGGCACCTGTGCTTCCTCGCACCAAGATTTTACCAAGTTCTTTAAATCACTGCTTCTCAGCCACATTTTTTCAAATTTGAAGGGGCACCTTAGAGGAAACCTGTTCTCTATGATCGTTAATTCAACAGGAAAGTGATCTGATTCTAAGAATGGAACAAGGGATGAATCAAAGGTGATAGCTGATGAAAGCCAATCAGCCGTGATTAAGAACCTATCCAATCTTTCAGTAATGTTGGTGAACCCCTTTCTTCTATTGGTCTAGGTGAAATTACCATTCTTCAGTGGTAAATCAATGAGATTATTTTCCTCTACAAAGGCTTGGAAGTCTCTTTGTCTTGGACTAATGTAGGATGATCCTCCTCTTTTTTCAGTTGCAGACAAGATCATGTTGAAGTCGCCACCTAGCACCCATAGATTGTTGCCCATCTTCGAAATTAGATTGGAAATTTTGTTCCATAGCCCTTTCTTCTCCTCTGTCTTGATTGGTCCATAGATATTGATCATTGTGAAAGTTAACTTTGATTGCCATCCCATTGCTTTCTACGCCATCCAATTTTGTCCTTCCTCTAGTTTCTCCATTTTTAGGCGTAAAGGATTCCAGAGGATTCCTAAACTGCCTGAGGATCCTCTTGCATTGACAAACCCAAATTCCCAACCATAGCAATATTTCCCAAATTGAAATCCTTCCTCATCAGAAAGCTTTATTTCCTATAGTAATATTATATTTGCCCAGAAGTTCTACAAATGGTGCTTTACTAAGTGCCTTTTGTTAGGGGCATTCAAGCCCCTAATGATCTAGCTAGCAACCTTCATTTGTTCCTAAGGGAGGGGATTCCTCCCTTAGTACTCAACAAAAATTTGTTTATTGTGGCCTGCCCTTCCTTCGTGCCATCTCTTTCTCTCCTGAAGTTCTACAAATGGTGCTTTACTAAGTGCCTTTTGTTAGGGGCATTCAAGCCCCTAATGATCTAGCTAGCAACCTTCATTTGTTCCTAAGGGAGGGGATTCCTCCCTTAGTACTCAACAAAAATTTGTTTATTGTGGTCTGCCCTTCCTTCGTGCCATCTCTTTCTCTCCTCTGCCTATTGGACTTCCTCCCTTTCTTTCTACCCAATTTTAAATTTGGTTTTATGATTCTTGATGCCATTTGTTCAATTGAACATGGCACCGCCGAACCAAACTCATCATCTGCCCATTCTTCTTCGTTGATCCAATCAAAATCATCTTGGCTTTGGGAAATTCTATGTCAAATTTTAGATAATATTTAAAACAAATTTTTTATTACGGAAAATTTTATTTTCAATACTAAAATCTTAAAATAATAAGTGATCTTTTTTTCAAAATTTAAAGCAAAAGAATAAATTATTTAGTTTGAGGGATAAATATGGACATTTAAAAATAATTAATTTTGTTTGCAAGTAAATATTTACATTAAAAAATTAATTAATTTCTCTCAATAAATAAATATTCATGTAAAAAATTAATTTATTGGTATATAAATATTTAGAAAAAATTAATTAATTTCATTGTTGATTTTTAGATGAGAAAAGTGCATACCTTATCTTTTTATGCTTTTTATTTTATATTATTTTTAGTTCTATTGTTAATTATGTAATATCTTAATGTTTAATTTGGACTCTATTTTGTGCATAGGCTTGTCAAATCCTGAAAACTATTAGCCATTATTCTATCTCAATCCTAAAATGGATTGGACCAACTCTCTCTCCCACTTTTATAAAGGGAATAACCAACATTGATCTAACTTTTTAACTTGAATCACTAGAAAGTGACATAAATGTTTTAAATTTTGAAATGATACAAACTAATGAAATGTAAAATTTTTAGTGTATTTTATGTTTGTATATTTTTTAAAATTAAAAAAATTATTTGAATGAGGATTTTTTTAAAATTGACACTATAGTTTAGTTAATAAAATGCTAAAAAATGAGGTTAAGCGAGATGCTACTTTTTATACAGTAAATTTTTTTTTTTTTCCTTCAATTTTTTTTTTACATTTATAAGTTAAAACTATAATGCACAAATTTATATTTTCCCACTTTGATAAATATATATTTTTAAATAAATCTTCAAAGTTGTGTGTACTGAAAACACAACGGTTTCAATGGGATCTTAACTATTTATCCAAAATAGAAAATGATTATCGTCTTGACATGGAATCTCTCCTCTAATGTATTATATTTTTTATTTTTTTAATAAACTTTAGTATTTTTTCTTGAGAAGACAACCAACCTTTAGAAAAAATAAAAAATTAAATATAAATACTAATTAAAATAGTAAAAAATTATATTTTTTTGAAAACTACTCATAGATGTATGAAAGTGCATTTTTACATTTTTTTGTAAAGGTTATTTACATGAGTAGGAGTTGTAAGAACATTAATCTTTAAAAAAAAAAATGTAAATTGGCCTCAAAGTGATCATGCTACATATACATATCTAGTAGACACTTCCTACTAGGAAAGTTGTGGCCCAAATCTAATTTATTTAGAAGGAACCTAGCTAGAGCATATGTTTGATTGAAATTGACTTTTAGTTAAAAATATTGAATTTCATTTGTGTTAATAAATTGGCTTGAAGTCGGACACAACTTTGAACTTTCACCCTCTTCTATTCTCCCTTATGAAAACCAATCACCCACTTTTCCCCTGAATAAGGTGGAGAAAGAACATCCAGCACAGCACAAGATGTTAGTGCTGTGAATGAATGAATGTTGCCTCCGCTTGTTGGGTATAATACTGATGCCTCACACGGGGCTCTGAAATCACCATCCACCTTTAGAGCTGCTAACTTCACTGCTACGACAACATCATGAAATTGAAGCTGATGAATTTAAAATAACTGGGTGCTTTTATATTTTCAATATGCTTACACAAGTTTCAACACCCATGTTAGTTTTAGGAGAACACCATTCAGATTATCTTATGTTTGGAATGCTTTAGTCAAAATGCATGCTAGAAAAAACAATTCAGTGATCAACAAGAGAGCTTACAGTCGAGTGGAAAAGGATGTTTGAAGGAAACTGCGGGCTGAGGAGCAAGCCAATCATAAGCTTTGATATGCATGGAACCGTATAAAATCTTACTGAACACCGTCATCCGAGCATGATCATGTAGTGGAATAACAGCTGAAGTTGGCAGGCAAAATATGCCTATCTGCACATCCAAATTTTCTAATTAGTTTGTCCTTCTCACCAATCATGCTTCTAATGTGGCGGTATGATATAAATTTTGATTGTTTACCGAGAAACTGGAACATTCATGTACGAGAATGTATGTGACAGGAGGTATCTGTCTTGGTCGAAGAGAAACTACAGTTCGAGAACGTCTCTGCTGTCTTCGTCTTCTGGTGGGTCCCAAATTAAAGGAGTTGCTAAGCTGCCCTATTTCCGTTATTGCACTTTCCTCAAGCCCAAAGTCTGCAGCTCTTATTGTGTCTGTACCACTCACAATCATACAACTTTGTCAAACCATTTTAGTTCGAGCCTTTCAACACTAAAACCCTACCCAAACAGGTTTGTAATTTCAAATTACTCCTGCTTGTAAAAAAAAAACAAAAAATTCAGAGTTATAATTTTTTATTTTCTATCATTTTACGTTTTATTTATATAAATACAAGTCAAATAAAAATTTAGTTTGATGTCAAAGGGTGTTTGGTTTGCTGGTGAAGAGGAAAGGTTCTAAATGAGCCCAGCAGGGATCAAGTCTTGCTGAACACAAGGTCCCCGACACCATAAGGAATGAGGTCGGGATCGTGCCCCAAGCGAATTTGACGGAATGGATACTTCTCAGTCTTGACTCTCTACCGAAGAGGTTCAGCCTAAGGCTTGTGCTCCCAAATCAGATAGCAATAAACGAATTTGTGGATGACCTCCATCAAAAAAGAAAAAATTAGTTTGATATCTTATAAAATTGTAAATTGCACAGTGCACTACAGAAAAGTTTGAGAGATCGGTAGTTGGGCTAAATCTCATTTAATTTTCCTGTTAGATGTTCTTATTTCTCATATGATTTAAATGAGAAATTGACTGTTATGGATATTTCATACAACCAACAATTATCCGATTGTATGGATGGTATTATATACAGCAGGTCTAGAATAATGTGCGTTTATCATATAAATTAAATTAGACACAATTCTTTACGTATGAGTTGCGTAAGTTCATCAAGGACTTCTACGGTGGTTAGTTCTATGATTATTTTGGAAGAATTTTTGAGCTTGACTTCATAGATTAAAGGAGGTGGATATGAATCAGGCTTCATATTCAAAACGCTTCCATTTAGTGTTTTGCCACAAACCAAATCATGTTGGCCCATTTTTACCCACAATGTCTTACATTAAAATCTCTTTGATTTGGATGCATATCTGTCCAAACATCCCTCAATCAAGTAGTAATAATTTTGTTTTATGAGTTTTATAAAACCAGTGGTTATTGCAAGCAACCCTAAAACCAGTAGTACGGTATGTTTATAGGCGCTTATGCATGCTGCTTTAAAATATAAAATCCACACTGATTGCCATCTTGTTGGGTCAAAAGCAATTGGCTAAAAACTAAGAGGCATTAAAGAGAATACCTAGAAAAGAAGTGAATCTGGCAACAGCCGGTGGCGGAGGCACAACCACTTTTTGTTGTGGACGAGGTATAAAATTGCTATTGACTGTTTGACCATTGAACTGGATGAAGTTTAAGTCCTGTGCATAACTCATGGAGGGGAGGCTGTAGATTCTTGCGACACTGTTTGGAGTTAATCTCTTTCGTAAGCAGTTTTTTTTTGTTAGTGAGGAGCACTTCATAAAATATATAGATCAAAGTCCATATTTAAAGGACTACCATGAAATAGATCTTGACCATTAATTTTTTCAAGTAATACTAAAAATAATAAAAAACAAGAAGCAAAAAACAAATTCGCTTTATATTTAATACTACTTTAATTTAATTTATCTTATTCTCAACATTTCAACTATAAAACAAATAGATTTTTTTATATGTATTGAATACCTCTTCATTATGATGAGATACGCTATTAGATTGTTCTCATCTCTACTACTACGTAAAAGGATAAGTCTCGACTTATTAGTGGGCATTTTCGCCAGAGCTGCTATCTACGCCTAGCCTAAAAGGAGCACATGAGCTGTAGGAATCTCATCTGGAGGGGCGAGAGGAGCATTTCTTCTTTCATTAGTAATAACAAAATGAATAGGATTGGAAAGGCTCTATAAAAAATTGCACAGTTGGCACATTTTTGTTAATGTAGTCAATAATTTATTGCACTTACTCCCTTTAATACTTGCCAAACTCCCTCAACTATATTTGCACTTGGAATGATTTGCACCTTACATGTTTGCAATTTCAAATCAAATTAGATTGTTGTCTCTATCAAATCAGATTGTAATCAAATTCTATAAATGAGAGAGATGGTGTTCTTTAGCGATGCAGTGAGGGAAGCTAAACTATTTTGCATGTCTAGTATTATGAATAATTATCTATCCTAGGAGGATGCCCACATTTTGAACTTGGTTATCTCCACTTACAACTAGTGATGCTAGTCATTCCATTGTTCTGTGATTATTTGATTCCCTTGATGGTTTATGTTTCTAGTGTATATTGTTGTTCTATTTATACTTAGACCCTAAGGTTTAATGATTGTCAATGCCCACGCCATTTTTAAGGGGGATTTGCCATCCACACTTTTGTGAGAGGATTGATTTATTTGGAGTTTTTGTTGTCCTTTTGCTTAGGCCTCAATACTCCTTCCAGTTGTAGACACCCAAATTTGTCCCAAACTTTGTTCATGTCTAGCAACAGCTTGATAAAAACATCACTTAAACATCATGTAGCATTTTGTCCTAAATCCCACTCTTAACCCCACTTATTCCATAAGCCAATTAATTAAATAAATTTTATTTATTTAATTAAAATCCCATTCAATCCCATCCTTATCCTACTTAGCCAATTAATTAAATAAATTTATTTAATTAATTAATTTCCACATCACATCATAATCCCACTTTCCAATTAATTAAATAAATTTTATTTATTTAATTAATTTTCCAATCATATCCTAATCCCACTATCCAATTAATTAAATAAATGTTATTTATTTAATTAATATCCAACTCATATCCCAACTAATTCAAATATTTTATTTGAATTAAGTTCTCATCATAAGCCGACTTTCCAATTAATTAAATAAATTTTATTTATTTAATTAATTTATCTTATCATTTAGCCGACATGTGTGCCTCTTTCATTTAAAAAAGATAAGTGGTACTACAGCCTTTTATTTAATATCTTTTATATGTAGTACTTTTTATGTACACAAGCACACATGAGCCCTATTCTCCTTGACACTTGTCAAATGACTACAACTCCCTTGAAGAGTGGGAATACCTAATCAATCCTAGCCGTCCACATCAATCATTAGCTTTTTAATCTCAGCCATCCATTGGAACCAAGCCTTTCCTATAAATCAAACCCCTCACAAGCCATTAGCAATGCATTTGAGCTTCAAGTACCATTATTCTGTCAAATTTTCTATAATGCATTGAGCTTCAAGTAACATTATTCTGCCAAATTTTCTAAAATGCATGGAGCTTCAAGTACCATTATTCTGTCAAAATATCATTAGAGCCTTTGCATCCTTCAGCTATCATCCTCATATCATCTTCATCTTAAGGTTATGCTGCAGAAATGAGCACCCAACATTCCTCCAACAATAATCCTTCAAAATCTTGCATGCTCATGCGAGGTGGAGAAGAGCAATGGAGATAAATCAAGCATAGCATGGAGATCGGTTTGTATTTACATTTGTTATTTTAATTTTCATGTTGTCTTGTGCTTCATTGTGCATTGCTAGGGTTTTTATCATTGGTGTTTAATCATTTGCCCTGATTTGCAATTTTACCCTAACTACATTTGGCACGCCCGGTGGGACTCACTTCGCTTGATCTTTTTTGCAGGTTTTTGTAGTAAAAATTTGCATTCATATAATCCCCATTGTTGAGTTTTGCAGGTTTAATTAACTTTTTGTTGCAGATCTGCTACTTTTTGGACAAAACCCTAGGTTTTAAAGATTTCATCATATCTTCCAAACGGCTATGAATTTTTCTACAATATTTTAGCAGAAGTTTGTCCATGATATAAGGAAGCTACAGCAGAAAACTTTCGCGTTTATCGCGATTTTTGCGGGATTTATCACGTTTTTATGTTTTTTCATAAAATCACAATTTTGGGCGCAAATCAGCGAATTTTTTAGAAATTTTTATATTTTTGGAAAGCCCTTGAAATTCTAATGGGGGTCTCTATTTTGCAGATTTAATTTAGAGGTCGTTTATATTGCGAAAACATCAGATCTTTGCCGACTGTACCATTTTCATAAATCCGCATTTCTGGGCGCAAATCAGGGAATTTTTCTGATTTCTTTACATTTTCGGAAAGCTCTCTGAAAATTAATGGGGGTCTCTTCTTTGATTTTTTAATTTTTGAATCCAAAATCTATCGAAATAATCAAATCTAATTCGGCTATGCATCTGAAATTACAATTTTCCTTGCCTGATGAGCCTATTTTTTATGCCTGCATTATAATATCATTTTTTTTTTTATGTTGTAAGTGCATCTAAGGAGCTGGAGCAGCATTGGCATCAACATCTACAACAAATTGGAAAGCGATTGTATCAGGTGCACTCATTCTAATTTTTCATCTTAATCATTGTTTGAATCACACATTTGGATTTTGGGCATAAAATGAACAATTGTTTGCAAATTCACATCAAAACATTGGGCTAAAACAAACCATTGTCTTTTATCACATTTGGATTTGGGTTTTAAAACAAACAAGTGCTTGCATTGTCTTCCACACATTAAATTTCTAAGGTTAATGAACCCCATGCGAGTGTGACCAAGTAAATGTGTATGCTCTCTCCTCGCGTCCCAACACGAACTTGGAGATCAAAAACATTTACTTGTGTTGCTTTTGTTTAGCCTTAGAGAGGCCTGCCTTGGTATCCACCCCAAGGGGACGACCTCAAGCGGTACTTTCATCCGGTCCGCTATAAAAATTAGAGGATAAGGCGAAAGCCAAGTCTAACCGGTATTAGCGCTCACCATACAGTGCTAACTCGAAAGGAGGTGTACCTTTGTGTATATTAAAACTCCTAGTAGGGTTAGTTAAAGTCTTAAGTGGCTTGCTGGATGCTCGTGGGGTGCCGGTCCCCCGGATTTTCACTAGAACCTCCTTGTGATAGTGGCCTTGCCTTGACTAGGACTTGTTGAATTGTCTTCACGTGCTTGCTTAACCAACATCACATTATTCCAAACTAATAACTTGCTTATGTGTCTTGCGTGAGTGATTCATGTGTGTATATGCATAATCATTTGTTTGAATATTGCCACATCAAGCTCTAAACACCCAAACACATAAAGATAGGTCATCCTACACATTCTTCCAATAACATTCAAACCCAATCACTTTCATCCCAACATAGCATAGTTATCATCCAAACAATCCACATCATCATCCAAATCCCTAAACAAGCACTTGCTAAAAGGACTTAAGACAAACACTTGGTGACAACATGTCTACACTAGATGACCTAGAAATCAAATTCCAAAGATTCCTCCAAAATCTTTATCAAGGATCACAACCCCTAAACCAAGACACCATTGAAATATTACAATTCTTCATCCAAAAAGCTCAACCCCATGCAAGCCAATCACCTCAACTACAACACTTCATAGCCCAAGTCCAACACCTTTTAGCCACTAGTCAAGCTCAACAAGTACAACAATCCTTAGCCATTCACTACCAACCTAATCCACCTCATAGCCACATGTCATATCTATCCACTTCCTATCAACCTAATCCATCTAGTCACATGTCATATCCATCCACTTCCTATCAACTTAATCCATCTATCCATCAAGTCAATGCCACATCAACCTATGAACATCCACCTCAAGCTTATCCAATCCCTCATACCACCATTCAAATGCACTACCAAGCCCATCCACAAAGCAATCAAGTGATATTACAAGAACAACATCCAAGTCCCAATGGCTCTTTGTACATAAATCAAGCAAGTCCAAGTACACATTTTCAACAAGACCATCAAGCACCATTGATAGACCTAAGTCCACCTTTCCAACAAGAACAATATCCAAATCCCAATGGTCCCTTGTACATAAATCAAATGAGTCCAAGTTATCCTATGCAAGATCTAATAACCTTTGACAAGGGAGACACCAATCTAGAGTGGCCACCATCATCCAATCACATGCCAACACATGAGCCAACTAATCCTATCCCAACACCACCATGTGATCCTATTCCTAGTCCATTGGTCCATCAACCCTCCAAATCACCAAGCCCTTCATTACCTTCCTCGCCATGTCATTCTAATCGTTCACCAAAGGATGCGGCTGAGAGAGTTTTACAAAGGATGCTTGAAACAAAACTCATTGAACTTCCTAAAGTCAAACCATGTGAAGAAAGTCCATATGATGAACATGATTATTGTGCATACCATAGGACCAAAGGCCACAATACAAATCAATGCCCAATATTTGTCTCAATTGTTTACAAGGTGTACCTACCTATAATGGGAAATCATGCCACATCATCCCAATCCCGTGTGTCACCCTCAACTAGTCCAAATCCTAATCCACCCAATCCAATTAGCCCTCAACCTAATCCTAATCATAAGCCTACAACACCATCTACTATTATCATCCATCCATTATATTGTCCATCCACTCATACCCTTGCGAAGGATGTGATCCATTGGCTACTAGCTAGGAATAAACTACCTCCATGTCAAACACCAATTCATGAGCCTACCAATGAACTTCCAAATGTTATGTCCAATCCTATAATCTCATCATGTGGTCCACCTCTCGTTGAGCCTATCAAAGATCCCTCCATTAACATGTCTAGCCCTTCAAGCCCATCATGTGACCTACAAGCCATCAAGCCTTTACAAGGGTCATCCAATTCCATTCAAGCAACTCAAGAGGTATGTCAAAGGTTTAATCTTAAGCATGTGGAAACATTAAGCCCTAGTCCAACTCAAGATCAAAACACTTCCATTCAATCCATCCATAACATTTACCTTCTTTATGATCAAGATGATACCTATGAAGAAGCTATCCATGAGCACCTTGATCCTATCCATAATCCTATATCTATCCATGAGCGAGATATCCAAATTGCTCCTAGTCATCCACCATCTAGCCTTATCGATAATGAGCAAACATCCACTTGTCATGATGAGACACTTGTCCCCCAAGTAAGCATAAAAGATCAAACAAATAGCCTGGATCTTAGTGAATACAATGCTAATCAAGATCCTAATGATCCTCCTTCCATATCCATCATCGATCCCATTTCAAATCCACCATATCCAATGGGTTTATCCACCTTTGTCCATGAGTGTTCCTCTTTAGGACAACAACAACCTTTATCCACTTCACCTTCTTCATCCAATAATGAGCTCAAGTCTAATGTTCAAAGCACACCAAGTCCCATAGTCCATCGCATCCTCCAAAACATGAACTACAAAGGTAAAGGCCTAGGTATTTATAAACAAGGTATTTTGGAGCCAAACCATGTCAAGATCCCTCCATGCTCATATGGCCTTGGATACACACCCCAAGGTAAGCAAGCTAAAGATGTTGGTAATCCTTTCATGCATCCTAAACCTACCACTTTCCATCACACCCCCCATCATATACCCAAAACATATGTAGCCATTCCAACTCCATCATCCTATAAATGTCAAAAGCATGTGACCATACACCTTCCACCATCCACTTTGCCTCCACTTTTACCAACTCCAAATATCCCTCCATCCACCTTGCCACCATTGCTTCCAACACCTAACATACATATCATTCATAAGTATCCTTACATCCCTAATCATGGCCAACAAAAGCACACATTGCCTAAACATGAAGCTTCCAATCATTCCACCAACCCTGCTTCCACCAAACTCATGGGATTCCAAAATAAACATTTGGATGCCTTTATCTATAAAGCCAAAAATCTAACTAAAACTCCTAAGGACCTTCATGCCTTAGAGCATCAATGTGAAAAGCTTCTAAATCATCCATATTCTAAGCAAAGTACATTCACAAAGCAACCATCCAAACCCTTACCTCAAAAAGCAAAGCCCAAAAGCAAAATGGTTTGGGTTCCTAAGCAAATAGCTAGCAAGTCAAATGAGGCATCCTCATCCACATCTCAAGAATCCCAATCACCTATCTCCATCCAAAAGCCTACTTCCATCCAAAACTTCCATTCCCTTCCAAAATCCCACAAGCAAAACAACAGCACTAAAAATACTAAATCTATGTGGGTTCCTAAATCACTTCATCAACCATCTCCCAAGCAAACAACCCCATTGCTTCCTACACCATCATCCAATCAAAAGCTTCAATGTTTATCACGGTGTGTGCATCCATTGGTCATGGTTCGCTTCCATTCCAAAATATTTCTACATAGCTGCATCTCCCCATCTTCCATCCATTATCCTACATATCTCCCCCATGCTATCCCTATAGTCCATGCTTTTGCATAAGCCTTTTGTCCTTCCATCCTTGCATGAACCTTCCATAATTCATTTCATCATCCACTATCTACCTAATCCATCTCCCATCCATGCAATCCCTTATCAACATCTATGAGCAAACTTGACATGGTCCATGCGATGACATCCATCTCTAATGGGACTATCAACCTTCATAGCACTAGCCACTTGAGTCCCTCCTATCCATTACCATGGTGAAAACCTGGCAAATAGGTGCCATGTGTAATTGTCATGCTATCCCATCAAAGCAAAAAGAAGAAAAAATAAAAATCAAAAAAGTAAAGATAAATCCCTTCGTCCAACGGTGAAAACCTAGTAAACAGGCACCTTGGATAAGTACCATGATGAAAACCTGGCAAACAGGTGTCATGTGTAGGTTGATCTTCTATGTCACTTACACTTGGGGGCACATTGTCTCATCCAGCCTATCCATCCTATCATACCAACCTATCATTTTCCATCATACCATGTCCTATCGAGCCATCATACCATCCTTAGCCATTACATAAACATGCCTATCCTATTGAACCAATTTATCCATCCTCCTCCTTTTGATCTTGATGAAGACATAGGGGCAAAATGTTGAAACATGTTTGGATATTTCTTGACATACCTTCTTTCCAAACCAAGTCCTATCCATTAACAATTTATCCATCCCATTCAAACCAATCCATCATGTCATCCCTTGGTCATGAACTTTGTCATGTAAAAATCCTAAGCATTACCACCTAGAATGGGGGCAAGTTCTTCCTATGCAACATAGCCTTTGAAGATCACATCCTAGCTCCCTTATGATCCATCCACTATGGCGTATCCTTATCATGAGCTTTCCATCTTATAGCTTATCCCCATCTATTTATCACGAGCTTTCCACTATAGCCTACCTATCCGTTTATCATGAGGCATGCATCGATCCCTTATATGGCCTATCCCATCTATCCACTTATTTATCATGAGCTTTCCATCCTATTTACTATGAGCCCATCCTTTGATCCATCCTTTGCACCTAGACTTGGTTTTCTCCCTTGTCATTGGTATCTAGCACAAAGGCTACCCAAATTGTAAATCCATTGACATCCCAAAACATTGTCAAAAAATCTAAAAAAATCAAATATGTCAAAAAATTCAAAAAAATTAAATATCCAATGAAAAATCCAAGCAATAAAACTAATCATCATCTATCCAAAACAATCCACTCCATCAACATTCAATCAAATCATCATCATCATCAATTCTTCCTATCAATAACATTCATTCATCTATTTCAATCACTTCTTCCAATCATATCAATCAAATCAATCTAAGCAATGATCTTAAATCCAAGTCACATTAATCCATATCAAGCAAGCTAATGAATCAAGGAATATTATCCAATCAAATCAACAAGTTTTTGATCCTAATCTTGTCATAAGCCCAATCAATCATCATCAATCATCATCAATGGGATATAGCTTTCCCACATCCTTGTGTTGATCTAGGGATATAGCTTTCCCCGCAATGACAACACTATCTATCATTATCAATGAAACAATCAATTATTGGTTTATGACTTGACAAGGGCAATACCTTGTTTGTTTTACATCCTTTGAGCACACTAAGAACACTTGCTTATGCTTAGATTGAATCGACACTCTAATCATCACACCATCACTATCATCATTCAACACAATCCAACCATCAAAACAAATTCTATTAATCATCAGCATCAACACCAAAGAAAATTAACTCAAAGCACATCAATCCAACCATCAAAACAAATCCTATCAATCGTCAGCATCAACACCAAAGCAAATCAACTCAACTACATCAACTCCAATCAACATAAATCCAATCACTCCAACAAATCAAAAGTAGCTCAATCCACCACATATCATCACATCATCAATATTTCATCAATCTCAATCCATTTTTATCATCTCATCAATAAAACACAACATCAGAACTACATCTCATTTCCATCGTTAAGTGCCTTGATCCCATGGATATAGGGTATGTAGGCAGTCTGGAGTACGAAGGAAGTGCCCAGATTCAGGCACAAGCGATTTTTCTCTTTCTTCTCTCATCATTTCTTCTATCATCTATCTTATACATCATCAATAAACAACTTCTTCCAATCAATCTATCATAGCACATCAATCTCAATCAAATCAATCTTCATCCATCATTTCATCATCTTTAAATCATTCCAAACAAAGATCCAAATGCAAGCCAATCCTTAATCCATACCAATCAAGTTAATCAATCAAGCCAATTTATCCAAGCTCAATCAATGGTCTTGATCCTAGCCTTGTTGTAAGCCAAAGCAATCAATCAATCAGCCAACCAACTCAGCAAACAACCTTGTGTTGATCTAGGGATATAGCTTTCCCCGCAATGACAACACTCTCAACTATTATCAATCAAACAATTAATCATTGGTTTACAGCTTGACAGGGGCAATACCTTGTTTGTTTTTGAATCATTTGTGCATGCTTGCTTGCTTGCTTGTGTGTGTTATCATTTTATCTTGTATTTGTATCACATCGGTATCAAATCCAGCTAATATTCATATCTTGTATCCAGACAAGGTTGTATTTTGCTGGGGCACGAGACACATCATCACCCTGGTCCTTATACCTTGGTGCATAACGTCTAGTGCTATATCAAACATCATGGTTGCTCACCTTCTATTGCAGCATAACGCATCATCATTTCTTCTATCCATTCCCTTATCTTTCTTTCTTGACCAAGCTATTTCATTTCGAGAGCCTACCCGTGTTTGTCCAACCCGCATATCCTCTCGAGGGGGCATCATCATCCTATCTTTCCATCATCATCATTATCTCATTTCATCCTTACATCATCATCACTATCCTTTTCATCTATCCATACCTTAGCTTCTTTGAAATGATGTTACTCGACATAAAACTTATCATCTCGAACATCATCTCAAAGAGGGGCAAAATGTAGACACCCAAATTTGTCCCAAACTTTGTTCATGTCTAGCAACAGCTTGATAAAAACATCACTTAAACATCATGTAGCATTTTGTCCTAAATCCCACTCTTAACCCCACTTATTCCATAAGCCAATTAATTAAATAAATTTTATTTATTTAATTAAAATCCCATTCAATCCCATCCTTATCCTACTTAGCCAATTAATTAAATAAATTTATTTAATTAATTAATTTCCACATCACATCATAATCCCACTTTCCAATTAATTAAATAAATTTTATTTATTTAATTAATTTTCCAATCATATCCTAATCCCACTATCCAATTAATTAAATAAATGTTATTTATTTAATTAATATCCAACTCATATCCCAACTAATTCAAATATTTTATTTGAATTAAGTTCTCATCATAAGCCGACTTTCCAATTAATTAAATAAATTTTATTTATTTAATTAATTTATCTTATCATTTAGCCGACATGTGTGCCTCTTTCATTTAAAAAAGATAAGTGGTACTACAACCTTTTATTTAATATCTTTTATATGTAGTACTTTTTATGTACACAAGCACACATGAGCCCTATTCTCCTTGACACTTGTCAAATGACTACAACTCCCTTGAAGAGTGGGAATACCTAATCAATCCTAGCCGTCCACATCAATCATTAGCTTTTTAATCTCAGCCATCCATTGGAACCAAGCCTTTCCTATAAATCAAACCCCTCACAAGCCATTAGCAATGCATTTGAGCTTCAAGTACCATTATTCTGTCAAATTTTCTATAATGCATTGAGCTTCAAGTAACATTATTCTGCCAAATTTTCTAAAATGCATGGAGCTTCAAGTACCATTATTCTGTCAAAATATCATTAGAGCCTTTGCATCCTTCAGCTATCATCCTCATATCATCTTCATCTTAAGGTTATGCTGCAGAAATGAGCACCCAACATTCCTCCAACAATAATCCTTCAAAATCTTGCATGCTCATGCGAGGTGGAGAAGAGCAATGGAGATAAATCAAGCATAGCATGGAGATCGGTTTGTATTTACATTTGTTATTTTAATTTTCATGTTGTCTTGTGCTTCATTGTGCATTGCTAGGGTTTTTATCATTGGTGTTTAATCATTTGCCCTGATTTGCAATTTTACCCTAACATACACCAGTAACTTATAGATGATGGATGCAACCTTTGCACTTCAAACACTAAGCTAACCTGGGGAAACATCATAGAATGTTGTATTTAGTAAGTGATCTTTGATGATTCAATGTTTCTCATAAATTGATCAAGCACATGGATAGATACATAGATAGTAGATTTTAAGAAAATAACTTGGCTTTTTATTTTACAAAGATTGTGTTAGATGCATATAGATTATCAGTAATCTAGCCTTTTGAAATGTGTTTAGAAAATAATCCCCAAGTTGCTCTTCAACTTAGAGCTTTTATGTCCTAAGTTATCTCCTTAAGACCACTTAAAATTGGTCATTGCAGGTGATGTAGGCTTCAATGCTTCAATCTAGGAATCATGATCACATGAGAACTAGATAATTGAATGAAGGCGATTGCTAACAAGATTAAAAGAATTACTCAATTAATTCAAATGTATAAGGAAGTTTTGTAGTTGAATGCAGATAATGGATGAGATAATCTTTGTTTATAAACTAATTCATCCTACAAAAAACAAGAGTCACAACTTGATGATAAAACTTAATATGTCTAAGGCTTTTAACAATTCCATTGATAATTTTTGGATTTGATTCAAAAAAATCTTTCTTTGCAAAAAAAATGGTGTTAATTAACCCACAATTACTTTACTACACCAAGTTCTTGTTGCTTCTCAACAAAATGTTGACTAGATTTTTTCTAGCTCATAGAGGTCTAAAGTCGATGATCCACTATCACCCTAACATTTTATTTTGATAGCAAAATTCTTGGGCCAAACTTTTCATTAGAGGAGTTTGTGTAACCAATGTATTCTTTCTTTCATTAGAGGAGTCTATGTTGACAATATTCTAGCAGTAGTGACAAAGAAACAATGGCCTTCAAAAATCTATTAAGAAAACTTATAAACAAATAAAAAGGATTTAAATAACATTGTTTCAACTCTTGGTGGTATTAATGAAACCATATGACACCAATGATTGGTATTTTAATAACGGATTTAACTTTTGAATTTGTTTTGTTCTCACACTTTGCCCTTTGGGCAAATAACTTTACCAATGCATTACATAACTCATGGTTATTCTATATGTTCAAGAAATTATAAACTTATTGCTTTTGAAGAAGAAATCCTTCTTCATATAGTCACTAACCATATTTGTCTATGGTTGTGAGTTTAATATTATATGCCACTCCATCTATCAACTTTGCATTTTCTTTATACTTTAACTCTTCTTGTGCTATGGCTCTTTTGATACATGCTCCTACACCATCATGCTCCCCCTTTCCTGTACCATCATGCTCCCCCACCATGAAATATGTTGTGAATAGTAGTGACAAAATTATGCTTTGGATTAGTGTAGAGGGTGAAGAAGGAATATCAAGAGACAATTATTGAAGTCAAGGCTCATTAATATGGAAATTCCAAACTCAAGTAGATAATCATGTGCATAAGATAAATTGCCATAAAGGCCAATATGAAGAAGAAGACAATCTATTGTCATAACCAACACAAGTAGGATAATCATGAATAGGTACAAATGCCTTGCCTATGAGTGTTGTTGATCTTTGCAATGAGAATGAAGGTGAGGATGGGTGTTGCAAAAAGACATCCTAGACAAGTTCATCACATGGAGACATGACTGTCGCATTAATATGCAAATAAGACTGTCACAGCTATGAGAGAAATCATAACAGTCATAACAGTCCTAACTTTATTTGTAAGGTTCTAAGAGGATTATCTTAGAGATTTTTCAATACATACAAAAGGTGAAAGTTTGAAGAAGATCAAGACCAAGTGCTCATAAAGGATTGTCATGCCATAACTAATTTATTCAAAAGGATAACTTCATATTCATGAAATTTGGATTGAGTTTGATTTCATTTGAGGTGGTGTGATGGAGTTTAATTATGTTCAATAAGTTTCACATACGACTGTCCTAACATTGCAAACCATTGAAACACACATGAAGGAAATCTAAATTGTTGAAATACATAGTGTGCAATTGACAGAGTAGTCCTAGGGATAGCCATCTAGGGTTATTGTGATTAGATAATTATTGAATGATGAAGCCACTATGACATGATGAATTATACGAATCATGAAGACAATGATGGAGATCCATGGAGAAAACCAAGGAGGACAAGATAAGACATGAAATTTGTGAAGTTACCAATGACAACAAATTTACTACCTAGTTGTCCTTAACTAATCCATGATTGCAAATGGATGTATTTTGGATTCTATTGACTAAAAGTGACTTATTTATGAATAATTGGTGCATAAGGAATGTCCTAGCCCAAGACACTAAAGAGGTCTCCACATCCTCCAACCTTCTCTAAGAGAATTCATACTATGAAACATGCATGGAGAACTTATCAAAAGGACACCTAAAAATTATGTCTAGATGATCAATAGAGACAAGTAGGATTGTCATAATAGGGGGCATAGGATAGTCTAAGATTCAATCCATTGCATGGTTCTATTAAATGAATTGAATTATGCATGTATTAAGGAATAAATCCTTCTATATCATCCTAGGGCAAAAATTAAGAGTCTTCCAAAATCAAATTTGGCTTCATTGATCATGAATATGAGTATGACAAACAATTGCTCACTAAAATTATTTTATGAAGTATTTGATAATGTTTTTCTCTTATATAGCTAAAAATAGGTGAAATGAAGGCATGAATGGCTGAAACAAGGTGGAAACATGAGGAATTTGGAGTCTCTTTGACTGAACTAACTGATATACCTAGACACATATATATCTTAGAACATAAAGAACATAAAAAACATAAAGACATAAATAACATATATATGTGAATTAAAATGAACATAAGTTGAACATACCTTAGAATTTGATATTGCAGTTGACCATTTCTCCAAAATATGGCTTCAAAATCCTCAAATTCTTCTTTTTCACAAGTTTGATTATGAATTCTATATAATTCTAGAATAAGATTAGTGAAATTTATGGAAAAAATAAACATATATCATCAAATTCAATCTATATATCAATGGTAATTAGCTTTAAAACAATATCACACATGAAACATGAAACTTTCAGTTTAAATAATAAAATTTTCTCTAAAAACATGCAAAATCAGTTCTTCTATGTTGAAAAAACAAAAAAAGGTGGTAGATTGATATAAAAATGATTCTCAATAATTTAAACAACATGAAAAGCATTTTCTTGTCTCATACACTTATGAAAGGCAGGAATAACAGTCGTGTGGGGTCTAAAACACGGATCCTATATGCTTTTTTACCATTTTTCATGCTTCCCAAAATGCGCTCATGTTATAACGCGAGCGCATTTTGGGAGACATGAAAACATAAAGGTTCTTGCATGCAAAAATCCTATATAATATTAGGAGGGCCAAATGTGGTTCGTGAAATAGAACTTTTTAATACTAGGAGGGACAAATGTAACCTTGTATCTACATGAAAGAGTCTCTCTCTCTCTCCATTTCTCTATCCTATATATAGAGAGGGATCGGGAGACATGGAGAGATAGAGAGGGACATGGACATGGATAGGGAGAGAGCCCGGGGACATCCAGAAAGAGATGGAGAGATAGAGATAGAGTTAAAGAAAGGAAACAATATAGAAAGAGGGGCAAATAGAGAGATAGAGAGGGATAGGTGGAGATAGAGACACGGAGAGGGAGAGATGGGGATTGAGATAGACAAAGGGGTCTATAGAGGGAGATATAGGGAGATAGATCTAGCAAGGGAGAGATAGATAGGGAAATATAGAGAGAGAGGTAGAGAGGGATATATTAAGAGATAGGGTTATGTAGATAGATAGAGATAGGGAAGGAGATGGAGAGATGTCTAGAGACATAGGGAGAGATAATTCAAGAGATAGAGGAATGGGGAGAGAGCTAGAGAGGTGGAGAGAGAGGTAGCGAGGGATAGATTAAGAGATAGGGATCCATATATCCAGAGAGATAGAGATAGGTATCCCTATTCTCCTCTCTACCTAAACCATAAACCTAACCTCTAAACCTTAACCCCTAACTCCTAAACCCTAAAAATGAGCAACCCTAAACCCCTAACCCCTAAACCATAAAACCTGGAAGCAACCCTAAACCTCTATCTCCCTATCTCTCCCAATCTCTGTTGGTCCCCTCACTCTATCTCTCTCTAAACCCTAACCCCTCACCCCTAAATTGAAGCAACCCTAAACCCCTAACCCCTAACCCCTAAACCCTAAACCCTAAACCCTAAACTCAAGCATCCCTAAATAATTCCCCTAAACCCTAACCCTAAAGATGTTCCCTAAACCCTATTTACTTGAGCAACCCTAAACTCATGTAAACCTCACTTAGTGAGGGAGGGAGAGATAGAAAGGTAGAGTTAGATAGAGGGGATCGAAAGAGGGAGCAAGATAGAGAGACAGGGAGAGAGAGATAGAGAGGTAGGTATAGTTAGAGAGAGGGATAGAGGAGTGAGAGATATCTCTCCCAGGCTTGGTCTCCTCTATATCTCCCTATTCTCCTCTCTACCTATACCATAAACCTAAACCTCTAAAGCTTAACCCTTAACCCCTAAACCCTAAAAATGAGTAACCCTAAACCCCTAACCCCTAAACCATAAAACCTGGAAGCAACCCTAAACCTCTATCTCCTTGTCTCTCCCAATCTCTATTGGTCCCCTCACTCTATCTCTCTCTAAACCCTAAACCCTAAACTCGAGCATCCCTAGAAACTCATAAACCTTAAATAATTTACCCCTAAAGGTCTAAGCAACCCTAAACTCATAAACCCTAAATATGCCCCTAAACCTAAGCAACCCTAAACCTCTCTCTCTCCCAAAACCCCTAAACTCTAAATAATACGCCTAAAATCTAACCCCTAAACCATAAACCCAAGCAACCCTAAACCCCTAAACCCTAAATAATTCCACTAAACCCTAAACATAAGCAACCCTAAACTCATAAACTTGACCAACCCTCTCTCTCTCCAAAACAAGAAAACTAGGACTCTCTCTCCTTATCACCCTATCTGTCCCATCTCTCTCCCATCCATCTCCATCCTCTCCCCCTCTTCATCCCTCTCCTCTCACATGTCAACAAAGAATATAGAAACAAGAAAACTAGGACATGCAAAGAGGGACGAGGATATAAATTGGGATGATGAAATGGAAACAAGATAATTTATGAAATTTCATTAGATGGGAAGAATGATGAGGATAGGTAGAGAGGGGAGGGAAGTAGAGAGTGAGAGAGAGGATAGGAGGTAGAGACAGGAGAGAAGTAGAGAGTCAGAGAGGACCATAAGAGGTAGATAGGGGAAGGAAGAAGAGAGAGGGTAGGAGGTAGACAGGGGAGGGAAGCAGAGACTGAGAGAGAGGGTAGGAGGTAGAGAAGGGAGGGAAGTAAAAAGTGAGAGAAAGGGTAAGAGGTAGAGAGGGAGGGGGGAGAAGAGAGTGAGAGAGAAGGTAGGAGGTAGAGAGGCGAGGGAAGAAAAGACTCAAAAAGAGGCAGGAGGTAGATAGGAGAGGGAAGTAGAGAGTGAGAGAGAGGATAGAAGGTAGATAGGGGAGGGAAGAAGAGAGTGAGAGAGAAGGTAGGAGGTAGAGAGGGGATGTAAGCAGAGACTTAGAGAAAGGGTAGGATGTAGAGAGGAGAGGGAAGTAGAGAGTGAAAGAGATGATAGGAAGTGCAACTGCCCTTATAGACATGTATGTAAAGTGTGGAAGCATAGACAAGGCATGCCAATTGTATGATGTAACACCTCAAAGAGATGTTCTATAATGGAATGCAATGATCACAAGATATGCAAAAAATGGATTTGTTGAAAAGGCTTTACAAGAAAATGCAATTTGCATGTGTATAGCTAGTTATGCTCATCATAACGCGAGCACGTTATAATGCGCTTGTGTTATGCTCAAGGTTCTTTGACATGTTTTTATCAGTTTTTAGCAAAATCTGGAGATAATATGGAGTGTGCTCCCCATTAGGATGGCACTTTTTTCAATGAAAACTCAAAAAAAATACCACCATAATCTTAAATTCTTTGTTAGCTATCTAACCATATAATTTTTTTCACATTTTGAGTACGTTTAGTGTTTCATCTTGAATTTATTTTGTCAGTGTGTCCATTTTTTGTCAAAAACCAGTTTCTAGTATTTTTGACTATTTTTTTGCCATCCATCAAAATTTGAAATAAGTTATATTTTTAGAAACTAGACTCCATTCTACATGAATTAAAAAAAAATGATTTTCGATTAGTTTTCAAACATTTTTTTTTTTTTGGGGGGGGGGCGGGGGGGGCATGCTCAAATTTCTATTTTTCAAGATGTGTCAACTTTAAAAATTACTAAAAAATCAATTATTCATTAAAAAATTATCAGAAAAATCAGGGATAAACTACATGGTCTTAGCTAATTTCTCACCAAAGCGATTATTGAAATACTAAAAAAAGTTAACATTTTAGGGGGAACACACCAGATGCTATGTTATGTTTTTTTGAGAAAAACATGACCAATTTGTGTGCTTCCCCTTTTTGAACCCCTTAATCTCAACCATTTTTAGAAAAAATTAGTAGTTTAGAAACTAGATTCAGAGTAATACAACTCTTGTTTTTGTTCCATCTTCAAATTTTGAGTGTAGCTATCTTCAATTTCTCATCCAACATCAATGTTTCCTGATTTCAGAAAAAAAGTTGCAACTTAAGATCCCATTTTGGTCCCTCATCTTTGTGTACTTACCCCTTGTTTATTGTGAGTTTCAACTCAGACCCTAGAGTCTGAAATGCATATTATTATTTAGACCTCAAACTCTGAAAAACTCTATTAGCAACAGAAGCTCTATCATACATACCAGATAAATGGCCCCATAAACCCTTTGCGGTCTTCTCCGTTGCAACATTGAACAAGACATTGTTGTTAAGGGAGAGGATGATGGTTGCCTTTGCTTTCTTGTCTAATATGTCCCAATCCCCATCTGACATATTAGCAGGTTTATTGGACTTCCCCTCTAACATAATTGAGAGGTCTTTTTGAATCAACAAGGCTTCCATCTGTAGCTTCCACATGCCAAAGTTCTGGCCCAAGAACTTCTCAATTCTGAACATATCTCCATCCTCCATCTCTTCACAATCTCACCTTCAGCTCTGATACCAATTTTAGAGTATAAAGAACAACAGAAGATTAAACTAAGTAAATAGAACAACAAATAATTAACAAACTAGAAGTAAATATTTGTTGGGTGAATATTGTCTTTAGCTAACTAAAGGAAAAATGGTTATATCAACCATAGTGTGATGAGATAAATCTCTCCTCTCAGCAAGGGGAGGTTCCCTTTTATTGCCAAATACTAACTAGTAACTATTACAAAATTATTTACAATAAATACTAACTTCGGGGTGATTCTATATCATCCATTTCTCTTTTTTCAAAAATGATGTTTACAATTCTCAATATGAAATTCAACACAAAAGGATAATTAAAACAATGCTAGTATACTTAAACCATGAAGAAACCCACGAAAACACAAAGTTTCTCATTTCTCCTTATGCCAATTGAAAACAAAAGATTTCAAATAGAGTGCAGCCCAAAGTCTTCACTATATTCCGAGATAAGATAACACGATCACGAACAATAACTTGCAGCTCAAAGTCTTCAAGTTACTTCTCATTCACAAACTTAAATGTAAATTCCAAATATGATATAGTAGCACAAAGTCTACAAAATCAGATTTGAATCACCTTCCAAACACTTGATTTCCACGCTCACAATTCAAACATTCATACAAGATCATGTAATAGAAAGGACATAAAAACAATTCTATAACATTTACAAACTTTCTCCAAGACAAAGATTGGATGCCAACTTGCTTCTTGATATTGCTTGAAAATTAATTTACAAAATAAGCTCAAAGTTTCAAATTGCTCTTCAAAATGGCAGCGCTTCGCTTCAATAGACAAAAGATAATAATTACAATAGAGGTGCTCTTTATTTATAGGGAGAGGCCTTGAGAAAATTTAGGAAAAACCTAACTACTTTGTGGTGTAGGGGCACCCCTTCAACAGTCTTCAATAGGATAAATATGCACAAGAGGGAGAAGTATAAGACTTTAATATATTTTTATTTAGACATTTCATGTTACCATGTACCATTTGTATGTCATTGGCAAATGTAACATTTTATGTTGACATTGTATGTTTTAACATCTCTCTTCCCGAGGCCAGTATTTAGCATCATGGACAACAACAAGTAGTTGGGTTATGTGTAGGATTAAGGCAAATGTGTTGTATTATCTGATGTTTTGTTGTCTTAAGAAAAACAGGTGTCGTATGATTAATTAGGGTTTCTACTGTTAACCTTGAAACAAACAAATTCCTGAAAATAGAGGAGAGAAGGAAACAAAATGGAGAGAGAGGGTCAAAAAGTAGAGAGATTCCATTTTTCTTCTCTAAAAAAAAGATCAATTGTAGGTAGCTGAAATGAAGGAATAGAAATTCTGTCACCCTATGTTTTACAACTCTAGATTCTGTGTAAATTCTTAGTGTATCGCATTATTCTCTGTATATCGAATTCATTCCATATATTATCTATTTTATTTTTAATTCCTCTACTGCCGAGATGCATGGTTAAATCCATTCCACTGGTGGATTTCTGTGAAATCAGTGGAATGGACTTGTAAAATAGTTTTCCTTTTTTTATTTTGTTCTTTTGTTTGATGAGCTTGACAGAGTAGAAATTGTGGAATTCGTCGCAGAGGAAGTTGTCGGTGGGAAGTTCAAATGTACATTTGATGTATATACATCAATTGTATGTGGAGACAGTCTGTGAATATATCACATTTGCATGTGAACAACTTCCTGTGTATATACTGTGGAAAATGGTATGTATAAAAGTTTGTTGAGTAAAATTTGTGTTGGTCGCTGAATATACAATCCTTGTATATATCACCAATGTACTTGAGTACATTCTGTGTGTATCCTGCAATCGTATGTGAAAATCCATTGCCTATGTATATCACCAAAGTATATCAATAGACAATTCT
Organism: Cunninghamia lanceolata; assembly: GCA_027924645.1. Classification (NCBI taxonomy): domain Eukaryota; kingdom Viridiplantae; phylum Streptophyta; class Pinopsida; order Cupressales; family Cupressaceae; genus Cunninghamia; species Cunninghamia lanceolata. The sequence continues at coordinate 20,740,312 of BSBN01000049.1, forward strand.
TGTGTCTGTTGAAATTGTCTAAAAAGATACATTTCTTGTGTATATGTCCATTGTATGTTATAGATAGTTTGTGAGTATATCACTATTGTATGTGAGTATCAGTTTGTGAGTATACTGCAATTGCATATCGTTGTTGTATGTTGTGAAAGTGCGATGAAAATATACATTTCATAAGATACAAAAGAGTACCGGCTGAGGTGGTAGTTAGTTTGTATGATTGGGTTGCTTGTGGCCTACGGATACAAGGGAGGACTGATAATAGCAGGTGATGAGGACCGGCGATAGGGAGTTGTCAATTGCATGTTCCAATTGTATGTAACAAATGTATGTTGAAACATACAAGGGATCATGATACAAGTGTTAATTGGCCGCAGCAGGTAAGAGCCTTTTCAGTCCACCAGGAAAAGAAAGTCAAAGAATGTATGTCAGAATATACATTAAAACATACATTTCAAAAGATACAATGGGTGTCTGGCTGTGACGGTCAAAATAAATGAAGATGCAATGGGAGACCGGTGGTAGAAGGTCAGGAATTGCATATATAAGCCGAAGTCATTGATGTGACAAGAACCCATTGGGAAAAGTGTTGGGAGTCACAGCGAAGGCAGGGTGTCACCGATAGAAAGCACATCGGCGTAAGAAAAGCATCGAGTGAATGAAATTTTGTGAAGCTGATAGTACATGTTCCGGCCGATCAGGGTGACAACTAAAGTGTCACCGATAGAGAGTTTATCGGAATGAGTCTTATCATCGGAAGATGAGAAGAAAGCTACGCTGATGATAGGAAGTCTGAGCGATAGTGATAAGTCATCGGTGTGAGTGGTGCATCAATGGGAGAATTCTTGAGTGAACCGATGGTATAAGGTGTGACCGATGTATAGAAGATTTCGGTGAGACATTTGTATGTTCTTGTCGATATAGACTAAATTAACATTGTGTGTGTGTGTCTATTGTGTACCCGCTCTGCATCACTTTGCCTTATTCAAAAATAGGAGTCCTTATTGAGTTGGGACTTCTTATGTTTTTACATGCAATGACATATGAGAAAAGCACATGTAAAAGTGTCCAAAACTAAATGAAAAGTACATATGAAAATATAGAAAATAAACTAAGTCATGACACTTTGCATCAACTTGCATCTCCATTCTTCTTTAGATGAGAATCATACATAGTGAATTCTACTTGCAACCCACAGCTATCATGACCAGCAATGTTCCTAAAGATTACTTCAGCTCTGATCATTACATCTTTCACTTTTGTGGTTTCCCTGCCGTGACTAGTCAACTTTGATTTCAAATTATCTAGTGTTAACTAATAATCTAGAATATTACAGTCTCAAGAGGCAACTAAGAAGGATTTGTCTTCAAACTCCCTTTGAATATATTCTTGAACTCTTGAATCATCTCATCACCAAGGAGAAAATGATGATCCTCAGATGTCATCTTGCATGGGAGCTCCTCCAGTTTGTGCAAAAGACTAACATTACTTTCTTCGTTGATTTCCTTAGCACTATACAAGTCCTTGATCAGCTCTTTCAAAACACTACTTTGATAACTTAATGACTTTTGTTTCCACATAAGACTCATAATTTGAAACAATGCTAAGTGATATCAAAGTTCTTATTTTCAGCCTTTTCATCTTAGTCCACTTCTCTAGGCTTTCATCTAGATACTCAATGTCTTGAGAAATACTATCCACCAAGTCATCCAACTCAACTCTAATTTTTTCCATCCTGCTTGTCTTCTCGGCTCTACTGGTAAGAAGGGACAATCCTTGTTCCTACATTTTATAAAGGTATTCTTCAACAGCTCTCCCTTACACATGAGTCTTCTCTACCCTCTGAACAATAGGATCTTCCACTGTAATTGCCTCTGGTGTGATTGAGTTAGATGTCAAAGTAATTTTTATAACTACTGCCGACAACTATTCCACCATTGCTTTGTCATTCTCTTTCATCTCCTTCTCATGATCAAATTTCATAAGTAAGGAATTGAGTGTAGATTGGACATCAGCTTTGGCACTTTCATGAGTAATCTTACCAAGCTCAATCCTGGAAATAGAATGGACACTCATGCTAAAATTTTCCATAGTTGAATCTAATGGCGGATGTGCAATTTCCACATATTTATGACCCTTGTCTTCTAGAAGCTGAGAAAGAGTCTTGGGTTTTTTTTGTGTCTTGGCTTTTACTAGCATTAGCTTTCCAAAGTCAAAGTCATATGGGGAGATGGATTGCTTCTTTCTTTTAGGTGTATATCCTAAAATCTATGGAGGAAGCACTGATGTACTAACATTCAGGTCAGACCCCATTGCTGGTGCAGAAGGAAGTGTGCTCACACTCATGGTAGTAACAATGGGAGGAGTATTTGTAAACACTGCACCTAATACATCCACATTGGCAACTTGCTCGGTACCTAAAACAAACTGTTCAAAAATTATGGAGTCACCTATATCATAAGAGGGTGAAGACAAACTAGGAATTGATCCTGAAGAATGAAGAACATTATCAAAAGTCACATTAGGATTATCAAATATTGTTCTTCAGGATGACAGGGACTCAGATGACTGAATATCAATGGGTGAAGTTGGGGTTGTAGGAGGAACAGGTAAAGAAACTGAAACAGATATATTAGGTTGAGGAGAAAGGACTTCAGTTTCTTGTGACACATTTCTTTGCAGAGACATAGATGTGTCATGTAGATTCTCCTGACCATCTCCTTCTTCTATTCTCAAGTCATCCCAAATATCCTCTATCATCAGCTCATGAAACTGAGACTTTCCCCTGATCTTATCCTTCACTCCCCAATAATCAAAATTGGGTCTCCTTTTGAATTGTTTCATAGTAACCATCTGCATTTCAGTTTCCATTGCCTTGGCTTTAGCAGTAATTGCAATAGAGTACCTACCAATCTTAACAGGAAACCTGAATCTGGGCTTCTTTACCTCCATTTGTTTGTTATGAATGACAATCATTTGCCCACATAACTCCATCAGAACAATTCTGATAAAAGGGAACTCAGGCAACATGTAGGGATAACCCTGAAAATAGCCAACTCTTAGATATGTGAAAGTTGGGAACTCAAGAAACAAGCAACCAAAACCATTCATCACTGCCCGTGCTTCATTTGAAATTCTCTTATGCTCCAACTGGGGGTCAAAGAAGCACAAGAAAACAATAAAGAAGGCATCATTCACCCTTCTAAAATGATGAATTGAGCCTTTCAAAGTGAGTTGAGGACAATACTAATAAACTGGTACAACCCTCCTGTCTCCATCAGATGTTAAACCTGGGATGTTCCTCATTGAAGCTGCTATATACAAAAGGTATGAAGTCATGTAGAACATGAAAGTAGTTGATACCTTAATTAGTTGCCCATGAAGAGCATTACTAGCCTGTTCTCCCCAGAATATATTCTACTTACCTTGAAGTATGATCTTGATGATGGGTACATCCATTCATGGAAAGTTGAAGATGAAGATAGACCTCTAACTCTACTCAGAAGAGTTATTAGATCACTTACTTCCTCCACAAAATCACTCCTAGGAAAACTCCTGGGCCATCTAAACAAATTTGGTTTAGTGGTCGTGAGCCATTTAGTATTGATAATTTTTTTTTCCTTTGCAACATCTTTATCATATTCACACTGAGCAATACCAAAATCTAGTTCTACAACATTTTCAGCTCCCGAAGACATGAACACCTTATCTATAAATTCTGCATCAAGTCTCATGATCACATTGCCGTGGGCATCTATTGTTGTCTTGTTGTCTTTATTGTAGAAATGAGCAACTTGGAGAAAAAACTCCGTATTATGTGCAGTAATAGGGAATGAAGCCACGAGATGAATATTGCTTTTGACAATCTTCTGCATATAAGGACTAGGTTTATCTGACTTTGTTCTCTCCAAAAATTTAGCCATATCCACATGACCAATTTTAGTATCCCTTATCTCATCCACATTGGAAATGACTAATGTGATAGGAAAAACACCCTGATACTTGTACTTCATCACTTTGGTCTTCTTTGGAGACGAGTCAGTCATTTGAAAAGAAGGATCCTTCGAATGGATTGAAGACCTTGGCAGCCTGTAGGAGAAACTGTAACAAAAAGTCATGATCTTGTAGTTAGGGGGAAAATAGGCAATTTTGGGAAACTACATGTTGATGATCATGATCAGAGGAGTGAGCTTGATAGGGCTAAAGAGCAAGCAGGTCGAAAAAATGGATGAAAGTGGGCTCAGGATAGCGATTTGGAAAATTCCCAAGAGTTAGAAATTTTTTGAAGAGTGTATGCACGAGTGACAATTTTTGCTACCCTTGCATGCTAGGGGAAATACTAGTGTCAGGGCAGCAAAAATTGCCACTCCTGCATGTAGGAGATAAAACTTTGGCAGATGTATAAGCGGTGAATTTTACCACTTTTGCACTTAGGGGATAAAACTTGGTCGTATGTCAGAGCGACAAATTCCACCACTTTTGCACTTTGAAGGTTCAAACAAAGGTTGATGTTTGAGCAGTGATTTATACCACCTTTGCATAAAACCTCAAATTGTTACAAACTTGTGTAGGTGTGGTGATTTTTGCCACCCTTACACTTAGGGTAGATCACACAAAAGAAAGGTATAGACGATAATTTCTATCGCCAATGTACGATGAAAACATAGACATGTATGGGTGGCAAAAATTGCTGCCCTTACACGTTAAGGGAAAGAATTTAGAAGTCATAATCATCACCTAAACTAGTCTACTAGGGTTTATATGTAAATGGCAAAAGTTTCCATTGACGTCTAAACACATACACAATAAAACAAACAAACAAAGACTGAAGAAAAGACTAACACGAAGCCCTAAACAAAACGTCATTCAAAAATAAAAGAAAACAAAGAAACAACAGAAAGCAATATGCCTAACAAGGTAAAAAAACAATTTTGGAAAGAGAAGATTAAAACAAAAACACAGAGAAAAACTTACCTTACAAAAATGACCACGAGTTGACCCTTGCAACAAGCCTTAAATTTGAAAACCGCGCACCCATAAATGATAGAGATGATTGCTAGGGTTTCAAATGAGCCGGTATAGGTAGGAGAGATAGGTAAGAGTTAAAATGATAACTAAAAGCAAATTAAACATATATAAATGTTGAATTAAAACTCACACAAAGTGCATTAATTACACTCGACATGAACTTAAGTTGCATGGGCGGCGATTTTTGCCCCCCTGCACTTAAGACTAAACATGTCATAGCGGCGATTTTTATCACTCCAACACAAAAGGCAATAATGAAATGCATGGGTAGTGAAAATTGCCACCCTTGCATCTAAGACAAAAACATGCACTGGTGGTGAAATCTGCTGCCCCTACATGTAAACAAAAATTTCTCTAACTCCCATAAATTGCAAAAATGAGTTTTATAACTTACGTGAATTTTGAGAAATCAAAATGAGAAGATACTCGAATAGATCCTTAGGAACAAGAGGACTACGTAGGAGGACAAGATGACTTGCCTCGATTTGTGAACTTAGAGTGTAAGCTATGAAACAAACAAGTTTCGTAGGGGTCATCCTACAAAATGTGCACAGCTAATTTTGAGGACAACAGCTGGCTCTAACTAGGGAACTTCCTTCAATCGTTCTTTGAAATAATCAAAGGGAGAAGAATCCAGTCTCTAAGTACCTTCATCCATGCCATTGGGCCATAGAGTCAAGCGAACAAAAAGAAAGACACAAAAGACGAAAAATGAAAAAGAAAAACACAAACTATACAAATATACAGGTGAACTTATCTCACACTTCATGGATTGAAATGCTTGAGATGTTGTGCACTATGAGGTAGCAGGAACAGTGTTCCATCTTGATACTCCAGCAAGAAACTATTCTGACCACAATGTTGGTGAATGACAAACGGGCCTCTCCATAAGGAATCAAATTTCCCATGCATTCCTTTTGGCTCTCTCCTCTTGTCCTATAACAAGACTTGATCCCCAACTTGAAATTCTCTGGCCTTCTCCTTCTTGTCAAAAAGCCTCTTAACCTGAATTTGATGCTCAGCAATACGGTCTACCACCATAGCTCGTTGCTCTTCAAGTTCAGAAAGGTACATTATTCATTTATCAATAGAACTTTCAAAAGTTCTATCTTCCACTGCTTTTGCCAACTTCAAAGTTGGCAATTCCAAGGTGATTGATATCTCCGAATTCAAACCATATAATAGCTGAAATGGTGACATGCCAATTGCCCTTTTTAGAGTAATTCTATCTGCCCATAAAGCATCAAACAATGCCTTATGCCATGTTCTTTGATTATCCTCCACCAGTTTCATGATAATAGTAACCAGATTCTTATTGCTAGATTTAGCTTGACCATTCCCTTGCGAATAATAGTCAGATGAATGTGAAAGAATAATCCCATATTTAAAGTAAAAACTAGTGATCTCATTTGAAGAAAAACATGTAGCATTATCTGCTACAATCTTGTTTGGAACTCCAAACCAGGAAATGATATTCTTCTTGTGGAAATTGTACACCACTTGAGAAGTAGCATTTTTAATCAGAATAGCCTCCACCCACTTGGTGAAATAATCTATTGCAGTAAGAACGTAACTGTGTCCTACACTCGACGATGGATTCACAACACCAATGAAGTCAATGCCCCATTGTTGAAATGGTTCTTCAATCACAACTAGTTTTAGTGGTAATGTAGCTAACTTAGGCTTTCCTACAAACTACTGGCAAAGTTCACATCTATGTACCCAGTTGTACATATCTTGAAATAATGTGGGCTAATAATACCTAGCCCACAAAATTTTATGAGTTGTTATAGGTGCAGAAAAATGTCCTCCACATGCTAAATTGTGAAAAGACTCCAAAAGTTTGCTTTGTTGTGCTTTATCCACACAATGAAGAAAAACTCCATCAAGACTTCTTTTATACAAACCATTATCCCATAAGACATAGTTTGTAGCCTTAAGATTGATAGTTTGCTTCTCTTTATAAGACATACATGAGAAGGGCACTCACCATATGTGAGAAAATAAGTGATATTAGAATACCACTCATCGGTTGTAGTAACAAAGAGAACAGTTGGAACATCTTCAACCTCTACCTCTTCATCACCTATTTCTTTTGGGACATTATCAGCAATCAACTGACACAAACATTTCCCTTGCACAAGCTTGGTGGGTTTGATATCAAGATCAAATTCTTGAATTTTGGAAATCCAATTGCCCGTCTTAGTTCCAAACTCTTGTTGAGTTAGGATTGATTTCACTGCTGTATTTGGTACCAAAACAACAGTATGTGAATTCAAAATGTAAAACCTGAAATGTTTCACAACTTTGACTACAGCGTAAGCATGCTTCTCCATATTTGAGTACTTAAGTTCATGAGCTTTCAGTGGACAACTCATGAATAAAATCAGAGATTCCACACCCTCCCCATTCTGCTAAACCAGAATCCTTGACAGTGTATGCTCTAAAGCATAACTATACATTATGAAATCTTTAGTATAATCAAAACAAACCAAAACTGAAGCATGGGCTATGGCTCTTTTAATGTCCTCAAAAGTTGATTTACCTTTCGCTCTCCAATGGAAAGTGGTCTTACCTTTCATCATATTAACAATATGATGAGTTTTCTCTGTGAATTCTGTAATGAACCTTCACAAGAAATTCACCTTCCCGAAGAAAGAATGAACATCTTTCTTACTTGCAAGCAAAGTAAGACTTTGCATAGATCTGACTCTCTCAGAGTCAATTTTAGTACCTTCTTTGGACACAATGTGACCAAGAAGCTTACCTTATGTAACCCCAAAAATGGATTTCTTAGGATTAAGAGAAATACAATTTTGACGGCACCATTCCAAAACTTGCCATAAGTGGTAAGCATGATCTTGACGCTCCTTGGAGAAGACCATCAAATCATCAAGATAAACCACAATAAACTTACCCATTTCATCTTTGAATGCTAAGTACATTACTCTCTGGAATGTAGTGCCAGCGTTGATCAACCCAAACGACATCCTATGGTAGGCAAATGTGCCCCATGGAGTTGTGAAAGCAGTCTTTTATTGATCCACTTCACTGACCTCTACTTGATTGTATCTCAAAAAGTCATCCAACATAGACAACATCTCTGAACTGGTTACAGTTTGTAACACTTGATCCATTATGGGTAGAGGGTAGTTATCTTTCAAAGAAGATTGATTTAGATTTCTAAAATCTACACAAATATGGATTTCTCTATTTTTCTTCCTTACAGGTACAATATTTGCAATCCAAGTGGAATGATGGATAGGGAAAATTATCCTAGCATTCAACATTTTTTTAATTTCAGCAAGGATCATACCTAATATTTTTGGATTGTACTACTTTTGCTTCTGCTTGTGAGGCAATGATCCCACCTTGAGAGGAATCTTATGTTGGATCTCTTGTGGTCTGATAGACTTCAAGTCATCATATGAATATGCAAGCACATCGATATAATGGCATATAAGTGTTGTGAAATTGAACTTTTCATCTTTAGTGCAGGATTTCCCAATATTAACCATCTTAGGATCCACTTCTATGTTCAAGTTCACTTGTTCAAATTCTATTGACGAACTTGAACCAAGTTGTTGTTGTTGTTTGATATATCGATCATGCTTGTTGAATAACTTTTCAAGAGAAACCAAACCTTTCAGAATTTTATTCCCTTTTAACTGGATAAATTCTTCACCAGTCTGTGAATCTACTTCGAAAACATATTCCTGAGGTGGAGAATTACTCCCTTCAAAGTAGAGTTCATCAAAGCTATCTGTCTTCTTTGAGAAAGCTATGATTTGATTTTCACCATTGAAGACTTGCCAATGGTCAACATTATCAAGTACACTTGGTCGGAAGACCGACTCAATTGTGTACTTGCCACCTTTAAAATCCTTGTGAGGGACCATAAGGGTGCCAGAGAAAGCTAATGAATCAGTACGATCATTAAACTCTCTTGGTACCATGGAGATGTCAAAAGCATCAAAACCTTCAATGCATGCCAGACACGATTGTGGTAATGTCTTAGCCTTTCATTCTTGGTTTGGTAAATATTCCTTACCTGACAAACAACAAGCTCCGCATCACCTTGTGCATGAAGATTTTTTATCTGTTTAATACGAGTAGCCTCCATTCTAAGTAACAATGACTTGTATTTAGCAGTATTATTGGTATTGTCAAACTATAGCTTATAGGAGAAAGGAAAAATATCACCTTGAGGAGATATTAGAACTATTCCAGCCCCAGGTCTAGTGGAAGAATAGCTACCATCAAACTCTAAAATCCAAATATCATTTGAATTTCTGACTTTGATATTTTTATGATGAGCAGACTCTTCACCAGAATAAGAAGAAGAATCCTCTATCACCATACTCTCGTCTAAACTTTCATTTGAATTTTCTTTTGAGTCTTCATTTGAAATATTTAAAATTTCATCTGACAAACAAGAAGTGTTTTTAGTGGTCAAGAAATAATTACCCATCCCTGAAGACTCAAATAAAATATGAGCTTTTGGATCTTTAGATTTAGTAACAATATATTTTGCTTCCCTTTCAGGAAGCAATTTTTTCATGACACCTTTGACAGGTATCCTTGCCTCAGAAAAATCCATATTGAGCTCTCCTCCTACATCCTTGTAGAAGTTTCGTCCCATTAAAATACCATATGAAGTCGGGACATCTGCAACTAGAACAATCATCTTTATTCTCTTCTTCAGAAAAGCTGCGAATGCAAATTGTGCATCCTTAATCTAGCCTAACAAAGGCACTTGTTTATTTTCCATTGAAAAGCACCTTCCAAAGGTCTTTGTCAAAGTCAGTCTGAGAGCATCTACCACCTTGGCAGGCATGACATTGTCAGAAGCTCCTAAGTCTATGATACATTTACTCAATTTATGACCATTAACTAGCAGAGAAACATAAAAGGGTTAAATTTTCCCTAGAGCAACAAGAGGAGTGGTAACTAGGTTGTTTTGGGTAGACCTATTCTTTGAAGAGTCATGAGTAGTTTTAGAAGTATCTTGCCCTACAGAGACAGTCTTATTCTTAATAAATTTGGCTAACCTTTCAAATTGATCAGGGTTAGCTTGCAAATATTCTTCCTTAGACATCTGGATTATAGTTTTCCTAGCATGGTCACTTATGTCAAAGAGCTTAAATGAATTAGACATAGAGGTGTGAAATCCTTCATTCTAGGGTTTAATTAGGGAAGTACTGGTCTAAGGAATAGCAATAGAAGAAGTAGGATTGTTAGAAGAACTTACTTGTTTGTTGGCAGCCAGATCCCTTGATTGAAAAGGAAATGGAGTTCCTCATTTGGCAATTGAGATCATAGGTTGAGGATCTTCTCTTGACTTTCCTTTATCAACCACTTTCTGGTTTGACTGATTCTGAGATTTGGTGAAAACAACATACGCTCCACCGTATACATATTCTTCTCTTTCTGCTTCATCTTGATAATTCAGGAACCCGACAGTAGAGTCACCAGCCAATTCCTCTTCTACTTCCATAAAGAGATTGGCACCATTTTCCTGATCCAAGTCAGGCTGTAGAAATTTTTTATGTTTAGTTTCATAGTATCCAACCGCTAAGTTGATCAGCAGTGATTCAATGGCCAGCTTCCCTTGTGTTGGCAGAAGCCTATTTTTCCCTTGGTTTCTCGCGGCATTGCCTTGATATGAAGTATTAGGGAATGTCTTTCTTGGTATGTCCTAATAAGGAGTGGACATATTCTAGGACATTTGCTTTTTCAAAGCCAGCAACTCATTGGCTAACTTCTGCACCATAGGATCTATGGTGCTTGTGGAAGATACATTAGTAGAGGACTAACCTCTACTTCGGTTCGAATTCCTCCTTATCTTACCCACAAGGATAAGATCATCTTCAACCTCAGTAGCCAAATTTTGTGCTACAACAAGATCAGTGGGATTAGCCCGCTTTAACAAAAAGCTTACCTCAAGAAGCTAACTGTTGATGAAGAAGCATTTCAAATTCTCTGTCGTTGGTTGAGTGCTTGCTGGAATCTGATTTGTTAATTTGTTGAACTTGGTAATTAATTCTCGAATGGGTTCTTGCGGTTCTTTCTTCATCTGTGTTAGTTGAGATAACAAGGCATGTGCATCTTCTGTAGGCTTAAACCTAGCTTCAAACTTGGTTTTAAGAGTATTCAATCCATTGATGGTTTGGGCCAGAAGGTGATAGAACCAATAAGCTGCAACACCTTGGAGTGTTTCTACAAACAATCTCATAGAAACATCTTCATATTCCACCCCTAGCACATCACATGCTATGCAAAAAGCTCCTATGTGTTCATCAAGATGGACTTTCCCATCACCATAGAATTTGGGAAAATTCTTTCTTGAACTATAGGGTAGTTCATGCAAAGGTGGTGTCAAATTCAGGGGTCCAAAAGAATTATCCCAAGGGCCTTGAGTTGCTATTGTACACCGGTTGAAAGGTGAAATAACAAACCCTTGACGAATTTGTGTGGATAATATTGTGTTAGTATTTTTACTAGAATCTTCACCTAATATAGAAGACCTGGCGTTGGTAGGAGGAAAACTCCTAGTATGCTGAAGTCTTGGTATTGGAGGCAAAAGACCAAAATTATTTTGTTGCATTAACTCAAACATAGGATCAATAATATCTTGAGCTCTTTTACTTGTATATCTTGAGTCTGCCAGAATGTAAAGTACTTAACAAAGGTAAAAACTTGAACAAACTAATTTCAAGCAATGAGGCCGAAATGCTTCAACTCAAAGCATGAGGCTCTAAGTTGCACGTCGATCCCCAGTAGAGTCACCAAAAACTATTGGGTGAATATTTTGTCTTTAGATAACTAAAGGCAAAATGGTTATATTAACCATAGTGTGATGAGATAAATCTCTCCTCTCAGCAAGGGGAGGTTCCCTTTTATTGCCAAATACTAACGAGTAACTATTACAAACTTATTTACACTAAATAGTAACTTCAGGGTGATTTTATATCATCCATTTCTCTTTTTTTCAGAAATGATGTTTACAATTCTCAATATGAAATTCGACACAAAAGGATAATTAAAACAATCCAAATATACTTAAACCATGAAGAAATCCATGAAAACACAAAGTTTCTTCTCCCTCCTTATGCCAATTGAAAACAAAAGATTTTGGAATAGAGTGCAGCCCAAAGTCTTCACTATATGCCGAGATAAGATAACATAATCGTGAACAATAACTTACAGCTCAAAGTCTTCAAGTTACTTCTCATTCACAAACTTAAATGCAAATTCCAAATATGATATAGTCGCACAAAGTCTACAAAATCATATTTGAATCACCTTTTGAACACTTGATTTCCACACTCACAATTCAAACATTCATACAAGATCATGTAATAGAAAGGACATAAGAACATTCTATAACATTTACAAACTTGCTCCAAGACAAAGATTGGATGCCAACTTGCTTCTTGATATTGCTTGAAAATTGATTTACAAAATAAGCTCAAAGTCTCAAATTGCTCTTCAAAATGGCAGCGCTTCGCTTCAATAGACAAAAGATAATAATTACAATAGAGGTGCTCTTTATTTATAGGGAGAGGCCTTGAGAAAATTTAGGAAAAACCTAACTACTTTGACTTATTCAAAAATAGGAGTCCTTATTGAGTTGGGACTTCCTATGTTTTTACATGTAATTACATATGAGAAAAGTACATGTAAAAGTGTCCAAAACTAAATGAAAAGTACATATGAAAATACAGAAAATAAACTAAGTCATGACACTTTGCATCAACTTGCATCTCCATTGTTCTTTAGATGAGCATCATACATAGTGACTGTTGCTTGCAACCTACAGCTATCAGGACTAGCAGTGTTCCTGACTATTACTCAGTCTCTGATCACTACATCTTTCACTTTTGTGGTTGCCTTGTCATGACTAGTCAACTTTGATTTCAAAATTATCTAGTGTTAACTGATAATCCAGAATATTGTCTAAAGAGCCAGCTAAGAAGGATTTGTCTTCAAACTCCCTTTGAAACATATTCTTGAACTCTTGATCATCTCATCACTGGGGAGAAAATGATTATCCTTAGATGTCAGCTTGCACGGGAGCTCCTATAGTTTCTGCAAAAGACTAACATCACTTTCTTTGCTAATTTCCTTAGCACTTTCCAAGTCCTTGATCAACTCTTTCAGAACACTACTCTGATAACTTGATGACTCTTTTGTTTCCACATACGACTCATAATTTGAAATAATGCCGAGTGATATCAGATTTCTTATTTTTAGTTTTTTCATATGTCCACTTCTCTAGGCTTTCATCTAGATACTCAATGTCTTGAGAAATAGTATCCACCAAGTCATCCAACTCAACTCTAATTTTTTCCATCCTGCTTGTCTTCTTGGTTGTACTGGTAAGAAGGGAGAACATGATTTGCTACTATAATTGCCTCTTGTGTGATTGTCTCAGATGTCAAAGTAATTTTTCTAACCACTACAGACAATTTTTCTGCCATTGCTTTGTAATGCTCTTTCATCTCCTTCTCATGATCAAATTTCATAAGTAAGGAATTGAGTGTAGATTGGACATCAGCTTTGGCACTTTCATGAGTAATCTTAACAAGCTCAATCCTAGGAATAGAATAGTCACTCATGCTAAAATTTTCCATAGTTACATCTAATGGTGGATGTGCAATTTCCACATATTTATGACCCTTGTCTTCTAGAAGCTGAGAAAGAGTCTTGGGTTTCTTTTGTGTCTTGGATTTTACTAGCATTAGCTTTCCAAAGTCAAAGTCATCTGGGGAGATGGCTTGCTTCTTTCTTTTAGGTGTATATGCTGAAAGCCATGGAGAAAGCAGTGATGTACTAACATTCAGGTTAGACCCCATTGCTGGTGCAGAAGGAAGGGTGCTCACACTCATGGTACTGACAATGGGAGGAGTATTTGTAAACACTACACCTAATACATCCACATGGGCAACTTGCTCAGTACCCAAAACAAACTGTTGAAAAACTATGGAGTCACCTATGTCATAAGAGGGTGAAGACAAGCTAGGAACTGATCCTGAAGAATGAAGAACATAATCAAAAGTCACATTAGGATTATCAAAGATTGTTCTTGAGGATGACGGGGACTCAGATGACTAAATATCAATGGGTGAAGTTGGGGTTGTAGGAGGAACAGGTAAAGAAATTGAAACAGATATATTAGGTTGAGGAGAAAGGACTTTAGTTTCTTGTGACACATTTCTTTACAGAGACATAGATGTGTCATGTAGATTCTCCTGACCATCTCCTTCTTCTATTCTCAAGTCATCCCAAATATCCTCTACCATCGGCTCATGAAACTGAGACTTTCTCCTGATCTTATCCTTCACTCCCCAATAATCAAAATTGGGTCTCCTTTTGAATTGTTTCATAGTAACCATCTGCATTTCAGTTTCCATTGCCTTGGCTTTAGCAGTAATTGCAACAGAGTACCTACCAATCTCAATAGGAAACCTAAATCTGGGCTTCTTTACCTCCATTTGTTTGTTATGAATGACAATCATTTGCCCACACAACTCCATCAGAACAATTCTGTCAGAAGGGAACTTAGGCAACATGTAGGGATAACCCTGAAAATAGCCAACTCTTAGATATATGAAAGTTGGGAACTGAAGAAACAAGCAACCAAAACCATTTACCACTGCCTGGGCTTCATCTGAAATTCTCTTTTGGTCCAACTGGGGGTCAAAGAGGTACAAGAAAACAACAAAGAAGGCATCATTCACCCTTCTGAAATGATGAATTGAGCCTTTCAAAGTGAGTTGAGAATAATACTGATAAACCAGTATAACCCTCCTATCTCCATCAGATATTTAACCTGGGAAGTTCCTCATTGAAGCTGCTATATACACAAGGTATGAAGTCATGTAGAACTTGAAAGTAGTTGATACCTTAATTAGCTTCTCATGAAGAGTATTACTAACCTATTCTCCCCAGAATATATATTTCTTACCTTGAAGTATGATCTTGATGTATGGGTACATCCATTCATGGAAAGTTGAAGATGAAGATAGACCTCTAACTCTACTAAGAAGAGTTATTAGATCACTTACTTCCTCCACAAAGTCACTCCTAGGAAAACTCCTGGGCCATCTAGACAAATTTGGTCTAGCGGTCTTGATCCATTTAGTATTGATAACTCTTTTTGCCTTTTCAACATCTTTATCATATTCACACTGAGCAATACCAAAATCCAGTTCCGCAACATTTTCAGCTCCCAGACACATGAACACCTTATCTATAAATTCTGCATCAAGCTTCATGATTATATTGCCATGGGCATCTACCATTGTCCTGTTGTCGTTATTTTAGAAATGAGCAACTTGGAGAACAAACTCTGTATTGTGTACAGCAACAGGGAATGAAGCCACTAGATGAATATTGCTTTTGACAATCTTTTGCATATAAGGACTAGGTTTATCTGACTTTGTTCTCTCCACAAATTCGGCCATATCCACATGACCAATTTCAATATCCCTTATCTCATCCACATTGGAAATGACTGATGTGACAAGAAAAACACCCTTATACTTGTACTTCATCGCTTTGGCTTTCTTTGGAGATGGGTCAGCCATTTGAAAAGAAGGCTCATTTGAATGGATTGAGGACCTTGGCAGCTTGCAGGAGAAATTGTAACAAAATGTCATGATCTTGCAGTTAGGGGAAAAATATGCAATTTTGGGAAATTGAATGTTGATGATCACGATCACAGGAGTGAGCTTGAAAGGGCTAAAGAGCAAGCAAGTCAGAAAAATGGATGAAAGCGGGCTCAAGATAGCGATTTGGAAAATTCCCCAGAGTTAGAAAAATTATGAAGAGTGTATGCACAGGCGACAATTATTACCACCGTTGCATGCTCGGGCAAATACTAGTGTCAGCACGGCAAAAATTCCCACCCCTGCATGTAGGAGATAAAACTTTGGCAGATGTGTAAGCGGTGAATTTTATCACCTTTGCACTTAGGGGATAAAACTTGGTCGTATGTTAGAGCAGTAAATTCCACCACTTTTGCATTTTGAAGGTTTAAACAAAGGTTGATGTTTGAGTGGTGATTTATACCACCTTTGCATAAAACCTCAAAATGTTACAAACTTGTGTAGGGGCGGCAATTTTTGCAACCCTTACACTTAGGGTAGATCACACAAAAGAAATCTATAGACGACAATTTCTACCACCAATGCACGATGAAAACATAGACATGTATGGGCGGAAAAAATTGCTGCCGTTACACGTCAAGGGAAAGAATTCAGAAGTCATAATCATTGCCTAAACCAGTCTTCAAGGGTTTATATGTAAACAGTCAAAATTGCCATTGACGTCTAAACACATACACAATAAAACAAACGAACAAAGACTGAATAAAAGACTAACATGAAACCCCAAACAAAACATCATTCAAAAATAAAAGAAAATATAGAAATGACACAATACATCTAACAAGGTAAAAAATGATTTTGGAAAAAGAAGATTAAAACAAAAACACAGAGAAAAACATACCTGAAAAAAATGACCATGCGTTGACCCTCACAACAAGCCTTAGATCTGAAAACCATGCACCCAAAAATGATAAAGATGATTGCCAGGGTTTCAGATGAGCCGACGCAAGTAGGAGAGATAGGTAAGAGTTAAAATGATAACTAAAAGCAAATTAAACATATATAAATGTCAAATTAAAACTCACATGAAGTGCATTAATTGCACTCGATATGAACTTAAGTTGCATGGGTGGTGATTTTCACCACCCCTACACTTAAGACTAAACATGTCATAGCGGTGATTTTTACCACTCCAACACAAAAGGCAACAATGAAATGCATGGGTGGTGAAAATTGCCACCCTTGCATCTAAGACAAAAACATGCACTAGCAGCGAAATCTCCCGCCCTTGCATGTAAACAAAAATTTCTCTAACTCCCTTAAAATTGTGAAAACTAGTTTTATAACTTGCACGAATTTTGAGAAATCAAAACGAGAAGATACTCGAATAGATCCTCAAGAGCGAGAGGACTACGCATGAGGATGAGATGACTTGCGTCGATTTGTGAACTTAGAGTGTAGGCTATGAAACGGACAAGTTTCGTAGGGGTCATCTTACAAAATGTGCACATCTAATTTTGAGGACAACAATACTCACATGGAGACAACAAGATTTATGTGGTTCATCATTAATGGCTACGTCCATTAGAAAAGTAGGGGAAACTCTATTTTATTAATGTTCATAGTAGCATGTACAATACACTTCATCAGTCACTTCACTTGTGAAATGAAGTCTCCAATTACAAACATAATGAACAATGAAAAGGTACAAACAAAGGAATGTGAAGAGACATAGGTCAATGCAACCATTGGACTTCACATACTCAACAGTAGATTCTTATCAGGCTGTTTGGAGTGAATCTCTTTTGTACGCCAATTTTTTTGGGTTAGTGAGGAGCACTTCATAAAATATATAGATCAATAGTCTAGATTAAAAGGACTACCATGAAATAGATCTTCACCATTAATTTTTTTCCTTCAGCTTGGGTTTTTGGTTATTAGGGGATGGGGCCCCCCATTTGTGGTCTTACTGGCTGAGCCTAGTGAATGCCCAAGATTGGGACCAAGGGTCCACTAAAACCATCAACTTACAAATAAAATGAGGCAACTTCTAAGTGTCCTCGCTCCTCATTGTCTTTGTTTCTCTATCTAATCAATCCAAACACATTTGATCAATTGGTGATATCGAAGAAGCATGATTTAGAAGGCCTTATGTGTGATTTGATTGTTTAGAGCCCATGAACCCTTATTTTAAATGTCCTATGTTATGGAATAAGTTAGCAATGGAAAAGGTTTGGGGAGAATTGTTGGGAATTGAGATGTCTCAACCTTTGCAAGTTCCTAATGTTGTATTTATTTATTTTTACTTACTATTGTAATTTTCTATGTAAATCTTATTTTGTCACTTTGTGGGAGTTGGCACGGTGATGTGTCATCATACATGGAAGGTGATTAGAGGTTTTTTTGTCCTCATATGAGGAGGTAGGCACCGCATTTTGTGGTACAGAGGTATTTTTCCATGTGTTGGCATCTTTTGGGTGTTGTAAGAGGTTTATGACATGTAAGAACTATAACAGATTATATGACATTGTAAGAGCCAAAAATAAAAGGGATGAAACAACTGTCATTTGCATGTGTGACACTGTAAGAGGCATCTTTGACTTAGCTCATTTTGGGGGGGCCCAAGTTTGGGATATGACAAGTTGTAAGAGAATCATTTATTAATAGTCAGTTATGACACATTCTCTTACATCTATAAGTGTTGTCATATATGACAGATTTTATGATGATGTAAAAGCATCTTCCATACATATTTTGGGAAAATTTTGGGTGTCCAAGTATGGAGGGATATAAGAGGTGTAAGTGAATATTGTACAAGTGTCACAGGAGTCAAACATGTGTTTGAAAAGTGTGCCACATGGATTTGGATGCCTGTCTCTTCTTGCTTACTCTAGAAGCTTCTTTCATGCTTGTATCTCGTTATAAATAAGGTGCTTGTGGGAGTAGTTTATGTGGCACATTAACAGGTACCGTTATACTATAGAAATTACTCTAGTATTCACCATTTGTGAACTCCTAGAAGAACTTGCATGGTAAGTGTGTTGTAATCATCCTTTGATTTGATAATACCTTGTGCAAGTTTTGGAGTGGGCTTTTTCACCTGAAAGGATTTTCCCCACGTATATCTTGTCTTGTGAGCATTATACTTGTTTTTGATGTATTGTTACCTTTTTGTTAATACAAGTTAGTCCATGTTTACCATGTAATCAAATAGAACCAATTCAACACATTTTCTTTAATTGCCCTTTTTCAATTATAGTGTGGAAGAACATGACTATGGGATGTTGTTTCCCTTTTAAAGCCCCATTTTCCATCTAGCATTAAATTGTATAATATTTTTTGTCAATTATTGTTTTCAACTTAAGTTCCATGGGTTTTCTAAAAAATGAACAATGACCGGATATTAAATGGGATTCAAAGGATCCTACACATGACATCATAGTGTGTTATGTCATCTTGCAGGTTCTAAAGTCTAATTTGAGAAGAATTTTTTGGTCTGATTTTAGAGACATTGAGGGAGAGTGGTTTTCTATTTATCAAGAAGTATTTAATACAAACGTTTTTGAGGTTATCCCCTAAACCTATATCTTTCTCCTCCTCTCTATCTTTATTTAGGTAAAAAATTGAGTCAAATGAGACATAACTCTCTCTCTCTCTCTAGAGAACATGGCTACATGCATAACCTTCCTATGAATATTTATTTCCAAATTTTACATTTACCACCCATGATGATTGAAGAGACATTTCCTAAAACACAAAATCATTAGCCATAATGGGATTACAAAACTAAAATTAATTGCATAAACATAGTGGCAAAAAATGTTCTATTGTGTGATAGACTTGGAGCTACAGTCAAGCATTATAATGGAAAACCCTACATTAAAGATCAGGGTATGGGACTTTTACAATATAAAAAATGGAGCTTCGTATGGGTTGGTTTAGATCATCTAGCTCTACTAGAGCCTCATGAAAAGTTACTTTTCATGCCAATAGTCCAACAAGAAAGTATATTCAAGTGGTGACTATGGATGATGATGAGTTCTCGTTCATGGGATTTATTAAATCCCATAAAGCTCTCAACAACTTGAGATACTCTCTTCCAATGCTAGATAATGACATGGGCTATAAGGATTAATATATAAAAAGTAATAACTATATATAATAATTAAATAAAGTAGTATATAATACTATATAATTCATTTAATTATAGAGCGATACCATGTGCTTCTACAACCTTAGAAGCTCCTGTGGCTCCTGCACCAGCCTTCCATGCTATGCCACTGTCACGAGTGTGCTCTTCATTAGTGGGCGATGTTAATCCTACCATGCCCTATCTTCCTATTAGGGATGAGGTCCTATTGCTAGGGAAGGATTTTGAGACCTCATTTCTACCAAAGGTTTGCCCTAGATTGACTAGGGTTTTGGAATATCAAAGCATTGAAAACCTCTGCTTGGGCAATTCAATACCTCTCCACCTTGCAGCTAGCTATCAGGGTTCAACAGACTCAAACATTGGGCATAGTTTGTCCTTCTGTGATATGCTTGTTGGTTTGAATCAAGGGAAAAAGTTTAAGTCTGTAGCCTAGGATGCTCATCCTCTGAAGGACAACTCAACTTCTATTGAGCATGGAACCCCCAAGAACTACCCAAAAAAGTGCATCAAGAAGGCATCCTCCTCACCTATTCTAGTTTTTTCAAAAAAGCTTAAAAAGGAGGTTGACGCTGGTGAACAGTATTTTGCTTCCAACTGATTGATTGGCCAATTCAACCATCTATGGCTAAAATTATCAGATCTACATGAATGGATCTCATTGGCATGGCTGCCCATGCTCAAAGGTAATGTAGAGGTTTACTCATGCGCTCAAGGGTTTTTTATTGTGGTGTTTGATTGCATTCAAGATAGGGATGCCATTCTACAAGAGAAATGGTGTTGGGGGCAAAGCATTCTCCTTCTTAAACTATGGTTTCCAAATTTTAACCCTACTACTGCATCTTTCTCCATAAAACTTGTTTGGGTCCATCTTCCGAATCTTCCATTGCAATTCTAGTTTGGGGATTGTTTTCAAGCAGTTGGCGATTCTTTGGGAAGCCTCCTTGCAGTGGATTCAAACACAACCAACTTCACCCACACAACTTTTGCTCACATCCTTGTAGACATTGATGTCACAAGTGATCTCCCCCCAGATATCACATTCAAGTTTTCTAATCGCAATTGGAGCAACTTCTAGATTACAAAGGTTTACCCTTCCGATGTAGGAAGTGTTTTGATATAGGTCGTATGGCCAACTCCTCCTCCACAATCATTAAAAAATCTTATCAATATTCCTGGTGGAAGGATGCTCTACCTCATCTTTACTCAATCATAGCATCCTCAAAGGTGAGGGAGGAAAAGGTTGTACCTTCTCAAAATCCCACTATCTCCCCAATTTCCGAGAATGGGCAAGGCAAAACACACTCAACCAAGGAACCTTGTCCAAAAACATGCCTGGTTCAAAGGCAGCTGTACCAACCAAGCAGTCCTTCAAAAGTCAAGCCTCGGACTTCAGCCTTAAACCCAATTGATGTTTCTTCTTCAACAGATGCTTGGAATCATTTGCAATGGGTGGTGGAAGCAATCCATAGGTTTCATCTCAAATCATGGTTCCCATAGAAATTCAAAAGCAGGGAGATGAGGAAGATTGGCAAGAAGTACAAAACAAGAAAAAGAATTTTAATCCTCATGACAAAACTGAATAAGATTAAAATGGATTTGCTATCTCATAGCAAATCTAGTGGATAGATGTAACTCAAAATGAGTTGGGATATACTGTTGTACCCCTTTGTTGCATCACTACATGCTGGTAATTTTTTTATTTTAATTTTAATCAATAAACTCACTCTTATATATAAGGGTGTAAATATATATAGATTAATAAAAACTAATAAATATATATAATAATTAATATATATCTATTTTATATATAAAATTTATATTCTTTTTATATGTATATTTGATGCAGAGCACACACAGTGATAGCACTTAAAAATAGTATAAACACCCATTAAACCCACAAAACCAACAGTACAAATAGAAATAATATTCAAAATGCTTTTAAAACCCCTTTGCAAAGTCCACATGATGCCAAAATACATTCTTTTCTATTATCAGCATGATAATATACCATCAGCCACTTTAAAAATCTTTCCCCGACAGGCTCTCGTTACTCCGATGCATTCATCCTTGCATAACTTCCTATTGCCAGTTCCCCTTTATATCTTCTCCCAGTTTGACCTGATACTGCCGGTCATCATTTGTATCAAATCCAATGTATGTTCTCATTGCATATTCATAACATACAATCAAAATATACATCCTTCAGCATACATACAAAGCCAACCTTTGACCGACGGTTGACTTCCTTTGCATCTTACACAATGTACCTCCACAATGTACATTCGTTGCATACATACAACTCCCGATATGCAAAAGCGAGATATACACAGAATGCTACTTGCATACAAATGTGATATACACACATATAGTCTACAACATACAATTGACGTATACACACAAATTGTATACTTGATATACTTTGGCAATATACACAGAAAATTGTCGCTTCACATATAGCTGTGGGATACTCACAAAATGATTCTCACATACAAATGATATATATATACACAAATTGTATCTTTCAACATATAACTGCAGGATACTCATTTACATCCGCAATACACACAAGAACTGTTATTCAACCTACCTTAACAATATACACACAAGATATGCCCCTCATACACTTGCAATATACTCATAAATTGTATATTTGGTGATTTACCACCACATTCACACCACAACTTTCTCTGTCAATTGCGACCGAATGAACAACACACAAAAATAACTAAACTTTAACAGAAAACAAACTAAATAACACGGAGGTCGTTCCACTGATTTCATAGAAAATCCACCAGTGGAATGACCCCAAACTTTATTGTTTCAATTAAACCAGGACACAAATGTTTTTTTTTTCTTCAAAAAATATACATCACTCTCTCTACGCTCTGTCTGTCTTTTTATATTCCACTCCTCTTCTAATTTTGCTTAACCAAGAAAAAAAGCCTAACTAGTCTCACGACACCTGTTTGGCTTTAGACAACAAAAATCCAAATAGTTCGACACATTGATTTAATCATCCACATACCCCAATGTCTAATGCTGTCCAAATTGGCTTATTGGAATGCCCAATTTGTGACCTCGATTCATATGGTGGATGGTGGGGTCGGTTCTTACAAAGATGAAATGTTAACACAAATACTACATGACACATAAAATGCGTAAAACATATTACACCTTAATCTTCTCCCTCAGATGTATATTTAGCTTGTTGAAGGGGTGCTCCTGCACTATAATCTTTCAGATTCGTTATGTTTTGAGGTGCTCCTGCACCATACAACCAACCAAAAAAAATTTCAAGTCCCTTGGAAATGTACCTGCAACAAAAAAAACCTTTTTCTGCATCTCTTCTGGCTTTATCTTCAGTCTCCTCAGCCTCAGGGTCCCAATCTGCACATTAGTGACCAACCAACCAACAAAATCAAACTATCATCTTCAGCTCCTTCTACTCCCATCAGTGGAGTACTCTTCAGGCTGCAACTTCAAGTCTTCTTCAGTCAGGTATGCATCTTTCTATTGCTTCACAACACCAACTCACCAAACCATTCATCTTACCCAACAACAGATTCTGGTGATGCACCTACCACTCTTTCCTTAGTGGTTTCTCTCTGCACCCTTGTCCAACCTAATCTCCATTGGAGAATGGTCACGACAGACCTCATCTTGTCTGCCCACACACAAAACCTCAGAAACCTCCTTCTACAGCTAGATGGAACAAGCACCTGCAACAGTCTAACAACTTTGTCAGCCTTTAAAATACCTTCTGCAATCTCTGACTTTCAAAATGGTCACCAACAAAACTTTAACTCTTCATCTACCTTCAGAAATCAAAATACAGAACACCTCCTCCTAGAGCTTTCACTAGCTCTGATACTAATTTGATGCAGAGCACACATAGTGATAGCACTTAAAACAGGTATAAACACCCATTAAACCTACAAAACCAACAGTACAAATAGAAATAATATTCAAAATTCTTTTAAAACCCCTTCGCAAAGTCCACATGATGCCAAAATACATTCTTTTCTACTATCAGCATGATAATATACCATCGGCCACTTTAAAAATCTTTCCCCGATGGGCTCTCATTACTCCGATGTATTCATCCTTGCATAACCTCCTATTGCCGGTTCCCCTTTGTATCTTCTCCCGGTTTGACCTGATACTGTCGGTCATCATTTGTAGCAAATCCAATGTATCTTCTCATTGCATATTTGTAACATACAATCAAAATATACATCCTTCAGCATACATACAAAGCTGACCTTTGACCGACGGTTGACTTCCTTTGCATCTTACACAATGTACCTACACAATGTACATTCGCTGCATACATACAACTCCCGATATGCAAAAGTGAGATATACACAGAATGCTACTCACATACAAATGCGATATACACACATACAGTCTACGACATACAACTAACGTATACGCACAAATTGTATACTCGATATACTTTGGCAGTATACATAGAAAATTGTCTCTTCACATACAGCTACGGGATACTTACAAAATGATTCTCACATACAAATGATATATATATATATATACACGAATTGTATCTTTCAACATATAATTGTAGGATACTCATTTACATCCCCGATACACCTAAGGACTGTTATTCAACCTGCCTTAACAATATACACACAAGATATGCCCCTCATACACTTGCAATATACTCATAAATTGTATATTTGGTGATTTACCACCGCATTCCCACCACAACTTTCTCTGTCAATTGCGACCGAATGAACAACACACAAAAATAACTAAACTTTAACAAAAAACAAACTAAATAACACGGAAGTCATTCCACTGATTTCACAGAAAATCCACCAGTGGAATGACCCCAAACTTCATTCTTTCGATTAAACTAGGACACAAACCTTTTTTTTTTATTTCTTCAAAAAATATACATTGCTCTCTCTTCGCTCTATCTGTCTTTTTCCATTCCACTCCTCTTCTGATTTTGCTTAACCAAGAAAAAAAAAACCTAACTAGTCTCACGACACCTGTTTGGCTTTAGACAACAAAACTCCAAACAGTTCGACACATTGATTTAATCATCCACATACCCCAATGTCTAATGTTGTCCAAATTGGCTTATTGGAATGCCCAATTTGTGACCTCGATTCATATGGTGGATGGTGGGGTCGGTTCTTACAAAGATGAAATGTTAACATTACAAACATGAAATGTTAACACAAATACTACATGACACATAAAATGCATAAAACATATTAGACCTTAATCTTCTCCCTCAGATGTATATTTAACTTGTTGAAGGGGTGCTCCTGCACCATAATCTTTCAGATTCGTTATATTTTGAGGTGCCCCTACACCAATATTCTTACTAAAATATTATAAACTTGTTTATTTATACAAAACGATCCTTTCCACATTTAAAATTTAAGAAAGTAGTGGAAATGAGGGGCACATGCCACAGGTTGCAAGTCTCACGCGCTGGGGTCATAAATCATGAGGAACAATGCTTTTCCATTATAGGCTCATAACATGATTTTTCGATGAACAATGCTTTTGCGTTTAGGTCTTAATGCGATTTAACATGAAGTGACGGCCTCTGGTCGTGGCAATCGTGGGTCTACTTAGTTTTTTAAATCTCCATCAAAATGATTCTCTACATTTGTAATCGTGGTGAAATATCATAAGAGAATAGCAAAAGTTCAAACAAACAATTGTTGGAAGAGTTCCCGAGAAAATCCTACACACAAGACGACTACGAGTTATCTTAGAAGTTGTCACGTAGGTAGGCAATTTTGTTTTCTTAAGAAAATTTGCAATGATGAATCTACGAAATGAACAAGACGTTACAGTCGTAGATGTTAATTTTAGTAGCTTGGACAGCTGTTTGTCCTCACCCGAATATAGCAGCATTAGTTATGGATAGTTTGGACCGCTGCTCGTCCTGGCCTAGAATTTAGAAAAATAGTTGTTTTTGTCAAACAAATATTGTTAGGATAAAAACAATTGTTATTTAATATTGACTCCTTTTAGGTGACACCTCATAACCAAGGTTGTTAATGGTTATTGAGTTGTCTTAATCTCAGCCGTGCATTTGTATTAATCTCGGCCGTTGATTTTCAACGAGAGTAGTATATAAGGGGGTCATTGGGTCATTTGTAACAAGGAAGTTTTTAGAGAAACTTGCAGTGTTAGCAAGTAGTCTTGCAGTGTTAGCAAGGGCGCAATGATAGCGTTGGAGATAGCAGTGGAGGAATATCAGCAGGAGGATTAGGAGATTGTCAGAGCTCTGCCAGTAAGAGGCAAGCAGTATTTGTATCTCTTGATTTGCTGAAGTTTAATATATTTCTCATCTATAGTATTGGTTTTCCCTACGGGGTTTTTCCAGGGACAATTGTCCGAAAATATTGTGTTCACCTTGTTGGGTATTTTTATGTGTTTGTATTTGTGAAGTGACAGTTGTGTTATTTTCCAATATTTGTTGATCAAATAATCTTACAAGATAGGAGGTTAATAATCAGTAACTATAATAGATTTTTCACATGGTATCAGAGCTAAGTTCGGGTAGAAGAGATTTACCCTAGGTGAAAGAAAGTGAGGGTTTATAAAACCCAGTTTGACCTCTTTAAAGTTATTATTATTATTTTCTTTTGAGATGGCCTCAGCAGGTTTAAGAGATCAGGACAGATTGGATGGAGCCTCAAATTTTGGTGTCTAGAAAGCCAGAATTTCTCTATTGCTGGAAGAGAATGGTATCAAGGAATATGTGACCACTGTTGTACCTGTACCTACAGATGCAACACAACTCTTAGCATATAGGAAGGAAGATGCCAAGGCGACGAGGCTGATTCTTGACAGTGTCAAGGATCATATTGTTCAGCATATTACAGAGTTAGATACAGCGAAGACAATGTGGGATGCCATTATGAATCTATACCAGAATGCTACCACTAATCGAAAGCTGATTCTCAGAGAAAAGCTGAGGAATACCTGGATGAATAAGGGAGAAGATGTTACAAGTTACCTCACCAAACTTAGACTTGTCAAGGATGAGTTAGCAGCTGTTGGAGACAAACCAAATGATGATGAGCTAGTACAAATAGCCCTAAATGGGTTTACTAAGCAGTGGGATGTCTTTGTTCAAATTATTAATGGACGAGACACCTTACCGAGTTGGGATCGACTTTGGAGTGACTTCACTCAGGAGGAGCTTAGACTAAGTCTTGTCAATGGAGCCAACAATAAGAGTCAGAAAAGTGAGGGGGAACAGGAAAATGTTGCCCTAGCGGGTAAAGGGAAAGCAAAGAAGGGGTCTAGTAAAGGATCAAATTCACAAGGTGAAAAGAAGAAGAAAGATTCTTCGAAGATCAAGTGCTATGGCTATCACGAGTTTGGCCACTACGTCAGCGATTGCCCAGAAAGGAAGAAGAATGAAAAGAAAGGCAAGAAGCAAGTTGCGGCTTCAGCAAGTGCAGATGAGCTCTCTAGTAGAATGGAAGATGAGTTTGCACTCATAGCATGTATGGTTAGCTCAGCCTCACAGAGTGTTTGGTACATAGATAGTGGGGCGTCATATCATATGACAGGAGTTAGAGAATACTTCTCCAGTTATAAGGAGGAGAGCACTAGAATCCAGATCTCTATGGGGAACATGTCCAAACTCAACTCAGTTGGGAAAGGGACTGTTCAGTTTCAGAGGGAGAGTGGTAAGATGATTCCCCTTCATGATGTGTTGCATGTTCCAGGCTTAGGAATGAATTTGATTTCTGTATCTATCCTTCAGGACAAAGGGTACAATGTACTCTTTAGAGGGGCACATGTGTTGATCAAGCACAAGGATTGGAAATCACCCATAGCTATTGGAGTTAGGAGCGGTCGGCTTTATAGGCTGCAGTTTGATATTCCTAAGGCACTCATGAGCAACAGTAATCTTAGAGATCAGGGAGAGCTATGGCATAGAAGGATGGGCCATATCCATCATGGAGCCCTTAAATTGCTTCATGAGACATGACAGGTGTTCCTGAGGTGAGCACAGAGCACGATGATGTATGTAAGGGATGTGTGTTGGGAAAGTTTGCTAAAGCATCTTTTCCAAGGAGTGACACCAGATCCAAGAGCATTCTTGATCTAGTACATTCAGATGTATGTGGACCAATGTCGACGAAGTCTCTCAGAGGGTATGAGTACTTTGTTACTTTTATTGATGATTTCTCCAGGAAGACATGGATATACTTCTTGAAGACCAAGGATGAGGTTTTCAGTCGCTTCCAAGAGTTCAAAGCTCTTGTGGAGAATTCGACAGGAAGGAAGATAAAGGTTCTTCGGTCAGACAATGGAGGCGAGTACAAAAGCAATGAGTTCCAGGAGTTCTGTACCAGAGAAGGAATCAAGAGAGAGTGGACTGTTCCTTACAATCCGCAACAGAATGGAGTTGCTGAGAGGAAGAATTGGTCTATAACGGAGGCATCAAGGGCTATGTTGCATGACCAGGATATACCCCGTTATTTGTGGGCAGAGGCATGCAGTACAGCAGTATACATACAGAATAGAGTTCCACATAAGGTACTAGGGAAGATGACACCAGAGGAAGCATTCACTGGGAAGAAGCCAGATGTCAGTCACTTCAGGATCTTTGGGAGTTTGGCATATTGTCACATTCCTAAGGATACACGTACCAAGTTAGATCAGACTGCGGAGAGAGGGTACTTTGTGGGGTACAGTGAAACCTCAAAGGCATATCGGATATTCATTCCGAGGACCAGGAGGATTATTGTTCGACGTGATGTCAAGTTCATGGAGGACAAGGCATTCAGAAGGTCTAGAGATTTGCCAGTAGATGATCAGAGTGAGCAGCCAACAGAAGCTCCAAGGATCACTCAATTGAGTCAAGGGTAGCAAAGCTCGAGTATAGTTACTTGTACAAGCATAGACTCAGGAGGAGAGAGTTTTCAAAGTATGGAGCAACAGGTGCAAGAAGAGATGCATCAAGAAGATATGGAGGTTGATATTTCATCCTCTACAGTTGGCAACAGGAACCGTGATGTTCAACAGACACAGAAGAATACTCAGAGTTAGTGGGTACTCTTAGGAAGAGTTGTAGACAACGGAAACCACCAGCCAGGTATGATGACTATGTTGCATTAGTTAGTAAGTTGGTAGATAGTGAACCTTCTAGCTATCAGGAGGCTGCACAACATCAAGTGTGGCAAGAAGCAATGGTTGAGGAGTATACTTCAATTATGCAAAATGATGTGTGGGAGGTAGTGCCTAGACCAATAGATAGGGTAGTGGTTGGATCACGCTGGATCTATAAGATCAAGCATGGTGTAGATGGTAGCATCGAGAAATATAAGGCAAGGTTCGTAGCAAAGGGGTTCTCTCAGAAAGAGGGAATAGACTATGAGGAGACATTTGCTCCAGTTGCCAGGTATACTTCTATACGAGCTGTAATCTCAATTTCCGCATAGATGGGATGGCAGATCCATCAAATGGATGTCAAGACAGCGTTTCTTAATGGTGAGTTGAAAGAGGAGGTATACATAGAACAACCAGAAGGCTTTGTAGCACACAGCAAAGAGACCCACGTGTGTAGATTGAAGAGAGCATTGTATGGACTCAAGCAGGCTCCCAGAGCGTGGTATGAGCGCATTGATAGTTACTTGCAGGAAATGGGCTTTGTGAAAAGTGAGGCAGATGCTAATCTCTACTACTTGGTAGTTGGAGGTGAGATTCTCATTCTTGTCCTATATGTGGATGACTTGTTTCTTACAGGTTCACTGGGGCTCATAGAAGAATGCAAGAGGGACCTTGCAGCGAAGTTTGAGATGAAGGATTTGGGACTTATGCACTACTTTCTAGGCATGGAGGTATGGCAAAAAAATGGAGAGATTTTCCTTGGGCAAGGGAAATATTGCATGGAAATCTTGAAAAGGTTCAGGATGGAAGATTGCAAAGCCATGTCTACACCCATGATCACGAATTGGAGGAAGGTAGACACATCCAGGGAGAAGGATGTAGACCCCACCTTATACAAGCAGTTGATTGGTTCTCTCATGTATTTGGTCAATACCAGGCCAGATATAGCTTTTGCAGTTAACTCTCTTAGTCAGTTCATGGTTGAGCCAAAGAGAGTGCATTGGACTGCAGCAAAGCATGTGCTGCGTTATTTGCGAGGTACAATCGAGTATGGAATTAGATATGCTCGAGGTGAAGGAATCAGGTTGATGGGCTATACTGACGCAGATTGGGCAGGTAGTACAACAGACAAGAGGAACACTTCAGGGTGTTGTTTCAGTCTGGGATCAGGAGTTGTATCTTGGTTCAGCAGGAAGCAGAAGTCTATGGCTCTGAGTTCAGCAGAGTCAGAGTACATAGTAGCTAGCATGGCAACATGTGAAGCTATATGGCTTCGGAAGTTGCTAGTAGCTTTGTTTGGTCAGAAGGTTGAGACTACGGTGATACACTGCGACAATCAGAGTTGCATCAAGTTGACTGAGAATCCGGTGTTTCATGATAGGTTGAAACATATAGACATCAGGTAGCACTTCATCAGAGATTGTGTACAGCGCGGGGTTGTTGAGCTACAGTTAGTACCTACAGATCAGCAGGTAGCAGACATTCTGACGAAGGCATTGCGGAAGGCAAAATTCATCTTCTTCAGAGAGATGTTGGGTGTCATGCAGAATAGCTTCCTCACTAAGAGGGAGTGTTAATTTTAGTAGCTTGGACAGCTGTTTGTCCTCACCCGAATATAGTAGCATTAGTTATGGGTAGTTTGGACCGCTACTCATCCTAGCCTAGAATTTAGAAAAATAGTTGTTTTTGTCAAACAAATATTGTTAGGATAAAAACAATTGTTATTTAATATTGACTCCTTTTAGGTGACACCTCATAACCAAGGTTGTTAATGGTTATTGAGTTGTCTTAATCTCAGCCGTTCATTTGTATTAATCTCGGCCGTTGATTTTCAATGAGAGTAGTATATAAGGGGGTCATTGGGTCATTTGTAACAAGGAAGTTTTTAGAGAAACTTACAGTGTTAGCAAGGGCGCAGTGATAGCGTTGGAGATAGCAGTGGAGGAATATCAGCAGGAGGATTAGGAGATTGTCAGAGCTCTGCCAGTAAGAGGCAAGCAGTATTTGTATCTCTTGATTTGCTGAAGTTTAATATATTTCTCATCTGTAGTACTGGTTTTCCCTACGGGGTTTTTCCAAGGACAATTGTCCGAAAATATTGTGTTCACCTTGTTGGGTATTTTTATGTGTTTGTATTTGTGAACTGACAGTTGTGTTATTTTCCAATATTTGTTGATCAAATAATCTTACGAGATAGGAGGTTAATAATCAGTAACTATAATAGATTTTTCACAGTAGATGTGAATCATAAATAATATGCTGCCACTGCTGATTTTAATGAAGTCGTTGTGAAATGATAGGCCACTGTGGATTAAAGAAAGAAATAGAAAAGACTTTTCACAGTATTGTATTAAAGGGTAATCTTCTTCGACCACTTTATTTAAATATCATCCACTTCAATGATCAAACAATCAATAGTAATTTTTCACCTTATTTACAATAAAAAGTGGTAAATATTTGTCTTAATTTGATTGCCCAAAATTAACCTTTGACTATTGAAGTGAATGATATTTAAGAATAGCCTTAGAAGAAAGTTAATATGTTATAAGAGATGTCGTAAGCATTTAAAGAACTGCTGACGAATGGAAAACACATAAAAAACGGGCAACACCGATTGTTGAGCCCAAAAGGAAATTGGCAAACAGGAAAAGACCTGGCACACGAAATTTTGGACAACTAAAAACTTTCAATCGTCTATTTCAAACACAAATCATTAGTTATATCCATCGAACCAACCACTACACATACCAATTTACTACTTAGACGAAATTTATATTACAAATTAACCAAAAAAAATCATATGAAAAAGACACCTATCAAATTCTTTCTAACAAATGTTTAATATCAAATATATGTTTGATACAATTCCATTAACTTGATTTAATTAGTAATGAACTATCCCTTATAAATTTAAAATTAAAATTTACTTACAATGTTTTTTAAATCCTTAGTCTAAGTCTAAAATTCGGATTTGGATGAAGCCCCATTCCATATTCTCGAGGGGTTTTCAAGGTAATTAAAAATACTTTGGCAATGACTCAAAAACACCAATAGTTTCTTTTGCTCATTATTTATAATATGCTGCTAAACACATTTGTCAAATTTTCCTTCAAAATAGCACGCTGTCGGAGGGAATAATACAGCTCCCCCAAGTCCATGGAATGAAATTTAAAAACAAAAGTCAAGATTCCAAGCATAATTGATTAATTAGTTACTTCAGTTTAGAACGAGTTCAGGAGGAATCCTTCCTCTCGCGCAATAACAAAGTATATTGGTAAAAAGTTATCTTCTCACTGTGTTCCTTTTATTTAAATGTTTGCAAGGAAAAAACCTAATTTGATCTGAGCAAAAAACACAGTAGAACTATTTGTTGTATCATGACCATGATCTTAAATCGTCAAAAAACTTGACCAGAACCTGATTTGAACAGATTCCGTGAATGGTCCATCATGAGATTTAGAGATCAAACAATTTAAGTTATCTGTTCTATACTATCCTGGAAAAGAGAGAAATTTTAAGGGATCCAAATGTCAAGTAAAATCAATTGTTGGGCTTCTATAGGGATGCGGAATCAAGCAAAAGCTCTTGGGCTTATTTCTCTGCTCTAACCACACATACTCTTCACTATCTCCGTCCTCATTGCCTGTCGACCGTTAACAACCATCACATCCCCAGAACTATCATAGACACTCTTGCTAACATTTGCTTCAACAGGAAAAGAACGAAGGAAAAAATGGCGTAGGTGTTCTCACCAGGAAGGTCTGGATAAGGATATTGACGATACTAAGAGGGTTCCCCTGAATAAGGTGGAGAAAGAACATCCAGCATAGCACAAGATGTCAGTGCTGTGAATGAATGAATGTTGCCTCCGCTTTTTGGGTATAATACCGATGCCTCACACAGGGCTCTGAAATCACCATCCACCTTTAGAGCTGCTAAGTTCACTGCAACGACAACATCATGAAATTAAAGTTGATCAATTTAAAATAACTGGGTGCTTTTATATTTTCAATATGTTTACACAAGTTTCAACACCCTGGTTAGTTTAGGAGAACACCATTCAGATTATCTTATGATTGGAATGCTTTAGTCAAAATTTATGCAGAAAAACACAATTCACTGATCAACAAGAGCCCTTACAGTCGAGTGGGAAAGGATGTTTGAAGGTAACTGCGGGCTGAGGAGCAAGCCAATCATAAGCCTTGATATACATGGAACATGGAACCGTATAAAATTTTACAAATGTTAAGAAAAGTAAGATTGTCTAGGAAAAAACAAGTGTTTTATAGAGTTTTCCACAATAGAAAGTTAGGTTTTTTCTAGAGTTTTCCATAAAACTAGAAAAATCTATAATGCAATCTAAAAATAGAACATCCTAGCTTTTTAAAATTAAAATATAGAATTATTTAGAAAGATGGAAGCTTCCAGGCTTCAAGTTTTTGTAATTATATATATGATTGTACAAAGCTATTGGACACACATTTTGATGAAATATAATTCAAATTAGATAAATATATATCTTGTTTTTTTATCTCTGTTTTGCTCTATTTTTTCATCTACTTATTATTGCTGTTATGTTTTTATTATTGGGCCTGTTCTCACATGGTATCAGAGCCAAGTTCAGCTAGAATTTTTTTTTCTAGGTTTAGCTAGAGATTCAGCTAGAGGTTGAGGTAGAAATATATTGTTGGAAGTGATTTGTTTGCAGGGCTGATATAATATTTGTTTGAAGGCTGATTTTTTTGGCTAACATGGGCTCTAGAAATGAAGTGTTGCCAATATTTGATGGAAGTGGTTTTACAGATTGGAAGATTGTAGTCAAGAATGCTTTGAGAGAAAAGGCCTCTATGGAGGATAGTGAATATAGAAATTGGAGAACCCCAAAGTGAAAAAGAAAAAGAGCTATGGAAATGCAAGTTGGAACAAGCTAGAGGTATTATTGGTAAAGTTTTAAGCCCCAATCTCAATAGAAGATTTGTTAATATTGATAATCCAATAGAGTTATGGGAGAGTTTGGAAAAAGATTATAAAGATGTAGATATTGCTAATATGTTTAGTATAGAAGAAAAATTGGTGAATTTAGATCCATTTGATTTTGAAAAAATGACTGATTACTTCAATGAAGTTACCCTTTTAAATGCTCAGCTGAAGAAAATAGATGTTGAATATGCAAAAAAAAAAATTTAGTTGATTGCAATGGTTGAAAGTAAGCTTCCCCAGCCATACAAGGTATTTAAGGAATCAAGGAAAAGGGTTCTTCAACTAAATCCCAATACCCCCTAGCAAACTTTTGATCAATTTTGTAAGTTTGTTTTAGATGAAGAGGTTCAGCTTATTAAAGAAGGATATATTAAGAAAAATCATGCATATGCAACTAAGAGTAAATTTTCTAGATATGATGGAAAGAAGAATTGGAAAGGAAATTATAAATTTTAAAATAATGATGGTTCTAACCATTTTTCTAGAAATGATGGTGCAGAAAAGCAAGTTGGAAAAAAATCCATTATTTACAGGTATTGTGGAGGTGAGAATCAAATGGATAAATTTTGTTTGAAGAAGAGGGACAATGAAAGGTAGCAATACAAGCCCAAACAAAAAAGGATCAAGGATGGCAAGAAAGACAGGCATAGCTTCGTAGCCATCTCTCTAAAATGGCAAAAGAAATCAAATAAGGAGGTAATTGTTAGACTTGAAAGTAGTGTTAGGGGGGATACTTTGCTTCAGATTCTAATAAAAAATATATTTTAGATTCAAGGGCATCATATCACATGACTGGGGATAGATCTTTGTTTATTGATTTTTATGAAGGGAAGAATTCAGATCAAGAAATTACTATTGGCAATAAAATGAGACTTCCAGTTTTAAGAACAAGGACTATTAATGTAACAAATAGGTCTTTGAAAAATATTTTGCTAGTTGAAGGATTAGGGGTGAATCTTATTTCAGTATATAAAATTACCCAAGTTGGATATAAGTTTGTTGTCACTGTTGATCAAGTTATTGTTAGAGATAGAAAAGACCTAAGCAATATAATTTCTATTGGTAGAGTTGATCATAAAGAGAGTCTATTTAAATTTGTGGGTTTTGTTGATAATAAATACACACTCTCTCATGCTTTTATTGCTCAGACTGATGATATGTCAAAAATTTGGCATGCTAGACTTGGACATATAAATTATAGAAAATTACAAGACATGGTTAGAATGGATATGGTTAGAGGATTAAAAAAAATTTAGCTTCTGAAGGCGTGTGTGAAGGATGTGTGTTAGGAAAACATCATCCAGATCCTTTTGATTCAGGCAAAGCATGGAGAGCTAATTATCTATTGCAGCTCATTCATAGTGATCTATGTGAACAAGGGTATCCCTCACTTTTAGATGTCAGGTACCTTCTCACTTTTATTCATGATTATAGTAAGAGAGTATGGGTTTATTTTTTGAAAAGAAAAAATGAAGTATTTGAAGTTTTTCAAAAGTTTAAGGCATTAGTTGAAAATCAAAGTGGAAAAAGAATTAAGTGTTTAAGGACGAATAATAGGGGTGAATATTGCAATTATACATTTGAATCATTTTGTAAAAATTGTGGTATTAAGGTGCAAAGAACAATTCCTTATACTCCTCAACAAAATGGGGTGGATCAATGAATCAATATAATTCTTTTAGAAATGGCTCGTTATATGTTGCATTTTAAAAGTTTGCATAACAAATTTTGGGGTTTGGTTGTTTCTTGTGCTGCATATATTGTGAATAGAACCCCCACTAAAGCCCTTACAAATATAACCCCTGGAAAAACATGGAGTGGTAGAAAGCCTCACATTGGGTATTTTAAAATATTTGGGTGTACTTTTTGGGCACACATTCCTGATGAAAAGAGGGAAAAGTTAGAACCAAAGAGTCATATGTGTTTGTTTGTGGGTTATAGTGGAGAATCAAGAGCTTACAGGTTATATGATTTGACAACAAAAAAGGTTTTTGTTAGAAGAGATGTAAAGTTTGATGAGTATTCACAACTTACATCCACTTCCTCTCAATCTACAACAACAAATGCTTATCATTTTTTTGATATTTTAGAAATAAATGGAGCCAATATTGATTAAGGATTAGGTGCTATAAATGATGATAATACTATTGAAAATGAAACTACTAATGCTTGTAATCAGCCATTTTCTACAGGTAGTGATGATGAAGAAGATAGCATTTCAGCTAGATAAAAGACAAGGAGTGTTGAAAAAATATATAGACAAGGATCAAAGATCCAAGGAAGGAATGGTAGTGCTCTCATAGCCAAAATATTACAAGTAAATGACCCAATCTCATATGAGCAAGCTAGAGGAAAGAAAGAATGGGAGCAAGCCATGAAAGAGGAATATGATACATTGTTAGAGAATGAAACTTGGGAACTTGTGCCCCAGCCCAAAGGTAAGAATGTTATTGGTTGCAAATGGGTTTATAAAACAAAATTTAAATAAGGTGGTGCTATAGAAAAATTCAAAGTTAAGATTGGTTGCTAAGGGATTCAATCAAAAAGAGGGTGTTGATTATGAAGAAACATTTGCTTCTGTCATTAAAATGAACACAGTTAGAATTATTCTTTCTTTGACTGCAAGTCTTGGATGGCATATCCATCAAATGGATGTTAAAAATGCTTTCTTAAATGAAGATTTATATGAAGAAATATATATGGATCAACCACCAGGTTTTGTAGATCAGCAACATCTTAATCTTGTTTGCAGATTAGAGAGGTCACTTTATGGTCTTAAACAAGTACCATGAGCACGGAATGAGAAGACTAACAGGTATTTTCAGCTTCATAGATTTTAAAGATGTAAGTCAGATCCAAATCTTTATGTGAAGAAAGTTCAAGATGAGATCATTCTTGTTGCAATTTATGTAGATAATTTACTCATTACTGGACCGAATATTGGGCTAATCAATGATTTAAAATCAGATCTTAAGCGGACATTTCATATGATTGATTTAGGTGAACTAAACTATTTTCTTGGATTACAAGTTTGTAGATTACATGATGGATTGTTCATCTCACAATCAAAATATGCTTTGGATCTTTTAGAAAAGTTTCACATGCTTGAATGCAAGCTAGCATCTACCCCATTTCAATCTGGAGTCAAGCTTACTTAAGAATGTACTTCCAAGAATGTAGATGCCACTTTATATAGACAGCTTGTTGGTAGCTTAGTTTATCTAACTCATACTCGACTAGATATTTGTTTTGCAGTCAATCTTGTATCTAGATTTATGCAGGCACCTAAAGAAAGTCATTGGTTGGCTGCTTAGAGAATTTTACGTTGAACCATACCCTTTGGCATCTTCTATGACTATAAATCTTTAATTTCTTTGGTCAGATTTACTGATTCAGCTTGGGGTGGTAATATAGATTATAGGACATCTACTGGTGGTTATGTTTTCAATCTTGGATCAGGCCCTATTACATGGAGCAGTAAGAAATAAACAACTACATCATTATCTTCATGTGAAGCAGAATATAGAGCAGCAAAAGAAGTAGGCAAGGATGCAGTTTGGATTTAGAATCTTCTATTTGAGCTTGGTTTTCTGCAAAGTTTAGCTAGCACTATGTATTGTGACAATCAAAGTACCATACAGGTTGCCAACAATCTAGTTTTTCATGTTAAAACAAAGCATATTGAGATTGATGTTCACTACATTCATGATCTTGTTCAAACATCTATTGTCAATCTTCAATTTTGTCCAAGTGAAGAACAAGTAGCTAATATATTCACTAACCGTATAACTGAAGCCACATTCTTAAAATTAAGAGGAATGCTTGATATGTTAGAGGTGAACATTAAGGGGGGACGGTAGTATAATGTTCTCCTCTCCTTTGTATTTCCCCTCTCTTTTGTATTTTCTCTGTATTATTCTAGCCAATCTTAAGAAGGGATGTTAAGGAAAGTAAGATTGTCTAAGAAAAAACAAGTGTTTTCTAGAGTTTTCCACAATAGAAAGTTAAACTTTTTCTGGAGTTTTCCATAAAACTAGAAAAATCTATAATGTAATCTAGAAATAGAACATTTCAGCTTTTTAGAATTAAAATATAGAATTATCTAGAAAGATGGAAGCTTCCAGGCTTCAAGTTTTTGTAATTATATATAGGATTGTACAAAGCTATTGGACACGACATTTTGGATGAAATATAATTCAAGTTAGATAAATATATATCTTGTTTTTTATCTCTATTTAACCCTTATTTTTCATCTGCTTATTATTGCTATTATGTTTTTATTATTGGGCATGTTCTCACAACTAAACACAATCATCCGAGCATGATCATGTAGTGGAATAACAGCTGAAGTTGGAAGGCAAAATATCCCTATCTGCACATCCAAAGTTTTTAAGTAGTTTGTTCTGCTCTCACCAATCATACTTGTAATAGGGTGTTATGACATTAATTTTGATTGTTTACTTACTGAGAAAGTGGAACATTCATGTATGAGAATGTATGTGAGAGGAGGTATCTGTCTTGGTCAAACAGAAGCTACAGTTCCAGAATGTCTATGCTATCTTGGTCTTCTGGTGGGTCCCAAAGTAGAGGAGTTGCTAAGCTACCCTATTTCTGTTATTTCATTTTCCTCAAGCCCAAAGTCTGTAGCTCTTATTATGTCTGTATCACTCACAATCATACAACTTTTTCAACCCCTTTTTATTTTGAGTCTTTAACACTAAAACTCTACAAAAATAGGCTTGGAATTTCAAATTAACCTTGCCTGTAAAAACAAATTTAGACAGCGTGAGAAAGCGTCTGGTCCAGATGGATGGACAGGCATTTTTTTCCAAAAATGTTGGGATACGATCAACAGAGACATTTATTTAGCGGTTGAAGAATCCAGGAAGTTCAAAAATGTGCTCAAAGAAATCAAATTTACTAGTCTTATGCTGATCCCTAAAAGAAAAGCCCCACAAAGCTTCAAAGATTTCAGGCCCATTTCCCTCTGTAATTTTGTTTACAAAATTGTTTCCAAAGCTGTGGCATTGAGACTAGCTAAATTATTACCTAGTATAATTTCTGAGGAACAAGGGGGATTCATCCTAGGTAAAGAAACACCTGAGGGTGCAATCCTAGCTCATGAAATCCTTCACTCGGTCAACATAGACAAACAAGAGGCTATGTTGGTTAAATTGGACATGTCAAAGGCATATGACAGGGTGGAGTGGAAGTTCCTATTAGCAATGATGGATAAATTGGGCTTTTCCAAAGACTTTTGCAAATGGATTTCCTCATGCTTCTCTGATTATAAGATGTCAGTTATTGTTAATGGAAGAGATATAGAGACTTTTAATCCCACAAGAGGACTAAGGCAAGGGGATCCAATATCTCCCTACCTCTTCATCATCATGTCAGAAGCCCTTACTTGGGCCATCAAGGAAGCCAAGAATAAATTTCAATGGCAAGGTTTAAGAATTAAAGGTATGCAAGACTCCTTCATGCACGCCCTCTTTGCAGATGACACCCTTTTATTTGGGAAAGCTTCTTTGACTGATGCATTAACTATTAGGAATACAGTGGAGAATTATTGTTTAGTTTCTGGGCAGGTTGTTAATGGATCTAAGTCAGTGGTATATCTCTTCAATGTGTCTCAGGCCATCCAAGAGGATATCAATAAAGTTTTTAATTTCAAACTTGAATCCCTCCCAGGTAGATATCTTGGGCTACCACTATTCATAGGAAGACACAAAAACTCTCTTTGGAATAACATCATAGCTCACATGAATTCAAAAATGTCAGCTTGGAAAGGTCGTCGACTTTCTCTAGTTTGTAGAATTGTTTTGGTTAAAGCAGTGTTGGCAGCAGTGCCTACTTACCTGATGTCCATTTTTCAAATCCCTAAAGGAGTTCTCTCAAAAATTGAGAGGATCTGCAAGCAATTCATGTGGCAAGTTACTTTTTAGGAGAAGAAAGTTCACCTTTTGGCATGGGATAAAATTTGTAAACTGAAGGCTGAAGGAGGTGATGCAGAGGGTAAAGGTAGAGTTGTTGAAGTCCACTCAATGAACTTAGATCACTATACCTCCTCCAAGAGGTATACAAAGGTGTTTATTATCATGAGCCTACTCAAGGCTTCTCAAGAACTGACATAGCCCTGGACCACACACTGGTGTCCACCTTCATAGGCTATTTAACTTCTCACTGGTGAGTCACTGCTCTAACCAGCCCTTATACACAGTCCACCTCCAAGGACAGCAATCTACCTCTAAAAGCTCTCAACAACTACCAATCCATTCTATCTATCAAGGTCTTCACATTACCATCAACATATGCTTGTTTTGGACATACTAACATCAGGTCACTGACCAAAAGACTAACTGTTACACTTGCAAAGACAGAAAATAATGAATTGCAGCTTGACTATCCTATGACAGTGCTAAAAAGATAGCTTATTCCTTACAGCCTTTGTGAACAACAAAACTAGTATTAACTCCTTATCAACAAGGATCTTCACACAAACACAACATATATCTACCAAGGACATGAAATCACTAACTCAGTACCATACTCCTGTACTTACTCTGATAGAAAACCATAACTGTCTTATGACTGTCATAAAAAGACAGTATTTCAAGAAGGTTAAATCTTGTAGCCAAGGGGATGTTTAAGACCACATTAGATGTTCATAATTCCAAATGGCCTTCACCACTAAATCTATATCCAAATACTCATCATGAATATGTACTTCCATCCACACATGCAGAACTGTACCATATTGTAGGTGTTTAGAAACAGTAAACTGTCTTTTCCTTGAAAACAAAGGCCTAAATTGAAAGTAATGGAAAAGAAAATGCATCCAATATGCATGCACAAGGTCCACCAAGTCCTGTCCTAGTCAATCTCCACCAACAAGCACAGACTCCACCTTGCATTTGTCAAAACAAATCAGCTGTCTTCACTGTCATAATACAGTCCACCTCCAATTTCTCAACTAGCCACTAGTGAGACTAGCTAGATATATGCCATACACCTTGTAGAGAAGGAGTTAATCTGTCAACCATAAGAAAACATTAAATCTACTCTACCTTCCTCCATCCCACCAAAAAATGGGTGACCACCTTCAGAGGACAGAGGAAGAATGGAGCATTTTGTCCAAACCCTAGCTATGGAGGGTTAAAAACCCAGTTTGCACACAATGAGATCAAACAAAGCAATAGAAATGTTTCAAAAGCTATAAGTAAATGCAAATGAAAGGTGATTCAACCTACAACCACATTTTCCAGACCATGGACCTCTTACTGTCCATACCAGGTAGTACAAGAAGGCTGTTTTTAACAAAAAGTAGAAAAAACACAATTTTTACCTTAATAAACTCCTCCTCTCCATTCCATTTTGGCATGTTTTTATAAAATGAAGTTTATAGAAATTTTTTGGACCTTTCCACTTCCCATTTTGTCTGTACAACTACCATGAGAGGCAATGAAACAATGGGAAAAGCTTTTTTCTTTAAAAAAATGAAGTTTCTAAAAAGGAGAAACCTATAGAATAGGCCTAAGCCAACTCCATATTGGACTAGTCAATCAAATGACTAAGTCTTTATTACAAAACAAGAAAATGGCTTTCAAAGCCTTACGAAAAACTAAAATTAACAAGGTTACAAAATGATATAGTCAAAAAAATGACTAAAACTGAAGCTCTTGCACCATACTCCCCCTGTGGGAAAAACTCAAGTCCCTTGAGTTGCCAATTGTTGAAGTGTCATGCCATGCTTCAAGATATCTACTTCAGTCATCCAGGTGGCCTCTGAGTCAGGGAGATCCTTCCATTTCACCAAGTAGTCCTTATAGACACCTCTCTGAGTCTTCTTGACAACCTTGGAATCTATAATGCACTCCAACTGTAAAGGTTTTCTTGGAGGCAAATCCTTGATCCTATCAGCATCTTCGGCCACCACATCTGATCCACTTTCATTAGGCAATGGAGGTCTGAAAGGAAAAAGATCACAAACATTGAAAATTGGAGATATACCAAGGCCATCTAGTAGCTCAATCTCATATGCATTTGGACCGAATTTGTGCACTATTTTACATGGCCCAATCTTCTTCATCAGGAGTTTAGTTGGTTGACCCTTTGGCAGCCTTTCTTTCCTCAGATATGCCATAACTAAGTCACCAACTTTGAACTGTACTTGTCTTTTCTTCAAATCTGCCTTTTCTTTGTACTTTGTGACTGATTTTTCTAGTTGCAACTTAACTTGATCATGGACTATTTTCATGGAGGCAGCAAACTCTTCACCAAGTGCACTCCTTCTATCCCAACCTTGGAGATCCTTCAGCTCAAGTGGCCCTCTTGGATGAAAGCCATAAACTATCTCAAAAGGACTTTTACCAGTGCTCCTATTTCTTGAATCATTGTAGGTATATTCAGTCTGACTGATAACCAAGTCCCATGCCAAACCATGCTGCTTTTTAAGGCACCTTAGAAGGTTTCCAAGTGATCTATTAACCACCTTAGTCTGACCATCAGTTTGTGGATGGTAGGCTAATGAAAAGGACAATTGTGTGCCCAACTTCTTCCACAAGGTCCTCCAGAAGTGACCTACAAACTTAGAATCTTTGTCAGTTACAATGGACAATGGTAAACCATGTATCCTTACTACCTCTCTGAAAAATAGACCTGCAACATGAGATGCATCATTTGTGCATTTACATAGCACAAAATGAACCATCTTGCTGAACCTATCAATAATAACAAACATGCTATCCACCCCTCTGGCTATCCTGGGTAACCCAAGTACAAAATCCATGCTGATACTTTCCCAAGGTTTGTTGGGAATGGGAAGGGGCTGGTATAGACCTACATTTGAAGACACACCTTTGGTCCTTTGACAGATTGCACAACTAGCTACATATTTTCTCACATCTGATTGCACCTTTGGCCAAAAATAGAACCTTGTGACTTGTTCTAGTGTCTTGTCTAAGCCAAAATGTCCTCCTAAAGAACCATTATGCTTCTCCTTGATGTTGTCATCCCACATGGAGCACTTAGGGACACACAACAAATTGCCTTTAAACAAGATGCCTTCCTACAAAACAAAATCTGCATACTCTCCATGGAATGTGTTAGCCAAGTTCATACAAACATCATAAGCCTCTTTGAAATCAGAATCTTCTTTATACAACTTTTTTAAACAGTCAATACCCATGCTTTCTAACTAAATTTCATGAATAAGAAGCAACCTCCTACTCAATGCATCAGCGACCTTATTAGAGACACCTCTTTTGTGCTTAATTGTGAAGGTATAAACTTGTAGCTATTCCATCCATTTAACATGTCTATGCTTCAATTTTTCTTGACTTTTTAGAAAGCTTAAAGCATGATTGTCAGTAAACACAATAAATTCTTTGGGAAGAAAATAATGTCTCCATTTCTTAAGAGCTTGCACCATTGCATAGAGTTCTAA
The DNA here is from genome assembly GCA_027924645.1 of Cunninghamia lanceolata. Classification (NCBI taxonomy): domain Eukaryota; kingdom Viridiplantae; phylum Streptophyta; class Pinopsida; order Cupressales; family Cupressaceae; genus Cunninghamia; species Cunninghamia lanceolata. The sequence continues at coordinate 20,783,645 of BSBN01000049.1, forward strand.
GTCGTAGGTAGAATACCTTTTCTTGGCTTCATTCAACTTTTCTGAAAAGAATGCCACTAGATGTCCTTCTTGGTTGAGAACAGCACCAATAGCCTGCTAACTTGCATCACACTCAACAACAAACACCTTACCAAAATCAGGGAGTACTAAGGTAGGCAACTCAGCCACCTTTGTTTTCAACAACTTGAAACTATCATCAGCTTCCTTTGTCCACTGGAATCTACATTTGACTCCACCCTTGATGGTGTTGAGGATGGGAGCACTAATGTGACTAAAACCTCTGATAAACTTCCTATAAAAAGTTGCCAATCCATGGAAACTTCTCACATCTCCCACTATTTTTGGGGTAGGCCAACTGAGAATAGCCTCAACCTTAGAGGGATCCATCTTCAAACAGCCATTAGAAATGACAAATCCTAGCTATACAAGTTCAGTTTTCATGAACTCACATTTGTCTAAGTTGATCATCAACTTGTGCTCATGCAGCTTCTCCAACACCTGACCAACATGCTTCACATGCTCTTCCTTTGTTCTACTGAAGATTAGTATGTCATCAAGATAAACAATAACAAATTTACTAATGAATTCAACTAATACCTCATTCATCAGGCGCATTGCTAAGACCAAATGGCATAACAAGCCATTCATAAAGACCTTCATTATTCTTGAAAGTAGTCTTCCATTCATCTCCCTGTCTGATCCAGATTTGATGATATCTAGATTTCAAATCAATCTTTGAGTAATATCATGATCCTCCCAGGTAATCCAAGAGATCTTCAATCCTTAGCATTGGGAATCTATACCTTATGGTGATCTTGTTTATGACCCTTGAATCTGTGCATAGCCTCCACTTTCCATCCTTCTTAGGAGCAAGTACACTTGGAACTGCACAAGGACTTAGACTCTTCCTAATCAGCCCTTTCTCTGGGAGATCTTGAATTTGCCTTGCCACCTCTTCATTTTGTTGTGGAGTCAGCTTGTATGCAGCCTTGTTAGGCAATGTAGCACCAAGTATTAAGTCAATTTGATGACTAATATCCCTCATGGGTGGTAAGGAGTTGGGAACTTCCTCTACCACAAGGTCTTGATACTTATCTAGAAGTTGTTGTACTTCCAATGGAATCTCCTTCTATTTTTGATCTTGCTGATCTGATCCACTCTTGGGCTTCATGACCAAGGCATACCCCTGATTGTCATTCTCCTTCAAGATGCTTAGGAGCTCATTGCCATTCACCAACATGACACTGCTGTTATTTTCCTTTCCCCTGGGCTGCTCCAACAAAGGATCTATTTTGAATGCTCTTCCATTCTTGGTGATGACATAAGTGTTCTTCTCACCATCATGCTGAGCTTTAACATCATACTACCATGGGTGGCCAAGAAGCAGATGACATGCATCCATAGGGATGATTTCACATAGCACTTTGTCCTTATAGTCACCAATTGCAAATTCAACCCAAGTTTGTTCCTCCACCATGAAACTTTGGTTCTTGTTCAACCAAGAAATCTTGTGAGGACTGATATGAGGCAACCTCTTCAACTTGCACTTCTCAACCATCTCAGTGGATACCACATTCTCAGTAGACCCTGAATCCACTATGATTTTGCAAAGTTTCCCATAAGCTAGGCCTTGGGTTCTGAAAATATTCTTTCTCTAAGGGGGATCTTGCTTCAATGGCATCTTCAACATAGCCCTTTTGATCATCATACTCTCTCCATCTAGAATAGGTGCAGCACTTCCCATTGGTGAATTCACACTTTCACAGTCATCATCTTTCACTAACTGATTTCTCTTCCCACTATCATGAGAGTTGTTGGCTTTCCCTGGGCATTTGTTCATTGTATGGCCAACTTGGTTGCAGCCATAACATCTTCCAGTGAAGAAGCCTAGTCCTCTACCACCTCCACCATTTCTAACCCTGACATTATGACTTCTCTGTCCTCTGAAGCCTCCTCTATGCTCTATTTCTTAATGTGTCTCTTGCTGACTGTTATTTTCAGTTTTGTTGAACTGTCCATGGCCAAAATTGCCTCTTCCTCTTTGGTTTCTGCCACCTCTACCTCTGGCACTTTGTTCACCCTTCCTTCTTAGCTTTTCCTCTGCTCTGGAGGCCAATAAGAAACATTCATCCACTGTCTTTGGTAACATTAAACTGATCTCATCTTGCAGATTGTATTTCAGTCCATTCAAGTACCTAGCCACCATCCCTTTTTTATCTTCATTATGATTGGCCCTCATAATGAGTCTATGAAATTCTTCTGTGTAGGCAGCCACATCCATGTCTTTTTGTCTCAAATTCTGAAACCTCCTTATGATTTGAATCTCATAGTCAGGTGGCATGAACTTGCTTCTAAGCATAGCCACCATTCTGCTCCATTTAGTGATGGGACTCTTCCCAACCTTCTCCCTCTCACTCTGCATATAGTTCCACCATACAAGTGCAGAACCTCTTAGCCTTGTCTTGGCAAACTTGACCTTTTTGCTGTCATTGAACTCCTTGTAATCAAAGAAGTTGCACGTAGCTTCTATCCAGTTGGTGAGAACATCTCCATCCAACTTGCCCTAAAAGGTAGGCACATCCATCTTGGGATCACCACTGTCTCCATGAGCACCCTTAAGTGCATTCAAGAAGGCTTTCTGATCTACAGATATATCCTAGTCTAGAGGATCCTTTGTAGGAGTCCAGGACAACACTGAGAGGGGGGGTGAATCAGTGTTGTGTAAATTTTCAAACCTTTTTGCAAACTTTAACTTTCAAGACACACAAAGAGAAAGATATCATTGATTTGTCAAACACATAAGCACATGACTGAGAATGAAGAAAGAGAACAAAACCTCTTAAGCAAAGTATTAACATACACACATATAGATAAAAGCAATATGAGACATAACACAAATTTGCACAAGATCAAAAGCATTCTGCATCCCTGAAACATTCTCTGCAAGACCACTCATCAACCAACCTTTTTGACATCAATGACAACCAGTCACCATCAAGCTCCCCCTTTGTCATTGATGGCAAAACCACCTGATGCAATTTTACTTTCTCCCCCTTTTTGACATCTTGATGATAAAGACTATTATCTCCCCCTGAGAAAATAACTCCACTGAAAGATGTTAAAGCTTGATCATAACATTTACAAACACATTGCGTTATGAGGGCTTTGAAGACATAAACTCTTGTTATCTGGTTATCTTCAACCAAAAAATTAGAACCACTTACAAAAATCTTTGATACCAATTGACTTTCAAAGTATTAACTTATCATGACAAATCTCCAAAGAATCTATTTGCTTCCCCTGTGTTAAAGTTCACAAACAAGTCATTGCTCATAAATACCACTGTTAATCATTTACAAGGACAAACATCACTGTTACACCATCTGCACAAAGAAGCACTATCCTGCTAGAAAGAAACATGTATGTCAACCTCAGCATAATACCACTTCTTGATACAAATATGATGATGAAAACTTGGCATAACTCTACACTTCAAATACCAGCTCCTTTGATGAAATTAAACTTTGTGCAAGGATGTCATAAGCACATCACAACACATGAAGACCACTCTTGAGCAAAACTCTCCAAAACTTTCCTTTAACTATCTCTGATTGAAGAATTTGATGAAATACAAGGTTTACCATCAATGTCATAAGAGACTCTAGATTGTCATAGCTTGAAACACATACCTGATACCACTTCAAAACTGGAGGCACACAATTTGCACATACCTTTCTGAAACATGTCAAATTATTAGACAAATGATCAATTCTAAATGAACATTCATTATGTAACCAATCTATTCTTGCACATTTTCTAACATGACAAAGAGTGAAGACCATCTGAATAAATGAAGACTATCCTCCTGTTCTGCACAAGACACTTTTCACACCAAAAATCAATTCTGATATATACATAAACACATCTTAAGAAGAACTTCTGCCTCTTGACTTTATCATTTTAATCAACCCATCAAGATTAAACACCAAGTTCTTCCTACAACAACACTTCACATTTTCTGAAACATATCAAGCACACTTTGAATTACAACATCATGACAACTCAACAAGATATGAATAAGATATAAAAGGATCAAAATCACTCAACATCAACAAACTCTTTGTGCAGAGAACTATTTATCAACAACATGTATGCATTATGACATCATGAACCATTGATCACCTATTTCACTGACATGCACCTCCTAAAACCTTTTGGGGATAATTGATGAAACAAGAACAACTCCCCCTAACTTCATGCTATCTATTATGCAACTAATGAAGTGACTTGTGCAAGATGCACAAACTTAGAATCTGATTTTTCTTTACTATCTTTTTGCTTCCAAACTTTCACAGGAGTTTTCTTCTGTTCATGTTTCTTCATCCAAATCTTTTCAACCTTATTCTTTTTCAAATCTATCAAACCAGATGATGTTATTCCTCCATACATTCTGCAACTATATGCTTTGTGACCAGGAGAGTGACACTTGAAACATACAACATTAGCATTTCTTATTGAAGCAAATTGATTTCTTCTGCAATTAATTGCCTTGTGTTCAAAGTGATTACAAGTATAACAAAAACCATTAAATGAATAGTTATACCTGTACATGTATGCTTGTCTTATAGGAGCAGGTTTTCTGAAAATCCTTCTTTGATTGTGCACTTTTCTTTCAGGAGCAGTAGGTTGATCAATTTTTCTTCTAGGAGTTTCTCTGACTTTGGAACACTCTCCTTCTTCATATCCAAGTCCAGTAGTGTCTCCATGTAGTTTTTTCTTTCCCAACATCTCATATAACTTGGTGGTGCTCTTTCCAAACTCATTATTTCTCTTTGACAGAACTTTGAGACTTTCAATATTTTTTCTCAAGGTAATAATTTTAGCTTCAAGTTTTATGCATTCAAAAGATTTTACTTCATTTTCAGACTTAGCAAAATCTATCATTCTTTTGGCCTCTTCAATCTCAATCTTTAGGCTTGTAATCAATTTTTCTGAATTATTAATTTGTGTTTTTAAACTCACAGTTTGACTTCTTGCCTCTTCAAGTTCAGAGAGTGCTTTGTCTTTGAGGTCTTTTTCTTGGTGTAGCTGCAATTGTAATTTTTGGTTCTCCTTTTTATATTTCCTGAGTTCACTTAGAGCACATATGAGCTCTCCTTCTATATCAACTTCAAACTCTTGTTCATCATCACTTATAATGTGATCTTCTTCTAAATCTGATTGAGTCTCATGTCCTTCATGTGAGAGCTTTTTATCATTGTCACTCTTCTCAGATAATAAGTATTCTTCTTTTTCAGGAGCATAAATTTTTATCAACTTCTTCCACATATCCTGTGCTGTTTCACAGTGCATAACTTCACAAGAAACATCATTAGGTAGAGTAGACAATATAGCTTTCTTTGCAATATAATTACATTCAAGAGATTCTTTGTCATTTGCAGTAACATAATACCCATTCTTAACTGACATCAAAACACCATATCCTAAAGAGGATAAGTAAATCTGCATTCTCATACACCAAATTGAGAAATTTAAACCATCAAACAAAGGAGCATCTGAAATCTTTTCTTCTAATACAATACTTGACTCAACTTGTGAGACATATCTATCAACATCTGAATTTGATAAAGATAGGGATTTTTGTGTCTTTTGACCAGAAAGAATTTTGACATTTTTCATGCTCTTATTTCTTCTACACTTACCCATTGAACTCCACACACAGGACCTACCCAAGCTGATTAAGCTTCAAAAGAGAACCTAGGCTCTGATACCAATTGTAGGAGTCCAGGACAATACTGAGAGGGGGGGTGAATCAGTGTTGTGTAAATTTTCAAACCTTTTTGCAAACTTTAACTTTCAAGACACACAAAGAGAAAGATATCATTGATTTGTCAAATACATAAGCACATGACTGAGAATGAAGAAAGAGAACAAAACCTCTTAAGCAAAGTATTAACATACACACATATAGATAAAAGCAATATGAGACATAACACAAATTTGCACAAGATAAAAAGCATTTTGCATCCCTAAAACATTCTCTGCAAGACCACTCATCAACCAACCTTTTTGACATCAATGATAACCAGTCACCATCATCCTCTTCTGCCTCTATTTCTTCATTTGTGTCAAAAGAACTTCCCTCTTCTTTGGTCTTGCCCTTAGACTTCTTCTCTTCTTGCAATTTTGCTTCTTGCAATCTTGCTTCAACCATCTCTTCCACCAACTTCTTGATGGCATCTTGACTCATTGTCTTGGGAGACATTGTACTAGCCTCTATTTCAATTTCCTCTTCTGACATACACTTGCTTCCAATCAGAATATTGGCTATGATACCAATATGATGCAAAGGGTAAAGGTAGAGTTGTTGAAGTCCACTCAATGAACTTAGATCACTATACTTCCTCCAAGAGGTATACAAAGGTGTTTATTATCATGAGCCTACTCAAGGCTTCTCAAGAACTAACATAGCCCTAGACCACACACTGGTGTCCACCTTCACAGGCTATTCAACTTCTCACTGGTGAGTCACTGCTCTAACCAACACTTATACACAGTCCACCTCCAAGGACAACAATCTACCTCTAAAAGCTCTCAACAACTACCAATCCATTCTATCTATCAAGGTCTTCGCATTACCATCAACATATGCTTGTTTTGGACATACTAACATTAGGTCACTGACCAAAAGACTAACTGTTACACTTGCAAAGACAAAAAACAATGAATTGCAGCTTGACTATCCTATGATAGTGTTAAAAAGACAGCTTATTCCTTACAGCCTTTGTGAACAACAAAACCAGTATTAACTCCTTATCAACAAGGATCTTCACAAAAACACAACATATATCTACCAAGGACATGAAATCACTAACTCAGTACCATATTCTTGTACTTACTCTGACAGAAAACCATAATTGTCTTATGACTGTCATAAAAAGACAGTATTTCAAGAAGGTTAAATCTTGTAGCCAAGGGGATGTTTAAGACCACATTAGATGTTCATAATTCCAAATGGCCTTCACCACTAAATCCATATCCAAATACTCATCATGAATATGTACTTCCATCCACACATGCAGAACCGTACTGTACTATAGGTGTTTAGAAATAGTAAACTGTCTTTTCCTTGAAAACAAAGGCCTAAATTGAAAGTAATGGAAAAGAAAATGCATCCAATATGCATGCACAAGGTCCACCAAGTCCTATACTAGTCAATCTCCACCAACAAGCACAAACTCCACCTTGCATTTGTCAAAACAAATCGGCTATCTTCACTGTCATAATACAGTCCACCTCCAATTTCTCAACTAGTCACTAGTGAGACTAGCTAGATACATGCCATACACCTTGTAGAGAAGGAGTTAATCTGCCAACCATAAGAAAACATTAAATCTACTCTACCTTCCTCCATCCCACCAAAAAATGGGTGACCACCTTTAGAGGACAGAGGAAGAATGGAGCATTTTGTCCAAACCCTAGCTATGGAGGGTTAAAAAACTAGTTTGCACACAATGAGATCAAACAAAGAAATAGAAACATTTCAAAAGCTACAAGTAAATGCAAATGAAAGGTGATTCAACCTACAACCACATTTTCCAGAGCATGGACCTCTTACTGTCCGTACCAGGCCGTACAAGAAGGTTGTTTTTAACAAAAAGCAAAAAAAACAAAGTTTTTACCTTAATAAACTCCTCCTCTCCATTCCATTTTGGCATGTTTTTACAAAATGAAGTTTACAAAAAGTTTTCTGACCTTTCCACTTCCCATTCTGTCTATACAACTGCCATGAGAGGCAGCGAAACAATGGGAAAAGCTTTTTTCTTTAAAAAAATCAAGTTTCTAAAAAGGAGAAACCTATAGAATAGGCCTAAGCTAACTCCATATTGGACTACTCAATCAAATGACTAAGTCTTTATTACAAAACAAGAAAATGGCTTTCAATGCCTTAGGAAAAACCAAAATTAACAAGGTCACAAAATGATATAGTAAAAAAAATGACTAAAACTGAAGCTCCTGCACCAGGAGGAGCAGGTATTCTAGATTTAAAGTTACAAAATCAAGCACTTGGAGCTAAGCTGGCCTGGAGCTTTTATTCTAAACCGAATTCTATTTGGGTACAGGTAATGAAAACAAAATATATGGACTCTCATGAGAAGGAACAAATCTTCATAGTTAAAAACCCGCTAAGAGGATCGGCAATATGGAATTTCATTTCTAAATGTAGAGATATCCTACTTCCAAAACTGTCATGGATTATTCAAAATGGGGAGAAAGTAGACTTTTGGTTCGATTCTTGGTGTGGGGAGCCTAAGCTTTCGAATAGGGAGGACCTCCTAGAAGCAAGACTTTTCTTGCAGTCGAACTGGGGCAACAAGGTGAAAGACTATTGGTGCGTTAAGAGAGAACGTGGATCTGTCACTATTAAACGGAAAAGCACAAGGAATTGTGATTTCCCCTATGATCAGAAACAACAACTAAAAAAGATCCTAGCCAAAAGAATGGTTATCTTTTCAGATAAGGAAGATGTATTAGCCTAGACAGGAGCTATATCAGACTGCTACACAGTGAAAGCTAGGTATAGATCAGTCAATGAAAAGTTGATAACAGATTGGTCGTCGATCCTAACTAGAGTAAATCAGTGTTGCCAAAGGCTGGAGCGTTCTCTTGGTTGCCAATCAATAACAGAATTCTTACAGGGGATAGAATCAAAAGGTTAGGCTTTGGCCAAAATTTTCTTTGCACTCTTTGTGGGAAAGAAGAAGAATCGGTGGACCACTTGCTTTTACACTGCCTGTTCAATAGAGAATGCTGGTTATGGTTTATGCAAATGTTGAACTGATCCTCCCCCCTCTCTTGTTCTCTAGTTCTTATGTTTAAAAACTGGCCCCTTCTTTTCTCAGATTTGTTCTTTGCTTGCTTTTGGGAGCTGGGTCCATCTCTAGTAGTGTGGCTCATATGGCAGGAGAGGAATTGCTGAATTTTCAAAAAAGAAGCCTCGTCAGTGAAGACAGTTTGCGGCAAGATTGAGGCAGCTATCTCAGAGATGGTTTTATCAAATGTAAGAAACTTAAAAACCAAAAACTCAAATTGGTCCAAATGGGACTCCATTATCTTAAAAAAGTGGAATTTGCTGGATAGAGCCAACATAGGAGGTTTAGTTGTGGCAAGAGTTCCCTCGGTTTCTAGAGAGAAGGTTAAATGGATATCGCCTACAGCCTCATTCATTAAGTTAAATTTTGACGGTGCATGTACGGGCAATCCTGGAGTCTCAAGCATGGGGTGTGTCCTCAGAAGAGAGGATGGCTCTCTGTTAGCTGCCAAAGCAACAAAGATCCCAATAGGTACAAATAATGAAGCCGAAGTTTGGGCTCTGGTGCATGGGTTGCAATTGGCAGTCAAGTTTCGAGTTAAGCATTTGTGGATTGAAGGTGATTCTATGATTATTATCAATGCCCTGAAAGCTAAAGGCTTGGATAATTGGAAGCTAAATTATATACTGCAACAAGCTTTCCCCTTGCTTAAAACTTTCAAGGACTTCAGGTTTTCACACACTCTGAGGGAAGGTAATAAGGTTGCCAACGGACTTGCCAACATGGCAATAGATCATGCCACAGCTGTAGAGGTGTTTATTCCAGCTCAGATTAGTTAGAATAGCCACGTGTGCAAGCTCCTAAAAGATGATATGAAGGCTGCGTTCCCCTCTTAAGTTGAGTTGACTAGGCAGGTTTTTCGATTAATTTTCTTCTTTCTGTCTAGCAGTTTGTCACCTTCACTCCTTTATTGCAGTGGGTGCATATTTAAGGCATATAGGACGGGCTAGAGGCAATTTGTATGGATTCACTACTCCTGTCATGTCTAAGTGTTCAAAAGGTCTCTGCTTGTCTTTTCTCCAAAGGGAAGATTGCCTGTGGGTTCTGAGGATGCCTTTTGCTTTCACGTCTCCTTTGTATTGGATAGGAAGATGGGGTTTATTAATGGGGACTTTTTATGTTCCTAACATGTCCAGTCTTCAAAAGATTTTAGTTTGTCTTGTCGCCAACGGGAAGATTGCCCCTACACGCATCTGAGCATACCAGCTTTAGTTTTCCGGCGTCACTGTATCTGATAGACAGATGGAGCGTTATTAATGCTATCATTAATTATGATAGCAGCCCTGACCTATGTGTGAGTATTGAGCCTGCGTGCTCTCACTGATAAGGTTATGTCGTGTGTTGGCCGGCCTATTTTTAGGTTTAGGTATTTATTGCTTTCTATGTATGGCTTTAACATGTGCCATTGTAATTACGTTTTTACTTTCTCAATATCCATTGGTCTGAGGGGTCCCTTTACCCTCTTTTCTTTTAAAAAAAAAAAAAACAAATTTAGAGTTATAAATTTTTATTATCTGTCAATTTACGTTTTTTTTATATAAATACAAATCAAATAAAATTTAGTTTGATAACTCATAAAATTGTAATTTGCACAGTGCACTACAGAAAAGATTGAGAGATCAGTAATTGGGCTAAATCTCATATAATTTTCCTATTAGATGGGCTTATTTGTCATATGATTTAAATGAGAAATTGAGACTGTTATGGATATTTCGGACAACCAACAATTATCCGATTGTATGGATGTTAGTATATACAGCGCAGGTTCAGAAGAATGTGCGTTTATCAGATACCTCAAATTAAATTAGACACAATTCTTTACGTATGAGTTGCGTAAGTCCCTCAAGGACTTCCATGGCGGTTAGTTCTATGATTATTTTGGAAGAATTTTTGAGCTTGACTTTATAGATTATAGGAGGTGGATATGAATCAGACTTCAAATTCAAAACGCTTCCATTTCGTGTTTTACCCACAATGTCTTACATTAAAATCTCTTTGATTTGGGTTGATATCAAGTAGTAATAACTTTTTTTTGTGAATTTTATAAAACCAGTGGTTATTGCAAACAATACTGAAACCAGTAGTACGGTATGTTTATCGGTACTACTGTATGCTGCTCTAAAATACAAAATCCAGGGACCCATTACGTGCTTTACAAAAACACTGATTGCCATTTTGTTGGGTCAAAAGCAATTGGCTAAAAACTCATTACAAATTGCAATGCCTCCTCGGTTTTCAAATGAAAAGGAGAAAGAGACATTAAGGAGAATACCTAGAAAAGAAGTGAATCTGGCAACAGCTCCTTGCAAAGCTCGTACAGCCTCTGTACAGCGATAAAACTCATCGCTTTCAGCTTTTGTCTGAATGGTTGCAGAGGAGATAAAAGCCATTCGCTTTGCTCTGTGGCTGATGTGGATGTTATCCTTGTCGTGGGGACTGACTAGACCAAAGAAAACCGGGGGCTGGTAGTTTTACCGTGGGCTTTGAGCTGATTGTGACGCCAGAAACTTTGAAATATTCGCCTATTATTTAATGCTAATTCTCATCACCACCATTTCATCCGGGAGATTTTTTGAAAACCCGACAAAAGTAGGCACAGTGTTTCAAAAGCACTTAATAGTTGAAAATTTGGTATTATCTTACTCCTGCAAAAGTCCTGCGCATAACTCGTGGAGCGGAGGCTGTAGATTCTTGCCAGGCTGTTTGGAGGGAATCTCTTTCGTACGCCAGTTATTAAGATGCGAGATGTTTACATAATAAATCAAAATATCTTCCAAACTCTCATATTCCTATTAGATGTAGTCTTAGACTCAACCCTTTACTTCCATGGATCACTTTGAGGTTCCTATTGTAGGAAATGTGAATATAAGAAGTCTGTGCCTTAATGAGGAGGAACCATTTGATCATAATGTATCTCAAAAATGTTGAAATTAAAAGAAAATTGACGTGGTCATTAAATTGCAAATTCTTAGGGATCATATGAGTAAACTTCATTATTTTAATTCTTTACAATTCGTAGTTTATTATGATAAAATATTATGGGATGTAAGTGCTTGAAAGGAATGTTGAACCATGTTGTTGTCCTTGATGTCAAAGACACAATCTCTCTTGATTGGATATGGTTGGCTTGACAGTGTGGCATTTGACAGTGATTTGGCATTTGACAGTTGCTTTGGTATTTGGTATATGTATAGTTGCTATTCATGGTAACTTTGGTTTCCTGTTCATGTCTATGTTGATGGTTTGCATGCTTTGCTCAGTTGATATCATTGGTATTATACTATGGTGCTCAGTGGTCAGATGATACATCATATGGTACTTGGCTCTTGGCTTATACACTTGTGTGGTTCTTTCATTGACCATGTTGTTTACAGCTTTTGATCATGATTCAGTTTCCATTACATCTTTTGATTGTGATTCAGTTTCCATTTGGCATTGTTTATTAACAGTGATGTCAAACTTGGTCAATGGTCAATACATTTCTTAGCATAACATTATAAGTGTCATGTGGGTTTTGAGATCATTGTTTACGATGTTTGTTACATGTGGCTCTAGAATGGTGAAACTTAGCACTTTGACTTGGTTGAGGTCTATCATATCATATGTCCTTTTCAAATAATAATGTGACTATCTCCTAGCACTTGGTCGAAGTGATTATTGTGTAAAAGGTATAAAGTCTTCAAAAGGTTTTGGGATCTTTTTGAATTATCTGCTAAAGAGGTTGTGCAAAAGTTATTTCTTCATAGCGCATTTTTAGGATAGACCGAAACAGCTGGTTAAAGGACTCAAAAAACAAGAAATTTGTGTTAAGCATTTCACTTTCATCTTTTTTTGTTTCACCATCGTGAGGGTTTCTTTGTCTACAATCATGGCAAAGTATGAGCTTCGATTATGGAATCTTTCTAAGGACTTCATACTTCTTGGCCGTAATCATGAGAAAACAAGGAAGAAAGGACTTGAGTCTTTGATGTTTGACTATTCAAGGTGACAAAGCTGGACTGTGAGCACTTAGTTTGACTTGCCAGTCGTCGGTTTCAGTAAGTTTGGTTGGTATTTTGGTTCATGTTCATTGTAGAGATTATTGTTGTTGTGGGTTGTGCTTATTATGTGTTTAAATTGTTTTATTGGCAATATTGAGGGTTTCGAGGAAATGAAATCCTTTTGGTTCATTTTTTTCTGTAATAGTTCTCTACAGTTTTGTTTACTCTTGCACGGCTTGATAGTTAGTTTCTCATCAGTAATGTGGGTTTTTTAAGAAGCTCTTGGAAGTTACTTAGCTAGGGTTTTGAGCCCTAGGGTTTTACTTGAGTAACACACTTTGGTTTCAAATCAAATTGAGACAATTTTCTCTTTTGTATTTCTACAAAACTATTAAGGGTTATCGGTTACAAATCAGTTATGAACAGTTTTTCAGTGGTTTCTTAACTAGCGTGGTTTTTGTTTAACATGGAAAGATGTTGATTATTTCTAATAAAGAAGGTTCAGTTGTGAACGGTGATTCAGTTTCAGTTTTAAGTTATGAAATTGTATGTAGAAAATCAGAATATCTTGGATAGAATGTAAAATGTTGTGTATAAAATATGATATAATATGAATGATGAGTGTAAGTGTATATACACCTGACGTAATGTTGAGGATAGATGACCAAGTGCATTATCATTGATATTAGATCAGAGTCTGAGGATCAGTGAAACAGAGTGTCCCTCTGTATTTGTTTTTTATCCATGATTGAAACATGTATTGAAAGGTCAAGTCAGTGAGACAAGAAATGACCTTTGCCAGTGAGCCAACTGTAGCCAGTGAGGCTTAAATTAATCGCCAGTGAGGCTTGTAATTAGTGAGATTCTTTTATTTTGCCAGTGAGGCTTGAATTAATCACTAGTGAGGCCTATAATCAATGAGATTCTTTTGTTAAGCTAGTGAGGCACTTTTTCGAGTGGTTTTTATGCCCCGGAGGATTTTCCACTCAGGACAATATCTATGTTATGGTTTGTCATTGATGAGTTTGATTCTCATGTTTATTTTCTTATCATGTGTCATTTGTCTTAAAGTCATTTAATTTACTTTGGTCTATATGAACACATACTTGTCTTATATCAGTATTTGAAACAATAATACTGTGCATGTTTCACAATTAGTCTCTGTGTTAAGATTTATGATAACAAGTCATTATTTTCAGTCCCTACATTGAGTTGATGCATTCTTGACTTTGATCAATCTATTTTAGTTGTCCAAATATTTCATGATGTCATCTACAATCAATGGGAATTTTTTTTGTATCAAAGTTTTGAAATACAAATTTTAAGGTCACTAAGCCTTGTTAAAATTTGCATACCACTGATTCACACCCCCCCCCCCCCTCAGTGGTATTGTGCTCCAACAAGGAATTGGTCAAATAGTTAAAAAAATCTCTCTTAATGATTAAATATCCTCTTCTCACATTCTCAAGTTTCTTCTTGGATGAATGTTCAAAGTTGCACCCCACTTTTATAAAGGAAATGGGCAATATTGATCTAACTTTTTTACTTGAATCACTATAAAGTGACATACGTTTTGAATTTTGAAATGATGTAAACTAATAAATTGTAAATTTTTTAGTGAATTTTATGTTTGTATTTTTGTCTTAAATTTTTTTTTTTTTAAATTATTTGGATGTAGACTTTTGTGAAATTGACATTATAATTTAGTTGTTGATAAAATGCTAAAAAATGAGGTTAAACGAGACACCACTTCTTTTTTTTTCGTTTAATCTCTCTTTACATTTATAAGTTGAAACTGTAATGTACATATTGATTTTTTTCCCAATTTGATAAATGTTTTCTTAAAATAAATCTTCAAAGTTGTATGTACTAAAAACACAATTGTTTCAATACGATGCCACTTTTTGTCTTAACTTAGTATCCAAATTATAAAATGATTATTGTCTCGGCATGGAATTTCTCCTTTAATGCAATATATTTTTGTCATTTTTTTCAACAAACTTGAGTATGTTTTCTTGAGAAGAGAATCAACCTTATATTTTGTATGCATAACCTACCTTTAGTAAAAATAAAATATAAAATATAAATACTAATTAAAATATAATTTTTTTTTTTTTTGAAAACTACACATAAACCTAGAAAAAGGTATTTTTAGATTTTTTTGTAAATGTTATTTATGTGAGTAGGAGTTGTGAGAACATTAATCTTTTCAAATAATTTCATTTTTTTTGTAAATTGGCCCTAAAGTGATGCTACATATACAAATATAGTCAACACTTCCTACTAGGAAAGTTGTGGTCCACATCTAATTTAGCTAGAATGAACCTAACTAGAACATATGTTTGACTAAAATTGACTTTTAGTTGAAAATGTTCAAATTCATTTGTGCTAATAAGTTGGCTTGAAGTGGAACACAACTTTGAACTTTCACTCTCTTCTATTCTCCCATATGAAAACCAATCATCCACTTTTCCCATCCCACACCATTTCCAACCCTCCATTAAACTAATTGATGTAGTCTAGATTGAGGTGACTAGTTAAAGACAAACAAACCTAGCAGCGAAAACAACTCTTTCAAACAATATTCAACACTAGACGAAAACAACAATAAAATTACTTATATTAATTCTAAAAATCAACATTAAAATGGTTTACAAACATGTTGTGGAATCCTACAAATAGAACTTGATATAGAAAATGGCATAGGTATGGTTAACACCCATGATGGATGAAATTCTAGTTAATCTTCCCCATAGGTTAATCTTTGGTTTTCTCTCTATTCTTCCCATAATCTCTTCTACTCTAGACAATCTACCTTCCCCTATTTTCACCATTATTAGTTCATTTATTTTTTGTTATTGGAAACATATTTCTTCTACCATGAATTAGGGCACTTTTAATTCCAAAATTACCCCACCCATGTCTTTACATCTACCATCTAATTCCCTACAATTAGTCTTTAATTCACTTTCTTGACTCTAAACATCCTAATGATGATTGGAGAAGAAATCCTCAAGCATTACACCCTGTCTATTTATCTTCCAGGTGGATATGTCTTCATGTTGAGCCATTTTATATAATACTTAATTGAGTATGAAATTCCCATTTATCTCTAATTGGTTCCGAACAAAACTTGCACATCATCTCAAACAAAACCCTTGAAATCTATCTATTTTATTTTGATACAAATAGCTTGAGGACTTTGTATGCCAAATGTTCAACTAAAAGTCAAATACATGATTGTAGCCAAGAACACTTGCATAGCAACTAGAATAGTCATGTACAACAACAAGGAAGTGTTGTGTAGCCACTAGAATGGTTACACAACAACTAGAAATAGTTTTACAACAACTAAGAATGGTTGTACAACAATTAGGAATGTTATTGTAGAGCCACAAGGAGATCTTGCTACTAAAAACAACTTTATGATTCTTTGACCCTCTAATTTTCCCCAAACGTGCCATTTCACTAAGAACGCACACATAAGACCAAAATTTCAACTTGACCTATAGAAAAGAGATATTTCTGGATCACGTGAACAAGTTGTGTGGGTTACTAAGCTTGATTTTTGTGAGCATTGTATAATGGAAAGTAGAATCATGTTCAATTTTATTTGAACTCTTCTAGATCTAAAAGTGTATTATATTTTATCCATAGTGATGTTTCTGTCTATCATGACTGTCATGATGGTGACAAGTTGTCATTGATGTCAAAAGTTTGTCCAATTGATGATGTAAAGTTGCCATAGTTGTTGTAGGACATCAGGAGGAGATAGTTGTTCATTGCTTGGTCAGTTCATAAAGATGTGGAGTTGGTTTGGTGTAATGCAGTATTGATGGCAAGAGTGTCTTCTTGTTTAGATCAATATCAAGATGTTGTTCAAGAAGATCTCAGTTGGAATTGGTTTGGTTCTATTATGTTTTTCTTTGAAGGAGCTTAGCTGATTAAGGTAATGTTTGGTTCATAATGTTCATTTTGTGTGTCATGCTTCTAGCATCAAGTTTCAGGTGTTCATAATGTTCTTCATGGTTAAAGTGACATGTGATGTCAATCGTCAGGTCATATCACTAATACTTACCTATTGGAGGGATTATATCTCATCAAAATGACCGGCCTCTTTTATTCCTCACCGATGGCAGCGGTAGCACATGGGCACCAAACTCCCATCAATGGTCTCCTTTAAATGCGGTAGGGGCGTGAAAACAAATATCAACGATGTCTTTTTAAATTTTCAACCTCTTCTCTGCTGAATGCACTTTGACGTGCATGGAAGTGTCAGATATGATAACTGCAGTTTTGAAAGGCCTTTTTTAGCCCGATTATAAGGCATACTTTTGGTTTTTTATAAATACCTTTTTAGAAGTTTTTTTAATACTCTAAAGAAATTCTTTTGTATACATGTCGGTGGAAGAAGAAATAAAAGGAAAGATTTTATTAATTTAAAATAAGAAGGGTGATGTTTTCTCTTTGGGAGAAGTTTAAGAAGTTTTTTTTGCCTACTTTTTTCTATCTTGAAGAGTGGAGTCCATGAAGATAGAAAGTTTTGAAAGCCTTTTATAGATGGGATTATGAAGACATGATTTTTGTGTGAGATCTTAAAAATGGCAAATGACCAGGAAATTGAAGAGAATTGGAATGAAAGGTCAAGTATTATTTTTCAGGTGGAAAATAAAAAAAATGCAAAATGAATATGAGTTGAATATGCACAGAAGACTATATCAAGGTTTATTTTTGCAGATGGATTGATATTTCATTAAAGATTTTTTTTATTTGGTGAAGATATTTGCAAGGGAAAATTGAATAGTTTTTTTTTTTTTAATTTATTTATGCTCAGAGAACATGGAATTTTTAAATGGGATTTGATATTATATGATTTTGTTTGGAGATATTTTTTTGTAGAAAGAAGGAATATTATATTTTTTTGTTTGGAGAATTTGAAGAGGTTATTGAACAATTGAATAGGCACAGAGGAATATGAAAAGATTTTTCTTTGCAGGTGGAAGGAAATTCAATTTGTATATAATGATTTTTCAGTTGCATTAATGTTAGGTTTTTGGAGACAAAAATGAAACATACAGATGATGAGTTCATAGAGATTGAATATATATTGTGTGTGTTGATGAAGAAAATAGAGATGAAGAAAGATGTAGAGTTTTTGTTTTTGAAAGTAGAGTAGAAGAGATTATATATTTGCAAGGATTATATATTTTTGTAGTGAGATTGTTTGTTTACATATAGTTCATTGACAATTGAAATATGAAAGAGATTTGAAGGCTAAATATCAATCAGGAGTATATATCAATCTTTTGCAGAGATGATTTGTTTTCAGAGGGGAATACTTTTGTAGATGAAAATTAATTATTGCAGGTGTAAACCACATCAAATTGTAGAGGATTTTGTATTCAAAACATTGAAGAATTTGTGTTGTTGATAATAGCAAAGGTGTTGTGTATTTCAGTGAATCATGGTAACCCCCTGAATTGAACTCATTCTTGTTCATCTGATTGGTTAATGGCAAGTGAGGTTTTGTAGTCAGTGAGGCCTTTTTGTATGCCAGTGAGGCTTGTTTGGTTAGTAAGACCTATTTGTTTGCTAGTGAGGCATATCTGTGTAGGGAGTGGGTGCTCATGTTTGGTATTGGAGTTGGTGCTCCTAGATACTCTTTGTACAACTAGTGAGGTTTTTGATAAAGCCAATGAGGCAGTTTTGGAGTGGTTTTTCTACCCCTGGAGGGTTTTCCACTCGTGCAAATTTGTGTTATGTCTCAAATTGTTTTCATCTGTATGTGTTTATGTTAATACTTTTCTCATGAGGCTTTGTTCTCTTTCTTCATTCTCAGTCATGTGCATATGTATTTGACAAATCAATGATATCTTTCTTTCCTTGTGTCTTGAAAGTTAAAGTTTGCAAAAAGGTTTTTAAAATTTACACAACACATATTCACCCCCCCTCTCAGTGTTGTCCTAGACTCCTACAATTGGTATCAGAGCACGATTCCCTTTTTTGAAGTCTAATAGGCTCAGGTAGGTCCTGTAGGTGGAGTTCAATGGGTAAGTGCAAAAGAAATAAGAGTAAGAAAATTGTCAAGTTTCAGACTAGTCAAAACTCTTCATCTTTATCAAATTCAAAGGTTGATATAGAACTTGTTGATACAAATGTTCCTCAAGTTGAATCTGATATTATATTAAAAGAAAAGGTTTCAGGAGTTCCTCAGTTTGATGGTTCAGATTTTTCAGTTTGGTATGTTAGAATGCATATTTATTTATCCACTTTAGGATATGATGTTTTAATATCAGTTGAGAATGGAAATGACAAAGAATCCCTTGAATGTAATCAGATTGCAAAGAAGGCCATATTGTCTGCTCTGTCTAATGATATTTCTTGTAAAATTATGGACTGTGTTACAGCTCAGGATATGTGGAGGAGATTGAAAACAATTTATCAAGATAATGATAAAGTAGAGGACACTCTGGTGTGTGAAGAAAGTGGCAATGAAAGGAGAATTTCAAATGAAGGAGCTGAAGTTCAAACCCAATCAGAAGAAGCTAACAACACAAGTGATGATGATCAGGATTATGATGAACAAGATTGTGAGATTGATTTGGAAGGAGAGCTCATATATGCTCTAACTGAACTCAAGAAGTATAAGAGAGAGAATTAGAAACTAAATTTGCAGCTGCAACAAGAAAGAGAATCTAAAGACAATGCATTTTCAGAACTTGAAATTGTATCTATAGATCTTAAAAAGGCCGGATGTCAAATTATAAGTTTAAAGACATATATTGATGATTCAAACAAATTAATTGCTAGATTAAAGACTGAAATTGAGGAAGCCAAGAGGATAGCAAATGTTTCAAAATCTGACCTTGAAGTTAGAAGGATTGAAAATATGAAATTAGAGGGTGATATTATCAATCTGAGAAAAGAGTATGACGGTCTTAAGGATTTATCTAAGAAATATCAAGTGTTTGAAGATAGCTCAAACAAGTTGCATGAGACGTTGGGCAAATAGAAGAATCATTAGGATACTAGTGGTTTAGGATTTGAAGGAGAGTGTTCAAAATCTAGAGAAACTCCCAGAAGGAAAATTGATTTAAGCCATCATGTTGCTGCCACAGAAGGTAAAAGGAAGAGTGAAGCTGAATAGAAAACCAGAGATGAATTTGTGCACAATCAAAGAAGGAATTTCAGAAAATCTATTGCTATAAGACAAGCATACATGTACAGGTATAACTATTCTTTTAATGGTTATTGTTATACTTGTAATCAATTTAGACACAAATCAGTTAAATGCAAAAGGAATACTGATATTGTTTGTTACAAGTGCAATAATGATGGACACATTCAAAGAAACTACAAAATGAATAGAAAGTATGATCCTGCATGGAAGCTTAGCATGAGTGCTCAAAGGTACTATCATTCATTTCATTATGATTTTGACATAGTTTGTTATAATTGCAACACTCTTGGACACAAAGCACAAAGTTGTGGAATGTATGCTTCGCCTGATTTAAAAAAATTGAAAAGAAAGAAGGTATAAAGGTTTGGAGAAAGAAAGAATCTGTAAAAGTGTGGAAGCAAAAATAGAATCATGAGAAGGCAAATCCTAAACTTGTGCATCTTGCACAAGTTACATCATCAGTTGAATAATAGATAGCATGATGTGAAGGGGAGTTGTTCTTGATATATCAATTATCCCTAAGAAGTTTCAGGAGAAGATGGTATCTTGTCATGTTGATTCTTGAAATAAAATTTATGATTGTATTGCTAACTATGTTGATCTTTAGTGCTTTTAGTGATATAGGTGATCTTTGGTTTTGTATGCAAACAAGATGTTGAAAGAATGATAAGGAGTTCAATGCTCAAAGAGTTTGGTGATGTTGAACAACTTGGTTGAGTTGATATGATGTTGTAGTTCATTGGGATCTTGATACGGAAGTACTTGATTAGTTTGATGATGTACAGAGTTGATGGGCTAATTTGATTTACAAGGTTAAAAAGGGATCAGTTCTTGTGTTGCAAAAAGGTATCTTGTGCAGGAGGATGATCTTCATTCTTGGTTGCAGAATGAATGTTCATTTAGATGTGATCATTGGTGTAATAATTTGACATGTTCTTTGTTGATCTTCCTCATTAATATGGTTCAGAAAGGTTTGTTCAAATTGTGTGGCTCTAGTTTTGAAGTGGTTTCAAGTATGAGCTTCAAGCTATGACAATCTAGAGTTTCTTATGGCATTGATGGTGAATCTTGTATTTCATCAAATTAGAGGCAAGTAAAGGACTTATCAACATTCCTATTCACCTGCAAAATTGTTCATCAAAGAGTATTGGTGTGTTTATGATTTCTTTTCAAAGTGTTCAAGAAGTTGGTATTTGGTTGCAGGGATATGTCTTCTTCATCCTCATATTGGTATTGTGTCAAAAAGTGATATTATGTTGAAATTGACATATATGTTTCATTATGTCACACAGTGGTTAGTGTTGGTTACTCTTGTTAGTGATTGACTGAAATGTTGAGGATATTGAGAAAATTAATGAAGATCAATGCATGCGAACCAGATGGTTGTGTAGAGGATTGTCTGAAGTAGCTCCAGTCAAGTTTTGAGAGGTCCGCATGAAGATTTGAAGAAACTATAGCCATCTGAGTAGAACCAAGTTTTGTTGTGTTCAGAAGAGACAGAGTGACAGTAAATTAGTCCAGATTGCTCTGCATTAAAATATTATGATCTGCAGATCTAGAGGCATGGTTGGGAAGTCAATGTGTATCATCAACTCAAGTGGTTCGTGGTTTGGAGGTCTATAAGTAATCTTTCTAGTGTGACATGTAGGAGTCTAGGAAAACACTGAGAGGGGGGGTGAATTAGTGTTGTGTAAATTTTCAAATCTTTTTGCAAACTTTAACTTTCAAGACAAAAGGAAAAAAAGATATCAGTGTTCTCATTGATTAGACAACTAAAATCCTTTCAGTTGCTCAATGTAGACTTCTCCTTCCAATTCTCCATTTAGGAATGTTGACTTGACATCCATCTGATAGACATTGAAATCTTTAAAAGCAGCAAATGCAACAAATAATCTGACTTCCTCTATTCTTTCCACCAGAGCCAAAGTTTCTTCAAAATCAATTCCTTCCACTTGAGAATATTGTTTGCATACTAGCCTTGTTTTGTTTCTTACAACTTCACCATCATCGTTTAGTTTATTCTGGAAGACCCATTTAGTTCCAATCACATTTTTGTCGTTAGGTCTAAAAACTTGTACCATGATGATGGAAGCAAATGTTCCAAAAGTCTATTGGAGAGAAGCTATGAGTACACCATGGATAGTCAGGACACAAGTGCATAGGCTACATCTGCAGCTGAGCAGATGGTGATGACAGATACCCTCCTGGGTGAGACTTTCGGCCTTGATACTTAGGTAAATATTAGCAATTTTATTGAATTTAATTTATTAAATTTTATTTTTGAAATGCAAGATTAACTAATTTAGTTTGATGATTTTAATAAAATTTCAGGGTCATAGCATTGATGCAGTTTTCAATGGTTCTCCACCTACATATTACACTACAACATCTACTATCAGGATATGTAACTAGTAAACAATTATAGATATTACATGTGAATAGCATCGTTATATGAATGGTATTCTAATATGTAATTTTGAATGTTGAATAGGTTAATATTGGAGATTTCAAGGCAACACCTGCCAGTGGTGGTGGACTTCAAAGCTTCACAGAGGCAATAAAATAAATATTTTAATGAATGAATTGTACTTACTAGATTTTTGTATGTGACTTGTGTTCTTTATTGTGTGTACTTCCATGTTTAGATGAACGTGTGTGTATGTTAGGAGCCATGATTTGCATCACTATTATAGTTTTCGTAATTGAATAATGTTGTTTTATTTCTAGATAATGCAGGTTGCGAAGACACCTCTCGATGTTCATAGGGCAATGGAGCATGGTGTGACCTCTACGATTCATAGCTCCATGCCATTGACAGGGGTATGAGGTAGATTAGTAAATTTCAATTTACATTCATTGTTATAGTTGTTTATTTTTGAAAAATTAAAAGATTATTGATTTGAAGTTTAATTTCTATCTAGATGGTTTCTATAGGACATGACATCACCACCGCCTATCCTACTACTGAGGCAAGTGAGGATATAGACTATATGGTAGCAATAAGTGATTATTTTGTTAAATGTTTCATTTTTTATAACATTTAATTTCTATATATTAATGTCTATACTTTTTATTGTAACAACTAAAGATGTAGGAATAACTAAATAGGAGGAGCAGCCCTCAGGTTCATAGTAGACCACCCACATACACGTCTCCATCCCCTAGAAGATCAAAGGCTACCCGTAATCTATTCTCTTCACCAGCTAGAGGGGAACGACTTTTTATTGTGTTCCTTTGTTGTATGCCTATACGGCATTTGTGGACATATATTTTGTATTGCATATAGTTGACATTGTATGCCTATATGACATTCTTGTAAGCCTATATGGCTATTTTGTATATATGTTATACTTATATCGACAGATATTGATGTATGCCTATATGGATATTTGGTTAATACAAATCTTTTTTATTGATGGCATCCATACTTGCATTATAAATCCACATTTGAATGGATATTTGTAGATGGATACTTCAAATATTTAAAGTCTAATTGTATTACATAGGATGTTTGTTGATCCAATAAGCTAGCTATTGTTATTCAAGTATGACCTAAACCTCACTTTGGAACTAAAAGATAAAAGTTGTATTTAAAATAAAAATGAATCATCATCTTGAACAAAAAATATTCATATTCTTTGAGTTGCTCAATTGAAAATATTCAAATGAGTATGTTGATCCATATTCTTTATGAGTTGGTCAACTGAAAATATTTCTTAATTTCTTATTATTATACCATATTGGGATGCAAAGAGTATGTTTGTTGTTTTGAATAAGATAGTCAAAATCATATGCTTATGAGCACCTGATGACCATTGTGGTTATTAAATGTAATTCCTCTTGCATATAAGGCGAGGTTATGAGATTACATTGAGTCTTACCTAATTTTAGTATGCAACATAACATTGGGGCTATAGGCTTCCATAAGTCATCAACAATCAAGGTTCAAGGTTGTCATTGAAGTCAAAGGGTCAAGGTTGTTTGTCATTGATGTCAAGGTTGATGCCATGATGTTGATAAGGTGATATAGTGATTCAAGGTAGGTGATGGTCATTAGGTGCATGATGTTGTGAATATGGTTTTCATGATAAGGTCTCTCAATTCATGTTGATGTTGCACAAGATAAACATGGTTCATATGATGCAAGGTTCACGTTCATGGTGGATATGGTTTTGTTCATGCAAGGTTTTGTTGTGAATATGGTTTTCATAATAAGGTTTATCTTGAAAGGTTGATATGATGCAAGGTTCATATTCATGGTGGATGTGGTTTTGTTCTTGCAATAAGAAGTTATAGAAGACACAAGCTTTCATAATCATAATCTTATTGATAGTTAGGGTTTGCATATTGGGCATTAAACCCTAAAAAGAATCTACTTTTCTTAAGACTTTAAAACCCTCAATTGCTTATCATGTATAAAGTGCACTTTTGTTTTAATTTAATATTGACTTATAATCAAAAGTTACTATCACTTAAATCAACCTACTAAAGGGTCTTTAAGTCACTAGTTCACCAACCCTTCAACCTAACTCAATCGACATCTCTGGTAAACTCTCATAAGCTTGAGCGCCATATCATAATCGAAGGTCATATTTAATTGATATGAGGATGGGAAAAAGGATTGGAAGGTTAGTATTTAAAAGGAATTTGGAATACAAACAATCATCTCTATGTAGTTAAATTTGATGGGCATGCCTTTATAAAAGGCTAAAAGACAACTTTATGCAGGATATCATGGTATTTGTAGTGTTTGAAGATTGAAGACTAGTTAGTGTTTGTAGCTCGGACTGTTTCAACATGCTTGGGTGTGAAACAAGACCATGCCTAGCCTAAATGTACCCATCTAGACACATTGGAATTGTCAATTTGGCTACACGAGGATAAGAACAAAAATTACACCCCTTTGCAACTTTACACTACCTCCTTTTGATAATTTTTGGGGCAGCAAAAAAATTTTCACCATGGGCAAATGCCTCAGAGATATAAAAACTAAGAGAGGTTATTGTAGAGGGACTCTACATGATCATGTTGCCTTAGACGAAATGTATCTAAGTGACATGGTTTATGAGTAACAACTCATCAAAGATTGCTACCTTTTTGCACGTTGGACTCTTCAGGGATATTGCCGATACAATGTAGCTCAGACTGTTTTGTCATGTTTGGGTGCAAAAAAAGACCATGCCTAGCCTAAATGTACCCATCTAGACATGTTGGAACTGATAGTTTGGCCACAGGAGAAGAAAAACAAAAGTTACACCCCTTTGCAACTTTACACTGCCTCCTTCTTATGATTTTTGGGGCAGCAGAAAACCTTTCACCACGGGAAAACGTCTTAGAGATATAAAAAACTGAGAGAGATTATTGTAGAGGGACCCTACATGATCGCTTTGTCTTAGACGAAATGTATCTAAGTGACATGATTTCTGAATAACATCTCGTCAAAGATTGCTGCTTTTTGCACTTTGGACTCTTCAGGGATATCACCAGTACAATGTAGCTCAAACTATTTCGGCATGTTTGGGTGTAAAAAAGGACCATGCCTAGCCTAAACGTACCCATCCAGATGTGTTGGAATTATCAGTTTGGCCACACGAGGAAAAGAACAAAAGTTACACCCCTTTGCAACTTTACACTGCCTCCTTATGATAATTTTTGGGGCAGCAAAAAACCTTTCACCATGGGCAAACGCCTCAGAGATATAAAAAACTGAGAGAGGTTATTGTAGAGGGACTCTACATGATTGCATTTCCTTAGACAAAATGTTTCTAGGTGACACAATTTTCAAATAACATCTTGTCAAAGATTGCTACCTTTTTGCACTTTGGACTCTTCAGAGATATCATCGATACAATGTAGCTCAGACTGTTTCGACATGTTTGAGTGAAAAATAGAACCATGCCTAATGTAAATCTACCCATCCAAATGCCTTGAAATAGTCAGTTTGGTCGCATCAGGAGCAGGATGAAAGTTACACCCCTTTGCAACTTTATATTACCTCCTTTTAACAATTTTTGGGGCAGCAGAAAACTTTTCACCACGGGCAAACACCTCAGAGACAAAAAACATTGAGAGAGGTTATTGTAGAAGGACTCTATGTGATCACATTTCCTTAGATGGAATGTTTCTAAGTGATACAATTTTCAAGTAACATCTCGTCAAAGATTATTTCCTTTTTGCACTTTGGACGCTTCAGGGATATCATCGGTACAATGTAGCTCAGACTATTTCAGCATGTTTGGGTGAAAAATAGGACCATGCCTAGCATAAATATATCTATTTGAACACGTTGGAGTCATTTTGGTTGCATCAGGAGTAGGATGAAAGTTACACCCCTTTGCAACTTTACACTACCTCCTAATAATTTTTGGAGTAGTAGAAAACCTTTCACCATGGGCAAATGCCTCAGAGATATAAACAATTGAGAGAGGTTATTGTAGAGGAACCCTACATGATTGCATTGTCTTAGATGGAATGTTTTCAAGTGACATGGTTTTTGAGTAACATCTCATCAAAGATTGCTGCCTTTTTGCACTTTGGACTCTTCAAAGATATCATCGGTACAATGTAGCTCGAACTGTTTCGACATGTTTGGGTGAAAAATAGGACCATGTCTAGCATAAATGTACCCATACAAATGTGTTGGAATAATTAGTTTGGTCGCATCAGGAGCAAGATGAAAGTTACACCCCTTTGCAACTTTATAGTGCCTCCTAATGATTTTTGGGGCAATAGAAAACTTTTTACCACGGGAAAATGCCTCAAAGATATAAAAAACTGAGAGAGGTTATTGTAGAGGCACTCTACATGATCATTTTTCCTTAGACAAAATATTTCTAAGTGACACAGTTTTTGAGTAACATCTTTTCAAAGATTGTTGCCTCTTTACACTTTGGACTCTTCAGGGATATCGTCGGTACAATGTAACTCGGACTATTTCAACATGTTTGGGTTAAAAAAAGGACCATGCCTAGCATAAATGTACCCATCCGAACGTGTTGGAATAGTCATTTTGGTCACATTAGGAGCAGGATGAAAGTTACACCCCTTTACAACTTTACACTGCCTTCTTCTGACAATTTTTGGGGCAATAAAAAACCTTTCACCATGGGCAAATGCCTCAGAGGTATAAAAACTAAGAGAGGTTATTGTAGAGGCACTCTACATAATTGTTTTTCCTTAGATGGAATGTTTCTAAGTGACATAGTTTTTGAGTAACATCTTGTCAAAGATTGATGCCTTTTTGCCCTTTGGACCCTTCAGGGATATCATCGGTACAATGTAGCTCAAACTGTTTTGACATGTTTGGGTAAAAAATAGAACCATGTCTAGCCTAAACATACCCATTCAGACACATTGAAACTATCAGTTTGGTTGCATTAGGAGCAGGACACCAAAAATACAAAAGTTGCTTTGTACAACTTGATAACATTAACACTTTTTTGCAACAGGACTCAAAGACTCAAACTAACCCCAAATGACTCAAAGTGACTTAAAAACAAATGAAATGGCCTTAGAAGACCTTATTACATACAATTGACTCAATCAAAACAAAATTTCATTTTTTGACTCCTCTTGGAGGCATGAGAACCTAGGTATCCCTACACCATTAGTGCAACTGAAGTTGATAAAGTTTCCCTATTAAGAAAAAGAGCTTCCCTTAGCTTCAAGAAATATAAATATTCTATACTGACAAGGCCAACCACGTGAAGGTGGAAGCTCATGTGGCCTCACCTAAGACCTAAGACAATGTAGTCTAGTAGATGCAGGACACCGAAGGCACCTATTTTCTAGTCTCTATCTACCTAGCTGACATATCGTATATACCTAAGACACAATTAGAGACACCTATTATCTAGTTAGAAACCAAGACACCTAGAGACACCTATATTTTATACATTACCTAGATTTTATACATTATTCTCAAGATCAACTTCATCCATCACTTAGGTCTAACCCCATGAAGCATAACATGATGATGTAAAAATGTGTATATGTGTAAAAATGCAACAGGAAAAAAAAAACCTTACAAATTAATGTGCATACTTATAACTCAATGTAACATGACTTTACAAAATTAATGTGAATACTTACAAATTAAATCCTAATCCCTCAACCCTTAACTCTAATCCCTCAACCCTAAACCCTATCCCTAAACCCTAAACACTATCCCTATTCCTAAACCCTCAATGGGCTCGATAGTACACCTTAAACCCTAATCCATTATCCCTAAACCCTCCAACCCTATCCCTAATCCTTATACCCTCGACACTCTACTTTAACCCTAATCCCTCGACCCTCAACCCTATCTCTAAACCCTTGACCCTTGAACCTCAACCCTCAACCCTCAATGACAAACCCTAATCCCTCAACCCTTAACTCTAATTCCTTGACCCTCAACCCTATCCATAAACCCTAAAGCCTCAACCCTCAACCCTCAATGTCAAATCCTAATCCCTCAACCCTAAACCCTCAACACTATACCTTAAACCCTAATCCCTTAACTCTAAACCCTAAACCCTAATCCCTCAACCATCGACCCTAATCCCTCAGCCATTGACCCTAATCCCTCAACCCTCAACCCTCAACCCTAAATGCTATCCCTATTCCTAAACCCTCAACAAGCTCGATACTATACCTTAAACCCTAATCCCTTATCCCTAAACCCTCCAACCCTATCCCTAATCCTTATACCCTTGACACTCTACTTTAACCCTAATCCCTTGTCCCTCAATCCTATCCCAAAACCCTCAACCCTCAAACCTCAATGTACTCAACCCTCAACGTCAAACCCTAAGCCCTCAACTCTTAAATCTGATCCCTTGACCCTCAACCCTAAAACCTCAACCCTCGACACTAAATGTCAAACCCTAATCCCTCAACCCTTAACTCTAATTCCTCAACCCTAAATCCTATCCCTAAACCCTAAACACTATCCATATTCCTAAACCCTCAATGGGCTCAATACTATACCTTAAATCCTAGTCCCTTATTCCTAAACTCTCCAACCTTATCACCAATCCTTATACCCTCGACCCTCTAATTTAACCCTAAACCCTCGATCCTCAACCCTATCCCTAAACCCTTGACCCTCAAACCTCAACCCTCAACCCTCAACCCTCAACTCTCAACGTCAAACCCTAATCCCTCAACCCTTAACTCTAATCCCTCAACCCTCAACCCTATCCCTAAACCCTAAAGCTTCAACCGTCAACCCTCAACGTCAAATCCTAATCCCTTAACCCTAAACCCTATCCCTAAACCGTCAACACTATACCTTAAACCCTAATCCCTCAACCCTCAACCCTAAACCTTATCCCTAAACCCTAATCCCTTAACCCTCAATGGGCTCGATACTATACCTTAAACCCTAATCCCTTATCCCTAAACGCTCTAACCCTATCCCTAATCCTTATGCCCTCGACACTCTACTTTAACCCTATTCCCTCGACCCTCAAACCTATCCCAAAACCCTCAACCCTCGAACCTTAATATACTCAACTCTCAACGTCAAATCCTAATCCCTCAACCCTTAACTCTGATCCCTCGACCCTCAACCCTATCCCTAAACCCTCAACCCTAAAACCTCAACCCTCAACACTCAATGTCAAACCCTAATCCCTCAACCCTTAACTCTAATCCCTCAGCCATAAACTCTATCCCTAAACCCTCAACACTTTACCTTAAACCCTAATCCCTCAACCCTAAACCCTATCCCTAAGCCCTAATTCGTCAACCCTCAACTCTAATCCATCAACCATCAACCCTAATCCCTCATCCCTAAACCCTAAACACTATCCCTATTCCTAAACCCTCAACGGGATCGATACTATCCCTCAACCCTTAACCCTTAAAACTTGAACCCTAAAACCTATCCCTACACCCTCGACACTTGACGCTATATCTTAAACCCTAATCCCTTAACCCTCATCCCTAAAGCCTTGACCCTAAATCCTTAAACCTTCGACCCTAAACCCTATCCCTAATCCCTCTACCCTCGACATCCTACTTTAACCCTAATCCCTTGACCATCAACCCTATCCCTAAACCCTCAACCCTCAACTCTCAACATTAAACCCTAATTCATCAACCCTGAACCTTAATCCCTCAACCCTAAACCCTATCCCTAAAACATCAACCCTCAACACTATACCTTAAACCCTAATCCCTATCCCTCAACCCTTAACCCTTAAAACTTAAACCCTATCCCTACACCCTCAACACTCGACACTATATCTTAAGCCTTAAACCCTCATCCCTAAAGCCTCAACCCTCAATCCTTAAATCTTCAACCCTAAACCCTATCCCTAATCCCTCTACCTTTAACACTCTAACCCTAACCTCGACATTAAATGGTAATCCGTCAACCCTAAACCCTCAACCCTCAACACTATACCTTAAACCCTAATCCATCAACTCTAAAACCTAATCCCTCAACCCTCAACCCTAAACACTATCAATAAACCCTCGAGACTATACCTTAAACCCTAATCCCTCAACCCTCAATCCTAATCCCTCAACCCTCAACCCTAATCGCTATCCCTATTCCTAAACCCTCAACCCTCGACACTATACCTTAAACCTTAATCCCTTATCCCTAAACCCTAAACCCTATCCCTCAACCCTTAACCTTTAAAACTTAAACCCTAAAACTTATCCATAAACCCTCGACGCTCAACACTATATTTTAAACCCCAATCCCTTAACCCTCAGCCCTAAAGCCTCAACGCTCAATCGTTAAACCTTCAACCCTAAACCCTATCCCTAATCCTTCTACCCTCAACACTCTACTTTAACCCTAATCCCTTGACCATCAACCCTATCCCTAAACCCTCAACCCTCAACCCTCAACCCTCAACTCTCAACATTAAACCCTAATCCATCAACCCTAAACCCTCAACCCTCAACAATATTCCTTAAACCCTAATCCATCAACACTAAACCATAATCCCTTAACCCTCAACCCTATCCCTAAACTCTCAACCCTCAACACTATTCCTTAAACCCTAATCCCTCAACTCTAAACCCTAATCCTGAACCCTAAACCCTAAACCCTATCCTTAAACACTCAACCCTCAGCAAGTTATACCTTAAACATTAATCCCTCAACCCTCAACCCTAATCCCTCATCCCTAAACCCTAAATGCTATCCCTATTCCTAAACCCTCAACCTAAGACACTATACGTTAAACCCTAATCCCTTACCCCTAAACCTTAAACCCTATCCCTCAACCCTTAATCCTTAAACATTAAACCCTAAACCCTCAACCCTATACCCTCAACAATATACTTAAGACCTAGTACCTCAATCATCAACCCTATACCTTAAACCTGAAGCCTACACCCTCAAACCCTCATCCCTAAACCATATAACCTCACCCTTATATCCTAAACCTTGAATATTGTGCCTCAACCCTATACTTAAATTAAACCTAAACCATACGTTCTCTCAACCCAAGTCACCATATGCCTTATATACCCTCAATCCATATTGTAAACCCTAAACCCTAATCCCTATGCCTTACACACTTAATCTTATACAATCAACAACCTAAATATTAATCCTCAACTGTAACCCTCAATCCTCTACCCTCTACCTATTACTTAAGCCCTAATCCCTCCACCCTCAACCCTCAAAACTATATAGGCTCAGGTCCTTATATACACTAAACCCAAAACACTTACATACATGCAAACATACATACATACAAAGATGCATACATATAAGCATGCATACATGTACATACATACGTGTACATACATATAAGCATGCATACATGTACATGCATACATACCTACAAGAATAGATATAAACATCCATGAAACATACTTATGAAATTTGAACATATCTCATTCAAAGGAAGACATAACTCAAGTGCGTTATAACGTGCTCATATTATGTCAAACTAGGAAAACATTGCCAAACATGCAAAAATGCAAAAAAGTACTCGCGTTATAACGCACTCGCATTAGCTCGTGTTATGTTGTGCTTTGGAAATCCCAAGCCTTGGGCTTGGGATTTGCTTTGGATTTCCAACCCAAAGGCTTGGAGTGCCTTTTCAACATCCACAGACATGTTCTTACAAATTCTTCAAGATTTCACATAATTTTGTTTGTGTTACTCCTCAGATTTGCACGTGTTTCAAGGTCAAACAAATCAAACACTTGGGTAATGTTAGGCTTTCTCTTAGCTATTTAACGGTGTAATTTTTTTCACATTTTGACAATGTTAAGCCTTCCATCTTTAATTTCTTTTGTTTGTGTGTCCGGTTTTGGGCAAAAACCACTATTTGGTCTTTTTTTATTGTAAATTAACCATTCATTAAAATTTCAAAAAAATTACATATTTAGAAACTAGACTCCATTCTACACATATTAAAAAAAAAGATTTTCAATTAGTTTTCAAAATTTATAGGGGTAGCACGGCCAAAATTCTATTTTTTAGGATGTGTCCACTTTGAAAATTAGTAAAAAATTAAATATTCATCAAAAAATTATCAAAAGAATTGGGCATAAACTACATGTTGTTAGCTAATTTCTCACCAAAGTGATTTTAGAAATAGCAAAAAAAGGTTAACTTTTTTAAGGAGCCACAAAACATGCTATGTTATGTTTTTTGATAGAAACAACACCAATTTCTATGGCTCCCTCTTTTGAACCCCTTAATCTATACCATTTTCAAAAAAATTAGTAGTTTAGAAAGTAGACTTGGAGCACTACAAACATTGCTTTGGTTGCATCTCTAAATTTTGAGTGTAACTATGCTCAATTTCTCATCCAAGGCTAGCATTTCCTGATTTTAGAAAAAAAGTGGCCACTTAAGACCCCTTTTTGGCC
This sequence comes from Cunninghamia lanceolata, assembly GCA_027924645.1. Lineage (NCBI taxonomy): Eukaryota > Viridiplantae > Streptophyta > Pinopsida > Cupressales > Cupressaceae > Cunninghamia > Cunninghamia lanceolata. The sequence continues at coordinate 20,816,512 of BSBN01000049.1, forward strand.
CCCCCATCTTCTTGCACTTACCCATAAATTGCTTGTTTGATGGACAATGACATGTACAACTTAAAAAGATCGAATATACTATGGCGTGCCAGCTAAATGGATGCTGGCAAAGGTGCAATCTAGTTTTTTTACACCTGTCAATTGCATCTACTTGATCATTCTGAAGCCTTTTCAATAAATCCATTTTGTACGTATTCTACAATCATTGTAATCCTTGAGATGGCATCTCTCTGAGGTGTCTAATCAGGCAGTTTGTGAGCCTTGTCTGTGCACCCAGATTTAGGGTTCTTTTAAATATTGATATTAGGGTTAGATTTTAACTTTAATGTAGATAACTATCTATTTGCATTATAATCTATTAGATGCTTTATAGTAGTTATTATATATATATATGCATCCTTATATGTTAATATAATAATATCTCTGTATTTTCTTAAATTTAAGAGATTATAAGGGAGACCCGATAATCAATGTATATATATACATTTGACTCATATAAACATAGTAATTAATAATTAAGGTCTAAATATAAATATGACATGTATGTGTATATTGTAATCGATTATCAAGTAAATCAAATATAAATCGAGATGGTATTTGATTAGACCATTTGATTTATCTATATTTTGAAAAGGAATAAAATAAAGAAAATTAGTTGATATAGATTGCATTGCATATGATGCATTTGTTTAATAAGATTAAACGAAAATCGATATGATTAAATATTTAATGTTGATGAGTTTAATTTAAATTGATATTTATTTTATTACAATTTCTATATAATAATTTTGTTAAGTTGGTATTTGGCTAATGGGATTGGAATTAGGGTTATAAACATTGTATTTGGATTTTCGTTTAGATAATTGGTTTATTGTGAGTGAAACTTGTGTAATTTATATCATTGGTTGTAATAGGGTTATGTGTAAGTTGTCAAGGTTTAGTTTTCAGAGGCATAGGCTTTGATGTTTTGATTTCATGTATATGTTATGTTGAAAATGTATCATGATGTGGAATGAAGTCCTTCATGGATGATGTGATTCATTATGGTATTGAGCATGTAATAAATACTATGTTGGATTTTGAAAATGGGGAGACATTAGTAATTGTAAAAGAAGTATGATGTTTATGGATTGCTTCATTTGGAAGCTATGGGCAATGTATTCTGAAATTGTCCTTGTGATTAAGTTGATATGCAAGAAAGTTGATGCCTTGCATTGTTCATGTGTACTTGTTGTTATGAAGATAATTGTTATGCTTGATGGATAGAGTGTTCTAGATGCAGGTAGGGGAGTGGTTTTCAATGTGGGGCCGGTGCCCAAAGTGGCTGCCAGGGTAACCCATTGAAATTTGGTAACTCAGTGATAACTGAATTAATGAATTAGGGGGTTAGGTAGTTGTTCACATTAAACAAGATAATTGGATTCCTCACCTATGCATGTAGTACTTGTTTAGACTAAGGATGGGATGAGAAGAACTGGTTGGCAAAGTCAAATTCCTTGTCTCCATGAAAGGAATGTTGGTTTAGGATGTGTCAGCCTATGGAGCCAGCATCTAGAGAGAGACTATCAGGATAACCATAGATGGGGGCCAGCGTCTAGTGAGACACTATCAGGATAAGCCATGTCAGGACCATGCGATGACACTCTCCCTATTGCAACCTAGCATTCCCTAGTTATGCTCTCCCCATTCGTTATGTGATTGCCTCTGGAAGTGTTGTTGAGTTGCTTGTGATATTGACTTGTGTTGTTGGAGTCGCGTGTTGTCCTTGTTCTTTATAGTCTACTGTCTACCTGAATGTTTGTTGTAGTGGGACCTTATGTTATCTCCTAGCATGAGGGGTGGACCTCAGGGTTCCACATGGTCGAGTGGATGTGCTTTATCTCCATTGTTCTTTTTCCCTTGCTGTGGTTCGTGTGCGACGAGGAGCTATCTTGTGTATTAGATATCAGATCTTGTACCAGTTGGAGAATACAATTATTTATGCTCATGTACTGGCCTTGTAACATAATGTATGTAATCCAATGTAATCAGGAAGGTGATTGTGTAAACAATGTAATGATATACTCATGTGTAAGGAAAAATTGTATATGTACTTGATATTGATGATTATTTATCTGATGTCATGATATGGAAATGTATATGGTTATCCATTTAATGCAATAGATTCAAAATGAATTATTGATGTTAGTTAATTCATGATGTATGTTTAGATCTTGTTAATGGTTTGGTTAGTAATGCAGCCATGGAACCTTAGAGGACTAAATGTTAGTTTAATAATATGTATAGATATGTTTAACATTACTGTCTTATTTCTATCATTTAAAAAAAAATTGTCCTGCTTGTATAGCATAATTGTGTTGTTCTCTAAGATTTTCATGGCGAGGCATTACAAATATGGTCTAGTTTGTTGTGAAGATAGTAGCAAGCATGAAGGATTATAATCAAGTGAGGAAAGGGAAAATGAAATGGGGACATTTAAAGAGGATTAGGGTTAGGGTTAAAATGTGGAAGTCAAAGGTCTCTGCAATAGAGTTTATTTTATCATAATAAAATATAAAATGTGAGATGTTAACCTTTTACTCATTGTTTAAAAATTATATTTATGACTTATTATTTAAGAGACCCTTAAATATTTGCGAAATTATGTTTGAGATTTTTTATTAAAAAAAAACAATATACCATTTAATAACTTGAATAATTACATCCCACATATTACTTAATATGAATTTTCTTATAGTAACTCTTAAAAGGTACATGTGGAGTCATTTAATTTTCTTTCAACTTACATTCTAACCTCAAAGAATTCCCTATAATTACTTTAAAAAAAAGGTTTAGTTTGGTAGAGGTAATGAGCTCGCAAGCTTTGTACCCCTATTCAGCCATTGTGCTCTTCCACTTGGGCTGTTGGTTATTAGCGGATGGGGCCCCATTTGTGGTCCTATTGGCTGACCCTGGTAAATGCCCAAGATTGAGACCAAGGGTCCACTAAAACCGTCAACTTACAAATAAAAGAAATGAGGCTACTTCTAACTCTCCTCACTTGCTCCTCATTGTCTTTGTTGCTCTATCTAATCAATTCAATCGCATTTGATCTGTTGGTGATATATCGAAAAAGCATGATCTAGAAGGCCTTAGTGTGATTTGATTTTTTAGAGCCTATGAACCCTTGTTTTAAATGTCTTATGTTGTGGAATAAGTTAGCAATGGGAAAGGTTTGGGGAAGAATTCTTGAGAAAATCCTACACACAAGACAACTGCGAATTATCTCAGAAGGTGTCACGTAGGTAGGCAATTCTGTTTTCTTAAGAAAATTTGCAATGATGAATCTACGAAATGAAGAAGCATAAATAATATGCTGCCACTACTAATTTTAATGAAGTCGTTGTGAAATGACAAGCCACTGTGGATTAAAGAAAGAAATAGAAAAGACGTTTGATAGTATTGTATTAAGAATGACAGGGTAGGTATTTGTTTAGTGTATAGAAGAAAGTTAATGTGTTATTTATTCGCCCTTTCCAAGTAAGAGGAGATGTGGGCGTAAGTGTTTAAAAGAACTACGGACAAATGGAAAACACATAAAAAATTGGCTAACACCCACTGTCGAGCACGGCGAAATTGAACGAACAAAAAACTTTCGATCGTCTGATAACGGAGATCCTGCTTGTCCAGCTCACAGAGGGAATACCTTGTGAAAAATCTATTGCAGCTACTGATTATTAATTTCCTATCTTATGTAGATTATTTGGCTGCCTAAAAATAACTTACAGCAAATATCAAATAATAACACAGCTGCAACTTCACGAAAAATCATGGAGACAGAAAAATAAATGAACACAATATTTTAGACAAATTGTCCCTGGAAAAACCTCGAACAGAAAACCAGTACTGCAGATGAGGAATTTTATTAAATCAAATCAAGAGATACATAGACTGCTTGTCTCTTACTGGCAGAGCTCCAACAATGTTCTCCTCCAGAAATTCTTCTCCCAATTTCTCCTATAGAAATTCCACTACTGCTGTCTCGAACGCTATCGCTGCGCCCTTGCTTTCACTGCAAATCAATTTGCTAATGCTGCAAATTTATTTATTTGCTATCGCTGCAAATACTTCTCGGATCTATCTTCTCCAAATGCCCATTGATCCTCTTTTATAATCCCCTCATTGAAAACTAATGGCCATGATTTAATATAAATCAATGGCTAGGATTAATTAAACTCTAAACCCTAATATCTAGAAGTCTCTCGAGAAATCAATTATCTAGGTATAGAGAAAAATATTATCTAGCTATGTTTCTAGCCTCGTAATCACCACTTGAGACTAGAACACCTGTCCAAGCTACATTTAAAATTAACACTCCCTCTTAGCGAGGAAGGTGTTCTGCATAACACCCAACTTACCTCTGAAGAAGATGAATTTCACCTTCCCCAATGCCTTTGTTAAAATGTCTGCTACCTGCTGATCTGTAGGTATATACTGTAGCTGAACAATCCTCCGTTGTACACAATCTCTGATGAAATGATATCTGATGTCTATATGCTTAGACCTATCATGAAACACTGGATTCTTAGATAATCTGATGCAACTCTGATTATCACAGTGTATCACGGTAGTCTCAACCCTCTGACCAAACAAGGCTACCAGCAACTTCCGAAGCCATATAGCCTCACATGTTGCCATACTAGCTGCTATTTATTCTTCTTCTACAGAACTCAGAGCAACGGACTTTTGCTTCTTGCTGTACCAAGAGACAACTCCTGATCCCAAACTAAAGCAGCACCCTGAAGTGCTTTTCCTATCCACCGCACTACCTGCCCAATCTGCATCAGTATAGCCTATCAACTTGATACCATCACCTTGAGCATATCTGATCCCATACTCGATTGTACCACGCAAATACCGCAATACATGCTTTGCCGCTATCCAATGCACTCTCTTCGGCTCAACCATGAACTGGCTAAGAGAGTTTACTGCAAAGGATATATCTGGCCTAGTGTTAACCAAATACATGAGAGATCCAATCATCATCCTTTATAAGGTGGGGTCTACATCCTTTTCCTTGGATGCGTCTACCTTCTTCCAATTCGTGATCATAGGTGTAGACATGGCTCTCAAACCTCTTCAAGATTTCAATGCAGTATTTCCCTTGTCCAAGGAAAATCTCTCCATCTGTCTGCCAAACTTCCATGCCTAGAAAGTAGTGCATAAGCGCCAAATCCTTCATCTCAAACTCTGCTACAAGGTCCCTCTTGCACTCCTCTATAAGCCCCAGTGAACCTGTTAAAAACAAGTCGTCCACATATAGAACAAGAATGAGAATTTCACCCCCAACCACCAAGTAGTAGAGGTTACATCTGCCTCACTCTTCACAAAGCCTATTCCCTGCAAGTATCTATCAATGCACTCATACCACGCCCTGGGAGACTGCTTGAGTCCATACAAAGCTTTCTTCAATCTACACACGTGGGTTTCACTGCTGTGTGCTACAAAGCCCTCTAGTTGTTCTATGTATATCTCTTCTAACAATTCACCATTAAGAAATGTTGTCTTGACATCCATTTGATGGATCTGCCATCCTATATGCGCTGCAAGTGAGATTACGACTTGTATAGAAGTATACCTGGCCACTGGAGCAAATGTCTCCTCATAGTCTATTCCCTCCTTCTGAGAGAACCCCTTGGCCATGAACCTTGCCTTGTATTTCTTGATGCTACCATCTGCACCATGCTTAATCTTATAGATCTAGCGTGATCCAACCATTGCCCTATCTGTCGGTCTAGGCACAACCTCCCACACATCGTTCTGCATTATTGAGGTATATTCCTCAACCATCGCATCTTGCCACACCTGTTGCCGTGCAGCCTCCTGATAGCTGGAAAGTTCACTATCTACCAACTAACTAACCAATGCCACATAGTCATTATACCTGGCTGGTTGTTTCCGCTGTCTATTACTCGTCCTAGGAGCTCCCACAAACTCCTGAGTATCCTTATGTGTCTATTGAACCTCACGGTTCCTCCTGTCAACTATAGAGGATGAAATATCAAACTCCATATCTTCGTGATGCATCTCTTAGATTTGCTGTATCTGTTGCTCCATACTCTGTGAACTCTCAGCACTTGAACCTGTGCTTGTACTAGTAATTGTACTCATACTTCGCTGCCCCTGTTCTGGTTGAACAAACCTGGGAGCTTCTGTTGGCTGCTCATTCTGATCATCTGCTGGCAAATCTTTGGACCTCCTATATGCCTTGTCCTCCATGAATTTGACATCATGCCTAACTATAATCCTCTTGGTCCCTGGAATAAATATCTGATATACCTTTGAAGTCTCGCTATACCCCACAAAGTACCCTCTCTCTGCAGTCTGATCTAACTTGGAATGTGTAGCCCCTGGAATGTGACAAAATGCCAAACTCCTAAATATCCTGAAGTGACTGACATCTGGCTTCTTCCTTGAGAATGCCTCCTCTGGTGTCATCTTGCCCAATACCTTATGTGGAACCCTATTCTATGTGTATACCGCTGTACTGCATGCCTCTGCCCATAAGTAACATGGCATATCTTTGTCATATAACATAGCCCTTGCTGCCTCCGATATAGAATGATTCTTCCTCTCAGCAACCCCATTCTGTTGTGGTTTGTAAGGAACAGTCCACTCTCTCTTGATTCCTTCCCTGGTACAGAACTCCTGGAACTCTTTCCCTTTGTACTCGCCTCCATTGTTTGACCAAAGAACCTTTACCTTCCTGCCTGTCGAATTCTCCACAAGAGCTTTAAACTCCTGAAAGTGACTGAAGACCTCATCCTTAGTCTTCAAGAAGTATATCCAGGTCTTCCTGGAGAAATCATCAATAAAAGTAACAAAGTACTCATATCCTCTGAGAGACTTCGTTGACATTGGTCTACATATATCTGAATGTACTAGATCAAGAACCCCCTTGGATCTGGTGTCACTCCTTGGAAAAGCTGCTTTCACAAACTTCTCCAACACACATCCCTTACATACATCATCATGCTCTGTGCTCACCTCTAGAACACCTGTCACTATCTCACGAAGCAATTTAAGTGCTCCATGATGTATATGGCCCATCCTTCTATGCCATAGCTCTCCTTGATCTCTAGAATTACTGCTGCTCACTAGTGCCTTAGGAGTATCAAACTACAACCTATAAAGTTGGCCGCTCCTAACTCCAATAGCTATGGGTGATTTCCAATCCTTATGCTTAATTAAAACATGTGCCCCTCTAAAAAGTACATTATAGCCTTTATCCTGAAGGACAGATATGGAAATTAGATTCATGCCTAAGCCTGGGACATGCAACACATCATGAATGGAAATAGGCTTGCCATTCTCCCTCTGAAATAGAATAGTCCCTCTCCCAACTGGATCACACTTGGACTTGTTCCCCATCTGAATCTAGAATCTGATGTCCTCCTCCTTGTAGCTGGAGAAGTACTCTCTAACTCCTGTCATATGAAATGACGCCCCACTGTCTCTATACCAAACACCCTATGAGGTTGAGCTAGTCAGGCAAGCTATGAGTGCAAACTCATCCTCCATTCTACTAGAAAGCTCATCTACACTTGCTGAAGCTGCTGTCTGCTTCTTGCCTTTCTTTTCATTTTTCTTCCTTTGTGGGCAATCACTGACATAGTGGCCGAACTCGTGACAGCCATAGCATTTAATCTTAGATAAGTCCTTCTTCTTCTCACTTTTTGGATTTGATCCTTTGCCAGACCCCTTCTTCACTTTCCCTTTTCCTACTAGGGCAACGTTTTCCTATTCCACCTCACTTTTCTGACTATTACTGCTGGTTCCATTGACAAGACTTAGTCTAAGCTCCTCCTGAGTGACGTCACTCCATAGTCGATCCCAACTCGGTAAGGTATCTCATCCATTAATAACTTGAACAAAGACATCCCACTGCTTAGTAAACCCATTCAGGGCTATTCGTACTAGCTCATCATCCTTTGGTTTGTCTCCAATAGCTGCCAATTCATCCTTGACAAGTCTAAGTCTGGTGAGGTAACTTGTGACGTCTTCTCCCTTATTCATCCGGGTATTCCTTAACTTTTCTCTGAGAATTAGCTTTCGATTAAGGGTAGCATTCTGGTACAGATTCATAATGGCGTCCCACATTGTCTTTGCTGTATCTAACTCTGCAATATGCGGAACAATATGATCCTTAACACCGTCAAGAATCAGCCTCCTTGCCTTGGCATCTTCCTTCTTATATGCTAAGAGCTGTGTTGCATCTGTAGGTACAGGTACAACAGTGGTCACATAATCCTTGATACCATTCTCTTCCAGCAATAAAGAAATTCTGGCTTTCCAAACACCAAAATTTGAGGCTCCATCCAATCTGTCCTGATATCTTAAACCTGCTGAGGCCATCTCAAAAGAAAATAATAATTTGAAGAGGTCAAACTGGGTTTTATAAACCCTAGATTTTTATTTATTATTTTTCCTTTCTCCCTGTGCCTATTTTGCCCTCAGATCCGCTCTGATACCATGTGAAAAATCTATTGTAGCTACTGATTATTAATTTCCTATCTTATGTAGATTATTTGGCTGCCTAAAAATAACTTACAGCAAATATCAAATAATAACACAGCTGCAACTTCACGAAAAATCACGGAGATAGAAAAATAAATGAACACAATATTTTGAACAAATTGTCCCTAGAAAAACCCCAAAGGGAAAACCAGTACTGCAGATGAGGAATTTTATTAAATCAAATCAAGAGATACATAGACTGCTTGCCTCTTACTGGCAGAGCTTCAGCAATGTTCTCCTCTGGAAATTCTTCTCCCAATTTCTCCTATAGAAATTCCACTACTGCTGTATCCAACGCTATCGCTGCGCCCTTGCTCTCACTGCAAATCAATTTGCTAATGCTGCAAATTTATTTATTTGCTATCGCTGCAAATACTTCTCGGATCTATCTTCTCCAAATGCCCATTGATCCTCTTTTATAATCCCCTCATTGAAAACCAATGGCCATGATTTAATCTAAATCAATGGCTAGGATTAATTAGACTCTAAACCCTAATATCTAGAAGTCTCTCGAGAAATCAATTATTTAGGTATAGAGAAAAATATTATCCAGCTGTGTTTCCAGCCTGGTAATCACCACCCGAGACTAGAACCCCTGTCCAAGCTACATTTAAAATTAACATACCTTGGACGTAAAAACACACATCAATAATTATATCCATCCAACCACCGCACATACCAATTTACTACTTAGATGAAATTTATATTACAAATCAAATATTTTTTTGCTCATTATTTGTAATATGCTGCTAAACCTTAGCACGCTGTTGGAAGGAATAATACGGCTCACACAAGTAACATGGAATGAAATAATAAAAAAATCAAGATCCCAAGCATAATTGATTAATTAGTTCAGTTTAGAATGAGTTCAGGAGGAAAACACAGTATAGTGGTAAGAAGTTATCTTCTCACTGTGTTCCTTTTATTTGAATGTTTGCAAAGGAAAACACCAAATTTGACTCGAGCCCAAAAAAACAGTAGAATTATTTGTTTTTGATAATATTAAGAATGGGTTTTTGACAGGACCCAAAACCTGTTACAAAAGAACAGTACATTTGCAGCAAAGCTGCCAAACAACAAACACAACAGCAACCAATTTGCGGAAAACAAAAAGAACTAAAGATCCAGCCTAAACAATGTCAGACCCTGACCTAATCATCCTCACACCCTTAACCCTTGTATGGGAATGGTATACAGACTTGGGAAGACCTTTCTTCCGAAAATAAAACACAGTAGAACTATTTGTTACAACATGGCCATAATCTTGAATCCTCCAAAAACTTGACAAGAACCTGATTTGAACAAATTCCGTGAATGGCCCACCATGAAATTTAGACATCGAACAATTTAAGTTATCTGTTCTATACTATCCTGGAAAAGAGAGAAATTTTAACGGATCGAAATGTCAAGTAAAATCAATTTTTGGGCCTCTGTATGGACGCGGAATCAAGCAAAAGCTCTTGGGCTTATCTCTCTGCTCTAACCACACATACTCTTCACTGTCTCTGTCTTCATTGCCTGTCGACAAGTAAACAACCATCACATCCAGCACAGCACATTTGCTTCAGGAGGAAAAGAAAAAAGGAAACGGCGTAGGTGTACTCACGAGGAAGGTCTGGATAAGGATATTGTCGATAGTAAGAGGGTTCCCCTGAATAAGGTGGAGAAAGAACATCCAGCACAGCACAAGATGTTAGTGCTGTGAATGAATGAATGTTGCCTCCGGTTGTTGGGTATAATACTGATGCCTCACACGGGGCTCTGAAATCACCATCCACCTTTACAGCTGCTAACTTCACTGCAACGACAACATCATGAAATTGAAGCTGTTGAATTTAAAATAACTGGGTGCTTTTATATTTTCAATATGCTTACACAAGTTTCAACACCCATTTTAGTTTTAGGAGAACACCATTCAGATTATCTTATGTTTGGAATGCTTTAGTCAAAATGTATGCTAGAAAAAACAATTCACTGATCAACAAGAGAGCTTACAGTCGAGTGGAAAAGGATGTTTGAAGGAAACTGCGGGCTGAGGAGCAAGCCAATCATAAGCTTTGATATGCATGGAACCGTATAAAATCTTACTGAACACTGTCATCCCAGCATGATCATGTAGTGGAATAACAGCTGAAGTTGGCAGGCAAAATATGCCTATCTGCACATCCAAAATTTTCTAATTAGTTTGTCCTTCTCACCAATCATGCTTCTAATGTGGCGGTATGATATAAATTTTGATTGTTTACCGAAAAACTGGAACATTCATGTACGAGAATGTATGTGACAGGAGGTATCTGTCTTCGTCGAAGAGAAACTACAGTTCGAGAACGTCTTTGCTGTCTTCGTCTTCTGGTGGGTCCCAAATTAGAGGAGTTGCTAAGCTGCCCTATTTCCGTTATTGCACTTTCCTCAAGCCCAAAGTCTGCAGCTCTTATTGTGTCTGTATCACTCACAATCATACAACTTTGTCAACCCATTTTAGTTCGAGCCTTTCAACACTAAAGCCCTACCCAAACAGGTCTGTAATTTCAAATTAATCCTGCTTGTAAAAAAAACCAAAAAATTCAGAGTTGTAATTTTTTATTTTCTATCATTTTACGTTTTATTTATATAAATACAAGTCAAATAAAAATTTAGTTTGATGTCAAAGGGTTTTTGGTTTGCTGGTGAAGTTGAAAGGTTCTAAATGAGCCCCAGCAGGGATCAAGTCTTGCTGAGCACAAGGTCCCGACACCATAAGGGATGAGGTCGGGATTGTGACCCAAGCGAATTTGGCGGAATGAATACTTCTCAATCTTGACTGTCTGTGGAAGAGGTTCAGCCTAAGGCTTGTGCTCCCAAATCAGATAGCAATAAGTAAATTTGTGGATGACCTCCATCAAAAAGAAAAAATTAGTTTGATACCTTATAAAATTGTAAATTGCACAGTGCACTACAGAAAAGTTTGAGAGATCGGTAGTTGGGCTAAATCTCATTTAATTTTGCTGTTAGATGTTCTTATTTCTCATATGATTTAAATGAGAAATTGACTGTTACGGATATTTCATACAACCAACAATTATCCGATTGTATGGATGGCAGTATATACAGCAGGTTCAGAAGAATGTGCGTTTATCATATAAATTAAATTAGACACAATTCTTTACGTATGAGTTGCGTAAGTCCATCAAGGACTTCTACGGTGGTTAGTTCTGTGATTATTTTGGAAGAATTTTTGAGCTTGACTTCATAGATTAAAGGAGGTGGATATGAATCAGGCTTCAAATTCAAAACGCTTCCATTTAGTGTTTTGCCACAAACCAAATCATGTTGGCCCATTTTTACCCACAATGTCTTACATTAAAATCTCTTTGATTTGGGTGCATATCTGTCCAAACATCCCTCAATCAAGTAGTAATAATTTTGTTTTATGAGTTTTATAAAACCAGTAGTACGGTATGTTTATAGGCGCTTATGCATGCTGCTTTAAAATATAAAATCCACACTGAATGCCATCTTGTTGGGTCAAAAGCAATTGGCTAAAAACTAAGAGGCATTAAAGAGAATACCTAGAAAAGAAGTGAATCTGGCAACAGCCAGCGGCGGAGGCACAACCCCTGCAGGCGTGAACGTCTCCTTGCAAAGCTCGCATAACCTCTGTACAGCGCTCGAACTCATTGCTTTCAGCTTTTGTATAGTGATGTTATATAATACTATATAAAAATTTCTATGTACAGAAGAAATGGGTTTAACTCAATGGTTGCAGAGGAGATAAAAACCCATTCGCTTTGCTCTGTCGATGTGGATACTATTGTTGTCGTGTAGACTAGACCAAAAAAAACCAGGGGCTGGTTGTTTTACCGTGGGCTTTGAGCTGATTGTGTAACGGACTTTCCTCGACTCTCTGAAACTTTGAAAACTATTCGCCTATTATTTAATGCTAATCCTCATCACCACCATTTCAACCGGGAGATATTTGAACAAACCAACAAAAGTAGGCACAGTGTTTCAAAAGCATTCAATATTTGTATAGTTGAAAATTTGGTATTATCTTATTGGGCTGTTTTTAAACATCATCCACTTCAACAGTCAAAAGTTAATTTTAACCAATAAAAATAAGACAAATATTCATGACTTTTTGTTGTGGATGAGGTGTAAAATTGCTATTGACTGTTTGACCATTGAACTGGATGAGGCTGTAGAGTCTTGCCAGGCTGTTTGGAGTGAATCTCTTTCGTACACAGTTTTTTTTGGTTAGTGAGGAGCACTTCATAAAATATACAGATCGAAGTCCATATTAAAAGGACTACCATGAAATAGATCTTGACCATTAATTTTTTCAAGTAATACTATAAATAATAAAAAACAAGAAACAAAAAACAAATTCACTTTATATTTAATACTACTTTAATTTAATTTATCTTATTCTCAACATTTCAACTATAAAACAAACAAACTTTTTTATATGTATTGAATACCTCTTCATTATGATGAGATGGGCTGTTAGATTGTTCTCATCTCTACTACTACGTAAAAGGATAAGTCTCGCCTTATTAGTGGGCATTTTCACCAGAGCTGCTATCTACGCCTAGCCTAAAAGGAGCACATGAGCTATAGGAATCTCATCTAGAGGGGCGAGGGGAGCATTTCTTCTTTCATCAGTAATAACGAAATGAATAGGATTGGAATGGCTCTATCAAAAATTGCACAGTTGGCACATTTTTGTTAATACAATCAATAATTTATTGCACTTACTCCCTTTAATACTTGCCAAACTCCCTCGACTATATTTACACTTGGAATGATCTACACCTTACACGTTTGCAATTTGAAATCAAATTAGATTGTTGTCTCTATCAAATCAGATTGTGATCAAATTCTATAAATGAGAGAGCTGGTGTTCTTTAGCGATGCAGTGAGGGAAGCTAAACGATTTTGCATGTCTAGTATTATATGAATAATTATCTATCCTAGGAGGATGCCCACATTTTGAACTTGGTTATCTCCACTTACAACTAGTGATGCTAGTCATTCCATTGCTATGTGATTATTTGATTCCCTTGATGGTTTATGTTTCCAGTGTATATTGTTGTTCTATTTATACTTAGACCCTAAGCTTTAATGATTGTCAATGCCCAAGCCATTTTTAAGGGAGATTTGTCATCTGCACTTTTGTGAGAGGATTGATTTATTTGGAGTTTTTGTTGTCCTTTTGCTTAGGCCTCAATACCCCTTCCAATAACTTATAGATGATGGATGCAACCTTTTCACTTCAAACACTGAGCTAACCTGGGGAAACATCATAGAATGTTGTATTTAATAAGTGATCTTTGATGATTCAATGTTTCTCATAAATTGATCAAGCACATGGATAGATAGATAGATAGTAGATTTTAAGAAAATAACTTGGCTTTTTATTTTACAAAGATTGTGTTAGATGCGTCTAGATTATCAGTAATCTAGCCTTTTGAAATGTGTTTAGAAAATAATCCCCAAGTTGCCCTTCAACTTAGTGCTTGTATGTCCTAAGTTATCTCCTTAAGACCACTTGAAATCGGTCATTGCAGGTGATGTAGGCTTCGATGCTTCAATCTAGGCATCATGATCACATGAGAACTAGATAATTGAATGAAAGTGATTGCTAACAAGATTAAAAGAATTACTCAATTAATTCAAATGTACAAGGAAGTTTTGTACTTGAATACAGATAATGGAAGAGATAATCTTTGTTTATAAACTAATTCATCCTACAAAAAACAAGAGGCACAACTTGATGATAAAACTTAATATGTCTAAGGCTTTTAACATTTCCATTGATAATTTTTGGATTTGATTCAAAAAAATCTTTCTTTGCAAAAAAAATGGTGTCAATTAACCCACAATTACTTTACTACACCAAGATTATTGTTGCTTCTCAACAAAATATTGACTAGCTTTTTTCTACCTCATAGAGGTCTAAAGTCGATGATCCACTATCACCCTAACATTTTATTTTGATAAAATTCTTGGGCCAAACTTTTCATTAGAGGAGTTTGTGTAACCTAGGTATTCTTTCTTTCATTAGAGGAGTCTATGTTGACAATATTCTAGCAGTAGTGACAAAGAAACAATGGCCTTCAAAAATCTATTAAGATAACTTATAAACAAATAAAAAGGATTTAAATAACATTGTTTCAACTCTTGGTGGTATTAATGAAACCATATGACACCAATGATTGGTATTTTAACAACGGATTTAAGTTTTAAATTTGTTTTGTCCTCACACTTTGCCCTTTGGACAAATAACTTTACCAATGCATTACATAACTCATGGTTATTCTATATGTTCTAGAAATTATAAACTTATTGCTTTTGAAGAAGAAATCCTTCTTCAGATAGTCACTAACCATATTTGTCTATGGTTGTGAGTTTAATATTATATGCCACTCCATCCTTGACCTTAAAGACCCTCACGGATCTTAACCATTTATTGAAATCCTAGAGATCCATTGGCAAGCACAACCTTATTCTGAAAGACTAGGGGTCATAAAGATCTACTCATAACACACTAGCCACGGACTAGAAATAATAAGAACATTTATATGACCCTTGATTTCCCACACCCCCAACATTTAAGTGTAAGAGAATAGTTGTAGGAACATAAGCTAATGAATATGCTACATCAACTTGAACTTGAGAGATGTTTGGAAGTGTCCTCATGGAAATGTATGATTATATTCTTGCCAAGATATATGGCAAGTAAATAGGTACTTAAATTACTCATCCTACCTTGTGGAATGTTGGAAAATATACTAATATGGTCAAAATATTTTACTAAACAGGTATGTGTAGGATCATGATAGGCCAAACAATACCTCTAAGTGGCAGTGAAAATGCTAAAAAAAATAGACTTAAGCAATTTCAGGAGAAAATTTGAATGGGTTACCTACATAATTTGAAAAATATGTCGTAATACAATTTGTAGGAAATTGAAGGTGGTTTATGGGCTACTTTTTTTTTTGAAAAAAAAAAAATTTATTTGGTGAAATTTGGATGTTTCAATGAGGCACTACTTAAATTTTTGAAAAAAAATAAAAAACGGGTGTCATTCTGGCCAACCTAAGTATGAAGTAGAGGACACATGCCCAGATGTGATGCATATTTTTTTAAAAAAATTTGTAAGTAAATAATTAGTTATGAATTTTTTACAACTTTTTAAAAATATTAAAAAGTAATTTTCCAGCCAACCTAACTTGGTCAAAAAAGTATGAAATTCAATTTTTTTTTAAAGACCTGTAGCTAATGAAGTGTAGAGTGTGACACAACTTTTGGATTTGAAGAAGGTCAAATGGTTTGAAAGTTATGGATGTTTTTCAATCAGTGTGTCTCTGAGGAATTCAGACATAGTGTAGGTAGACAATTATTAATAATTACTTATTAAAATTATAATCAAACATATATTATATTTTTAGAATCCTGACAATGTCCTGAACATGCCCTTTTGATTTGCTGCCAAGAAAATCACCAATGATTTTCTCCTCACCTTGCAAATCAGAAACTTGATTTGCGTAAGAAAATCCAACCCCAACATTATCAGGCTGAACAAAGGAGCTCAAAAATGAATGTGCTCTCAACCTGATCCACATCAATAAGAGATAATTGCCTCAAACAAAGCTCTAGAAAATCATCTATTACATGGTCTTCATAGTGGGAAATAGTTACCTCAAAATCACTTGTAGTTGTAGCAGTGCCTTCATGATGTCTAGCTAAAGCATAATCCATATCATCCTCATGCAAACAAGTGTCAATAACCTCAAGGTCATCATCAGGGATAAATAAAGGTAATACATCAAACAAGAGACTAGCATCTTGTTCACCCTTAACAGCATTTTGTATTCCCTCTCTGCCCACTTGTCCATAGGTGGCCATGTCATATTACATAAAACTCTCCTCCTCCAAAGTTGACAACTCAAATTCATTGATCCCAAAGTCATCTTCAAAAAGAGGATTATCCATACACCAATGAAAATTATAAACTATGCTATCTGACATACTTGCATGCTCCTCATAAAGGGCATTATCCCTTATGCTCATCTCTTCATCATCATTTGCTTCATCAATATATGTATGCACTTCATAATCAACTACATGAATTAAATCATTTGATGTTTCACTTGCATACATACCTTCCAGGCAGTCCATGATACTACAACAAGTAGTAGGGTCATAATATTCTTCACCAAATTGGAGATCATCAATGATTTTCTCATCTTCATCATCTACTGATGACTGATCCAATCGAAGGTAGGTGTAGTCATTATTGTTTTCATCTGAATTGCTATCATATATTGCACCAACACCTTCCTCTACCCTCCTGCACACACAATCATCACTTGATATTGTGTATGGATCATATGAAACATCTACATCCCTACTGTCTACAATAGGTTGTTCATTACCAACCACTTCTACATCTGAGGATATAGATTTTGCAATCATATCCCCATTAACTTTATCAACGTAATCAATGAATAGGTAGACATGTTGCATACCCACTAAATTGAATTCTTCCTATATAGGACTCGAGTTTAAGGTAATATCATAAGCCCTCAAATACATGTCAATACACATAGGAAAATCATGTCTAAATTTTTTTGGGATGTGAGACAAGGCCATCACAAATCAATGGCTAAGCACCATGCTAGGCTCTGCTTCTTGCCTTCTAATATTTTCTAATTCTTGGATAAGGAAAACAGGGTCTAGACCACTTGCAAAGTCTTCAAATGTAGCCACCAATTGATCCCAAGAAGCAAAATGCTAGTCAGAGAAACTAACCAGCCACTTCTATGCCATTCCACAAAGAGATCTAACAAAAAATCTCATCCACATATCCTCATCTTCAAACTAGAACTTGTCCATGAAGTCTGAAAATGCCTCAATGTGTGCCTTCCTATCATGAATCTCACACCCATCAAATAATGGCATCTTATTGTAAATCTTTTTGGGCATGGATTACTACTCATAACTGACCCATGAGAGGTCCAACTATCTATGTGTATTTTCATTTGCAATAGGAGGAGGGCGATGGAAAGAGAAATTGGGAACAATAGGAGGGGAACCATATTGCTGCCTAGATTGATGTAGCCTAATTTGGCTTTCTAATTCTTTTTCTTACTATAGCAAAGACTCTAACAATTGTTTTTCTTTTTCAATTTCATACTGTAGCCTGGATGACTCATTTCTATTAGGCAAGGGCTCAAAAAATTCTGGATTTGTAGAGTTTGCAGGGTTGTGATTAGAAAATACATTAGTTGGATGGTCAAAGGCCATATAGTTCCTAGGGTTTGCAACATAAGAAGATGCACAGGAAGCATCCTCCCTACTAGAGTATCCATGTTCATACTAGTAGGCCATGACCATCTAGAAACCACATGTGCAGGACAAAGGAAAGCAAACATGTTCCTTTACTGAGAAATAAACCATGGTCAAAGCTAGAAGAAAAACATGTACCTTAACCTGTTGTAATCTCCTTGAAACATGCACATAATAGCAACACTTCATTTTCTTTTGATAGCAAAGTCACCACCTCACTGAATTAAGAAATCCCTCGAAGCATGACAATATTTAAGGCTTCAAAACTAATTCTGGATTGCTCATAGTAGCAGAGTCTTCAAATCTTTCTAAACCATCACTTTACTCTTTCCGGAAAAATGATTGTTACAGGAGTCTTCAAGTTCTTTGACCTTTCAAATCCTCCTCGACAACAGCACCAATATGCTAGGATCCAAAATAGCAGCAACCCAAAACTCTAAAACATTCCTAAATCACCTAGGCCAGGGATTTTCATTAGGGTGATAGGAAGAGGTTTATCAACAAGGTTTGGGTGATTTTAGCCAACTAACAGGAGTGGGTATAGTCCTTTGTACTTCAGGCTCAGCTAGACCTAGGAGGGATATTCCTAGAGGCATGAAATAGAACAAAAGAAACAAACACAACCATAGCCAATGTACACTTGACCCCAAGAGTTGTCACTAGGTGAAGACAAACTAGATGCACAGGCCTCTATATAGCTGATTCAACTATGCGAATGTACATGCACAAGAAAGATGTTTTTTCCCTTAAACCATAGGTGAATGATTTGTTTGATTTAAATGAGTGTTTGGTCCCTCTCCAATATGGACCAGTGCCTATTTCATTAGGCAACAGAGTCACAAAATGCAAGGAGGAAAGGAAATATACAACAAGGGATCAACAGAACTAGACATACATTTATATATATGACCTCAGATAGATCTTCATGTATAATGGACATACTTTATAATCCAAAAGAGAACTGCAATGATTCCTATGCAACAAAAGAATGGTAAATACAAAGCCGTGTATTAACTTGGATATTGTCACACATCTCCAAACATCTGTTACAATCATACCAGCAAATGTGGTAAAGGAAAATACATAACTACAATTATATATTTACCAAAATTACTACAAACTCCATTAGAGACATACCATTACATTCATATCTGCATTACACAACCTTCCTACACTATGTTGAACATATCCCTTCACTAAAAAACTAGACAGATCATGTTTTGATGCTAGAGAAAATTCTTAGGCACTCTAGACCAGACAATTGGCTCAGCGACCAACCCTTAAAACATCTTCATTTCATGTATATATAGCAATCAACTCCTGAGCATTGGAAGATTTGGTCAACAGTCAATCGTGCTACAATGAATGTGGCACATGGCCCAGTCAAAGAAATCAGTAGATATTTTAGGTGCCCATGCCCTGCATACTGACTCGCGTCCTTGGAAGGACCTGTAAAAAAATATACTTAATGAAGCACTGCATCCTTTCATTAAATTTGAGGTACCTGTGCATTGATGGCAAACACCTATTTTAGCCACCCACATAGCATTTATTGCATTCCTAGAAGTTGTCGGTGTGTTCTAAGGTGATTGGAGGAGTTTGGAAGGCCAGGAAGCCAACCTCTAAAAAATTGGACCTCCAGACCTTCGCCCCTTTGCCTTTGTCTTTTTTTCTACAATTTTCTCTATCTCCCTTTATCATATCAGACTTCGGACTTCAGACTTTCCCCTTTCTGCCTTCCAAAAGGAAGAAGGAAAGAAAGAAAAACCCCCTACCTTCTGATGCCCGCAACACTTATCACAATTTAGGCCCTGTCAGACTTTGGCCCTCAAGGCTTCCTCCCTAACACCTTCCATGAAGAAGACCAAACGCTGAAGGCCCGAAGTCTGACCTCCGAAAAACTTTACATACTTAGAATATTTTTCACCACCTCAAGCAAACCTTAGCCCTTGAGACTTCACACAGACATTTTCCATGAAGAAGACAGAAGGACAAAGGCCCTACCTCTGACCTCCAACTCACTTAGACAAATTTTAACCTTAGGCAAATTTTTAGCCTTAGACCTCTAAGCCGACAGATAACACAAGGAAAAAGGAAGCAGCTCCAAACTCTGAAACTCCAACAAGGGTGAAAATACAAGGAAACACTTAGAGTTTTTTGGACTTAGTCATTTTTTGGGTTTCCTACCTTGCATTTTCAAAAGGCTAATACATGAAAACCTATGGAAGATATCTCTAATTGGTTACAAACTATAGGTTCAACAATGGAGATATAAAGTGAGATTCAAATGGAATTTGGGGGAAAATAGGTCATTTTGGGGACTGATTTTTCAAGTCCCAACAGAGAGGAAGCCCCCCACAAGGAATATCCCCCTTGAGAGAGAGTGTGTGTGTGAGAGAGAAGGACTAAGAAGCCCCCTCAAAGTAGACACTGGTTACACCCCCAGAAAAGCTCGTAGATGAAGGAACTTGCTTTCAATGAAGGGGTTTGATGAAGATTTATGCGATCTACTTTGATGCCTAGCAATACTTACAATCAATGATGTTTCCATGAATCAACTCCTAGATGTAGTGCATGTGTATCTCAATGTGTATGGTCCATTGGTGATGAACTGGGTTCTTTGAGATCTATATTGCACTCTGATTATCATAAAATATGACTTTGGGCTTGCTAAATGTAATTCCAAACTCAGTAAGAATATTCTAAAGCTAGATTACCTTAGTGGTGGCATTAACTATCCCTCAATACTCAGCCTCTGTAGATGAAAGAGAAATCACATATTGCTCCTTGTATGACCAATGAACTGGACCAGAACCAAGTGAGAAGTAATACCATGAAGTAGACTTGCGGTCATGAAATCGCTTGGCCAATTTGAATGTGTCCCACTAAGTTAATATCCATGCCCATTGAATATTGAATCCCACAATTGTGAGTGCCCTGAACATAGTGGAGTATCCACATAGCTTCTTTCTAATGCAATTCATGGCGTTGTTGCATGAATCTAGAGACCATGCCCATGGCATATGAAATGTCAGGCCTCATGTGAGTCAAGTATATAAGACTCCCAACAAGATGTCACTATAAAGTGCCATCAACTAAGGATGAAGAACACTTAGCCTCAAGTTTGACCCCTAATAGAAATGGACTTGATGCAGGCTTAGAATCAGCCATGCAAAATCTGGAGAGCATATCAAGTGCATACTTGGGTTGTGCAATGAAGATACCATAAGATGACTAAGTGATCTCAATCCCCAAGAAATAGTGCAAAAGACCCAAGTCTAACATCAAAAATCATTCATGAAGAGAAGTTTTTACTACCTTGATGGTGATGAGTGACTTCTTGTGATAAATAAGTCATTTACATAGAGAACTAAAAAAGTGAGAGTATCATCCTACTACAAAATATATACGTTCAATAAGAATGGCATTAAGCGAACCCAACTGACAAAAGGAAGGAGTCCATCTCAGCATACCAAGCTAGGGGCACATATTTGAGACCATAGAGAGACTTCTGAAGTTAGCAAACTAATGAAGGATCCTGAATGAACCCTTGTGGCTAATCTTTATATATTTCCTCCCAAAGGTCACCATGAAGAAAAACACTCTTCACATCCATCCACTGAACTTCCCAACAATGGGTTGTAGCTGTAGAAAGAACTGTTGCAAGTATGGGCCTAACCGGTGTTGTCATTGATGTCAACATACCCCTGTTACATTAATGATAAGGATTGGATGAGCTGCGTGCTGAGGATATTGAGAAAATTAGTCTCAATTAGAAACAGAGAAGAACAGGGAAGACAGTAAGGTAAAAGTCCAAGATAGAATGAGGATCAGAGGATGCAGTTTAAAGGGTTTGTAGATATGTGTCTTAAGGTGGTCTAGTAGAGATTTCAAAGGTCCACATGAAGATCTGAAGGAGTTGTGACTGTTCAAGTAAAACTGGTTACGGCAGGTGTTCAGGGGTGACAGAGTATGACAGGTAGGTCCGGTGAGATCCGGAATGACATTATAATGTTCTGCAAATTTGAGGGACTGCTGAGGAAGTCTTTGTGGAGTGTCAACTATATTGGTTCATGGTTTGAAAGTCCACAAAAATCTATTCTTTTGTGACAGTGATGACAGACTATGTTCTTGAGGTTTCAGATGAAGGAGAGAAGGATTTGAGTAAGCAGATGAAGTGTGGATGTTCTTGGTTATTCAGGAGAGCTTGTGGTGGTCTTTGGATCGTGTCCAATTCATGTTGGTGGTCTGCATTGAAGTTGGAGTTCACTTTTGAAGAACAACTTCCGGATGATGGTGTTCTTCCTAAAGCAGGCCGACTAGATGAATTATACATCTTGCGGATGTTATTATGGATGTTTGCCAACTTAGATGATCATTCCTAAGTTGATGTCTTGTATAAATAAAGGATTGTGAAGTCATTTGTAGTGTGTCCTTATGGAGATGAGTGTGTGGTAGTAAGGAGGAGAGCGAAAGGTAGAGCAGAAGTATTGGGCTTAATGGAACTGTTTCAAGCATGGTGAAGATGCTATTTTCTATTTCAAGTAGGTGATACTTATTTCTTTGTAGATAGTGTGTCTCTTGTAGGTAGTGAGCCTCTTGTGAGCAGTGTGCTCGGGCAGTGAGCCATAATTGGCAAGTGCCATTTTGTTCCTTTTATTCTTCTAACAAAGAATACATTCTTGGGTTAATCACCCCGTGGTTTTTCCCTTAACCAGGTTTTCCACATCAAAATCTTGGTGTCTTATGCATTGATGTGTCTCTGCTCTTGACTTGTTGCATTATGTTTCCATGACTGATTTATAATTAAGCTATTGAATTGAAAAATGGAATTAAGTGTTTAAATAGATAGAAAGTTTTGCACAACTGATTCACCCCCCCTCTCAGTTGTGTGCCCTAAGTCTAAAAATTGGTATTAGAGCTAAGTTCCTCTGAAAGGAGCTTAACCGCTTGAGGAGATCTAGAATGTCGTCTTATAAGAAGGATAGTCTAAAGTTTGATGGAACCAACTTTTCTCTTTGGAAAGGTCGCATGAAATGTCACTTGCAGTGTATGAGAATGGTGTACTGGTCCATGGTTACAAAATAGTATGTACCTCCACAGGGTGGTCCGACAACCCTAAATGAAATCACAGATGCTAAAAACAATCTGCGGACCAAAGAGGCTCTTCTAAGCGCATTATCTGACTCAGAGCTCTCAAATGTTATTGACCTACCAACTGCTTTTAAGATTTGAAATAAACTAGAACTTTTGCATGAAGGAGACCAGTATGTTAAATGTGCAAGGTTACAGAGCCTAAAAGGGAAATTTAAAAAACTGAAGATGAGAGATGATGAAAATATTACCACTTTTATGCCAAGAGTGAATGACCTGGTTTGTGGAATTAGAAATGCTGGTGGAGTCTTGGATGAAAATGAGATTGTTGGCAAAATTCTCATATCTCTACCTGAATCTTACAAAATCAAGGTTGCTGCTATTGAAGAATTCAGAGCTCATACAACTGTCATAAGAGATCAATTGGTTGGGAAACTGGCTGCATTTGAAATGATAGAATTTGGAGATGACCCCCCCAAGATTGAATTTGCATTCAAAGTCAGTGCCTCTATAAAAGGTAAACAAAGGTTTGATTTGAGAGAGAACTCTTCAAGGAAACTTTCATGGTATGAAAAAGTAAGAAAAGACCTGGAAGAAGAAGAAGCTGAAACTGCTCACCTTGAAGCTCTTATTGCAAAAAGACTGCCTAGAGGATCTGACAAGTATGAAGGGAAACTTCCTTTTAAGTGTTTTAACTGCAATAAGATTAGTCATTTTGCCTCAAAGTGTCCGGAAAGATTTTCAAGGCCAAATCCTAACAAATCAAGGTTCTAAAAGAATTGTTTATATGTTCATGAAGAAGATGACAATGAAGGAGTAACAGATGATGAATCAGAGACGGGAAACAAATCCGAAAATGAATGGGTGTTTATTTCCATCAAGGAAGAAGAACCTATATTCTCTGAATCTGTCAATCATAAAGTTGTAGAAAGAGCTCTGGCAGCCCAAGTTGAAGAAAAGGATGATTGGGTCATTGACAGTGGATGCTCTCACCATATGACAGGTGACAAAAATAAGTTTGTAGATTTGGAAAGGTATGAAGGAGGAATGGTAAAGTTTGGTGATAATTCTGCTAGTAGAATCAGAGGTAGAGGAACTATTTATTTTGATGGAAGGAACAAAACCGGTAATGTACTGTATGTTGAAGGATTGAGGCACAATCTTCTCAGTGTTGGACAGTTGGTGGGCAAAGGCTATGATCTCTGGTTCAAGGATGGAAAATGCAAGATCTTTGAAAGCTCTGGAATAGAGATTGCATCTGGTACTCAAACTAAAGGTAATATCTTCCACTTGGTTGGTACTCGTAAAAGTTGCTTATTTGTTCAAGTTGATTAGAGTTGGTTATGGCATAGGAGGATGTGTCATGTGAATTTTGATAATATCATCAAGATAAGTAATACTCAGGCTGTAAGAGATCTTCCAAAATTAGTGAAACCTACAAATAGTTTATGCAAAGAATGTCAGTTGGGTAAACAAAGCAAAGTCTCATTTAAAAGTAAGGAACAATCTTCTACTGGTTTATTGGACCTAGTTCATACTGATCTTTATGGTCCAGTAAGGATCAGAAGTGTGCAAGGTGATAGATATTTCATGTTGCTAAATGATGACTATTCCCGGATGGTGTGGATAACCTTTTTGAAAGAGAAATCAGAAGCTCTTGAGAAATTCAAAATATTCAAGGCTATGGTAGAAAATGAAACTAGATTAAAATTGAAATGTCTGAGGTCTGACAGAGGTGGAGAATTCACATCTGGAGAGTTCATAGAGTTCTGTGAGAAACATGGAATAAAAAGGTAGTTGTCTGCTCCCAGGACTCCACAACAAAATCGAGTAGTTGAGAGAATGAACCGGACCGTCCAGGAAGCATCCAGGACCATGATGATGGAAGCAACTGTTCCTCAGATCTATTGGAGAGAAGTTGTCAGTACTACAGTCTATACCCTCAATCGAGTTCAAATCAGAAGCAATACCGGTAAGACTCCTTATGAACTTTGGTTTGGCATCACTCCTACTGTGAGGTATTTCAGAGTTTTTGGTAGCAAATGTTACATTAAAAGAGATGAAGATCTAGGAAAGTTTGATGCTAGAAGTGATGAAGGAATATTCTTGGGCTACTCTACTCAAAGCAAAGCATACCGGTGTTATAACAAGCAACTAGGAAAGATTATAGAAAGTACAAATGTGAAGGTTGATGAAGAAATTGAAAAACCCTCAAGGTTTTATGAATATGATGAAGATAATTAGGATGGTGTTATGTTTCAAAGAGCCCAAGCCCCTTCTAAAATTTAGATTCAAACTGATCTAGAAAATCAGGAAGAAGAGTTGAACTTCAATGAGTCTATTCAAGAATCAGAGGTGCAAGAAACTCCCAAAGTTCCCAGGTATGTAAGATTGAACCACTCTGAAGATCAGATCATAGGTGATAAAAGCAAAGGAGTACAAACAAGAAGAAGAATTGCTCAAGAAGAGTGTTGTCTAATTTCAAAGATTGAACCTAAGACAGTGAATGAAGCTTGCAATGATGAAAATTGGTTAAAAGCCATGGAGGAAGAACTAATGCAAATTGAGAAAAATTAAACTTGGGATCTTGTTCCCAGACCTAGAAACAAGAATGTGATTGGAACCAAATGGGTCTTCCGGAACAAACTAAATGAAGTTGGTGAAGTAATCAAAAACAAAGCTAGATTGGTCTGCAAAGGCTATTCTCAAATAGAAGGAGTTGATTTTGAAGAAACTTTTGCTCCGGTGGCAAGAATTGAAGCAGTCAGATTATTTCTTGCATTTGTTGCCTTCAAAGATTTTAAAGTGTATCAGATGGATGTCAAGTCTACCTTCCTGAATGGTGACTTGGAAGAAGTGTACATTGAACAACCGGATGGTTTTCAATTGTCTGATTATGGTGATATGGTCTGCAAATTGAAGAAAGCTCTATATGGACTAAAGCAAGCCCCAAGAGCCTGGTATGAAAGATTGGATAAGCATCTTTTGAAGATTGGTTTCAACAAAGGTACTACTGATAGTAACTTATATTTCAAAATTGATCATGAAAACATCTTGACTGTTGAAGTGTTTGTTGATGATATCATTTTTTGAGGAAGAGATAGTATGTGTAAAACTTTTGCAAATCAAATGAAAAGTGAGTTTGAGATGTCCATGCTTGGTGAAATGAATTTCTTCTTGGGTCTGCAAATCACTCAAACAAAGAAAGGAATCTTCATTTATCAGACCAAATATGTGAAAGAATTATTGAAGAAATTTGGGATGGAAGACTCAAAGCCAATGAACACTCCCATGGCAACCGGATGTAAGTTAAACAAAGATGATGACTCTCCCAAGGTTGATCAGACAAAGTACAGGTCAATGATTGGAGGATTGTTGTATCTCACTCAAACCAGACTAGACATTATGCAGGTTGTTGGTCTTGTTGCTAGATTCCAAGCTGATCCTAGAGAATCCCATGTCATGGCAATCAAGAGAATTTTTAGATATCTAAAAGGAACAGTTGAGTATGGTTTGTGGTATCCTAGAGATCATGATTTCTCTCTTCATGCCTATACAGATGCAGATTGGGCAGGAGATGTGGATGACCATGTTGACTTTTTCCCAGACTGGATGCTTATTCCCAGATTTCCCTACAAGGTAGCCATCAGTGATCAACAGGATCTCTGGGCCAGGGGGTCAACAGTGTAGGAGATAGACTCTATATTTTATCTCCTCTTCTTCTTCAGGCTCTGCAAGACCTAGGGGGGTATTCCCTACTCAACATCCATGAGGATATGCATACAAGGCTGGGATGCTGACAGAAAGCAGATAGTCCTCCTGTAAGTAGACCAAAACTGAATGATAAGAGCAAAGGGGCTAGCTTTGGGCCTATTAGCAGTTGTAGACAGAGGACTGAGGTTCCTAAAACTAACTCTAATGTCCTAATGTTGGTTTTAGATTTTGCTTTGGAGTTTAAGTGTGGATGCAAAGCTGGATATGGTTATAACACAAAACAAAGCATGATTGGTGCCTATCCAGGGCCTGGAGTCAGTAGACATACACCTGTGGATGATCAGCATGAACAACTAAAACTAGATTTCAAGGGGATATATGTGATACCTGCCTTACAGGCATCTCCCAATACAAAGTGTTAGGTTATCTCTACTTATGGTATCCCTACTGCAGTATACCCTTCCCAATGTTCAACCTGAAAACAGTTTAATCTACCCCTTGAGTAGAAGTTAAAAGATCAGACAGTCAACATAGGAATTCTATGCTCTAGAATCTAAACATTACCAAACATCCAGATTCAGAAGAAGAGTACATGCAATACTGGAGATAGAATTAACACAACACATGCTAAACAGCATTTCTCATATAAGTTTAATCATGAAATTAGTGGGTTCATGCCAAAAACAAACAACAAGAGATACATAAACTCACAGGTAAGCTGTACAGAGCAACCAGATCAGCTTGTTATGCATTACAGAGCCAAAATCATCAACTTTCAACAACCTTTCAAATGAGCAACACCACCTGCTTATAACAGCCAGGTAGGTGCTCAGCAATTAATTACAATGTTGACCAAAAATCCCGCCAGATACACAGTATCATGGAAATGGCGCTCAAACACTACCAGGTTGGCGCCCAAACTTGAATGCAGCAGGTAGGGGAGGAGACAGGAAGATTTCTCGAGCCCTGCGCCACCATCCGCTGATGTACATCTTCAATCGGGTACAGGATCGACCCACGCCATCGCCCATACCTCTGCAACAATCGCCATTAATGGCGCACCAACCCGCGGCCTTGGGAAGATCATCAAATCTGCAATCGCAACCATTTCCCGCCGAGATTCATCATCATGATGTTTGAAAATGTAGGATAACAATATCCCACATGCACCCCGCGATGACCTCAATAACACTTTATATACTAGGTCATGAGCATATATCATGTCGGTGCTTTTGCTCCTGACGACACTAGTATAGACCTCATCATCATCATCCTCCAGCAGCATGATATCCTGTTGTTCGAAATATCACCCTGACGTCATCATGATATTTGAAATATACCCTTCATGATAATCGGCACAACCTGATCCTTTGGAAGAACATCCTCCTGCTGAGCTTATAACAAAAGTCTGGCCGATGAACATCCTGATGATGTCATCATCATATACTGCTGACGTCATCATCATATCTGCCTACTGCGCACCTCCTCATATCCGGATGACGTCATCATCTTGTTTGCAAATATCAGGAGGTCTCTTCAAGATGATCAGTTGTTAGAAATATGACCCCCGCGGACCTTGATGACGTCATCATCATATTAACATCATCATGATATTCGGAAGACAACCGGATATTTAGAAATATCCTCCATACGTTCAAACATCAGGTTGCACTGTAGCTCCTCTGTAAGATCGGGGCGATAACTGAATATGATGATGATGCTTGAAAAGATCACCCCTAGTAGATATTGCGCGAAGCCAACAGGCGGATATCTCCTTGATATCAGCATCATCATGATGCTCGAGCAAACATATATCCGGGTGATATGAAAATATCACCCCTTCCTTCGGAATATCATGATGCAGATAGGCAGATAAAAAGATATCACCCTGATATAAGGATGACGTCAGCATCATCAGGATGTCAAAACAACGAACAAGAAGTGATACAACATCATCAGGATGATATTGACCAAGATCATCCTGACGTTCAAAATGTGATGACCCTAGTGAATATCGGGTCGCACTTAGAACTCTTCAACAACATCATCAGGATGATATTAACCAAGATCACCCGATGATAAAAATATCACCCCGACGAAATATCATGAAGGCAGAAAATATGATGACCTCCGCAAGCAGCAGGATGATAACTGGAAATATCATGATGATGACGACCCTTAGGAAAAAACAAGTCAAGTCGACAACTTAGAGAATAACCCCATCAAGATATCGGGGCAACATCGTCATCATGTTTGAGCAAGGTGATATTCGGAAGATCACCGGATACTTGAAAAATCACCCCCGCAAGCAACTGAGGGCGCACTGTAGCTCACCAGTATCATCAGGATAATAAGCAAACATCACCCGACAGTTGAAATATGATGATGACGATGAGAAAAACAAGTCGACGAAGAACATGCTGATGAAGATCATCATCGAAGACAAGATGATGATGACGACCTCCTCCTCAGAAAAATATGATGATGCAGCCGAAAAACGCTGAGGAGGTCCACCACTTAGAAAAATTGGGCAAGAAGATGAAGGCTTCAGATGAAGAAACCTCCTGATCATGACAAATCAACCCCAGGTCAAAATAAGTGCTAACAGTGGCTCCGAATGGGGACGTGCAGGTGAAAACCTGCAGCGAGAACCAGATCTCCGGGCAGACCTGACAAAAAGCCAAAAAACACGAGCTGTACAAGGCATTTACACTACATACATATTTTACAAATGTGCACAGCAACCAGATATTCATGCAAAATAGAACTTAAGGAATTGGCCATGCACAGGCAATTCCAGAATTTCACCATCTAGGGCCTGGAGGGAATAAGAATCCTCCCCATGAGTATTGCAAACCTGATATGGGCCCATCCATAAGGGCTGAAATTTACCATGTTTACCCTTTTCCTAATCTTTAGCATTCCAAATAAGCACCAGATCATTAACTTGAAACTTCCTTTTTGTAGTTCTCCTGTCAAACTGATATTTCATATCCTGTTGTCTTTTGAGATTGATCTGGTGGGCTCTCCTTCTGTCTTCATCCAATGCAACCAGCTGATTCACTCTTTCTGTCATGGGATCTTCAATGTCCTCATCATTTTCCTGAATGAATCTGTAAACTGGTAGGAGATTGTTTATGGGCAGTCTAGCTGATGTACCATATACCAGCTCAAAAGGTGACTTCCCAATAGCCCTTTTCATAGTCACTCTGTCAGCCCATACTGCTAAGTTCAACTTTGAGTCCCAAGCTCTCTTATTCTTGTCCAGTATCCTCTTGACAATTTTCATGATGCTCTTATTGCTTGATTCTACTTGACCATTTCCTTGTGGGTGATATGGTGATGTATATGACAGGTTTATCCCATACCTGTTGCAAAAATCAACAAATTCACCTGATCTGAAGCACATAGCATTATCAGTGATAATCTTAAATGGTACTCCAAACCTGATGATGATGTTCTCTAGTATGAAGTCTGTCACCACCTTACTTGTAGCTCTCTTAGTTGGAATGGCCTCAATCCATTTGGTAAAGTAGTCAGTTGCCACCAAAATCCAACTGTGTCCCCCACTTGATTTGTCTGCAATTTCCCCTATAAAGTCAATTCCCCACTGCTGGAATGGAGCATCCACAGGTACAGCCCTGAGGGGTAAAGCACCATTATATTTCAGCTTTCCTGAGAATCTCTGGCAAGGGTCACACTTCCTTACTAACTTTTGTGCATCTGAAAAGAGAGTGGGCCACCAATATCCTGCCCTGAGAATTTTATGAGCTGTTGTTTGGGCAGTATAATGGCCACCACACAATCCTTTATGCATGTCAATCAAAATATTGTTAGCCATGTTCTTATCCACACATCTCAGCGGCACACCATCAGGATTTTTCCAGTACAGCTCACCTTGAACAACAACATACCTGATTGCATGTAGCTTCAGAGTCCTCTTTTGATTGTCACTGAAATGGGAAGGACAATTCAGATTTTGCAAATAATAGACAATATCCTTGTACCATTCAGATCCTGATACACTTACATTCTCATCTTGGACTGCATTAACTTGGCATGCTTCCAAGTTTGATTGTGCCATCATCTTGGCTAATCCTTGTCCCCTTATCAACTTAGTAACTTGTATGTCTATGTTGAATTCCTGCAGTTTGTTTATCCATCTGCACCTTCTTCCAGTCGCCTCCTGCTGAGTGAATATGTCTTTGACTGCTGCATGAGGTACATATGCAACTCTATATGACCCTACCAAGTATGGTCTGAAACTTTTTATGGCTCTAACTAGTGCATATGCCTGCTTTTCCATAATGTCATACTTCAACTCAGAGGCCTGCAGGGACATACTGAAGAAAGCAATGGGCTGTTCAAAACCATCTTCATTTTTCTGTAACAAACATGCAGCTACAGTATGAAAGGAAGCAAATGAAAACACTTGAAATGGCCTAGAAAAATCAGGAGATTTAAGAACAGGGGCCATCTTTATTGCCTCTTTGATATTCTGAAATGATTATGTTGCTTCCCTTTCCCAGTTGACAGTTGCATCCTTCTTCATCATCTTGGAAATGTTCCTTGTGATCTCTGCAAAGTTGGGAACAAATCTTCTAACAAAGTTTATCTGTCCAAAGAAGGACTGAACTCCTTTCACAGTTTTTGGCATTTGAATCCTGTCAATAGCTGCCACTCTCTCTGGATCTATCCTGACTCCATCCTTGGAAACAATGTGTCCCAGAAGTTTTCCTTCAACTACTCCAAAGGCACACTTCTTTGGGTTTAAAGAAATACCATATTCTAGTGCTCTTATGAAGATCTGCTCCAGATGCATACAATGCTGCTCCTCTTTCTTTGAGTAGGCAGTCATGTCATCCTGATATACTACCAGGATTGAATCAATCAGCCCTGCAAAAGCAACATCCATTGCTCTTTGAAATGTAGCACCTGCATTTGTTAGTCCAAATGGCATTCTAACATACACATACGTTCCCCATGGAGTGGTAAAGGCAGTCTTATACTGTTCTGATTCCTTTACCTTTACCTGATTATATCCTGAAAATCCATCCATCATGGATAGGAGTTCACAACCAGTCACTTTCTGCAACATAGCCTCCATATTAGGCAGTGGATAGTTATCCTTCAAAGAGGATACATTCAAGTTCCTAAAATCAACACACAACCTAATATCACCATTCTTTTTCCTGACTGGGACAAGGTTAGACACCCAAGTTGAATGTCTGATTGGCACAATTATTCCAGCATCCCTGAGCCTTTTGAGTTCTTCTTGCATCTTGGGAGCTAAGGTAGGATTTATAGGCCTTTGCCTCTGTCTAAATGGCTTAGCTTCAGGCTTCAATGGGATCTCATGCTGGAATAAGTCTTCTCTATAAGCTTTTAGGTCCTCATATGACCAAGCAAAAACATGTTTATACTTTTTTAGCAATGCAATCAGCATACTTCTTATGTGTGGTTTGAGCTGTTTGCCAATATATACCTTCTGAGGGGCCTGAGATGTCCCCAAATTTATTTCTTCTAAATCCTCCTTATTTGTGGGGGATGTCTTTGTGACCATTTTGTCTCTACTGTCAAAGGCTCTTTCCAAAGCCACTAACCCTCTAGGGATCTTGTTAGTCCTCAACTGAATGATCTCTTTCCCTACAAGAGTCTCTTTTCCATTTACAGTCTCTACAAAAGCTTGGAAATCAATCTGTTGGTTCTCATACTCATCTATGCAGTGCAAAAATTTCAGCAAATCCCCATCATCATTAAAAACTTGCCAACTGCATATGTTTTCTGGTATGGCAGGCCTAATTTTAACTTCTACATCTGTGACACCTGACAGAGTGATGTCATCTGGCCTTATTGCAACATTGGCTAAGAAATCAGCCATAACATTTTTTGACCTTTCTACCCAGCCAATTGAAAATGCATCAAAAAGTTCAATAGTATCCCAAACAGCATGCTTGTATTGCTTCAGTCTTTTATTCTTTGCGGCATACTTATTTTTGATTTGGGATACAATCAGCTCAGAATCCCCAAATACTCTTAACATCTTAATTCCATGTTTGAGAGCAATATTCAGGCCTAAGAGTAAAGCCTCATATTCTGCAACATTATTTGTGCAATCAAACCTCAGCAAGAAAGAGGATTTGAGGAGCTTACCAGTTGGAGACAGGAAAACAACTCCAGCTCCAGAGCCTTCTTTTGCACAAGCTCCATCAAAAAACATGGTCCATAAGCCCTGCTGATCCAGCTCATCAATACAGGCATTTTTCTTTTCATCTTCTGTATCATCTGAGACAACCCTGAAGTTATCACAGTCAGTGTCCACAAAGCATACTTGTTCATTTGCTTCTTGGTCTTCCACTGTCTCTGATGATCTTTGCTCTCTGATTAACTTGACATCCCTGCCATTCATTGGAATCATGGCATATGATAGGTCCAGCTGCATACTTCCACCAATTAGTGCTACCCATCTTCTTGACAGCAACATACCATATTGTGGCTTGATGTCAACCACTGTTATATTCATTGTGTATCTTTTTTCAGGAAATGCTGCCAGTTTGAAATCTACATCCTTCATGATTCCAATAACTGGTACCTCTCTGGCATCCATAGCATAACACTTCCCACATGCCTTGTCAATTTTCAATCCAGTTTGCTGCATGATAGCCAAAGGCATGACATTTGTGGATGCTCCAGAGTCAAGCATACAATTTCTAATTATTTTACCATTTATAACCAGGGAAACATAAAATGGTTCCACCTGTGAAGGACACTTTGTCATGGTCATTCCTAAATAGACTTCAGGAGTCTCATCTTCTTCATTACACATGACCTGTTTCTCACCCTGGGTCTGATCATTTTGTTTAGCTTGAAAAGGTACCCCTGAGATTAGGGATATTGTCCTATTCTTGATCTCTTCCACTTTCATGAGTTCCATAAGTGGAACAGAGACCTTTACCTGAGTGAGGATCTGGGCTATATCAAATGGAGCATAGTTTTGTACAACAGTTGTAGCTTGCTCCACAATCTTGCTTTTATCCTGAGCTGATTTAGTTTTCATTTTCATAGTTCCCTGATCATCATTCTTGTCTTGGGAACCTCTACTTTGATCTTCAGCCTGAGGGGTTTTGTTTTCTGGTCCTTGAGATTCATGACCTGTTCTGTGTCTAAAGTTCTGTTTATTATTTACCCACTGCCTCTTTTGTGGTTCAGTTCCTTTATGACCATGCATCAGCTGACCTGCAGAAATATCCTCTGGCTGATGTGGGCTGCCAACCTGATTTCTACCTCTGAGGTTGTAGTTGCTCTTGACTTGAGCAACTGCTGCAGCTGTGAAGGCTCTAATTTCCTCATCAGAAGGTCGGTGTAAGCTACTCAGAAAATTGTGTGTGTTCTGAGCATACACATAGTTATCTTCATTATCTTCATCATATGGGGACTGTTGGCAGGCCTGAACTTGATGATCTGTATTGTCATCAGCATCATACAGAGTGTATCCATTGCCTATGGACATCATGTTAACATCATCATCCTGCACATGATGTGGCTCATTGCATTCATTACAAGATGTAGCATTATCATACAAGGATTGAGCAATCATGCACTGTGACTGTGAATGTGGCATCTGACAGATTATACACCACGGAGCATCATCAGCAATATTTATAGTTTTCTTCAGGGGATCAGGAGTTTCCTTGACATGTTGAGCCCTCTGACTTGTGTTGTTACGTGGATATACAGGCTTACCATCATGCCAATTGGTGTTGTAAGGCATATCATGTAATGATGGCCTCTTTTCCTGCCTTTGATAGACTTGCCTGTCAGGACCCATTCCTTTTTCACTTCTAGCTAATCTATAGCTCAGGTCCTTAACAACATTTGCCAGTTTGTCTATCTTATCTTCAGGAGCAGATGTACTACCTTGAGTGTTCTGAGGCTTATTTGGATTCTGCAGAATTTTTACATCATCCCTTCTATTTGTCTTGCCTGATGCTTTCCTATTGTTTTCAATATTTACTGCAATTCTGAAAGCATCCCTGAGAGTGGCAGGACCTTTATCTCTTAGTCCATATGCAGTCTTTGCGTCAAAGGCATTGATGTACAAAATTATGCACATTGGTTCATTTGGCCTCATATGATGTGGCAATTTGTTCAACACTTTAGTAAATCTTGCATTAAAGTCTGCAACCTGCTCATTTGACCCTTTGGTGATGCTGGTGAACTCATTTACAAAGAAGCTAGGGTCAGTTTTATCACCATATTGCTCCTTGAACATCCTCTTAAAATCATCCCATGATGAAATACTCCGGTCAGGCAGATTCCTGTACCATTCTCTTGCCTCATCTATTAAGGATTGCATGAATGACTTCATGAAAACATCCTCATGCTCAACCTCAAAATTATCCATGACATTTTGGAAGGCCTTTAGATGATCTTCTCCTGACACTGTATTGTTTCCTGAAAACTTAGGCACTTGCAGCCTCAGATGCTTGTCAATGGGGTTAGGATACCCAGGAATACCATCAAACACCAGCTACCTGAATCTATCTAACTGCATGGGCTGTCTGTTTGGCTGATTGACATTAACATTTCTGTTTGCATTTTGGTTTCCTGCATGGTTCAGTGGTATCCTAGCATCATTCACATTTTGTCTGTCATCATGATGCTGATGTTGCATTTCATATCTTTGCTGATGTCTTTGCATATTTGCATTTTCTAAGGTAGGAACTGAATTATTTTGGGCAGTTCTCAAGGCTTGCACTTTCTGCTGTATATCATCTCTGATTTTCATGGCTTGTAGGTATTCTAATTCTGCTCTTAGGCTTTTGATTTCTTCAGCTAGCTGTTCATCCTTAGGTCTGGAGGTAGATGGTCTCATACCATTTGGGTCATCATCTTCATCGTCCCTTAGAGACTCTGCCTCTTCAAACCTTTCACTTGGGTCTAGAAAAGGGCATTCTTGGAACACCTCTGACCTCATTCTCATACTACCACCCTATTGCCTCTCATATGCACCTTGGATATCAGCTTCTGCACTTGAAAAATAAGGAGCATGCTGTCCTGATGGCCTAGGGTTATCTTGTACCTCATCACTTTTTCTGGGGGAGCTCTCATGACTAGCTGAGACAGTTCCCTTTCTTCTATACATCATTCTTTTTGTTAATGGTAACTCTTCAAATAGAGGATTTTGTTGGGATCTTCTCCCCTGCATATAAATTTCACTTTGACCGGTTGGGAGATTACTTTGGAGTCGCCACCTATTTCTAGGAACTATTTTCTTCTGAAAACCAGGGTTCTTTCACAAGGTTCCCCAGCGGAGTAGATTACTGTTGCTGACTCAGATGGGTCACATATATATCACTGGAGATGATTAGATAGTACTTTTACTTCTCATTCCCCAGTAGAGTCGCCAATTTCTGTTGACTTTTTCCCAGACTGGATGCTTATTCCCAGATTTCCCTACAAGGTAGCCATCAGTGATCAACAGGATCTCTGGGCCAGGGGGTCAACAGTGTAGGAGATAGACTCTATATTTTATCTCCTCTTCTTCTTCAGGCTCTGCAAGACCTAGGGGGGTATTCACTACTCAACATCCATGAGGATATGCATACAAGGCTGGGATGCTGACAGAAAGCAGATAGTCCTCCTGTAAGTAGACCAAAACTGAATGATAAGAGCAAAGGGGCTAGCTTTGGGCCTATTAGCAGTTGTAGACAGAGGACTGAGGTTCCTAAAACTAACTCTAATGTCCTAATGTTGGTTTTAGATTTTGCTTTGGAGTTTAAGTGTGGATGCAAAGCTGGATATGGTTATAACACAAAACAAAGCATGATTGGTGCCTATCCAGGGCCTGGAGTCAGTAGACATACACCTGTGGATGATCAGCATGAACAACTAAAATTGGATTTCAAGGGGATATATGTGATACCTGCCTTACAGGCATCTCCCAATACAAAGTGTTAGGTTATCTCTACTTATGGTATCCCTACTGCAGTATACCCTTCCCAATGTTCAACCTGAAAATAGTTTAATCTACCCCTTGAGTAGAAGTTAAAAGATCAGACAGTCAACATAGGAATTCTATGCTCTAGAATCTAAACATTACCAAACATCCAGATTCAGAAGAAGAGTACATGCAATACTGGAGACAGAATTAACACAACACATGCTAAACAGCATTTCTCATATAAGTTTAATCATGAAATCAGTGGGTTCATGCCAAAAACAAACAACAAGAGATACATAAACTCACAGGTAAGCTGTACAGAGCAACCAGATCAGCTTGTTATGCATTACAGAGCCAAAATCATCAACTTTCAACAACCTTTCAAATGAGCAACACCACCTGCTTATAACAGCCAGGTAGGTGCTCAGCAATTAATTACAATGTTGACCAAAAATCCTGCCAGATACACAGTATCATGGAAATGGCTCTCAAACACTACCAGGTTGGCGCCCAAACTTGAATGCAGCAGGTAGGGGAGGAGACAGGAAGATTTCTCGAGCCCTGCGCCACCATCCGCTGATGTACATCTTCAATTGGGTACAGGATCGACCCACGCCATCGCCCATACCTCTGCAACAATCGCCATTAATGGCGCACCAACCCGCGGCCTTGGGAAGATCATCAAATCTGCAATCGCAACCATTTCCCGCCGAGATTCATCATCATGATGTTTGAAAATGCAGGATAACAATATCCCACATGCACCCCGCGATGACCTCAATAACACTTTATATACTAGGTCATGAGCATATATCATGTCGGTGCTTTTGCTCCTGACGACACTAGTATAGACCTCATCATCATCATCCTCCAGCAGCATGATATCCTGTTGTTCGAAATATCACCCTGACGTCATCATGATATTTGAAATATACCCTTCATGATAATCGGCACAACCTGATCCTTCGGAAGAACATCCTCCTGCTGAGCTTATAACAAAAGTCTGGCTGATGAACATCCTGATGACGTCATCATCATATACTGCTGACGTCATCATCATATCTGCCTACTGCGCACCTCCTCATATCCGGATGACGTCATCATCATGTTTGCAAATATCAGGAGGTCTCTTCAAGATGATCAGTTGTTAGAAATATGACCCCCGCGGACCTTGATGACGTCATCATCATATTAACATCATCATGATATTCGGAAGACAACCGGATATTTAGAAATATCCTCCTGACGTTCAAACATCAGGTTGCACTGTAGCTCCTCTGTAAGATCGGGGCGATAACTGAATATGATGATGATGCTTGAAAAGATCACCCCCAGTAGATATTGCGCGAAGCCAACAGGCGGATATCTCCTTGATATCAGCATCATCATGATGCTCGAGCAAACATATATCCGGGTGATATGAAAATATCACCCCTTCCTTCGGAATATCATGATGCAGATAGGCAGATAAAAAGATATCACCCTGATATAAGGATGACGTCAGCATCATCAGGATGTCAAAACAACGAACAAGAAGTGATACAACATCATCAGGATGATATTGACCAAGATCATCCTGACGTTCAAAATATGATGACCCTAGTGAATATCGGGTCGCACTTAGAACTCTTCAACAACATCATCAGGATGATATTAACCAAGATCACCCGATGATAAAAATATCACCCCGGCGAAATATCATGAAGGCAGAAAATATGATGACCTCCGCAAGCAGCAGGATGATAACTGGAAATATCATGATGATGACGACCCTTAGGAAAAAACAAGTCAAGTCGACAACTTAGAGAATAACCCCATCAAGATATCGGGGCAACATCGTCATCATGTTTGAGCAAGGTGATATTCGGAAGATCACCGGATACTTGAAAAATCACCCCCGCAAGCAACTGAGGGCGCACTGTAGCTCACCAGTATCATCAGGATAATAAGCAAACATCACCCGACAGTTGAAATATGATGATGACGATGAGAAAAACAAGTCGACGAAGAACATGCTGATGAAGATCATCATCGAAGACAAGATGATGATGACGACCTCCTCCTCAGAAAAATATGATGCTGCAGCCGAAAAACGCTGAGGAGGTCCACCACTTAGAAAAATTGGGCAAGAAGATGAAGGCTTCAGATGAAGAAACCTCCTAATCATGACAAATCAACCCCAGGTCAAAATAAGTGCTAACAGACCGGAAGAGTACCAGTGGTGGAGCATTCTTTTTGGGGAAGAGATTGATTTCTTGGCTAAGCAAGAAACAAGAGGCAATATCTCTGTCTACAACTAAAGCATAATATATTGCAGTAGTAGGTAGTTGCACTCAAGTTTTGTGGATGAAGCAGATGCTAAGAGATATCAAAGTAGAGTATGAGGAACCTATCACAATCTTCTATGATAATTCAAGTGCAATAAATATATCTAAGAATCCGGTGTTGCATTCAAAGACTAAGCATATATCCATCAAGTTTCACTTTTTGAGAGAGCAAGTGAACAAGAATGAAGTTAGATTAGAGTTTGTGCCTTCCAAGGATCAGATTGCAGACATATTTACTAAACCTCTACCTAAGGATTCTTTTGAGTATCTCAAGGAGAAGCTAGGGGTCGTTACCCCTCCGGTGATGAACTAAGGTGCACTGAGGTGCATCAGTCCAATGGTTATCATAGTCATATCTTGTGATCTGGATTGATGATGGGGAGCTGCTACTCAGGGGGAGTAGTAGGGATGATTCTAAAGTGTTAGAATTGCAAGTATGTGCCCTTTGCCATTGATGTCAAAGGGGGAGAGAAGACATGTGAAAAACAAATGGTTACTGATCAAAGGGGGAGTAGCTAAGGGAGAGAAGACATGTGAATGGCTATTGCTGATGGGGGAGCTATGACAGTGAGGAGAAGTTCTTGTCCTGATGGTTAAAACAGTTTTTCACATCATATGTTGCCATCAATGACAAAGGGGGAGATTGTTACAAGTATGGGCCTAACCGGTGTTGTCATTGATGTCAACATACTTTTATTACATTAATGATAAGGATTGGATGAGCTATGTGCTGAGGATATTGAGAAAATTAGTCTGAATTAGAAACAGAGAAGAACAGGGAAGATAGTAAGGTAAAAGTCCAAGATAGGATGAGGATCAAAGGATACTGTTTAAAGGGTTTGTAGATATGTGTATTAAGGTGGTCCAGTAGAGATTTCAGAGGTCCACATGAAGATCTGAAGGAGTTGTGACTGTTCAAGTAAAAATGGTTCTGGCAGGTGTTCAGGGGTGACAGAGTATGACAGGTAGGTCCGGTGAGATCCGGAATGACATTATAATGTTCTACAGATTTGAGGGAGTGCTGAGGAAGTCTTTGTGGAGTGTCAACTATATTGGTTCATGGTTTGAAGGTCCGCAAGCATCTATTCTTTTGTGACAGTGATGAAAGACTATGTTCTTAAGGTTCTGGATGAAGGAGA
This sequence comes from Cunninghamia lanceolata, assembly GCA_027924645.1. NCBI lineage: Eukaryota > Viridiplantae > Streptophyta > Pinopsida > Cupressales > Cupressaceae > Cunninghamia > Cunninghamia lanceolata. Next base: position 20,856,615 of record BSBN01000049.1, read on the forward strand.
GAAGGATTTGAGTAAGCAGATGAAGTGTGGATGTTCTTGGTTATTTAGGAGAACTCGTGGTGGTCTTTGGATCATGTCCATTTCATGTTGGTGGTCCACATTGAAGTTGGAGTTTGCTTTTGAAGAACAACTTCTGGATGATGGTGTTCTTCCTAAAACAAGCTGACCGGATGAATTATACATCTTGCAGATGTTATTATGGATGTTTGCTAACTTAGATGATCATTCCTAAGTTGATGTCTTGTATAAATAAAGGATTGTGAAGTCATTTGTAGTGTGTCCTTGTGGAGATGAGTGTGTGGAGGCAAGGAGGAGAGTGAAAGGTAGAGCAAAAGTATTGGGCTTAATGGAACTATTTCAAGCATGGTGAAGATGCTATTTTCCAGTTCAAGTAGGTGATACTTATTTCTTTGTAGGCAGTGTGTCTCTTGTAGGCAATGAGCCTCTTGTAGGCAGTGAGCCTCTTGTGAGCAGTGTGCTCGGGTAGTGAGCCCTAATTGGCAAGTGCCATTTTGTTCCTTCTATTCTTCTAACAGAGAATACATTCTTGGGTTAATCACCCCGTGGTTTTTCCCTTAACCAGGTTTTCCATGTCAAAATCTTGGTGTCTCATGTGTTGATGTCTCTGCTCTTGATTTGTTGCATTATGTTTCCATGACTGATTTATAATTAAGTTGTTGAATTAAAAAATGGAATTAAGTGTTTAAATAGATAGAAAGTTTTGCACAACTGATTCACCCCCCCTCTCAGTTGTGTGCCTTAAGTCTAACAAGAACAAGTCAGATGGAATTTGTTTTGGCAACTAGTGCAAAAGTCTCAGAGTAGTCAATCCCAGCAACCTATGAGAATCCTTTGGTGACCAATTCAAGCTTTATGCTTGTCAAATGACCCATCTTCTATAAATTTTGTTTGATAGATCCACTTGCATCGAACAAGTTTCCTTCCCTTAGGAAGGTAGACTAAATACCAAGTATGGTTCCTTTCCAAGGAATTGAACTCTTCTTGCATAGAAGCATCCAACTTGAGGATACCAGAAGCTTCTCGAAAGGACAATGAATTAGAAGTTGAAGGATGACCTTGTTCTTCTAGTTTATGAAGGATCACCAACCCAGTGGTTGGAGAGTCTAGAGGAGAATCGTCAACCTCTAAATGATAACTAGGAGAGGAAGGTGGATCCTCATCATCATTGTCACCATTTTAAGTGGAGGAAGAAGACTCCTCATCATGATCAGGAGGATTAATATCCTCTAAAGAATTGTCATCATTTCACAATGTCTCCAATGTGATAGTTGATGGAGAAGTGGTTGGACAAAAACTGGAAGAGTCCTCAAAATAAACCCTCCTCTCGATCAACAACTCATGAGTGGTAGGGTGGAGAAGCATGTATCCTTTGACACTATCTAGGTACCCAACAAATATGCAAGGCTTTCTCTATGGATCCATAGCCTTTCATTTCTCTACCGGAATGTGGGTTTATGCAGAAGAACCAAACACCCAAAAGTTCTTAAATGTTGGTTTCCAACTAGTCCAAGATTAAAAAGGAGTAACCCCCTTCACAACTTGGTGAGGAACCTAATTCTAGATATAACATGCATAGTTGATGGCCTCTACTTAGTACTGAGGTGCCAATTCAATCTAGAATATTTCATACAATTAGCCATCTCTTTCAAGGACCTATTATTGCATTCTACAACACCATTCTTGTTGAGGACTATATGAAACTATGTGTTGCAAGTCAATACCTTTTGAAGCACAAAAATGTTCAGTCTAATGGTTAACATATTCACCCCATTGTCTATGCATAGAATCTTGATGGCCTTCCCTAATCATTTCTTTGCAAAATATTTTAGGTACTGAAAAGAATCAAATACCTTAACCTTAATTATCATGAATAGCCTTTTATAGTAGGAACACTTAACCTTCTTCTTCTTAGGTTGTTCACCTTTTTATGAAGAGGTCTAATTAGTTGCATTTGAGGTAGCTAGTTTTTATCTTTCTTCTTATCTCCTTAGTTCTTTTGTTTCCTTTCCTTCTTTCCTGAGCTTTTCTATTCTTTGTGCCTTGATTTTTATCCAATGAATGTGACGTAGAGGGTTTAATTGTACCCATGTGAACTAATTTATCTTTCTCAGGTTAGTAAGTTCTGCAGCAAGCTCATCTAGAGAAGGCATTTTATAGTTGGAACCTAGAGCACATTTTGTGGCATGAAAAGTAGAAACAAATACAGAATAGTTTAGACCAAGCTTAGAATGAATACTTAAGATCAATTATGTGTATTTCTTTTCTATTCCACACTATTTTAACTACAATCTTATCACTTCTAGTTTTGTGAAGAAGTCTTATATTGTGTTAAAATTGCAAGGACTCAACCCTATGAGTTTGTTCTCCAATTGATGATCCCTCAATTCATCTTTCTTACCAAAGAGGTTTTCACACATCATTTGGTGTAGTGATAGATTTGATGTGAAAATTTAAGTTAGGAGATACTGACATACATAGAATACCAAATGTTTCATCACATTTTTTAAACTATTTTGGTATTTTTGCATCTTGTGTGGGTTTTGTTTCAAGACCCAATGTAACCATGTACAATCCTTTGTTGGGAAAAACGTATTGTTCACCTTGCATAACATTAATTCATTTAATTATGTAAAATAAATATTCTTTTGTGGTGCATCTTAATTGATGTGTTTAGCCACATTAAATATTTATTTGGTATCACTTGTAAAAATTGTATTTAACATTGGGAGACATAAGGCAAATATTTATTATTTGTGCAAAATAATTAATTTTGGGGTCAATGGTTTTGTGCTCATGGTTTTGAGTCACATTGTTTTTTATCCAATACCACAAGTTGTATTTGTGTGAGCTTGAGTCTATAAAAGCAAGCACAAGGTTAGTGGTTAGGGTTGGCTCTTATTTTACAGGTTGTGTGAGAGGCTATCATTGTATCGAGTTTTCTCTTCTGAGTGCAAATTGTAAAGCATGGCATGGGATGTGTGGATTCATGCTTGGATACATGGAGGATACATTAGAGGAGCTTGATGTTTTAGAGGTGTTCGTGGAGACTTTGTGATTGTATTGTAATTTCTTATTGCTGAATAATACATTGAGTAAGGATGCTTTTGGAGGCTGGGTTTTTTCCCTCAAAGAGGGTTTTCCTAGGGTATATCTTATGTTATCTTGTTGATTGTCTATTGATCTTTGTATTATGGTAAATCTGTAAGATTGTATACATCATTATCTCCTTTGAGTTATATGGAATTGGTTTGATCTACCTGTAAATTCCTAACATCCTTGCCTTTTGAGATAGATTATCATTTTATTTTTCTATTCAAAATAGTTGTATAGTGTTAGAATAGTAATTGTTGATGGATCCATTAGTGTGGAAAAGTAGATTGTAGTACAAAAAGAGAAGTGCAAAAATAAGACACACGAGACACCCCCCTTTTCACTAGTTTCTAAAATGACCCCCCATAAATTACAATGTGTGGCATTTTAGTGTGATTTACAATGCAAATATCAAATTTCAATCTCTTATAGGGCCCAAAATGGCTAAAAAAATGAAACTATATCTCAAGTAAAATATGAGATTAAATTTAGAGCACCAATTTGGAGTACACAAAAAATATAAACTCTAGAAAAATGAGAGCCAAAATGGAGTCTGTTTGCACAAGTTATGGCTTTTGAAAGGTCTCAAAATGAGAACTGTGCAGTAAATTCTAGAAGAATCCTTAATTTTTGAAAAACTAAAGTATCAAATTAGAAAACCAATCTCACCATGTCATAGAACATAAAATCCTACCCCAAATAAAAAAATGTAGGTCAAAAAAGGCCTCCATATGGCTGAGAATGGGCCTCTCGAAGTTGGCCTAAAAATTGAAAAATACAACAAAGACGGGCAGAGTTTGGGGGTAGGATGTTGGTTTCAGCGTAATGTCATGATGACATCATCACTATAATATGCTAAAATTCACCAAAATATTCTATTTGCCCAAAATATTCCAAAATCGCTTTTGACAACTCCCAAATCCATCATCTTTTAAATGGAAACTGCCAATGTTTGGGTGTGAAACCACGAATGAGTAGATTTTTGTTTATAAAAGAGGAATATTCCTCAAATATGCCTTTGGTGACAAAGGAGGGACACAATTTGGTGGCACCACCTAGTGGCATTATCGCATGAGGCGGTAGTAGCGATAGGGTTGCCCGCCAATAGCATGGTGTCAGTTGGTGCTACCTAGGCCATGCTATGAGTGGTGCTGGCTGCTCTAAGTCATGCTAGCACTATAGTAGCAGCAAAAAAAAAAAAAAATTTGTAGGATCTGTATGGTATGGCAAGTCGTACACCTCGGGAGGCAAAAAGATTTGCCTCAGAGGCCAACTTCTCCAAATTTGATAATTTGATAGTTGATCTTTAGGTTTTTGGACCTTCTAAGTGTGATGGCGAGGTCCTTTTGGTTTGAAAATACTTTGATTTGATATCTGCCTTCTAGAACCATGCTTCAAACCCTTGTTTGCAACTAGGTTCTCTAATCTTTTATTTTGGTGAAATGAAAGCCAATCTTGACTTTCTTGAGCCTTCTAGATGCTATGGAGTAGTTGAAAATGCCTCAAGGATTACCAAAAAGCTACAATCACCTAGATCTCACAAGAACACAAATATGCAAACTAGAATAATACAGATGCTTATTTTTCTTCTAAACTATTTTGATTCTCTAGATCATCTGAGGATGTAAACCTAAGAAGAGCATACTTGATTTTTGAGAAAAATATTCTCAATGATTAGTCTCAAATCTCTCAAAAATTAGATAATAAAATGAGCTAGATACCAAACAAATGGTTTTTGTATACACCTAAAAATGACACGACTCTAGCTAAATAAATATTTTAAATATTTATTTCATTTTAAATTCCTTTATCAATAAATAAATAAATCAATTTACTTATTTGATTCATATTTCTCCAAAATTAAATAAAATCATTTATTTAATCAAATCATCTAAATTCTTCTAAAATCATTCTAAATTAAATAATACCAAATTATTTAATTAGTTCTTCTAAATTCCAAAAGTCTTCAAATCCATAAATATCAAATCATTCTCTATATTTAAATAAATCCAAATATTTATTTAAATTATCTATTTCCGCTAAAATTGAATTAATACCAAAGATAATTCAATTATTCCATGTGCACGTGTAATTAAATATTTCAATATTTAATTAGCTAATATCCCCTCACCCACATGTCTTATTTCTCCTCCAATCAGATTAGTTAACTCATCAATCAAATCTGTTAACTAATTAGTCAATTGAGTTCACTCTTCAATCTATTATGTTGACTCTCCAATCAATACAGTTAACTGATCAATCATCTCAGTTAACTCTCAATCTATTATGTTAACTAGTCAATCATCTTAGTTAACTCTTCAATCTATTATGTTAACTCCCATAAATCTCAAAGAAGAGCAAGACACTTGTCCTCCCCCTATTCACGTACATCCTCAAATTTTCTCAACCGTTGATCTTCTTATTCATTCTACACCATTGATCTTCTTTCTCACAAGTCTATAAATCCAAACCCTATTCCTCCATTTGAATCATCCAAGCTTTTTATAAACTTACTCTGCAAGAATCATGGTGCACTTTTGGCACAAATCACTCCATAGCTTGAGATCAATTGTCACACCATTATGACCATTATCATTGTATTGTGAAGATCCTCTTCATTGCAAAAACTTATCAACATCCATTCTCCATTGTCATCTTAGAAAAAAAACAAGGAAGTGCACCTTCTGAGGGCTCTATTCATACATGGGATCAATTCGAGATAGGAGACCAATAGAAGTCATGAAATAGAAAGGTTTGCAAGGTATTGTGCTCTTTGTGTTTAATCTTGTTTATTTCAATTTCATTGAGTTATTTGGATTATACTGATATACTGATATCAACCACATTTTCTGATAACATTTTCTGGCGCCCACTGTGGGGCCCTTTCCCTAATTTAACTTCAAAATTATTTTTTGTGTTAGAATCCGTACACAAGACGTTTTTGCACATCCATCACATTCTGTTGCACATCTACTCACTGTTGCTGCACATCTATCATATCCGCGCATCCACTCACTGTTACGGTGCATCTACTCACTGTTACTACGCATCTATCAAATTCTTGCATCCACTCACTGTTACGACACATCTAGTCACTGTTACTGCGCATCTGTCATATCCGTGCATCCACTCACTGTTATAGTGCATACATGCTCTGTTACTGCGCATTTGTTTCTGCACATTCATTCACTATATCTGCACATCTATTCTCTGTTATTGCGCATTCATTCTTTGTAACTGTGCATCTCTTTCTACACATTCATTCACTATATCTACGCATTTATTCTACTAGGGTTTTTGAGCTATCTCTTAGGAAATTTCTAACACTCACATCATTTGTAGGAATATTCTTAGATCTACCTTGCAGGTTAAGAGCTAGTCAGGCATATAGTTGCATGGTTAACTCTCATCTAGATTTAAATAGCAAAAGAAGTAATTGAGCTTGTTCATGCAAATCTCACTTATATCTAAATAGGAGGGAAATAATTTGTACTTGTTGCATCACAACTTGAATATAGTCCCAACTAGGAGGATTAAAATTAAATAATTGCTCTCAAAATCTTTTTCAAAGTTAACAAATCTTCTGTGCCTAATAGAGTAACTCATTTAGTTTTTCTCTTTTTAACTAAGAGGAAAGAACTAGTGTTTTTCATGATTTTGGAATGATGATAGGACTATGCTCTCCCCTTAATTGGGTGACCAAAATGCCAGAATCATCATTTCGTATGTGTTACCTTTAGAGAGGCCTGCCCTTGGAATTCCTTCCTTCCAAGTGGGATGACCTTAAGTGATAACGGCTAAAGCCAAGTACCTCTAAGTCACTATAAATAAATTACGTTTGTGATGAAAGTTGTAAGAGACGGGTGCTGTTGTATTACACCTACCAATGTTTCCCCCAAAACCCTGTGGAGCATAACCTCTGTAGGCTGGGAAGCCTTCTTATTGAAGTGAATGGCCGCACGTGTAATCACCCAAACAGATGCCTTCACTAAAATCCTTTTGTTCTAGTAGGCCAAAATCCCCTATTTGGTGACACAGGAGGAAAACATTCTCCAGAGCTATCCAACGTCATACACTCATTTAGTGTAGAGATAGAAAAGTTCAACTCTTTGGAGGAACTATAACTTACTATGCGTGAGAAGTGAGTGTCGTGGAGGGGAGCCGGTGCTACCAAGTTATTAGCTATCTGCCTTTATGCAAGTGGCTGGTGTAAAAACCAAGCTAGAACTCATCGAGTACTATCCTTACCAACCTTAGGATTGTGCTCGCATTGTAATCAAAAAATCAAACAAAAAAAAATCAAACAATCATAAAAATATTCTTTGTGTGTGATGTATCTTTCTTGCCATAATAGAAGAAACAAATAAAAAAAGAGCAACACTCAGATAAAGAACCCAAAACATTGAAAAATGTGCCTTTACCAAGTCAAAATTAGTCAAAATCAAACAAAGATAGATTTGCACATCTGCTTCATCCTGTTGCGCATTTGCTTCACCCTGCTACACATCTATTTTCTACTGCGCATCTGCTTTTCCACCAAACTTGCGCTTTTGTTTCCTAAAGCTGTGCATTTACACTTTGTTTTGGCGCATCCAATTTTCACCAGATATACTCTTTTATGCCCTGTTGCTAGGCATACACACTCTATTCCTACGCATCTGTCACTATGAGCACTTCCATACAGTTTGTTAGAAAAACACCTACCTTTTTGAGCACCCATTTCAGTCTTATATCAATTTCTAAGGTCAAATTAACCATATAGTCACTTCTCCTGTTCATTTCTATAGCGTACCTTCTTTTCCATCATTCACCTTGTCAAAATTTCACAAAACTTCCCAAGAACAAATCAAACCATCAAAACCAGGTTACTACAAGCCAATTTTTTATCATATTAGACTCAAGCATCACTAGTAAGTCTCCACTAACAAGATCTATCATCCTTCTATCTCAAAACTTCACTAGTTTGTTTTGGTGCAAAAGTAGTCTCTACCAAGTAATCATATTTCAACCATCCTTACGTTTGGCTACCGTTTTGTATCAACCGACTTGTTTGACACCATTGATCAAAGAAAATCCTTGTTCAAATCTTATCACCACCAGTATCCCCTTCACTACAACCTCCAAACACATCTTACCAAAACATCCAATTTCACCCCACTCCATTCCAAATCACATTGCATGGTACTAACTAGATTGTAGAAACAAAAACAAATTGAAATGGGTAAAACATCTGACAAAATTGCCCCCTCCCCTCATGACAGTAATAAGGAGATATCTCACAAGGACTTACAAGAAGCTCTCCAAGATAGAAAATTTCAATGAATGATGGACAAATTACTCCACCAACACCCTACAAAGTTCTTTCTCCACCTAGCAACCTAAGGAATTAAGCTCCCTGCTGACTTTGACGTCATAGCATTGGAAGAAACTGAAGAGGAAAGAAGTCATGAAGACAACACACATGAGGAAAGAACCCTTGGTACAAACAAAGGCAAGAAAACCACAAACTCAATGACACCTTTAAACATGTTGACAAAACAAGTTCAAACCCTACAACAACAATTAGTGGACTTTCAAATAGGGACATCCACTAAACACTATTCATTGGAGGAAATCTCACTGTTACCCTTCGGTAAGAGCTTGAACATGATCCCCTTTCCCCTTAGATTTGAAGTTCTAAAATTTGACAAGTATAGAGGAAAGGGTGACCCTAGAGACCATATCAGAGAATTTAGCACTGCATGTCTAGAGGTTGCTCACAATGAAACTTTTCTCATGAGACTCTTCCCTAGATCTCTAGGAGGGAAAGCCATGGAGTGGTTCTCTTGACTCCCCGGGTATCCGTACTTTTGCTGAGTTAGTGAACAAATTTGTCACACATTTCTCGTATCATATCAAACATGAGGTATCCATGCTTGACCTTTGCAACACAAAATAAAAGAGTGGTGAATCCTTCGCTGCTTTCTTACAAAGGTGGAGGCAACTTGCAAGCAAGTGCTCATATCATGCCCCTGAGAAACAGATGACGGAAATGTTTGTCCATAATCTCAATCCTGATCTAAGCATTCAAATTCAAATCCAATGCCCTACCTCATTCACAAAAGTCATTGAGATGGGGTTATTCATTGAAAAAGCTATGATCGTGGAAGGATAAATAAAATTATTCAAAGACACTCCTAACTCAAACTATACCACAAATAAGTCAAAATTTTGGACCAAAAACAAGAACATCGTCAATTATGGAGTGGTTGATGCTAAAGTAGCAACTCCTAAGCAACCAATTTTAAATCTCAAAGGAGCATCAAACAACACAACACCAAGAAAACCTTCATCAAATGAACCAAGACAACCATACAATTTTCCTCCTAGATGAAAATTTACACCACTGGGGGAGTCATATGAGTCTTCTTTGAGAAAGTTAGTGGCAAACAATGAGATCACCCTTCCCACCACAAGATACTATGAACCTCAAGTCAAACCTTCTTGGTGGAAGGATACCAATTTCTGTGAGTACCATAGAGGCAAAGGCCATAAAACTGGTGACTGTATCCACTTGAAAAGCATCATACAAGACTTACTAGATCAAAATTGTGTGGGCACAAAAGATCATCCCTCTAACGAATCACATGTGGCATTCAAGGATTCGCTCCTTAACCATGACAGGTAGAAAACTCATAACAACAACAATAACAATCGGCCAAATCACAATAATGGAAACAATGATGCTAACTACATGAATGTGCCATTCGAGTACATTTTTAATTGCATATCAGAGCATATCCCGCAAATCAATGTGCTCACATTCAACAAACAATCAGACTCCAACACCAAATCTTATTGCAATATCACCACCCACAGTGGGAAAGTCACCTTGCACACACTCCCTCCAAGGTCACCATCTACCCACCACAAGTACAACATCATTGACCAACTACAAAAGACGTTGGCCAATATATCCATATTAGAGTTGTTGCATCTATCGCCATCCCACAAAGAGATTCTTGATAAAGCCCTAGCAGAAACCACTGTGCCCACCAACTTGGCCCAAGAGAAATCTCAAGCCATGGTAGGTCATCTTACCTCACCTAACATCCTATCATTCACTGAATAGGATGATCTATCCGTATCTCAACCCCATAACGCATCATTACATATTGAGGCCTTCATTAATAAACATCGCATCAAAAGGGTTCTCATTGATGGAGGAGTAGGTTTGAACATTTGGATGCTAAAATTAATCCTTACATTGGGGTTCTCAGAAACTATAGTAGATCTAAGAAAGAATATCACAATAAAAGCCTATGATGAAGAATAGACAACCAAAGGAATTGTGGTGTTACTGTTAAGAATTGGACCAGTGGAAATAGAAGTTGTTTGCCAAGTCCTTGACAGGGAGCTCACATATAACATTCTCCTAGGTAGACCTTGGATACATGCCATGAAAGTTGTGCCTTCTACATATCATCAATGTATCAAGTTCCCTCACAATGACCAAGAGATCACCATCCAAGGCGACCCGGATCCTTTTCAACACTGTAACACTATCCAATCGAAGCCAGATTTCATCATCCCTAATAATAGAGCTTCCACATCTTCCACCTCCCAGCATGATCCTAGCTCCCAAGCTTCCACATCAAAGGCCAAAGAGTAGAAGATCAAGATTAAAGAAATAGGGATAGGAGAGTACTCCATCGAGCATACTCTTTGCTTAGCCAAAATGCCTTTATCTCTGAAGTCCTTTGGCTGACCTACACCCTTCCCAAAACTATCTGCTCCTCGTAAACCTCCCAAAGCTCCCTTTGTCAAATGAGACACCCTATCGGATGAGAGCGAAGAAAGAGATGTTCTGCAATGGCTCTACATAGACAAAGATGACACACCACAAGACAATCAACCAAAGCTCCCAATAGAAATCTATGGGCGTGGTCAATCTATCTTACACAGAATGGGCTATGAAGGATAGGGTCCCATTGGCCTAAGAAAAGAAGGAATAATTGAACCCATTCAACCCTCTTCATTCTCATCGGATCAAGACACAAGAGGAATAGGATACAAAGACAACGGCAAAGGCAAAGCTAAGGCTACTACTTGTTTTGTGGAACAGATCCATAACCTCCAAGAGGATAGTGATACAGATTCTAATGAATAGGAATGGGATGAACTTTCAGAATATTCCTATGAGGACAAAGGAATCGATACCATTCACACTTATAGCCCCTACCGTGAGGGACAAACTCTAAGGCCTAGACCGGTAGAGTGTGATTAGCCCATTCTGGAGAGAACAACTTACGAGGAAGGTCAGAGTTCTCATGAGATAGATAATCTCGAGGAAAGTACCATCATAGATCTTATTCCTATCACTCCTAATCTAATCATATGTTCCTTACCATCACATCCACAGAATCAGATCAACCTATCGATCTCCTCCCCCTAGTACATCCCGAGCTTATCGATTGGGATCTACAAGGAACCCCCCAACTAGACATGTTCCAGAATGACGATGCCTACATTGATTACATGGAACTAAGAGACCACCTACCTGTGGGAGATTATAAAGCTGGCTTCACCATAGAACTCAATACCATAGCTTATTTTGGAGAGGGTGCCAAGCCTTCCAGTCCCAAAAATATAAAAATCAAACATGGATCTGATGGTGAATACTACTCTGTGGCAGTGTCAAATCCCAAAAAAGTAAAAATAAAGGACACATTTGATGGTGAAAACCTCTCTGAGGCACCAGATGATGGAAGGCTTGACACTCTCTCCAACAACATGTACCAAGAGAAGTCACACAATTGTGGTAGAACCTGTTGGCATCAACACAGAAAGTAACCCAAAGATCATACACTTTGCCAAATCTCTATCTCCAGCGAAAAAGATGAAATTTGTACCCTTCTTCAAAAAGAAACAGGTCAACTTTGCTTGGTCCTATGCAAATATGCCCAGGTTAGATCCATAATTGATCTTGCATCATCTACCACTAGATCTTGGAGTTAAACCTGTTAAACAAAAACTCAATAAAATGCATCCACATATCACATTGCTAGTCAAAGAGGAACTAAAGAAGCTACTGGATTCAAGGTTCATCAGAGCAATCGATTATCCAGAGTGGGTATCAAACATTGTACCAGTATCAAAAACTTGATGGAAGAGTCAGATTGTGTAATGACTTCAGAGATCTCAATAAGGCCTGTCACAAAGATGATTTCCCATTGCCCAACATTGACATCATTGTAGACTTGATAGCTGGACACACTATGCTTTCTCTTATGGATGGTTTCTCTGAATACAACCAAATCATAATAGCCCCAGAAGATCAACATAAGACGGCATTCACATGTCCATGGGGAACCTCCTACTAGAACGCCATGCCATTTGGGTTGAAGAACGTAGGAGCAACATACCAACGGGCAATGACTACTATCTTCCACGACATGATGCACGTCACTATGGAAGACTATGTGGACAACATCCTTGCCAAGTCACTTACAAGGGAATCTCATTTAGATGTCCCAGAGAAAATCTTTCAGCGGCTAGAACACTTCAAGGTCTAATTAAATCCAAAAAAGTGTGTGTTTGGAGTCACCTCCAACAAACTCTTGGGTTTCATAGTATCAACCAATGGGATTGAGGTAGATCCTGTGAAGGTAAAAGCTATCATGGAGATGCCACCACCAAGGAACATCACCCAACTACGGTCCTTACAAGGAAAATTACAGGCAATCCATTGGTTTATCTAACAACTGGTGGACAAATGTCAACCTTTCACTCATCTCTTGCATAAGAACATCCCATTTAGATGGGATGAGAAGTATGAAGATGGATTTCATAAATTGAAGGAGTATCTGATGAATCCACCTATCTTGATGCCACCTATCCAAGGTAAACCACTATATCTTTACATATTTGTAACACCAACAGCTTTTGGAGCCCTTTTAGCACAACAAGACTATAAAGGCAAGGAATGGCCAATATACTACATCAATTGCACATTGGTGGGGTATGAATTACAATATTCTCAAATCAAAAGATCTTGTCTTGCTATGGTTTTTGCTTCCCAAAAACTATGCCATTACATTGTTGCACATTCCATCAAGCTGATTGCAAAGAATGATCCACTAAAATACTTGTTAAGCAAAGCAGCTCTAGCAGGCCGCCTAGCTAAATGGGTAATGCTACTAAGTGAGTATGACATAGAATATGTGGAAAGGAAAGTTATCAAGGGTCAGGTCATCACAGATCAGTTGGCAGAGGCACCATTGCAAGATACTACTCTAATGACATTCGACTTTCCCGATAAATCAATTTTCAGTATCACAACACATTCATGGAAGCTCTACTTTGATGGGTCTTATACAAACCATGGACCAGGGGTAGGAATCATATTAATCACTCCTCAAGGTGATACAATACCTAAGTCCTATCGTCTACTTTTTCCTTGCACCAACAACATTGCAGAGTATGAGGCCTTATTCATTGGTCTTAAGATGGCAGTAGAGTGGAAAGTGAAAGAGCTACGTGTCTATGGAGATTCGTAACTCGTCATCAATCAAGTAAATGATGACTATCAGATGAAAGATGACAAGCTAATACCATACAAGCATATGGTTGATGACTTTAAAGGATACTTTGTGATAATCTCCTTTGAGCAGATTCCTCGCATAGAGAACAAAGTAGTAGATGCCATGGAAACCATCGCCTCGCTTCTCAATATACCAAAGAATGAGTCACATTTTGAGTTCTTGGTGGAGTCAGTCACACAACCAGCTTATGATATCCCCAAAACACAATCCATTTGCCTCCTAGTAGATCTGATTCACCCTTATATGGTAAAATTTACACTTACCTCAAGGATAACACCTTACTAGCTGACTTATCCAACAACCAATGCCGAACCTTTATTCATGAAACATCCTGCTATACCATTATAGCGGACACCCTCTATGATGCAAAGCATCCACCACTCAAAACCCTAACATACAATTGCAAATGTATGTCTATGCATTTCTTAATATGCATGCAAACTTCATTATATGTTTATTTGCCTATTGGCAAAACATAACACCATTGGCCACCTTCATACTTATCTCCCCGATGCTAAACTCACCCCGATGTATATATCGCAAGATACATTCCTCGTTTATACATACAAACTCTTACCTGCTACACCCGCACCACATTTGCATCTGTCACTTCTCTTCCACTGAACATACAACAGTCGACCCACAATCGTCGGTTTCTGCCACCCATTTTATCGGTCGCCGCTTGCACATAACCCTTTGTATCGCAGAATGTATATTCCAATATACATTCGCAATATACGTACAACTCACAACCTATTCTTCCGGTACCCTTACCTCCTACTATCGGTCGCCCCTTGTATCCGCAGACCAAACACTCTTCAAACCTACATGCGAATTACCATCTTGACCAGTCACCTTTTGTATCAACCTTATGTACATTTTTTATGTACATTTATCACATACAACTCAAACATGCAACCAACGGATACACAGGGACTGTCTTCACATGCAACTGGTGTATACACACAAACTATCTTCGACATACAAAAGACATATACTCATAAATTGCATAACCCGATATACTTTTGCAACATACAAACTCCGATGTGCATATGCGGGATACACAAAAATTGTATCTGATATACATTTGTAGTTTATACAGGAATTGCATATCTAATATACTTAACCTTGTATATTTCCAACATGCATTTTCAAATATGCATTTGACCGAACCTTGACTTCCTTGTACATGCGATAGACTTGTATACTTCAATGTATGTTTCAACATACAACAGCGATTGACCAAAAGCGATATACTCACGGATTGTATATCCTTCATGCAAAAGTGATATACACATAAAATGCATGTATGTTGAAAACTTTGCGGATTTCACAGTTTTGACCCACCAAACTCCAGCGATGGTATGATCCATTTCTTAGGTGGATTCTTCGACCCGGTTTAGTCTGCACAGCCTAGCACATACAAATGCTAGAGTCATCAACACTTCTGACCTGCGGCTCTGCACAAATGCATGCGAATAGAAATAAAAACAAAACTAACAAACCCTAATCTACTATACATGCCCATTCCACCGATTCAGAGAATCAACCAAGGGAATGGATAAATGAATCCATCCGGCCTCAATACAGGAAGTCAATTACACAGTGAATTCAAATGCAACAGGAACTTGTTTATTGATATTTTCCAAAATGCAACTACACAGATATTTTGTTATGACTTGCACCACTGAACTACAACTGATCACAACACATCCTATATCTTCATTCGATCATCCGGGGGTATTTATCTACTCACAAAGAGTAGTACTAACTTGGATTCCTAGCGGCTGGGAATCACTTCCAGGCAGCTGGGAGATACAGCTGTCCAATAGACTCCAACTAACTCTAAACTAACAACCTAAAAATAGAATGCATTGGTCAAACTGCCCTTATTACATTTAATGATCATTTGAGACCTTATTAAAAACATAAACATAAACATAAAACAACTAAATGCCTCATGGAGGCCACTGTGGGTTAGGTGCACCTGCACCATACTCCCCAATTTGAAAAGAACTCATGTCCCATGAGATAAGTCTTTGACTGGATCCACCTGTAGCGGTTGTCTCATATCTACCCCATGATCTCTGTGCTGCAACCTGCTGCCAAGGAGGCAAATACTCATGCCTAGCATTATAGGCTCTGCCCACACCTTGCTGGTCATTCTTTCTGACCATCATCTTTGTCTGAACATCTGCATTGGAAACCTCATGTACTAGTATGGCAGAATGTGCCTGTCTTTCAACTCTTAGGGGACAAACAATAGTCCCGACTAGGATTGTATCCTTTTCATTCCAATCAACATGTGGCTGTGTACAAACCTGCTTCTAGATCTTCTACTGATCCACCTGATCTCTGTCAATCAGAACTAAAATCTTCTTCAAACTATGATCTCCTCTCCTGGAGATATCCTCAACGACCTTTGACTCTGCTATAGGCATCTTCACAAACTCCCTCTTACCTACCAAAATAATCTTACTTGTCTTCTTTACTTCAGCATCCTCCTGCAATGGGGTCATCATAAAAGTTCTCTCATCCTTCATGATGGTGTAGGTATTAGCATGCCCATCGTACAATGCTCTCTTATCAAATTGCCATGGCCTACCCAACAGTAGGTGACAACATTCTATGGGCAATATGTCACACAAAACTCTATCCTGATACTCTCCAATCTAAAAATCAACATATGCCTATTCATATACCCAAAGTGATTGACTATCACTTACCCAAGATGCTTTGTAAGGATTTTGATGTGGAATCCTTTCCAGTTTTAGTTTATCCACCATTTCCTCAGATACCATATTATTTGTTGAACCAGAATCTATTACTACTTTGCATACTTTACCTTTGCTCTTGCATTGGGTTCTAAAAAGTGCTCTTCTTTGTAACATGTCCTGTGATGTCTTCTAGATTGTTCTCCTTAACAATAATGATTCTCCATCTTTGACTGGGGATGCACTTCTTATTGGAGAATTAACACTTTCATCTACCTGCTCTTCTTGCACAAATTGAACCCTCTTGTCATTCTTCCTATCATCTCTTGATGATGAACCTTGTCTTTCTAGACATTTAAAAAATGGGTGACCAATTTCATTACAATGATAACATCTTCTAGTGAAAATATTAGAACATCTACCACTTCCAAATCTGCCTCTTGTGCCTTTCCATCCACTTCTGAAATCAGACCGTTCTTATCCTTTACCAGTCTCTTCTAGATTCTCATTGGTTTGCCTTGTTGCAGGGGCTGATCCTCTTCCCCTTATATTGCTGCCTCTTCCTCTCATGGACTTGTCCTGTCTCCTTTTCATTTTTTCTTCAATCCTAATTGCCATTTGATAACAGTCTTCTACACTCCTAGGGTTAGCCAAAACTAACTCATCCTATATATTCAGTCTTAAACCAGCCAAGTATCTAGCAACCTTTTCAACCTCATTCTCATGATGACCAGATCTCATACTTAACTTGTAAAACTCTTCAGTATATGCTTTCACATCCATTTCTTTTTGTCTTAAAAATTGCAGCTTCTTAAACATTTGAATTTCATAATCCTAGGGTAAAAATTTACCTTTGATCCTTGCTACCATCTTGTCCCATGAAGAAATCTTTGACTTACCTTGCTTTCTCTTTTCTGACTATACATAATCCCACCATACCAAAGCATGACCTGTCAATTTGGTCTTTGCAAGCTTTACCCTCTGCTCCTCAGGAACCTTCTCACATTCAAAGTGATTATCCAATGCATCAATCCAATCAAGTAACTCTTCCTCATTCAAACTTCCAGTGTACTTTGGAACATCAATCTTTACCTTAGGTTTGTCATTCTGAACTGCCCTTAACAGTTTTGCAAACCTTTGATCTTCAGCATTCAGTTCTTCATCTACCTCTTCAAATTCTTCAGCATCATCTTCTTCCTTTTCTGATTCACTATCTTCCACTTCCCTTCTTTTGTTTGTCTCCAAGGCTGTAAGCCTGGCTTGAAGTGCTTCAACAAGCTCTTTCATCTTCCTCATCTCTTTAGCATGTTTTTCCTTCATCTCCTGCAACTCTCTGGTAGTACCATTACCTTTCGGAGGCATCTTGTCAACCTCTCACTCCTACTTCTACCTTCTCAGTGACAGAACCAAACACACAACAGCTCAAACCTTTTACTGAGCTTTGATACCACTATGATGCAGAGCATCCACCACTCAAAACCCTAACATACAATTGCAAATGTATGTCTATGCATTTCTTAATATGCATGCAAACTTCATTATATGTTTATTTTCCTATTGGCAAAACATAACACCATCAGCCACCTTCATACTTATCTCCCCGATGCTGAACTCACCCCAATGTATATATTGCAAGATACATTCCTCGTTTATACATACAAACTCTTACCTGCTACACCCGTGACCCATTTCCATCTGTCACTTCTCTTCCACTAAACATACAATAGTCAACCCATAATCGCCAGTTTCTACCACCCATTCTATCAGTCGCCGCTTGCACATAACCCTTTGTATCGCGGAATGTATATTCCAATATACATTAGCAATATACATACAACTCGCAACCTGCTCTTTCGATACCCTTACCTCCTACTGTCGGTTGCCCCTTGTATCCGCAGACCAAAAACTCTTCAAACCTACATGTGAATTACCATCTCGACCAGTCACCTTTTGTATCAACCTTATGTACATTTATCACATACAACTTGAACATGCAACCGACGGATACACAAGGACTATCTTCACATGCAACTGGTGTATACACACAAACTGTCTTCGACATACAAAAGACATATACTCAAAAATTGCATAACCTGATATACTTTTGTAACATACAAACTCTGATGTGCATATGCGGGATACTCACAACATTCATCTGTGGGATACACAGAAATTGTATCCGATATACATTTGCAGTATATATAGGAATTGCATATCTGATATACTTAACCTTGTATATTTCCAACATGCATTTTCAAATATGCATTTGACTGAACCTTGACTTCCTTGTACATGCGATAGACTTGTATACTTCGATGTATGTTTCAACATACAACAATGATTGACCAAAAGTGATATACTCACAATGTGTGATAGCGATATACTCACGGATTGTATATCCTTCATGAAAAAGTGATATACACATAAAATGCATGTATGTTGAAAACTTCACAGATTTCACAGTTTTTACCCGCCAAACTCCAGCGATGGTCTGATCTGTTTCTTAGGTGGATTCTTTGACCTGGTTTAGTCTGCACAGTCTAGCACATACAAATGCTAGGGTCTTCAACACTTTCAACCTGCAGCTCTACACAAATGCATGTGAACAAAAATAAAAACAAAACTACCAAACCCTAATCTACTATACATGCCCATTCCACCGATTCAAAGAATCAACCAGGGGAATGGATAAATGAATCCATCCAGCCTCAGTACAGGAAGTCAATTACATAGTGAATTCAAATGCAACAGGAACTTGTTTATTGATATTTTCCAAAATGCAACTACATAGATATTACATTATGACTTGCACCACTAAACTACAACTAATCACAACACATCCTATATCTTCATTCGATCATCTGGGGGTATTTATCTACTCACAAAGAGTAGTACTGACTTGGATTCCTAGCAGCTGGGAATCACTTCCAGGCGGCTAGGAGATACAGCTGTCCAACAGACTCCAACTAACTCTAAACTAACAACCTAAAAATAGAATGCATTGGCCAAACTGACCTTATTACATTTAATGATCATTTGAGACCTTATTGAAAACATAAACGTAAACATAAAATAACTAAATGCCTCATGGAGGCCATCGTGGGTTAGGTGCACCTGCACCACTCTACCGCCAAGCTTTGGATGGTACTCTACTCAGATGTTTTGAACGTGATGAATCTCAAACTACCTTATGGGAAGTACATGAAGGAAATTGTGGATCACACTCTAGTGGTCCTACCTTAGCTAAGAAACTCATGTGTTTGGGATACTATTGGCTAAACATGGAGACAAACTCATATCATTTTGTCAATAAATGCAAGCAGTGTCAGATTTGTTGGGAATTAAGGTTTCTCAACCTTGGTAATTCTCTACATTTGAAATGTTTGTATTTATTATTGTATTGCCTATGTTGTAATTAATTAGAAATTCCATATTGTCATGTTGTGGGATGTGGCACGGTGATGTGTCAATCCTACATGGATTATGACAACTTGTTATTTTGTCCTCACATGAGGAGATAGGCATCCCACTTAGTGGTAGGAATATTTTTCCATGTGTCGGCATCTTCTATATTGTGTAAGGAATGTTTGACCGAAACATTTATGACAAATTCCTATGACGAATCTATGACATGTAAGAGTCAGAAATAGAAGGTTGTAAGATAGGAGATGACACGTGTCATGAAGCATCTTTGAATGAGGCATATTTGGGTGCCCCAAGGTGGAATATGACATGTTGTAAGAGAATATGCTATTTATAGCATGTGTATGACAGATTCTCTTACAGTTGTAAGTTGTAACCACTATGACAGATTCTATGACTGTCGTAAGTGTCGTAAAAGCATCTGCCATAGCCCATTTTGGAAATAGGTGACCCCTTTGGGATGGGAGTTGTGGACAAGTGTCAGGAACATTCTACAATGTTGACCAAGTGTCCCTAGGCATGGGTTATGGTCCAAGATGCCATGTTGGACGCCCATTCCAAGAAAGGTCCAATATTGCCTTGTATTGCCTATTTATACAGGTGCTTGGAGACGGAGTTTGAAACACAGGTTTACATGTACTATTATGCTGCCGGATTGACTCCAGACATGAGTGTCGAAGGCCACTAAAGCTTGCATTGCAAGTGTATTGTAAACATTCTTTCAAATTTGTTAATACATTGTGCAAGTTTCTGAGTGTGGGGTTTTTCACCTGATAAGGGTTTTCCCCACCGTAAATCTTTGTCTCTCTTCTTCTGTCTTCTTTCTGGTTCTTGTGTTTTGCTACAATATCTCATGTTAATGGTTTAACATCGCTGTAATAGTTAGGATAAATTTGAATTTGCATAGCCCTCTCCTCAATAGATTAGTGTAGGAAGCGTTTTCTACATGCCTAGCTTCCTTTCAGTTGGTATCAAAGCTTGATCACCTTTGGTCCTAGTTGTTGGGTAGGAGTTTTTTGAGCTAATCTTAGGTTGAGTGGGAGTCTGCACAGAGCATTCTATATCTTATTGCAGCAAGGAGATGGCAGGCACATCAGGAAGGTTTGAAGTAGAGAAGTTCAATGGCAATAATTTCGAGCTGTGGAAGCTCAAGATGGAAGACATGTTAGTTGACCAAGACCTTTGGGAAAGTGTTAATGGAACTAAACCAGCTACAATGTCACAAGATGAGTGGGATCTCAAGGATCGAAAGGCTAAGGGTCTCATAAGACTTAGTCTTGCTGATTTTGTGTTGTTAAATGTCCATGAGGAGACCATTGCAAAACTCCTTTGGAAGAAGTTGGGGGATGTGTATCAAGCCAAATCCCTAGTCAATAAACTTTTTATGAGAAATAAGTTGTATTCTCTTCAAATGGAGGATGGAGGATCCGTTGCTGAGCATATGAATGCCTTTAACATGCTGGTTGCACAATTGACATATATTGGTTTAAAGATGGAGGAGGAGGATCGGTGTATGACCCTGCTTTGTTCTCTGTCGGACTCGTGGGATCATCTTATCATGGCAATTGGAAGCACCACATCCACATTCAAAATGGAAGAAGTGGTTTCTTTACTGTTGTCTAAAGAGATGCAGAGAAAGTCTTCTGAGGCAGCCAAAGAGGCCCTTACAGTTCGAGGAAGATCCAAGGAGAAAGGGAAGAAAAAGGACAAGAAAGCTAAGAAGGGTAGATCCAAATCCCGTGGGAGATCCAAATCTCCTGGAAAGTCCAAGGCTCTTTGTTGGAACTATGGCAAGACTATGCATTTTTGAAAGGAATGCAAAGAGGAGAAGAAGAAAAAGAAGAAAGCTCCTAATTTAGATCTAACAAATCACAAGATGACGGTGATGCTATCATCGCAGCCTTGGCAACCCATGCATCTGATGATGTGTGGCTAATCAACTCTAGTGCATCATTCCACATGACCTCACATCGAGACTGGTTCACTAAGTATGAGGAGTTCGATGGTGGAAAGGTGTATCTAGGTGACAACTCTCATCTGAAGATTGTTGGTCATGGAAAAGTCTCTATCTGATTCCCTGATGGTCAAGTGAAGGGGATCTCTAGGGTTCTACACATCCCAGGCTTAACACGGAACCTGATTTCTGTAAGTATGTTGAATGATGTAGGTGTGCAAGTTGTCTTTTCAAAACAAGGATGCAAGATGACTAGAGGAGCTATGGTGCTTGCTAAGGGTACTAGGAGAGGTACTCTATTTCAGCTGGAGGCATACATTTCACAATGTAATAGTTCTGCTGACTCAAGGAAGAGGGCAGTAGTCACTTCATCCTAACCATCTGAATGAGTAGTGAAGAAATCTATTGTTTCTAGTCTTGATGGTTGTAATCGTGCATTGGAAGTTAAACTTACTACAGAAAAGACAATGTTATGACATAAGAGATTTGGCCACATTGGTGAGAAGGGTCTACGTACCCTAAAAAATAAGAACCACATTGAGGGGCTAGATGATTGTAATCTTGAGTTTGACTTTTGCGAACATTACATTTATGGAAAACAAAACTGTGTTTAGTTTTACTCTAGTTCTCATAAGTCTTCTGGTGTGTTGGACCTTATTCATTCTGATGTGTTTGGTCATGTTAATGTTCCTTCATTATCAAAATCTATATACTTTGTATCTTTTATAGATTATTACATTAGAAGGACATAGATTTATTTTCTCAGAAGCAAATCTGAAGTCTATATTAAGTTTAAGGAGTTTAAAGCCTTTGCTGAAAATCAGACTGGTAAAAAGATTAAATGTTTGAGAACTGACAACGGTGGTGAGTTCTGTTCTACAGAATTCGCTAAGTATTGCAAAGAACTTGGGATTAAAAGGCACAAGACAACTCCATACACCCCGCAGAAAAATGGAGTTGCAGAGAAGATGAACAGGACACTGATGGAGAAGGCTAGGAGTATGCTTAGTGGAGCTAGCCTAGAACAAAAGTTTTGGGTTGAAGCTGTTGCCACTGCTTGGTATCTGGTAAACAGATCTCCTACATCAACTCTTGTTGGAAAGACACCCATGGAGGTGTGGTCTGGTAGAAAGCCTTCAATAAGGCATCTTCGTGTTTTTGGTTGAGGCATATGCACATGTGCCTAGGGAGAAGCAGTCAAAATTAGAAACAAAGCTGTTAAGTGTATCTTCATCAGCTATGGTGTTGGTGTGAAAGGATACAAGCTTTAGGACCCCGTGGCTGAAAAAGTGTTGTATAGAAAAAGTGTTATCTTCAGAGAGCTTACACCTTCAGAAAAGAAAGAGGATGTTGTTCAGTTTCCTCTCACCCCTGAGAAGACTGAATAGAAAAACAATGTTGGACCTAATGATGAGGAGAGCTCTAGCAGCTCTGAAAGATCAGATGAAAAAGCTAAACCTCAACCTCAGCTCTTGAGGAGGTCTACACGGATAAGGAAGCAACCTGAAAGGTTTAGTTTTACATTGCTTGATTCTAGTTGTGCTTATGCTTTGCTTACTAACAGTGATGAACCTAGAACTATATCAGAGGCTTTGAATATGAAGGATGCAGGTTCCTGGAAGGAGGCCATGGAGGAAGAAATGGCTTTTTTGGAAAAGAATCAAACTTGGGACTTGGTGCCTTTGCCTCTTGGATGGAAACCCGTTGGATGCAAATGGGTGGTCAAGAAGAAAATTGGTGTAGATGGCAGTGTTGAGAAGTATAAGACCAGATTGGTTGTGAAGGGGTATTCACAAGTGGAGGGTATAGATTATGGTGAGATCTTCTCTCCCATTGCAAAGCTGACATCCATTTGATTTTTGTTGTCTCTCACAGCAGCTTATGACTTGGAGGTAGAATAGATGGATGTGAAGACAACTTTCCTTCATGGTGACTTGGAGGAAGAAATCTGCATGTCACAGCCAGAGCATTACATGGTAAAAGGTAAAGAAAATTTGGTTTACAAACTTAAGAAGTCTTAGTATGGTTTGA
The DNA here is from genome assembly GCA_027924645.1 of Cunninghamia lanceolata. NCBI lineage: Eukaryota > Viridiplantae > Streptophyta > Pinopsida > Cupressales > Cupressaceae > Cunninghamia > Cunninghamia lanceolata. The sequence continues at coordinate 20,880,431 of BSBN01000049.1, forward strand.
AGCAATCCCCTAGGAGATGGTACTTGAAGTTTGATGCCTTTGTGTTGTCAATTAGATTTGTGAGATCAAAATCAGATCACTGTGTTTATTATAAGTTCTATGGTGATCGTATTCTCATTGTTGCACTGTATGTTGATGATATGTTGCTCATTGGGAAGGGTGAGAATATGATTTCTGATTTTAAATCTCAGTTGTTAGCTTAGTTTGAAATGAAAGATTTAGGGGCAACTAGGTACATTCTAGGAATGGAAATCAGAAGAGATAGAACCAATAGATAACTTTGGTTAAGCCAAAGTAAGTATGTGAAGACTGTGTTGGACAAATTCAGCATGGCAAATTGTAGACCATTGTGTGTTCCTGTTTCTATGGGGACAAAGTTATCTATTGAGGATTGTCCAAAATCTCCTAGTGAGGTGGAGGACATGAGCAGAGTACCTTATGCTAGTGTTGTTGGCAGTTTGATGTATGCTACGGTCTGCACAAGACTAGACATTGCCCAAGTAATGGGATTCCTTAGTCAATTTATGGCTAATCATGGATAGGTTCATTGGGATGTAGTTAAGCAAGTGTTTAGATATTTGAGGGGTACTTCTAAGTATTCCATTTACTATAATGGCAATGTTTCAGGACCTCCGCATTCTGTTGATATTCATGGATTTGTGGATTTAGCTTGGGTAGGTGACATTGACAGCAGGAGATCCACCAGCGCCTATGTTTTTACACTGTTTGGTGGTGCTATTAGTTGGATGAGTAAGCGACAACCTGTTGTTGCTTTGTCCACGACAGAAGCTGAGTACATGGCAACAACTCATGCTTGTAAGGAAGCCATTTGGCTTAAGAGATTATGTTTAGATATTGGTGTTGATGCAGGTCAGATCACGATCAGTTGTGATAGTTAGAGTGCAATTTGCCTTGAGAAGAATCCAACTTTCCATGCTAGAACAAAGCACATTGATGTTCAATTTCACTTCGTGAGAGACATGGTTGAGGATGGAAAGGTAAATTTGGAGAAGGTAGATACTTTGAAGAATTTTGCAGATGCTTTGACAAAGCCAATGGGCACAGAGAAGTTTAGATGGTGTTAAGAGTCTATGGGCCTCTCAGCCTATAGCAGTTAAATCTTGTTTTTCTATTAGCTCTTACAAGGTGTTCAACAAGTGGGAGAATGTTGGGAATTAAGGTGTCTCAACCTTGGTAATTCTCTACATTTGAAATGTTTGTATTTATTATTTTATTGCCTATGCTGTAAATAATTGGAAATTCCATATTGTCATGTTGTGGGATGTGGCACGGTGATGTGTCAATCCTACATGGATTATGACAACTTGTTATTTTGTCCTCACATGAGGAGATAGGGATCCCACTTAGTGGTAGGAATATTTTTCCATGTGTCAACATCTTCTATGTTGTGTAAGGAATGTCTGACCGAAACGGCTATGACAGATTCCTATGACGAATCTATGACATGTAAGAGTCAGAAATAGAAGGTTCTAAGACAAGAGATGACATGTGTAATGAAGCATCTTTGAATGAGGCATATTTGGACACCCCAAGGTGGAATATGACATGTTGTAAGAGAATATGCTATTTATAGCATGTGTATGACAGATTCTCTTATGGCTGTAAGTTGTAACCGCTATGACAAATTCTATGACGATCGTGTCATAAGAGCATCTATCATAGCCCATTTTGGAAATAGGTGACCCCTTTGGGATGGGAGTTGTGGACAAGTGTCAGGCACATTCTACAATGTTGACAAAGTGTCCCTAGGTGTGGGTTATGGTCCAAGATGCCATGTTGGATGCCCATTCCAAGAAAGGTCCAATATTATCTTGTATTTCCTATTTATACAGGTGCTTGGAGATGGAGTTTGAAACATAGGTTTACAGGTATTGTTATGCTTCCAGATTGACTCCAGACATGAGTGTCAAAGACCATTGAAGCTTGCATTGCAAGTGTATTGTAAACATTCTTTTAGATTTGTTAATACATTGTGTAGGTTTCTAAGTGTGGGATTTTTCACTCGATAAGGGTTTTCCCCACCATAAATCTTTGTCTCTCTTCTTCTGTCTTCTTTCTGGTTCTTGTGTTTTGCTGTAATATCTCATGTTAATGGTTTAACATCACTGTAATAGTTAGTATAAATTTGAATTTGCATAGCCCTCTCCTCAATAGATTAGTGTAGGAAGCATTTTCTACACACCTAGCTTCATTTCAAGATTCATGGTAACCTCATCCATGCACCAGCTCAAGAACTGTGGCCTTTAACGACACCTTGGCCCTCTTGTTAGTGGGGACTTGACCTTGTGGCCAAAATCCACCCTCCATCATCTAACGGCCACAAGTTCATTATCACTGCCATTGAGTATTTTACCAAGTGGATTGAAGTCGTTCCACTCACCAATGTCACAGGCAAACAAATTGCCTCCATCCTTAATTACCTCATTTGTCAATAGGGAATTCCCTCATCCATAGTCACAGATAATGGAAGACCCTTCAAAAACCAGGATGTCCAAGAGCTCTATGATAAATTCCAAATCCAACACTACTTCTCCACCCCATACTACCCACAAGGCAATGGTCAAGTAGAGGCATCCAACAAAACCATCTTGAAAATCCTCAAGAAAACTGTCAATGACGCCGGCTGTGGTTAGCAAATGCAACTAAATCCCGCTCTGTGGACCTATTAAACTAGCATACACACTCCCACGGGTGCCACTCCATATGCCCTTGTCTATGGTTCTCAAGCCATTTTTCCCATTGAGGTCAAGTTACCATCTTTGAGGGTGTTGTTAAAAGGTCTTATAACTAATAAGGACTACAGAGTTTCCATACTACAAGAGTTAGAACTGTTGGAGGAGAAACGACATAATGCTTTCAACCATCTCAAAGCCTACCAACAAAGAATGTCATGAAGCTATAATCATAGAGTCTATCTAAGGGTATTTAATGTTGTTGATCTAGTGCTCAAAGAAAATCCCTACACTCAACTGGATCAAAAGAAGAAAGGAAAGTTTGAACCCAACTAGCTTGGTTCTTATGTAATCATTACTGCTTATGGATCAGGAGCATACCAGTTAGCAACATTAGAAGGTGAGTTGTTCGATGACCCAATCAACAGTATGCATCTTTGTTGGTTCTATACCTAGAGAACCCCAATGTAAGGGGGGCAAAAAAATTAAAAAATTCAAACAAAATAGCAAAAAAATAAAAAAAATGGAAAAACAACAAGAAAATCCTCCTATGGTGAAAACCTGGTAAACAGGCACCTTGGATAGATACCATGATGAAAACCTGGCAAACAGGTGTCATGTGTATTTTAGCTACCATCGCAATAAAAGCAAAGTAGTGAAAACCTGGCAAACAGGCACTCTTTGCGATGCAAACTGCTTCCTCCATCTTTGGGAAACCATCACCTTGCGTCCATCCTTCCTACCATCATCCATCATCCGATCGTATCCATTTTGCAAAACCACGTAATGATAACCTATCATGGCTTGATACTCTATCACCTTTGTCGCCTTACTACCTAAGATTTATCCACTACCCTATCCATAGTGTCAACCTGTCATAGAGTCCATCGTCAGTATCTTATCCTCCCGAACTATGTTGCCTCTGCGTCGTCACATAGGCAAGGCCATCATTGATGGGCCCCTGAGGCTACCCATCCGTTCCATACCTTATCACCCATCCTCTGGTCCATCCGCATCTGCATCATTTCCCATCACCTAGGTCCTAGGTCCACAAGAGTCTGTGCCCCAAACTACGTTGTCTCTGCACCATCACTTAGGCAAGGTCATCATCAATGGCCCTCGAGACACTAGGTCAGTCCCTTAGGGCCCGTTTCTTCATGTTTGTTGTCCACTCTTACATCATAAGTCGATCCTTTACCTAATTGGGGGCAAGTCCTTGACCTAGTTACGGAGTTGGATTCTGCAATGCCACATGTTCTAAGAGGGCACCAATAAGGATTGTGATACCTTTCACTAGACACACACGTGAAACAAAGCATGCTTCCAAACAAAAATTTTGACGCAAGACACCAACCTATCCTAAACAAAACAAACAAGGGCCTAAACACTCCAAATGATTTTATATAAATTATGGTAAGAAGACACATCTAATGCAAGAAAGTTTTGTTTTGATTGGTTGTGCCTTAAATTTTAACTTTTTGTTATCATGTCTCCTACGCCACTCAAGGATGACTAAAAACTAGAGATGCTATGATGGGGGCATGATTATTTTATTTGTTTGCTACTTGTGGATTTATCTTTAGAAATCTAAAGCCTTGTCTAAAGACATGATCAACATAAAGATCATCGAGGACATCAGAGGTCTAAACATGAAATGGGTGTAATCCTTGTCTATTGACACACAAGAAATACTCAGGTCATCTAGATTCAATTTTGACTAGATGCTTGTATTAACTTGCTATATCAAAATCCATGTAAGGGATACTCGGGTCATCTCAATTTAATTATACCTAGATGCTTGTATTTTCTTGCAACATTTTAAAGAGAAAAGAAACAAAAAATGCCCAATGATGAATCAAGCACTTCAAAATACTTGCAATATCAACGTGACAAATATCTGCATCCATATGCATCCAATTACATTTCATATACCATTCATAAATAAAGATTTTGTTCATAGTGCTAGTGTTTACAAATAAATAAAAGCTTGTGATTCCTTCATTCACGTTTCTTCTATCAATCAAAGTTCTATTTATCATTGTATCTTTCATCAAATCGCTTCTACATTGATTGAGTACACTTGGACGGAGCAAAAATATATAGTCATTTTGCATTTCATATTAGGTGAGATAGTCATTTCATTGATTTGATCATTCGCATACATATAGGTGCATTAAATCATACATATCATCATTTTGCATTTCATATTAGGTGAGATAGTCATTAAATTGATTAAATCATTTTGCATACATATAGGTGCATTAATAAATCATACATATCATCATTTTGCATTTCATATTAGGTGAGATAGTCATTAAATTGATTAAATCATTTTGCATACATATAGGTGCATTCAATCATCCATATACATTTGTAACAACATAACATAGATGCATACATAGTATCCCATCAGAAAACCATCAAAAACATAGTTGTTAGTAATCATTTCATACCATTTTGTTTGCATAACAAGTGTTGCACATTAGATATCATAACATTTGCATAACATATAAACATAACAAATAGAGTGCATCCATGATCATCACATAAAGATACAAATGCATGTAGGTCATCATAACTGCATCATCATATATAGACATAAAACATGAAAGTGTCCATAACAAATAGAGTGCATCCATGATCATCGCATAATACAAAATGCATATAGGCCATCATAATTGCATCATCATATATAATCATAAAACATAAAAATGTCCAAGTGTACAATATCAATCTGTCATCCATGAGTTGAATCACAAAGGGTGTATACATACATCAAAATAATAATGATACATGTCTCAGTAGCTGTACACAATAAAAGTGATATATACATAGACTGGCTATCCATGAGCCATCAAAAATATGTATGTACAAAGGCAAAAATCTGTGTAAAATTGTAGCTAACCCTCTTGCCACGGGATGTTGCTCCCGATACTATCCTCTCCCTCTCCTCTACCTCAGCCTATCCCAGACTGCTATGGGCCCATGCCTGAGGTCGTCACCTGTGAACCACCTATCCTCCGCGAGGACACAGCCGTTGACTGGCTCATGTATCTTGGTGCCCTCTAATCCGCTGGCACTACCCTGTGATATACCCCTCTATAATATTGTGTCTGTGCTCAAGCTGAAGCCATCCCTCTCCCCTGTCAAAGCCTGTACCCTGGCTAGTGCGACATCCCACTCTGTAGTGATGTCAGCAATGATCCCCATGTCTCCCTCTATCTGAGCCTCGATGGCTCTTAGTTGTGCTCTCAATTGTCTTAGCTGACCTCGTAACAAAGCTACTACATCCCCCTACACCTGTTGCTACGGGTCAAGCTGATCAGGTGCCTGTGGTACTTGTAGAACAACTGCTGGTACTACCTATTATGCCACCTATTGGGGTGGGGCGTGCCCCACTCTCTGCTGCTATCTCAGTCTGCCGTCACCTCCACCATCTCCTACATCCCCTCCATCTCCTCCTCTCCTACTCCTCTGCCTCCTCCTCTGTCTACCTCCATCATCCTCCTTCGACTCCACCTCCTCTAGGTGTAGAGCTAACTCTCCTAGACCTGAGTACCTAAGGAACGGGTGCGCTACAAACCAATCCTTAAAATCCTGCATCATCCCTGTGTCCACCACCTCCCAACTCATCGGCCATGCCTAATAAGGAATCTATAAGAAATCTACCTGGGCCTCCTCATAAGAACCACATGACCCCATCGCCGCCGCTCTGCGAATGTCCTCACAAACAAGGCCTGCACCTATGGCATACTTTGTATCTACCCAAACTGCTAAAAAACATGGCTAACTATCTACCTCTCCAAAATATGATGGGTCTGGCCAATCAACCACCACAACTGAAACACATATGGCAACTCATCATCCTCATCATCCCATACCTCACACTCCAGGTATGGTCACCACACAACTACATCCACATTATCCAACTAATGGTGCCAGTACTCCAACTTACCTAGCTTGTGCTGAGTAAGTACACTGGTGTATCCATAAGAGTATGGCTCATCTAGCTACTGGTGAAACATGCAAATGGGCCATGTAACTGCAATGTGCTCCCAAGCCTAGAACTGTAACAAAGAAACACCTGTAGACAGACTCGATGCTCCATGGTACATAGCATGATGCATATCATGGTAGATGTGGGCCAATACATAGACACCCCAAGCAAAACGAGTGCCCTCAGTCAACATCCTCTCTAGGGTCCAACCCCAACCAACTGTAAATCCATGTGATCTTCGATCAGTGCATACAATGCCTCTGATCAAGCCAGCTACAATCCTAGGGAAGTAGTCATAGTAGTCATACATATCCTACCATCTAATCACTGATCCCTCTATGTCAGGATCATCAAATATCCTCCTGCACTCAACTAGCTCGGCGTCACGCTGAGAGTCATACTCTACCTATTCCCCTACTATAGGAAGTCTCAGGATCCTGTAAACATCCTCCAAATTCATAGTGATCTCACTGGTGGGGAGGTGGAATGTCCCATCCTCACTGTGAAAGTGCTCTATCAAAGCAGTTAGTAGACTGAGGTTCGCACGAACGTCGGGCATGAAGCAGACATAGTACAACCCAATCGCTCCAAGCACTAGACGATCCACCTCTATGAGCATGTGTCATCACCGCATAGTAACCGGGAACTGCTCCCAGGATATGATACAATCAGAAATATCTTCCTATATCAATAAAGCAAGGCGTCAACCATAAAGTATTAGTGCAAACTTGCTCAACTATCAAACCTATCAACATCACTTAACATATCAAATTGATCAAACCAAGCATATCATCTCCTATCTAGATTCTATCAATCTCAGAGATCGCTTATCAATTGTCACATCGATCAGGATGCCAATTGAGTCAATTTTTCTAGGTTCACACGAACGTCGGACATGAAGCAGACATAGTACAACCCAATCACTCCAAGCACTAGATGATCCGCCTCTGTGAGCATGTGTCGTCACCGCATAGTAACTGGGAACTACTCCCAGGACATGATACAATCAAAAATATCCTCCTGCATCAATAAAGCAAGGCATCAACCATAAAGTATTAGTGCAAACCTGCTCAACTATCAAACCTATCAACATCACTTACTTAACATATGAAATTGATCAAACCAAACATATCATCTCCTATCTAGATTCCAGCAATCTCGAAGATCACTTATCAATTGTTGCATCGATCAGGATGCCAATTGAGTCAATTTTTCTAAGTAACTGAGTATCCTAAGTAAATGTGTCGTTCTAGGTAGCATTTGTGCAGTATCAGAGCAAAACCACAGCTTCTCAATGCATGTGCCGCACAAAGGAGTATATGAGCAGCACCTAAACATATGTGCAGTATCTAAACACATGCATAGCAACCTAAAGCAAATGCACAGAACAATACAAATACGTAGCAAAAAGAAGCACATGCACATTAACCTATAGCAAATGCACAGATATTACAAATGAGCAACAAAATAACCTATATGCACTGAAACGTAACAAATGCGCAGTTTCAGGGCACAGATGTACCAAAACCCAAAGTTGCGCATATAGTCCAGTATCTTTGACATGCATTTATTACACTAATAAATGCACCTAGCCAAAAAAAATTGACATACTTATCAGGGGTCCTGCATTCACTGCCCGCTTGAATCGCCGAACCCACTCAAAACGATGTTCCTCAACCAAAATATCCATCTCTCTGCTGACTGCTCTGGCTCCTGTGCTCTGCAAAGCTCCAAATATCTCTCACAAAGTGACAAGTGTGAAAAAGACTAGGATTGTGGACCCAACTTCTACATATAGACATGCAACCCTAACTAGCTATGTAGTGGCCTTGCCTGCTCTCCGTGCCCTTTCTCCTCCATTTTTTCAACCCATAACCTATTTTCTCCACCATTTTGCACATTCTTTCACCTTCTTCATCGTGAGATTATCCATCTCATGCCCTCGCAACTTTCTTCCCATCCAATCTCCTGAGGGGCATCCTAGCATCATAAACCTGTACTAGGGGCAAACTGGGGCATGTATCAAATCGCAAAAATTTTAACTTTCTTTGAAATAACGTGATAAAACACATTGCATCAAAGAGGGACAAAATGTATACACCAAAAAATAACATGACTCTATCTAAATAAATATTTTTAATATTTATTTCATTTTAAATTCCTCTATCAATAAATAAATAAATCAATTTATTTATTTGATTCATATTTCTCCAAAAATTAAATAAAATCATAATTTATTTAATTAAATCATCCAAATTCTTCTAAAATCATTCTAAATTAAATAATACCAAATTATTTATTTAGTTCTTCTAAATTTCAAAGTCTTCAAATCCATAAATATCAAATTATTCTCTATATTTAAATAAATCCAAATATTGATTTAAATTATCTATTTCCTCCAAAATTGAATTAATACCAAAGATAATTTAATTAGTCCATGTGCACGTGTAATTAAATATTTCAATATTTAATTAACTAATATCCCCTCACCCACATGTCCTATTTCTCCTCTAGTTAGATTAGTTAACTCATCAATCAAATCTGTTAACTAATCAATCAATTGAGTTCACTCTTCAATCTATTCTGTTGACTCTCCAATCAACCCAGTTAACTGATCAATCATCTTAGTTAACTCTTCAATCTATTTTGTTAACTGGTCAATCATCTTAGTTAACTCTTTAATCTATTCTGTTAACTCCCATATCTCAAAGAAGAGCAAGACACTTGTCCTCTCCCTATTCGCGCACATCCTCTCAAATTTCCTCAACCGTTGATCTTCTTATTCATTCTACACCATTAATCTTCTTTCTAAGTCTATAAATACAACCCCTATTCCTCCATTTGAATCATCCAAGCTTTTTATAAACTTACTCTGCGGGAATCACAGCACGCCTTTGGCACAAATCATTCCATAGCTTGAGATCAATTGTCACACCATTATCACCATTATCATTGTATTGTGAAGATCCTCTTCATTGCAAAAACCTATTAATAGCCATTCTCCATTGTCATCTTGGAAAAAAGCAAGGAAGTGCACCTTCTGAGGGCTCTATTCATACATAGGATCAATTCGAGATAGGTGACCAATGGAATTCACAAAATAGAAAGGTTTGCAAGGTATTGTGCTCTTTGTGTTTGATCTTGTTTATTTCAATTTCATTGAGTTATTTGGATTATATTGATATACTGATATCAACCACATTTTCTGATAATAGTTTTATCTAAACCACTCATTGTTTGTGGTTTTGCACTTGCTGATGCAAGAGTATCATCCTTATGAGATTTTGGTGTGCATTATTTTTTGTTTTGTTTGTGGGTCATTGAACTGATTTTTGGTTGGTTTTTGAGGTTTGGTTTTAATTTTGTGGACCTTGAAGCTTTTTGAGGCTTGTAGTTAAGTTTCCCACCAAAATTCACAATTGAAAATTCAAATTAATTCAGATATCTTAGGATACTATCCTACCTTGTAATGTTTAGTTGGTCTATTATGACTTCTATGACTTCAAATTGGTTGGAATGAATAACATTACATACCCACCAAGTGGAAAAGGGGAGAATTTTGTTATGCAAGACCAGGGGGAAGTAGTTTTCCACGAGTTCTTGGAAAAGAATGGACAGTTAGAAGGAAGGGCGATTGGAGTTTCAGAGAAGAAAGTAGAGGAAGCACATAGCCAACAAAAGGCATTTGAGAAGGTTAAAACACAGTCTAGAAAAGGGGGGTTCTTCGTAAGCTTGGATAGCGAAAATAGGTGTATGAAAAAAAAGGAAAGGAAATGGTTTTGAAAGAAAAAGGAGAACAGGATAGGGAAGAATTACCTTCCAGCCTCACCGTAATAGGCTCAGAACAACAATATACAACGTTGTAGTAGGGTTTTAATCATTCCATTACCAAAGAACCGATAACCATGATGTTGAGAAAATCAACTTTGCGTGGAGTTTATGTTGACGTTTTAGCGGTGGGAGATATCCTTCTCCCAAATTTAAAATGAAAAGTCACATGAGGCCGACACATATGAAGAGATGCATATGAAGAGTCGCATATGAAGAGATGCCTTGATTTGTATATATACAAGGTGAAGACATGTCATTTGATCATCAATTCAATCACTTCATTCACACCTACAATAGAAGTTCACCATTCCATTAGCAGCAGACCAGATTTCAAGGGGAAGCATATTATTTGTATCAAAGAGAAGTGTCTTCATTTGTTGTATATACTCAACCTTGTGTAAGGCCTGATTCTGTAAGCAGATTTCTGCTCCTTTTATTCTGATATATAAGAAGAGATTATTTGCTGGGTTTTTCTCCCTTGAGTAGGAGGGTTTTCCCAGGGTAAACATTGTGTTCATTGTCTTATGTGTTGCATTTTCTAATTGCTTACATTTCTGATCCTAAAACTAACATGGTATCAGAGTGGGTCTAAGAAAAGATCTGATCAGATTTGTTTAAGCAGTCAAGTCAACTTCTCATCTAGGGCAGATCTTTGAAGGAGAATTTGTGTAGAAAAAGAAGATGGTGAATGGTGTCAAGGTAGAAAATAGGCTTGATGGAGCCTCAAACTTCAACTCTTGGAAACCCAGGGTACTCATTGCATTAGAGGAGAATGATCTTCTTGATTTCATGGAAAGTACTATGCCCGAGCCTTCTAATGATACTGAGAAAATTTAGTGGAAGAAAAAAGGTACGAAGGCTAGAAAGATCATGATAGAATCTGTGATGAATCACCTAGGACCAATCATCTCCAAGTTGAAGTCAGCTAAAGAAAATGTTTGATACTCTAAAAGGATTGTATGAGATCAACAATACTAGTAGAGCACTTGCTTTGAGACAACAGCTTCACCATGTAAAAATGGATAAAGAAGATTTAGTTATCTCATTCTTTATGAAGATCGTGTTGGGATAAGCTACCATTAACTTGCAATCCTAACCAATTCATGTGTCTCCAAAGTTCTTGGAATGTGTTCCCCAACACATAAAGACTTTGAGAGATTAATTATTTATTAATTACAACACTTTGACTTTTGCATATATGTTCTAAATAGATAATATCAAACTTGGGCGTCCACTTTGAGATGGGAGCCATGAAGACCTTGTTTACTTCTCCTAAGTCTTAAAATAGGTTTGATAACTTCTAGTGAGTGGGAGTTAGACTTGGGTCTTATTTTTAGACTTGGAGTTGTATTTTTTTATGTACATGAGTCGATAATGTTGAGACACCTTGCATGGATATAATGTTACAGTTAACTACAGTGTTAGAGATGCATGATTTCGATATTGCTTGCATGTGGTCAGAATAGTTTGCATGGACATGCATGTTGTTCATATTGACTTGCATGTGCTTGCATGTTGTTGCATGTCACTCCTATGGACTTGAATGACCTTCCATGTTGTTGCATGTCACTCCTATGGACTTGTATGACCCTGCATGTTCTTGCATGTCAGTTATATGACCTTGCATGTAGTTGCATGTCATTTTTTATGAGATTACTTACAGAACACTCCAACTCCAAAAACTTGTAGGATGGTACATCTCAGTGATTCAGGAAATGGGTATCAATTGCATGTTGTTGAAAATGCTTGCATGTCAGTTTTAAGATATTAATTGCAAGACACTCCAACTCCTGAAAGTTACAACATGGTACTTCTCAGAATTTTATGTAATGGGTATCAGTTGTATGTTAGATCTGATGTTTGCATGTCACTTGCATGTACAGAACAAGATATTTTAGAATAACCTTGGGGGCATCAATCTTACATGTTGTTTGCATGAATTTGATGTGTATTTGATCACTTCAGTTAACAAAAACTCATTGGGCAAGTATGGTCACCCAAATAGAGGAGTTTCCAATGTTTCTTTTACTTGGTGATAAGTTTGATGATGGGAAATCTATTTTTAGCCAACTTGGGCACCCACATCTTGGAGGATCAGTTAACTCAGTGTTTGGACTATGTTTGAGTTCAGTCTTCTCAATTTAAGTGAGCTTGATTTTTGCATGAGCTTTGGAAGCTATGTTATCAAATGTAATTGATTATATTTTGAGTTTCAAGTTCTTGTTAAGAAGTGCTTGAATTAAAAAGAAGTTCTTGAATTAAAAGGACGTGCTTTTTATTTAATTGAAACTCCCATACATTTTCCAAAGAGTTGATTTGAGGAAAAAAGACTTAGAGAAAAAAGCAAGAAGTTTTTGAAGTGCATCAAGGACTTAGAAAAATTTCAAGTATTAAATGTAATCCTTTCAAAGAAGATTTAATACAAGCAGGAAATATCTTTGGCTGTGGAGTTTTTTCTCAAAAGGGTTTCTCCACGTAAATACTATGCAAGTTCTTCTCTTCTCTTCTCTTCTTTTCTATATTGAATTGAATGTGCAAATCATTCGTTGAGTAAATTGTTACAAGTTAATCTTTATTTCATCTTTGCTACACAAAATTTTAAAGTTCATAGCAGCAGTTCTACCTTCATTTTCAACATTTGGTATCAGAGCTAACAGTTGTGTAGAGTAAGGGATGCCTTTCTCTTAAAGTGTTGAAGGTTTTTTGGATGCAGTGGGAGCTTTGTTTTGTAGGTTTTGCAAATCTGTGAGTTTAGAAGCCATTGTATTTACCTCTCAGATGGGTATTGTCAAAAGAATTCTTGTTGGGCTCTTAAGGCTCAAGGTTATGGATCTTTATGGAGTTGATCTTGTGATAGTGATTTGGAGCTCCATTTTGACAATATGTGTACATTGTCTTGTTTGGTGGTTTTATTCCTTTAACTTGTGGTCATGTGTAGTGAAAGGGTATTTATGTTGGATGGTTACTTCTAGTACCTTAATCACATGGAAAAACACTCATTTCTTGAACTACAGTTTGGAATGCTTATGTTGGGTTCATGGTTTCAGCCCATGGTTACATGAAAGCACTGAATAATTTTATCACTAGTTGTATGGAGGTTGTGGAGTTGGTATTTTTATGATATGGACACTCCTGAACAACCTAGTTTCTCCTTTCTCATATTCATGCTATTTTGAATATGTAGATTTTTCACAGTTTTCCTGTTTCAAAAGATTGTGGGTTTGTAGATCTGTGATATTCCATTATTTTCAGATGACATATTTGATGGTGTTTCATTGGTGTGAATATTTGGATATTTAAGAGGTTTTAGATTTACAGAGATATGGTTTTGCAAGTTTTACATATTAATCAAAATCTGTGGTTTGTAGATATATGGAAAATTGTGTTCAGACACTTTTTGGATGGAAACAATTTCATATTTGCAAGGCTACTTGTTGGGTTCTTACGATCTATGGTTTCTCCTATGTGGATTTATTTGGCAAATCAAATTTAGAGTTGATTCTAGTGTTTGAGTCTCAGAAATCTACATGTTGTACCTGGTTAGATTTGTTTTACATGTTACTGATGTGGGGTTGAATCTATTTTTTCAGTTATTAAAGATTGAAGCACTAATCATGTTCTTTTCTCCTATGAGATGTTGCATGTGTGCAAATCTTGTGAATAAGATGATGAGGGTTCTATTTCATAGGCTTCTTCTTGGTCACCTTAATTACATTGGTATTTTTGTATTGAGACAAAAGGGTAGTTTGGAGTACCTGATTTAGTTATTGATTGGAATCTATGGCAGTAAAGTTATGTTGCATAAGAATCTTTTCTCATTTTTAGTGGAGTTTTGGTAATGATGTTGATCATAATACAATGCATAGCTTGGTATCACTTTTAGTGGGAGTTTTGTACAGCTGCATAATGTGTTCTATCTTCTTTGTTTAAAGATATTGGTTCTAAATTGTTGTTGTTGCAGTGTTCTGATCCATGCAAAATCTTTGATTAGAAGATGGATAATCTTTTGCAATATTTGTTGGTGTCATAAGAAGCTCTTGGATTATGCCTTTAGTATGCAGTAAGGGTTCATTGACATTTTTTGTTCTATTGATAGAGGATGCTAGATCTTCATTTTTTTTTCTGAAGAGGTGTTGACATCTTAGTTTTCCATGGAGGACTCTTGGAGTTTTTCGTGAGGTGTTGAGTTTATAACTTATCAGTATTTGATATATGATCCTTATTTTAGAGGATGTATAGTATTATGTCATGATGCAGTCTTGATCATGAGTTAGAATTTTTTGACATAATATAGGTGCTCTTAGGAGCAAGATATGTTCATTGGAGCATATGATCTTTTTTTTTTAGAAGATGTTAGATCATGATGTCTTGATATGTTCCTGATTCTATAGTTGGAACTTTGACAATGGTTTGGTTAAGTTCTCTTTGGTTTTCAAGTATTAATCATTTGCTTGGAGCTTCATGATTGTGCAGATTGCATTTGAAGTTGGCATGGATTGATTGTTGAAAACTCATGGATACTAGAGAGACTTGGGTGAGGCTTGATATCTCTTGAACTTAGAGATATGTGTTGGAAAGATTTCTCATTATGAGATGTCAAAAAAAGGACCAAGAAGCCTACACTTGGAAATGGATGTGAGTCCATTATAGACGTTATGAGAAGGTTGTCTTTATTATAAGCTTTTATTGCTTGGTGTTATATGCAAGGACAATCTTGTATCCCACTCTTGGTCTACTCGGCAGGTAAATGATCTAATAGGTGTTGCCCACCTGATTATTAGATGCATTCTTTATATGTATCTTGTCTTCTCTTTTACACTAGTCTTGAAAAGGATTGTTGAGAAGTAGATGCATGGGTTTATGGATTTCTGTTGTTCTCATTATTATTTGATCTTGAGCTAAGGAACTAGTTCTGAGGATTTGTTTTGGAGAGGTACAGAAGTGGTTTGTGGTTTTTGGGCTTATTCCCTTTGTTGTGGGAATGTTTGGCTAGTTTGATCTACTGTCAGTGAGAGGTTAACATCTATTGCTGCCATGTTTTCATCATAATTTAGATGTTAGATGTTGATACCTTTTCAGTTTGGGAGTGTTGAAAGAGATCTTACTTTACACAGTTTGGCACAAGTTAGTGTGGTATAAAGACATCGTATGATTTTGTAGTTTCTCTTTTTCCTGGTATATTTTCTTCTTCTTGAAGGTTCTCATGTTTATGGAGTTGAGGTTTGCATTAGAGTCAACTATTATTGTTGTTAACAATAATTTGGTAACTCTTTGATCTCTTTCATCATTGGTTAAGAGGACTTGGAAGAGTTATTTAGAGATTGCTAAAGAAAGGAGTTTTATGCATATCATTATATGTTTTGACATTGTATGGTAGAGGAGTTAGCCACATCCTCTAAGAGAAGTGCTATAGGAGGATTTGTAAATGCCTTGATCTTATTTTCAGATTTGACATTACCCATGTAGTGGGAGTTCTTGGATCTATATGCTCTTTATTGTCACAATATCTTCTTGGTTGTCTCAGTTTTCAGGTTATTGATGTGAAGATGATTTTGCATGTTTGACTATTAGGATCTACGAGTTGTGCAGGTTTAGTGGGCTGTCTTTACCCATTGGTTGTATTGAAGACTTGGATGTGGACTGTCAATATCCACAAATCCATTCAGTGTTATTGCAGATTTTATTTGTTGACCTTGTCTTTGGTCATTTGTACATTGGCATGTTGCATTGAGATGGGAGGATGGATGATTAGGAGGACTATTTTACAGGGACTTGATTGTAGTTTTGGGTTGGTATGTTGATGGCATGGAGTTCTACCTATGATGGTTTGTTTAGCCTAGTTTTGAGGTATGGATATTTTGGATGAGCTAGCAACTTGTTGTGGTTGCTTTTCTATTTGGTATGAGTGTGGTAGATACTTAGAGTATTATGTTATCATATGATTTGATGCTTGTGTTCATGTTGAGATTGGTGTAGGTTTCAGTGACAGTTGATATGTTGCACCTTGGCATGTTTCTTGTTTATCATGGGTGACATGACGTAAGGAGTTCTTGTTTCAGATGATGGTTATGATGGTTGCTTTTATAGGTATCTTGTTGGAGCACAAAAGTATGTTGAAGAATCAATGTTACATTGATGGCTAGGGATGTTTTTCCCTGTGATTTAAAGTTTGAATTATTTCATTTAAAGTTATTGCAATGTATAATGTCAAGTGGGAGAATGTTGGGATAAGTTACCATTAACTTGCAATTCTAACCAATTCATGTGTCTCCAAAGTTCTTGGAATGTGTTCCCCAACACATAGAGACTTTGAGAGATTAATTATTTATTAATTACAACACTTTGACTTTTGCATATATGTTCTAAATGGATAATATCAAACTTGGGCGCCCACTTTGAGATGGGAGCCATGAAGACCTTGTTGACTTCTCTTAAGTCTTAAAATAGAGTTTGATAACTTCTAGCGAGTGGGAGTTAGACTTGGGTCTTATTTTTAGACTTGGAGTTGTGCTTTTTATGTACATGAGTGGACAATGTTGAGACACTTTGCATGGATATAATCCTGGAGTTAACTACAGTGTTAGAGATGCATGATTTTGATATTGCTTGCATGTGGTCAGAATAGTTTGCATGGACTTGCACGTTGTTGCATATTGATGCATATTGGTCATATTGACTTGCATGTTGTTGTATGTCACTTGATTGTGCTTGCATGTTGTTGCATGTCACTTGCTTGTGCTTGCATGTTGTTGCATGTCACTCCTTTGGACTTGAATGACCTTGCATGTTGTTGCATGTCACTTGCATGTGCTTTCATGTTGTTGCATGTCACTTGTATGTGCTTGCATGTTGTTGCATGTCATTCCTATGGACTTGTATGACCTTGAATATTCTTGCATGTCAGTTATATGACCTTGCATGTAGTTTTTGTGAGATTACTTGCAGAACACTCCAACTCCAGAAACTTGCAGGATGGTACATCTCAGTGATTCAGGAAATGGGTATCAGTTGCATGTTGTTGAAAATACTTGCATGTCAGTTTTATGATATTACTTGCAGGACACTCCAACTCCTGGAAGTTACAGGATGGTACTTCTCAGAATTTCAGGTAATGGGTATCAATTGCATGTTGGATCCGGTGTTTGCATGTTACTTGCATGTACAGAACAAGATATTTGAGAATAACCTTGGGGGTATCAATCTTGCATGTGCATGATTTTGATGTGTATTTGATCACTTCAGTTAATAGAAACTCATTGGGCAAGTATGGACGCCCAAATAGAGGAGTTTCCAATGTTTCTTTTACTTGGTAATAACTTTGATGATGGGAAAGCTATTTTTAGCCAACTTAGGTGCCCACATCTTGGAGGATCAGTTAACTCAGTGTTTGGACTATGTTTGAGTTCAGTCTTCTCAATTTAAGTGAGCTTGATTTTTGCATGCGCTTTGGAAGCTATGTTACCAAATGTAATTGATTATATTTTGAGTTTCAAGTTCTTGTTAAGAAGTGCTTGAATTAAAAAGAAGTTCTTGAATTAAAAGGAAGTGCTTTTTATTTAATTGAAAACCCCATACATTTTTCAGAGAGTTGATTTGAGGAAAAAAGACTTAGAGAAAAAAGCAAAAAGTTTTTGAAGTGCATCAAGGACTTAGAGAAATTTCAAGTATTAAATGTAATCCTTTCAAAGAAGATTTAATACAAGCAGGAAATATCTTTGGCTGTGGAGTTTTTTCCCAAAAGGGTTTCTCTATGTAAATACTATGCAAGTTCTTCTCTTCTCTTCTCTTCTTTTCTATATTGAATTGAATGTGTCAATCATTTGTTGAGTAAATTGTTACAAGTTAATCTTTATTTCATCTTTGCTACACAAAATTTTAAAGTTCATAGCAGCAGTTCTACCTTCATTTTCAACATTTGGTATCAAAGCTAACGATTGTGTAGAGTGAGGGATGCCTTTCTCTTAAAGTGTTGAAGGTTTTTTTGATGCAGTGGGAGCTTTGTTTTGTAGGTTTTGCAGATCTGTGAGTTTGGAAGCCATTGTATTTACCTCTCAGATGGATATTGTCAAAAAAATTCTTGTTGGGCTCTTAAGGCTCAAGGTTATGGATCTTTATGGAGTTGATCTTGTGATAGTGATTTGGAGCTCCATTTTGACAATATGTGTACATTATCTTGTTTGGTGGTTTTATTCTTTTACCTTATGGTTATGTGCAGTAAAAGGGTGTTTACATTGGATGGTTACTTCTAGTACCTTAATCACATGGAAAAACACTCATTTCTTGGACTACAGTTTGGAATGCTTATGTTGGGTTCATGCTTTTAGCCCATGGTTACATAAAAGCACTGAATAATTTTATCACTAGTTGTATGGAGGTTGTGGAGTTGGTATTTTTATGATATGGACACTCCTGAACAACCTAGTTTCTCCTTTCTCATATTCATGCTATTTTGAATATGTAGGTTTTTCACAGTTTTCCTATTTCAAAAGATTGTGGGTTTGTAGATCTGTGATATTCCATTATTTTCAGATGGCATATTTGATGGTGTTTCATTGACGTGAATATTTGGATGTTTAAGTAGTTTCAGATTTACAGAGATATGGTTTTGTAGGTTTTACATATTAATCAAAATCTGTGGTTTGTAGATCTATGAAAAATTGTGTTCAGACACTTTCTGGATGGAAACAATTTTAGATTTGCAAGGCTACTTATTGGGTTCCTATGATCTATGGTTTCTCCTATGTGGATATATTTGGCAAATCAGATTTAGAGTTGATTCTGGTGTTTGAGTCTCAGAAATCTACATGTTATACCTAGTTAGATTTGTTTTACATGTTACTGATGTGGGGTTGAATCTATTTTTTCAGCTAAAGATTGAAGCACTGATCATGTTCTTTTCACCTATGAGATGTTGCATGTGTGTAAATCTTGTGAATAAGCTGATGAGGGTTCTATTTCGTAGGCCTCTTCTTGCTCACCTTAATTACATTGGTATTTTTGTATTGAGACAAAAGGGTAGTTTGGAGTACCTAATTTAGTTATTGATTGGAATCTATAGCAGTAAAGTTATGTTGCATAAGAAGCTTTTCTCATTTTTAGTGGAGTTTTGGTAATGATGTTATCATGATACCATGCATAATTTGGTACCACTTTCAATGGGAGTTTTGTGCAGCTACATAATGTGTTCTATCTTCTTTGTTTAAAGATATTGGTTCTAAACTGTTGTTGTTGTAGTGTTGTAAGTCATGCAAAATCTTTGATTAGAAGATGGATGATCTTTTGCAATGGTTGTTGGTGTCATAAGAAGCTCTTGGATTATGCCTTTAGTGTGCAATAAGGGTTCATTGACATTTTTAGTTCTATTGATAGAGGATGCTAGATCTTCATGTTTTTTTTTAAGAAGTGTTGACATCTTGGTTTTCCATGGAAGACTCTTGCAGTTTTCGGTGAGGTGTTGAGTTTATAACTTATTAGTTTTTGATATATGATCCTTGTTTTAGAGGATGTATAGTATTATGTCATGATGCACTCTTGATCATGAGTTAGAGTTTTTTGGCAAATACAGATGCACTTAGGAGCAAGATATGTTCATTGGAGCATATGATCTTTTTTTTTGAGAAGATGTTAGATCATGATGTCTTGATATGTTCCTGATTCTATAGTTGGAACTTTGACAATGGTTTGGTTAAGTTCTCTTTGGTTTTCAAGTATTAATCATTTGCTTGGAGCTTCATGATTGTGCAGATTGCATTTGAAGTTGGCATGGATTGATTGTTGAAAACTCATGGATACTAGAGAGACTTGGGTGAGGCTTGATATCTCTTGAACTTAGAGATATGTGTTGGAAAGATTTCTCATTATGAGATGTCAAAAAAAGGACCAAGAAGCCTACACTTGGAAATGGATGAGTCCATTATAGACGTTATGAGAAGGTTGTCTTTATTATAAGCTTTTATTGCTTGGTGTTATATGCAAGGACAATCTTGTATCCCACTCTTGGTCTACTCGGTAGGTAAATGATCAAATAGGATTATTAGATGCATTCTTTATATGTATCTTGTCTTCTCTTTTACACTAGTCTTGAAAAGGATTGTTGAGAAGTAGATGCATAGGTTTATGGATTTCTGTTGTTCTCATTATTATTTGATCTTGAGCTATGGAACTAGTTCTGAGGATTTGTTTTGGAGAGGTACAGAAATGGTTTGTGGTTTTTGGTCTTATTCCCTTTGTTGTGGGAATGTTTGGCTAGTTTGATCTACTTTCAATGAGAGGTTAACATCTATTGCTGCCATGTTTTCATCATAATTTGGATGTTAGATGTTGATACCTTTTCAGTTTGGGAGTGTTGAAAGAGATCTTACTTTACATAGTTTGGCACAAGTTAGTGTGGTATAAAGACATTGTATGATTTTGTAGTTTCTCTTTTTCCTGGTATATTTGCTTCTTCTTGAAGGTTCTCATGTTTATGGAGTTGAGGTTTGCATTGGAGTCAATTGTTATTGTTGTTAACAATAATTTGGTAACTCCTTGATCTCTTTCTTCATTAGTTAAGAGGACTTGGAAGAGTTATTCAGAGATTGGTAAAGAGAGGAGTTTTATGGATATCATTATATGTTTTGACACTATATGGTAGAGGAGTTAGCCACATCCTCTAAGAGAAGTGCTATAGGAGGATTTGTAAATACCTTGATCTTATTTTCAGATTTGACATTACCCATGCAGTGGGAGTTCTTGGATCTATATGCTCTTTATTGTCACGATATCTTCTTGGTTGTCTCAGTTTGCAGGTTATTGATGTGAAGATGATTTTGCATGTTTCACTATTTGGATCTACGAGTTGTGCATGTTTAGTGGTCTGTCTTTACCCATTGGTTGCATTGAGGACTTGGATGTGGACTATCAATATCCACATATCCATTCAGTGTTATTGCAGATTTTGTTTGTTGACCTTGTCTTTGGTCATTTGTACATTGGCATGTTGCATTGAGATGGGAGGATGGATGATTAGCAAGACTATTTTACAAGGACTTGATGCAGTTTTGGGTTGGTATGTTGATGGCATGGAGTTCTACCTGTGATGGTTTGTTTAGCCTAGTTTTGAGGTATGGATATTTTGGATGAGCTAGCAACTTGCTGTGGTTGCTTTTCCATTTGGTATGAGTGTGGTAGACACTCAGAGTATTATGTTATCATATGATTTGATGCTTGTGTTCATGTTGAGATTGGTGCAGGTTTCAGTGATAGTTGATGTGTTTCACCTTGGCATGTTTCTTGTTTATCATGGGTGACATGATGTAAGGAGTTCTTATTTCAAATGATGGTTATCATGGTTGCTTTTACAGGTATCTTGTTGGAGCACAAAAGTATGTTGAAGAATCAATGGTACAATGATGGCTAGAGATGTTTTTCTCTATGATTTAAAGTTTGAATTATTTCATTTAAAGTTATTGCAATGTATAATGTCAAGTGTGAGAATGTTGGGATAAGTTGCCATTAACTTGCAATCCTAACCAATTCATGTGTCTCCAAAGTTCTTGGAATGTGTTCCCCAACACATAAATGCTTTGAGAGATTAATTATTTATTAATTACAACACTTTGACTTTTGCATATATGTTCTAAATGGATAATATCAGACTTGGGCGCCCACTTTGAGATGGGAGCCATGAAGACCTTGTTGACTTCTCCTAAGTCTTAAAATAGAGTTTAATAACTCCTAATGAGTGGGAGTTAGACTTGGGTCTTATTTTTAGACTTGGAGTTGTGATTTTTTATGTACATGAGTGGATAATGTTGACACCTTGCATAGATATAATGTTGGAGTTAACTACAATGTTAGAGATGCATGATTTCGATATTGCTTACATGTGGTCAGAATAGTTTGCATGGACTTGCATGTTGTTGCATGTTGATACATGTTGTTCATATTGAATTGCATGTTGTTGCATGTCACTTGCATGTGCTTGCATGTTGTTGCATGTCACTCCTATGGACTTGAATGACCTTGCATATTGTTGTATGTCACTTGCATGTGCTTGCATGTTGTTGCATGTCATTCCTATGGACTTGTATGACCTTGCATGTTCTTGCATGTTAATTATATGACCTTGCATGTAGTTGCATGTCATTTTTGTGAGATTACTTACAAAACACTCCAACTCCAAGAACTTGCAGGATGGTACATCTTAGTGATTCAAGAAATGGGTATCAGTTGCATGTTGTTGAAAATGCTTGCATTTCAGTTTTAAGATATTAATTGTAGGACACTCCAACTCCTAAAAGTTACAGGATGGTACTTCTCAAAATTTTAGGTAATGGGTATCAGTTGCATGTTAGATCTGTTGTTTGCATGTCACTTGCATGTACAGAACAAGATATTTCAGAATAACCTTAGGGGCATCAATCTTGCATGTTTGCATGATTTTGATGCGTATTTGATCACTTTAGTTAACAGAAACTCATTGGGCAAGTATGGACACCCAAATAGAGGAGTTTCCAATGTTACTTTTACTTGGTGATAAGTTTGATGATGGGAAAGTTATTTTTAGCCAACTTGGGTGCCCACATCTTGGAGGATCAGTTAACATAGTTTTTGGACTATGTTTGAGTTCAGTCTTCTCAATTTAAGTGATATTGATTTTTGCATGAGCTTTGGAAGCTATGTTATCTAATGTAATTGATTATATTTTGAGTTTCAAGTTCTTGTTAAGAAGTGCTTGAATTAAAAAGAAGTTCTTGAATTAAAAGGAAGTGTTTTTTATTTAATTGAAAACCTCATACATTTTCCAAAGAGTTGATTTGAGGAAAAAAGACTTAGAGAAAAAAGCAAGAAGTTTTTGGAGTGCATTAAGGACTTAGAGAAATTTCAAGTATTAAATGTAATCCTTTCAAAGAAGATTTAATACAAGCAGGAAATATCTTTGGGTGTGGAGTTTTTTCTCGGAAGGGTTTGTCCACGTAAATACTGTGCAAGTTCTTCTCTTCTCTTCTCTTCTTTTCTATATTGAATTGAATGTACAAATCATTTGTTGAGTAAATTGTTACATGTTTTTCTTTATTTCAGCTTTTGTACACAAAATTTTAAAGTTCATAGCAATAGTTCTACATTCATTTGCAATAGATCACTGATTTAAGAGATCAGTTGAGCGCTATTGGGGACATAATTACAGATAAATATCTTGTTATGTTGGCACTAAATGGTCTTCCCCAATCTTGGGAGCTTATTATCCAAAGCATCAGTGAGAGATCTAAGTTGCCCAAGTTTGATCATCTCCAAGCTAATTGTATTCAAGTAGAGTCTAGGTTGGCAATAAGAGGAATTGAGAGAAACTATCATGATGTAGAAAATCAAGTTCTTATTACACATACTTCTAGAGAAAGAGGTAGAGGAAGAAAGAGGAACAGAGACAAAGAATCAAATTCTGCCCCAGAACCGAAGAAGAAGGATATCTCTCACATTCAGTGTTTTATGTGTGACAAGTATGGTCACTTTGCTCAAGATTGGAAATTAAGGTCTACACAACTTGTTTCTACTGCAAAAATTGCCATGGGGACATCTCAGAAAGAGCCAAGCTCTAAAGTCGATTCAGAAGGTTTTTTTTCTAAAGTCGATCCATTTCTTCGAAGAGGAGGAATTAACATTCAGAGGGAGTCTGACAAACCAACAAAGGCAACCTTGGACAAGGAGGTTAGGAGGTTGATTTTAGTACTTGGAGCTTTAGAGGGAGTCACATCATCATGAAGGATCCTTGTAGTGTATATTTCTCTAAGACGGAGAAATATGATGTCAAAGCCCTTGTAGTGTATATTTCTCTAAGAGGGAGAAATATGAGGTGAAAGCCCTTGTAGTGTATATTCCTCTGAGATGGAGAAATATGAGGTGAAAGCCCTTGTAGTGTATATTTCTCTGAGACAGAGAAATATGAGGTGAAAGCCCTTGTAGTGTATATTTTTCTGAGATGGAGAAATATGAGGTGAAAGCCCTTGTAGTGTATATTTCTCTGAGATGGAGAAATATGAGGTGAAAGCCCTTGTAGTGTATATTTCTTTGAGATAGAGAAATATGAGGTGTAAGCCATTGTTCATCTCTGAGACTGAGATAGGACGTCATGTTGAGAGACTCCATGACAACATCACATTGAGAGACTCCGTGATGAATCCTTTGTACTTGTGTTTTTTCCACACATGGGAGTAGCCATGGTGGACGTCATGTTGAGAGACTCCATGACAACATCATGTTGAGAGACTCTGTGATGGGCACTTTTGCACATGTTTTCTTTCACACATGGGAGTAGCCATGGTGGATGTCATGTTGAGTGACTCCATGATGATATCACATTTAGAAACTCTGTGATGAACTATTTCACAAATGGGTGGAGCCATTGTGGATGTCATGTTGAGAGACTCCATGACATGGATATCTGGAAGGATACCTCCCTAGCTAAGAGGGAGTGTTGACATTTTAGCAGCGAGAGATATCCTTCTCCCAAATTTAAAATGAAAAGTCACATGAGGCGACACATATGAAGAGATGCATATGAAGAGTCACATATGAAGAGACACCTTGATTTGTATATATATACAAGGTGAAGACATGTCATTTGATCATCAATTCAATCACTTCAATCGCACCTACAGTAGAAGTTCACCATTCCATTAGTAGCAGACTAGATTTCAAGGGGAAGCATAATATTTGTATCAAAGAGAAGTGTCTCCATTTGTTGTATATACTTAGCCTTATGTAAGGCCTGATTCTGTAAGTAGATTTCTGCTCCTTTTACTCTAATATATAAGAAGAGATTATTTGTTGGGTTTTTCTCCCTCGAGTAGGAGGGTTTTCCCAGGGTAAGCATTGTGTTCATTGTCTTATGTGTTGCATTTTCTAATTGCTTACATTTCTAATCCTAAAACTAATAGTTTAGAGGGACAATAGGTGACCACTCCAAGTTTGTGAGCTAGGAGGCTGATATAGTCTTATTTTAGAGATAATTACTTCTGTGATAATAATAAAGGACACATAAACTCGTTTGATAGGCAAATTTGTACCTGTCGGTCAACATGTTTTAGACAAATGATGTTTGGCTCAATAATAAATGACATCAGATTCACACTTATGCTTGTTGGATTTCATTCTGACTTCTATTAGTATTGAAGTTTGATGACTGTTTTGTTTCTTGTATGATTATCCTTCTCTTCTAGGACTTTTTCCCTCTAGAGTGGAAGAACCCTGTTTTGGGGGTCTTCAAATGTATGCAAAGTTAGCAACTTCACATTACACCAAGTGAAACAGTAGGTAAATTTGTGTGATTCGATCCTCTGCCATCACTTGCCTATATATTAAGTGCTTAGATTGGAGGTATTATGAAAGAATATTGTATTATCTAGGTACCATTATGCTATCAAAATATCTTTAAAATTGTATGGTTGTGTGATCTCCTTTGAAGGTTTGAGCTTAATTATGTTTTACTCAAGTTTACTAATAATACATTGGTTTGAGATTTAGAGGCTAGGATTTTTCCCCTAAAGGGTTTTCCCAAGGTAGACATTATTTCATCTATTGTGTGTGTTCATAGTATTTTGGTTTAAAAAATAAATATTTTTCTTTATTGCACTACTCTCCTCATTAATTAATAGTAGAAGTGTTATTTTGCTTCCTTTCATCAATCCACAAGATTATGAAGTGTCATCTAAATTAACAATCTAGATTTATTTGTCTCTTTCCACATTACTTTTCCACAAAACCCTATGACTGCTAAGTTTCATCTACCATTGATACATTAGATTAACTGAGATGAGATCTATGACCAAGGGCTAAATGGTTGGACTTGAAGTTGTGCATAGTTTCTTTTTGTTATATTTCCTTACTTGTAATAGGTAGCATAAAATTGCTTCATAATACTTCTAATGTTCATTCATGTGTTGAGTAGGTAGAATGAACCCACCATAGTCATGTATTTTAACAACATGTGGTGCATTTAGCTCATTTATTTATAGCAAGGGCCCAAATGAGTACCCTTGCATACATTCTCAACCAAGGACATCATGACATATTAGCCTAGGTATATTTAAAATGTTTTTATTATCTTTTTAAACTCATACCCAAATTTTTAAATGGTGACAAGATCTAATGGATTCACATTAATTAGTGATAGATCGACTATTGAGGATGAATGGGGAGAACCAAAGTTGCATATCAATGCTTTAGTTATTTTTCCAAAGTTAACCATGAGCCAACATGTAGCCTCCTTATATCAATAAAGTGTGATATTTTGGGCTCACAACAAATAAGTATTAGACCAACTATTCCAATCAACCATGGGTCACACCACTAGTAATCGATCACTGTTGCTTTAAAAGAAATAACTTAAGTGATTTGGAACAAGCTATAACAAATCAACTTGTGAAAAGAACAAAAATGTGTGGACTTCAAATGAGATTCATTAAAGGACAACCAAATTTGATGGGTAATTTTGATCGATGTGGGATCAATAGATAGAGGCTAAATTGAGGAATGAAAGTTGTGAGCCATTTCCTTCTTATATTTTTCCCTGATTACGACATGTCACCTCCAACTAAAATGTAATAGTTCACTCTCACACAATATCAAAATAAACTATAAGCCATTGGGTTTTAAGCATGGGGAACTATTATAATCAAAATGCAAAAATAAATAGGTACCCAAGAAACATAAAATCAAACTAGGTGATTGTTAGGGATCAGGAAAACTTACAGGAAGCCATAGAAGAAATTTGTAAGCCATAGTTAAACATTCTTAGATATATTATCACTAGTCCATGATTATTTGCAAAATATGTTCACACATAATTTCAACAAAAATCAAAACATTTAAAGACCACAATAACATAACAAAAGGGGTTCCTTGATTGTTCTCTAAAAGATTAGGGCATGTTGTGCAAGAAATAAAAGTATTTATGAATTAGATTGCACATCAAATTTAAATATTTTCATGGTTAGCAATCAATCTACCTAAATCATCCATGCAACACATATGAAAATATACTAATATACTAGCATATTCATGAAATCAAACCATCAATGTGTGAGTCCAAACATCCATATATCCAAAATAAGGTACAAAAATGTGAATGAGATCACAAAATAAAATGGACCTTTCAAATTGGCCATGGTTATGCCTTCATTTATTTTGATGCCAACCATATAAACAAGAAATTGTTCAATATAACAACCTAAACACAATAATCTAGCTACAAACATGCGACATAATTACAAATAATTCAATGAAAATGAAAATGTACATCTTCAAACAATTTCAATACATATGTAAAATTTAGTTTGTTGATTAAATATTCAATACATTTAGATTCAAAAAAAATAGTTTGAAATTAAGTCGTGACGCGTTTATTATAAACATAATCAATTAACAATCCTAAGCTACTTAACTCTTTTATATCTTCAATAGTGATATATTATTTCAACTTTACATCTAGATCAAGGAAATTTTAATTATAATATTAGGGATCTATAAAAGGGGCCCCAACCCAACTATATGATAAATTGTACAAAGATAGTTGAAACATAGCCAACATATAACATCAAAGAAAACACACAACCAACATGTTACCAACATTACCAACAAAAACCCAAAAAATAAGTCCTCTAGTGCAAAGCAAACCATAACTAACCCAAACCATATAAGCACAACATACAAAATATACTCAAAAACCTAAAGACCCATTGCTATAGAAAGGAACAACAAAGACTACAACTAAACAGGATCTTTGGCACCATAGTTACCTAGAGGAGCCATTTTCCAATGGTTAAATACATGACCATATACCCCATCCCATGAGACAGGAACCACCTCCAAAGAAGCCGACACCACCTCATGCACCTTGATTCCTTTGATTATCTTCATCTACCACACAACCCTTGTTAGTGGACCATTATCTAGTTGAGGCATCATGAACACACTTGACAATTTTAGAGTGTCATTATGAAAGGTTAAAATCATATGATGTATTACCATTCTAAGGTCTTGACAAAACTCCTCTAATATATTTTATTATAAACCCTTAGCTCATGCACTTCTTCCTACAGTTCAATTGCATTATGGAAGCTAATCTATTCTTAAATGTATATTTACACATATAATATATCTAGAAATTTTAAAATTACATTATATCAAATTGTATCTAATATGAGAATTCATGCTCTAAACATAGAAATAGAAAAAAATATGTACAATTTTATTGATTCTCTTTGATCTAAAATTTATATTATTTTATATTAAAGACTTAAAATTTATTTGTATTTTATTGATAGTGTTCTTACAAGAATAAAATTGAAGTTTTCCTCATATTACACAAAGTCTAAGAATTTTATTGTTTACAAAAATAAAAAACCATGAAAGGTGTCTTTAGACCATTGACCCCTTGATATTACAAGCTTCTATATAAAACAAAAATCAACAATCATATCCATCCAACCAACCACCACACATACCAATTTACTACTCATTTTCTAATTTGGACTAAATTTATATTACAAATTAACTAAAGGGTGTTTCATATGAAAAATACACCTATAATTAAAAAAAATTAACAAATTTTTAATATCAAATATATATTTGATACAATTCCATTAACTTGATTTAATTAGTAACGAACAATCCTTTATAAATTTAAAATTAAAATTTATTTACAATGGTAGATATGAGTTTTCCACAGTCCATGACAATAAATATATGATAGTGCTTCTGGATTCAATGTGTATGTTTTTGCTTCAATATTTCGGATCATGCTCAATGATCCATAGTTAGGAAGAGGAGAGCATAATCCAAAACTTAAAGCAAAAACATACTCAGAAGCACTCTCATAAATTTATTATTTACAATATTTTTTTAATCCTTAGTCTAAATCTAGAATTAGGCTTTAGATGAAACCCCATCTTAGATTTCATATTCTAGAGGGGTTTTCAAGGTAAATATTTTTTTTTTTTTTGGCAATGACTTAAAACACAAGTATTATTTGTAATATGCTGCTGTTGGAAGGAATAATACGGCTCCCACAAGTAACATGGAATGAAATAAAAATAAATAAAAAATCAAGATCCCAAGCATAATTGATTAATTAGTTCAGTTTAGAATGAGTTCGCGCAATAACACAGTTTATTGGTAAGAAGTTATCTTCTCACTGTGTTCCTTTTATTTGACTTGAGCTAAAAACAGAGTCGAATTATTTGTTTTTGATAATATTTACAATGGGTTTTTGAGGACCCAAAACCTGTTACAAAAGAACAGAACAGCACATCTGCAGCAAAGCTGCCAAACAACAAATATAATAATAAGCAAATTACCGAAAACAAAAAAGAACTTAAAGATTCAGCCTAAACAATGCCAGACCCTGACTTAATCATCTTCACACCCTTAACCCTGGTGTGCGAATGGTATACAGACTTGGGAAGACCTTTCTTCCCCAAAAAACACAGTATAACTATTTGTTACAACATGGCCATGATGTTAAATCCTCAAAAAACTTGACCACAACCTGATTTGAACAAATTCCGTGAATGGCCCATCATGAGATTTAAAGATCAAACAATTTAAGTTATCTGTTCTATGCTATCCCGGAAAAGAGAGAAATTTTAAAGGATCGAAATGTCAAGTAAAATCAATTTTTGGGCCTCTGTAGGGACGCGGAATCAAGCAAAAGCTCTTGGGCTTATCTCTCTGCTCTAACCACGCATACTCTTCACTATCTCTGTCTTCATTGCCTGTCAACCAGTAAACAACCATCACATCACCAGAACTATCATAGACAGTCTTTCTAACATTTGCTTCAACAGGAAAAGAAAGAAGGAAAAAATGGCGTAGGTGTACTGACCAGGAAGGTCTGGATAAGGATATTGACGATAGTAAGAGGGTTCCCCTGAATAAGGTGGAGAAAGAACATCCAGCACAGCACAAGATGTTAGTGCTGTGAATGAATGAATGTTGCCTCCGCTTGTTGGGTATAATACTGATGCCTCACACGGGGCTCTGAAATCACCATCCACCTTTACAGCTGCTAACTTCACTGCAACCACAACAGCATGAAATTCAAGTTGATCAATTTAAAATAACTGGGTGCTTTTATAGTTTCAATATGTTTACACAAGTTTCAACACCCACGTTAGTTTTTGAAGAACACCATTCAGATTATCTTATGATTAGATTGCTTTAGTCAAAATTTATGACACCATTCAGATTATCTTATGATTGGAATGCTTTAGTCAAAATTTATGCAGAAAAAAACAGTTCACTGATCGACAAAAGAGCTTACAGTCGAGTGGGAAAGGATGATTGAAAGAAACTGCGGGCTGAGGAGCAAGCCAATCATAAGCTTTGATATGCATGGAACCGTATAAGATCTTACTGAACACTGTCATCCGAGCATGATCATGTAGTGGAATAACAGATGAAGTTGGCAGGCAAAATATGCCTATCTGCACATCCAAATTTTTTAATTAGTTTATCCTGCTCTCACCAATTATACTTGCAATGTGGCGGTATGAGATTAATTTTGCTTGTTTACCGAGAAAGTGGAACATTCATGTATGAGAATGTATGTAACAGGAGGAATCTGTCTTGGTCGATGAGAAGCTACAGTTCGAGAACGTCTGTGCTGTCTTCGTCTTCTGGTGGGTCCCAAATTAGAGGAGTTGCTAGGCTGCCCTGTTTCCGTAATTGCACTTTCCTCAAGCGCAAAGTCTGCAGCTCTTATAGTGTCTGTATCAGTCACAATCATACAACTTTATCAACCCATTTTCATTTTGAATCTTTCAACACTAAAACTCTACTCAAACAAGCCTGGAATTTCAAATTAACCTTGCCTGTAAAAAACAATTCACAGTTATAAACATTTATCATCTGTCATTTTACGTTTTATTTATATAAATACAAGTCAAATAAATTTTGGTTTGATATCTCATAACAATTGTAATTTGCACAGTGCACTACGGAAAAGATTGAGAGATCAGTAATTGAGCTAAATCTGATATAATTTTCCTATTAGATGGGCTTATTTCTCATATGATTTAAATGAGAAATTGAGACTGTTATGGATATTTCGTACAACCAACATGTGACATTTAATATACACTTAAACATATGAGGAGGCCCAGAGGATCAAGGATATGACATCAGTCATGATTGGATGGGGATCTCACTTGCCAAGTTGCCAGTTTTAAGTTTAAATTTAAATTCATTAATTTGCACCTCTTTTAGATTTGAAAAATTCGGAGTTAATTACAAAGTTTATTAAATCGTATGAATATCATTGTGTATCTCAAGTTTTTAAATAGTATATTGAAATTTTACCCAAAAAAAATAGTATTTTTTTGGTATATGAGTTTAGAGTTTAAAGTTATTATTTCTGGGTATTAACATGTAGTCAGGTCAGTTACATCTTGTTGAGTTATTGAAAAATACTCAAAAAATTAGATTGAGACATGTACATCTAAACATGTATTATCAATGCCTTTATACGACACCATGTGATTGATTGTTTCTTTGATGTAACTTGTGAAAATAGATTCTTTGTATCTATTTTTTAAATACAAACATAATGACTACTAGTACTTAACATTACAAGTAATAGGTAAAAATATTAAAAAAAAAGGCCACTGCTATGCTGCACCATAATAATTATTAAAACATACTCATCTATTGAATCCTTATCCCTAGATTCAAAAGAATACATATTTATTATTATTAGAACCTACTCATCTATTGAATCCTTGCCCCTAAATTCGAAAGAATACATATTTATTATCTACCTTAAACTGAACACCTAATAAATCATTCACATATGAGAGATATAAATCCATCTTTAAGAATTTTATGATTATTTTGGAATGTTTTTTTTTGAAATGTAACAATAGCAATGCTAAAGTTTGAAAATAAAGAACAAAGGGCCTGTTATCATAAGTCCAGGCCGCAGATAATGTCGATGTGTGAAATTTGTAGCCACTCCTCAACCTAGTGCTGTCACTTTTTCCAACTACTTCGAACTTTTTATTTCATCTTGCTTGATTAAAAATATTAGAATGAATTATGAACGACTCATTAATTGTGAACATACCATTTTGTGGATGTCTTGGGAGATAAAGTTGAAATGCTTTCATGAGTGTTTTGCCTTTTGAAGCTCTTTTCCAATTAAAGACGGAATCTAGTTGTCCAAATTCAACCCACAATGTTGTGCATAAATCTGTTTGAGTTGGGTGCATATCTATTCCAAACATTTGAGTCAAGTGACACATTTGATCTGTAAATTTTGTTCTAGACAATCACTGGACCGGTGCTTCTCTATTTGTAAAACCACTGGCTATGGAAAACAACACTAAAATCAGTGGTATGGTTATATATCTATACTGTATATGCTGTTAAAGTATGCTTTATTAAAGCCTAGTCAACAGCTGACCATTTCTTAAGAGCAGAAAAACCGGTCGGTATGTGATTGGGCAGTGGACCTGTCTTCTTACAGTTTTTCAAACTGTGAAAGATACGGTAGATATTTATCAATCAAATTGGTTTTCACTGTCTTTTAAAATTAAAAACAGCGCGTGGGCGGCACAGTGAACTGTTGACCACTTTTTATGACAGAAAAGATAGTAAATCAAATATGCCTTCCTTTTTCTCTAAGTTTGTAAACGTTGTTTAAAGAGTGGGTACAACTACCCATTACATGCTTTTCAAAACCACTGATTGTCATTTTATTGAATCAAATGACAATTCCTAGGCTTTTCACAGAGATTTAGAGAAAGAAAATAATAGAATAGAATATAGGGAGATTAGAATTGAAGAAACGTTAATATGGGAATTGCTAAGAAAAAGCGGTTTGGTTTTTTTATTTTGATTATATTTATATTTATCAATTGGGAAGAGCTTAAACAATGTACCGGCCGTCGAAATCCAACAGACTGAATGTTTTTCGACAAATTGATTGACTAAAGACATGGTTGAAAAGGTTGAGGCACTTGCATTGAATAAGTCAACAGTAGACGTCAGCATCAAACGAGGTCGAAAAATCTGTAAACGGCTGGCATGACAACGTGCAGGCTGTTTACGGTGGGCGCATCAATTCTACTTAAATATCATCCGATTCAACAATCAAAAAAAAAAAATTGAACTTCTAAATCCAAGATACCATTGTTGTTGAATCCATTTCCTTTTATCAGTTGATAGAGGATTTTAAAACAAAAATGAAAAATGAAAGGAGAGGATATACCAAAACAAGAATCCCAGAAAATACTTAGAAACAAAACCAATCATTTACACAGAACAAGTGATCAACAGTTGACAAGACAGCCAGTTGGGTGTTTGAAATTTTCAATTAAAAAATTCATTTATGTAGGTAGAGCTCCTCATCACATGCTTTTCAAAAACACAGATGGCCATTTGATTGGATGAAACGGCAACAGCTGGGCTTTTATAAACCAAACCAACAAATGTCTGGAGAGAAGGAACAGAAAAGAAGAGGATTTCATGAGACAAGAATTGCAAAGAATACCTAGAAAAGAAGACAATCTGGCAATTGCCGGCGGTGGAGGCACAACTCCTCCAGGCAGGAAGGTCTCTTTGCAAAGCTCATAAAGCCTCTGTACTGCACTTGTACTCATCACTTTCTTTCTTTCTTTCTTCACCAGATGATTCAATAATGAATGCCTCAGAATTGCAACAAGAAATGGTGCACCAGCAAGAACTTCTTTTTCTTCTCCAGCTGTTGCATACTGGTATTAGCAGTACCATATGCAGAGCAAATTGAAGAGAAGAAAAAGGACTAAGAAATAAGGAGACATGCAGAGGAGCAGATAAAATCCATTTGCTTTGTTTTGCTTTTATGATGTCCCTGCTTTTGTTGTGATGTGAAGAGACCAAAACCACAACCAAACCGAGGGCTGTTGTCTTACCGTGGGCTTTGAGCTGAATTGTTTAGTGGACTTTTCCCAACTCTCAAGCTTTTAATATTATTCGCCTGGTATTATTATTATTCTATGCTAATCCTCATCACCACCATTAAAACGATTAAATTAATATTGATCGAGTCCAGATATGTAGCGATTGCGTCTTTTACTTTCTTAGTAATTCGAGTTTAGAGTTTTGAAATTCGAGTTCTATAAGGTTAACACGTCGTACTCCAACATTACTTGATGAAACAAATTTGGGTTATCGACTTTCACATGTTTTAATATTTTCGAGGAGGACAAACGTGGTGAGGTGGCATAATGTCTGAATCAAGATTTGTATAGTATGAAAAAGGTTCAAGAAACAAGATTTGTATAGTATGAAAAAGGTTCAAGAAAAGAATGTTATCATTTGTGTGCGGAGACAATTGCACGCACCACACTCAATGTGCTTTGAAATTGTAGATAAGGCACTATGTGAGTAGTGTTGTTGCACATTAATAATGATTATCTATAGTTTTCTAGTTTCTAAATTCTTGGCAATTTTGAGATATGGTTATTATTTGTCAATGTCCATGTCAAAAGTTTCAATTGTATGTGTAGGATAGTTTCATTGAGCATCACTTTGAAAACACATCTTTGTCTTAGTTAGCATCAAACATATCAGTCAACAAATCAACATATACTATTTCATAGTTTATCTCTATTTATGTCTTCTTTGTTGGAGAATCACTGAAAATTCAATTAGCAATCTTAGATTGCATCAGACTTGATTGGCATAAGATTGTTTGCAACAATCTCAATTTGTATCAGATAGAATGATCAACCAATTGATATCCATTGCCCTATTTTATCTCTTTCTCAATGTTGTTAAATCAATCTAAGGGCCTAATTATCACCAAAGAATTATTACACTTTCCTTAATGGTGCTCTTTGTCTTTCTCATATACAAATATACACTTAGGGGAACATTTTTTGCAAGTATTGAAGGGCAAGTTCTACTATGGATGAAATCATGCCAAGTAAAAGCATCTGAGGACCAATTTACAAGCACAATCTAGTCATAGGCCTCAAGAAACTCAAGATTTATTTGAATCAAGTCTCTAATCCTTATCCAATTCTAGATTTTAGATCATAGATTTTTGTCTCAATGTCTCAAGATTCAAGTCTCGTCATGCCAATTTCTAGGTAAGCCCTCTAATCTTTGTCAATTCCACTTATCAAATTTATTTATTTGTCTTTAGGTTGTTGGAGCAGCCAAGATCACTTGCAAAATCAAGAACACTTCCACAAAGTTGAACATGCACAATGAAAGCCAAAACTATCATACAAGTGAATCAAATGTGAAGTTTATGAAATGTACAAAGAGGCCTTGCTTATAAAGGCAAGGTCAATGAGGTAAGATGGTAGGACCCTAAGTCTAACTACCCCTCAAAATATATGACACATGTGGACTCGCTTGAGACAAGTATGAGGACACATGTTGTGTGCAAAAGAGGTGAGACAAAAGTCTAAATGACCTCTAAGTGAGCTTAAGTGTAGTGTGAATAGGACCTAGTCAAGCTATATAGGTAAAAGCACTTTTCACACTAACACCCCCCCTTAAGTGATACTTAGAAAGGAAGCTAAACA
This sequence comes from Cunninghamia lanceolata, assembly GCA_027924645.1. Taxonomy (NCBI): domain Eukaryota; kingdom Viridiplantae; phylum Streptophyta; class Pinopsida; order Cupressales; family Cupressaceae; genus Cunninghamia; species Cunninghamia lanceolata. Next base: position 20,916,505 of record BSBN01000049.1, read on the forward strand.
CTAAAAAATGCAAAGATGCATGGATGGGTCCTGGCAACTAGGCCTAATGAGGTACCCATGTACAATAATGTCTCTCATAAATGGCGAAAAGGGAGAAAACCCAGTGGGAAATAAAACTCCTCTCCAAAAGAAAGAATGAGAAGAAAATAAGTCTCCTCAAAGATGTCCCTGAAAGATAGGAACATGAAGAACTCCTAAAGCATGTCAAAGTTGTAAATTCTACCGAAGAAGAATTGGTGCCTGCTAGAATCAATGAACCCTTCAAGAATGTAGATCGGGGTGAGAGAGAGACATAAAACTCTACACGAGTGCCCTCAATAACACTACTCAACTATATAGCACAGATGGCAACAAAGGCAAAACATTATGTGAAGTTGAAAGTACAAATGGTACAATGATCAAAGAGGCACAAATGACACTGCACAAGTGACCTCAAATGACACTACTCAATGTGCAAGTGGTGCTCTACAAAGATACCAGAGTCTCATAATTACTAATCAACTGAAAAGTAGAAGGACGATGTGTCCAATACTTCACTGAAAAGAAGCATTAACATAACCATGTGATACTCCCCATAATGCTGATAAGAAGAGGTATTGGCAGATAAACTAAAATATGTGCAAGTAGACGGAGATGCAACATCAAGTCCAATATGATTGTGCAACAACTAAAAAAGGGTATGCAAAAACAAGGTACACACACATGAGGCTTGAATGCTGTCGTGGAGGTACGCTCACCGGACAAGATTGTGATGGCAAATAACAAGGCATGAACACTACCCCCCATGGCACTTTATAAATTAGTGCATGTATAAAAGAGGCACTAGAGATGTGCAAAAAATCCTCCCAAAAGGAAACACAAAATCAATTTTGACACTTTATCTTAGTGCGTTTACAAACAAATGTGTTGATGGAGTTCTTACAAGTCTCCAAAAAAGGACAAAAAGAGTTAATGTCATGTCTCAAACCTTGTGACTCTTTTTACTATTGGTTATTATCTTGATGGTTTTACTTAATGATTAAATTGTGTAAACCTAACAGGTAAATAGTCGTAATCGATGAATGTCTAGTTATTATGATGGATTTATATTCACTTCAACTATTTATTTTTTGGACTAACCTACTTATGCGGAACCGAGTGCAATTGAGTGCAGGTACCTCGAAGGCAAGAACATTGCTGAGGAAGATACGATCTAGCCACCCGGCAAAACTGATGGGAACGAAACCGGATGTGGCACAGATGCACTTAGTTCATGTAGTATCATGTCATTTTGCATGTTGATTGGTTCCATTGCATGTTGTGTCATAATCTTCTTGAACTTTGTCTAGCGTGAATGATTTGAGTGGTTGAGTTGAAATAATTGTTTTGTCACCTCAAGAATGTTTCTCTGAGCATATCATCATCATGGTTGTTTGATTTCCTTTGCTTTGTCCAGACAGATAAAGTGTATAGTGATATTATTTAACACTAACATACCCTTCTTGACTATATTACTGTGATTATAAAATTAAAAAAATGTTAATCTTAAATCTAAGTGTTTTTAAATAAATTTTGTGAAATAATTATTTAAGTGGTTTTTTACTATTATATTAATATATAATTAAAATCCTTTTAATCTGGACAAATTTATATACATATATCTTGTATTAATAAATAATATATATGTATACGGACTAGATACTGGCATAAAAGACTTTCGTTAGACTAAAAATAAGTAGCTAATAATATATCAAGATATGAGTTTAATATCATTGGCTTGTAAAGGGATATATATACTAGTTAAATAAAAATAGATGGCGAAAAGGCATGCAGAGCGCACGCTCTCATGCAATACAGGAACTCCAGCTTTGTGAAAAGAACTCCAAATCCAAAATTGTAGCATGCCAATAACAGAGGCATGGGAGGAAAATAAAAGGGGGGATGAGGAGTAGAAAAAGACACCAAACAAAAAGGAGTGAGAGAGAAGAACGGAATTGAGCACAACAAGGAAAAGGCAACTTGCAGAGAAAACAAAGATCAGAGATAGAACGAAAGGGAATCGAGTACCCAGAATCGGGTACCTTCCTTTTACTGGTTACACTATATACTGGCTTATACTTCATATTTGATTGAGCATTGTCTATTTTAAAACATTATATGTTCCTTATATATGCACATATTCCGTCTCTAATTCTTTAGCAAGTGGTCTACGATAGAGTTATCCCCTATTCCTATTTTGATCTTGGATGAATACCCAAAAACCTCCCCTAAATTTGTATTAGCCTCAGTTCCTTTAATCTTTTTACTCGATCTGATCCTAAGTTTTAAAGCTGTCATTAAATGGCCTGGTCCCCAATCTAAGCGGCCTGGATACATTGTTAAACTACTCATGTCTTTATAGTAGGTTGTCGCCTTATGAGTCTAGGAGATCAGTCTGTTTAGTATGAAAAGACCTTGACCTTGTTCTTTATTTGGTTGTTGATCGATCTCCTTGCCTGGACAAAAATGGCGTCCCCCTTCTTAGAAGTCCGGCCCCTTGACTTTAACAAACAGTTTGATTCTTTCCACCTTGAATCGACTACCTTAAGGAGGGTATCAGCCTCTATATCGGCCTCTATTTGGCCTGATCGCCTCTTTTTAAATCAAATGGCCTTTGACTTATGTTTTCAATAGCCTGTATAAAATGAAGAATGGCCTGCAGCAACTCTTGGCCAATGGCTTGAATTTTGTAATGCTAATTGTTTTGCTTTACTGTTAAGCGTCCTCATACTATTCAAGTTAAACGGCCTTACTACATGTAAAATGGTATCTTCCTTCCTATCTTACTTACTTTCTTTTATATACTGGACCTGCAAATCAAGCTAAGCGGCCTTTCTAATTTGCAGAATCGGCCTTGTTTGTTCTTATAATGATCCGTCTATTTATTATTCTATATGTTGATTATGAGCTTTCTCTTTTATTTTCTTGTTTTCTTGGAACGATTCCCTGATTTGTTAAGGCAGTTGTGATCGGCCTCGTCCCTTTTGAGAAATCAGGCCGGTGACCCCTTTATAAACGCCCTTCATCGGTTGTCTGAAAATGATTAGCTGTCGAGCTTATTTACTATTGGTTTGGCATTTAATCCCCTAAGTCATCAATCAACCTCCATTTTGTTTGTGTGCTGTCTACAAATTGTATTATGACTCTTGACTAGTGCAGGTAATGCCTTAACCTTTTTCTTTTTTCATTGTGATGAATCTTTACTTAGCCTATGTTAAACGCCTATTTCAGCTTCAGTCATAATTTGTCTTTTAAAAGTATTGGCTTTTCAAGGGTTTTGTTCTATAGAGATTGTAGACATAAAAAATTGACCAGTGATAATTCCCTAAGTCCTCCCTTCACATGAAATTTGATTAATTTTAATTAATTAATTAAATTACCCTTAATCCTAAGTTTTAATTGATTAATTAAATGTTTCCACTTTTACTCCCCTCCCATAAATAATAAATTAAAATTGACAAATTTAATTTATTATTTACAAACCTAAAAACCTAAATGAAAATTTATTCGTAACAAATTGAAAATATTCAAAACCCGTTAATTACCTACCTTACTATTCACCTATCTACCCAAACCACTTTTACCCCAAACTTTATAAAAAACGAGCTATTTTCTAATTTCGGCCCGTGGAAAATTTCATAGTGGAGTTATGCAATCTTTCGAGCAACCACATTTTAAATTATTCGGTAACATCAGCATTTATCTAATTTTATAGTTTTTGTGCCGCATCTAGATTTAAAAACCACATCTTCACCGTTAGTAACATTTCATAGTGTCTACATTTAATTTTTAATTTTTCTATTATTAGTTTTAATCTTTTAAATGTGGCATTTAATGTGATTTTAGGGTTTACAAAATATTTGAAATCTGTTTTCATATTTTATGCTACAAAAATGGTGAACCCGACATCAACCCATCTTCTGATAATCAATTGTTTGTGTAAGCTTTGGTATTGAGTTTTGTGCAAGGAATCTTGGAGGGGTGTTGTTTGCTGGATGAATCTATGTTCGCTCTGGTTTTGTTCTTGTGTACAGTTTATGCAGAATGTTTTAACTATTAACAACAATATTTTGGTAGATTTGTCTTAACGGTTATCATAACTATTTATTTTCTTGTGAATCTTTTGATCATGCATTTCAAAAGTTTGTCATTGTTTTGTTAATAGCCATAGTAGGACCAAGCATTTTGACTTTGCTCATAGCCATCACAAGAAACTATTATTGAAAGTCACTATTTATTTTCACTCCTGCTTTAATAAATGATTATTTAATAGATGATGACTCATGGAGGCATAGAAGCTTTCAATTGCGCTCTTTCAATCCCCAAATGGGTAATCTTTCCATTTTTCCTATTTCTTTTGAAAGCCTAGACATTTATTCAAATAATGATGGTATATTTCTACTTGTTGTGTCAAATGGGCTATTGTGTTTTTGTACAAATGCATAGGATATTTCTAAACTAGCATATATTTGTGATTCTGTGCTCATTTTAAGCTATTCTACCTACTTTGTTTTGGGATAAAAACCCTTGTTTTTTTAGACAAGGTAGGTTCCTTCTTTCTCGGCAAGGATCGATGTTGATGTTGTTATCAATGTACAAATATAACCATTAATGTTTGCAGGTAGTCTTCGTAGTCTTTGACAGTTATTAACGTTGTTCTATTGACATATCCTTTGAACCTCTTATGGGTGCAACTTCAGCAAGTGATAGTTTAGTTATTCTTGACATTGTGTTTTTATATATGAAACCATCATAGTGCCCATGAAATTGTCTCATGCTGTAAAAGGATTAAGTTGATAGACTTTTATATTTGTGCATTATAGTGTTGGAATTTCCTCACATCGTAAAATGAATTCAATCCAAGTAAACAAAAAATTCACGCCATAAGTTTTTCTAAACTTATCCGTTATTCATATCTACGTATTCCACAAACTACTTCTGTTGTGCATTATAGTGCTTGGAAATTGTCTCACACCCTAAAGAAAAAATTGTTGAGTGAAAGACAGCAAATAAAAACTAAATACAAATAAATAAATCAAAACACACACACAGCCAGTTGCAAGAAAGAAGAACATGATAAAGTAGGTTGTGTTGTACTTTGTGACAGCAGTGTTGAATTTTGGTTTCCCTTGGTAGCTGATGTATGGTCTCCAATAAGCTGCATAGGGTCTTCAGCAGGCTACGTGGATTTTTTATGAGGTTATGAATGATATAGAGGGTGTGTTGGCACCAATCCTTGATCTTTTAAAAAAAAGTATGTTGACTCATTTCCAGGCTACTGGGAGAACAATGAAGGCAGCATTCCTTGTGTTTCTTTCATATGAATGCCTTTTTCAAACATATCAACCTCTATATATTCATTTGATGATGATTTCTGGTTGTTCAGAGTAGGGAATACTTTTTCATTAAACACCACATCCCTACTGCAAACAAGTTGCTTGGCAACTGGATCCTACAAGTGAAAACCATATTGCTCTTCACCATAGCCAACAAATATGCATCTTTTTTGACTTGGAGCCCAATTTTGTTCACTTTTCCTTGGGGACATGAGTGAATGCTTCAAAACCAAAAACTTGTAGATGAGAATAAGAAATTCGTTTCCCCAACCATTTCTCTTCAAGAATATCAAAATTCAATCTAGATGAGGGGCTTCTATTAATTAAATATACTGTTGTGTTAACCGCCTCTACCCAAAATTCCTTGTTTAGGCCTGCATTAGACAACATACATCGAGCCCTCTCTAAAATCATTCTATTCATCCTCTCAGCTGTACCATTTTCTTGAGGAGTAAAAGGAACTATTTTGATCCATCTAATGTCATTATCTGTGCAAAAACTATCAAATTCCAAGGAACAAAACTCTCCCCCATTATCTGTTTGTAAACATCTTATTTTGTTCCTAGTTTGATTTTCGACCAAGGCTTTGAAAATTTTGAATTTTGTAAAAACTTTAGATTTTCTACTCATCATGTAGACCCACACTTTACAAGTACAATAATCAATAAAGGAGACAAAGTAATTAGCTTGTCCAAAAGATGTTACCTCCATAGGTCCAAAGACGTCGGAATGCACAAGCTCCAAGGGTGATGATTTCTTGTCATGACTGGTCTTCAAGAAGCTTATACGCTTTTGTTTTCCATTGAGACAATGCTCACATAACTCCAAATCAACGAACTTCAAACCAGGAAGTCAATCTCTCCTTAACATATAACTTCAAGTCCTCTTTTGCTCATGTGTCCGAGCCTTTTATGCCAAAGCACCGAACCGCTGTCCACAACCACCATTGCAGCTCCCACTTTAGCCTTATTCTCTAACATATATAGACTGCCTAATTTGTTTCCTTTTGCAATCACCAAGGCTCCCTTGGTTACCCTCCAAGAATCTAATGAGAAATTGATATTACACCCTTGAGCATAAAGTTGACTTACGGATATCATATTTCATTTCAGCGAGGGAACATGTCTTACATCCCTCAAAATCCATTTGTTTCTATTTTCTATTGTTAGATTACATCACCTTTGTCTATTATTTCACATGCTTTGTTATCACCAAGGGAAACTCTACCAAACTGACCTTCTTGATAGTTTGTGAAACCTCCGAGCATGGAGTAGCATGGAAAAAGGCACCAGAATCCAACACCCACGAATCCACAGAAGTGTCACTTGCTAATAAAACTAGAACACCTTCATCTTTGTCATATGCAGTGTTGGCTTTACTGTCATTTACCTCTTCTTAAGTCTTTTTGTAATGCCAACAATTCTTTTTGTGTGACCCGCTTTGCCACAAAACCAACATTCACTATTTCTACCCCTAGACTTCGATCTTCTTGCAGATTTGGACCTTCTTCTATTATTATTTCTGCCTTTATCTTGAGGCCTTCCCTTACTAACATCAATCAAGGCATCAGCTATTGTTTTGTTTTGCCCTCTTCTCATATCTTCATTGAGAAGTGTAGCAGCAACATCATCATACCTCAACATTGATTCTTTTTTCTTATCCTCCCCTTCTTGGGATCTACTTTTTCCAAATATCGAATTGATGATGGTCATTATCACACTATCCCAGCTATTGGGAAGAGAGCACAAAAGCAACATGGCTCTCATTTCTTCTTCAAAGTTGACATCCACAGAAAGTAATTAACTGATCACAACATTAAATTCATTTAAATGGTTTGAGATGCTATTACCTTCTTTCATCTTCAAATTTACCAATTTCTTCAACAAGAAAACTCGATTTGTTGTTGAAGCCCTTTCATACATATCACACAGCTTATCCCAAATTTGTTTAGCTGTTGTCTCCATGGCAACGTTGAAGAGAACATTGCTGGACCACGAAAGAATAATAGTTACAGCTGCCTTTTGGTCTAAAACATCCTAGTCATCATCCGACATCTTCTCCAGCTTCTTAGACTTCCCTTGCAGTGCAATAGCAAGATCCTTCTGAATTAGCAAAGAACGAATCTGAAGCTTCCACAAACTGAAGTTCTGTCCCAAAAACTTTTCAATCTTCCATTTATCCACTTCCTCCATTTTTCTAGAAATTTGTCATAGATTTCCAAACAACTCTGTCACTGAGCTCTGATACCAATGTTGAGTGAAAGACAACAGATAAAGACTAAATACAAATAAATAAATTAAAACACACACACAACTAATTACAACAAAGAAGAACATGATTTTAATGTGGTTCACCTTAATAGCTACATCCACAAACAGCGGGGGATTAATCTGTTTTATTAAAACTCAGAATGAAACTCAATTACAAAATATATATGCAGCTATATATCTCATCTTTCAACAGCTTACTCCATTTCGTATTAACCTCCAAAAGACTCATCATGTTAAACCCCGAGGGAATATTAGAAGACAATAATAGGGAACGTTACACCTGGAGAGTGTCAGGGGTGTTACACAAATAAATGTCAGGTACGCCTGATGAAGGATTCGGCTTTGGAATACCAACAAAAATAATGCATGTTGGAAAAAATTTTAACGTTGTCTATTGATTTTATCAACGTATTCCTTGAATTTCTTATGGGTGCAAGTGCTACTTACTATAGTTTATATGTGAGCATTACAGCACTTGGAAAATTATCTCAACGTTGTAAAAAGATTCATGCCTAAAAATTTTCTAAACTCATTGGTTGTTCCTATCGACGTATTTCCTTGAGTCTCAAACGAATTCACACTGCTAAAAGACCTGATGGCCAAGATTTTTATCATCATTACAGTGTAGCAAAAGGGCCATATTTCCCTAATTTTTACAATTTTTCCATTCTTTTCTCTATTGTACTCTAACGTTCTATATTATTATTATGCAGAAGGTCTATTGTTCGGTTCTCACAGAGGGTATAATGGATGCCGGTGTGTATCATGTTTTCTAAGAAGATTGTCAATGATAATCATGATATTAGCGGGAGTCATTCAAGCTGTAGAGAAGAGGAAACATTATAGCCATCAAACTGCAGTATAAACGATGTTGTTAAATTTTATCAATACTGGTTTAAAAGTTTAGTGTTTATGTTTAATGAGCATATTCTCGAAATCTAAGGATTTTATTATCGTTGCTGGTTTAAAAGTTAACATTATCTATTGACAGCAGCTCTAACCCTAGTACAGATCAGATTTATTTCTTTCTTGTATTTTTGTGGCTTAACTTATTTTCTGGTTTTTTGTAGGACCATTCATTTTGTTCTAAACATTTTCTTGCAACCTTACGCCTGTCAAAGACATAAAAACTTGCAAAACTACTAATCAATCATTTTTGCAGCATCATGCGTCTAAGACACAAAATTTTGCAAACTGCTAATACATTTTCTTGTAGGATTTCTTTTGTGTGTTTGCATGTTAACATAGGAACACTTCAATTGGTGCTTTAAAAAGAACCTAATTGCTTGACGTGTCTGGTGCATTTGCACATTCTGTTAGTAGACCCCAAGGTAGAACAAAAATATCCTCTCCCCTTGCCTCTCAATGGATCTTGGGTGTAAGAGAAATTGTTCTATCTTCTTTTTTCTTTTTTTAGAAGAGCCTTCCTTGGTGGGAAAAGAGGTACTCACCCCAAGGGATGACTCTAAGTGGTGCTTTCAATTCGGTTTGCTATATAAATAGTTTAGGCAAAAAGACTTCTTGGTGAAGTATTCTTATTCTGATAGTTCCCCAGTATCCATACACTTGTGTGTGAGATACGTTAACCCCATTCTTTCCTTTCAAAGGATTGATGTAAGTGGTTGGGATAGGCTCTTAAGTCAGTCACTACCACATGAATAAGCGTCAAGTCCCTGAATTCTTACTAGACACCTTAAGTTAGAAGCCTACCCTGTGATTGATTTGTTGGTGTTTTGTTCAATGCAAGAGAATACATTCTCTGAAGATACTCACCATATGGCTCCCCTGAGATGAGACAGAAATCCTCATCTTAGCATAAGCTACTTGTTGGCTTTCTGAGGAGAGGGCGATCGGGTTATCCTTCCAGTCCTAGAGGCCACTACCTGTCCTCTCTTGCAAAGACAAAAGTGCATACACCCACATTAGGTGTTCCTACATTGGCATCGAAGGAGATTCCAAGTTGTGGGCTTGAACAAGATGCCATTGGCCATTAACCTTAGGTAGACTAAGCATTGTTTTCAAGTGTATTCGATTGTGTCTAGACCCATGGAAATTTGGTATTAAGGGGCTACTAAACATACACATAACGTTTATACTACTTCCTATCAGACATCTAGCCATTGTGTTTTTGTGCTTGAAGTGCATTCTTGTCACCATCTGTCATTGTAAATCCTAAGAAGCTCCCTAATTGATCAAATCATCCAATCCATTCATTTCCCACCTAATTCATTTATCATCATCTTACTCATATTTGCATCCTTGAACCTAGTCCAATCCTTATTTGTCAAAATGGTTGCGATCATCAACAAATCTAGGTCAAATCCAAAATCATATATCTTTTAAGGTGGGCCAAAATTTGCTCCTAATGATGATGAGAACTTTGTAGATCATGATGTGCATTTTGATACTCATGAACCATATATCCCCCCATATTCACTTCCACCAACATCACTATCAACTTCATACAAACCTTCATCCCATAATGAACCCCTTCACATAGAAGTTCTAATCAAAAGTTGTTTAGTCAAAAGGGTCCTAATAGATTGTGACTCAGGGATAAACTTGTGCACTCTAAGGTGTTTTAAACAATTTGAACCATTTGGATACTCTACCATAGATATTGAAAAATACATTCCATCACTATTAAAATTTATGATGAAACTGAAAGGAGAACTAAAGGTATTATTTGATTACCCATCAAATTAGGTCCAGCCCTAGTGGAAATCACTTGTCAAGTCCTAGACCTCAATCTCCCATATAATATCCTCCTAGGACGCCCATGGATTCATGCCATAGGGGTTGTTCCTTCCACCTATAAAAGATGCATCAAATTTCCATTTAATGACCAAGAGGTTACCATTTATGCCAACCCAAATTCTTTTGAATATTGCCCAATCAATGACAAGGCCGAACCACCTACCTCATATATTGATCCATCCACTTTACCTCCACTCCTTCCAACTCCTAATAGTCCCATCTTCAAATCTCCTTATTACTTTAGCCACAAATTAACCATTCATACATCCCATTCCTATAAATCCCCTACAATTCCTAATCATGATCAACAAATGCACACATCGACTAAACATGAAGCTATCACAAACAACACCCCCATGGGATTCAAAAATAAAAATTTGGATGCCTCCACCCATAAAGCAAAAAATTCTATTGATCCTCATGCCATAAGGCACCTACCCAAGTCCACATCTCAAAAAGACAATTTCAAAGTCAAAATGGTTTGGGTCCCTAAGCAAAAAACACCTAATTCAAATGGAGCATCCACAATCCTAAAATCCCAAACATCCCACTCCCCATCACAAAATCCTAACATTCATAAGTCCATTTGGGTCCCTAAAGTCTTGAATAGATAATCCCCTAAGATAACATCTCCATTACTTTCAAATCCCCCTTCCAATAAACAACTTCAAAATCCAATTCGGTGTGTGCAACCATTGGTCTTGGTTCCCTTACTCTCCACAAAATTCCCACATACCACGATCTCCCCATCTTCTATCTACTATCCCACTTATCTCTTCCATCATATCCCTATGGTCCATGCTTTTACATAAGTCCACATCATAATCCACTATCGCCTATCCATCCTTGCATGAACCTTTCATAATACACATCAAAATCCACTATCCACTTAATCTGTCTCTCTCATGCAATCCCCTACCAATATCTATGAGTTTAATGACATTTGACATAGTCTATGTGAGTGACTTCTATCCATCATGGGACAATACCACCTTACTATGGGAACAAAATCTTGAGTCCCTACCTATTCCAAACTATCTCCTACCAAAAAATAAAAAATAAAAAATAAAAATAGTAAAGATAAATCCTTCGTCTAATGGTGAAAACCATTTTTATGGAGCCTTGGATAAGTACCATGATGAAAACCTGGCAAACAGGCATCATGTGTAGGTGATTATCTATGTGATTTACACTTGGGGGCATGTTGTCTCATTTATCTAATCATATCCATCCTATTTTATCTCTCCCATCCTATCTGATCCATCTCATATCCTATCCTATCATTTTCCATCCCATCTTGCCTTTCTTACCCATCATATTTGTCATACCTTCCTCATTGCACCATCCATCTTCCCTTCCTCCTTTTGATCTTGATGAAGGTAGGGGCAAAATGTTGAAAAATGCTTTTGACACCTCTTGTCATATCCCAAATTCCACCCATCCATTTCTACAAATATCCTCCATACATCCACCTACTACTAAGTCCATCCATCCCTTCCAAGCATTATCCCTATCCTACATCCTAATAAGCATCACCTCGCCAAATCCTAAGGCATAATATCTAGAGTGGGGGCATGTTATTCCTATGTGACGTAGTCCTTGGAGATCACATCCTAGACTCCCTCCATCCATCTATCATATATCGTCCATCCATTTTCCTTCTATCACCAATCCTTGTATCCATCCATACTCCTACCTTTATCCTATTGTCCATCCTTTTATCCATCCAAATCCTACATTTCACCCATCCTTTTTATCCACCCATCTAATCCAACATTTTTCCTATCACTAATCTTTTTAATCCAAATCTGACTTTCATTCTCTCGCCCATCCTCTTATCCATCCATCCAATCCTTTTATCTCTCCCATCCATTATTGTTTATCCTTACATCCTATCTTCATCCTTGCCTTTTGGTTTGGTTTTCCCTTGTCATTGGCATCTATCCAAGGGCTATCCATGCACAATCCAATGCTAAGCATCCAAAACAAACCAAAAATCTAAAAAAATCAAAACATTTGAAAATACAAAAAAAATCAAATATCCAACAAAAACCCAAGCAATAAAAATCAAATCAAATCAATCAATCAATCAAATCATTCCTAGTAGTAATGATCCAATTGCAAGTATTCTTAGTCCATACCAATCAAGTCAATCAATCTAGCTAGATTATCCAATCACATCCATGGTCTTTTTCCTAGCCTTGTTGTAAACCTGATTGATCAATCACATCATCATCATCATCATCATCAATGGGATATATCATTCCCACATCTTTGTGTTGCTCTAGGGATATATCATTCCCCACAATGACAACACTATCCAACCCAATCAATTAAATCCTCATCGGGTATATCGTTCCCAATCTTTGTGTTGTTCTCGGGATATATCGTTCCCATATCAACAACACAATCCTTGCGTTGTTCTTGGGATAAATCATTCCCACATCAACAACGCTATCAATCAATCATATCAATTATCTTATACAAGATGTTGCATCATCAAAACAAGACCAGGCATCTTATACGACATGTTTCATTTCATAAAACCAAACACTATCAATCATCAATCATTATCATCATCAATCAATCCAATCGATCATCAATTTTTAGCTTGACAGGGGCAATCACCTTGTTTATTTTTGAATCATTTGTGCATGCTTTACTTGTCTTGTTTACATGTTTGCTATATCATTGTTGTCTTACATCTATATATGTCCTGGCAACATACCTGCCACTTTATCATCATGGTCTTTCATATCATGGTGCCTTAGGCATATATTTTCTTGCAACTTTAATCCTTTTCTGCATTTGACACATCATCACCTTGATCTTTATATCATGGTGCATAATGTCTGATGCTATATCAAACATTAGGTTGCTCAAACTAAATCAGCATAACTTTATCTCCTTCTCTTCGTTTCCTTTTTCAAGAGCATATCCATCTCCTTCGTCCCCGCATATCCTCTTGAGGGGGCATCATCTACCAATCCTTCATTTTTATGAGCCCCATTTGAACCCCATCCAATCCAATCCAACCCATTCTGCCCAAAATCCAATCCAAAACCTATGTTTTAATCTTCTTTGAAATGATATTGTCTCGTAACATCGTCTCAAAGAGGGGCAAAATGTAGACATCAAAAATTGACCAGTGATCAATTCCCTAAGTCCTCCCTTCACATTCATTTAATTAATTAATTAAATTTCCCTTAATCCCTAATCTACCCTTAATCCTAAGATTTAATTAATTTATTAAAACTTTCCACTTTTAGTCCCCTCCCATAAATAATAAATTAAAATTGACAAACTTAATTTATTATTTACAAACCTAAAAACCTAAATCAAAACCTACTCGTAACAAATTAAAATATTCAAAACCTGTTAATTACCTACCTTATCATTCACCTGACTACCCAAACCACTTTTACCCCAAACTTTAAAAAAACCCATCTATTTTCCAATTTTGGCCCCTGGAAAATTTCATAGTGGAGTTATGCAATCTTTCGAGCAACCACATCTTCACCATTGGTAACATTTCATAGTGTCTGCATTTAATTTTTAATTTTTCTATAGTTAGTTTTAATCTTTTAAATGTGGCATTTAATGTGATTTTAGGGTTTACAAAATATTTGAAATTTGTTTTCATATTTTATGCTACAGAGATTAGTGTATTTAAATGTTATGAATAGATTGGAAATACTCATATATTGTATAGGCATACTCCCCTAAAAATGAGATATGAGTATTGTCTGCATTATGGATAGAATGAACTATAGCCTTAAATTGTGCATGGGTAAATAGATTGGTCCAGAAATACAACTAGAGGTCTTGATGAAATACATGGAACCTTGTCAAATGTATATGTATACAGAGAGAAAGTGAAGTTGCAATAAATTTTGAATGAATAGACAACTTTGTGTATACACGCATGTACTTTTAAAATCCTATAGGTTTGATTAGACAATCATACTACATTCAATTAATGGAAAGAATAAATATGAATATTTGAGTGAACTTGCTTTCGAGATTGAAACGACACACCACCTTTTGAATGGTTAGAAAAGTATATTTCTCTTGTTTTCTAGAAAGAAGTGATTGTGTGAGCTTTGAGATTCCTGGTTATGGGTATCACGGGGAGATTAGCATATTTTTCTTGATTTGCATATAATTTCTATACATGGGCACTGGGGTTAGATTTTTACTTGTTATGTGCATTGGGTTACTTCTTGGGCTAGGATTCCGAATGTGGAACAACAGTGATGGCTTTTCCTCTTTTTGGGAATTGACCGTAACTAGTTAAATGCTTGGGCGAAGCTGGGAATTCATTAAAATAGATGAATATTAGTCTAGCAAAACTCTAATTAATATATATCTCTACCACATCTTATTCTAAGAATAATGCATATCATAATTAGGATTGCATTTAGACATTAGGTTGCATCGGGTGTTCCCTCCTGTCAGTTGTTTCCAGGTTGCTAGACGTCTTGTGCAGGGCTGGGTTTCCTTCATGTTAGGAAGGAATCCGGGCAAGTGTAATAGCTTCATGGTTGGGCGGAAAAGCTCCTAGGCCATGTTCTCATTCGTGGCTTGTGGAAGACCATGTGCGTCAGTGGTGGCCAGTGACAATATTTTATGTATTATTCAATCATGTAATGTATTTGATTATTGTATTGTATCATTTTTTAGATGACTTAAGGCATGAGAGCCCAAGCTTCATGATGTATATTCTTTTATATAGTGCTAACACCTGGACAGAGCACATGAAATTGTAAAATGTATGGACATTATTATGGTTATTAATTTGTAAAATCTATCTTTTACTTGAGTTCATGTAATTTGTGATCTATTTACCACAGTAACTTTTGGGATGGCTACAATACTTTACAGTTAATGTCATGAGGTGGACAATGAAGACATAGACTAAGCATGCCTTACAAACCTTAAATAAATGACAAAAACTACACAATTTAATCCCCCATAACAAATAATGTTGTAAAATATGCCCCCCTGGAAAAAAATTACAAGATTGAGTACAATTGTGCAATCTGGAAGCCTGAATCGACCGTTTATAACACATGGTGATTTTACAATTTTTGGGGAAAATTGGCATTCCAAAGAAAAAAATACATGTACCAATGGATTCCTTGCATTTCCTGTTAAGTTTTAAAAAAAATTCTCAATTTCGACATTGTGGGCAAAAGATATGCCTTGTCGAAAAAGAGAGCAAAACTTGACTTCTGAGGCAAGAAAATACATCAAAACAACATAATTTGGGAAAATTTTGACACCACTATGTCGGTAACAGAACCAGCTTTCTGTCGACTATAAATTTGTCAAAACCTGCCTCTATGGGCGAAAGTTGTGGCAAAAGAAAAAAGCCCCTCCTTGCAAGCACTATGCAAAGTCAGGGTCTAGTCTGGCAAAAAAAACCTATCAACTTTGGCAGTCAAGTTTAATGTTGTGGTTATAGTAGGATGTGATGTAGAGAAAGGACTCAAACAAGACTAACTTGACACATCCCAAACAAGGTTTCAATACAAATGATGAAAATGTGCATTCTTGTTCATTCTTGGCAACTTGCTCTTAAATCCTAAAACATGGGGCAGCAATTCAGACCTTTTTGGTCATAAATTTTCTTAAAGACCTAATATTAAAAATATATGACTTGTTTAGGATATCCTTTTGGCTCTTATTACACATATCTAAAAAGGGGCTAGGGTTTCTTTGTATGGACTAGGACAAAAACAAGATTGTTCTTGTGCAAACCCTATGACTGTTATAGAACTATTCTCAGTAAAAATATCATAACTCACTCAAAACATAATAAAATCACATGAAACCAAAAGAATTGTAAACTAGAAACAAATATCTTTCCATCCATCTATTATATTCCTTGATATGAGGTCATACCAGGTCGTACCATGCATGTTTTTAGACTACAACTTTCAGAAAAATAAACTTGCAAACCTGCCCTTAGTAAAATGATCATAACTTTTTGATAACTTAATGAAAGTTGATGCAACAAAAATAAAAATGAATTAGATTCACACTCCCACACATTCCAATTAGTTTCAGACCCCGATATAGAATGTACAAGCTATACAAAATGAAAAAACGGGCCTGCAACGTTGGAATACACAGAAAAACAGTGTTTTTATTCATCAAACTTCAAAATGCAATGTCTCTCCTCCCCCATTCAAGTTTTTGAGAGTATTTTTTATACATTCCCAATCAAAAACCAACTGTATAGTAATGGTTTCTTCATTTTCATGTAACTATTTCTTGATTTTTGATTTGTAACTATGCCTTTTTGAGCAACATGACCACTTTTATAATTTTTTTACACTTTTATACCAAAGACCCTTTTAACAATCCAAAATGGATCAACATGATCCCACATGGTCATAAATGACCTTATTAGATCATACTTCAAGGTGATGCTCCTACATCAGGATGGCTAGAGGTTACATTAAATTTTTAATGTGACAATTAATAGTAAATGTCACTGTTTACAAAAGTTGTAGCATGCAATGTTACAAGAAATGTTACTTTGATTGTCACATAAAATGCTAACAAACAATCAAACAATGTTAATATAATGATGGTGACATAGCTGCCTATGACAAACAACGTTAGAAACAGCGACCCATGACCTGGCTTGAGATTGGCGGTTTGAATAGAATGGCACCATGTGTGATCAACAAATGGTATGTTAAGCCACTATAGCCGTTGAAACAATTGCCACTACCAACAAACCATCATCCCACTCAACATAGAGTGACCCCTGTACTGCTAAAAGGACTCAACCTCCACTCAAAATGTCGATGGTCGAGCCTTTAGATTTGTAAGTGGAATACAGAGCAATGGCCAAAACTTTGAACAACAACCAGGAATGTGAAGGAGGCAACCCAAGAGCCTGAAGACTTCGACCAAGGCACCGAGTGGTGAACAAAAACCTCTACCCTTGACAGGATCTCAACGGAGTCAAACCCTCAATCTTCAAATGGCAACAAGAAAGCTTTGAAGGCTGGCAGTGAAGGAAAATGTGAGAGACTCTGCACTTGATCACTGTCACATATAAGTCTTCAAGATGAATTAGGATAGCATCTATAACTTCTATTTGTTCTCTTTCAGTCGCACATCATAATGCAGTCGTTCTACTCCTTTTCTTGCTTGCAAACTTTATGAATCACTTTGCGATCACACCTCACCTAACTCAATTTGATTTACAATTTATACAAGATATTACATTGATTACATTGCTTTTCAACCAGAGGCAACATGGAAAATATATTTGCAAGTCAACTAGACAACACACAACATGAAACGTGTAGAGGACAAATCCTAAACAAGACTACACACTACACCAGCAGAAGACCCATGCCTTGCAGACATCAACACTTACTTAATTAGGTCCAAAAAATCATTCACAGCATCAAACAACAAGGAATTACATCCACTCACTCCACTCATTTGAAAATAGGACAGCCTTAAGCAAAGACATATGAAACTTGAAGCATAACAGCCACAGTAAATTGAAAACCATACATTGCGGTACTGAAAACAAGAAAGATCTTCATGAAACTTTTCCAGATGAGTCTACATGACATCTACAAACACTCCTTTGCCTCCGCACATCTTCAATGAACTCTGAGAATAACCTATCATCCAGAACACACTGCAACATACTATCATTGAAAAACTGAGCTTGCGGACCACCAAGAACCTTGAAACTGTAAGAAAGCATGTAATGCACATTTATAAACATGTCCACAAAACTGCAAGCCAAACATTCACATCTAGAGGAATGTGGAGCATTCCAACAAGCCTTCAACACCAGCTCACTCTACCAGAACACGTTGGTACTCTATCATGCATAACTTTCACAGCAGAAGGACAAATGATTTGAAGCTTTGAGATTATGACCTTCATTGTACCCTAAACATTGTTAAAGAGCTGCATAGCCATATCTGCAAATGCAGAGGAATGTGGAGCATTCTATTGCAATATAGTAATTGTCTTCAATATTGTCTTCAAACTACAAAACACACTTCCGATAATCCAATCATCATGAAACTTGGATCAGGTGACCAATAACATCTTCTCAACATTAGCAACACATCTGATCATCTTAGTGCTTCTAATTCCCATATTAATGTATCTTTTTTATGGTTCTAATTTGCATCTTAATATAACTTTATATTCAATCAAGGCATGACATCCAACCATGAACTCTATCTTCTCTACTGGATAGAACATGACATCTAATCATGAAAACCATCACACATCCAAGATAGTGTTGACATCAATGACAACCCTAGGAACCATATATGTAACAAAAAATGCCCTCTAGTACAAAGCAAACCATAAGTAACTCAAACCAGATAAGCACAACATACAAAATATACCCATAAACCTAAAGACCCATTACTATAGAAAGGAACAACAAAGACTACAACTAAAAGGGATCTTTGGCACCATAGCTACCTAGAGGAGCCATTTTCCAATGCTTAAACACATGACCATATACCCCATCCCATGAGACATGAACCACCTCCAAAGAAGCCAACACCACCCCATGCACCTTGATGTCTTTGATTATCTTCATCTACCACACAACCCTTGTTAGTGGACCATTATCTAGTTGAGGCATTATGAACCCACTTGACAATTCTAGAGTGTCATTATGAAAGGTTAAAATCATATGATGTATTGCCATTCTAAGGGCTTGACAAAACTCCTCTAATATATTTTATTATAAACCCTCAACTCATGCACTTCTTCCTATAGTTGCAGTTGCATTATGGAAGCTTCAATCTATTCTTAAATGTATATTTGCACATATAATGTATCTAGAATTTTTAAAATTACATTATATCAAATTGTATCTAATATGAGAATTCGTGCTCTAAACTTAGAAATGGAAAAAAATATCTACAATTTTATTGATTCCTCTTTGATCTAAAAATTATATTATTTTATATTAAAGACCTAATATTTATTTGTATTTTGTTGATAGTGTTCTTACAAGAATAAAATTGAAGTTTTCCTCATAAATTACACAAAGTGTAAGAATTTTATTGTTTACAAAAATAAAAAACCATGAAAGGTGACTTTAGACCATTGACCCCATTCACATTATAGACCTCTATATAAAATACACATCAACAATTATATCCATCCAACCAACCACCACACATTCCATATATATATTTGATATTCCATTAACTTGATTTAATTAGTAATGAACAATCCAAGTTATAAATTTAAAATTTAAATTTATTTACAATATTTTTCTAATCCTTAGTCTAAGTGTAAAATTCGGCTCTAAATGAAACCCCATCTTAGATTTCATTTTCTCGAGGGGTTTTCAAGGTAATTTTTTTTTTGCAATGACAACAAAACACAAATAATTTTTTTTTTTCTCATTATTTCTAATATAAATTAGTTCAAGATCCCAAGCATAATTGATTAATTCGTTCAGTTTAGAATGAGTTCAAGAGGAATCATTCCTCTCGCGCAATAACACAGTATATTGGTAAGAAGTTGTCTTCTGACTGTGTTCCTTTTATTTGAATGTTCGCAAGGAAAACACCAAATTTGGCTTGAGCAAAAAACACTGTAGAATTATTTTTTTTGGTAATATTAAGAATGGATTTTTGATAGAACCCAAAACCTGTTACAAAAGATCAGCACATCTGCAGCAAAGCTGCCAAACAACAAACACAGCAGCAACCAAGTTAGCCAAAAACAAAAAGGAATCTAAAGATCCAGCCTAATTAATGCCAGACCCTGACCTAATCATCCTCACACCCTTAACCCTGGTGTGCGAATGGTATACAGAGGAAGACCTTTCTTCCGAAAAAAAAACACAGTAGAACTATTTGTTACAACATGGCCATAATCTTGAATCCTCAAAAAACTTGACAAGAACCTGATTTGAACAAATGCCGTGAATGGCCGCCCATCATGAGATTTAGACATCGAACAATTTAAGTTATCTGTTCTATACTATCCTGGAAAAGAGAGAAATTTTAACAGAGTTACAGATCGAAATGTCAAGTAAAATCAATTTTTGGGCCTCTGTAGGGACGCGGAATCAAGCAAAAGCTCTTGGGCTTATCTCTCTGCTCTAACCACACATACTCTTCACTATCTCTCTCTTCATTGCCTGTCGACCAGTAAACAATCATCACATCCCCAGAACTATCATAGACAGTCTTTCTAACATTTGCTTCAACAGGAAAAGAAAGAAGGAAAAAATGGCGTAGGTGTACTGACCAGGAAGGTCTGGATAAGGATATTGACGATAGTAAGAGGGTTCCCCTGAATAAGGAGGAGAAAGAACATCCAGCACAGCACAAGATGTTAGTGCTGTGAATGAATGAATGTTGCCTCCGCTTGTTGGGTATAATACTGATGCCTCACACGGGGCTCTGAAATCACCATCCACCTTTAGACCTGCTAACTTCACTGCAACCACAACAGCATGAAATTCAAGTTGATCAATTTAAAACAACTGGGTGGTTTTATATTTTCAATATGTTTACACAAGTTTCAACACCCAGGTTAATTTTAGGAGAACACAATTCAGATTATCTTATGATTGGAATGCTTTAGTCAAAATTTATGCAGAAAAAAACAGTTCACTGATCGACAAGAGAGCTTACAGTCGAGTGGGAAAGGATGTTTGAAGGAAACTGCGGGCTGAGGAGCAAGCCAATCATAAGCTTTGATATGCATGGAACCGTATAAAATCTTACTGAACACTGTCATCCGAGCATGATCATGTAGTGGAATAATAGCTGAAGTTGGCAGGCAAAATATGCCTATCTGCACATCCAAACTTTTTATTTAGTTTATCCTGCTCTCACCAATTATACTTGCAATGTGGCAGCATGAGATTAATTTTGATTGTTTACCGAGAAAGTGGAACATTCATGTATGAGAATGTATGTGACAGGAGGTATCTGTCTTGGTCGAACAGAAGCTACAGTTCCAGAACGTCTGTGCCGTCTTCGTCTTCTGGTGGGTCCCAAATTAGAGGAGTTGCTAAGCTGCCCTGTTTCCGTAATTGCACTTTCCTCAAGCCCAAAGTCTGCAGCTCTTATTGTGTCTGAATCACTCACAATCATACAACTTTGTCAACCCATTTTCATTGAGTCTTTCAACACTAAAGCTCTACTCAAACAAGCCTGGAATTTCAAATTAACCTTGCTTGTTAAAAAAAATTCAGTGTGTTTTATTTATATAAATACAAGTCAAATAAAATTTAGTTGATAACTTACAAAATTGTAATTTGCACTACAGAAAAGATTGAGAGATCGGTAGTTGGGCTAAATCTCATATAATTTTCCTGTTAGATGGGCTTATTTCTCATATGATTTAAATGAGAAATTGAGACTCTTATGAATAATTCGTACAACCAACATGTGACATTTAATATGCACCTAAACATATGATTGAGAGATCGGTACTTGGGCTAAATCTCATATAATTTTCCTGTTAGATGGGCTTATTTCTCATATGATTTAAATGAGAAATTGAGACTCTTATGAATATTTCGTACAACCAACATGTGACATTTAATATACACCTAAACATATGAGGAGGCCCAGAGGATCAAGGATATGACATCAGTCATGATTGGATGGGGATCTCACTTGCCAAGTTGTCAGTTTTGAAATTAAATATAAATTCATTAATTTGCACCTCTTTCAGATTTGAAAAATTAGGATTTAATTACAAAGTTTATTTAAGCGTTTGAATATCATTATAAATATATAGAGTAGGGGAGAGGATATAGTAGCTGTGTATTTTAAATTTGTGTATCTCAATTTTTTAAATAGTGTATTGAATTTTTTTTTAAAATTAATATTTTTTCATATATGAGTTTAGAGTTTAAAGTTATTGTTTCTGGGTATCAACAGGTGGCCACGTCAATCACATTTTATTAAGTTACTGAAAAATACTTAAAAAAATTAGACCGAGACATGTGCACCAAAACATGTATTAGGGATCACTTTATATGTCACCATGTGATTGGTTATTTCTTTAATATAACTTGTGAAAATGAATTCTCTGTGTCTATTTTTTAAATACAAACATAATGATTACTAGTACTTAACATTACAAATAATAGATAAAAATATATTTTTAAAAAAAAGTTGCAGCTATGCTGCACCATATCAGTTCTATTCCAAACATCTGAGTCAAGTGACACTTGATCTGTAAACTATTTGTAAAACCACTGGCTATGGAAAACAACACTAAAATCAGTGGTATGGTTATATATCTATACTGTATATGCTGATAAAGTATGCTTTATTAAAGCCTAGTCAACAGCTGACCATTTCTTAAGAGCAGAGAAATCGGTCGGTAGTTGATTAGGCAGTCGACCTGTCTCTTTACATTTTTCCAAACTGTGAAAGATACGGTAGATATTTATCAATCAAATTGGGTTTCATTGTCTTTTAAAATAAAAAAAATCAAGTGGGCGGCACAGTGAACTGTTGACCACTTTTTATGACAGAAAAGACAGTCAATCAAACAATATGCCGACCTTTTTCTTTTCTTTGTTTTTAAGTTTGCAAACGTTGTTAAAATGGTGGGTAGAACTACCCATTGCATACTTTTCAAAACCACTGATTGTCATTTTATTGAATCAAATGACAATTACTAGGCTTTTCACAGAGATTTGGAGAAAGAAAAGAAAATAATAGAATATATGGAGATAAGAATTGAAGTTATGTTAATATGGGAATTGCTAAGAAAAAGTGGTTTGGTTTTTCTATTTTTACTATATTCATATTTATCAATTGGGAAGAGCTTAAACAACATACCGGCCATCGAAATCTAATAGACTGAATGTTTTTCAACAAATTGATGGACTAAAGATATGGTTGAAAAGGTCGAGGCACTTGCATTGAATAGATCGACAGTAGACGTCAACATCAAACGGGGTCAAAAAATCTGTAAACAGCCAGCACGACAACGTGCCGGCTGTTTACGGTGGGCGCATCAAATCTACTTAAATATCATCAGATTCAACAATCAAAAATAATTTTTGAACTTCTAAATCCAAGAAACCATTGTTGTTGAATCCATTCCCTTTTATCAGTTGATAGAGGGTTCTAAAACAAAAATGAAAAATGAAAGGAGAGGATATAGAAAATACGTAGAAACAAAACCAATCAATTACACAGAACAAGTGATCAACAGTTGATCACAAGACAGCCAGTTGGGTGTTTGAAAATTTCAATTAAAAAATTCATTTATGTAGGTAGAGCTCCTCACCACATGCTTTGCAAAAACACAGATGGCCATTTGATTGGATGAAACGGCAGCTGGGCTTTTATAAACCAAACCAACAAATGTCTGGACAGAAGGAACAGAAAAGAAGAGGATTTCATGAGACAAGAATTGCAAAGAATACCTAGAAAAGAAGACAATCTGGCAATTGCCGGCGGTGGAGGCACAACTCCTCCAGGCAGGAAGGTCTCTTTGCAAAGCTCATAAAGCCTCTGTACTGCACTTGTACTCATCACTTTTTTTCTTTCTTCACCAGATGATTCAACAATGAATGCCTCAGAATTGCAACAAGAAATGATGCAGCAGCAAGAACTTCTTTTTCTTCTTCAGCTATTGCATACTGGTATTAGCAGTACCATATGCAGAACAAATTGAAGAGAAGAAAAAGGACTAAGAAATAAGGAGAGATGCAGAGGAGCAGATAAAATCCATTTGCTTTGGTTTTGCTTTTGTGATGTCCCTGCCTTTTTTTGTTGTGATGTGAAGAGACCAAAACCACTACCAAACCGTGGGCTTTGAGCTGTTTGTTTAGTGGACTTTTCCCAACTCTCAAGCTTTTTATATTATTCGCCTGGTATTATTATTCTATGCTAATCCTCATCACCATTAACTTAAATTTGACAGTTGTATAGCTGTATTTAGGCATTTTAGTTGTAAAATACAACTGAAATTTTGAAAAGACCCTATCATATGAAAGGAGAGATTTTGGATAAATTGTCGAAATTTATATAGGATTAGGATGATATATATATTTGGTTTTTATATAATTTACTTATACTAAAGTATGTCATAATATTTTAAAGCCACCATTGAATAAATAACTGCCATAAAAAAATTGCTTGACAAGCAAGGTTGACTGTCAAATTTAAACCGATTCACCACCATTTAAACGATTAAATTAATATTAATAGAGTTCAGATATGTAGCGATTGCGGCTTTACATTCTTAGTAATTGAAAGGAAAGTTGTCCTTAAACGTGTTTAGACTTTTAAGATTCGAATTCTTTAAGGTTAACACGTCGTACTCCAACATTACTTCATGACACAAATCTGGGTTATCGAGTAAGTATCACATGTTTTAATATTTTGAGCAGGACAAACGTGGTGAGGTGGCATAATGTCTGAATCAAGATTTGTATAGTATGAAAAAGGTTCAAGAAAAGAATGTCATCATTTGTGTGTGGAGACAATTGCACGCACCACACTCAATGTGCTTTGAAATTGTAGATAAGGCACTATGTGAGTAGTGTTGTTGCACGTTAATAATGATTATCTATAGTTTTCTAGTTTCTAATTTCTTTGGTAATTTTGAGATATGGTTATTATTTGTCAATGTTCATGTCAAAAGTTTCAAATTGTATGTGTAGAATAGTTTTTAATAGGGAGAAAAAGGAGGATCGAAAGATCATTAAGCATCATTCCGTAAACACATTTTTGTCTTAGTTAGCATCAAATGTATCAATCAACATATACTATTTCATAGTTTATCTCTATTTATATTCTTTTTGTTGGAGAATCACCGAAAATTCAATTATCAATCTCAGATTGCATCGGACTCAATTGGCATAAGATTGTTTGCATCAATCTCAATTTGTATCAAAAAGAATGATCAACCAATTGATATCCATTGCCCTATTTTATATCTTTCTCAATGTTGTTAAATCAACCTAAGGGTCTAATTATCACCAAAGAATTATTACACTTCCCTTAATGGTGCTCTTTGTCTTTCTCACATACAAATATACACTTAGGGAACATTTTTTGCAAGTATTGAAGGGCAAGTTCTACTATGGATGAAATCATCCCAGGTAATAAGCATTTGAGGACCAATTTACAAGCACAATCTAGTCATAGGCCTCAAAGAACTTAAGATTTGTATGAATCAAGTCTCTAATCCTTATCCAATTCTAGATTTTAGATTATAGATTTTTGTCTCAATGTCTCAAGATTCAAGTCTTGTCATGCCAATTTCTAGGTAAGCCCTCTAATCTTTGTCAATTCCACTTATCAAATTTATTTATTTTTCTTTAGGTCTCATATTACATCTCATAAATTAATTTAGAGTTCAATTACATTGAATGAATTAGCATCTCCCATTTAAATAATCTAAATTTAATGTAGGGTGTCTTTATTTCCCTACATTTTGGTGAACCCATAACTTTCACACCTATCCTTTTAGGTCATATTTTTTAAAGTTTTGAATCTCTTTTTTGGGGGAGTAACAAATAAACTTTATTCAAGGAAATTAATTACATATACACCAAGAGGATTTCCAATGGCCACAACCATCATGTCATACACCACCAGAGACACACAGTGGGGGTACATACAATACCACCCAATCTTATAATAATGCACACCCCTACCAATCCCAACTCTGCACATCAATCTGTTTAGCAACCAAGGCCTTATCCTCCTGATCATCATGTAATCGTTGGATAAGTTGGCTCACTTTAACTAGTGTTAAATTTCCCTAGTCCACAACATGCCACCCATCCCTTTCATCAGAATCTCTTTTAGCCAGACTATCAGCCACTTTATTCCATTCCCTAGGTATATGGACAAACGATATCACTTCAAAGTTTGAGGCCAAATGTAAAATTTGCTTCACAATCACAACCAAGTGCCAAGAAGAATCTTGTCAGTCTCTCTTGTTTAACAAAGAAACCAGGATCATGGAATCAATCTCGCAAACCACCTTCTTCAATCCCAACTCACTCACCTTCTCCAAAGCCTTCAAGATAGCTAGTTCGCCTCTATCTGATTATTCGAATGTAATCCCATGTAACTGGAAAAAAGAATAACACTACACCACTACTATCATGGCCAACCCCTCTAATCCCAGTTGCCCCTAGGTTTCCCCTAGCAAAGCCATCAGTATTAATCTTATAGAAGCTACTAGGGGGAGAACACCATTTTCCCAATCTACTTACCTTTCTAGGAGGTATCAACCTATGACTAGGGTGGCCCTACCTAGAAGAAGGAAACGAAAGCTCTAAACACTTAACCACCCACTCATTTGAAGAAGAAAGAGAACCCACTAGATTGAACTTGGCCTCCACAATCTCTTTGAGAATCCTCCTAACCTTTTGCCAAACCTACAAAATAACTTTCTAACAATCTTGGAAGATGAAATGATTTCACTCCAACCAAATTTTGCAAATGACAAATGAAGGGCCAAGATCCCAAACTACCACTAAAAAATCCACCAAAATGAGGGGATGCCTCATCTTCTCCCAAAACTCCACCATAGAGGTGGCTAGGATAGGAGGCCTCTTCTAAAAACTCCACCACAAATTCCACAAATCAACAGCAAAAGAGTACTGAAAGAAGAGATGAAAACTACTCTATTCATTAAAGGCACATAAGAAGCAAAAGGAGGGCCCATGAAACCCTCTTTTCCTAAGATTTTCCCAAGTCAGGCATTTATTCTGGCTCATTAACCACAAGAACAAGTTGCACTTGGCACACCCAAACTTATTCCAGATTTGTCTCCACCAAGGGAATTCTTTGTGTCCCCTACCCTGGCACTGAACCAAATAAACTCTTTTATGACCATGTCCCCAGGCCAAGATATCTCTATCCTCTGAGGAGTAGCAAAATCGATCAGCAACCTAATAGAAGCTAGAGCAGACCTCTCCATAGGAGATCCACCTCCAAGCCAATTATCTGGTTCCCTCTACTGACTAGTCACGGAACTCCCTATTTGAGTGGAGAACTTAAAGTTAGGCACCCTAGACCAACCTGTTGCCACAAAGGTCTCACTCAAATATTGTAACTAAGGAAAAGCCGAAAGAATGGGTGGGTGAATGTCCTAAGAGTTAATCTAGAAAAAAACACTATCCCCTTTTTGAATGACCCAAAAGATCCCCTCCTTAACAAGGGATGCTCATCTTTTAATCATGTTTCATATGCTCAATCCATTCCCTACCAATTCCAACTGAGGTATATCCTCCTTGTCTACTCCTCCCAAGTATTTATAATTAAGAATTCACGCCCAAGGGTGATTTGGGAATTTGCGACATCTCCAATATAACTTAGCTGCCAAGGCTTGGTTAGTAAGTTTAGATTTCCTGAGACCAAGTGCCCCCATCTTCTTTGGTTGACACACCTAATCCCAACTCATCAGGCTCCACTTCTGAACTTCAAGTCTTCCATCCGAAAGAAACTTCCTTGCTAAGGCATCAAACTCCTTAAGAAAACTCTTAGGCGCTGAAAGAACCATAAACTTGTAAATAGGTAGAGCCTGGAGAACCAATTTAAGAAGATTTATCTTACCAACAAAGGAAAGCCACCTATGATTCCAATGATTAACCCTTATGTGAAGCTTATTAAGAATCTTCCTCCAGCAATCTTTATCCAGGGGACTCAAAGACAAAGGGATGCCCAAATAATCCATAGGTAGCACCAATTCAAAAATGAAGAATATTATCAATTCTACGTTGGATAGCTTCTGAGGTATTAAAAAAGAAAATTTGAGACTTATCTTCATTAATCTGATGCTTCGAAGCTCCTAAATAAGTATTCAAATCTCTTCTAAAGTTGGTAGCCTCACCAATTCTAGCTAGGCCTAGTAGAGCAGTGTCATCTACAAACTGTAAATGTGTCTAGGAATCCAATTCTAGAGCCCAAGAGCACCCCTGGATAGATCCCATATCCTTCTGCTTCTTTACCAAGGCCTTTCACCATCAAGATGAACAAATAGGGAGATAATGGATCTCTTTGTCTGAGACCCCCAGAAGCATAGAACAAAGAAGAAGGAATGTCATTAACAAGGATTGAGAATGAAGTAGCTGTCACATAGCTCATAACCCATTGCACCCAGTTAGCACAGAAGCCAAAATCCAACAGGATTTGCTGCAAAAAAGACCACCTAACTCTGTCATATGCCTGGACATATCTAACTTGATGAACATAGCCTTTTCCTTAGAGACGGACATGGAATGAATAGATTTCGCAACCACAACAATACCATCTAAAATTTGTCTACCTTTCACAAAGCCCCCTTGCTCAAGAGAAACCAAGGGCTCCAAGCAAGTTTTCAATCTTTCAGCAATGAGTTTGGAAATAATCTTATAAAGAAGATTACACATCGCAATAGGTCTAAATAAATCCAAAGAGTTGGCACCTTCTTTTTTGGGGATAATAGCCAAAAAAGTGGAATTTATGGATTTGAGCATCTACTTATTGGTATGTGATTCTCTAACCACCTCAAGTAAATCCAAGCTAAAAATATCCCAAATTTCTTAAAAAAATCTATTAGAAACCCATCCAGGTCAGGGGCCTTACCTTTTTCATCTGGAACACAATAGTCTCAAGCTCCTCGATCGTAATAGGTGCCAGCAATGCTTTGTTCATCTCTTTTGAAACTAGAGAAGGAATGCAGTCAAGAATACTTTTCTCCTCGTCCAAAGTTTGAGAGCTATTCTCAGTGAGCAAGGAGGAAAAGAACCACACTACTTCCTCAAGAATAGCTCAAAAGGAGGATAAAGGTTCTCCTTGAGCAGAAGTGAGGGAGGTAATAACATTCCCACATCTACACTCCTTCATAGAATTATGAAAAAAAACCTATGTTTTTATCCCCCTCTTGGAGCCAATCTATATGATATTTTTGCTTCCAAAAAATCTTCTCTCGCAATTCCCATTCAAATAAATCCTTAGCCCACTTAGACTCTTCCCTTAGAAACTCCTATGTCAATCCCTCCTTTATTCTAATTGTAACACCATTCAACTTTCTTGAACTTGTTTCTTCTTGTGAAAAAGATTACCAAAGGAGGTAATATTCTACCATTGAAGCTTGAATTTAACAATTGGAGGCGCTTAAAAAAGGAGGACATGGCCGTTCCAAAAGAAGGTTTCCCTTCTATCCACATGACTCCATAAGTCTATGCAAATTATCATCATGAATCCACGTAAGCTAAAACTTGAAAGGAGGTTTTTTGGGCATAGAAAACAAATTGGATGAGAACTTAATAGGCCAATGGTCAAAACCCTTCCACCCCAAAATCTCAGAAGAAGAGGTTCACTCATTGCCAATCCAAAATTCTGACACCATGAACCTATCCAACCTTTGTGAAATAGAATAACCAACACACCTTCTATTATGCCAAGTGAAGGTGCCATTGCTAGGTTTAACATCCATCAAATGAAGAAAAGAAACATTATCTCTCATCAAACTAGAGGCTTGACCTAGCTGACCAATACCCCCTAATTTTTCATCTAAGCTACAAATAGTGTTTAAGTCTCCTACCAAAATCTAAAGACAAGAAGGAACAAAAGACCGAATAAATCTAACATGAGACCAAAACCAAATCTTACCCAAAAATTCGGTAGGTGCATAAGCATTGGTGTAAAGTACCGAAATTCCAAAACACATACAAAACTGAAATACAAGTTAAAGTAATAGTAAGTAAATTAACTGCAACTACATTATCAAGTAAAAGGAGATAGAATTAACATTCAATGTCAATGCAAGATTTCATTCATAAATTTCATAAACAATCAGGTTATAATTCATCTTTCTGAAGTACAATTACAGAGCTTCATAAAGTAATAAATATACACAAGTTTCAATAATGGCTATATTGCCTTACAATTCATTTTGGTTTCAATATGTAACACAAATATCAACATGAACAAGTAGAATCCAATATAGATCAATCCTCGACCACCATCGACCAACTAGTCATCTGTTGCGTCTAAGGACAAGAACATGGTTCGGGCACTTTTCCACCCAACCACGAAGCTTACGCTTCCCCAGTATTCTTTAAACTAAAGAATGCCTGACCCTGCTCAAAGGGCCTAGCAACCTGTAAACAAGCGGCAGGGTAGAATCTGGTGCATGCCTATATAACCTACATGCATCCCTAACTTCAATGCAGCATCACATTAACAAGGTATGGCAAGGAAAAAATACATAAAACTAGGCATACAATCCATATGTTTCAATGGTACACACATCTATTTCAATGTCAAATATTAACTTTGGCCAAAGTGTGAAATCGATTAACGATGTGTAGGTTTTGAAAAGAAAACCTACTTCCCTGTTTCCCCATATTCGGCACCCGTCCCAGAAGGCAACTTTCCCAAACAGACAATGCATAATAAATAATATATATCCTTTTCAAGTACATTAAAATAATGATAATAATTCAACCAAGTTAAAGTATGATATTGATAAACCTCCAAACACATTTAACCCAAAAAGAATCTTCCTAGAAGGTCATAGCATAAACTCTATTCAATTTTGAACTTAATATCACATAGATTGTAAATTATCAATATAAGGTTACTACTTATTCAAGGTTTCGTGAAGTATAAAACATCTTTAAATGAAGAGAGAAGAGTAAGGACATTCTAAAAATTGATACAAAGTAGTGTAAAACAAAATTTCATATTCTATCATTAATTCCCTTTTTATCCATCTTCACTTGGTAAACATTGGTTTTAAGGAAAACTTGGTATGATTTACAAGTTATTGATGTCTTGATGGTTTAAAAGTAACATTTTAAGAATAAAAGAAACTTATTTCAAAGATCGAGTTTATTTTATTTGCGTGCTTACACATAAAATAAGTGGTATGAATTTATATCTAAGTATGAATATTTACTTTAAAACCTACCTCGAATTGACAATAACCTATTTAGGATGTTATAATTATAGCTACATTGCCTCCTAATTATGTATGACTTTCCAACTTTATAAAAATACCTTTCTGTAAAAATAACTCAGATCGTTCAAATTTTAAAGTAAGGCAGATCAGTATAAAATCTACTGGGCAGATTAGAAAGTTACAGATCTAAGTAAAAATATCAGAGGGAGTTACACGTTTGAAAGACACTATTATAAGGGGTGTGTGTGGCCAGATTTAAGGAGCAGACTAAACAAAATAAAATTGGATCAATAAAATGGCACAATAGGCCGATCATACATTTTATGAAGCTAAACAAAGGCAAAATGCAGTCCACAATGATGATACAGAGATTGGTTAAGAGTAATGAGAAGACAAACGTAACTATACACATAAAAAGGAAAAGTAGAGGTCATTTAAAAGGAACAATAGATCGTAAATGAAATTTCAAACTTATTCAAAGGAAATCGGCTGATTAGAAGGAAAAGAAGAAGTTTTTATCATGGAGAAACCATTGGTTACAAGAAGCCATTGAATAACAAAGATGGCGGCTCAAGGATAAATATACATTGGTCATTCCACTTTAAACAGGCTGATCTATAATTTTACATAGATCTTTTACATTTTTTAGAAAGTCCGAAAAGAAATCAACATGAGCTGATTGGATGCAAAACGCTGAAATCCAACATAAAGAAGGAAAGAAAACACAGATCTCATGCTTTTAGAGTTTATATATATAAATATATCGTAAATATTTTGGTTAAGAAGATTTGCTGGTATAATCTTTATCATTTGAATAGGCAGATAAGGATCTTTTAAGTAAGATGAAAAACCTGGCCATTGCTAGTGAGATCCTCTCTGAGTTGCCGTCCCTCCTCCTCTAGGCAATGTATGAAGTTCTTTTCACTCTATGTCTTAGCGTCCAATCTCCTTGTTCTGTCTCCTTCTCTCTTTTCCTTTGTGTATCTATGCTATGCCTTCTCTTTTTGCTTGTCTCTTTTTTTAATATTCCAAAACCCTATTTTTCATTGGCTTCCCCCTTCATGAAAATCCTCTTTTTGTTTAAACTCTCATATTTCATTCATCTCCCACATGCTACGCATGATCTCTGTCTCCTTTTCTTTATTTTCAATAAAAATAAATTATAAACATAGAACAAATTATAAATCTATATAAATAAATATATTTATTTATATATTTTGTTTTTATAAAGAAAAGTATGTATAAATATTTTCTTTTATTTTTATTTTTTTTAACGACGACAATGCAATATAATTATATGTGAATGCATATAAAATAGACATAATAATTTTACAACTAATATATATATATATATATATATATATATATATATATATATACATTCCATACCATTTAATTAAATATTTATATACATAAACAAAGATAGGCTTATTTAAAATAGTAGATCAGGCATCGAAATCATGCATAAAGACATTATCGAGAAAACAACAGTCATATACGTATAATGTTAGACAAACATTCATCAAAGCCAGAGATATGATTCTACGTGAGTGTGTGATAGGGCACCAGACAAAACCCATCTGATTGTTGACAAATGGCTAGGTCCCCTCTACCTGAAACATGTTCTTGCCTTCAACAAAACCTGCAGTCAATTACACTCATTTTCCACAGTCAATAGGTTAGTTCCGTAAAAATATAGTCGAAGCGACATAAAGAACTAATGATCATCATCCTACTAATTTAAAATCAAATATCATCAAATAGAGTCCAATGGTTCTCAATGCATTTAACAAAAATAAATCAATCCCAATAGTCTAAGACGTGACATCCTTCCCCACTTGGAAGAGACATCGTATCAATGTCTTATTACATCCTAAAAAAATAATAAAGTATCATACTAATACTGCTTAATGCATCAAATGTATCATCATCAAAGTATCATAGTATCTCTAATATGCATGAAATGAAAACAATTATGCTAATTTTGCAAATGCAGAAATGATCTACCAATTTCTGTAGCATCCTCCCAAGAGGCACTGTCCACTAAATATTGGTCCCACTGGACCTTATACTGCACTATGTCTCTATTACACAACTTAACGTTGCGCTTCTCCAAGACTTGAATGGGCTCCACTAGCACCACTCATGGATCTTGTACTTGCAAAGCATGCCAATCAAGCATATGCAATGCATCAGGATGATAAGGTTTGAGTAAGGACACGTGAAAAATATTATGGATTTTGGTGAGAGTTGGTGGAAGAGCAAGTCTATATGCAACTGGATTGATCACTTTGAGAATGTCAAAAGGTCCTATGAATCTGGAAGCGAGTTTGGATGCCTTTCTAAATGTAATCAAACTCTTGTGTGGCTTGACTTCTAGAAAAACCTTGTCGCCTACTAAGAATTGTCTGAAAGTCTTGTTTCTGGCTACATAACTTTTATGTCATCTAATCTTCCATTTCTTTTAACATGTCAGGTCCAACCACTATTATGTCTTCAACCTTGTCCCAACTGATGGGTGTCCAACATTTACACCCATAAAGAGCCTCAAATGGTGTCATCCCTAAATATGCATGGTATGAATTATTGTATGAGAACTCTACCAATGGTAGATATTCTTCCCATTTATATTGCTGGTCCATACAATACATCCTTAGAAGATCTTCCACTACCTGGTTGACTCTCTCTGTTTGACCATATGTTTGAGGATGATAAGTTGTACTAAAATTCAACTTAGTCCCCAAGGCTGCATTAAGCGTGGTCCAAAACCTATAGGTCATGCAAGTGTCACGATCTGAGATGATTGTCTCTGGCACTCCATGTAATCAAAAGATATCTTGGACAAACTTTTTAGCTAAGGTCAACAATCCATCTGAGAGATTTTCGGGAATGAAATGGGCTACTTTTGTCAATTTTTCCACCACCACCAAGATGACATCATGTTGATTTTTGGACATGGGCAATCCCTAAATAAAATCCATGCTAATTACCTGCCACTTATACTCTAGAACACTGTGTGGATAAAGAAGTCCTGCAGGATAGACATGTTTGGCCTTGACACGTTGACACTCTAAACATCGAGCGACAAACTCAATTACGTCCTTCTTAAGCTTAGGCCAAAAGTAAAATGGTCTTAACCCTTCCAACATCTTGGTCACTCTTGGGTGTCCTAAATATAGCGCACTGTGGACCTCCTCGAGAACTAGTTTCCTCAACTCTCCTGAATCTAGGATATACATGCTTTCCTAGTATCTCAAAATTCCATTAGACTCAATCACATACCCATCAAATCGATGATCTAAGGGGTCTGCTTCTAATGCCTGTTTAACTCAGTCATAATGTTCATCTCCTTGCAAGTTCTGGATCCCCTGTTGTCTCAGATTGGATCTAGAAGTCACCATGGCAGCCATATGTCTTCTCCTACTAAGAGCATCTGCAACCCTATTCTCTTTCCCCTTTATATATTCAATTCCAAAGTCATACTCACTAAGGAATTCTAATCACCTTCTTTGTCGTGCATTGAGATTAGGTTGGGTGAAGATGTACTTGAGCCCTAAATGATCCATCTTTAACTCAAAGGGCTTACTCAAAAGGTAGTGCCTCCACATCTAGAGTGTGTGAACAATGTCGGCCAACTCAAGATCATGGGGTGCATAGTTTAACTTATGTTGCTTTAGTTTTCTAGATTCATACGCCACCATTTTCCTGTTCTTCATCAACACTCCTCCCACACCTTCACAAGAAGCATATGTTATCACTGTGAAATGACAGTTTGGATCAGGTATGGTCAGAATAGGTGTTGTTGTGAGTTTTCCTTCAAAAGCAGGAAAGCTTGTTCACATCTATTTGTCTAGTAAAAATTCTTACCTTTCTTTTGTAATGAAGTTATTGGTGCTGCGATTGTCGAGAATCCTTCCAAAAATTTCCTATAATATCTGGGCAGCCCCATAAAACTTCTAACCTCAGTCACATTTTGTGGTGTGGGCCATTCCATTATTGCTTTGATCTTTTCTAGATCTACTGCTATCCCATCTACTGAAATCACGTGGCCAAGATAGTGCACTTTACTCTGGTAGAACGTACACTTAGATAACTTGCCAAAAAGATTACGCTCTCTCAAGCATTGCAAGACTATCTTTAAATGTTTGTCATGCTCCTCTAGTGACTTAGAATAAATTAGAATGTCATCCAAGAAGACTAACACAAATTCATCCAAACAATCCCTAAACACACTATTCATCAAGTTCATAAATGTTGCGAGTGCATTAGTTAACCCGAATGGTACTATTGTGAACTCGTAGTGACCATAACAAGTTTTGAACATTGTTTTAGAGATATCCTCGTCCTTAATCTGCAACTGATGGTAGCCAGATCTAAGGTCTATTTTGGAGAAACCTCCACACCCTTCATCTGATCAAATAACTCATCTATCCTTGGGAGTGGATACTTATTCTTTATAGTCACCTTGTTGAGCATCCTGTAATCAATGCACAACTGTAATGTGCCATCCTTCTTCTTTACGAAGATGACCATGCACCCCAAGGTGACACACTAGGTCTAATAAACACTTGTTTCAATAATTCTTCTAATTGTGCCTTAAGCTCATACAGTTCTATTGTTGTCATTATGTAGGGTGCCTTAGACTATGGTTCTATTCTAGGCACAAGATCTATTGAGAAATCAAATTCCCTTTTTGGTGGTAGTTCTATTAATTCATCAGAGAATACATCCTAGAACTCTCTAAGGATAGGATACTTATCAAAGGACGATTCCTGATTATCAATATCTCTTATTTTGACTACATAGATTGAACAACCCTTCCTTTTAGCTTTCTTTAATTGCATGGCTAAAATCTGTCTTAGCTTAAGGGGTGTCCTAGAACCAAGAATCTCTACCTGATTCCCAAAGTCATCAAAGCATTTCACTACCTTCTCTTCACAATTTACTAAGGACTTGTGCTTAGATAGCCAATTGATTCTGAGAATCACATCATAAGATCCTAGAGGTGCGACATAAAGGTTGACTTGTATTTGGAAGGTTGGGAGATCTAATTCACTACATACTAGATAGGAGTCTACTCTTTTCTCTGCACTATTACCATACTGCACCATCCAAGAGTTTGTCATGTTTCCCCTTTTTATAGATAACTTGGCTACAATTTTAGGATCTACAAAACATTATATATCTCCGATATCAATCAAAATAGAAACTAGAAGGCCAAAGAGCTTACTGGATAACTAAATGGGTGTCACTTGAAAATTCACTTGACGATGATCTACAACTGCATGAATTTGGTGTTGTGGAACTCCTTGCCGATTCCCATCTCTCTAGTTTGTTGATTGTCGAGGACATGTGCTAGCATAGTGCTCTCCTCCACAAGTATAACATCCATCTCAGGGTCCTATGTGTCTAGCTAGCATGTCCCTTCTGTTATTGTTATCATTATTGCTAAAGTTGCCTTTCTTATTATTTCCACCTTGGTTTCCATTGTTCCTTTCCTAAAAATTGTTGCCTCTTTTAAGATTTTGAATTTGGCGCTTGTTGTTTCCTTGATTGATATTGTTACTTTGATTGTGATTGTCATTCAAGAACCTTTTATTTCCATATTTCACATCTTGACTCTTACGGTAATTGGCAATCTGCTGCAATTTCTACTCTTTCTTAGTCACTTTTTCAAACACTTCGTCCATGGTCAAGGGGTTATGAATATCTACCTCTGCCCCAATTTGTGGTCTCAAACCCAGGATAAACTTTTGGATACTAAACCTCTCATCTAGCTGATCTTGTGGAACATACTTCAATAGGTGCAAGAATTTCTCCCAATGCTAAGTCATTGTCATACATCCCTGAGTTAGGTTTTGAAATTCTATCATCTTTTTATCAAAACAAAGCTATGGTAACCACCTCTTCCTAAAGAGTTTGAGGAAGCGGTCCCACGTTACTACCCCAAGTAATAGTTTCTTTTCTACTTTTTCATTATCCCACTAGGTCGCTGTTTCCCCAATAAGCTGGTAAGATCCCCATATTGCTTTAGTTTCCTTAGACAAGTTTCAAAGATCAAAATATTTTTCCATATCTATTATCCACGCCTTTGCTCCGTCACCAATAGTCTTATCAACAAATTTAGGAGGGGCGACCCTTTTAAGGTCCTTTCCCAACTCCTCAACAATTTTCTCTTGATTGTTCACATTCATTTCACCTTCTGGACCTCATGCTTCTTCCCTTCATTCCTCATTCTGATTTCCTCTTATTCCCCTGACTTCTTATTCTAGATTGTTCATTCGGGTCCCTTGTTGAGTTAAAAGAGCAATGATTTGATCCAGTTGGCTATTCTATCCATCATTGTTCTATCCATTATTGTTGTTTGCCTTGCTTCAGTTCCCTTAATTATTTCCATCATTGTTTCCTACATTAGCTCCTCCTTCATTGGTTCCTGCATTGTTCCCTACGTTGGCTCCTTCATTGTTTCCTGCATTTAGGTCACTACCAGATCCTGAGGTTGCTCCCCTACGTCCAGAGTTTCTAGTATTCATGATGAATGATCTGCAATAAGTTTACAACTTTAGCATAATAGTCCAAAAAGGCCTAGTGTAGAACCTAGCGCTCTGATACCAAATGTAAAGTACCAAAATTCCAAAAAACATACATAACCGAAATTCAAGTTAAAGTAACAATAAGTAAATTAAATGCAACTACAATATCAAGTAAAAGGAGATGGAATTAACATTCATTGTCAATGCAAGATTTCATTCATAAATTTGATATACAATTAGGTTACGATTCATCTTTCTGAAGTACAATTACTAAGCTTCATGAAGTAATAAATATACACAAGTTTCAATAATTGCTTTATCGCTTGACAATTCATTCTGGTTTCAATATGTAACACAAATGTCATCATGAACAAGTAGAATCCAATATAGATCAATCCTGGACTACCATTGACTAACTGGTCATCTGATGTGTCTAAGGACAAGAACATAGTTCAAGTGCTTTTCCACCCAACCAAGAAGCTTACGCTTCCCCGATATTCTTCAAACTGAAGAATGCCCGACCCTGCTTAAAGGGCCTAGCAACCTATAAACAAGTGGCAGGGTGGAATCTGGTGCATGCCTATTAACCTACATGCATCCCTAACTTGAATGCAACATCACATTAACATGATATGGCAGGAAAAAAAATACATAAAACTAGGCATACAATCCATCTGTTTTAATGGTACACATGTCTATTTCAACGTCAAATATTAACTTTGGCCAAAGTGTGAAACTGATTAACGATGTGTAGGTTTTGAAAAGAAAACTTGCTTCCTTGTTTACCCATATTCGGCACTCGTCCTGGAAGGCAACTTTCCCAAACAAACAATGCATAATAAACAACAAATATATATATATATATATATATATATATATATATATATATATATATATATATATATATATATATATATATATCCTTTTCAAGCACATTAAAATAATGGTAATAATTCAACCAAGCTAAAGTATGATATCGATAAACTTCCAAACACATTTAATCCAAAAAGAATCTTCCTAAGGTCATGGCATAAACTCTATTCAATTTTGAACTTAATATCACATAGATTATAAATTATCAATATAAGGTTACTACTTATTCAAGGTTTTGTGAAGTATAATACATCTTTAAATGAAGAGAGAAGAGCAGGAACATTCTGAAAACTGATACAAAGAAGTAGTGTAAAACAAAATTTCATATTCTATCATTAATTCCCTTTTTATCCATCTGCACTTGGTAAACATTGATTTTAAGGAAAACTCAGTATGATTTACAAGGTATTGATGTCTTGATGGTTTAAAAGTAACATTTTAAGAGTAAATGAAAATTATTTCAAATATCAAGTTTATTTTATTTGCATGCTTACACATAAAATAAGTGGTATGAATTTATATCTAAGTATGAATATTTACTTTAAAACCTACCTTGAATTGACAATAACCTATTCAGAATGTTATAATTATAGCTACATTACCACCCAATTATCTATGTCTTTCCAACTTTATAAAAATACCTTTATGTAAAAATAACTCAGATCGTTCAAAACACGTAAACAAGATCTATACTTATGAAGAGATTTCGGTTATAAATATATAATGAGACTTAAAACATGGATACAATGATTTCGATCATATATATAAATATATAAGGGAGAAGGCCAACAGGTCGTTTAACTAAGAAGATGGACGTTTAACTAACAAGGAGTCTGCACAAGTATTAACAGGCCATACACAGGCTGTGGTGACAAACTAGACAACCGAATTGTTAATAGCAATGAAATATTTAAAAGTTCATTAAAAAGAAAGGTTGAAGGAGAAAGATACGAAGGTTGTTTAGATGTGATTTCATATCCAATGAAAAAGACTGAGGTGGATATATGTTGTAAGGGCCGATTTGATCAAGGTTTGCAGGCCATAAAGGAAAGGAGGAGGTTGAATATATGCAATTACAAGCCAATGAATACAGAGGTTGACTTTTAAAGTAAGGCAGATCAATATAAAATCTACTAGGCTGATTAGAAAGTTACAGATCTAAGTAAAAATATCAGAGGGAGTTACACATTTGAAAGAGGTCATTGTACCTTGGGGTGTGTGTGTGGCCAGATTTAAGGAGAGGAGTAAACAAGATAAAACTGATGAATAAAATGGCACAACAGGCCGACTAGACAGTTTATGAAGCTAAACAAAGGCAAAACGCAATCCACAATGATGATATAGAGATCAGTTAAGAGTAATGAGTAGACAAAAGTAACTATGCACATCAAAAGATAAAGTAGAGGTCGTTTAAAAGAAACCGCAAATCAAAAATGAAATTTCAGACTTATTCAAAGGAAATCAGTCGATTAGAAGGAAAAGAAGAAGTCATTTTTAACATGGAGAAACCACTGGTTACAAGAAATCGTTGAATAACAAAGATGGTGGCTCAAGGATAAGAAGAATTGATCATTTGACTTTAAACAAGCCGATCTTTAATTTTACATAGGCTATTTACATTTTTTAGAAATTTCGAAAAGAATTCAACATAAGTTGATTGGATGCAAAAGGCTGAAATGTAGCATAAAGAACGAAAGAAAACATAGATCTCAAGATTTTAGAGTTTATATATATAAATAAATCATAAATATTTTGGTCAAGAAGATTTGTTGGTATAATCTTTATCATTTGAATAGGCAGATAAGGATCTTTTAAGTAAGATGAAAAACATGGCCCCTTCTAGTGAGATCGTCTCTGAGCTGTCGTCCCTCCTCCTTTGGTCACTGTATGAAGTTCTTTTTGCTCTATGTCTTAGCATCCAATCTCCTTGTTTCGTATCCTTCTCTCTTTTCTTGTGTGTATCTATGCTCTCCCTTCTCTTTTTGCTTGTCTCTTTTTTTTATATTCCAAAACCCTATTTTTCATTGGTGTCCCCCTTCATGCAAATTATCTTTTTGTTTTAAACTCTCAAATTTCTTTCATCTCTCGCATGCTACACATGCTCTCTCTCCTTTTTTAATTTTCAATAAAAAGAAATTATAAACATAGAACAAAATTATAAATCTATATAAATAAATATATTTATATATAGATTTTGTTTTTATAAAGAAAAGTATGTATAAATATTTTCTTTTATTTATTATTTTTTTTAACAACGGCAATACAATATATTTATATGTGAATGCATATAAAATAGACATAATAATTTTACAACAAATATATATATATATATATATATATTTGCAATAATATTCGATACCATTTAATTATATATTTATATACATAAACAAAGATAAGCTTATTTAAAATAGTAGATCAGGCATCAAAATCGTGCATAAAGACATCACGAAAATAGCAGTCATATACGTATAACGTTAGACAAACATTCATCAAAGTTAGAGATATGATTCTACGTGAGTGTGTGATAGGGCACCAGACAAAACTCATCCAATTGTTGGCAAATAGCTAGGTCCCCTCTACTTGAAACATGTTCTTGCCTTCGACAAAACCTGCGGTTAATTCCACTCATTTTCCATAGTCAATAGGTTAGTTCCATAAAAATATAGCTGAAGCAACATAAAGAACTGATGATCATCATCCTACTAATTTAAAATCAAATATCATCAAATAGAGTCCAATGGTTCTCAATGCATTTAACAAAAATAAATCAATCCCAACAATCCGAGACGTGACATCCTTCCCCACTTGGAAGAGACATCATCTCGATGTCTTACTACATCCTACAAAAACAATAAAGAATCGTACTAATGCTGCTTAATGCATCAAATATATCATCATCAAAGTATCATAGTATCTCTAATATGCATGAAATGAAAACAATTATGCTAATTTTTCAAATGCAGAAATCATCTATCAATTTCTGTAGCATCCTCCCAAGTGGCACTGTTCATTGAATACTGGTCCCATTGGACCTTATACTGCACTATGTCTCTATTATGTAATTTAATGTTGCGCTTCTCCAAGACTCGAATGGGCTCCACTAGTACCACTCTTGGATCCTGTACCTGCAGAGCACTCCAATCAAGAATAAGCAATGCATCAGGAAGATAAGGTTTGAGTAAAGACATGAAAAACATCATGGATTTTTGTGAGAACCGATGGTAGAGAAAGTTTATATGCAACTTGATTGATCACTATGAGAACGTCAAAAGGTCCTATGAATCTGGGAGCGAGTTTGGATGCCTTGCCAAACGTAATCAAACTCTTGTGTGGCTTGACTTTTAGAAAAACCTTGTCGCCTATTGAGAATTGTCTGAAAGTCATGTTTCTGTCTGCATAACTTTTTTGTCTATTCGATGCTTGCTTTAATTTCTCTTTAATTATCCTCATCTCATCTTCCATTTCTTTTAACATGTTGGGTCCAACCACTATTATGTCTTCAACCTTGTCCCAACTGATGGGTGTCCGACATTTATGCCCATAAAGAGCCTCAAATGGTGCCATCCCTAAAGATGCATGGTATGAATTATTGTATGCGAACTCTACCAATGGAAGATATTCTTCCCATTTATATTGTTGGTACATACAGTACATCCTTAGAAGATCTTCCACTACCTAGTTGACTCTCTCCATCTAACCATCTGTTTGAGGATGATAAGCCATGCTAAAATTCAACTTAGTCCCCAAGGCTACATTAAGCGTGGTCCAAAACCTAGAGGTCATGCGATTGTCGTGATCTGAGATGATCGTCTCTGGAACTCCATGTAATCAAAAGATCTCTTGGAAAAACTTTTTAACTAAGGTCAACTATCCGTATGAGAGATTTCTGGGAATGAAATGGGCTACTTTTGTCAATTTTTCTACCACCACCAAGATGACATCATGTCAGTTTTTGGACATGGATAATCCCTGAATAAAATCCATGCTAATTACCTGCCACTTATACTCTGGAACATTGTGTGGATAAAGAAGTCCTGCAGGATGGACATGTTTGGCCTTCACGCATTAGCACTCGAAACATCGAGCGACAAACTCAGTTAGATCCTTCTTAAGCTTAGGCCAAAAGTACAATGGTCTCAACCCTTCCATCATATTGGTCACTCTTGGGTGTCCTGAATATGGCGCACTATGGACCTCCTCGAGAACTAGTTTCCTCAACTCTACTAAATCTGGGATATACATCCTTCCTTGGTATCTCAAAAGTCCATCAGACTCAATCACATACCCATCAAATCAATGATCTGAGGGGTCTACTTCTAATGCTTGTTTAACTCGGTCATAATGTTCATCTCCTTGCAAGTTATGGATCACCTTGTTGACTTTTTCCCAGACTGGATGCTTATTCCCAGATATCCCTACAAGGTAGCCATCAGTGATCAACAGGAGCTCTGGGCCAGGGGGTCAACAGTATAGGAGATAGACTCTATATTTTATCTCCTCTTCTTCTTCAGGCTCTGCAAGACCTAGGGGGGTATTCCCTATTCAACATCCATGAGGATATGCATGCAAGGCTGGGATGTTGACAGAAAGCAGATAGTCCTCCTGTAAGTAGACCAAACCTGAAAGATAAGGGCAAAGGGGCTAGCTTTGGGCCTATTTGCAGTTGTAGACAGAGGACTTAGGTTCCTAAAACTAACTCTAATGTCCTAATGTTGGTTTTAGATTTTGCTTTGGAGTTTAAGTGTGGATGCAAAGCTGGATATGGTTATAACACAAAACAAAGCATGATTGGTGCCTATCCAGGGCCTGGAGTCAATAGACATACACCTGTGAATGATCAGCATAAACAACTAAAACTGGATTTCAAGGGGATCTATGTGATACCTGCCTTAC
Source organism: Cunninghamia lanceolata (assembly GCA_027924645.1). NCBI lineage: Eukaryota > Viridiplantae > Streptophyta > Pinopsida > Cupressales > Cupressaceae > Cunninghamia > Cunninghamia lanceolata. Next base: position 20,960,104 of record BSBN01000049.1, read on the forward strand.
AGGCATCTCCCAATACAAAGTGTTAGGTTATCTCTACTTATGGTATCCCTACTGCAGTATATCCCTCCCAATGTTCAACCTGAAAACAGTTTAATCTACCCCTTGAATAGAAGTTAAAAGATCAGACATTCAACACAGGAATTCTATGCTCTAGAATCTAAACATTACCAAACATCCAGATTCAGAAGAAGGATACATGCAATACTGGAGACAGAATTAACACAACACATGCCAAACAGCATTTCTCATATAAGTTTAATCATGAAATCAGTGGGTTCATGCCAAAAACAAACAACAAGAGATACATAAACTCACAGGTAAGCTGTACAGAGCAACCAGATCAGCTTGTCATGCATTACAGAGCCAAAATCATCAACTTTCAACAACCACAAATGAACAACACAACCTGCTTATAACAGCCAGGTAGGTGCTCAGCAATTAATTACATTGTTGACCAAAATTTCGCCAGATACACAGTATCATGAAAATGGCGCTCAAACACAACCGAATTGGCGCCCAAACTTGAATGCAGCAGGTAGGGGAGGAGACAGGAAGATTTCTCGAGCCCTGCGCTCCTGCCCGCTGATTGACACCTCCAGTCGGGTACAAGATCGACCCACGCCATCGCCCACACCTCTGCAACAATCGCCATTAATGGCGCACCAACCCGCGGCCTAGGGAAAATCATCATACAGACCATCGCAAGCTTTTCCCGCCGAGACTCATCATCATGATATTTGAAAATGCAGGATAACAATATCCCACATGCACCCCGCAATGACCTCAATAACACCTTATATACTAGGTCATGAGCATATATCATGTCGGTGCTTTTGCTCCTGACGACACTAGTATAGACTTCATCATCATCATCTTCCAGCAGCATGATATCCTGTTGTTCGAAAAATCACCCTGACGTCATCATGATATTTGAAATATAACCTTCATGATAATCGGCACAACCTGATCCTTCGGAGGAACATCCTCCTGCTGAGCTTATACCAAAAGTCTGGCCGATGATCATCCTGATGACGTCATCATCATATCCTGCTGACGTCATCATCATATCTGCCTACTGCACACCTCCTCATATCCGGATGACGTCATCATCATGTTTGTAAATATCAGGAGGTCTCTTCAAGATGATCAGTGTTAGAAATATGACCCCCGCGGACCTTGATGACGTCATCATCATATTAACATCATCATGATATTCGGAAGACAACCGGATATTTGGAAATATCCTCCTGACGTTCGAACATCAGGTTGCACTGTAGCTCCTCTGTAAGATCGGGGCGAAAACTGAACATGATGATGCTGCTTGAAAAGATCACCCTCAATAGATAACACGCGAAACCAGCAGGCGGATATCTCCTTGATATCAACATCATCATGATGTTCGAACAAACATATATCCGGGTGATATGAAAATATCACCCCCTCCTTCGGGAATATCATGATGCAGATAGGCAGAAAGAAAAACATCACCCTGATATACGGATGACGTCAGCATCATCAGGATGAGAAACAAAGAACAAGAAGTGATACAACATCATCAGGATGATATTGACTAAGATCATCCTGACGTTCCAAAATATGATGACCCTAGTGAATATCGGGTCGCAATTACAACTCTTCAACAACATCATCAGGATGATGTTAACCAAGATCACCCGATGATAAAAATATCACCCCGGCGAAATATCATGAAGGCAGAAAATATGATGACCTCCGCAAGCAGCAGGATGATAACTGGAAATATGATGATGATGAACACGACCCTTAGGAAAAAACAAGTTAGGTCGAGCAATTCAAAGAATAAGCAACATCATCATCATGCTCGCGCAAGGTGATAAATGGAAGATCACCGGAGACTTTGAAACATCACCCTCGCAAGCAGATGCGGGTGCACTGTAGCTCGGCAGCATCATCATGATAAAAACCAAACATCACCCGACAGTTGAAAAATGATGATGACGTTGAAAAACAAGTCGACGAGGAACATGATGATGCAGATCATCATCGAAGACAAGATGATGATGATGATGACCTCCTCCTTAGGAAAATATGATGCTGCAGTTGAAAAATGCTGAGGAGGTCCAACACTTAGAAAAAATGGGCAAGAAGATAAAGGCTTCAAATGAAGAAACCTCCTGATCATGACAAATCAACCCCTGGTCAAAATGAGTGTCAACAGTGGCTCCGAATGGGGACGTGCAGGTGAAAACCTGCAGCGAGAACCAGATCTCCGGGCAGACCTGACAAAAAGCCAAAAAACGCGAGCTGTACAAGGCATTTACACTACATACATATTTTACAAATGTGCACAGCAACCAGTCATTATGCAAAATAGAACTTAAGGAATTGGCCATGCACAGGCAATTCCAGAATTTCACCATCTAGGGCCTGGAGGAAATAAGAATCCTCCCCATAAGTATTGCAAACCTGATATGGGCCCATCCATAAGGGTTGAAACTTACCATGTTTACCCTTTTCCTGATCTTTAGCATTCCAAATGAGCACCAGATCATTTACTTGAAACTTCCTTTTTGTAGCTCTCCTGTCAAACTGATATTTCACCCCTTGTTGTCTTTTGAGATTGATCTGGTGGGCTCTCCTTCTGTCTTCATCCAATGCAACCAGCTGATTCACTCTTTCTGTCATGGGATCTTCAATCTCCTCATCATACTCTTGAATGAATCTGTAAACTGGTAGGAGATTGTTTATGGGCAGTCTAGCTGATGCACCATATACTAGCTCAAAAGGTGCCTTCCCAATAGCCCTTTTCACAGTCACTCTGTCAGCCCATACTGCTAAATTCAACTTTGAGTCCCAAGCTCTCTTGTTCTTGTCCAGTATCCTCTTGACAATTTTCATGATGCTCCTATTGCTTGATTCTGCTTGACCATTTCCTTGTGGGTGATATGGTGATGTATATGACAGGCTTATCCCATACCTGTTGCAAAAATCAACAAACTCACCTGATCTGAAGCACATAGCATTATCAGTGATTATTTTAGATGGTACTCCAAACCTGATGATGATGTTCTCTAGTATGAAGTCTGTCACCACCTTACTTGTAGCTCTTTTAGTTGGAATGGCCTCAATCCATTTGGTAAAGTAGTCAGTTGCCACCAAAATCCAACTGTGTCCCCCACTTGATTTGTCTGCAATTTCCCTTATAAAATCAATTCCCCATTGCTGGAATGGAGCATCCACAGGTGCAGTTCTGAGGGGTAAAGCACCATGATATTTCAGCTTTCCTGAGAATCTCTGGCAAGGGTCACATTTTCTTACTAACCTCTGTGCATCTGAAAAGAGAGTGGGCCACCAATATCCTGCCCTGAGAATTTTATGAGCTGTTGTTTGGGCAGTATAATGGCCACCACACAATCCTTTATGCATGTCAATCAAAATATTGTTAGCCATATTCTTATCCACACATCTCAGCAGCACACCATCAGGATTTTTCCAGTACAGCTCACCTTGAACAATGACATACCTGATTGCATGTAGCTTCAGAGTCCTCTTTTGATTGTCACTGAAATGGGAAGGACAATTCAGATTTTGCAAATAATAGACAATATCCTTGTACCACTCAGATCCTGATACACTTACATTCTCATCTTGGACTGCATTAACTTGGCATGCTTCCAAGTTTGACTGTGCCATCATCTTGGCTAATCCTTGTCCCCTTATCAATTTAGTAACTTGTATGTCTATGTTGAATTCCTGCAGTTTGTTTATCCATCTGCACCTTCTTCCAGTCACCTCCTGCTGATTGAATATGTCTTTGACTGCAGCATGAGGTACATATGCAATTATATGTGACCCTACCAAGTATGGTCTGAAACTTTTAATGGCTCTAACAAGTGCATATGCCTGCTTTTCCATAATATCATACTTCAATTCAGAGGCCTGCAGGGACATACTGAAGAAGGCGATGGGCTGTTCAAAACCATCTTCATTTTTCTGTAACAAACATGCAGCTACAGTATGAAAGGAAGCAAATGAAAACACCTGGAATGGCCTAGAAAAATCAGGAGATTTAAGAACAGGGGCCATCTTAATTGCCTCTTTGATATTCTGAAATGATTCTGCTGCTTCCCTTTCCCAGTTGACAGTTGCATCCTTCTTCATCATCTTGGATATGTTCCTTGTGATTTCTGCAAAGTTGGGAACAAATCTTCTAACAAAGTTTATCTGTCCAAAGAAGGACTGAACTCCTTTCAAAGTTTTTGGCATTTGAATCCTGTCAATAGCTGCCACTCTCTCTGGATCTATCTTGACTCCATCTTTGGAAACAATGTGTCCCAGAAGTTTTCCTTCAACTACTCCAAAGGCACACTTCTTTGGGTTTAAAGAAATACCATATTCTAGTGCTTTTATGAAGATCTGCTCCAGATGCATACAATGCTGCTCCTCTTTCTTTGAGTAGGCAGTCAGGTCATCCTGATATACTGCCAGGATTGAATCAATCAGCCCTGCAAAAGCAACATCCATTGCTCTTTGAAATGTAGCACCTGCATTTGTTAGTCCAAATGGCATTCTAACATACACATATGTTCCCCATGGAGTGGTAAAGGCAGTCTTATACTGTTCTGATTCCTTTACCTTTACCTGATTATATCCTGAAAATCCATCCATCATGGATAGGAGTTCACAACCAGTCACTCTCTGCAACATAGCTTCCATATTAGGCAATGGATAGTTATCCTTCAAAGAGGATACATTCAAGTTCCTGAAATCCACACAAAGCCTAATATCACCATTCTTTTTCCTGACTGGGACAAGGTTAGACACCCAAGTTGAATGTCTGATGGGCACAATTATTCCAGCCTCCCTGAGCCTTTTGAGTTCTTCTTGCATCTTGGGAGCTAAGGTAGGATTTATAGGCCTTTGCCTCTGTCTAAATGGCTTAGCTTCAGGCTTCAGTGGGACCTCATGCTGGAATAAGTCTTCTCTATAAGCTTTTAGGTCCTCATATGACCAAGCAAAAACATGTTTATACTTTCTTAACAATGCAATCAGCATACTCCTTATGTGTGGTTTGAGCTGTTTGCCAATATATACCTTCTGAGGGGCCTGAGATGTCCCCAAATTTATTTCTTCTAAATCCTCCTTATTTGTGGGGGATGTCTTTGTGACCATTTTGTCTCTACTGTCAAAGGCTCTTTCCAAAGCCACTAACCCTCTAGGGATCTTGTTAGTCTTCAACTGGATGATCTCCTTCCCTACAAGAGTCTCTTTTCCATCTACAGTTTCTACAAAAGCTTGGAAATCAATCTATTGGTTCTCATACTCATCTATGCAGTGCAAAAATTTCAGCAAATCCCTATCATCATTAAAAACTTGCCAACTGCATATGTTTTCTGGTATGGCAGGCCTAATTTTAACTTCTATATCTGTGACACCTGACAGAGTGATGTCATCAGGCCTTATTGCAATATTAGCTAAGAAATCAGCCATAACATTTTTTGACCTTTCTACCCAGCCAATTGAAAATGCATCAAAAAGTTCAATAGTATCCCAAACAACATGCTTGTATTGTTTCAGTCTTTTATTCTTTGCAGCATACTTATTTCTGATTTGGGATACAATCAGCTCAGAGTCTCCAAATACTCTTAACATTTTAATTCCATGTTTGAGAGCAATATTCAGGCCTAAAAGTAAAGCCTCATATTCTGCAATATTGTTTGTGCAATCAAACCTCAGCAAGAAAGAGGATTTGAGGAGCTTACCAGTTGGAGACAGGAAAACAACTCCAGCTCCAGAGCCTTCTTTTGCACAAGCTCCATCAAAAAACATGGTCCATAACCCTTGCTGATCTAGCTCTCCAACACAGGCATTTTTCTTTTTGTTTTCTGCATCATCTGAGACAACCTTGAAGTTATCACAGTCAGTGTCCACAAAGCATACCTGTTCAGTTGCTTCTTGGTCTTCCACTGTCTCTGATGATCTCTGCTCTCTGATTAACTTGACATCCCTGCCATTCATTGGAATCATGGCATATGACAGGTCCAGCTGCATACTTCCACCTATTAGTGCTGCCCATCTTCTTGACAGCAGCATACCATACTGTGGCTTGATGTCAACCACTGTTATATTCATTTTGTATCTTTTTTCAGGAAATGCGCCAGCTTGAAATCTACATCCTTCATGATTCCAATAACTGGTACCTCTCTGGCATCCATAGCATAACATTTCCCACATGCCTTGTCAATCTTTAATCCAGTTTGTTGCATGATAGCCAAAGGCATGACATTTGTAGATGCTCCAGAGTCAAGCATACAATTTCTAATTATTTTACCATTTATAACCAGGGAAACATAAAATGGTTCCACCTGTGAAGGACACTTTGTCATGGTCATTCCTAAATATACTTCAGGAGTCTCATCTTCTTCATTACACATGACCTGTTTCTCACCCTGGGTCTGATCATTTTGCTTAGCTTGAAAAGGTACCCCTGAGATTAGGGATATTGTCCTATTCTTGATCTCTTCCACTTTCATGAGTTCCATAAGTGGAACAGAGACCTTTACCTGAGTGAGGATCTGGGCTATATCAAATGGAGCACAGTTTTGTACAGCAGTTGTAGCTTGCTCCACAATCTTGCTTTTATCCTGAGCTGATTTAGTTTTCATTTTCATAGTTCCCTGATCATCATTCCTGTCTTGGGAACCTCTTCTTTGATCTTCAGCCTGAGGGGTTTTGTTTTCTGGTCCTTGGAAATCATGACCTATTCTGTATCTAAAGTTCTGCTTGTTATTTACCCACTGTCTTTTTTGTGGTTCAGTTCCTTTATGACCATGCATCTGCTGACCTGCAGAAATATCTTCTGGCTGATGTGGGCTGCCAACCTGATTTTTACCTCTGAGATTGTAGTTGCTCTTGACCTGAGCAACTGCTGCAGCTGTGAAGGCTCTGATTTCCTCATCAGAAGGTCGGTGTAAGCTACTCAGAAAACTGTGTGAGTTCTGAGCATACACATAATTATCCTCATGATCTTCATCATATGGGGACTGTTGGCAGGCCTGAACCTGATCATCTGTCTTCTCATCAGCACCATAAAGAGTATATCCATTACCTATGGACATCATGTTAACATCATCATCCTGCACATGATGTGGCTCATTGCACTCATTACAAGATGTAGCATTATCATACAAAGATTGGGCAATCATGCACTGTGACTGTGAATGTGGCATCTGACAGATTATACACCACGGAGCATCATCAGCAATATTTATAGTTTTCTTTAGGGGATCAGGAGTTTCCTTGGCATGTTGAGCCCTCTGACTTGTGTTGTTACATGGATATACAGGCTTACCATCATGCCAATTGGTGTTATAAGGCATATCATGTAATGATGGCCTCTTTTCCTGCCTTTGATAGACTTGCCTATCAGGACCCATCCCTTTTTCACTTCTAGCTAATCTATAGCTTAGGTCCTTAACAACATTTGCCAGTTTGTCTATCTTATCTTCAGGAGCAGATGTACTACCTTGAGTGTTCTGAGGCTTATTTGGATTCTGCAGAATTTTTACATCATCCCTTCTATTTGTCTTGCCTGATGCTTTCCTATTGTTTTCAATATTTACTGCAATCCTGAAAGCATCCCTGAGAGTGGCAGGACCTTTATCTCTCAGTCCATATGCAGTCTTTGCATCAAAGGCATTGATGTACAAAATTATGCACATTGGTTCATTTGGCCTCATATGATGTGGCAATTTGTTCAACACTTTAGTAAATCTTGCATTAAAGTCTGCAACCTGTTCATTTGACCCTTTGGTGATGCTGGTGAACTCATTTACAAAGAAGCTAGGGTCAGTTTTATCACCATATTGCTCCTTGAACATCCTCTTAAAATCATCCCATGATGATATACTCCGGTCAGGCAGATTCCTGTACCATTCTCTTGCCTCATCTATTAAGGATTACATGAATGACTTCATGAAAACATCCTCATGCTCAACCTCAAAATTGTCCATGACATTTTGGAAGGCCTTTAGATGATCTTCTCCTGACACTGTGTTGTTTCCTGAAAACTTAGGCACTTGCAGCCTCAGATGCTTATCAATAGGGTTAGGATACCCAGGAATACCATCAAACACCAGCTGCCTGAATCTATCTAGCTGCATAGGCTGTCTGTTTGGCTGATTAACATTAACATTTCTATTTGCATTTTGGTTTCCTGCATTGTTTAGTGGTATCCTAGCATCATTCACATTTTGTCTGTCATCATGATGCTGATGATGCACTTCATATCTTTGCTGATGTCTTTGCATATTTGCATTCTCTAGAGTAGGAACTGAATTATTTTGGGCAGTTATCAAGGCTTGCACTTTCTGCTGTATATCATCTCTGATTTTCATGGCTTGTAGGTATTCTAGTTCTGCTCTTAGGCTTTTGATTTCTTCTGCCAATTGTTCATCCTTAGGTCTGGAGGTAGATGGTCTCATACCATTTGGGTCATCATCTTCATCATCCCTCAGAGACTCTGCCTCTTCAAACCTCTCACTTGGGTCTAGAAAAGGGCATTCTTGGAACACCTCTGACCTCATTCTCATACTACCACCCTGTTGCCTCTCATATGCACCTTGGATATCTGCTTCTGCACTTGAAAAATAAGGAGCATGCTGTCCTGATGGCCTAGGGTTATCTTGTACCTCATCACTTTTTCTGGGGGAGCTCTCATGACTAGCTGAGACAGTTCCCTTTCTTCTATACATCATTCTTTTTGTTAATGGTAACTCTTCAAATAGAGGATTTTGTTGGGATCTTCTCCCCTGCATATAAATTTTATTTTGACCGGTTGGGAGATTACTTCGGAGTCGCCACCTATTTCTAGGAATTGTTTTCTTCTGAAAACCAGGGTTCTTTCACAAGGTTCCCCAGGGTGTTTTCTTCTATTGCTGACTCAGATGGGTCACATATATATTACTGGAGATGATTAGATAGCACTTTTACTCCTCAGTACCCAGCGGAGTCGCCAATTTCTGTTGACTTTTTCCCAGACTGGATGCTTATTCCCAGATATCCCTACAAGGTAGCCATCAGTGATCAACAGGAGCTCTGGGCCAGGGGGTCAACAGTATAGGAGATAGACTCTATATTTTATCTCCTCTTCTTCTTCAGGCTCTGCAAGACCTAGGGGGGTATTCCCTATTCAACATCCATGAGGATATGCATGCAAGGCTGGGATGTTGACAGAAAGCAGATAGTCCTCCTATAAGTAGACCAAAACTGAAAGATAAGGGCAAAGGGGCTAGCTTTGGGCCTATTTGCAGTTGTAGACAGAGGACTTAGGTTCCTAAAACTAACTCTAATGTCCTAATGTTGGTTTTAGATTTTGCTTTGGAGTTTAAGTGTGGATGCAAAGCTGGATATGGTTATAACACAAAACAAAGCATGATTGGTGCCTATCCAGGGCCTGGAGTCAATAGACATACACCTGTGAATGATCAGCATAAACAACTAAAACTGGATTTCAAGGGGATCTATGTGATACCTGCCTTACAGGCATCTCCCAATACAAAGTGTTAGGTTATCTCTACTTATGGTATCCCTACTGCAGTATATCCCTCCCAATGTTCAACCTGAAAACAGTTTAATCTACCCCTTGAATAGAAGTTAAAAGATCAGACATTCAACACAGGAATTCTATGCTCTAGAATCTAAACATTACCAAACATCCAGATTCAGAAGAAGGATACATGCAATACTGGAGACAGAATTAACACAGCACATGCCAAACAGCATTTCTCATATAAGTTTAATCATGAAATCAGTGGGTTCATGCCAAAAACAAACAACAAGAGATACATAAACTCACAGGTAAGCTGTACAGAGCAACCAGATCAGCTTGTCATGCATTACAGAGCCAAAATCATCAACTTTCAACAACCACAAATGAACAACACAACCTGCTTATAACAGCCAGGTAGGTGCTCAGCAATTAATTACATTGTTGACCAAAATTTCGCCAGATACACAGTATCATGAAAATGGCGCTCAAACACAACCGGATTGGCGCCCAAACTTGAATGCAGCAGGTAGGGGAGGAGACAGGAAGATTTCTCGAGCCCTGCGCTCCTGCCCGCTGATTGACACCTCCAGTCGGGTACAAGATCGACCCACGCCATCGCCCACACCTCTGCAACAATCGCCATTAATGGCGCACCAACCCGCGGCCTAGGGAAAATCATCATACAGACCATCGCAAGCTTTTCCCGCCGAGACTCATCATCATGATATTTGAAAATGCAGGATAACAATATCCCACATGCACCCCGCGATGACCTCAATAACACCTTATATACTAGGTCATGAGCATATATCATGTCGGTGCTTTTGCTCCTGACGACACTAGTATAGACTTCATCATCATCATCTTCCAGCAGCATGATATCCTGTTGTTCGAAAAATCACCCTGACGTCATCATGATATTTGAAATATAACCTTCATGATAATCGGCACAACCTGATCCTTCGGAGGAACATCCTCCTGCTGAGCTTATACCAAAAGTCTGGCCGATGATCATCCTGATGACGTCATCATCATATCCTGCTGACGTCATCATCATATCTGCCTACTGCACACCTCCTCATATCCGGATGACATCATCATCATGTTTGTAAATATCAGGAGGTCTCTTCAAGATGATCAGTGTTAGAAATATGACCCCCGCGGACCTTGATGACGTCATCATCATATTAACATCATCATGATATTCGGAAGACAACCGGATATTTGGAAATATCCTCCTGACGTTCGAACATCAGGTTGCACTGTAGCTCCTCTGTAAGATCGGGGCGAAAACTGAACATGATGATGCTGCTTGAAAAGATCACCCTCAATAGATAACACGTGAAACCAGCAGGCGGATATCTCCTTGATATCAACATCATCATGATGTTCGAACAAACATATATCCGGGTGATATGAAAATATCACCCCCTCCTTCGCGAATATCATGATGCAGATAGGCAGAAAGAAAAACATCACCCTGATATACAGATGACGTCAGCATCATCAGGATGAGAAACAAAGAACAAGAAGTGATACAACATCATCAGGATGATATTGACTAAGATCATCCTGACGTTCCAAAATATGATGACCCTAGTGAATATCGGGTCGCAATTACAACTCTTCAACAACATCATCAGGATGATGTTAACCAAGATCACCCGATGATAAAAATATCACCCCGGCGAAATATCATGAAGGCAGAAAATATGATGACCTCCGCAAGCAGCAGGATGATAACTGGAAATATGATGATGATGAACACGACCCTTAGGAAAAAACAAGTTAGGTCGAGCAATTCAAAGAATAAGCAACATCATCATCATGCTCGCGCAAGGTGATAAATGGAAGATCACCGGAGACTTTGAAACATCACCCTCGCAAGCAGATGCGGGTGCACTGTAGCTCGGCAGCATCATCATGATAAAAACCAAACATCACCCGACAGTTGAAAAATGATGATGACGTTGAAAAACAAGTCGACGAGGAACATGATGATGCAGATCATCATCGAAGACAAGATGATGATGATGATGACCTCCTCCTTAGGAAAATATGATGCTGCAGTTGAAAAACGCTGAGGAGGTCCAACACTTAGAAAAAATGGGCAAGAAGATAAAGGCTTCAAATGAAGAAACCTCCTGATCATGACAAATCAACCCCTGGTCAAAATGAGTGTCAACACACCTGTTGTCTCAGATTGGATCTAGAAGTCACCATGGAAGCTAGATGTCTTCTCCTACTAAGAGAGTCCATGACCCTATTCTCTTTCCCCTTTATATATTCAATTCCAAAGTCATACTCGCTAAGGAATTCTAACCACCTTCTTTGTCGTGTGTTGAGATTAGGTTTGGGTGAAGATGTACTTGAGCCCTAAATGATCCATCTTTAACTCAAAGGGCTTACCCAAGAGGTAGTGCCTCAACATCTTGAGTACGTGAACAATGGTGGCCAACTCAAGATCATGGGGCGCATAGTTTAACTCATGTTGCTTTAGTTTTCTAGATTCATATGCCGCCACTTTCCCATTCTACGTAAACACTCCTCCCACACCTTCACAAGAAGCATCTATTATCATTCTGAAATGATCATTTGGATTAGATGTTTCACTACCTTCTCTTCACAGTTTACTAAGAACTTGTGCTCAGATAGCCAATTGATTCTGAGAAGCACATAATAAGATCCTAGATGTGCAACATAAAGGTTGACTTGTGTTTGGAAGGTTGGGAGATCTAATTCATTGCATACTAGACATGAGTCTACTCTTTTCTCTGCACTATTACTATACTACACCATCCAAGAGTTTTCCATGTGTCCCAGTTTTATAGATAACTTGGCTACAATTTTAGGACATACAAAACATTCTGTAGCTCTGGTATCAATCAAAATAGAAACTGGAAGGCCAAAGAGCTTACCGGATAACTGAATGGGTGTCAATTGAAAATTCTCTTGACAATGATCTACATCTGCATGAATTTGGTGTTGTGGAACTCCTGGATGATTCCCATCTCTCTAGTTTGATGATCATCGAGGACATGCGCTAGCATAGTGCTCTCCTCCACAAGTATAACATCCATCTCAGGGTTTTATGTGTCTAGCTGGCATGTCCCTTATGTTATTGTTACCATTATTGCCAAGGTTGCCTTTCTTATTATTTCCACCTTGGTTTCCACTGTTCCTTTTCTAAAAATTGTTTGTCTCTTTTAAGATTTTGAATCTGGTGCTTGTTGTTTCCTTTATTGCTATTGCTACTTTGATTGCAAATGTCATTTAGGAACCTTTTATTTCCATATTTCACATCTCAACTCTTACGGTAATTGGCAATCTGTTGTACTTTCTACTCTTGCTTAGTCACTTTTTCAAACACTTTGTCCATGGTCAAGGGGTTATGAACCTCTCGTCCAGCTGATACTATGGAACATACTTCAATAGGTGCGAGAATTTCTCCTAATACTGACTCACTGTCATACCTCCCTAAGTTAGGTTTTGAAATTCTGTCAACTTTTTATCAAAATAAAGTTGTGGTAACAACCTATTCCTAAAGAGTTTGAGGGAGCGGTCCCATGTTACTACCCCAGGTAATAGTTTATTTTCTACTTTTTCATTATCCCACTAGGTCATTGCTTCCCCAATAAGCTGGTAAGATCCCCATATTGCTTTAGTTTCCTTGGACAAGTTTTGAAGATCAAAATATTTTTCCATATCTATTATCCATGCCCCTGCTCCGTCACCAATAGTCTTACCATCGAACTTAGGAGGGGCGACCTTTTTAAGGTCCTTTCCCAACTCCTCAGCAATTTTGTCTCAAATTTTCACATTCACTTCACCTTCTAGGCCTCGTGCTTCTTCCCTCCATTCCTCATTCTGATTTCCTCTCATTCCCCTGATTTCCTATTCCTAATTTTTCCTTCGGGTCCCTTGTTGAGTTAAAAGAGCAAGGATTTGATCCAATCAGTTATTTTGTCCATCATTGTTCTATCCATTATTGTTGTTTTCCTCGCTTCGATTCCCTTCATTGTTTTTGGCATTGTTTCCTACATTAGCTCCTCCTTCTTTGGTTCTTGCATTGTTCTCTACGATGGCTCCTTCATTGTTTCTTGCATTTAGGTCACTGCCAGATCCTAAGGTTGCTCCCTTATGTCCAAAGTTTCTAGTATTCATGATGAATGATCTGCAAGAAGTTTACAACTTTAACATAATAGACCAAAAAGGCCTAGTGTAGAACCTATTGCAAATATGAGCAATAAGTGTTGTCATTGATGTCAACACCTAAGGTCGGCATCTAAGGAAATTATTTGAATGAGTTTGAACAAGTGTCTGAGAAGAATAATACAAAGTTTTTCTCTGCATATCCTTTAGATTGAATATCTTTGTCTGTGGTTTGGAAGTTATGTTAAGGGATGTCTTTATCTGCTATGTTTCAAGTTTGAGCCTCCGGTATGAAGATTTGAGTGAGTTTTGTTCACCAGAGTAAAAACTATTTTTCTGAGTGTTCAATGGTGACAGGAAGAATGTATTCTGCTCCGCATTTCTTCACATTTGAGTTTTACAATCTGTGGTTCTAGAATTAAGTGTGTAATGATGTTATGTGCCTTTAGTTCAAATGGTTCATGCCTTGGTACTCTGCAAGCAATCTTTCCTTTATGACAGTGGCCGACAGTAATGTTTAAGTGCTCTAGTTTGAAGAATCTTTTGGATAGAATGTTTGAGGGTTGTGCGGAAGTTCTTGGTGATTGTAACTGTTGGTGTGAACAAGGTTATTACCTATCTAGGTTTAACCTTTGTTGTGTAGATAATTCATATTATTTAACTATTTATTAGTTAAATAATAATCACACACATTTTCACATCTTAAGTTGACTTAGGAGCATTCTAGTTGTCTTCTAGATGTTTCTAGTTGTTGATAGTTGTAGTTGATAGTTGTCATCTTATCCTATAGTTGTCATATATCATAGGATTGTGACACTTGTCAGATGACTACAACATCTTGTATCTCACCTTGGTCTTTATAACCAAGGCCTCATTGTACATTATGTAATCCAGTACATTGTTGTATCATGGCAATATAGCATTTTCTTTGCTTGTCTCTCTTGTGTGGAAGGTTATTTGGTTTTGCAGATTTGATCCTGGTGGTTGATTGCTCCAACATGGTATCAAAGCATTGATCCTGCGAGCCCCTTCTCATTTTTGTTGAGAGATCTTGCCGTCAACGTTTTGCTGGTGCATCATGGCTGAAAACGAAGTTCACCGTTGAGTTCAGATCGCCCGAAATAGTAAGGATTGACTCTTCAAAATTTGATTTTGGACATAGTTGAATTTTTGACTTTTTTGGGCTTTGTATGCATTTTTGCAGAATTTTTTTGTCGAAAAGGCAAAAAAATTTTAGCAGAGGGCCATTTTGCCCCCTGCAATTTCTGCTTCATTTGCAGTATAACAGATCAGATTCCTAGTTTTTTGGCCTTTTTTGGATGATATTTAGCTCAGATCTGGCCTCTACAAATTTGGCATTTTTGGTTCTTGGGTCGTTTTTTGGCATTGTTTCAGGTTTTTTTGGCCTCTTCGGCCTTTAGTCTGAGACAATTTTTGGGCTGTAAGACATTTTTGCTTGATTTGCAAATCAAGATCTCCTCTCTGCAAGGCCGATCTGTTTCTTCTGCATATGATGTTGCTTTGGACATAATCGATCCGACTTTAAGATTTGGTTGCATTCTGCAGTCTTTGCTCAAGATCTCAGAAGAGTTCCATTTGTGTTCGATTCATGGCCCGAGGAAGTTTTTAAGAACCTTCTCAAGCTCGATCACTGCATTGATATCTTGAGTGTGTTTTTGAGGTGTTCGGTATCTTCTAACCTGTTGTTTGGAGTATCCTATCTGCTCATCTTGTTCGGCCTCATCGGGCTTCATACAATTGCTAGCGGTCAACATCACACCATTTGGTTGACAGTCCAAGTTCAACGAACAGCGGATTTTTTGTATTAATCCTTAACTTCGCATAGTTTTGGTCGACATCTAAAACCAGATTCGATGGTCTTTGATCTGTTGTTGGCGGTGTTTACGGTAGTTAGGCGACGTTTTTTTTTGGCGCTGGTAGCATTGTCACATACCAGAAAAGCTTCTTAGCTCGTCGGTTGTTCCAGTCGGCTTCCACTGGTCTATGATCCGTCTTTAGCGGATCTCATACATTTACCGGTGGTCTTTTAAAACAGGCAGTGGTTTATTACATTCTGTTGGTGGCTATACAACAATCCAACACTGATAACCTTCAAACAGTCAGCAAAATTTGCAGTCAATGGTCTTCAATCTACCATCAGAAGTCATATGAAAACTCCGTCGAAGGATGCTTGATGTCTACAATTTTTTTTTTTCAGTGGTTATGATCATTTTTCCTCGGTGGTCATAACAGTTTGCAGTGGTTCAAATTAATCACCAATACTCTGAAAATTGTCTGAGCTCATCGTTTGCTTCTTGGCGGCCTTCGATCCGCCATCGGCGGCTTATTTTTTCACCCGTGTCTTCTGACCTTGCAAAAGGTGGTTTCCTGTTTGAAACCTGTGCTTTCTAATTGCTCTTCGGCATTTTTGCCTTCCTGAGCAGCTGTTTTGGTCACAACAGGTGTTTTTTGTGCAAAACCACCAGCGATCTCCACTTCTTCCGGCTGCATAGGCAGTCTTCGATCCTTGGTTGTTTTCACTCCCAGCTGGGTTTAGATCACGGGCAAAGATTTAAGATCTCGACCATAAAGGTTGGTCGATGTGTGGACAGCAAGTTTGGCAGTCTTTGATCATTGGAGCTGCAGCGAGTTTGGTAGTCTTTGATCATTTGAGCTAAGCGGTCCCCTTGGCACCAAGATCGGCCGGCATCCAAGCAACATTTGTCCATTACCTGGTGCGTATCTTAAGACGACTTTTTTGCATAGATCAATTCCTTGTTCATGGGCAACTAGTAGTGATCTCAGACAAACAGTGGATTCACAGTCCCTATTTGGTGAGGCTAACCATGGATCTATAAGGCAGCCTTTTAAATTTTTTAAGACAACATTTGAAATAAAGGAAGGTATTCTTTCTTTGTTTGTCGTTTGTCAAAGAACGGTGATTGAGGCCCGGTTTGGCAGGTGGCCAAACCCCCTCACAAACAAACTTATTTATCTGATTACATCGCCTGCTTGCATAATCATTTTTTGATCATGTCGCGTTGAAGTCGACGTCATCTTTTGCAAATTTCGACAAAGAGGGAGCTTTTTTTTTCTTTTTGCCATATCTTGCAAACCACAAGGCAGATTTTCGCGTTCTTATAGTCATTGGAAAGGTGGTTCAGTGAATTTCACTGTTGTGCAGGTGATTTTTTCAGATTTCATCATTTTTTTCCAGTTGTAGCAGCTTGAAGGTTCAGATTGTTTTTTCTTGCAACTGGCATATCTTTTGCATACGACGTCGAAATCTGGTAAAAATTTTTTTGAAATTGCTCAGAAAATTGCAAGGAATCTAATTGTAACTTTTGTTTTTTCCCTTGATAGGCTTTTTTGCTCAAAAATTGTAAAAATCACCGTGTGTTATAAACGGTTGATTTAAGCTTGTCAATTGTACAAATTCTTCATTGTACTTTGTTGGGGGGGTTACAATCACATTATTAATACATTCTGGGGGGGTGACAGGCACGATTTAAGTGCCCTTGTGTCTTTGGTTCTTGGTGTTTTTCTGCTACACATGGCAGAAAGTGTGTCTATAAAACCACTCACTCCACATAATTACCACACATGGAAGTTAAAAATGAAACAACTACTGCAATCTAAAGGACTTTGGCAAATGCTAGAGGATAATCCACCTGGTTTCACTAAGGAGTTTGAAAGATTTGCTTATAAGAACAAATTAGATGAAGCTATGGGAATCATAGGATTGCATGTATCAGACAACTTGTTGTTTCATATTGCGGAGTGTAAAACACCTAAGCAAATTTGGGATAAGCTTGCAGAATTGTATGGTACTGTCAATGAATTCCGAATCTTGCAACTTGAGGCAGAATTGACATCACTCTCTCCAGACAGTTTTCCTACTATCCAAGATTTTCTAGAGAAATTCAAGATGATCTTGTCACAATTGAAAGGGTGTGGGCATGATAAAACTGAAAAGGAATGTATCTTCTTGATTTTGTCAAAGTTGAAGGGCCCATTTCAGGTGTTTTCATCTACCTTCTATTCTACTATGGATGCCTTTGGGAAAGACTTTAAGATGCCTAGCTTTGAGCTATTCTGTGAGCGTCTTACTAGGGAGCAAACCAAGTTACTTCAAATGGATGCACTTCCTAGCTCTAAGAGTCAAGCCTTGATGGCCTCATCTTCCAAGGGTAAAGGTAAGAATAAGAAGAAGCCCAAGACAGAATCTCCTTCAGGTAGTGAGTCTCCCTTCAAACCAAAGCCGAAGAATGATCAGAAGCCCACTCCTCCACCTAATCCTTCCAAATCTGGTGAGTCTTCCTCCAAGACAAAGAAGAAGAAAGGTGGCACTTGTTCTTTTTGTGGCATGACAGGTCATGATGAGTCTCATTGTTTCAAGAGGTTAGAGGCTTTGGAGGAAGCTATGAAGAAGCACAAGATTTCACTTCCCAAGCCCTCCTCTATAGGCAAAGGACATGCTCTTTCCGCACATGCCTTGGTTGCATCTTCAGATAGCTGGATACTTGATTCAGGTGCTTCACATCATATGACCAATTCACTTGATCTACTTGAGACTATTTCTGATACTAGCACTTCTCAGATTGCAGTGGGGAACTCTTCACAAATTCAGTCATGAGGACAGGCACCGTTCAATTGCAAGATGGTTGCATTGAGGATGTTCTTTTTGTTCCCAAGATTTCTGACAATCTTCTCTCCATATATCAGATTTGTCATTCTGGGGATGGAAAGAAAGTTGAGTTTACTCCTCACAATGTGGTTATTTGACAGCTACAGGATCCTGAGACAGTTGTTGCTACAGGGAAAGTGGATCATGTATCACGACTATACAGATTTGATGGATTTGAGTCTTCATCAGGATCATCTCTTATAGCACATGCCGATGCCTTGAGCAAGCTTTGGCATGAGAGATTTGGACATCTGAATTACAGTTTTCTTCAGCATATGAGCACAAAGAAGTTGGTTGTTGGTCTACCTAAGATTTCTTGTAGAGAGGGAGTTTGTCAGGGTTGTGTACTTGGCAAACATCATCAGGATCCCTTTCCTAAGGGTCAGGCTACACGAGCTTCGGCACCCTTGGAGTTGGTTCATAGTGATCTCATGTCTTTTCCAACTCCTTCATTTTCAGGGGCCAAGTATGTGCTCACTTTCATTGATGATTTCTCACGACGCACATGGGTGTACTTTCTTAAGTACAAAAGTGATGTTTTTGACACATTCAGGACATACAAGGCATTTGTGGAGAAGCAGTCAGGTCTTTCTCTTCAACGGATACGCACAGATAATGGGGGGGAATATGTGAACCAAGCTTTTCAGGATTTCTATAGTGAGCATGGAATTCAGCATCAGTTTTCAGTTCCTTACACTCCTTAGTAGAATGGTGTGGCTGAGAGAAAGAACAGGACATTACGGGAGATGGCAAATTGCATGCTACAGTCTAGGTCTATGGATCCCACCTTTTGGGCTAAAGCAGTCAATTGTGCCAACTATATTCAGAATCGTATGCCTCACAAGGCAGTACAGCATATGACTCCCGAGGAGGCTTGGTCCCATGTCAAGCCTAATGTATCCTTCTTCAGAGTATTTGGTAGTGAGGCTTGGGCATTCATTCCAAATGGTCGGCGTAAGGCTATGGAGAAGAAGAGTCAACCTTTGATTTTTGTTGGCTATTGTGAGGATGTGAAGGCTTACAGGTTGTTTGATCCTGTTACCCAAGATGTCTACTTTCGTAGAGATGTCCATTTTGACGAGTCCTTCCCACCAGTGAATTCCTCCTCCACTTCTTCTTCCTCACTACATACTCCGCCTACTTCATCATCACTTGACGATGTTTTGCTTCTTCAAGATGATACTGATGAAGGTCCTGCCCCACCACCTTCTCAAGCACCAATTTTGCCCCGATGGGTCCGCACTACTCTTGAGGAGGCTGGTCCTCTTGTTGGTGATCCCACAGATACTCGCCGCACTCGTTCACAGACTACAGGTGTCAGTCTTTTGAGTCATGCCATTTCCACAGATCCTCAGAAGTTTTCAAATGCCGCAGGTATTCCAGAGTGGGACAGTGCAATGGCTGAGGAGTATTCTTCTTTAATGAAGAATCATACTTGGGATCTTGTTCCTCTTCCTAAGGGAAGAAAATTGGTTCGGTGCAAGTGGGTGTACTGCACCAAATATGCAGCTGATGGTTCTATAGACAAGTACAAGGCTCGTCTTGTTGCTAAGGGGTTTTCTCAGGTTGAGGGGATTGACTACTCTGAAACCTTTGCTCCTGTCGCCAAGATGGATTCAATTTGTCTTGTACTTTCTATTGCTGCATCTCAGGGATGGTCAGTGTATCAGATGGATGTGAAGAGTGCCTTCTTGCATGGTGATCTTCATGAGGAGATCTACATGGAGCAGCCTCCAGGTTTTGTACAGGACTCTTCACTTGTTTGCAGGCTTCGTCGTTCATTATATGGTCTCAAACAAGCCCCTAGGGCTTGGTATGAGAAGATGGATAGTTTCCTGCTTGCTTCTGGTTTCACACGGTGCCATTCTGACCCTACAGTTTACACTCAAAGACATGGAGATGATCTTTTGATACTTGTGCTCTATGTGGATGATTTGATTCTCACAGGCAGTTCTACCTCCATGATCCAGAGTATTCAGCAAGCATTGATGGAGCGCTTTGATATGACAGATCTTGGTCTTCTGCACTACTTCCTTGGTCTTCAGGTTCACCAGACTACTGAGGGTATCTTCATTTTTCAGCAGAAGTATGCTCTTGATTTGCTTCAGAGATTTGGCATGGCTGATTGCAAGCCTGCCCCTACACCATTTCAGTCAGGTGTTGTACTGTCTTCTAGTTGCACTACTCCCACAGTTGATGCTACATTGTATCGGCAGTTGGTTGGTAGTCTTTTGTACTTGACACATAGTCGTCCTGATATTTCCTTTGCG
Organism: Cunninghamia lanceolata; assembly: GCA_027924645.1. Classification (NCBI taxonomy): domain Eukaryota; kingdom Viridiplantae; phylum Streptophyta; class Pinopsida; order Cupressales; family Cupressaceae; genus Cunninghamia; species Cunninghamia lanceolata. The sequence goes on from BSBN01000049.1 coordinate 20,980,742, forward strand.
GTTGGACGTGTCTCCCGATTCTCTCAGGAGCCACATGAGAGTCATTGGAAGGCAGCCAAACGTATCTTGAGGTATATTCAGGGCACATCACATTTTGGCATTCATTACACATTAGGAGCTTCTTCGATTATGGGCTTCACTGACTCCGACTGGGCTGGTGATGTTAATGATAGGAAGTCCACTTCTGGCTTTGTTTTCAGCCTTGGTTCTGGTCCGATTGCATGGTCTTGCAAGAAGCAGATAGCTATTGCATTATCATCGACAGAGGCTGAGTATCAAGGTGCAGTTTTGGCTAGCCAGGAGGTTCTTTGGCTTCGACAGTTGATGACTGAGTTTGGATTTCCTCCACATCATCCGACTACTCTTTGGTGTGATAATTAGAGTGCCATTCACATTTCTCGCAACCCGGTGGAGCATCAACGTACTAAGCACATCGAGATCCACATGCACTTCATCAGGCAGCTCATCCAGGATGGTGTTCTCAACTTGGAGTACTTGCCTACTGAGGAGCAGGTTGTGGACATCTTCACTAAACCTTTAGCATCGCCTCGTTATCTTCAGTTGCGATCGATGCTTGGGGTGAAGGAAGTTGTCCTTGGGGGGTCTTCTTGAGTCCTCCTTCCTTCACTTTTTCATGCTTTTTCTTTGCATGTTTCTCTCTTTTGGAGAGGAGTTTTTTCCCATGAGGTTTTCTCCTTTTCTCCACTTGTGAGAGATTGTTTGTACATGGGTACCTAACATGGCCTTGTTGTCGGGACCCATTTTTGCATTTGTTTGTTCCTCCCTAAGTTGCACTTAAGGGGGGGTGTTGGTGTGAACAAGGTTATTACCTATCTAGGTTTAACCTTTGTTGTGTAGATAATTCATATTATTTAACTATTTATTAGTTAAATAATAATCACACACATGTTCACATCTTAAGTTGACTTAGGAGCATTCTAGTTGTCTTCTAGATGTTTCTAGTTGTTGATAGTTGTAGTTGATAGTTGTCATCTTATCCTATAGTTGTCATATATCATAGGATTGTGACACTTGTCAGATGACTACAACATCTTGTATCTCACCTTGGTCTTTATAACCAAGGCCTCATTGTACACTATGTAATCCAGTACATTGTTGTATCATGGCAATATAGCATTTTCTTTGCTTGTCTCTCTTGTGTGGAAGGTTATTTGGTTTTGCAGATTTGATCCTGGTGGTTGATTGCTCCAACAGTAACGTGCTTGTGTATGTCCCTAGATCATGTTCCTACTTTTTGATTGGTCCGCAAAGTGTAATTCAGATCGTGCATGAAGCGTGTTCCTAAAGGTTTGAGTGTTAACACCAATTTTAGCCGACTTGGTTGTTTTCACTACTTGTGATTATACTTTGGAGTTTGTAATAGCATGTTGTAGCATGGAAGATTGTATTTGAGTCCTAACTAAGGTGTGGTATAGTCTGCATTCATTCTCCTCCTTCACAAATTTGTTTAGGTCGAAACCTATTCTAATGTATATGTGTATGCCGACCTTGGAGATTGTTCCAATGGCTGATGATTGTAACGCCGACCTTGATGTTCATTCCAAAGTTGATGAATTGTATAAATACATGTAATGAAGTCATGAATGATGGATGAAGTTGTGAAGATGCAAAGATAAGTGTGAAGTGAAAAAGTAGAGCAGAGAAGAGGAAAATTATTGCGCTTCAATGGTTCAACTGAACCTTGGCATAGTGTAGATGCTACTATCTCAGTTCACCAACTTTGGCAGTGAGCCACCCACTGGTAGTGAGCCCCTTCTTTTGCAGTGAGCATCTCATAGTGAGCCTTGTTGTAAATTTTGATATATCATTTATATTATGAGCTAACATTCACCGTGGTTTTTCCCTCATTGGGTTTTCCACGTAAAAATCTTGTGTTGAATGTGTCAATCTATTCAAGTTTCTAATTATATGCTTTCATGGTTAAATCATAATTAAGTGGTTAATGTGTTGATGTTTGAAAGAAGTTAAGTTTTTGATACAACTAATTCACCCCCCCTCTCAGTTGTCTTGTGCATTTCAACAATTGGTATCAGAGAGAGGGTTCATTGGAATAAATCCTAACAACTTGAGGTAGATCTGGGATGGCGCACAAGGAGTCTCTGCAATTCAATGGAATGGACTATGCTCTATGGTAGGTACGAATGAAAAGTCATTTCATTTCTCTTGATTATAGTGTTTTGAAGATGGTAGAAACCAAGTATACTCTTCCTCCAAATGGTCCATCATATGAAGATGAAGTCAAAGAATATGAGTTAAATAGAAAAGCTAGAGATGGTCTGTTAAATGCCTTATCTAATACCGAGTTAGTGAAAGTTATGGATTTGGAAACTACTCATGAGATCTGGGTTAAGTTGAAAAATTTCTATGAAGGAGATGATTCTATAAAGAGTGCCAAATTACAAAACATGAAGGTGAGGTATGAATCCCTAAAGATGAGTGAAGATGAGAACATAAAAATCTACATGCAAAAAGTTGATGAAATTGTCAATGGAATCAAACGTCTTGGAGGAACTGTTGATGAAGGTGAGGTTGTGTTGAAGATTCTCAGGTCTTTGCCTAAATCCTATAGTCACATGTTGTTATCAATTGAAGAAGTTATGAGTGTGAACAAGATTACAAAGGATCAATTGCTTAGAAAGCTTATTGCTTTTGAGATGAGAGAGTCTGGTGATGCTCTACCAAAAACTGAGACTGCCTTCAAAGCCAGCACTTTAGAAAAGATTTGAAGAGCTCAGAAGTATGTTGTAGAATCTGATGATGACCTTAATGAGATTTAAGCCAACTTTGTGGACAAAATGCAAAGAGGTACCAGTAAGTTCAAAGGCAAATCACCTTTCAAGTGTTTTTCTTGTGGTAAGATTGGTCACTATGCCTCCAGGTGTCTGGAGAGAATTGAGAGAGGTAAGAAGAAATTTGAAAGTAGACCTAGAACTATAAACAAATGCTATTATGTTAGAGATTTTGATGATGATGATTCTGATGATACTAGTGCAAATGAATGCTTGTTTATTGCTATTAAGGAAGAACCTGTGTCTACTAATCCTGCTAGCTATGTGAAGGAAGAAAAACCAGTGGAAGAAAGTTCCTTGTCTATCTGTTGGGTTGAGAAAGATAAGGATGAGTGGATTGTTGACAATGGATGTTCACATCACATGACCAGTGATAAAAGTAAGTTTGTAAGTTTGGAAAAGTGTGATGGAGGACTGGTTAGGTTTGGAGATAATGTAGCTAGTAAAATTTGTGGAAGAGGATCTATTTCCTTTGATAGTAAGCATAACACAGATGATGTTGTATATGTGAATGGTTTAAAGCATAATCTTTTAAGTGTTGGTCAGATGTGTGACAAAAGGATATGATGTAAGATTCAAGGACAATGGATGCAAGATCATGGAAAGCTTCATAACAGTGATTGCTACTCGTAAGAAGACTCATGGTAATGTTTATCATTTGAGAGGAACTAATGATTGTTGTTTGTGGGCTCAGATAGATGAGAGTTGGATGTGGCATAGAAGGATGTGTAATATCAATTTTAACAACTTGGTGAAGATAAGATCAATACAAGCTATGAGAGATCTTCCTAAGCTTGTGAAGCCTACTAATACTATTTGCAAGGAATGTCAATTGGAGAAATAGACAAGGACAAGTTTCAAAAGCTAAGAACAATTTTTTGTTGGATTGCTTGAGCTGGTGCATACAGATTTGTGTGGTCCTACAAGAACAAGAAGTCTACAAGGAGACAAATACTTTATGTTGCTTATTGATGATTACTCTGGAATGATTTAGGTCACGTTTTTGAGAGATAAATTAGAAGCTCTAGATAAGTTCAAATCTTTCAATGCAATGGTTGAGAATGAGTTAGAATTGAATATCAAATGCCTAAGGTTCAATAGAGGAGGTGAGTTTACATCAAATGAATTTAATATTTTCTGTAAAGAACAAGGGATAAAAAGACAATTGTCTTCTCCTAGGACTCCTCAGCAGAATGGGGTTGTTGAAAGAAAGAACAAGATAGTTCAAGAGCCCACTAGGTCAATGATGAAAGAGGCAAACCTACTAGAAGTGTATTGGAGAAAAACTATACATACTACTATCTACATTCAAAACAGAGTTCAAGTCAAAGGTAATGGTACTAAAACTCCTTATGAATTGTGGTATGGAAGAGTTCGTACAGTGAAATATTTCAAAGTTTTTGGAAGCAAATGTTATATCAGAAGAGTAGAAGAGTTAGGCAAGTTTGATGCTAGGTGTGATGAAGGAATTTTCCTTGGATACTCTACTAAGAGTAAGGCCTACAGGTGCTACAATAAGAGACTGAGAAAGATCATTGAGAGTTCTAATGTGAAGGTTGATGAAGATAGAGAAAGAATAGCATATCAGAGTGGCTATGAATTAGATGAACCTGCTATTACAGTCAATGAAGAAAAGATTGAACAAGAAGACAATCAAGTTGATGAAGAAAAGGCTCCAGAAAGTGCTGTTAAGACTCCCAGGTTTGTAAGGATTAATCATTCTGAAGATCAGATTATTGGTGACAAAAGAAAAGGGGTTTTGACAAGGAAAAGAGTTGTAGAGGAAAAGGTGAACTATTGTTTACTTTCACAAATTGAACCTAAAACTGTAAGTGAAGCCTGCAAAGATGAAAGGTGGGTAAAAGCCATGGAAGAAGAGCTGATGTAGATAGAGAAGAATTAAACTTGGGAATTGGTTCCTAGACCTGTTGATAAGAATTTGATTGGAACTAAATAGGTTTTCATAAATAAGATGAATGAAAATGGAGAAGTAGTAAGAAACAAAGCAAGACTGGTATGCAAAGGATATTCTCAGGTTGAAGGTATAGACTTTGAGGAGACTTATGCCCCTGTGGCAAGGATTGAAGCAATAAGAATGTTTTTGGCATTTGTAGCACACAAAGCTTCCAAGGTGTAGATCAGATGGATGTGAACTCTGCATTCTTGAATGGAGAATTGGAAGAAGAGGTTTAATTGAACAACCTGAAGGATTTTAGTCATTAGACCAAGGTGACATGGTATGCAAATTGAAGAAAGCCATGTATGGACTCGAGCAAGATCCTAGAGCCTGGTATGCAAGGTTGGATAAGTATTTCTTGCAATTAGGGTTCAGTAAAGGTACTGTAGACATTAATCTCTACTTCAAAATTAATGATGATCAAATTCTAATTGTTGTGGTCTTTGTTGATGATATTATCTTTGGAGTCAATGAAGGTATGTGTGAGAAATTTGCAGAGGAAATGCAAAAGGAGTTTGAGATGTCTATGTTTGGTGAAATGAATTTCTTTCTAGGACTGTAGATTACTCAATCACAAAAGGGAATTTTTATTTCTCAGTCCAAGTATGTGAAAGAATTGTTGAAGAAATTTGGAATGGAGGATTCTAAGCCAATATGTACTCCTATGGTAACTGGTTGCAAGCTAAGCAAGAATGATGAATCACTTAAGACTGATCAAAAAAAGTATAGGTCTATGATTGGAGGACTACTTTATCTAACCCATACAAGACCAGATATAATGCATGCAGTTTGTCTTGTGGCAAGATTTTAGGAAGATCCCAAAGACTCACATGTGATGGCAGTCAAGAGGATCATGAGGTATTTAAAAGGCACTTCAGACTATGGATTGTTGTATCCCAAAGTTATTGATTTCATTCTTAGTGCTTATATAGATGCAGATTGGGTTGGAGATGCTGATGATAGAAAAAGTACAAGTGGAGGTGCTTTCCTCTTAGGTAACAGATTGGTATTATGGCTAAGCAAGAAGCGAGAATCAGTTTCTTTGTCTACTGTAGAAGCAGAATATATTGTTGCAGCATGTTGTTGTACTCAAGTGCTATGGATGAAGCAAACATTGAAGGATATAAGAGTTGTGTATGAAGAACCAATCTCAATATTTTATGACAATATAAGTGCTATAAACATTTCAAAGAATCCAATGATGCACTCAAGAACAAAGCATATATCAATAAGGTATCACTTTCTGAGAGAAAAGGTAACAAAGAATGAAGTAAAGATGGAATATGTGTCTACAAACGATCAAATTGTAGATATTTTCACCAAGCCTCTGCCTAAGGATACTTTTGTGTATCTTAGGGAGAAGTTAGGGGTTATTACCCCTCCCACTCTAAACTAAGATGCATGAGAAGTCCATCAGTCTAGTGGTGTCCAAAGTTTCATCTTTTGATCTGGATTGATGTTTTGAAGGCTACCTCTCAAGGAAAGAAGGTAGATGTTGCTAATATGAGTTCTTGATTAAGAGCAGTAAGTGTTGCAGTGTTGATGATAGGGCGAGTTGTGCAGTAAAGAAAAAGAAAAGGTCTGGCACCCTTTGCCATTGATGTCAAAGGGGGAGAGAAGTTCATTTGAAAAAACTAAGGAGAAAGTTACAGTCAGAGAAAGCATAAAGTAAGGGGGAGCAAAGAAGCAAAGCAATTTTGTATGTCTTGATGGTTTTTCACATCATGTGTTACCATCAATGACAAAGGGGGAGATTGTTGCAAGTATGAGCAGTAATTTTTTCATTGATGTCAACACCTAAGGTCAGCATCTAAGTAAATTATTTGAATGTGTTTGAACAAGTGTCTGAGAAGAACAGTATATAGTGTTTTTCTCCACATATCCTGTAGATTGAATATCTTTATCTGTTGTTTGGAAGTTATGTTAAGGGATGTCTTTAGCTACTATGTTTCAAGTTTGAGCCTCCTCTATGAAGATTTGAGTGAGTTCTATTCACCAGAGTAAAAACTATTTTTCTGAGTGTTCAATGGTGACAGGGAGAATGTATTCTGCTCCACAGTTCTTTGCATTTAATCTTTAAAGTTTGTGGTTCTGGAGTTAAGTTTGTAATGTTGTTATGTGCCTTCAGTTCAAATGGTTTGTGACTTGGTGTTCCGCAAGCAATCTTTCCTTTATGACAGTGGCTAACAGTAATGTTTAAGTGCTCCGGTTTGAAGAATATTTTGGATAGAATTTTTGAGGGTTGTGTGGAAGTTCTTTCTAATTGTAACATGCTTGTGGATGTCCCTAGATCCTGTTCCTACCCTTTGATTGGTCTGCAAAGTGTAATTCAGATCGTGCATGAAGTGTGTTCCTAAAGGTCTTATTGTTAACACCAATTTTAGCTTACTTAGTTGTTTTCACTACTTGAGATTATACTTTGGAGTTTTTGATAGTGTGTTGTAGTGTGGAAGATTGCATTTGAGTCCCAGCTAAGGTGTGGTATAGTCTGTATTCATTCTTCTCATTCACAAATTTGTTTAGGTCCAGACCTATTCTAATGTATATGTGTATGTCAACCTTGGATATTGTTCCAATGGTTGATAATTGTAATGTTGACCTTGATGTTCATTCCAAAGTCGATGAATTGTATAAATACATGTAATCAAGTCATGAATGATGGATGAAGTTACAAAGATGCAAATGTTAGTTGTCGTTGCACCAAAAGATCGACCTATTAATGCCTGATACAACCACTTGACTTAACAAGCACGGGAGGCGGTTAAGCCCTTGTCACAAACCACCGCAGTGCAGTGCTAAACAAGGAGACCAAGGGTCACACCTTGCAACAATCCCCCCCTCAGCGCAAGCGCGGGGTTTCAACCCGTGACCTCAGCTCTAATACCAATTGTTAGTTGTTGTTGCACTAAAAGATCGACCTATTAATGCCCGATACGACCACTTGACTTAACAAAGCACGAGTGGTGGTTAAGCCCTTGTCGCAAACCACTGCAGCGCAGCGCTGAACAAGGAGACCAAGGGTCACACCTTGCAACAACAAAGATAAGTGCGAAGTGAAAAAGTAGAGCAAAGCAGAGGAAATGTATTGTGCCTTAATGGAACTAAACCTTGGCATAACTGTAGATGCTACTATCTCAGTCCACCAACTATTGGGAATTAAGGTGTCTCAACCTTACAATTCCTAGCATTGATTATTTAATTATTTATTTATTTATTTACCTATGCTGTAATTTATGTTGCACATCCTATTTTTCATTTAGTGTGAAGTGGCATGATGAGTTGTCGCTCAACTTGGAAGGTGACTTGGATGGTCAACTCATCCCATGTGGATATAGGTGTCCCATTTGAGGTGGCACTAATATGCCATGTGTCAGCATCTTATGGTATGATAGAGATGTTATTGTGTATGACAGAATCTATGACGCGTAAGAGCCAAGTATTGAGATTCTCGAGACAAGTGAAGACAAGTGTCGTAAAATATCTTTGCATGTGGAGAAGGCATCTTTGGGTGCCCAAGTTGGGCTATGACATGTTGTAAGAGGAATATGCTATATTTAGCCTTATATGATGGATTCTCTTACAACATTTAAGGTTGTTATGTTGGGTAGATTATATGACAGCTGTAAGATGCGTAAGAGCATCTGTCATAGCTATTTTTAGCCTCGAGCGCTCCAACCTTGGGAAGTCAAATCTGCCATGTATGACAGATGTAAGAGAGGTATTTGTAGCTTGGACAAGTGTCCTTTGATGCAGGAAAATGTCCATGTGGCCAAGATGGACGCCCATCTCTAGAAGCTTCATGTTTATGTCTTGTAACTCTATATAATGCATTGTTTTGGAGTTGTAGTTGCATAGTGTCTGTACAGGTACTGTTATGCTACCGAAATCACTCCAAAAGCAACATTTGAAGACTCTTGGAAGAACTTGTTGGCAAGAGACACTATATGGATTCATGGTTGTTGTCATTGATGGCAACAAAGGTCATCCCACATATCCGCAAGTCATGGTGTGTCTCTACCGGAAGTTAGAATGAAGATTGTTGTGGTCCGGTGAACAAGAACAGAGCATGTGGCAAGGTCCGACAGATTGGTCCGGATCTCTCACAGGAAGTGTCTTGGTGCAGTGCGGATTTGGGGAAGTCAAGAGGACTACCTTGAGTAGTATATTCCAAGGATTTAGCCTCCGGTGATGAACAAAGAAAAAGATATGAATAGTTGAGTACCGGATTCCTGAGAGACAGTGAGAACAGAGGAAGAACTGACTGACAGAGTATCAGACTATTTTCCGGATGTGTTACTGTTGATGGTAAAGGTTGTGAAGGCATGAATCATGTTTGGCCGACATGATTAATGATATCTACAAGTATATGCTTCATCCGCATTACTTGATATGCAAGGATTCAGCCGACAGAACAGAGTTTGTGAGAAGATAGATTATTCCAGGTGCCGACTAGAAAGATAATGAAATCACTAGTGCGGATATATATAGAGGATGGATTTAGTTGTGAAAAGTGTGATGGTATGAAGGTGTATGCGAATAAATACAGAGCAGAGCAGAAGCAGTAAGAAAGATCCGGTATGTGAAAAGATAGCAGAATAAAGAACAGAGGAAAGATGAAGTGCAGCAGATCAGTATACTGAGCCTAACCGGAACTGAACTCCAGCATATGTAGATGCTTCCAATCAGTTCAAGTATTGTATAACATTCTTTTGTAGACAGTGTGTCTCCTTGTAGGCAGTGTGCCTCTTTGTGAGCAGTGTGCTCGGGCAGTGAGCCCTAATTGGCAAGTGCCATTTTATAATTCCTTATTCTTTTAACAGAGAATAATCTTTGGGTTAATCACCCCGTGGTTTTCTCCCTTAACCGGGTTTCCACGTCAAAAATACTGTGTCATGTGTTTCTTATTTCATGGTAATGTTTGTTTGTTTGATTCAATGCTGCTTTGATTAATAAGAAAGTTCAAAAGAAGAAATAATTAGGATAACTGATTCACCCCCCCCTCTCAGTTATCAACAATTGGTATCAGAGCAAGGTTCCTCCTAATAGAGCCTAACAGCTTGAGGAAGATCTGGGAGTTCAAATGGATGCATATGGTTTAAGGGAGCAACTCAAGACTGCCCTTGAGGATCTTGAACAGTCAAATTCTGAAGTCAATGAATTAAAGGAAAGACTCAAATAGGCTGATGAATTCATGAGAGAATTAAAGGACAAATTAAGTCTCTCTATGAAAAAGAGAAAGGAGCTGCTCCAACAATCGGCAAGATAAAGTGAAGAAAGCAATACAAATGAAGAATTGACTGAGAAAACCAAGTTATGTGAAAAGTTATCAAAAGAAGTCATTATGTTAAGACATGAAATGGAATCAGGAACTATAAAGTTTACTCAAGAGATTGAAGAAAAAAGAAAAGCTGAAGACAATCTAAGACAATCTCTTAAAGAGAAATCAGAAGAATGCCACCAGATGGACAGGATTATCAGACATCTTGAATCTGATCTTGAAGATGCCAAAGATAATGAAGAAAAACTTGAGGATCAAATTGTCTCTCTCAAAAGAGATCTTCAAACAGCAAATGAATATAAAGAAAAATTCAAGATAAGTTCTGCCCAACTTGAAGTACTTCTTGGAAGTCAAAAGAGGACAGATGACAAGTATGGTTTGGGATATGAGAAAGGAGAAAGCTCTGGATCCGGTCAAAAGAATTTTGGATCAGAAAATCCAAGGAATAGGCCTAGAAGACCTCCGGTAAGACAGCCCAATGCTCAAAGATATCCATCCTTCAATGGATACTGCCACAGCTGCAATCACTTTGGTCACAAAGCTAATCAGTGCAGAAAGAGAATGAATCAGACTAATTCATCCTTCTCCGGATAGTGCTTTAACTGCAAAAGGTATGGACACAAGTCTCATGAATGCAGAAATATGCAAATAAACAAATCATTCAATGGTAGATGCTTTGCATGCAATAGAGTAGGTCATATGGCTAATCAATGCATATCAAGAGGTTATCAGTCAAATATGCAAAGAAATGTTATTTGCCAAATCTGTAATAGGTCCGGTCATAATGCAAAAGTTTGTAGAAGCAAGAATCAGGACAAAAGAGGTCCGGTATATAATCAGAATCAAGACAAGGGTAAACAAAAGATGAATGTGGATGAAGTTAGGAATCAGATGAACAAGATTTGGGTGAAGAAAAGTTTAGAGAATGTAGAGGTTGGATCTGCACCAGACTCTGGTGCTGATATTTCTTCCGGAAATTAAAAAGTGAGCTCTGGCTCAGGGGGAGACTCAAAGAAAATCCTGTTCCCCCAGCCAATCAAGTGGTGCTGAATGTGATACAAGATGCGGAGTAAAGGGTTTGAAGATATAAGTCCTGAGATGATCCAGACAAGATTTCAGAGGTCCGCATGAAGATGCAAAGAAGTTGTGATCGATCAAGTAAGACCTATTCCGGGAGATGCTCCGGAATGACAGAGGACTACAAAAGGGTCCGGAGAGATCCGGAAGTACATTATTTTGCTCTGCGGACTGGACAGAATGTTTGGGATGTTCTTGTAATGTGTCATCTCGATTTATTCATGATTGAAAGATCCGCATGATGTTCATAGATCAGAACTGATCTGGGATACTCCAAGCTATTCGGATAAGGCAAACCGGAATAATATAGGTGGAGCATTTATTGCAAACAGATATTAGGGTTTGCGAAATGATATAAGGGATTTCTCAACAATCACTTGATCATTCCACATCCAAGAAGAAGCGAAAAGCGGAGCTCTGTAACAAAACTCATCAAGTTCACCGAAGATCTCCTGCCGAAGTCATTACATACAGAAATCAATCCAGCCACTCCGTGCAACCAAAGACGCAAAAGGTATTTTCCACTTTCGATATCTTGCTACAAATCTTTTGAAGAAATGGCTACTCCAAATATAGTAAAAATCTCAGATAGGCCCCGACCTGAATTTAAGAAACATCCATACAAGTCATTGGAGGTAGATCCCTTAGGAGCATTTTCCAGTGTTCCTCATGGAGTTTTACACACAGAAGACATTAGGGTTTACATACATGCAAGCATTAAGGAATTCAGGGAATTCAAATTGAGAGATCTCTATCACAAACAACTGATAGACAATGCTTTTGAGCTTAAACCAGAGTACAAGGGTATCCAGAAGAAACAGTTTGATCAATTCATTCATTTCCCCTACTTTGAAGAAGAAGAATGGATCCGATATGTATTGAGCAGAATGCATGACAACTTCCTATGGCTGGATAGACCTTACAAAATCACAAAAGAGGCAATTAGGGCAGTAACTGGTCTATACTCTTCCGGAGGGATACCTATCCTCAAATCTGTCAAGAACAACATTGTAACTGAGGCCACCGGATCAAAATTTGATAAGAGGGCAATGACCATTGAAGATATTTCGGATCCGGATATCAAGTATGCATCCATGATAATAGGATACAAGATCTATCACGCCAGCAGGGAGAATTCTATATCCGGAACTGCAGTGTATACTGCCTATGAAATGCTAAGGAAGAATGCAGAATATGATCTCTGCGAACTGCTCTTAAGCCAATTAATGGAAAATATACAGAAAATCAAGAAGGACAAGAAGAATTCCTTTAAGTATGGTACTCTTATATTATGTCTATTCTTCTACTTCATGAATGAGCTACTCGGATCAAGTGGATGGGCATGGCAGAATGACAAACCTATTGCAGTCCAAATAAGAGACTATCTACATGGGCTTGGGGATGCCAAAGCAAGAAATACAGCCCTATGGGGATACTTCAAAAACCTCCAAAGCATGATGCAAGCAAGAGAAAGAATTCCCCAGTCTCTTGTTGAAAAATACAAAGACTCAGTGTGCTTTATGGTGGACACTGATCAGTGCCTAATGGAGGCAGTGGAGCCAAGGACTGTCTGGATCATGCCCATGGGGTATGAAGTGGATGAACAAATAGTGGAGCTGCATGTTCAACACATGCTAAGTCAGCCCAAAGATCCAAAGGCAGAAAGGTTTGGAACCTTTGAGGAGCTGAGTGTAAAGATACATGTAGAACTCAGGGAACCTGAAATAAAGAGGAAGGTGAGAAAAGAAGTAGAGCATATTGCTCAAGGCCTATGCATCTCAAAAGAGGCACTTGATGCCAGCCGGGAAAAGAGGAGAAAGGCTGAGGAAGAAAAGAAAAGTAAAGAAAGTGTTCCGGTTGAAACTTCCACCCGGACCAGATCATCAAAAAGATCTGCACCTCCCACAACCAAAAGTTCAAAACTGGAAGTCCAGGCATCTAGTAAAAGATCTAAGACAAAAGCCACAAGGGCTTATGAAAGCCAAAAGGATGAAGAGGAAACTGAGTCAGATGAGGGAGTAAAAGAAATAAAGAAGCAGAAGAAGAAAGGATCCGGGAAACCCTCCACAGGCCAAGACAAGGAAGAAATGGCAGAGGAATTTGCTGAAAAGCCCACTCTGTCTCTAGACAGTGTAGTCAAATCAGTCACTATGGATGGGAACCTTCAACCGGTGGCTGAATTCTATGATGACTACAATGAGGCAGATCAAAAGATCCTGCAAGAAGCTATAATAAGGTACTTGAACATCTACAATAAAGCTTTTATTGAGATTATCTCTGAAATCCCAAAGAGCCTAGAGATGGAATTAGAGATAAGAAAGAACAATGCCATGGCAAAAGACCTTGAGATTAGGGAACAGATAGCTATTCAGCTATATCCTTCAATTGATCACAAAACAATGAACATGGTATTCAAAGACTGCAAGGATGAATTCAGGAGCAAAGCAAGGATGAATCAGCTTATGCTTGGTGAGACCGACAAGGTAGCCAAGGACACTGAAGAGATTCTCCGGAAAACCTTCAAAAGGTTTAATCTTCCTGTTGTAGAGGACTTAGGTGCAGAAACAGCTATGGACTTGGAATCATCTGCTCCGGAAGAAGTGGGCCTTGAACAGACTAACATCTCTCCTCCGGTTTCCCCTACAGTCTCCGAATCCCAAGAAGAAGAGAAACTACAGGAGAAAGAAGCAGCAGTTAAAGAAAAAGAGGTTGACTGCACCAAGGATGCAGAGAAAGAGAAGACTCCAACAGAGAAAACCACAACTGAAAGTGGTAAGAGTAAGGAAGGAGAAAAGATTCCAAAGGACAAAATTGCAGAAGAGAAGAAACATCTGTCTCTGGCAAGAGACACTGCACAAACTGTTCAAGAATTCTTGACAAAAGCCACTATAGAAATTGATGAACCAGACCTGCTAAAAGGACCATTAGATTTTGACTCTTTGTCACCGGTACAAACAATGAAAATAGCCTCATTTGCAAATGAGAAAGTCAAAGAGAAACTACTGAAATCTCACATGGAAGACTGTGAGCTTATGGAGGTAGCATCTGGAGTGCTAGAAAAGATCATGCCATCTTTTCAGAAGGATCCCACAGCCTCCTCTTCCGGTAATCTCAAAACCTTAGTCAGCAGTGTTAATACACATTTTGAATCTCTAGAAAAATCAGCTAAAGAAAAGGTCCGGAAGGAGTTTTTGGATAAAAGGTTCTCCGAGGTTCAGGGTTTGATCATTAATGATAGAAGAAACATGAACATTGGGATAAAGAGCTTAGAAAATGCTCTTAAGGATGGCGGTGAAATATACAAATTTTGTATCTCCTGGTCCAAGGTAACAGTGGACATTGAGAAGAAAATAAAAGAGCAAGAGGACACACTACTAAGCTTGTCTCAAAGTTTTGATCCTCTTTCTTCCTCTATAACAAATCAAGAATGTCAGACTATTGCAGTCTTGAGTGAAATCAAGAAATTGGAGAAGGAAAGGAAAAATAGAATAAGCAGGTTGAGTGAGCTCAGGGGGTTAATTGTCCCTAAGCTAGAGGCCATGCATGAGGCCATAGCAGAAGCTCAAATCACAGCCCAGACAAGTGATCCGAAAGATCTAAAAAGGGCAGATGCATTTGCATTTTTGTTGAGTGGTCACATTTCAATTTTGGATAGAATGAAGCAAAGTTGGGCTACAGAACTGATCCAACTGAAGACATCTTTTGCAGACATTCTTCAGTATATGTGAGTATGTAAATATGCGGCTATGTATAGAAAATTTTTGAAAATTTTGGTGTGCGGACCCTACCCTTTGCCATTGATGTCAAAGGGGGAGTGAGGAGCAGTGAAAAATGAGGAATCCAACTAAGGGGGAGTTCCAAAAATTGTATATAAAGATAGAGCATCAGCCAAGGGGGAGCATAGTGTAAACACTTAGTCATTTTTCACTAAGTGTTGCCATCAATGCCAAAGGGGGAGATTGTTGGCAAGAGACACTATATGGATTCATGGTTGTTGTCATTGATGGCAACAAAGGTCATCCCACATATCCGCAAGTCATGGTGTGTCTCTACCGGAAGTCAGAATGAAGATTGTTGTGGTCCGGTGAACAAGAACAGAGCATGTGGCAAGGTCTGACAGATTGGTCCGGATCTCTCAGAGGAAGTGTCTTGGTGCAGTGCAGATTTGGGGAAGTCAAGAGGACTACCTTGAGTAGTATATTCCAAGGATTTAGCCTCCGGTGATGAACAAAGAAAAAGATATGAATAGTTGAGTACCGGATTCCTGAGAGATAGTGAGAACAGAGGAAGAACTGACTGACAGAGTATCAGACTATTTTCCGGATGTGTTACTGTTGATGGTAAAGGTTGTGAAGGCATGAATCATGTTTGGCCGACATGATTAATGATATCTACAAGTATATGCTTGATCCGCATTACTTGATATGCAAGGATTCAGCCGACAGAACAGAGTTTGTGAGAAGATAGATTATTCCGGGTGCCGACTAGAAAGATAATGAAATCACTAGTGCGGATATATATAGAGGATGGATTTAGTTGTGAAAAGTGTGATGGTATGAAGGTGTATGCAAATAAATACAGAGCAGAGCAGAAGCAGTAAGAAAGATCCGGTATGTGAAAAGATAGCAGAATAAAGAACAGAGGAAAGATGAAGTGCAGCAGATCAGTATACTGAGCCTAACCGGAACTGAACTCCAGCATATGTAGATGCTTCCAATCAATTCAAGTATTGTATAACATTCTTTTGTAGACAGTGTGTCTCCTTGTAGGCAGTGTGCCTCTTTGTGAGCAGTGTGCTCGGGCAGTGAGCCCTAATTGGCAAGTGCCATTTTATAATTCCTTATTCTTTTAACAGAGAATAATCTTTGGGTTAATCACCTCGTGGTTTTCTCCTTTAACCGGGTTTCCACGTCAAAAATACTGTGTCATGTGTTTCTTATTTCATGGTAATGTTTGTTTGTTTGATTCAATGCTGCTTTGATTAATAAGAAAGTTCAAAAGAAGAAATAATTAGGATAACTGATTCACCCCCCCCCTCTCAGTTATCAACAGAACTTGCATTGCAAGTGTATTGTAAACACACCATTGTTTTGATAATACATTGTGCAGGTTTTGGAGTGTGGGGTTTTTTACCTAAAAAGGTTTTCCCCACAATATATCTTGTGTCACTCTCTTTATGTGTTGTGTTACTACTATAATATTTATGTTATGTGTTTAACATTGCTACAATTGTAAGAATTAAAAAGAATTTGCATACTATTCCCCGCATTAAGTTGGTGTAGGAAGTGTGTTCCGTGTACCTTGCTTCCTTTCAGTTGGTATCAAAGCTTGATCACCTTTGATCCTAGTTGTTGGGTAGGGTTTTTTGAGCTAATTTTTGATTGAGTGGGAGTCTGTGCAAAGTATTCTACAATCTTTTGCAGGAAAAAGATGGTAGCCACATCTGGAAGAATAGAATTGGAAAAGTTTAATGGCAACAATTTTGAGTTGTGGAAACTCAAAATGGAAGACATGCTTGTTGACAGAGATCTATGGGAAACAATTTCTAGCACAAAACCAATGGCAATGCCTCAAGATGAATGGGATCTCAAAGACTATAAAGCTAAGGCTCTTGTGAGACTCTGTTTAGTTGATTCTGTCTTGTTGAATGTTTAAGAAGAGAAGACCGCAAAAGAGCTATGGAAGAAACTTGGTGATGTTTATCAAGCCAAATCCATGGTAAACAAGTTATTCCTGAGGAAGAAGTTTTATTCTTTGAGGATGGAAGATGGAGGATCAGGTGCAGATCACCTGAATGCTTTTAACATGCTAGTTGCATAGTTGATATCCATTGGTGTAAAGATGGAGGAGGAGGATCATTGCATGACCTTGCTTTATTCTTTGCTAGACTCGTGGGACCACCTTGTCATGGCCATTGGGAGTACTACAACCACCTTCAAGATGGATGAAGTGGTGTCTTCGTTGTTATCTAAAGAGATGTAAAGAAAGTCTTCTGAATCGGAAAAGGAGGCTCTTGAGGTTCATGGTAGACCCAAAGAGAAAGGGAAAAAGAACTTGACAAGAAATCTGAAAAAGGCAAATCCAAATCCTATGGGAGATCCAAATCTCCTAGAAATTCCAAGGCAGTATGTTGGAACTGTAGGAAAACTAGGCACTTCCGAAAGGAGTGCAAGGAGGAGAAGAAGAAAAAGAAGAACACCTCCGATTCAGATTCTTACAAATCTCAAGATGATGGTGATGCTTTAATTGCTTCCCTGGCCACCCATACATCAGAAGATGTGTGGCTGATTGACTTCGGTGCTTCCTTCCACATGACCTCACATCGAGGTTGGTTTACAAAGTATGAAGAGTTCGATGGTGGGAAGGTGTACATGGGTGATGACTCTCACCTAAAGATAGCTGGCTGTGGAAGAGTCTTGATTTGATTCCCTGATGGATGAGTGAAGGGGATCAATGGGGTGATGCACATCCTTGGTTTAGCACGAAACCTACTCTCTATAAGTAAATTGAATGATGCAGGTGTGCAGGTTGTTTTCTCAGGTGGAGGATGCAAGATGACAAGAGGAGCTATGGTGCTTATTAAGGGTACTTGGAGAGGTCTCTGTTTCAGTTGGATGCATGCACTACTAAGTGCAATAGTTCTTTTGTTTCAAAGAAAAGAGCTTCAAATTCTTCATCCTCACCATTGGAACTTGTAGCGAAAAAGTGTGTTGCTTCAACTTCCTATGGTAGTGCTTTTTGGGTACCTAAGGGTACTCATGCTTTGGAAATGAAACTTCCTCTTAAGAAGACAATGTTGTGGCATAAGATACTTGGTCACATTGGTGAGAAGGGTCTTAGAGCCCTGAAAAATAAAAACCTCTTTGAGGGGTTAAATGATTGTAATCTCGAGTTCAACTTTTGCGAACATTGTATATACGGAAAGCAAAATTGTGTTCAGTTTTACTCTAGTTCTCACAAGTCTTTTGGTGTTTTGGATCTTATTCATTCTGATGTGTTTGGTCCTGTGAATGTTCCTTCAATTTCTAAATCTTTATATTTTGTATTAGTCATAGATGATTACAGTAGAAGGACATGGATTTATTTTCTCAAAAGCAAATCTGAAGTCTTTAGTCATTTCAAAGAGTTTAAAGCTTTTGTTGAGAAACAG
Organism: Cunninghamia lanceolata; assembly: GCA_027924645.1. Classification (NCBI taxonomy): domain Eukaryota; kingdom Viridiplantae; phylum Streptophyta; class Pinopsida; order Cupressales; family Cupressaceae; genus Cunninghamia; species Cunninghamia lanceolata. The sequence goes on from BSBN01000049.1 coordinate 20,999,014, forward strand.
ACTGGTAAAAAGATTAAGTGTTTGAGAATTGATAACGGTAGTGAGTTTTGTTCCATAGAGTTCGACAAGTTCTGTAAAGAACATGGGATTGAAAGACATAAGACAACTCTTTATACCCTACGGAAAAATGGAGTTGTAGAAAGGATGAACAGAACGTTGATGGAGAGGGCTAGGAATATGCATAGTGGTGCTAGCCTCGAATAGAAGTTTTGGGCTGAAGTTGTAGCCATTGCTTGCTACCTAGTTAATAGGTCTCCTACCTCAGCGCTCATTGATAAGACACCCATGGAGGTGTGGTCTAGTAAGAAGCCCTCATTGAGACATCTTCATGTTTTTAGTTGTGAGGCATATGCACATATGCCTAAGGAGACGAGGTCAAAATTAGAGAACAAGATAGTTAAGTGTATCTTCATTGGCTATGGTATTGGTGTGAAAGGGTACAAACTTTGGGATCCTATGGCTGAAAAAGTGTTGTATAGCAGAAGTGTTATTTTCAGAGAGCTAACACCTTCTCTTATTGTTCTACAGCTAGAAGAGAAAGAAAAGAAAGAGGATGTGGTTCAGTTTCCTTCTACCCCTGAGAAGACTGAACCAAAAGATTTTGTTGGACATGATGATGAGGAGAGATCTAGGAGCTCTGAAAGTTTAGAAGAAGAAGTAGAACCTCCACCTTAGAATTTGAGGAGGTCCACACGAATCAAGAAGCAACCTAAAAGGTTTGGTTTTACATTGCTAGATTCTAGTTGTGCTTATACCTTGATTACTAACACTGATGAGCCTAGAACTGTGATAGAGGCTATGGACATGAAAGATGTAGGTTCTTGGAAGGAGGCCATGGAAGATGAGATGGCTTCTTTGAAAAAGAATAAAACTTGGGACTTGGTGCCTTTGCCTGAAGGACAGAAAACTATTGGATGCAAATGGGTGTTCAAGAAGAAATTCAGAGCAGATGGCAATGTTGAGAAGTATAAGGCCAAATTGGTTGTGAAGGGGTATTCACAAGTGGAGGGAATTGATTATGGTGAAATTTTCTCTCCTGTTGCAAAGCTGACATCTATTCGATTCATGTTATCTCTTGCAGTAGCTTATGTCTTAGAAGTGGAACAAATGGATGTGAAGACAACTTTCCTTCATGGTGACTTGGAGGAAGAAATTTATATGTCACAGCTTGAGCACTACGTGGTGAAAGGTAAAGAAAATTTGGTTTGTAAGTTAAAGAAGTCTTTGTATGGTTGGAAGCAATCTCCAAGATGTGGTACTTGAAGTTTGATGCCTTTGTGTTGTCCACTGGATTTTTGAGATTGAAATCAGATCATTGTGTGTATTACAAGTTTGACAATGATCGTATTCTTATTATTGCATTGTATGTTGATGATATGTTGTTGATTGGGTATGGTAAGAATATGGTTTCTAGTTTGAAGTCTCAGTTGTCAGCACAGTTTGAAATGAAAAACTTAGGGGCAGAAGGTACAGTCTAGGGATGGAGATCAGAAGAGACAGAGCAAACAGAAAACTTTGGTTAAGCCAGAGTAAGTATATGAAGACCGTGTTGGATAGATTCAGCATGGCAGATTGTAGACCATTGTGTGTTCTTGTTTCATTGGGGACAAAGTTATCTATGAATGATTGTCCAAAGTCTCCTTCTAAGATGGAGGATATGAGCAGAGTACCTTATGCTAGTGTAGTTGGCAGCTTGATGTATACTATGGTCTGTACAAGACCAGACATTGCCCAAGCAGTGGGAGTCCTTAGTTGGTTTATGGCTAATCCTAGATGGGTACATTAGGATGTAGTTAAGAGAGTGTTTAGATGTTTGAGGGGTACTTCTGAGTATTCCTTATGTTATCATGGTTTTCTTAGAGGACCTCAGGATTTTGTGAGTATTCATGGATTTGTGGATTCTGATTGGGCAGGTGACATTGACAGTAGGAGATCCACTAGTGCTTATGTGTTTACCACATTTGGTGGTGTCATTAGTTGGATGAATAAGTGATAACCTGTGGTTGCTTTGCCCATGACAGAAGCAGAGTATATGGTAGCAACTCATGCTTGTAAGGAAGCCATTTGGCTTAAGAGGTTGTATTCAGATATTGGTTTTGATGCAGGACAGATTACTATCTATTGTGACAATCAAAGTGCAATATGCTTAGCAAAGAATCCTACTTTCCATGCCAAAACAAAGCACACTAATGTTTAGTATCATTTTGTTTGTGATATGGTAGAAGATGTGGTGCAGTCGCGGTAGGAGGGTTCACAGAATGAACTGTCTAGGCCATGCAGCAAGAGTAAACACAACGGAAACAACTCAAAGATATTAAACAAACACAGATCCAGTCATTCAATATATAATAGAATTTAAATACAATCTGGTTGACATCATATAGGCCTACAAGTAGGGCTCAAAAGCCTGATTATAGAATATCAGAATATGCGCAAGATATGGCTTTGAAGCTCCTTTGCGCTAGATCTAAACTAAGGATTCTCTAAATTATCTAAACTACTTTCCTAGGGATCTATTACATCTTTATATATCATCTCTGGTACAAAATATTCCTCCACATTGGCCAAGGAAGGTCACAAACTCCAACGAAGAGCTATAATGTGTGTACACGGATAGGTCAGACCTAAACACATAGAACACCTCCGCAAATGAATGGAATGAAATGTGGATCTCAAGGAAGGTCGGCTATGAACCAAAGATCATTGAATGTGTCATTAGGCTACACAAGTCAAGGAATGCTCTGCAAGTTTTCTCCTTTAGTTGATTATTAGAGACTATCAGGATGCTCTGTCTTGATAAAATAGTCGATCTTCTGATAGCGATATCTTTCTAGTACTCAATCCAAATGATCTAAATTCTTGAAATGATGTATATGAATGAATCTAGATGTTATGTCTAGCTCCACAAGATGTGAGATGCAATTACGGCAGAATGCAGACCAAAATACAAAAACTACTACTGACTAAACTGCCTGAACTAAACTGGAAAATGAAAACAAACTGAACTGCAAACAAACTGAAATGCAAATGTTTTTGGTTGATGAAAGATTGCTCTTGAACCAGGGATGCTCTTGCATTAGACATCTGAGGTTATTGAAAAAGTGAGTCCCTCACTTTGTTGGGGCTAGGGGAGAACCAAGATGGTCCACCTCAGCTTGAGAAATCCATGCTAAATCTTCTTCTGGTCCGCCTTTCCACTTCACAAGATATTCTTTGTATTGTCTTCCTCTAGTGTTGCATCCAACTCTGTTGTCCAAAAATGTCTTCAATTTGCTCCTGTGCTTTGTGTGGTAACTACTTCTTCAAGTCTTCTTCCATGTTGTCACTGAACTTTGCTTAATGATACTGATAAAGGTCTGCAATGTTGAAAATAGGTGATATATCCAATGTCTCTGATAACTCCACTTCATATGCATTTCCTGAATCAATTTTTTTGAGTATCTTACAAGGTCCAAACTTCTTCATCTTCAGCTTGTTATATGTTCCAACTGAAAATCTTTCTTTTCTCAAATATACCATTACTTCATCTCCCACTTCAAATTCCTTATGTCTTCTCTTCTCATCTTCCTTTTCCTTATACTTACTGTTCATATCCTCCAAATGCTTCTTCACCTAATTATGCATTATCTTCATGTGATCTGTAAATTCCTCTGCTTCTGCACTTCTCTTTTCTTCCATACCAATGTCCCTCAATTCTGCAACTCCTCTAGGATTTACTTCGATAACAATCTCAAAAGGTGTTCCTCCAGTACTCCTATTTACTAAATTATTGTATGCAAACTCTGCTTGTGAAAGAATCAAATCCCAACTTCATGTCTTCTCTCCAACCAAACATCTCAACAAGTTTCCCAAACTCCTATTCACTACTTATGTCTGTCCATCAGTCTATGGGTGAAATACTGAATTGAACTTCAAATCCATCTTCATTTTCTTCCAAAGAGTCTTCTAAATGTATCCAAGAAATCTAGTGTCTCTGTCTGAAATCATACTCTTAGGTAATCCATGTAATCTCACAATCTCTTTGAAAAATAGGTCTGCTACATGTACTACATCAATTGTCTTCTTACAAGGTATGAAATGAGCCATCTTTGAGAATCTGTCCACCACTATAAATATTGAATCATGTCCTCTTTGTGTCTTCAGCAATCCCATTACAAAATCCATGCTTATGTCTTCCCAAGGTCTCTCTGGTACTATCAAAGGTTTATACAATCTAGTATTTTGACTATTCCCTTTTGCAACTTGACAAACTCTACAACTCTGCACAAATCTCCTAACATCCTTAAGTATCTAAGGCCAAAAGTAGTTTTCACTTACCAAAGCCACTATCTTATCAATGCCAAAATGTTCTGCCAATCCACCACTGTGTTTCTCCTTGATCAAATTATCTCTCATTGAAATCTTAGGTATGCACAATTGACTTCCTCTAAACAACATATCTTCCTGAATGAAACAATCCATCCACTTACTCCTATCTGTCACAACAAGTTCCTTATATGCTTTCCAAGGTTCTATAAAATCAATGTCTCCCTCATACATGTTCTTCAATTCATCAAAACCCAACACTTCAACTCTCATTTCTGTCATCTTCTTCTACTCAACGCATCAACAACTTTGTTTGATTTTCCACTCCTATGCTTCAACGCAAAAGTGTAACTCTATATGAACCCTACCTATCTCATATGTCTCTAATTTAACTTACCTTGACTATTTAAGTACTGCAAAGCTTGATGATCTATATATAGTACAAACTCCTTAGGCAACAAGTAATGTCTCCACTTCTTCAAGGCTTAAATTATGGCATAGAACTCTTGATCATAAACTGAATATCTTCTCCTTGCATCATTCAACTTCTCACTGAAATATGCTACAGGTCTACCTTCTTGACTTAATACTGCTCCAATTGCATTTCCACTTGCATCACAATCAACTTGAAATACCTTATTGAAATCCGGTAACACCAACACAGGTTGCTCTGTCACTTTCTGCTTCAACAATTCAAAACTTTTATCTGCTCCAGATGTCCACTTAAAGTCTTTCCTATCACCTCTCATTGTCTCTGTCATAGGGTTACATACTGAACTAAAATTTTGGATGAACTTCCGGTAGAAACTAGCCAATCCATGAAATGATCTAACCTCTCCAATTCTCTCCAGTGTAGGCCACTTGACAATTGTTTTCACTTTCTCAGGGTCCATCTTTAATCCTTCCACAGAAATCACAAATCCCAAATATACCAATTCTTCCTTCATGAAACTACACTTCTTGATGTTTATCAGCAATTTCTCTTCTCTTAATCTCTGCAAAACTTGTCTAATATGCCACAAATGTTCCTCTTTTGTCTTACTAAAAATCAAAATATCATTCAAGTATACAATCACAAACTTACAAAAGAATTTATTCAAGACTTCATTCATCAATCTCATGAAAGTACTCGGTGCATTTGTCAATCTAAAAGGCATCACTAACCACTCATACAGTCCTTCATTTGTCTTAAAAGTAGTTTTCCATTCATCTCCTTCTCTGATTCTAATCTGATGGTATCCACTCTTCAAGTCTATCTTTGTGAAATATCTTGCTCCACTTAAACAATCCATGATATCATCCATCCTAGGTAAAGGAAATCTATACTTAATTGTGATATTGTTTATTGCTTTAGAGTTAGTACACATTCTCCATTCTCTATCTTTCTTAGGCGCTAATACTGCAGGTACTACACAAGGACTCAAACTTTCTCTGATCAAACCTTTCCTCAGCAACTCCTGTATCTATCTATTCAATTTTTCATTTTCTGTCAGTGTCATTCTATGTTCTGCTATATTAGGCAAACTTGCTCCCAGTATAAGATCTATGTGATGACTGATACTCCTTATAGGTGGAAATTGTTGGGAATTAAGGTGTCTCAACCTTGGTAATTCCCTATAGTATTTCATTGTATTTATTTATTTATTGCCTATTGTATAGTTTGGATGCAAATCCTATGTTGTCATATTGTGGGAGTTGGCACGGTGATGTTTCATCCTACATGGCATATGACCACATGTAATTTTGTCCTCACATGAGGAGATAGGCGTCCCACTTAGTGGTAGGAATATTTTACCATGTTTCGGCATCTTAGATGTTGTGTAAGGGAATGTTGACCGTAACGGTCATGACAGATTCTATGACAGGCGTAAGAGTCGTAAGAGCATCTATCATAGCCCATTTTAGAAATAGGCAACCTCTTTGGGATGGGGTATGTGGAAAAGTGTCATATGCATCTTACAATGTTGACCAAGTGTCCATAGGCATGGGTTTTGAGCCATGAGGTCAAGTTGGATGCCCATTCCAAGATAGAGGCAATTTTGCCTTGTATCTTCTATATAAACAAGTGCTTTGAGGAGGAGTTGTATTGTGTGATTGACAGGTACTATTATGCTGTCGGATTGACTCCAGACACGAGTGTCGAAGACTATTGAGAGCTTGCATTGCAAGTGTATTGTAAACCATATTCAGTTTTGATAATACATTGTGCAGGTTTTTGAGTGTGGGGTTTTTCACCCGATAAGGGTTTTCCCCACATTATATCTTGTCTCTCTTCTTTTGTCTTCTTTCTGGTTCTATGTGTATTGCTACAATTTCTCTGTTATATGTTTCATGTTGTTATAATTATAAAGATTAAATTGAATTTGCATAGCTCTCCCCTCATTAGATTAGTGTAGGAAGCAATTTTTGCACACCTAGCTTCCTTTCAGTTGGTATTAGAGCTTGATCACCTTTGGCCCTAGTTGTTGGGTAGGGGTTTTTTGAGCTGATCTTAAGTTGAGTGGGAGTCTGTGCAAAGTATTCTGAATCTTATTGTAGCAAGGAGATGGCAAGTGCATCCAGAAGGATAGAGGTGGAGAAATTTAATGGCACTAATTTCGCGCTATGGAAGCTCAAGATGGAAGACATGCTTGTTGATCGAGACCTATGGGAAACTGTTGATGGCACAAAACCTATGGCAATGTCACAAGCTGATTGGGATCTCAAAGATCAGAAGGCTAAGGGTCTCATAAGACTTAGTCTTGTTGATTCTGTCCTGTTAAATGTCCATGAGAAGAAAACTGCAAACTTGCTTTGGAAGAAGTTGGGAGATGTGTATCAAGCCAAATCCCTAGTTAACAAGCTTTTTCTGAGAAAGAAGTTGTATTCTCTTCGAATGGAGGATGGAGGATCTATTGCAGATCATCTGAATGCTTTCAAAATGTTGGTTGCACAATTGACATCCATTGGTGTGAAGATGGAGGAGGAGGATCGATGTATGACCTTGATTTGTTCTTTGCTGGACTTGTGGGATCATCTTGTCATGGCTATTGGAAGCACCACATCCACATTCAAAATGGATGAAGTGGTTTCTTCACTGTTGTCTGAAGAGATGTGGAGAAAGTCTTCTGAGGCAGCCAAAGAGGCTCTTGCAATTCATGGAAGACCTAAGGAGAAAGGGAAAAAGAAGGACAAGAAAGTTGAGAAGGGTAGATCCAAATCCCGTGGGAGATCCAAATCTTCTGGAAAGTCCAAGGTTCTCTATTGGAACTGTGGCAAAACTAGGCATTTTCAAAAGGAATGCAAAGAGGAAAAGAAAAAGAAGAAGAAGAACCCAGATTCAGATTCTGACAAGTCACAAGATGGTGGTGATGCTTTCATCGCAGCCCTGGAAACCCATGCATCTGATGATGTGTGGCTGATTGATTCTGGTGCATCATTCTGCATGACCTCGCATCGAGACTGGTTTACTAAGTATGAGGAGTTCGATGGTGGAAGGGTGTACCTGGATGATGACTCTCATTTGAAGATTGTTGATTGTGGAAGAGTCTCTATCTGATTCCCTGATGGACGAGTGAAGGGGATCTTTGGGGTTATGCACATCCCAGGCTTAGCACGGAACCTACTTTCTGTAAGTATGTTGAATGATGCAAGTGTGTAGGTTGTCTTTTTGAAAGAAGGATGCAAGATGACTAGAGGAGCTATGGTGCTTACTAAGGGTACTTAGAGAGGTACTTTATTTCAGTTGGAGGCATGCATTTCACAATGCAATAGTTCTTCTGACTCAAGGAAGAGGGCAGCAGTCACTTCATCCCCACCATCTGAACCAGTAGTGAAGAAATCTGTTGTATTTAGTCCTGATGGTTATATTCATGCTTTGGAAGTTAAGCTTCCTGTTGAAAAGACAATGTTATGGCATAAGAGATTTGGCCACATTGGTGAGAAGGGTCTTAGAACCTTGAAAAATAAAAACCTCATTGAAGGGTTAGATGATTGTAATCTCGAGTTTGACTTTTACGAACATTGCATATATGGAAAACGAAACCGTGTTCAGTTTTATTTGAGTTCTCATAAGTCTTTTGGTGTGTTGGATCTTGTTCATTTTGATGTATTTGGTCCTGTTAATGTTCCTTTGTTATCAAAATCTATATATTTTGTATCTTTCATAGATGACTATAGTAGAAGGACATGGATTTATTTTCTCATAAGCAAATATGAAGTCTATAGTAATTTGAAGGAGTTTAAAGCCTTTGTTGAAAACTAAACTGGTAAAAGGATTAAATGTTTGAGAACTGACAATGGTGGTGAGTTCTATTTTACAAAATTTGATAAATATTGCAAGGAACTTGGGATTGAAAGACATAAGACAACTCCATACACCCTGAAGCAAAATAGAGTTGCAGAGAGGATGAACAGGACACTGATGGAGAAGGCTAGGAGTATTCTTAGTGGAGCTGGCCTAGAACAAAAGTTTTAGGCTGAAGCTGTTACCACTACTTGCTATATGATAAACAGATCTCCTACATCAGCTCTTGTTGGTAAGACACCCATGGAGGTGTGGTCTAGTAGAAATCCTTCAATAAGGCATCTTCATGTTTTTGGTTGTGAGGCATATGCACATGTGCCTAGGGACAACCAGTCAAAATTAGAGAGCAAGGTTGTTAAGTGTATCTTCATTGGCTATGGTGTAGGTGTGAAAGGATACAAGCTTTGGGATCTTGTGGCTGAAAAAGTGTTGTATAGCAGAAGTGTCATATTTAGAGAGCTAACACCTTCTTCCACTATTTTACAGCCAGAAGAAATTGAAAAGAAAGAGGATGTTGTTCAGTTTCTTTCTACCCTTGAGAAGACTGAATAGAAAGATAATGTTGGACCTAAAAATGAGTAGAGCTCTAGCAGCTCTAAAAGTTTAGAAGATGAAGTAGAACCTCCACCTCAGCCTTTAAGGAGGTCCACATGAATTAGGAAGCAACCGGAGAGGTTTAGTTATACATTGCTTGATTCTAGTTGTGCTTTTGCTTTGCTTACTAACAGTGATGAACCTAGAATTGTGTCAGAGGCTATGGCTATGAAAGATGCAGGTTCCTGGAAGGAGGCCATGGAGGATGAGATGGCTTCTTTGGAAAATAATCAAACTTGGGACTTGGTGCCTTTGCCTCCTGGACAGAAACTCGTTGGATGCAAATGGGTGTTCAAGAAGAAATTTGGTGTAGATGGCAGTGTTGAGAAGTATAAGGCTAGATTGGTGTCAAAGGGGTATTCACAAGTGGAGGGTATAGATTATGGTGAGATCTTCTCTCCCGTTGCAAACCTGACATCTATTTGATTCCTATTATCTCTTGCAACAGCTTATGACTTAGAGGTGGAGCAGATGGATGTGAAGACAGCTTTCCTTCATGGTGATTTGGAGGAAGAAATTTACATCTCACAGCCAAAGCATTACATGGTGAAAGGTAAAGAAAATTTAGTTTGCAAGTTAAAGAAATCGTTGTATGGATTAAAGCAGTCTCCTAGGATGTGGTACTTGAAGTTTGATGCCTTTGTGTTGTCAATTGGATTTGTGAGATCGACATCAGATCACTATGTGTATTATAAGTATGATGGTGATCGTATTCTCATTGTTGCATTATATGTTGATGATATGTTGCTCATTGGGAAGGGTACGAATATGATTTCTGATTTTAAGTCTCAGTTGGCAGCACAGTTTGAAATGAAAGATTTAGGGGCAGCCAGGTACATTCTAGGAATGGAAATCAGAAAAGACAAAACTAACAGAAAACTTTGGTTAAGTCAGAGTAAGTATGTGAAGACCATGTTGGATAGGTTCAACATGGTAGATTGTAGACCATTGTGTGTTCCTATTTCTTTGGGGACAAAGTTGTCTGTTAGTGATTATCCAAAATCTCCTAGTGAGGTGGAGGACATGAGCAGAGTACCTTATGCTAGTGATGTTGGTAGTTTGATGTATGTTATGGTCTGCACAAGACCAAACATTGCCCAAGCAGTGGGAGTCCTTAGTCGATTTATGGCTAATCCTAGACGGGTACATTAGAATGCAATTAAGAGAGTGTTCAGATATTTGAGGGGTACTTGTCAATATTCTATATGCTATCATGGTAATGTTACAGGACCTCTGCATTCTGTTGATATTCATGGATTTGTGGATTCAGATTGGGTAGGTGACATTGACAGCAGGAGATCCACCAGTGCTTATGTGTTTAAACTGTTTGGTGGTGCTATTAATTGGATGAGTAAGCGACAACATGTGGTTGCTTTGTCCACGATAGAAGCTAAGTACATAGCAGCAACTCATGCTTGTAAGGAAGCCATTTGGATTAAGAGATTGTGTTCAGATATTAGTGTTGATGTAGGACAGATTATGATTTGTTGTGATAGAGTGCGATTTGCCTTGCAAAGAATCTAACTTTTCATGCCAGAACAAAGCATATTGATGTACAGTTTCACTTTGTGCGAGACATGGTAGAGGATGAGAAGGTAAATTTGGAGAAGGTAGATACTTTGAAGAATGTTGTAGATGCATTGACGAAGCCAGTGGGCACAGAGAATTTCATATGGTGTTTGGAGTCTATGGGCCTCTCGGCCTATAGTAGTTAAATCCTATTATTCTATTGGCTCTTACAAGGTGTTCGACAAGTGGGAGAATGTTGGGAATTAAGATGTCTCAACCTTGGTAATTCCTTGTATTATTTCATTGTATTTATTTATTTATTGTCTATTGTATAGTTGGGATGCAAGGTAAGTGCAAGAAGTTGGGTCCACATAGAGGGGAAATCGCAGGCAAAAAAAAAATCCTAACAGAAACGGGTACCTATTTTAAAAGAAACGGGTACCCATTTTAAAAGAAATGGGTACCCGTTTAGGAACGGGTACTCGAGCCTAAATGGGTCCTGCTTAGAAATGGGTACCCGTTTCTTTAAACATATTAAATTTGAAAAAAAAGCCTGCGTGCTTTTTTTCCCATACAAAAGGAACGGGTACCCGTTCCTAAAAGATTAGGCTTGGGAAAGGCATGGTAAGCCAACCCCTTGCCTTGGACCTACAAGTTTTTTTCTAAGTACAGAAGAAGAGAAAAGACTAAGTTTACCTATATGGCTCACGACATTTTTTTCTAAATTTTTTACAAAATTAAAACCCATTACAGATGACAGTGTCTAGTTTTCAAATATGTAATTTTTTTTATTGGACTTGTTTTTCTATTTATTATTTAATTTATGAGCAAACTAGTCCAAAAACTTGAAATGACAGGTGTTTGTATTTTTTTAATAACTTTTAATTTTTAAATTTTGTTGAAAAAAAAATATATGTCATCAATCTACGCATCATTCTATACACAATAAAAAAAAAAAATTATGATTAGTTTTGCTCAAATTATGTTGACCGTACACGAGGGTTTTTGAAAACAGCAATTAGGGCCAATAAAAAATTAATAAAAAAAATTATTTAGAAAAAAATTATAAAAAAATATCTTCATCAAACTTCACTGTTCTACACATCTTTCCCCAAAAGGGTTTAGAAAAATACTTTATTTAGGTCAAATTATGTTGTTTGTACACGTGCATGGTATGGTAAAAAAAAAAGTGACTTTTAAACAGTGGTTTTTAGAAATGCCTATTGAAAATCAATTTGTATCGTCTGGGTATTAAAATAAATTACATATTTAGAAAATAGACTCTGAGTACTACATTTCATATTACTATTTTTTTTAAGAATCAATCTTTAAGTGCCTTGCCGATGACGGCATGGTTCGGTGGTTAAGTCACTCGGTTGTAGTGGCGGCCACCAAAGTTCAAACCCCTGCTGGGCCAACGAGCTCGCAAGGATTTACGCCTTCGCTGGGCCAACGAGCTTGCGGGTTTGAAGTTTTCTTTCTAGGGGATGAGGTCCCCCATGTTGTGGCCTCACCGGTTCATTGTTCTGGGCAAAAGCATTCGCATGGAGCCGGAGGGCGTGTCGCACCAGCATCGTCAGTCACGTTAAAAAGTTTACTAGGTGCATTTTATATATATATATATATATATATATTTAAGTGCCTCAAATGTTCAGTTCAAATGTGACAAATTCTAAAATCAGGGAAAACACTTCCACTTTTTGGCCAAAAAGTGGACCCAACTTCTTGTACTGACTCTGCAAATCCTATGTTGTCATATTGTGGGAGTTGGCATGGTGATGTGTCATCCTACATGGCATATGACCACATGTAATTTTGTCCTCACATGAGGAGATAGGCATCCCACTTAGTGGTAGGAATATTTTTCCATGTGTTGGCATCTTGGATGTTGTGTAAGGGAATGTTGACCTTAACGGTCATGACAGATTCTATGATGGTCGTAAGAGTCGTAAGAGCATCTGTCATATCCCAATTTAGAGATGGGGTGTGTGGACAAGTGTTAGATGCATCTTACAATGTTGACCAAGTGTCCATAGGCATGGGTTTTGGACCATGAGGCCAAGTTGGACGCCCATTCCAAGATAGAGGCAATTTTGCCTTGTATCTTCTATATAAATAGGTGCTTTGAGGAGTTGTATTATGTGATTGACATGAACTATTATGCTTCTAGATTGACTCCAGACATGAGTGTCAAAGACTATTGAGAGCTTGCATTGCAAGTGTATTGTAAACCATATTCAGTTTTGATAATACATTGTGCAGGTTTTCGAGTGTGGGGTTTTCACCCGATAAGGGTTTTCCCCACATTATATCTTGTCTCTCTTCTTTTGTCTTCTTTCTGGTTCTATGTGTATTGCTGCAATATCTCTGTTATATGTTTCATGTTGTTGTAATTGTAAAGATTAAATTAAATTTGCATAGCTCTCCCCTCATTAGATTAGTGTAGGAAGCGATTTCCGCACACCTAGCTTCCTTTCAGCAATCCTTCAGGTACATTATCTGATATGATGTCTTCATACTCTGCCAGCAACTCCTTTATCTCCTCCAGTTGTGATTCTTCAGTCTCCTTCTTCAATGTTTCAAGCTTCTTAGGAATCAAAGCATAACACATATTCTCATGTCTCAGACCATCTAAAAATTTTCTTCCATCTACGAAACAGATTCTAGCATTCCCACATACTTCACTCTTAGGATCATCTTCTAAAGGAATCAAAGTAATTCTCTTTCCATTTTTTGTTATAGTGTATGTATTCTTTCTTCCGTCATGTATAGCTTTTCTATCATACTTCCAAGGTCTACCCAACAAGATATGACATACACCCATAGGCATAATATCACACAAGACTTCATCATAATAAGATCCAATATGAAATTTCACCAAACATTGTTCACTCACCAATACCTTATGATCATCTTGAATCCATGCTATCTGATAGGGCTTAGGGTGTTTCAATCTTTCCAACTTCAGCTTAGTCACCATCTCCTCTGAAACTAGGTTATCTAAACTACCACTATCAATCACAACTTTACAACAGTTACCTCTTGATTTGCATCTTTTTCTGAACAAACTTTTCCTCTGCGGTGGTTCCTCATTTGATTCAACTTGAAATAGTGCTCTCCTCATCACCAATGATTCTCCTTTCTCCAGCTTAACAACTGAACTAGGTGATCTAATAGGTTCTTCTTCAACATAGGCTGCTCTTCCACTGTTCTCTGTCTTCTTACTTGTACTACCCTAATTACATTCAAATGCTCTATGTCCTTCACCTCCACACTTGAAACAAGTGTCTTTGAATGTTCTCTTATCAAATCGTCTTTCCTCTCTTATGTATCCTTCATTCTGGTATGCACTAGGGTTTCCTCTCTGGTAAAAATTTATGTTATCTCTGGTAAACATTATTATCTCTGTCCTTCCTGAATATGTTGTCAAACTTGTTCTGCTCTGAATGTGATCTATCTCCTCCAAAAAATATTCTACCTCTCTAAAATTTACCTCATCTGCCTTTCTGTCTTGGATCTTGTCTTTTATTCATCTTCTCTTCAACTTTCAAGGCAAACTGATATGCTTCTTCCAAAGATGTCATCCTTACCAAACTTAGTTCTTCTTGAATGCTCAATCTAAGTCCATTGATGTATCTAGCCACTTTCTCCTTACTTGCTTCACTATGTCCTATCCTTATAATCATCTTATGAAATTCTTCAATGTACTCCTTCACAAATTTCTCCTTTTGTCTCAGGTTTTGCAATCTTTTCAACAGCACCAACTCATAGTCAGTAGGTATGAATTGATTCTTCAATTTTGTCACCATCCTATCCCACTTTGTAATCTTTTCTTCCCTCTTCTATTTCTTTCCAACTGTACTTATTTCCACCATATAGCAGCATGTCCTTTCAATTTTGTCTTTGCAAACTTCCCCTTCTCCGGATCATCAATCTCTTCATATTCAAAGTATTCTTCCATGTCATTTATCCAGTCAATCAACTCTTCAGGGTTCAAATTACCAGTATAATTCAGCACATCAACTCTAGGTCTTTTTCCAATCTTCAAAACAGCTCGCAACATCTTTACTTGATTTGATTCTTCTTCTTCGTCACCTCCTAGGGTTTTCTAGTTTGTTCAATGGATTGAAATTCTTCTTCATCATCACTTTCAACATTAGGTCTTGGTGTCAACCCTCTTCATCTATCTTCTTCAATAGTATCTAAATGAATTCGCATCATTTTCATCATCTCCATCATCTCATCCATTCTACCGGCCATTTTTTCAACAGCAACAACTCTCCTCGATGGCATTCTTCCTAGGATCAAGTGCAAACTACCTCAAATTTAGTGATTGGGGAACAAGGTGACAACTGCCTCACAATCGGCAATCAATTGTGACACAAGTAACCTGCCTCAATTTGGTGATCTATCCATAGCAAGATCTTACAGGATTTCCTCGCCAACTTTGCTCAACTCACTCCCAAAGATTCATACTTTAGCTTTGATACCACTTGGTATAGTCACTATAGGAGGGTTTACAGAATGAACTATCCAATTCGTGCATAAGAGTAAACACAACGGAAACAACTCAAAGATATGAAACAAATACAGATTCAGTCATTCAATATATAATTGAATTTAAATACAATATGTTCAGCATCATGTGGACCTACAAGTAGGGCTCAAAGGCCTGATTATAGAATATTAGAATATGCTCAAGATGTGGCTTTAAAGCTCCTTTGTGCCAGATCTAAACTAAGGATTCTCTAAATTATCTGAACTACTTTCCTAGGGATCTATTACATCCTTATATATCATCTTTGGTATAAAAGATTCCTCCGTGTCGGCCAAGGAAGGTCACAAACTCCAACGAAGAGTTGTAACATGTGTACACGGATAGGTCAGACCTAAACACATAGAACACCTTCTCAAATGAATGGAATGACGTATGAATCTTTGGTAAGGTTGGCCATGAACCAAAGATCATTGAATGATGTGTCGTTAGGCTCCACAAGTCGAAGAATGCTCCACAAGTTTTCTCCTTTATCTGATTATCAGAGACTGTTAGGATGCTCTGTCCTGAGAAAACACTCAAGCTTCTGATAGCGATATCTTTCCGGTACTCAATCCAAATGCTCTGAATTCTTGAAATGATGTATATGAATGAATCTAGATGTTATGTCTAGCTCCACAAGATGTGAGATGCAACTACGGTAGAATGCAGACCAAAATACAGAAACTGCTACTGACTGAACTGCCTGAACTGAATTGGAAAATGAAAACAAACTAAACTGCAAACAAACTGAAATGCAAATGTTTTTGGTTGATGCAAGATTGCTCTTGAAGCAAGGATGCTCCTACATCAAGATGGGAAGGTGATATTGGAGAAGGTTGACACTTTTAAGAATGTTGCAGATGCATTGACTAAACATGTGGGCACAAAAAAGTTTAGATGGTGTTCAGAGTCTATGGGCCTCTTAGCCCCTAGCAGTTAAATCTTGTCTTTCTATTGGCTCTTACAAGGTGTTTGACAAGTGGGAGAATGTTGGGAATTAAGGTGTCTAGTCAACCTTGCAATTCCTAGCATTGATTATTTAATTATTTATTTATTTATTTGCTATGATGTAATTTATGTTGCACATCATGTTTTGTCATTTAGTGTGAAGTGGCATGATGAGTTGTCACTCAACTTGGAAGGTGACTCGGATGGTCAACTGATCCCATGTGGATATAGGCATCCCATTTGAGGTGGCACTAATATGCCATGTGTTGTCATCTTGTGGTATGACAAAGGTGTTATTGTGTATGATAGAATCTATGATGCGTAAGAGCCAAGTATAGAGATTCTCGGGACAAGTGAAGACAAGTGTTGTAAAGTATCTTTGCATGTGGACAAGGCATCTTTGGGTGCCCAAGTTGGGCTATAACATGTTGTAAGAGGAATATGCTATATTTAGCCTTGTATGACAGATTCTCTTACAACATTTAAGGTTGTTATGTTAGGCAGATTTTATGACAGCTGTAAGATGCATAAGAGCATCTGTCATAGCTATTTTTAGCCTGGAGTGCTCCAACCTTGGGAAGTCAAATCTACCATGTATGACAAATGTAAGAGAGGCATTTTTAGCTTGGACAAGTGTCCTTTGATGCAGGAAAATGGCCACGTGGCCAAGATAAACACCCATCTCTAGAAGCTTCTTGTTTATGCCTTGTAACTCTATATAATGCATTATTTTGGAGTTGTAGTTGCATAGTGTTTGTACAGGTACTATTATGCTACTGGAATCATTCCAGAAGTGACATTTGAAGACTCTTGGAAGAACTTGCATTGCAAGTGTATTGTAAACACACCATGGTTTTGATAATACATTGTGCAGGTTTTGGAGTGTGGGGTTTTTTACCTAAAAAGGTTTTCCCCACGATATATCTTGTGTCACTCTCTTTATGTGTTTTGTTGTTGTTGTAATATTTATGTTATGTGTTTAATATTGCTGCAATTGTATGGATTAAAAAGAATTTGCATACTATTCCCCTCATTAGGTTGGTGTAGGAAGTGTGTTCGCGTACCTTGCTTCCTTTCAGTTGGTATCAGAGCTTGACGACCTTTGATCCTAGTTGTTGGGTAGGGGTTTTCTAGTAGTGAGCCACCCCATTGGCCTGGTGAGCCCCTTCTTTTGCAGTGAGCATTCTCAGTAGTGAGCCCTAAGGCAGTGAGCCTTGTTGTAAATTTTGATATATCATTTATATTATGAGCTAACACTCACCGTGGTTTTTCCCTCATTGGGTTTTCCACATAAAAATCTCATGTCTCATGTGTTGAATGCGTGAATTTGTTCAAGTTTCTGATTATATGCTTTCATGGTTAAATCATAATTAAGTGGTTAATGTGTTTATGTTTGAAATAAGTTAAGTTTTTGATACAACTGATTCACCCCCCTTCTTTGTTGTCTTGTGCATTTCAATAGAACCTAGCGCTCTGATACCAAATGTAAAGTACTAAAATTCCAAAACACATACATAACTTAAATAGAAGTTAAAGTAACAGTAAGTAAATTAAATGCAACTACATTATCAAGTAAAAGGAGATAGAATTAGCATTCATTGTCAATGCAAGATTTCATTCATAAATTTGATACACAATCAGGTTACAATTCATCTTTCTAAAGCAATTACAGAGCTTCATGAAGTAATAAATATACACAAGTTTCAATAATGGCTTTATCGCCTTACAATTCATTATGGTTTCAATATGTAACACAAATGTCAACATGAACAAGTAGAATCCAATATAGATCAATCCTCGACCGCCATCGACCAACTAGTCATCTGCTGCATCTAAGGACAAGAACATGGTTTAGGTGCTTTTCCACCCAACCACAAAGCTTATGCTTCCCCGGTATTCTTCAAACTGAAGAATGCCTGACCCTACTCGAAGGGCCTAGCAACTTGTAAACAAGCGGCGGGGTGGAATCTGGTGTGTGCATATTAACCTACATGCATCCCTAACTTGATTGCAACATCACATTAACAGGATATGGCAAGGAAAAAAATACATAAAACTAGGCATACAATCCATTTGTTTCAATGGTACACATGTCTATTTCAACGTCAAATATTAACTTTGGCCAAAGTGTGAAATTGATTAACAATGTGTAGGTTTTGAAAAGAAAACCTACTTCCCTATTTCCCCATATTTGGCACCCATCTCGGAAGGCAACTTTCCCAAACAGGCAATGCATAATAAACAATATATATATATATCCTTTTCAAGCACATTAAAATAATGATAATAATTCAACCAAGCTAAAGTATGATATCAATAAACTTCCAAACACATTTAACCCAAAAAGAATCTTCCTAAGGTCACAGCATAAACTCTATTCAATTTTGAACTTAATATCACATAGATTGTAAATTATCAATATAAGGTTACTACTTAATCAAGGTTTTGTGAAGTATAATACATCTTTAAACAAAAAGAGAAGAGCAGGAACATTCTGAAAACTAATACAAAGAAGTAGTGTAAAAAAAAATTTCATATTCTATTATTAATTCCCTTTTTATCCATCTACACTTGGTAAACATTGGTTTTAAGGAAAACTTGGTATGATTTACAGGTTATTGATGTCTTGATGGTTTAAAAGTAACATTTTAAGAGTAAAAGAAAATTATTTCAAAGATTGAGTTTATTTTATTTGTGTGTTGTTTTGTAGTGTTTTTTTGTTAAAGAGGGGGGAAATGTGGTTTTAATGGTTTATGCAAAATTCTCCTTTTACTACAAACATTCCAAGGGCTTATCAACTGAGTTGAATCTCCACTAAGAGAGAGCAATCACCTATCAGGTTGAGTTGCCACTTGGGAAGTTGTGGATTCTTAGATGTGTCAAACAATGTCTCTATCTAATGCTCAAGTGTACTTGGAAACCTTAATTATGCAAATCAATAAGCAAATTATCAAATTACAGCAAATCCTTTCAGACTGGAATAAGGGACAGAGATATTTAACTCACTATTTTTCAAAGTTTGGAAGGCGAAAAAGTCAGGGACACGGGGACTAGCACCCAAGTCCAAGGTACCTATTTCTTTATGGGATCCTCATCTCCTTCTGACACTGATCTGCACTGTAACTTCCATTTCTGGGAATTCAACTACAGAGGACACAGGGACTAGCACCCTAGTCTAGGAAAAGATCCAGTGTCCTACTTCTTTTCAGATCCTGAATCCTCAATGTCTTCCACTCCTTCCTGCAACTTGATTCCATGAAACTCGACACCTGTAACCTACAATCACAAGGAGTGTGGGAGGGGGTTGTGGTGTTTAGAGGCTTACCTCGATCAAGCCCCAGAGAGACATTCGAGTCATCTGAACATCATTTTCAGATAAG
Source organism: Cunninghamia lanceolata (assembly GCA_027924645.1). Classification (NCBI taxonomy): domain Eukaryota; kingdom Viridiplantae; phylum Streptophyta; class Pinopsida; order Cupressales; family Cupressaceae; genus Cunninghamia; species Cunninghamia lanceolata. The sequence goes on from BSBN01000049.1 coordinate 21,018,572, forward strand.
AGTGCGTATCCTGGTGGGATAGAGGCAAAAATCCAAATGATAAATGATTGAAAACACAATTGATATCACCTTGTAGTGAGGATCTCATGGAAGGAAGATGCTCTTCATGCCATGAGGAGATGGATGTCAAATCTACAAATATAAACACAATAACAACAAAGTAGTGTTATGCAACATAATGAATGCCTTGAATCACTTTCACATAAGCTTGTCAATCAAAATATCCATCTAGTTTGCAAATGAAACCTGATCATGCTTATATATGCAACTACAAAGATTCTCGCTAAGAATTTCATAATTCAAACTTTAGATGTCGGCATACGACCCAAATAACAATCACTAAACTAACATTTGAATTTAGGGTAGACTAAAAATAGGGTCAGACTAGGGCGCTAGCACCCAAGTCCACCCTAGCATTTTTGCTTAGGATTCATCAAAGTGCAGCCCCCTAGATCCTATTTGTCACAAGACCCAAGGGTTTTCTCATCGGGAGCCAAAAATAACATGCAAGATTCTCCAAATGCAAATTAAGGACCTGGGAGCTAAAGCTTAAGAGGGAAAAGCCCCCAAGGGGACATTTTCTGACATAACACATGCTTACACATAAAATAAGTGGTATGAATTTATATCTAAGTATGAATATTTACTTTAAAACTTGCTTCAAATTGATAATAACATATTCAGAATGTGATAATTATAGCTACATTGCCTCCCAATTATCGATGTCTTTCCAACTTTATAAAAATACCTTTATGTAAAAATAACTCAGATCATTCAAAACACGTAAACAATATCTATACTTATGAAGAGATTTCGGTTATAACTATATAAGGAGACTTAAAAAGTGGATACAACGATTTTGATCATATATATATAAGGTAGAAGGCCAACATGTCATTTAACTAAGAAGATGGACATTTAACTAATAAGGAGGCTACACAAGTATCAACAGGCCATACACAGGTTGTGGCGATGAACTACATAGCTGAATTGTTAATAGCAACGAAATATTTAAAAGTTCATCAAAAAGAAATGTCGAAGGAGAAAGATATGAAGGTCATTTAGACGTGATTTTAGATCCAACGAAAAAAATTGAGGTGGTTATATGCTGTAAGGTCTAATTTGATCAAGGTTTGCAGGCTATAAAGGAAAGGAGGAGGTCAAATATATGCAATTACAAGCCAACGAATACAGAGGTTGACTTTTAAGGTAAGGCAGATCAATATAAAATCTATTGGGCTAATTAGAAAGCTATAGATCTAAGTAAAAATATCAGAGGGAGTTACATGTTTGAAAGAGGCCATTATAAGGGGTGTGTGTGGCCAGATTTAAGGAGCAGACTAAACAAGATAAAACTAGACGAATAAAATGGCACAATAGGCCGATCAGACATTTTATGAAGCTGAACAAAGGCAAAATGTAGTCCACAATGATGATACAGAGATCGGTTAAGAGTAATGAGCAGACAAAAGTAACTATGCACATCAAAAGGAAAAGTACAAGTCGTTTAAAAGGAACAGTAGATCAAAAATGAAATTTCAGACTTATTCAAAGGAAATCGGCCGATTAGAAGGAAAAGAAGTTGTTTTTAACATGGAGAAATCGTTGGTTACAAGAAGCTATTGAATAACAAAGATGGCAGCTCAAGGATAAATAAGCATTGGTCATTCCACTTTAAATAGGCTGATCTATAATTTTACATAGGTCGTTTACATTTTTTAGAAAGTCTAAAAAGAATTCAACATAAGTTGATTGGATGCAAAAGGCTGAAATCTAGCATAAAGAAGGAAATAAAACATAGATCTCAGGATTTAGAGTTTACATATATAAATATATCATAAATATCTCGGTCAAGAAGATTTGCTGGTATAATCTTTATCATTTGAATAGGAAGATAAGGTTCTTTTAAGTAAGATGAAAAACTTGGTTGTTGCTAGTGAGATCCTCTCTGAGCTGCCGTCCCTCCTCCTCTGGCAACTATATGAAGTTCTTTTCGCTCTATGTCTTAGTGTCCAATCTCCTTGTTCTATCTCCTTCTCTCTTTTCCTGTGCGTATCTATGCTCTCCCTTCTCTTTTTGCTTGTCTCTTTTTTTATATTCCAAAACCCTATTTTTCATTATTGTCCCCCTTCATGCAAATCCTCTTTTTATTTTCAACTCTCATATTTCTTTCATCTCCCACATGCTACGCATGCTCTCTCTCTCTCTCTCCTTTTCTTTATTTTCAATAAAAAGAAATTATAAACATAGAACAAAATTATAAATCTATATAAATAAATATATTTATTTATAGATTTTGTTTTTATAAAGAAAAGTATGTATAAATATTTTCTTTTATTTATTATTATTTTTTTAACAACGGCAATGCAATATAATTATATGTGAATGCATATAAAATAGACATAATAATTTTACAACTATATATATATATATATATGCAATAATATTCCATACCATTTAATTATATATTTATATACATAAACAAAGATAAGTTTTTTAAATAGTAGATTAGGCATCAAAATCATGCATAAAGACATTATCAAGAAAACAACAGTCATATATGTATAACCTTAGACAAATATTCATCAAAGCCAGAGATATGATTCTACATGAGTGTGTGATAGGGCACCAAACAAAACCCATCCGATTGTTGACAAACTGCTAGGTCCCCTCTACCTGAAACATGTTCTTGCCTTCAACAAAACCTGTGGTCAATTCCACTTATTTTCCACAATCAATAGGTTAGTTCCATAAAAATATAGTTGAAGCAACATAAAGAACCGATGATCATCAGCCTACTAATTTAAAATCAAATAGAGTCCAATGGTTCTCAATGCATTTAACAAAAATAAATCAATCCCAATAGTCTAAGACATGACAATTAGTGAGAAGAATAGTTTCCCTTGAGTCAAAGCATGATGCTATAAGTGAGATTGAGTCCTTGGAACCTAACCACCACTAAGATGTGATCCTGCAAGAGTCCCATAGACAAGAAATACCTCTTGCATTACCTTGGGAACCAATACACTGACACTAACCCCTTTTCCACAACTTGGAAGAAGTGTCCATCAGATCCTCAACTAATAACTTAGTCTCCTAAAGAAAAATAACATCTGGATTATGGTCCTAGATCAGTTCATGAGTAGCCTTTTGTCGAGGGATGCTACTCAAACCCCTAAATTCCATGAGATCACAATCATTTTTGAGAAAAGGCAAAGTGAGTATCTAGTGTCCTAAATACACCTAATTCCATTAACGAATCCCCCATTATCTTCATCTATTCTTGATCCTTTTTAGTCCCCACCTTGGACGTTTTATCAACTACTACTTTCTTTAATCTCTTCTAATGAATACCTAGGAGAGGTGGAGCTTTCCTCTTACCATCTTCCTTTGCCCCAAAATCAGTCACAGGATCAATCATCACCTCGGCCTATGTTATCTTCAATTGAAGTTCACACAAAGGGTTGGATGCCATAACTAACCTCTGGTACCCCTACGACTTCCTGATCATTAATTATAGCCTTAGCTAGATCTTATACAAGAGCATCTCCTTCATTTAAAGCCTCATGTGTTTCCAACAATGAATTAGGAATCGATGGAATATGACTATCTGAGTCCATGCCTTGCATATCCTAACCCACAAAAATGTGATCATGCTCCATTGAGTCCACATCCTCAAAATTTTCTAAAACATCGTACATGTTACCAAAATCCCCCTAGGAGTGGCTTTATTTTAACAGGTTGGCACCCTTTCCTTTGACTAAGCTTTCACAGGAATGAACCCATTTGAATCTGGCCCATCGTTCTGTACCGGGGCCTTTCCCTTTGCTTTAGAATTGTTTGCATGCATCCCAAGAGGAGGCTGTTGGAGTTTAGCTCCCAACTTAGGACAATTTTGTAAGTGACCATACTCATGGCATACATGGTAGTGAAATGGTAGTGCTTCATAGCCAACTTGTTTAGCACATGCTACCCAATCTAATTTCAAGAGATTCAAGAAAAGGATTATTTAAATTAATTTCAACACAAAGACGAGAAAAAGTGGCTATCTTATGATTGAGGGTCTAACAAGACAGACCCAAGGGTTTCCCCCCATAACAATGGAGTGCAAAATGTCTTGTTACTAGTACTCCATTTGAATCTAAGGTAGATGAATCCAAATAGGAATCTTAGATGAAATCTCTTCTATAGAATCAAACCCTAGATTTCATGGCTTGATAAAAAGCCCCGCCTGATTATGAAAATAGGGGTCCCCCTCAAAGATTGAATTCTGGTCTACTAATCGGGAGAACACCACAAAGAAATTATTTTCCCCCAAGATAATTTTCATATCCCCTTCTGGATTCCAGTTATTTCGGGCCCAAGCCTCTAAGAAAGGCAAAGAGATGTGAATGCCCATGAATTTGTAGATTAATGCATGCTATGATAGATACAAAACATCGTCAGCAATAGTATCCAATTTGATCACCACCATCGGATGATCCTTGCTTCTTTCCAAACAACCATTGGGTTTTGAGTGCAACCTCTAATTATGAGTATTTTTAGATTCCTCCACAACATGCAAGAGGAAATTAATTGCATCCGCATGACTAGAGGATGAAGCTTCACCTCCAATCATTGCATCCTTAAAGTAAATAGGTGAGGGGTCCCCTAGACCCTCATGGGTTGCCATGCAAGCAGCAGCACCGGACCACCAAAAGACCAGATCTCAAAACTAAAATAAGGGTGTGGGAGGGACCATACACAACCTCCATAGATCAAAAAAGCCACGGCTGCAAGCCCCAGCCCACCTAGCCTGTGACCTTGCAGAAGGGGGAAGAGGAAGCTTAAGGCAATCAAAACCTACAAAAAATAGTGCCTCTAAACACCTCCAAACCCTTGCTCAGAAGTGTAGCCTCTCAATTCTTCTTCGCCATGTAACTTGTTATTGAGATTCAAAAGTTTTGAATCTAATTACTCTAGTTTTATCATCATTTCTAGATCTGATTGATTCTTGTGCATTTAGTGCCTTATCTTGTGTTTCGGCCTTTAATTGATTTTTCACTTTGTAGATCCCTCCTTGTCATCCAAGAGGATCTAAATCACTAGATTTCACCATAAGTCTTAGGTGTTTCTTATATCCCTTGCGATTTCATCAACAAGTTCCTCATGTAAGAGTCGACTATGAATATAGCCACCCAAGATCAAGGAGCTTCAATGAAAGCACAAGAGAGACCCAAAATGAGATCTAATAATTATATTCTATCCAAGGATGAAAATATACAATAATGATTGATTAATGTACAAGAGAAAAACTTGTATATATTAGCAAGGATGAGACATAGGACAACATAGAATTATGACAATTGTCATAGTCATATGACTTGAGACATAAAAAATAAATGCCTTAAGTAAACTTAACTAACTAGGTGTGAAAAGGACCTAAAAGTGAATTGGCTAGATAATATACCCCGTTCACACCAACATCCCTCCTTAATTGCAACTTAGGAAGGAAGGAAAGATAAATGGACGGGTCTTAGAAAATGCATAGCCATGTTGGGTACCCAACATTACTATATGATGCCCCTCAAAAGATGAGAAGGAGAAAAATTATAGGACAAAACTCTCCCCAAATTGTATTAGGACCATCTCTAGAGATGACTAAAATTGTCCTTGCCCAAACATCTGCACCTGTAGATTCAACAAGAGAAGATTTTTGCATATTTCCATTAATTCAATGTACATTAGTCCTTCAATCAGAAATCATGATTTTAAGTAATTCATCTCTCATTAAACATAATTAGACCAATCTTGTTAATCTACTTTGGTGCAGTCATCAGGACAATGGAATAAGAAGGAAAGAAAAAGAGGGGTAAAAAGGTGTATTTCATGGGTGCCACCTGGCATTCATCATCCCCCCGTACTTAAAGGTTAGCAAGTCCTCCTTTTCACAATCTTGACTTATTTAGGTGGAATATTCTATCAGTCAAGTTGTAGTCACTTGCATAAGTAGACCAAGTGGTGTAGTTTGTATTACCATTTCCTCTAAACTGATCAACCTACTTCATCCATTCCTAAAATTTATCATCTTCTATTTGTTCAGCCCAGATAGGTAGTGGCTCAATGATGAGAGGAGGTCTGAAATGGCCACCTATCCACTCTAGTTGGTATTTATCCATCATTTTGGACACTATCCTGGCCTTCCTCATAAATAACCTGAGGTTAGCAGGGGACACCACTTCTCTCATCTTTTGTTATGTAATTAAAGTGTTCCACCTTTTCTTTGCCACTAGAAGCATTTGATTAGATAAATTATTTATGAGGAGACCAAAATCAATGGAGCATTCCTGCAGATGTTTTAGATATAAAGGCAAAATCCTGGTCTTACTATCTTGATGGTAAATGTGTGCCCTGAAATGGATCTTAAAAGCATTGGTATTTGGACATTCATTTTTGATAAACAGGCTTGTTTCAGCATCCTTCTTTAGATAAGCCTCCATCCTTTCATTCCAAATCTGATGATTTCTCATTAGCAACATGAATGCCCTATGTTGACATTCTCCTACAAAATAGTTGATAACGAAGGTAATATCATCAATGCAGAAACCATGCAAATATAACTCACAGAAAATCTTAATCCTCATCAGAACTTCTCATGTATGCCTCCATGAACCCTATCCATGTCTCTGTATCCTCAATCAAATCAGACAAAACCAAAGATATTTTTCGCTGTAGGATTCTTTCTTGTAGAAATAGAGCATAACTTCCACTTGGGGGTCTGCAAGATAAGATCTCAGATGAGATGGAAGCTACCTGAAGGACCTTTTCTTCCAAAGTTTGTAGTTTTTTTGACATGGCAGTTACTGCCCTTTGTAATTGCAGCATGGGTTTAGAAGCCTCATATTTCCTACATCTTCTCTCCCAATGGAACAGGGCTTTAGGAATATTTATTGGAATTGGGCCTAAGTATGGATCTATTTGCACCCCCTATTCCATGGTTGCCCCTAGGTCAATCAACTCTTGAATGTACTCTTCTTGATCATCTATCTTATTGTTGGCCCATGTTAATTGTTTGGCTTGACTTTGCACTTTCTCAACAAGTGCTACAATTATTGCGAGACTATTGTCTTGAGCCTTTGTAAGATCAGAAATACTTTGTACTACCTCTGCCTCCTTTTCCTTGATGCTTTGGGCTACCTCTGTTTCTTTGTTTCTCATCTCTGCCTCTTTCTCCTGAATTATTTTTTGTTTATTCTAGAGCTCTTCTTGCAGTCCCTCAATCATCTATTTTTGTTCCATTTCCTTTTCTTTCATGACCTTCTTGAGGTCAATAATAATTCGGTTCTTCCCCCATAATAATCTCTTCAGATTATCTATTTCTTCTAGCATCAGTTGTTCCCTTGAAATCTCAACATCCTCCTAATCAAAAGGGTGAGAATAAGTCCTTGTTTCTTCTTCTGTCTGTTCCACTTTAGGGTTTTCCATAGCTCTTTGTTGTTCACTGCCAGCTGCATCCACTTGCCTTGTTTCAACTTCCCATGTAATCTCCTTATCCTGAGATTCATCTTGATCTCTCTCTTCAATTATTGGTACTGATGAAGGCCCGACCTCATCTACAGAAGTTCTGAAACCCAAGAGAACTTCAGCCAGCAGTATCTTTTTCAGCTTGGGTGAGTTGCCTTTTTCTCTTGCTTCTTCGTAGCACAGGTGGAGTAGGTGCCTCTGTAGCAGGTATATTATCCTCAAAGTTTGAGGAAATATTAAAAGTGTCTCTCTATTCTATCTCTGGAGTAGGGGAATGTTGTGAAGTTGGACTATGGGAACCTGGATGAACATATGGTTCTGGGGAAACTTCTCTTTGTTTCTTCTTTCTCACTCAAGGAATTTCATCTAAATCATGAGATGCTTCCTTAGCCTAGTAGTGTATGCTGGAATTGGTTTTCTTTGAAGCTCTTTTTTTTTCTGACCCTACCTTGTCTTCTTCTTTTGCTTCTTGGGGTCAAAAGTATGGGTGGAGGTCTGCTCTAAAAAAACTTTTTCCCCTGTTTGTTTCATTGGAATAGATTCCTCAGCCAAGGTCATCTTCCGCTTTGTTGAGCGAGTCATATAGGGGGTTTGTTCAATAACAAGTTCCATAACTTCCTTCCCTTTCCTCTTTCTACCAGAAATAGGGGTAGCAGATGAAGTTGCCTCCAGTGAGGGCTTTTGACCTTTATCTTTGTTAGTAGCTAGAGAGGAAGTTGAAGGCTTTGCCTCCTCTTCCTACTAGGTAGATGAAGCCTCATCCATTCTTTGTGCCCTCTCTAGTGTTTTGTCTTGTGGTTTATTGTTTAAAAATGTCTGCCATAATGCTTCCCCATCAACTTGAGATAGAAAGTGATGTTTCACAATTAGAAAAATGAGGCCATGGTTTTTCATAGGACCTTTCCCTTGTTCATACTTGTTTGCAGATGCTTTAATGGTAGAATACAGAAAGTTTGGAATATTTATGCTAAATTATGGGTGAGCATTTCCATGCCTCAAAAAAATTAACATTTTCATTATTGGTCCTAAAACTATGGAAAATTGGTCATCACATGTAAAGTATTTCATCAATCATAATGCTACAGACTGCCATGGGTGTGGAAGTGAAGACCTAACAATTCCTTTAACCTCATTTTTGCTTAAATGTAATTGTATTGCAAGTTCACCTTCTTCAGAGAAATTTTTAATTAAATCAGCATATAGGGTTTTCAAATGGTAAAACCTCTCACCTTGTTCTGGTAATTCAGAGATATAGCTGATGATGGTGGCAGAGACATTGACCTGAACCCCTCTCACAATTGTTTGATTATCTCTCAAGTTTCGTAGGAAATCATCAACAATGTCCTCCTGAAAACCTTTAAATTTCTCCAAGAACTCTAACCACTCTGCATTCCTTAGAATGTCTGCCACAACTTCATCCTGCAGTAGGCCGGTTATATTATCTAGCTCTAAAAACTTTTTAACTCCCATTTCTTTGTCCAATTCCACCTCCTGTGGCTAAAATTCTTTCTTTTCACTCAGGAGGACTGTGTCAGCAGACTTGACTTTTACACTCAAAGATTTTTTTGAGAAATCTCCAATCTTGAATGAGGGTTGATATGTCATTTTGTTTTACTGCTTAGATTATGGAAAAGAAGCTTGAGACTGGTTTAGCGTGTTTATGCAGTCATAATTGCAGGAGAGTGATGGGACACTCCATAGGCAGGTCGACAGTGTGGCAATATGGCGGCATGCATGAGTTAAGAAGGGAAATAATGGTAGGGGGATGTGTCACAATAACGTCACCTAAAAATAGAATTGACAAGATAGATACTAATTAAGTTAATTAAAGAGAATTACCTGAATCAATCTTAACGATGAGGATCCGATGTATTTGGTTGCAACACCGCGGCTTTGATGAGGCTTGCTGTTACTTGGCATGTGAGCAGCTCCTGTGCGGCTTTGAAATGGCGTCAGTATCCTTGTCGTCACATATTCTGCAATTATTCCTGCTGAGTGGTCTGGGAATTGACATGTTGTCAAGTGACGTCAGTGCAGCCATTCATGATGACTTGCGCATGCGAGAGTGATGGCTTTTTCAATTGTTGACGATATGCATGCTGACTTCATCTTTATTTTTGTCATAAAGTGGAGGAAGAGTCATGCTGGCCTCATCAAATGGCATCTCCACTTTATTACCTGGAGAGGTGGGTCCCCTCCTTATTATTCTATATTTTAAAATGGATCTTTATTGGTGGAGCACCGGAGGTGCTCCTAATTTGTGAAGTGTTGGAGGTGCTCCAAGTTTGTGAAGCGTCGAAGGTGCTCCAAGTTTGTGAAGCGTCAGAGGTGCCCCTAGTTTGTTACAGAGATGTGTTTTAGTAACTCTTGGCACCTGATTACCTCTGTAGCTTGATTATTCAAATCCGACAAGAAGAAGGGAACTGCCATTTACTGGTTTTCAATCCCCTTGGTCGAGAAAGACATCCATTTATTAGTTTTCCATCTTTCTCTTTTTTTTTTCTCTTTTTTGTTTCAAGAAGGCCGCCATTTGCTAGTTTTCAACCTTCTTTTTTTTCTCTTTTTTTGCAAGAAGGCTACCATTTGCTAGTTTTCAACCTTCTTTTTGTTTCAGTCCAAATCTATGACAGAGGATGTGTCCCTTGTAACCAAGCACAAATCTTTGATGAATTCTTCCTTAATTGATGGCCTTTTATAGAGTCAAATTTTGTGGCCATTCACTAAGAATGTATTTGTGCTTCCATCAATGGGTTCTAGCAAAACTGTTCCATTCTCAAAAGTTTCCTTTATCTAATAAGGACCCATCCAATGAGTTTGTAGTTTTCCCTTGAACTCCTTGAACTTAGAATCATATAGGAGAACCCAATCACCTTACTGAAATGTCATCCTTTTGTTGTGTTGGTCATGCCATTGTTTCCTTTGATATTGAACAAGTTATGTTTGATGTATGGCTTCTGTACAGATTTCATCCAACTCATTAAGCTGAAGAATCCTATTTTGTTGTTCTATAGACAATGGTAGACCAATATCTAATGAAGTTTTGAGTGTTTGCAGTTCAAATTCTATAGACAGGATGGGTTTCTTTCCATAAACCAAATCATATGGTGAGAATTTGGTTGTGGACTTCCAAGTGGTATTGTAAGCCCAAACTGCTTTAGGTAATCTATTAGCCCAATCCTTTCTATTCATGGCCACTGTCCTTTTCAGGATATTCTCCAATTCCCTATTAGTCACCTCCACCTGCCCATTGGCTTGGGGATGGTAGGGTGAAGATTTCATGTGCTTAACTTGATATAAGTCTATGAATGCTCTAATTACTTAGGAAGTGAATTGAGGTCCTCTGTCTGAAACAATTGATCTTGGGCCTCCAAACCTCAAGAAAATTCTGTTATAAAGGAAATCAGCAACTTTCTCTTCCCTTGCAAATTACAATGCCTGAACTTCAGCCCATTTAGTCACATAGTCTATGCATACTAGAATGTACTCTTTGCCTAATTATGGAGAAATTGGTCCCACAAAGTCTAGACCCCATTTCTCAAATGGTTCCAACATTACTTGAGGATGAAGTGACATTTCTTGGGTGAAGGTTGGTTGTCCCATCCTTTGTCATTGATCACACTATTGCACATACTTCTTGGTATCGTTATGGATAGAGAACCAGTAGTAACCAGCTCCCAGAATCTTATGAATGGTTCTGTGTGAAGAATAATGCCCACCAGATGGCTCATCATGACAAGCCCTTAAGACATCAAAAATTTCATCAGCTTTTAAACACCTACATAAAATGAAATCAGGACCACATTTAAACAGTAAACCATTTAACTATTTGTAAGATAAGCTTTCCTTAAGTAAGCATTTATTTTGTTTTGAGGTAAAATGGGATGGAAACAAGCATGTAGCTAAGAGATTGCAAAAATATGTTCATCTAGAAATTTGTCCTCCACTGGTTGGTTCTCTCCACCTGTATGCAATCTTGCCAAAAAGTCAGCAACCAAATTGAATTTGCCTGGATTATCAACTATGGTAATGTCAAATTCCTACAATAGCAATATCCACCTAATTATCCTTGCACCCACTACTAGCTTATTCATTAAGTATTTGATGGCTACATGATCAGCATGTACGAATATTTTGTATCCAGTGATATAATGCCTAAATTTGTTTATAGCACATATGACTGCCAAGAATTCTTTTTCAGTTGTGGTATAGTTTCTTTCTGTAGAGGTAAGGTTTTTACTGATGTAGTAAATGGCATGCATACCTTCTCCCTCCTCTTTCTATCCTAAGACAACTCCAGTAGACTCATTTGAAGCATCAGTTTATATGTGAAATGGTAGAGTCCAATTGGGTCCTCTTAAAATAGGTGTGACAGTAAGTTTCTCCTTAAGGGTTTCAAATGCTGATTGACAATCCTCTGTCCATAAGAATTATGTGTCTTTGTTAAGTAGGGTAAATAGAGGAGCAGCTATTCTGTTGAAATTTTCTATAAATCTCCTATTGTAGCCTACATGACCCAGAAAACTTCTAACATCTGTCTGATTTTTAGGTGAAGGTAACTGTTTGATCACTTCTATTTTTTTTGGTCCACTTTGATTCCATTTGCTAAAATGTGGTGTCCCAATACAATTCCTTCTTCTACCATCATGAAGCACTTTTCATGGCTCAGGGATAGTCAATTTTTTCATAGCATTTTAATACCTTCTCTAGGTTTATGAGAGATTCTTCAAAGTTGTCCCCATACATAGTAAAATCATCCATATAGACTTACATTCACTCATTAGCTAGTTCAGCAAAAATGGCTAAAACAAGCCTTTGAAATGTAGCTGGAGCATTACATAGTCCAAATGGAATAACTTTATAGGCAAAAGTTCCCCAAAAACAAGTGAAATTGGTTTTATCCTAATCTTTAGGTGCTACTTGGATTTGGTTATATCCACTGAACCCATCTAGGAAAGAAAAATGCTTCCTCCCTGTAAGGTTGTCCAACACTTGGTCAATGAATGGTAAGCGAATGTAGTTCTTCTTTGTGGATTTGTTTAGCTCTCTATAGTCAATACACACTCTCCCCTTCCCATTCTTTTTAGGCACTATGACTAAGGGTGAGACCCATTGACTGTCTAAGATTGGATATATAAACCCTGCTTGCAACAATTTTTCTATTTTAGTCTTGACAATGTCTTTTAAAGCAGGATTCAATCTTCTCTGGGGTTGTCTAACATGTTTGACATCTTCAGTGTATATATGATGAGTACAGATCTCAGGAGGGATGCCCTTCATATCTTGGTATTCCCAAGCAAAAGCTTCTGAATGCGAAATTAGGAGTTTGAGAAGTGCTTCTTCCTATTTTTCTACTAATGAGGTGTTGATATTCAATGTTTTCCCAGGTAAAATCATGACATGTTTTGTGATATGATCCATGGATGTAGTCAATCCATTTACTAGAGTCACGGTATTAAGGGGGCAAGAATGTGGAAGCAACATGTGGAATGTGGCTAAGTCTCTGTAAAAGGTCTCTCCACAAGGAATGATATTTTCTAGGGTACAATGAGCAGTAGTGAGAAGTTCTCTCCTTGAATCTTGGTCTAGCTCCATTATATCCTCATTAATAAGAATGTGGGTGATATCTTTCATTACATCATAGTGTATTTCGTCTTCCAACTCACCCAAATGTTCTTTGATGGTAACCATAGCTACTAAGGCATTGTTTTCTATGTTATCTGGCTCATCTACCCATACTCTTCCTGAATACTGTATTGAGGGTTTAGCTGGAGGATACAAGGATATTTTCTTCAAATCTATTCAATTAGAAATGACCATATCCCCAGTTTGACAATCAATAGATGTTGTTGTTGTAGCCAGCCATGGTCTTCCTAATATCAATGGATAAGCATTTCGCTGGTTTCTTGGTTCTAATATCAGGAAGTCTACTAGAAATTCCCATGAATCTATCACAATTGAAACATCAGTTATCGCTCCTTTTGGAATAGCTACCGACTGGTCAGCAAGTTGAAGGATTGTAGATGTGGATTAGATACCTATTAGGGCTAATTTGTCTATTGTATGAACTGGCATTACATTTATTGTTGCTCCCAAATCAACCAAAACATTTGAAATTTCTACCCCTGAGATGTAAACAGTTATGACAGGATTTCTAGGATCTCCATATTTTGGGAGGAGCATTTCTCCCATTAGGAGGTCTACTACTTTTCCTTCCACCTGGATGGTAGAAGAAAAGTTTTTCTTCTTGCCTTGGGTCTTAACGCAATGTTGTTTGATGAATTGGTTCAGTTCAGGCACATCCCTAATTGCTTGTAGGAGTGGAATTTCAATGTTCAATTGTCTAATTTCTTGTAAAAGTTCTGATTCCAGGGTGGATTGGACTTGTTTTTGTAAAACCTTTTTCTGAGGGACATGTTTGAGTCATTCTGGGTATGGTGCTAGTTTTTCTATCTCCGAAGCATCTCCGAAGTTCTTATCAGAAATATTTCCAGGGGTGTTCTCCGGAGTCATTCTTTTAGGAGGAACTCTAGAGTTATCCAAGGATGGTTTTTTTAGCATTGTTTCTATAGTAATCTCCTCTGGAAGCTGAGTGGGTGGATTTTCAAGTTCCTCATCATTAGTTACTTCAACTATAGTTGGAGGAGATGGTCTTGGAAGTGCTTTCCCAGAATGTAGCTAGAGGTTATTGGAATATATGGCATTAATACCAGCCATGTTTTCTTGTTATGTCATGTAAACAGTTGCTCCCTGCTTATTCCATGGGTTTGGTATAGGTTGAGCTGATAAGGGTGGTTGGCTAACTGGTTCATTTTGTGACTGTCCTTGTGTGTTGGGGGGTCTAGTTAGCAATGCTTGTTATTGAGTTTGGAAATGTCAAGGTTGTCCCTAGTATTGTTGATTGTATCCCTATTGAGGACCCCAATGAGGCTACATGTTTTGTGATCCAAACTGTTGTGGCCATTCTTGATTCCCCCAAGGCTGATTTTGCCAATGTTGGTTCTGTCATGGTTGGTTTGGCCAATCTTGTGGTCCCCAAGGAGGATTATTTTGAGGCCCATGCCAAGTTGGATTCCATTGATTATTTACCCAATTAGAAGGACCCCTATAAGAGGCCTAGTTTGGATACTGATTATAAGGGAAATTCCTAGCTTATTTTTGTCCTACATAGTTCAACTCCTCCTCTATAATGGCATTCTTTTTACTTAACCTTGTTAAGGCTGGGAGTTGATCACACCAACTGGTAAGATGTTACATGTCACAGATCTAACAGATCTCTAATTTATCCAAAGGGCATTCTCTCAACAAATGTTTGTTTCTACACCTAGGACAATAGATGGAGAGTGGTTCAATTGTTCTGTCTTGATCATTTGTTCTAGTTTTTGTCTAAATCCCATCTAATGTGGTATTCAGTTGGACTAGAATATCTATTTTCAGATTTGCAATCTCCTCCATTAACTATCTTATTCCAATCTTCCCTTTGAAAGATTTGGGTGTTCTCACTCCATCTTGGGTTCTGGAATAGTTCCTGTAGAGTTCTTCTATAGCAGGCATATCCATTTTATTGATATTCCCTTTTCCCATTAAATCCAGTTCCTATTTTGATTCTTTGTCTAATCCTTTTACAAACAGGGTTCTGGCCAAAGAGTGATTTACAAGGTTGCCATACCTTCTCAAAGCAAAGTTGAACCTATCCACATAATCCTCTAAGGTCTCTTCCTCTCTCTATTTAATTTTGAATAATTCCTCATTTTTATCACTGACTCTACATTAGTCCTGGTATTTTCCCAATAATTTTGTCTCCATCTGATCCTAGGAATGGATGGAGTTTTGGAGCAAACCCATGAACCATCTCATTGCAGAATCTTTCAGAGTTGAGGGGAACAACTTGAGTTTTTGATTATTTGATCCATAATCATAAGTCTGGCATACCACTTTGAATTCAAACAAAAACTGATATGGATCCTCAAAAGCAAGACCCCTAAAATTTGGCAAGTGTACAAGTGAATATTTTTCATAGGGGCATTATCTCCAGCAGCCAGAGCAATGGGATATGAGAAGGTTCTTGGAGCCTGATTTTCCTCCTCTTCATGATTATCATCCATGTCTGATACTGGTTCTTCTCCTTGAGATTCAGTATGAGGTTCTAAGGAATTAGTTTCTGAGGAATTAGTTTCTGTCAAAGGATCTACCTAGAATTTCTTTTGCAATTCCTAGATATATTCAACGAATGGAGGACTTGGAGGGTTTAAGGGATTATTGAATTGAGGTGCAGTTTCCAAGGTAGGTTCTAGGTGTCTCTCTTCAACAAGATCTTGTGCCACCCCACTGCTTTCTCCTATAGTTTGTTGATAGGGTGTTTGTTTTATGTATCTTCCTTTTGAATCCCTAGCTCTAACCATACATATTCAATCTATCCTAAAACTATTTAACTAAGTTTCCCTAATTAACACAGAGATCCCCGGCAATGGCACCAAAAATGACAAGGGTCATTGGTCCTTAGCATTTAATCATATTTTCATGTGTGTCCTTGTCTATTTGCAATTAGGAATCCTATAGTTTCCAGTTCATTTAACTAACTCTAATGATCTCTACTAATTGAAGAAAATAATGCTATTGATCTATCTGCACTATGAAAATGAATTCTAGAAATGCTGGAAATAGAGTTGAAACAATGAATTGCTAATTTAGATCTATACTAATCCATACAATTGAAACATACATTTATCTATGAGAAAATAGTAACTATCTTTCTAAACAGTATCTGAAATAGAATAGCAAACAACAGAATCTAAAACAGGATAACAAACAAACAATACTAGCCTTCTGCCTTAGTGGTGGGAGTGGGTCCTTGCTCCACACCCTTAGGGCTGAAGACTAAAGCAATGAATCAACACAAGAATATCACAATTCACTTTAAGTCCAATTCCATCAATATCCTTTTTGTATTCAGAAAAGTATCTATATCAAAATGAGATCACAATAATAATAACTCATCTGTTGTCTCTCTTCTGTTGCTACTTTGTAAGTTTATATCTAATCCAGTGATGAGATATCACTTACCCTAACTACTAGTTCATCTATGAGATAGTACCAATCTCTTATTCTACTAATTGTTTAACTACAGAGTAGAAAGTCATGCAATTAAAATAGATTTAGTGGAACAAGAGTCTCACTAAATCTGAGTCTTAGTTTCAAATACAACTAGGCAGTGAGGCCTTGAAATATAGGTACTTAATCAGTTTGTCAAGAACTCATGCAAAATCAAAAAGAGAAATAAAACTTCTAGTAGTTAACTAGGGTCTTCATTCGATTACTCAGGTGTTGATTGAGTAATATCTGGAGCACCCCAATCACCACTAGAAGTGTTGACTAGTAGCGGCACTGGAAATCTAAATTTGTGTTGAGGAGGCACCGGAGGTGTGTGCTTCTGTCTACAGCTCCAAAGATATGCTTATGACTTCAGTCCAGCTCTGGAGATGATTCACCCCCTTATCTCAAAATCTCTCTAATCATATTGGAAAATATTGGAGACCAGTGTGGTATCCATATGTCAACTCCGGAGATAATTAGGACCATCTCCGGAGATGACCAAAATTGTCTTTGCCCGAACATCTGCACCTATAGATTCAAAAAGAGAAGATTTTTTCATATTTCCATTAATTCAATGCACATTAGTCCTTCAATCAGAAATCATGATTTTAAGTAATTCATCTCTCATTAAACATAATTAGAACAATCTTGTTAATCTACTTTGGTGCAGTCATCAGGACAATGGAATAAGAAGGAAAAAAAGGGGTAAAAAGGTGTATTTCATGGGTGCCACCTGGCACTCATCAAGGACAATGAAGAAGAGAGACCATCTAACCCCCCACCAAAGTGTAGTCTCCTATGCCAATGGTAAATGCTTGACACTAAATATTGAATTTGATCCAAGAATGTCCAACAACACTTCTCTCCTTAGGAAGAAACAAATACAAACCTATGTATGTAGGGCATCTTCCCATTCCAAAAAGAAATATAAGGGAAGAAAGATAAGAATATATGATGTCTCTAGAAAGCACTCAAATGTTTCCATGTTGGTGTTGGAATGTGCCATGTAATAAAATTAGGAATCTTGGGTCTAACTAAAGAAAATGGCAATCCATAACCTAGTGGAAATAAATGTATCTAAGAGTCCTTTCAATGCTACTTAAGGATCTTCAGGCCAATGCCAAACTATGACAAATGAATAGGTGGAGAAAGAACAAGAGGGTTTGAATGTGCCCTCATGACATCTAAAGAAGATGATGCAACTCTGTAGGAGATAACATCAAAGAGGAGATGAATTTCCTCAATGGTGTCCTCTAAAATTGTAAGAAGGGACTCACAAAACAAACCTGATATATCTATCAAGTGCTCATCCCAAGAAGTTGGTTCTAGAAGACAATGATCCTATTGCAAAGAATCATGAGAAGCCCTATCTGAAGCAACATTGAACTCTAAATAAGTAAGAGATGTACGAGATTGAATGTCAACACAAGTCTCTACAACCTTAGTCAATGAAAGGATACCCAGATTTAAATGACCATAATATATCTCCTAAAAATTATTCACACCAGATGCTTGAGTGTGAACATCAATTGTAGGAACATCAAGTGTAAAATGGGAGAAGGTGTACAATCTAGACCAATCATCTACCTCCCTAACTACAATAATATATCTATTATGCAAATTCTAAATAAGCACAAAATCTAGCGTGAACTCAACACTCTTCCCTATCCCACTATGTGATGCAATCATGGAGGAAGGATCCAATGAAGGATTATCCAACCATGCAATGAAATTCAAACACACAACATACATAATAGAAACTCAATGAAAGAACAACATAAACTTTATTGATTCCATAGTTTTGAATGATTACAAATTGCCACAATGGGCTTCCTACATGCTAGGTCAAAACTTGTTGATTACTAATCATGAAGTTACTCTATTTAGATAAAACTCATTACATTCCTATATGTTGCACCATCAACACCTTCATTCTTAATATCATACTCCATTTCAGACCCGGATCCTTATTCTTGCACTCTTTCTCTCAAACTTCATCGCCTTGCACTCACACTTAATTGATGATCCCTTCAAATGATCACAAGCCATGTATATATAGCAATCCTAAGCCTCAAAGATTATTTGTGTTGGCTACAAGGTGGCACAAAGCTCTAGGCTACATGAAACATGTAGTCAAAAAGTGTAAACAAGTCCCTCTATCAATGTGGTGATGACAGAATGGGGAATCTCAATGTGGTGCTCAACATACATCCTCCTAGGTCTAATGAATCTTCATATGTATTCCTTTCCTAGAGTAAACTATGCAAAACCTAGCACAAGTGAAAATAATTGAAATTGTACAAGTATGTATGCCTAATTTAAATGTTCATAAACCAAGTTACACCTTTCTAGTGATCCAATTCTTCTAAAACATGGATATGACATCTATGCATTACTATAAAACATACTCCCAAAATAGTAATCTACCATATCTCAAATTGTGATGAATACAGTGGCTTCTCCCATGACTAACCGATAACTAAAATAAGAAAACAAACAAATGAACCAAAAACAAAAAAAATTAGTTGATGCAAGATTGCCTCTATACCTAGGGATGCTCCTACATCAAACACTCAAGGTTATTAAAATTGAGTCCCTCATTTTCCAGGACAACCTACCCCAACCTAGGAATTCTAGCTTGAAACTCTTTCTTTGACACATTCCTTCCATCTCTTTAGGTGCACCTTAAGTGATCTATCCCACTTTCTTACTTCCTCTTCACTACTTGACATCCCCTCAAGCTTCCTCTTTTGTGGTTGTGGCAATCTATTCCACAAATCATCTTTAGTGCCACATCTTCCCAATCCGCTTTCATTCACCAACCTTTTTCCTTCTCCCTCTCCATCAACTTGTCTTCCACATCTATCATTCACCCTCTTTGGTTGATTCTCTACTTCCACATACTCCTCTATGTTTTTCCTTGCTCTATCTTGGGTAAGTGCATGAAAATGGGATACAAAAAACATCCAAATCAAAAAAATTGAAGAAAATGCGAGTGCATTATGTAAAAATTTACATAATGCGCTTTTGTTATGGCTTGGTAATTACCAAACCATAATGTGATCGTGTTTTATAACATGCTCATGTTATAAAACATGATCACATTTTATAATGTGCTCCCATTATAAAACGTGATCGTGTTTTATAATGCACTCGCATTATAAAATGTGATCATGTTTTATAATGCACTCGCATTATAAAATGTGATCGTGTTTTATAATGCACTCACATTATAAAATGCAAGCATATTTAATAGTGTTAAAAATGTACATTTTATATGTAGACTTGCATGTGTATATTTTTCAATTTACATAGATGCGTGTATATACATATGTGTATATTTATATATGTCCATCATCTCCATGTACCGCATCACATGTTTGTCTCCACCTGCGGCATTGAACTCCAACACAAGCAAATTCCTCAACAGCACTTCAGTGTAGGTGTCTGAAATTGATATCTCAGGAAGATAAAGTGTGTCTGAGTTCCTGCAAAATCTGATCTTACATGGTCCCTTAAACAATTTAAACTTAATCCCGCCATTGACCAGCTCCTTTGTGTTATATCACTTCACATATTACTCTTCTCCTCTTCTCAAATTGATTGCAACACTCTGAATGTAACCATTTTGATGGGAACCATATTTTATTATTGATGCCTTTCATGGTTATGTTTTAGTAACGCCTTAGGGGTTTTACACAAACTGTTTATGGTCATAGTAGCTATTCAAAAGTCCCACGCCATCTTTTCTGATTGTGAGCATGGTTACAATGGTCTACTTATGTACCTTACTCCTCTGCATTTGTTGATTGTAGTGGTCCATTCAGGGATCCTACATCTACATCTTTTTCACTTTATATCTCTCTTTAGTTTACAATGATCAATTCAAGGGTTCTACACATCTTTTCCATTTACACATTTGATTTTTGGCATTGCTAAGAAGTTCTTCATGCTTATTTTAATTTTCTTATCAAATGTTAGTGACGGAATTTGATGCATGCAAATCTAAAGACAAAATTATTATCACATGAAGTGTAAATAGGGCATCATTCGTATCCATTACCTCTACAAATGGGTTTGTCATTTAATTTCATGTTAGTTGTTTATTTACTTTGACATGTATGATTCATGGTCATTCACATGCAAGTCAAAGTGGAGGCAAAACATAGAGATGAAAAGTTCATCCTTAGAAATTTTCTCTAATTGTTTTTTACTCGCTTTAACCCTTAGTCCCTAATGCAATAGTCTAGTGCTCAAATTGTGAATTTCTATACAAGAGTTGGTATTCAACCTAAACTTGGCCTAAGCCTAAGTGTTTATTCCCCAATGGTCTAGAGACAACCTTTAATTCTATTGTTTTCAATCTTAGGTCAAGATTGCCCAGGTGGCCCTGAACCTAGTTCATGAATGTTAGGATGACCTTGACACACAATTTCCAAAATCAAATTTAATCATGGGCCCAGTCCAACTTGACTCCAACCATCCCTTACATGTCGATGCACATAAAATATTCAAATTTGAATGATTGTGTGCTGTATAAAAGGACAAAACCCTAGGTCATTTATACATCCACTCACTAATACATCATTCAATCATAGAGAACACTTACATCTAGAGTAATCATTGCATGAGCATATGTATACATATAAATAGATATATAGACATTTGCATTATCCATTGTGTGTCTTCAATTTTGTTCAAACATTACTAAATTAGTACATAGAGCTAGACTAACATCATGACAAGACATGGATTCGCCCTCTTAATAATAGGTCTTACTAGTGCTTCTAAGTGCCACTAGTACAGGGACACATAGGTGAACAAGTTCTTGAAGACTAGGGGAGATGAGCCAATAGTTGGGCGAGTTAACTTCGTGACTATGTGGCACATACATGGAATCACATAGGACCTTAATGTTTTTATAGAATGTGACATAGAGTCTTATCTATCAACAACTAAGATCTGGAGGTGTGACTGATCATACGAATTTTCATATCAACATGTTTAGTGAGAGGTGTCCTTAAAATGAACTTTCAAATATTTAACCAAAACTTTATCGTGGAACCCCCATTAATTGAACAAAAAATACCATTCATTGTTAGAACAACTTCATATTTTTATTAAAATATAACTATATGCAACGTAAATGATCCCGATATGTTTCGGTAACCATAAATATTAGATGTATATAAATAATGAAAATTTGAGAATGCAATTTATAGATGTGATTTAGTTTTGGTAATATTTTGGTGTGGCAAAAGAATCAAAGTATGGAAATTGCAGAGCTTGATGTTTAAAAAAATTGTATTTCACTTCCAATGATTGTATGGTTAAGTTTTGAGATGAGGGATTTGTTTTGCTAATGATGAGAGGAAGAGGTGCATTGAAAAGTTAACTTATTAGAATTTGATTCTCTATCTGCAAGAAAATTTTTGACTTGGCATGACTAGTTGCAAGCTAGTTTGCCTATTTCACAAACTGCTACTAGCAAGAAGGGGGGTCTACTAGCCAAGTTATTGCTTGTGTGAGGCTCTATTGCCTATTTCTATGTGAAGTGAAAAAAGTTTTCAAGTACGTAATGTTTTTGTATGGGCCGAGTAGCTGTTGGGATTAGCATGTCTCAACCTATCAGTTACAACGTGTAGTTTCTAATTCCAAGGAGTCAAGTTTGGAAGTTGCTATTAAAGGTGGAGTTATGCATGTTGGCACTTTCCTTATGATAAGGACACCTTTTTTGACAGTACAATTATATTTTGGAAGGTGTAGTTTTGCATGTGCAGGTTTGGTAACAATTTGCAGTTGCATATTTGCATTTGTTGACACTTGGAATATTACCATTTTGCATGTTCAGTGTTTTTGGTGCCTTCCACGATGCATCTTCAATCTTGGGTGTTGGATTTGGAAAGTGTCTATTCAATGCATTGTAAACTCTTATATATTGAGCACTTGTATATTGGAGAATATGTTATTTTTTGTTGAAGTACCATTATGCTACCGAAATTTCTTTCGAATCCTAAAGAAGTGTGAAGACTCCTGTAAGAGCATAGCTCTAGAATTATATTGTGACTTGTTTGTTGTTGTTGAATAATATAAATGAGTTGTATTTTGGAGTGTGGGGTTTTTTCTCCCGTAAGGGTTTTCCCCACGTAATTTTTTTTGTTATGGTTTTATTGTTAATCTGTTTTATACATTTTGAATGTGCATCTGAGTTTCAATTAACTGTTCAAGGGTTTTAAGAAATTTTTGCAACCTTCTCCTACTTAGATTAGTGTAGGAAGCGTCTTCCACACACTCGACTTCCTTTCAGTTGGTATCAGAGCCTATCCAGCTTTGTTTCCTTTGTTAGGTTAAAGGGTTTTTGTACTAATCTTAGTTTCAGTGGGAGTTTTGTAGAAGTATATGTATGTGACCTTGTTGCAGGCAAAATATGGCAAGCACATCCAGTAGGATCGAGATGGATAAGTTTAATGGCAACAACTTCGAGTTATGGAAGTTGAAGATGGAAGATATGCTCATGGATAGAGATCTATGGGATGAGATATCTAGAACAAAACCAACTAGTATGACTCAGGAAGAGTGGGATCTGAAGGATCAAAAAGCCAAGGGTTTGGTTAGACTATGTTTGGCTGATTTAGTGCTCATAAATGTCCATGAAGAGAAGACTGCAAAATCTCTTTGGAAGAAGCTTGGAGATGTTTATCAGGATAAATCCCTGGTAAACAAGTTATTCCTACAAAAGAAATTGTATTCTCTGAAGATGGAAGATGGAGGATCTATTATAGATCCCCTAAATGCATTTAACATGTTGATTGCTCAGTTGGGTTCTGTTGGTGACAAGATAGAAGACGAAGATCGTTGCATGCTTATTTTATGTTCTTTGTCAGACTCATGGGATCACCTGGTTATGGCTATTGGAAGTACCACCACCAATTTTAAAATGGATGAGGTGGTTGCGTCGATGTTGTCTAAAGAGATGTGGAGGAAATATTCTGAGATGGCCAAGGAAGCCCTTGTTGTTCATGGCAGACCTAAAGAGAAAGGCAAGAAAAAGGACAAGAAGTCAAGATCAAAATCTTTGGGGAGATCTAAGTCTCCTAGCAAGTCCAAGGCAAAATGTTGGAACTACAGCAAATCTGGTCATTTCCGCAAAGATTGTAAGGAGGAGAACAAAAAGAAAGGTGAAAAGAACTTCTTTGATTCTGACTCTGATATAATCTTTCAGAATGATGCAAAAGCTTTTGTCGGATCCTTGGCAACACATGCATCCAAATATGTGTGGTTAATAGACTCGAGTGCTTCTTTCCACATGACCTCTCATAGGGGTTGGTTCTCATAGTATGAAGAGTATGATGGTGGGAAGGTGTATCTGGACGATGACTCTCATTTGAAGATTGTTGGCCGTGGAAGAGTCAAGGATAGATTCCTTGATGGTAGAGTGAAGGGGATTGATGGTGTGCTGCATATCCCAGGTTTGGCATGAAACCTTCTTTCTATGAGTAAGTTGGTTGATGTGAGTGTGTAGGCTATTTTCTTGAGTGGAGAATGTAAGATAACAAGAGGAGCTATGGTGTTGGCTAAGGGTGTTCGAATCAGCACTTTGTACAAGCTGGATGCATGCATTGTTCAGTGTAATAGTTCTAATATGCCAAAGAAAAGGCCTTTGGATTCTTCATCCTCACCATCAGATCTAGCAGTGAAGAAGTATGTTGTTTATACATCTGATGGTCATTCTTTCTAGGTACCTAAGGGTGCAAATGCTTTGGAGATGAAGCTTCCAATGGAGAAGACAATGTTATGGCACCAAAGACTCAATCATATTGGTGAGAATGGTCTTAAAGCCCTAAAACATAAAAGGCTTGTTGAAGGCCTTAATGATTGTAATCTCAAGTTTGACTTTTGTGAACATTGTGTATATGGAAAATAAAACCATGTTTCTTTTTATTCCAGTTCTCATAAGTCTTCTGGGGTTTTGGACTATATTCATGCAGATGTGTATCATCTTGTGAATGTTCCTTCATTAAGAAAATTAGTATATTTTGTGTCTTTCATAGATGACTATGATATCACATTTGTTTATTTCCTTGGGAGTAAATCTAAAGTCTTTAATCGGTTTAAGAAGTTTAAGGCCTTGGATGAAAATCAGACTGATATGAAGATTAAATGTTTGAGGGCTGACAACGATGGTGAGTTTTGTTCAGTAGAATTTGACAAGTTCTATAAGGAGTACAGAATTGAGAGACATAAGACAACTCCATACACCCCACAGCAAAATGGAGTTGCAGAGAGGATGAATAGGATGCTAATGGAGAGGGCTAGGAGTATGTTGAGTGGTGTTGGCCTTGAGCAAAAGTTTCGGGCTGCAGATGTAGCCACTGCATGTTATTTAATCAACAAATCTCTTACATCAGCTCTTTTTCAAAAGACACCCATGGAGGCATGGTCTAATAAGAAGCCTTCGATGAGACATCTCATATTTTTTAGTTGCGAAGCTTATGCTCATGTTTCAAGTGTAAAGAGATCTAAGTTGGAGAACAAGGCAGTTAAGTATATCTTCATCAGCTATGGTGTTAGTGTGAAGGGGTACAAGCTTTGGGATCTAGTGGCTAAGAAGGTTCTCCACAGCAAAAGTGTAATATTTTAGGAGATGAAACCTTCCACAATTGATTTGCAGCCAAAGAAAGAGAAGCTAAATAAGGAGGTAGTTCAGATTCCAGCTACTCTAATGAAAGGTGAACTACGTACTCTTGTTAGACCTGATGATGATGAGGGCCCTAGCAACTCTGAAAGTTCTAAAGAAGAAGAACCTCAACCTTAGCAATTGAGGAGGTCTACACGTGTTAGACGGCCACTGGAAAGGTTTGCTTATTCATTGAAAAGATTTGGTTATTCATTGTTGGAATCTAGTTGTGTTTTTTCTTTGATTGCTAACACTAATGACCCTATGACTGTTATAGAGGTTATGGGTATGAATGATGCAAATTCTTGAATGAAGAAATGGCTGCTTTGGATAAAAATAGTACATGGGATCTAGTACCTTTTCCTAAAGGACAGAAACCGATTGGATGTAAATGGGTGTTCAAGAAGCAATGTGGTCCTAATGGCAGTGTTGAAAAGCACAAGGCATAGTTGGTTGCAAAGGGGTATTCTCAGGTGGAGGGAATTGACTATGGTGAGGTATTCTTTCCTATTGCAAAGTTGACATCTATTCAGTTCATGTTATCACTTGCAGCAGCATATGATCTAGAAACTTGGAACAGATGGATGTGAAGACAACATTCCTTCATGGTGATTTGGAGGAAGAAATTTATATGTCACAGCCAGAGCATTTCATGGTAAAAAGTAAAGAAATTTTGGTTTGCAAGTTGAAGAAGTCTTTGTATGGTTTGAAGCAGTCTCCTAGAATGTGGCACTAGAAGTTTGAAACATATGTGTTGTCTTTGGGATTTCTAAGATCTAATTTGACCATTGTGTATATTATAAATCTGATAATGGTCGCATTCCCATAATTGCATTGTGCGTAGATGATATGTTGTTTTTTTGGGTTGGTAAGAGTTTGATTTCATATCTGAAGTCTTAGTTATCAGCACAATTCAAGATAAAGGATCTAGGTGCAGCTAGGTATATTTTGGGGATAGAGATCAAAAGAGATAGAGCTAGAAGAAAGCTTTAGTTAATCCAGAGCAAGTATGCAAATTCAGTGTTGGAGAGATTTAGCATGGCAACTTGCAGGTAGTTAGTTGTTTCGGTGATACAAAGAATGAAGCTTTCTGTGGAGGATTGTCCAAAATCTCCTACTAAGATGGAAGACATGACCAGAGTACCATATGCAAGTGATGTTGGAAGTTTGATGTATACGATAGTTTGTATGAGGCCAAACATTTCCCAAGCAGTGGGAGTCCTTAGTCGATATATGGCTAATCCTGGATGGGTACATTGGGATGCGGTAAAGAGAGTGTTTAGATATCTGCAGGGTACTTCTGAGTATTCCCTATGATATCATAGTTATCCTACTGGATCTCAACATTTTGTAAGTATTCGTGGATATGTGGATTCAAATTGGGCAGGTGACATTGACAACAGAAGATCCACCAGTGGATATGTGTTCACGATGTATGGTGGTGCTATAAGTTGGATGAGTAAGTGGTGGGTTGTTGTCTTTTTGTCTATGACAAAAGCAGAGTAAATGGTAGCTACTAAGGCTTGCAAGGAATTCATTTGGCTTAAGAGATTGTGTTCAGATATTGGTTTTGATGCAGGACAAATTACTATCTGTTGTGACAATCAAAGTGCCATTTTCTTAGCAAAGAATCCCACTTTCCATGCCAAAACAAAGCACATTAATGTTCAGTTTCATTTTGTTTGTGATATGGTAGAAGATGGAAAAGTGATATTGGAGAAGGTTGACACTTTGAGAAATGTTGTAGATGCACTGGCAAAGCCAGTGAGAACAGAGAAGTTTAGATGGTGTGTCATTTCCATGGGCCTTGGAGCCTTGAGTAGTTGATTACAGATGACTCTTGACAAGTCTTCGACAAGTGAGAGAATGTTGGGATTAGTGTGTCTCAACCTATCCGTTACAATGTGCAATTTCTATTTCCAAGGAGGAGTCAAGTTTGGAAGTTGCTATTAAAGGTGGATTTATGTATGTTGGCACTTTCCTTATGATAAGGATGCCTTTTTTGGAGGTGCAGTTATATTTTGGCAGGTGTAGGTTTGCATGTGCAGATTTAGTAACAATTGGCAGTTGCATGTTTGCATGTGTTGACACTTGGAATATTACCATTTTGCATGTTCAATGTTTTTGACACCTTCCATGATGCATCTTCAGTCTTGGGCATTGGATTTGAAAAGTGTCTAATTAATGCATTGTAAGCTCCTATATATTGAGCACTTGTATATTGGAGAATATGTTGTTTTTTGTTGAAGTATCGTTATGTTGCTGAAATTTCTTCTAAATCTTGAAGAAGTGTGAAGACTCCTACAAGAGCATAGCTCTGGAATTATATTGTAACTTGTTTGTTGTTGTTGAATAATATAATTGAGTTTGAAGGTCACATTATAGAACTAGTCAATGAGGTTGCTCGCAGGAAATCAAGCAAAAAGAGGATTTTCTCAAATTGGGATGACAAGATAACAAAAGAATTTACTAGTATAAAGATTCCCTCCATATGTGGTGATGGGGTGCCAAGGAGGACCAAAAGGATGGAGGTGAGGTGGGAGGCTCCGGAACCAGGTTGGATCAAGATCAATTTTGATGGAGCCTCAAGGGGCAACCTTGGACCGAGTGGAGTTGGCTGCGTTGTGCGTGATGAATAGGGGAAGGTACTAGCAGAAAGGTCCATCAAAATGGGTGTGACCACAAACAATGGGGCAAAATTTAGAGTGGATTTGATTGGACTTCAAATGGGGTGTGAAATGGGTGTCAAGCATATCCATCTTGAGGGAGACTCCCTCATAACAATAAACGCCATCAGGCTTAACTATTCACCAAATTAGAAACTTGGCCAGTGGCTTCAACCCATACGTGATCTACTGGAGGGGTTTGAAGAATACAAATTGATCCATGTATAAAAAGAAGGCAATGAACTGGCAGATGGGCTGGCAAAAGCGGTGACAGAGAGATCACAAAACTAAAGTCATAAGAAGCGTGGGTCAAAAGCAGATTGCTCCGCGTGGCACAAGCATGAATGACAAAACATCTCACACATTTCAAGGACCGGCAGCAATCATTTTTACGCAATTGTGTTAATACACTTGTGTGATGTGAAGTTAAGCCTTAGAGGATGACAAAAGCAGTTGAGATAAGTTAGATTATGTGCGATGATATGGAAGGTACAACGATTGGCAAATTTTACTTGGAGTTTCGATCGCAAGATAGATCACAAAATCTAAAATATTGGATCGAACGATACACTAATCAATGAGTGATCAGTAGCAAATCATTTCGACAAAGGGTTGACCTCTACATATAGGGCTGGGAGGTGGTAATTGACTCATTCCTTCTATGAGTAAACAGAGTTGTTGTATGAGTGATGGACATGCCAATTTGCTTGGATTCCACAAAGAAGCAAACGTCCTTCCAAGGGGAGATCATAGATAAGAGGTTGAAGGCCATTCTCACCTTGGACCACCCTCTCGTTCTGTTGGCAGTAAAAAAGGTGTTGGGGAAGGGATTCTTGTTTGTCCTTCATCAGTATAGGATTAATATGGACATTATGGCTATGTTTTTGGAAATTCTATTATACATGGGGATCAGCAAAGCCAAGGCGAAGATGATGTGCTAGAAGTTGTTCCTGCATGCCTTTCTTGATCAAATCAATGCGGCTTTGGAAAACGTGGATGCCAACCTACTCACGCCGATGCCTCAGAACTACTACATGTCGTGGAGCCAGGGCACGGAGATGAGGAAATTCCCAGTAGTTCGTACTTTGCAACCAAAGGTGCTGGAGGGGTGCTAGGAAGAGATGGAACAGAGCATCACCTATCTGGGGTAGATGGTTGGCATTGTTAGGGTCCCTGGTGCAAGTTGGGTAAAGGGGTATGTGGAAGCTAAAGGGCTGGAACTGGAAGGTGAGATCGGGGACGAGGAGGATTGGGGTTTGGGCGAAGGTGAGGAATGGGTAGAGGATGATACTAGAGACATTGAGGAGATAGCAAATAGTCCAGTTCATCATGCCTATGGAATTCAATGCCCTGTGGTTGCTGGAGCTCTTACGGCGCGACAAGCATGAGAAGAAGATGAAGACTAATTTTGGGAAAGTGACGTATTTTGGTTGGTGTTTTTATGTCCTTGTGCATATCAACTATAAATTGTTAATGGGTCAATAGTTGTACGTAATATGGTTGTTCATTGAAGGAAGTGTGGTCTTCCTAAGCATGTTTCCCTGACCCATGCTCAGGCCAAGGGTGTTCATCCTGCTAGATCAGGTTCTTTTGTTTAGTTGTTCCTGTAAGGAAGCAAAGGTGTGCAGAAACACTTCCTATGCTAACCTTGAGAGGAGGGTTATGCAAATTTCAAATACAATATTACAGAGATATCAAGAAACACATGAAATAGCATAAATAGAATAACAATAAAACCATAACTCAGTGGTTTACGTGGGGAAAACCCTTTCAGGAGAAAAACCCCACACTCCAAAACCTGCACAATGTATTACCAAATCTTGAACCAGATTACAACACTTGCAATGCAAGTTCTTACAGGAGTCTTCACCTCAACTCAAACTAGAGGAATTTCAGTAGCATTCTGGCAGCATACAGACTTGCAAACTAACTCTCACCTCTCTCCCATAATGACTATCTCAAAGTACCAATATATATTACATTACATATGAGAACCTTCTAGAGATAAAGTATTTATTTTTAGAAATATCTAATAAAATCTCATAAAAAACTTATCTCTATCTCCATGTAAAGATACTTCTCAAAATAGCCGCTTTTCACCTATCATAAAATCTTCTATTCTTGGCTTGCTTTATTTTTTATTTCCATGCAAGGTTGAGACACTTTTTTTTTTTAATTTGTTTTAATCTTTTTTTGTTTTTTTCTATTTTTAAAATGCTTTATTTCTAACATTCTCCCACTTGTTGAACACCTTGCATAAGCCAATAGAAAATAGGTAGTTAATTGCTCAGGGCTAAAAGGCCCATGAACTCGGAACACCATCTGAACTTCATTGTGCTCACGAGCTTTGTTAATACATCTACAACATTCGCCACAGTCTCTACCTTTTCCAGCTTCACCCTGCCATCCTGTCATGTCTCTCACGAAGTGATACTGAACATCAATGTGTTTGGTCCTGGCATGAAAAGTCAGGTTCTTCGCAAGGCAGATTGCACTCTGACTATCACAATAAACTATAACTGCACCATTTTTTAACCCAATATCTGAACACAGGCTTCAACCAAATGGCTTCTTTACATGCATGAGTAGCTACCATATACTCTGCCTCTGTAGTGGACAAAGTGACCACAACCTGTTGCTTACTCATCCAACTGATTGCACCACCATTAAGAGTAAATACATATGCACTAGTGGACCTTCTGCTGTTGACATCACTAGCCCAGTCTGAATCCACAAAACCCCGAATACTCAAGGAATGTTGATTTCTTGTACCATGAAAACATATAGAGTACTCTATTGTACCCCACAATTATCTAAAGACCCTCTTAACTGCATCCCAATGCACTCTTCCAGGATTAGACATAAAATGAGAAAGAACTCCCACTACTTGGGCAATGTCTGGTCTTGTACAGACCATAGCATACATTAAGCTTACAACTGCACTCTGGTAAGGCACTCTGCTCATGTCTTCCATCTCTGATGGGGATGTAGGACATTGTGAAATAGAGAGCTTTGTTCCCAATGTAACAGGAACACAAAGTGGTTTACAATCTTGCATGTTAAACCTTTGCAAAACTAAACAAACATACTTACTCTGGCCAAGCCATAGCTTTATGTTCTCACGGGGTAAGTGCAGGAAGATGGGGGGCCAAAAAGGGGTCTTAAGTGGCCACTTTTTTTCTGAAATCAGGAAATACTAGCCTTGGATGAGAAATTGAGCATAGTTACACTCAAAATTTGGAGATGCAACCAAAACAATCTTCGTAGTGCTCCGAGTCTACTTTCTAAACTACTATTTTGTTTTGAAAATGGCATAGATTAAGGGGTTCAAAAGAGGGAGCCACAGAAATTGGTGTTGTTTCTGTCAAAAAAACATAACATAGCATGTTTTGTGGCTCCCTCAAAAGGTCAACTTTTTTTTGGTATTTTTAAAATCGCTTCAGTGAGAAATTAGCTAATAGCATGTAGTTTATGCTTGATTTTTCTGATAATTTTTTGATGAATATTTGATTTTTTACTAATTTTCAAAGTGGACACATCCTAAAAAATAGAATTTTGGCCGTGCTACCCCTATAAATTTTGAAAACTAATTGAAAATCATTTTTTTATTTTTTTAATATTTGTAGAATGGAGTCTAGTTTCTAAATATGTAATTTTTTTGAAATTTGAATGAATAGTTATTTTACAATGAAAAAAAGACCAAACAGTGGTTTTTGCCTAAAAAATGGACACACAAACAAAAGAAATTAAAGATGAAAGGCTTAACATTGTTAAAATGTGAAAAAAATCACATCGTCAAATAGCTAAGAGAAAGCCTAACATTACCCATGTGTTCGATTTGTTCAACCTTGAAACACGTGCAAATCTGAGGGTTAGCACGAACGAAATTATGTGAAATTTTGAAGAATATAGAAAAACACATCTGTGACTATTCATAAGGCACTCCAAGCCTTTGGGTTGGAAATCCAAAGCAAATCCCAAGCCCAAGGCTTGGGATTCCCAAAGCAAGACATAACGCGAGCGCGTTATAACGCGCTCACGTTATGTTTTGCTTTGTATTTTTCCTTTCCCGCAAGTCTGCTATTTGTCATGTTTGACATAACGCGCTCGCGTTATGCTCCCCTTAAATTTTTCTACGTTCAAGGCTATTAATCATGAGGGTTAAGGGATAAGGGATAGGGTTGGAGGGTTTAGGGATAAGGGATTAGCGTTTAACATATAGTATCGAGCCCGTTGAGGGTCTAGGAATAGGGATAGCGTTTAGGGTTTAGGGATGAGGGATTAGAGTTGAGGGATGACAGATTAGGGTTGATGGTTTAGGGTTTAGGTTTTAGGGATAGGGTTGAGGGTCGAGGGATCAGAGTTAAGGGTTGAGGGATTAGGGTTTGACATTGAGGGTTGAGGTTCAAGGGTCAAGGGTTTAGGGATAGGGT
This sequence comes from Cunninghamia lanceolata, assembly GCA_027924645.1. Classification (NCBI taxonomy): domain Eukaryota; kingdom Viridiplantae; phylum Streptophyta; class Pinopsida; order Cupressales; family Cupressaceae; genus Cunninghamia; species Cunninghamia lanceolata. Next base: position 21,050,941 of record BSBN01000049.1, read on the forward strand.
TTAGGGTCGAGGGATTAGGGTTAAAGTAGAGTGTGGAGGGTGTAAGGAATAGGGATAGGGTTGGAGGGTTTAGGGATAAGGGATTAGGGTTTAAGGTATAGTATCGAGTCTGTTGAGGGTTTAGGAATAGGAATAGCATTTAGGGTTTAGGGATGAGGGATTAGAGTTGAGGGATGATGGATTAGGGTTGAGGGTTGAGGGATTAGGGTTTAGGGATAAGGTTTAGGGTTGAGGGTTGAGGGATTAGGGTTTAAGGTATAGTGTTGAGGGTTGAGGGTTTAGGATTAGGGTTTAGGGTTGACGGATTACCATTTAATGTCAAGGTTAGGGTTAGAGTGTCGAGGGTAGAGGGATTAGGGATAGGGTTTAGGGTTGAAGGTTTAAGGATTGAGGGTTGAAGCTTTAGGGATGAGGGTTTAAGGCTTAAGATATAGTGTCAAGTGTTGAGGGTGTAGGGATAGGGTTTAAGTTTTAAGGGTTAAGGGTTGAGGGATAGGGATTAGGGTTTAAGGTATAGTGTTGAGGGTTGAGGGATCAGACTTAAGGGTTGAGGGATTAGGGTTTGATGTTGAGGGTTGAGGTTCGAGGGTCAAGGGTTTAGGGATAGGGTAGAGGGTCGAGGAATTAGGGTTAAAGTAGAGTGTGGAGGGTATAAGGATTAGGGATAGGGTTGGAGGGTTTAGGGATAACGGATTAGGGTTTAAGGTATAGTATCGATTCTGTTGAGGGTGTAGGAATAGGGATAGCATTTAGGGTTTAGGGATGAGGGATTAGAGTTGAGGGATGACAAATTAGGGTTGAGGGTTGAGGGATTAGGGTTTAGGGATAAGGTTTAGGGTTGAGGGCTGAGGGATTAGGGTTTAAGGTATAGTGTTGAGGGTTTAGGGATAGGGTTTAGGGTTGAGGGATTAGAGTGAAGGGTTGAGGGATTAGGATTTGATGTTGAGGGTTGAGGGTTTAGGGTTTATGGTTTAGGGTTAGGGTTGAGAGATGAGGGATTAGAGTTAAGGGTTAAGGGATTAGGGTTTGACGTCGAGGGTTGAGGGTTGAGGTTCGAGGGTCAAGGGTTTAGGGATAGGGTTGAGGTTGAAGAGATTAGGGTTAAAGTAGAGTGTGGAGGGTGTAAGGATTAGGTATAGGGTTGGAGGGTTTAGGGATAAGGGATTAGAGTTTAAGGTATAGTATCGAGTCTATTGAGGGTTTAGGAATAGGGATAGCATTTAGGGTTTAGGGATGAGGGATTAGAGTTGAGGGATGAGGGATTAGGGTTGAGGGTTGAGGGATTAGGGTTTAGGGATAAGGTTTAGGGTTGAGGGTTGAGGGATTAGGGTTTAAGGTATAGTGTTGAGGGTTGAGGGTTTAGAATTAGGGTTTAGGGTTGACGAATTAGCATTTAATGTCGAGGTTAGGGTTAGAGTTTTGAGGGTAGAGGGATTAGGGATAGGGTTTAGGGTTAAAGGTTTAAGGATTGAGGGTTGAGGCTTTAGGGATGAGGGTTTAAGGCTTAAGATATAGTGTCAAGTGTTGACGGTGTAGGGATAGGGTTTAAGTTTTAAGGGTTAAGGGTTCAGGGATAGGGATTAGGGTTTAAGGTATAGTGTTGAGGGTTGATGGTTTAGGGATAGGGTTTAGGTTTGAGGGATTAGGGTTTAGGGTTGATGAATTAGGGTTTAATGTTGAGAGTTGAGAGTTGAGGGTTGAGGGTTGAGGGTTGAGGGTTGAGGGTTGAGGTTGAGGGACAGGGTTAATGGTCAAGGGATTAGGGTTAAATAAGAGTGTCGAGGGTAGAGGGATTATGGTTTAAGATATAGTATCGAGCCTGTTGAGGGTCTAGGAATATGGATAGCGTTTAGGGTTTAGGGATGAGGGATTAGACTTGAGGGATGACGGATGACAGATTAGGGTTGAGGGTTGAGGGATTAGGGTTTAGGGACAAGGTTAAGGTTAGGGTTGAGGGATTAGGGTTTAAGGTATAGTGTTGAGGGTTTAGGGATAGGGTTTAGGGTTGAGGGATTAGAGTGAAGGGTTGAGGGATTAGAATTTGACATTGAGGGTTGAGGGTTTAGGGATAGGGTTGAGAATCGAGGGATCAGAGTTAAGGGTTGAGGGATTAGGGTTTGACGTTGAGGGTTGAGGGTTTAGGTTTGAGGGTCAAGGGTTTAGGGATAGGGTTGAGGGTCGAGGAATTAGGGTTAAAGTAGAGTGTGGAGGGTATAAGGATTAGGGACAGGGTTGGAGGGTTTAGGGAAAAGGGATTAGAGTTTAAGGTATAGTATCGAGTCTATTAAGGGTTTAAGAATAGGGATAGCATTTAGGGTTTAGGGATGAGGGATTAGAGTTGAGGGATGATGGATTAGGGTTGAGGGTTGAGGGATTAGGGTTTAGGGATAAGGTTTAGGGTTGAGGGCTGAGGGATTAGGGTTTAGGGATGAGGGATTAGAGTTGAGGGATGATGGATTAGGGTTGAGGGTTGAGGGATTAGGGTTTAGGGTTGAGGGTTGAGGGATTAGGGTTTAAGGTATAGTGTTGAGGGTTGAGGGTTTAGAATTAGGGTTTAGGGTTGATGGATTAGCATTTAATGTTGAGGTTAGGGTTAGAGTGTCGAGGGTAGAGGGATTAGGGATAGGGTTTAGGGTTGAAGGTTTAAGGATTGAGGGTTGAGGATTTAGGGATGAGGGTTTAAGGCTTAAGATATAGTGTCAAGTGTTGAGGGTGTAGGGATAGGGTTTAAGTTTTAAGGGTTAAGGGTTGAGGGATAGGGATTAGGGTTTAAGGTATAGTGTTGAGGGTTGATGGTTTAGGGATAGGGTTTAGGTTTGAGGGATTAGGGTTTAGGGTTGAGGGATTAGGGTTTGACATTGAGGGTTGAGGGTTGAGGTTTGAGTGTCAAGGGTTTAGGGATAGGGTTGAGGGTCGAGGAATTAGGGTTAAAGTAGAGTGTGCAAGGTATAAGGATTAGGGATAGGGTTGGAGGGTTTAGGGATAAGGGATTAGAGTTTAAGGTATAGTATCGAGTCTGTTGAGGGTGTAGGAATAGGGATAGCATTTAGGGTTTAGGGATGAGGGATTAGAGTTGAGGGATGACAGATTAGGGTTGAGGGTTGAGGGATTAGGTTTTAGGGATAAGGTTTAGGGTTGAGGGCCGAGGGATTAGGGTTTAAGGTATAGTGTTGAGGGTTTAGGGATAGGGTTTAGGGTTGAGGGATTAGAGTGAAGGGTTGAGGGATTAGGATTTGATGTTGAGGGTTGAGGGTTTAGGGTTTAGGGTTTAGGGTTAGGGTTGAGAGATGAGGGAACAGAGTTAAGGGTTGAGGGATTAGGGTTTGACGTCGAGGGTTGAGGGTTGAGGTTTGAGGGTCAAGGGTTTAGGGATAGGGTTGAGGTTTAAGGGATTAGGGTTAAAGTAGAGTGTGGAGGGTGTAAGGATTAGGGATAGGGTTGGAGGGTTTAGGGATAAGGGATTAGAGTTTAAGGTATAGTATCGAGTCTGTTGAGGGTGTAGGATGAGGGATAGCATTTAGGGTTTAGGGATGAGGGATTAGAGTTGAGGGATGACGGATTAGGGTTGAGGGTTGAGGGATTAGGGTTTAGGGATAAGGTTTAGGGTTGAGGGTTTAGGGATGAGGGATTAGAGTTGAGGGATGATGGATTAGGGTTGAGGGTTGAGGGATTAGGGTTTAAGGTATAGTGTTGAGGGTTGAGGGTTGAGAATTAGGGTTTAGGGTTGATGGATTAGCATTTAATGTTGAGGTTAGGGTTAGAGTGTCAAGGGTAGAGGGATTAGGGATAGGGTTTAGGGTTGAAGGTTTAAGGATTGAGGGTTGAGGCTTTAGGGATGAGGGTGTAAGGCTTAAGATATAGTGTCAAGTGTTGAGGGTGTAGGGATAGGGTTTAAGTTTTAAGGGTTAAGGGTTGAGGGATAGGGATTAGGGTTTAAGGTATAGTGTTGAGGGTTGATGGTTTAGGGATAGGGTTTAGGTTTGAGGGATTAGGGTTTGACATTGAGGGTTGAGGGTTGAGGTTCGAGGGTCAAGGGTTTAGGGATAGGGTTGAGGGTCGAGGAATTAGGGTTAAAGTAGAGTGTGGAGGGTATAAGGATTAGGGATAGGGTTGGAGGGTTTAGGGATAAGGGATTAGAGTTTATGGTATAGTATCGAGTCTGTTGAGGGTGTAGGAATAGGGATAGCATTTAGGGTTTAGGGATGAGGGATTAGAGTTGAGGGATGACGGATTAGGGTTGAGGGTTGAGGGATTAGGGTTTAGGGATAAGGTTTAGGGTTGAGGGCTGAGGGATTAGGGTTTAAGGTATAGTGTTGAGGGTTTAGGGATAGGGTTTAGGGTTGAGGGATTAGAGTGAAGGGTTGAGGGATTAGGATTTGACGTTGAGGGTTGAGGGTTTAGGGTTTAGGGTTAGGGTTGAGAGATGAGGGAATAGAGTTAAGGGTTGAGGGTTGAGGTTCGAGGGTCAAGGGTTTAGGGATAGGGTTGAGGTTCAAGGGATTAGGGTTAAAGTAGAGTGTGGAGGGTGTAAGGATTAGGGATAGGGTTGGAGGGTTTAGGGATAAGGGATTAGAGTTTAAGGTATAGTATCGAGTCTGTTGAGGGTGTAGGATTAGGGATAGCATTTAGGGTTTAGGGATGAGGGATTAGAGTTGAGGGATGAAGGATTAGGGTTGAGGGTTGAGGGATTAGGGTTTAGGGATAAGGTTTAGGGTTGAGGGCTGAGGAATTAGGGTTTAAGGTATAGTGTTGAGGGTTTAGGGATAGGGTTTAGGGTTGAGGGATTAGAGTGAAGGGTTGAGGGATTAGGATTTGACGTTGAGGGTTGAGGGTTTAGGGTTTAGGGTTTAGGGTTAGGGTTGAGAGATGAGGGAATAGAGTTAAGGGTTGAGGGAGTAGGGTTTGACGTCAAGGGTTGAGGGTTGAGGTTTGAGGGTCAAGGGTTTAGGGATAGGGTTGAGGTTCAAGGGATTAGGGTTAAAGTAGAGTGTGGAGGGTGTAAGGATTAGGGATAGGGTTGGAGGGTTTAGGGATAAGGGATTAGAGTTTAAGGTATAGTATCGAGTCTGTTGAAGGTGTAGGATTAGGGATAGCATTTAGGGTTTAGGGATGAGGGATTAGAGTTGAGGGATGATGGATTAGGGTTGAGGGTTGAGTGATTAGGGTTTAGGGATAAGGTTTAGGGTTGAGGGTTGAGGGATTAGGGTTTAGGGATGAGGGATTAGAGTTGAGGGATGGTTTGACGTTGAGGGTTGAGGGCATTTTCTATCAAGAACTTGATTATGAGGGCTTGCCCCTTCATTGTTATGCCTATCATATGGTGGAGCATCTGGCAAGCTCTTGCAGGAAAGAGATGTGATCAATGGAAAGGATGTGATGAATCTATAGCAGGACAAAATGCGAGCGCGTTATAATGCACTCGCGTTTTGTCTTTCTATTGAAATGGTAAAAAAGTGGTTACCCCCGTGATCCAGGCCCACATGCTCTGTTTTCTTACTGATTCTACGCGTGCTCTGACAAAAAAGAAGTGCTTTCATGCTATTGGGAGGTTCACATGCACATTTGACACATTGTACCACCTTTGCATGATCTTTCCACCACCTTTTCTGCATTGCCAACTTGAGAAGGAGGAAATAACATAGTTTTCACACCAAGTTTGATATATATCTATACAAGTTTCAATTTTTATAGTGTTGCAATGTTAATTGTGATTCAATTTTAGGAATTTAACATTATAGATAGGTTAATAGTATTGTTGTTAGTAATTATATTTGAGTGTTATTCAATTTAACATTGAAAAGGAAGCAAGTGGTGAAAAACTCAAATTGTTGAGGAGTTTGATGCAAGAAGAAAAAAACACTACATAATTGGCTACTCTCTCCATTTGAATCTTCATTTTTTAGGTATGTCAAGTCTTTACATGCATGTTCTTTACATTTTCCTTAATTCGAATTGAATTACTTTATCATGCTTTATCATACATGTTTAAAATAGACACATTCTCAATCAAGAAAGCAGCCTACAATCTCACATGATGCCATGTATATTTTCTACACTTGGGCTCTTTAATAATTATGTGTAATAAACAGACCTTAACATACCATGATGTCAAACTATACAAGATTAAATCCTTACAACATAATAAAAGTACAATCCCACTATTATCTTGTATTCATTTCTTAGGAAGTAATATTGGTCTCTTTATCATGCTACAGACAAATTCTCCGTCATGCCGAGGAAACAATCAAGAATTAAACCAACACAGGAAGAGATCGAAGCTAAGAATGCAAAGAAAGCAGTGGCTATGAGGGAACTTCGTGAGAACAGGAAATTGGACACGATAAATGAAGACATACCAATTGAAGAGGAACCACAACCATCACAAAGAGATATGGTATTGGCGGCACAAAGAAAACGAATGCAAAAACTTCATGGTACGAGAAATTTGAATACCATAGTTGGAGACACATCCTCTACCGCAAGTCAACATGTAGGGACACCGTCTACCACATCTCAAGTTGAGAGTACATCATCACTCACATGTGATGAAGGAGGTACGCCATCGTTCCCACCTCAACCTCAAGGTATGTCATCTATTCCATCTTCAATCGAAGGTATGCCATCTAACCCATCTCATTTAAATATTGATGAAATTCCTAATGTTGAGATGAATTTACCTAACTTGACACCACCTAGAATTTTGCATAGAAAGCCAAAGTATTTGATTGATATTGATGAGAATATTTTGCAGCCAATGGAAGGTAAGATTCCAAAACGCACTTGTAGAAGATATGCTAATAAGATTTGGAGATTGTTCTTTGAAAAGTTAAATGAGACTGCAAGATGTCAACTATTCGTTGAAATGATGCGAAGTATAAAGTATAGGTCTATCATGAAGATTCTTGGGTTGAGAACATCAGAGGCGTCAAGTGAAAAATCTATTGTCAAGAATCTAATGAGTGCGTATGAGAGTGTGGGTAACACCTCATGCACAAAAGATAGTAATGCAAAATGGCGTGTGATTACATCGACTATAGTAAGTAGTCAAACGAGGAAAGCTCATCTCATTAGAAAGACAAGTCAAGAATTGAGAATTAATAGGAAAACTTTATCAAGAGCCGTTGGAAGACGCTAAAGAATTTACACTAATGCCAATGAATTATGGGCGTTCTCGGGGAGACTACCACGAAAAGATAAACCAATTGTTGAAGCATTGAGATCACTAATTGAAGACTTTTGGAAGAATTACACAAGGGTATCTCTGAATCAAAGGGATGTGGTAAGAAGGAGAATCGGTAGTCAGAACCGTGAGCCACATCCAAAGCATTTTTTGGATGAGACTCAAACACAGTTTTATGGTAAATTTCTAGAGAAGTATCCTCAAATTAAAATTTGTCAAAGATATTTTGAATTGCTAAAACCTTTCTATGTTAAGATAAATCACACACGCACTACTTGTTGTTGTAGATTACATATTGAATTTTCTAACCATTTTGATGCTTATAGGTCTATATGTTTAGATATGCATACTAACAATGATTTGCAGGGTTGTGCCATATGTGCCCCACCAACTTCTTCAAGAGACTTCATATCAAAAAATTTATGTGAAAGAGAGGAAGGTCAAATATTCTACAAGAAATTATGCTTGGATGGCACATGTCATCGTTACGGTGGCTTGCAACATTTGCCAATATGTGAACATATGGAAATAACACATGCGGTTGGAAACGAACTAGTAGAGTTTGGCAAGTATAAAATAGTGGCATACAATACAAAAGATGGTAAAGAAGCAAAGAGGTGTGAATTAGTTATTGAAAAGATTCCAGTGTATCAGTTTATGCCTATATTTCGTGACAGCATAGTGTATGAGTATGCAAGACATGCCCATAGAGCTTGATGGTTGGACTTGCAATTCAAGTTATGCAAGGACACATTTCCAGTTGGTAGCATTGTTTCAGTCATCGACTTTGCAAAGAACTATAGTCTACAGCCATAGCGTGAGGTGTAATCACAATATTACAACTCCACACAGGTTTCTATATTTGTGCACATCGCATTCATTCATGCGAATGATAGTACAGAGGATGACAGAAAGATCATAAGGGAGTATAATTTCTATATTAGTGATGATCGCACGCATTCTACGGAGTTCGTGCAAGGTTGCTTTCAGGTGTTCTACAATGATTTGGCTAGAAGGGGCATATCGTTCAGTCAGCATATCATATGGTCGGATAACTGTGCGTCACTATTCAAGAACTCACAGAATTTCTATTGGCTGAGTAGGAGGCATAATTTTATAGGTATTCAACATATGTGGAACTTTTGTGAGGCTAGGCATGGAAAGGGGGAGCATGATGGTGCAGGAGCGTGTATCAAAAGAGCCATAGCACGAGAAGAGTTAAAGTATAAAGACAATGCAAAGTTGACAGATGCAAAATCAATTGTCGAGTGGTGTAATGCTTCCATGGGTCCAGGTAATGAAGGTAAGTCTTCAGTTCGTAGATTTTTTTGGTTGATAGATGATACTAACATTGCACCATATGAGGATTGTTGTACACTGACAGGATCAAATGAGATGCACTCTTTCAGAAGCTCAATTGCAGGTTCATGGAGTATCCATACATGAAAGATGTCATGCTTTTGTTCTTCCTGTACAATTCAAGTCTGGGATGAGTGCGAGTCAAAGGAGTGGGTTGACGAATGGCAGTTAAGTTATCTTAGCCCACCTGACACATATCGACCCCCGACGGCACTGGAACTAACACAGATGGAATCGTCAGTTGACTTTGACCACATATCAGATTTAGTTCAACCAGGTAATATAGGGCACGTATATGCATCTAATTTCATCTAGTTCAACCAAGTAATGTCATCTTACTTTGTAGTGTTTTTGTAATGTTGACTAATTTCATCTAATTTGCTACACATATCAATGTAGGGTACGTATATGCAGTTATTGCAGATGAAGATAATGAAGAGGGAATAGATTATTACTTATGTCATTGTGTTGAGGCCAAAAAGAAATTGGAGGCCCCTTATACAAATGGAGAAAACATCGAATACCCTACAGGCTCAGTGATTATTACTGGAACATGCCTTAGAAGGTACCCACATAAGAGTGTTAATATTTGGCTATTTCAAGACTTTGACATGCATTGGAAGATTCTTCATTACTCGAACCTTGTCGTGGCATCCAATGTTCATTTGATAAAGTATGGGGGTAGACCTTTGAACAAAATATTGTGGAAGGTGCGTGAGTCTGACCATGAAGCAATACTTGACACAATAAAGAGTAGAGGATGGTTCATTGGATTAATTTGTAAGTATTCACATTGATTTTGTAATGTTACATTGAGTTGTAAGTATGCACATTAATTTGTTAGGTTTGTCTTTTTTTTATTTCCTCCTGCATTTTTACACATATGTACACATTTTTACATCATCATGTTATGCATTTTTGGTGTCTTGCTCCTGATGCGACCAAACTCATAACTCACCCTACTTCCTCTAGAGACCATTTGATGATCTATCCAACACTCTAGATCTAGGGCGCCCAATCATGATGATGACCTATATACCATTCTCCCAAGGCACTCATAATGAATGAAAAGAAGACCAAGGGCGCCCAAGCTTAATAGACTTATTTCTTTCAATTTTGATGATCCAAACTGGATGAAAGGAGACATGAAATGCGCCTTAGGACTCCATGCTAAGGTTTGAGCCATTAAAGTCTCTTGATATTAGGCGCTCATGATGATGAAACTTAGAGCTTTTTCCTTTCCTATGTGCTCATCTAAGATGTTTGAATCATAAGAAGCGCCTCGACCTCTATAATGTACATTGGGCACCAAAATCAAGGTGATTTTAAGTCACTTTGAGTCATTTGGGGTCAGTTTGAGTCTTTGAGTCATGTTGCAAAAAAGTGTCAATGTTGTCAAGTTGCACGAAGCAACTTTTGCATTTTTGGTGTCCTGCTCGTGATGTGACCAAACTGACTATTCCAACGCGTCCAGATGGGTACATTTATGCTAGGCATGGTCCTTTTTTTCACCCAAACATGTCAAAACAGTCTGAGCTACATTGTACCGATGATATCCCTGAAGAGTCCAAAGTGCAAAAAGGCTGCAATCTTTGATGAGATGTTACTCAAAAACTGTGTCACTTAGAAACATTCCGTCTGGGCCAACGCGATCACGTAAAGTGCCTCTACAATAACCTCTCTCAATTTTTATATCTCTGAGGCATTTGCCTGTGGTGAAAGGTTTTCTGCTGCCCCAAAAATCGTCAGAAGGAGGCTGTGTAAAGTTGCAAAGGGGTGTAACTTTTGTCCTGCTCCTGATGCGACCAAACTGACTGTTCCAACGCATCTGAATGGGTACATTTAAGCTAGGCATGGTCATGTTTTTCACCCAAAAATGTTGAAACAGTCCGAGCTACATTGTACCCACGATATCCCTAAAGAGTCCAAAGTGCAAAAAGCCTGCAATCTTTGACGAGATGTTACTCAAAAATTGTGTCACTTAGAAACATTCCATCTAAGGTAACGTGATCACGTAGAGTGCCTCTATAATAACCTCTCTCGGTTTTTTATAGCTCTAAGGCATTTGCCCGTGGTGAAAGGTTTTCTGCTGCCCCAAAAATCGTTAAGAGGCAGTGTAAAGTTGCAAAGGGGTGTAACTTTTGTCCTGCTCCTGATGCAACCAAACTGACTATTCCAACGCATCCGAATGGGTACATTTACGCTAGGCATGGTCCTTTTTTTCACCCAAACATGTCGAAACAGTCGGAGCTACATTGTACTGACGATATCCCTGAAGAGTCCAAAGTGTAAAAAGGCAGCAATCTTTGACGAGATGTTACTCGAAAACCATGTCACTTAGAAATATTCTGTTTGAGGCAACGCGATCATGTAGAGTGCCTCTACAATAACCTCTCTTAGTTTTTTATAGCTCTGAGGCATTTGCCTGTGGTGAAAGGTTTTCTGCTGCCCCAAAAATCGTCAGAAGGAGGCAGTGTAAAGTTGCAAAGGGGTGTAACTTTTGTCCTACTCCTGATGCGACCAAACTGACTATTCCAATGCATCCAAATAGGTACATTTACGCTAGGCATGGTCCTGTTTTTCACCCAAACATGTCAAAACAGTCGGAGCTACATTGTACCGACGATATCCTTGAAGAGTCTAAAGTGCAAAAAGGTAGCAATCTTTGACGAGATGTTACTCAAAAACTGTGTCACTTAGAAACATTCTGTTTGAGGCAACGCGATCATGTAGAGTGCCTTTACAATAACCTCTCTCAGTTTTTATAGCTCTGAGGCATTTGCCCGTGGTGAAAGGTTTTCTGCTGCCCCAAAAATCGTCAAAAGGAGGCAGTGTAAAGTTGCAAAGGGGTGTAACTTTCATCCTGCTCTTGATGCGACCAAACTGACTATTCCAACGCGTTCGAATGGGTACATTTACGCTAGGCGTGGTCCTATTTTTCACACAAACATGTCAAAACAGTCGGAGCTACATTGTACCGACGATATCCCTGAAGAGTCCAAAGTGCAAAAAGGCAGCAATCTTTGACGAGATGTTACTTGAAAACTGTGTCACTTAGAAACATTCTATCTAAGGCAACACGATCACATATAGTGCCTTTACAATAACCTCTCTCAGTTTTTTATAGCTCTAAGGCATTTACCTGTGGTGAAAGGTTTTCTGCTGCCCCAAAAATCGTCAGAAGGAGGCAGTGTAAAGTTGCAAAGGGGTGTAACTTTTGTCCTGCTCCTGATGCGACCAAACTGACTATTCCAATGCGTCTGAATGGGTACATTTACACTAGGCATGGTCTTGTTTTTCACCTAAACATGTCGAAACAGTCAAAGCTACATTGTACCGATGATATCCCTAAAGAGTCCAAAGTGCAAAAAGGTAGCAATCTTTGACGAGATGTTACTCAAAAAATGTGTCACTTAGAAACATTTCGTCTAAGGTAACGCGATCACGTAGAGTGCCTCTACAATAACCTCTCTCAATTTTTTATAGCTCTTAGGCATTTGCCCGTGGTGAAAGGTTTTCTGCTGCCCCAAAAATCGTCAGAAGGAGGCAGTGTAAAGTTGCAAAGGGGTGTAACTTTCGTCCTGCTCCTGATGCGACCAAACTGACTATTCCAACGCGTCTGAATGGGTACATTTACGCTAGGCATGGTCCTATTTTTCACCCAAACATGTCAAAACAGTCGGAGCTACATTGTACCGACGATATCCCTGAAGAGTCCAAAGTGTAAAAAGGCAGCAATCTTTGACGAGATGTTACTCGAAAACTGTGTCACTTAGAAACATTCCATCTAAGGAAACGCGATCATGTAGAGTGCCTCTACAATAACCTCTCTTAGTTTTTTATAGCTCTGAGGCATTTGCCCGTGGTGAAAGGTTTTCTGCTGCCCCAAAAATCGTCAGAAGGAGGCAGTGTAAAGTTGCAAAGGGGTGTAACTTTCATCCTGCTCCCGATGAGACCAAACTGACTATTCCAACGCGTCTGAATGGGTACATTTACGCTAGGCATGGTCCTGTTTTTCACCCAAACATGTCAAAACAGTCGGAGCTACATTGTACCGACGATATCCCTGAAGAGTCCAAAGTGCAAAAAGGTAGCAATCTTTGACGAGATGTTACTCAAAAACTGTGTCACTTAGAAACATTCTGTCTAAGGAAACGTAATCATGTAGAGTGCCTCTACAATAACCTCTCTCAGTTTTTTATAGCTCTGAGGCATTTGCCCGTGGTGAAAGGTTTTTGCTGCCCCAAAAATCGTCAGAAGGAGGCAGTGTATTAAGTCAGGATAAAAGCCTATTCACTCTAGGTGCCTGTTTTTCACCAAATCACACATGCGCCTTGAACAAGTGATGCTACAAGTGGTGAATAAAATGGGCGCCTTGAAGAATTGAGCCCTCCAAGACATCTTGCAATTGCCTAAAAGTCCAAAATTTACATAAGTGAGTTAAGGCACCATTTTCCATCTCCAGAGCCTCCTTTGAGCGCCTTAACATGGAGTGAATGTTTTAGTCTATGAAAGATTGCGCCTAAAGAATATAACAACCCCTTGAGTCACTAGGATGAACTAAGTTAACAAAATGAACTTCATTGAGGGAGGCGCACTTGTGCATCTACACAACTCCAGTTTAGTGCCTGAGAAAAAGCATGTTTACAGACACCCCTCGAATGAACCCTCTAGAACCAATAACCATAGCTCAAGATCCATAACCATGAGAAGATAAAGCATTAAAAAAATTCATCTAAAGGATGGGAAATACCTCTTAGATGATAGTCTGCTGAGTAGACCAAAAGTGGGGAATGAGAATGCTCGTCGAAGATACACCAAGCCATAATGACTCTCTCCAATAAGAATCTTCTCTAGGTCCATAATTAACTCACGCCCATATCCAAGTGAAAGTCTCCTTGGTCTTCCTGCTAAAACCTCTAAAGGGTAACCATCTCAACAAGTGTCTCTAATCCCAAGAGAACTCTAGCCTCACCCAAGTCTCGAAGTATGTATGAGAACCTACAACCAATCAATCCATGTTAAGCTCCAAATGCAACACCACATTATCATGAAGCTCCCAAGCACATGACCAATGTACTCAATACCAAGAGAACCAACAAGACCACTGTCAAAACTCCAACTACAAAATTAGGTATCCAAACATGACATCATGATCTAACATCTCCTCCTAGAAGATCACATGCACCAATACAGACATCCTAGTCTCAAGAGAACTTGCATCATGCTAATACTCTAATCTAGAATCAAGAGTCCACCAAGACACACTACCAAACACCTCTAAACCAAGGATCAACATCTACAACCACATGAAGATAACCATCTCCTAAAAATAGTAGCCAAGATGTCAAAGCACTCTCACTACAAATAATAATCATAATCCAAGAGTTTATCCATTACACCCAACCACTATATAAGATCATCCATCACTAGGTGACTAATACACATCACTATCAAAGCAACATCCATCCTCTCATCCCAATGCAACATACCAATGCGCAAATGAGCATAGACAAGGAAAAATAACAAAGTCATCCCGTGGATATAGGCAATATGCATTCAAGTCATCCCACTACAATCAATGAGGTGTGCATCCCAAAAAAATGCATAACTTGTAGATCCCAACCATTGAAAACATGCAAAATCATCATCACATTAGTAATCATCATCACATTAGTAAACATCATCACATTAGTAAACTAGTAAACATCATTTGCATCCATACTTAAACCAATCTTATTGTTGTGTTTGATGTGTCCTCTTTCAAACAACCATTTAACAAAATTTGAGTCCAAACAATAAACATTTACAACCATAAACATCTCAAAGTCCAAAATCCAAACATTCTATCATCCTTAATCATTTCCATCATGGACCCTTGGTTTGAAAAAATCATTATGCAAGATAAAAACCCTATGCCTATTACCTTGTCCGAGGCTCATGCAAAACCCAAAATGATTAGCCTAGTACCATGTGTCATGTCCCCATTCCCAACTTGATCATCAAGTGTATAATGGATGAGCCTATTCCTCATTCCCAGAGGCTAATTCCAAATGATGAGGGAATGAATTGGTTTCAGACTAACTCTATCTGTTTGTTTTGCAGGAACAAGGTCAGAACCCTAAAATTTGACTAAGTATGGAAACTTGGGAGCCTAGGCGCCCATTTCACTCCAGTTTTCCTTACTAAGTGCCTAGCACAAGGATCATCCAAATTAAGCACCTAAGAACCTCAAGGCGCCTATACATGTTTCTAGGGATCCTCCAATTGAGCGCCTAGCATAGATGGATGAAGATTGAAAGTTTTCAAGTTAAAGATGTCCTTTGGGTGAACTCACAACACTAGGCGCATGTTTTGGTTGGAACTCCTTGGATCTGGCGCCCAGGATTGAAAGCCTTTGATGAGGAGAGAAGTCTCAAGGCCTGGTTTGGCTCTCACTTGCCTACCCCACCCTCAGAATGCGCCTAACCTTCATAAGGCGTTAACATTCTATTTTGAGCGCCTAGCAGGGGGTAATGGATAGATTGAAGGCTTGGGAGCTAAGGAAAGTCACTTAGATGAATAATCAAGATTGAAATGAGAAACTTCTAGCCAAGGCGCAAAATTCCTCAATTCTGGCATCCAGAAATCAAATCTAAGTAAGGCACTCTTTCCATTTGCCAAAGGCTCTAATAGTGCCCTTGGTTGATGATCTCTCCAGACACCTGAAATGGTGCCCAGTGGATCTTTCAACTTGTATCAGGAAGAAGGGAAGCATTCTCAGTGTTGTTCAGATAATCTAAGTTGTAAAGTTAACAAGGAATAGAGCCAGAGGACAAGGCGCACTTATTGGTCTCCATCACCTTAGAAATGCGCCTAATGCAGTTGGTGTCAACTTCCCTCCTCCTAGCCTCCAAATGGCGCCTAGAGTCAAAAAAGGATTTCACTGAATAATGTTAATGTTTTGAGCATCAAACTCTGCTTGGCGCATACCTATGCTCTTGCAACCTCAAATTGGTGCCTAGGGTTTAGTCATCCTCCTAAGGCATGGTTCTACTCCTCCATAACCTTGTTTTGGTGCCTAAACTTGGAAGTACCTTGAAGACTTGGATTAAGATGGAATTCACCTCCAGAATGTTAGGTGCTTGATAGAAGATAAAGGCGCTAGGGTAAAAGAGCTTCAAAAGTTTGATGTCAAGTGTGAATTGAGATAATAGGCGCTGATACCAGTTGACATTACTCCAAACATGCGCCTAAGAGAGATGCAAGTCCCCAAGACCAATTTTGGAACAAGGTGCTCCATCAGAGGGTAAGATGATAATCCTTGGAAGTCAAGTGTTTCAAAGATTCTTTGAGAAATTGACAAGTTGTAACCTAGGCACCAAAACCCCTGAGAATCCTCCTATCTGGTGCCTAGTCAGAAGAACACTAATATTGCGCCTAAGTGAATTTGAGTGTCAATATAGAGTAATCAAACCCCACCAGACGTTCATCCATGTCTCTACCACCTCAAGGAAGTGCCCAGCTTAGGATGGTGCTTAGTCTAGTCTCTACTACCTTCAGTTGGCATCTAACCCTAAGAGTCTTGCAACTATGACATCATATTGGCGCCTAGAACTCATGATGCATGAAATCAACACCTGGGTTCCAGAGAACTCATTTGGGCGCCTACTCTTGGAAACAATCCAGAGCATCCATAAACTCTAATAGGCACCTAATGTTGGCAAGGTGCAACTTCAGGAGGAGATCACCTCAACTTGGTGCCCAAGTCAAAAATCTGCGCCTAAGGATCTCTAGAAGGAGTTAAGGTTGTTACAATTACCTAAATGCTCATTGGTCAGAAGGGTAGCATTTGGATCCGTGTCAGGGCCCCTGGATAAGTTTGCCAACTTAGAATGAGTCATCAGATGGAATATTCCCTTGTATATGCTTCTTGGGAAACGTGCCTTGGTTCCTCTTTGTGCATTAAAAAATGTGCCTTCATTGCCTTTGGAAGGCCTATAAAAGGAGGATCCCTCTCATTCATTTGTTGTCTAATCATTTTGACAGAATTCTCTCTGCAAATCTATTTAGCTTGTGATCTTGAGGCCTGCGAGTTTCAAGTGTTGGGGTGATGCTCCCTCAACAAGCAAGGTGATGCTCCCTTGTGATATTGTGAGGTGTTGACATTCAGTTGACATCATTGAGTTTGATCGAGTTGATCAAGTGTAGATGCCATTGTAAACATCAAGGCTTCAAGGCCCTTCTTTTGTATCTCCATTGAATAAGTTGTAACTTCATGCTATTGAAAGCATTATCCATGTAATAAGACATTGCAAGTTGATTGAGTCAAATAACTAGACAAGTACCCAACTCTAAGGTTGATTCATTCAAGTAGTTATCTTTGATGTATATCTTTGTGTTGTTGAAGTAGTTGATGAATTGATAGCAAGTAAAATTGTTTAAGTAAGGAAAAATTTTCGTAGAACTAGTTGGGTATCTTACACCATGCCTATCCATCAAACACCACAATGCAGTTAAAATCCTAACAACATGCCCATGATCCAAGATCAAGTGCAATCATGCAAAGATATTATCAATCACAAGCCTATTAAGAATGAATAGAGTCTTCTAGTACCATACTTTTCCATCAAACACCATCATGTAATCCATGGCCTATCAAGCCTATCAAAGAAAATGCAAACATCCTATGTAATACAATCGGACTTTAAATATTTGAAGTAGCCATCTACAAATATCCATTCAAAAGTGGATTTATAATGCAAGTATGGACGCCATCAACAAAAAAGATTTGTATTGACCAAATATCCATATAGGCATACATCAATATCTGTCGATATAAGTATAACATATATACAAAATAGCCATATAGGCTTACAAGAATGCCATATAGGCATACAATGTCAACTATGTACAATACAAAATATATGTCCACAAATGCCATATAGGCATACAACAAAGGAACACAATAAAAATTCATTCCCCTCTGGCTGGTGAAGAGAATAAATCACGAGCAGCCTTTGATCTTCTAGGGGATGGAGACATGCATGTGGGTGGTCTACTACGAACCCGAGGGCTACTCCTCCTATTTAGTTCTTCCTACACCTTTACCTATTACAATAAAAAGTATAGACATTAATATATAGAAATTACATGTTATAAAAAAATGAAACATTTAACAAAATAATCACTTACCGCTAATATATAATCTGTCTCCTCACTTGCCTCAGTAGCAGGAATAGGCCCTGGTGATGTCATGTCCTATAGAAACCATCCAAATAGAAATTAAACTTCAAATCAATAATCTTTTGATTTTTTAAAAATAGACAACTATAACAATGAATGTAAATTGAAATTTACTAATCTACCTCATACCCCTGTCAATGCCATGAAGCTATGAATCGTAGAGGCCACACCCTGCTCCATTGCCCTATGAACATGGGGAGGTGTCTCCGCAGCCTGCATCATCTGGAAATAAAACAACATTATTCAATTACGAAAACTATAATAGTGATGCAAATCATGGCTCCTAACATACACACATGTTCATCTAAACATGGAAGTACACACAATAAAACACACAAATCACATACAAAAATTTAGTAAGTACAATTCATTCATTAAACTATTTATTTTATTACCTCCGTAAAGCTTTGAAGTCCACCACCGCTGGCAGGTGTTGCCATGAAATCTACAGTATTAACCTATTCAACATCCAAAATCAGAAATTAGAATACCATTCATATAACGATGCTATTCACATGTAATATTTATAATTGTTTACTAGTTACATACCTCGACAGTAGATGATCTAGTGAAAAATGCAGGTGGAGAACCACTGAAAACTGCATCGACACTATGACCCTGAAATTTCATTAAAATCATCAATTTAAATTAGTTAATCTTGTATTTCAAAAATGAAATTTAATAAATTAAATTCAATAAACTTGCTAATATTTACCTGAGTATCAAGGCCGAAAGTCTCACTCAGGAGGGTATCTGTCATCACCATCTGCTCAGCTATAGATGTAGCCTGTGCACCTGCGTCCTGACTGTCCATGGGGTCATAACCAAAGGCTGACCCGCAAGCCTGGCAAGTATGCGGTGGGACCCTACTCCTCGCACTATCTCCCAACCCACTCTGTGTTGCAGGACCGGCATGCTCTATGATGCTCTGGGTCAAGGCACTAATCGACCTCAGTGTATCGACCTCAACACTCTCCTTCACAATGGAAGGGATAGAAACATGCTCATGGGTTGGTCTGCTGATTACTCGTCTCACTACCCGCTGTGGGTCAAGACGTGCCCCTGGTCTATCCTGTGCTGAGCCCCCACCTCTACCCTGGAAGTCCCGCATATCAAAATAGTTTGGCACTTTATTGAGGACAAACTCGTAGTAGAGTTTCCTCAAAAAGTATTGCGGGACCTCATTATTATTGCATGGAGGATGGTCAAAAACCATCCACCACCTCTGCCCGAAATTGTCACTTATCGCTTGGTTGTTGCACCAATGGATAGGGAACCTCTTGCATGTAATGGGTGGAGGTTGATTTGTTTGTGGGTTTGTGAAAATTGAACACAAGTCTAATTTTGTAATTTGTAATTTTTTGACATCTTGGTATGACAACTTGTCTGCATAGTAATCTCTAAACTCTCTCTTTTTATCGGTCCAACTAGTTATTTGCTTGCTAATTGAATTTACATTTGATAACATAGACTCAAGAGATTTAGCAAGCGTGGACCTATGCAAGGTTGAAGTGGAAGGATCTTTCAACCTTGCAATTATATCTTCAATTTCTTTTTTGTTGTTTTCAATTTGCCCCATTATATGATCTTGTGTTCCAGGGGCATGCCGAGGAATGAATGGAGGAGGTTGTTGTTCTACAAGTATTTCCTCCTCAGGATTTTGTGGATTTTGAGGAGGAGAAGGAGGAGGAGGAGGACGAGGTGCATTAACATTTCCTGACAATTAACAAAATATACATCAAAAATCAACAAAAACCTACCTATTTAGAAAGAAATTCAAACAAAAAAATAAAGATAACTCACCCCTTTGGCGTGCTCGATGTCGCGGCGGTATTTTGGCGACGAATCAATAAGCTTTTTGTGTTGATTGACGTTTTGCAGAACGCGAGCACGTTTTTGAGGGTTTGGAAGCCGCGGGCAGAGGAGAAAATCAGAATGAAATGAAATTTGATTACTTTTTTTTTAATTTATACTAGGTCATAACGCGCTCGTGTTATGGCTCGGTAATGACGAGCCTAAGGCTTGTCATTACCAAGCCATAACACGAGCGCGTTATAACGTGCTCGCATTATGACTTAAATTTTTTTGAAATTATTTTGGCCACTTTTTGGCCCCCCATCTTCTTGCACTTACCCCACGATCTCTTCTGATCTCCATCCCAAGTATGTGTTTTGCTGCACCAAGATCTTTCATTTCAAACTTTGTAGAGAGCTGAGATTTTAATTCTACAATCAAACCTTTGCCTTTCCTAATAAACATGTCATCAACATATAAAGCAATTACCAGAAAATGATCACCATCAGATTTAAAATATACATAGTGATCATATTTAGACCGCACAAATCCCAAACTCAACACATATGTATCTGGTACCACATCCTAGGACTTTGTTTAAGGCCATACAGAGATTTCTTTAACTTACAAACCAAATTGCTTTTACATTTCACCATGCAGTGCTCTGGCTATGTCATATAGATTTCTTCCTCCAAATCACCATGAAGGAAAGCAGTTTTCACATCCATTTGTTTGACCTCTAGGTCATAAGCTGTTGCAATAGATAATAAAAATTGAATGGATGTCATTTTAGCAATAGGAGAAAAGAGCTCACCGTAATCAATACCCTCAACCTGAGAGTATCCCTTCGCAACCAACCGTGCCTTATACTTTTCAACATTTCCATCTGAACCAATCTTTTTCTTAAATGCCCATTTACATCCAATAGGTTTCCATCCTTCAAGCAATGGTACTAAGTCCCATGTTTCATTTCTTTCAAGGGTTGTCATCTCTTCATCCATGGCTATTTTCCAGGACTCTACATCATTCATACCCAAAGCCTCTTGCACAGATCTCGGTTCATCAATGATAGTACTCAAAGCAAATATACACTTCCAATCATCAGGTGAATACACATACCTTTCAGGTGGTTGCTTATGCCTTGTAGACCTTCGAACAAGCTGAGGTGGAGGTTCTTCCACTTCCTCCTCTTCTGAAGATTCAAAGCTTGATGAGCTCTCCTCAACTTCTTGTCTATCTTGGGGCCTTGATTCAACTTTCTCAAGCGTAGAAGGAAGTTGAATCACATCTTTTTTCTGTTTAATTTCTTTATGTTGTTTAGGCTGAAAAGTAATAGGAGAAGGTTTAGTCTCTCTAAAAATAACACTTTTGGAATAAATTACCTTTTGTGCAACAGGATCCCAAAGCTTGTATCCTTTCACACCATAACTATAGCTGATGAAGATACATTTGACAACCTTAGAATTCAACTTTGTTCTCTTCTCCTTAAGCACATGTGCATATGCCTCACAACCAAAAACTCTCAAATGTCTAAGTGAAGGATTTATCCCCGACCATGCCTCCATTGGCATTTTATCAATGAGTGTTGATGTAGGAGATCTATTGATCAAATAACAAGTAGTGTCAATAGCTTCAACCCAAAACTGTTGTTCTAGACCATCTCCACTCAACAGATGCTCCTAGCCTTCTCCATCAACGTTCTATTCATTCTTTTTGCAACTCCATTCTGCTGCGGAGAATACAGAGTTTTCTTTTGTCTTTTAATCCCGCAATCTATACAAAATCTATCAAAATCTGCAAAACAATACTCACCACCATTGTCAATCCTCAAACATTTAATTTTCTTTCCAGTCTGATTTTCTACCAAAGCTGTGAACTCCTTAAAACAACTAAAAATTTTTAATTTACTCTTTAAAAAATATACCCATGTTCTCCTACTGAAATCATCAATGAAAGTAACATAATAAACCGATTTACCAATAGAAGCAACATCAATAGGACCAAATACATCCGAATGAATTAGATCCAAGATGCATGAAGACTTATGAGAGGATGAGTAAAACTGAACGTGGTTTTGTTTGCCATAAACACAATGTTCACAAAAATCAAATTCCAAATTGCAATCATTTAACCCCTCAACCAGGTTCTTATTTTTTAGGGCTTTCAAACCCTTCTCTCTAATGTGGCAAAGCCTTTGGTGCCATAACATGGCCTTCTCTGCAGGCAACTTTGATTCGGTAGATAGAGCACCCTTGGGTACCCAGAAGCCACAACCATCCACAGAAGAGGAAACCATCTCTTTTTTTAGCAAAGTAGTTACTGGCTTAATTTTATCATAAGTGCTATTGCACTCAACCGTGCATGCATCAAGTTGGTACAATGTACCTAATCTGCTTCCTCGTGCTATCACCATAGCACCTCTCACCATTTTCACACCTACTTCAGAAAACTATACATGCACACCCGCATCTATTAGCTTGCTAACAAATGATAAATTTCTTGCTAGTCCTAGGATATGCAAGACACCATCAAATTTTCTAACTCTACCATCAAAAAATTTCACATGAATACTACCACGGCCAACAATGTCAAGGAAAGAATTATCACCCAAATACACCTTACCACCATCATAGTTTTCATACTTACTAAACCAGTTTCTATTAGGAGTCATGTGGAAAGATGCACGTGAGTCTATCAACCATGCATTATCACCTGCACGAGTGGCCAAGGTTGCAATAAAGGCGTCTCCATCTTCCTTTTTGGACTCAGAATCAAAATCTTGCTTCTTCTTCTTCTTCTTCTTCTTCTTCTCTTCTTTACATTCCTTTCGGAAGTGTCTGGATTTGCCACAGTTCTAGCATACTACCTTGGACTTACCAGGAGATTTTGATCTCCCCTTATTCTTGGACTTGGAACAGCCACGCTGCTTCTCATCTTTGCCTCGTTCTTTTAGTCTTCCTCGAACACTCAAAGCCTCTTTGGCACTCAGAGAAACCTTCCTTCTCATCTCTTCAGAGAGTAGAGAACCAACAACATCCTCCATCTTCAAAGTGACTGAAGTGCTCCTAATGGCCATGACTAGGTTGTCCCATGAGTCTGGTAGTGAACACAGCAAAGTTTGGCACCTTTCTTCTTCTTCCATCTTAACCCCAACTAAGGTCAACTGAGTCACCAACATATTAAAAGTTTCCAGATGCTCAGAAATATGTCCACCTTCTTCCATTCTCAAGGAATATAACTTCTTCCTCAAGAAAATCTTATTTACTAGAGATTTGGCTTGATATATTTCAACCAACTTCTTCCATAGCTTCTTTGAAGTGGATTCTTCGTGAACATTTATCAGAATTGAGTTTGCAAGGCATAGTCTTATGAGACCTTTATATTTTCTATCCATTACATCATATTTTGCAGCCAAATCTAGATCCATAGGCCTTTGGACATTTTCATCCACTACATCCCATAGATTCCGATCAATCAATAGATCTTCCATCATCAGCTTCCACATTTCAAAATTTGTGCCAGAAAATTTCTCTACCTCAACTCTTCCAGATGTGCTCCCCATCTCTATTATCCTGCAATATATCTAATATGAAATACTCTACACAAGCTCCCACTCAAACTTGATTAGCTCAAAAAACCCTGTACCCAACAAATAGAACCAATACTGGCCAAGCTCTAATACCACTTGTAAGGAAGCAAAGGTGTGCGGAAACGCTTCCTACGCTAACCTTGAGAGGAGGGTTATGCAAATTTTAAATACAATATTACAGAGGTATCAAGAAACACATGAAATAGCATAAACAGAATAACAATAAAACCATAACTCAGTGATTTATGTGGGGAAAACCCTTTCGGGAGAAAGCCCCTACACTCCAAAACCTGCATAATGTACTATCAAATCTTGAACTAGATTACAACACACTTGCAATGCAAGTTCTTACAGGTGTCTTCACCTCAACTCAAACTAGAGGAATTTCGGCAGCATTTCGATAGCATACAGACTTGCAAACTAACTCTCACCTCTCTCCCAAAATGACTATCTCAAAGTACCAATATATATTACATTGCATATGAGAACCTTCTAGAGATAAAGCATTTATTTTTAGAAATATCTAATAAAATCTCATAAAAAACTTATCTCTATCTCCATATAAAGATACTTCTCAAAATAGCCGCTTTTCACCTATCATAAAATCTTCTATTCTTGGCTTGCTTTATTTTTTATTTCCATGCAAGGTTGAGACACTTTCTTTTTTTTTTATTTGTTTTAATCTTCTTCTTTTTTTTCTATTTTTAAAACGCTTTATTTCTAACAGTTCCTCGTTGCCTTGCTGCAGTTGTTTTGTCTATGTGTTGTCGATGTGTTGTTTATGGCTCGTTGTAGCCTTGTTTTGCCCTAGGGGCTGCTCTGTATAGGGTTCTGGACCCTCTTTTCCAGCTGATCTAATCAAAAATATGGTTGTAATTGCCCATAGGAAGCATAGTCCAAAGATGTCTAAGTGTTTGGTGGTGAATGAGCAAAAATGTAAAAGGTGGGAAGAAAATAGCAAGGGTTGTAATGGGATGGATCAGTGTATTGAACTTACATTGTAATTTTTTTTATAATTAATATAAAGGGTGATGCCCCTTAGCAACTATTTACCGATGAAAAAAAATATAATTGAGTTGTGTTTTGGAGTGGGGTTTTTTCTCTCGTAAGGGTTATCCCCACTTAATTTATGTGTTATGGTTTTATTGTTAATCTGTTTTATACATTTTGAATGTGCATCTGAGTTTGAATCTGTAACTGTTCAAGGGTTTTAAGAAATTTTTGCAACCCTCTCCTGCTTAGATTGGTGTAGGAAGTGTCTTCGCTTCCTTTCAGTAGCTCCCACTAGCATCAGCATTTCTGAAACTAATCTTGCAGAGTTTCGTCCACATGCATTAGACAAAAGAGGTACATCGATCTACATACTTGCCCTTGCTAATGGTATGTGGCAGCAGAATTGGGGGGTGTCAATGATTTCATGCTTCTCGAAATTGCTGGATCATGGAGATTGATAATAAGTACTCTAGAGTTCTAGTATTTTAGCATTAGCTCTAACTTCTAAAGAAAGTATTATAGCATCACGGACTGTTCATAGACATGCACAGACAAAGTGAGAGCAAAGATTTGTGTGGTGATTTTTAGCCATTTATGTATTGGGTAATAGTAGTCTAGAATCTGGTGGGTCGGTAAATACAGTGTACTGCATCTATCTTTTAATCTAGTACTATTGTTCTGTGAAATAGTTTCCCCAATGATTGTTTCATTTAGGTTTATGTGGCTCCTCATGCTCTTCATTGTATCTTGGTTTAATATCACAGTAGCTAGGGAAGGACCGATGAAATTGGGTTCTTCAAACAATGTCTCAAAAAATCTGTACTTCCCTGATTTCAGACCACAGTAAGAAATATCAAGGAGAGCAATCTACTCGTCTCCGATCTGCCTCTTGATCCAACAACCAGCACATCTGCATCTTTCCACATTACGTTCTCTTTCCAGATAGACAAGACTGTAACATCAAGGTCAGGATCAGATGCCAATGGTCACGGGGCAGTGGACTCACATTCATTCTTGTGCCTGATGAAGTGACCGAAGGCAGTCCTAGACCATGGCTTGGCATGCTAAATGATGCATGTGAGGATGAGTACAAGGCCTTTGCTGTGGAATTTGATACATATAGAAATGAAGAATTGGTGACCCAAATGATAATCATGTTAGGATCAATCTAGGAAGTATAGTGTCTAATACAACCATAGATGCGGCTGTTGCTGAGTTTTCATTCAAAAATGGGTCTGTAGACAGAGCGTGGATAAATTATAATGGAACAAAAAATGGATAGATTTGATAATCCATCCAAGACTATTTGCAAGCTAGGAAAAGAGAAAGATGACAATCCAACCAAGACTAGGCTCTATGAATTTCTGACTTGGCATGACTAGTTGCAAGATAGTTTTGCCCGTTTCACCAACTGCTGCTAGCAAGGAGAGGACTCTACCAGCCAAGTCATTCACTAGTTTGCCAAAGGAGATAGGTGTTTTCTGCTATAAGTTTGTCTTAATGTTGTCTCCATGCGGCATGGAGCAAATGCTGGCCTAAGAAGCCTATGAGTGATGAGGGAACCAACTCTGGAACTAATCATAATAACAACGTTTCAACTTCCATTGCCAATGACGGAGTAAATATACGGAGTGTACTAACAGAAGTTATGATGGATAGAATTTTCTCATATATGAGACATAATTGGCTATTCTTAAAGAATATCAAAGGTTAATTTCAGCCAATAAAAATAGGACAAATATTTACCACTTTTTGTTGTGAATGAGGTGTAAAATTGCTATTGACTGTTTGACCATTAAAGTAGATGATATTTAAGTAGAATGTTCATGATTATATTTTCCTTTTGTTGTGTTTGCAAAAGATAGAATTATGAAGGATCTATACTTCAAAACTATGATCCATCCTTTACACAATTGGAAGAGGGTCTTGTTCCTATCATCCATAAGTGAACCTTATTTATTTTTTCTTATAAAGAGCACAACATATTTATGTGAAGAATTTATTTATTTATTTTATTCAAACTTTTATTTATTTGTTTTGCTTATTTTATATTCAATCTTATATTTTTAAGTAAAATGGTGGATTAGAGTTTATAGAAATTAAATACATGCAAAATTTATGAGGTATGTTAGATTTATAAGTTAGGCCAGGATGTTGCCATTTAAATATTTATGTAATTTATGGGCTATGTTAGATTTATAAGTTAGGCCACGATGTTGCCATTTAAATATTTATGTAATTACATTTACTTAAATGAGTGTATTTTATTGTATATGTAATCATCTTTTTACAACATATAAAATAAAATACTCAATAATTGTACACACAAGAGCAATATTTATTTACATGAGAACTTTATTTTATTAAATAAAACGTTTATATTGGATAGTTACAATATTTATCTAGGCAAAAGAGGATTATGGAGACCCTTCTTACATAGTTGAATTGAAGTGCGATCTGTTTTCATTGTTGAGGAAGGGTATGATGGGCATGATTATGGGGATTCGTGTAGCTGCAATAGCAATCACTTTTGCGTGCATGGCTGAATTTGGCACGTCAGAGGATACCAATGGGTATTCAGTCCATGCACAGACTTGTTGGGGCAGGAGAAAGGATGGATTTAGGCTTGGTATAGCCTTTGCCGAAAAGGACATCTTTTATGTGCAGATGCAGAGCAAGGTGGAGCTTTTGCCCTGTGATAAGTCTTTGGGGTTGTTGTCCAAGGCTTCTCAGGTAGTTGTGTTGAGGCCTAAGCTCGACAAAATTACGCTCCTCGCTATTAACACCTCCACTGGTTCCTTCTTCATCTCTCTATTCACAAGTGCAAGTCAAGTGAGAGCTTTTATCATACTCTGGTAATTTCATAAATGGATTTTTATATATGTTGAATCCCAGATGTTCTTGCTGGAAACCTCAATTCTGAATTTCTAAGATTCCAGAGTCTTAATAAAACCCATCAAAGCCATTCGATGCTATTTGTGCCTTAAACCAGCTAATTTTTGAGGAACCCAAAACAACATCATGAGAAATAAGTTACTTTGGGAGGCCAATAGGTATTTTGTTCATTCTCCCTATAATATGGTGTGGGGTAACATAGCCAGGATTTTGAAGATGAGCACATTTAAGAGAAGTCCCTTCATGAGCCTGTAGACTGAAGCAATTCATACTATAGTGTACAAGCAACACTAAGATCTGAGTTTGAAGCATTTAAATTTATGTTTTTTCTGTTACAAAGTCAAAATCAGATTTCTCACTAAACTATGACTTATATTAGTTGAGAGATTAAATCTTTATTTATTGAGTGATGGATTGTTTGAGAAATGCAAATTTTGAATTCGTAATTAGATTTTATTTGTTCTAAAAATTAATTAATAAATTTAGTTTTGTAAATGGTTTTCTGCATCATGAATAGTGATCATGATTTTATATTTTTTTTGTTGGAGAGTTTTTATATCATATTCATCGTTAGACTAAGACCTTTTGGGAGAACAAGCCTTAGGCTGAAACCTCTTTGGCTAAGAGTCAAGGATTGAGGGGTATCCATTCCACCAAAGTCGCCTTGGACGAGCCAAGGATTGAGGGTATCCATTCCACCAAAGTTACCTTGGACACAATCCCAACCTCATCCCTTATGGTGTCGGGGTCTTGCACTCAGCAAGACTTGATCCTTGGTGGGTTTATTGAGAACCATTCAACTTCACCAATAGATCAAGAGCCCATTAGCATGATTTTAAATTTTGACTACTTAATGTATTTAAATTATTTTTATCATATCATAGATAAATAATATATCTTAAGATGTTTTCCGATGTTTGGTCTATTTATTGGCAAGATTTGCATCAACAACAACTCACAAAATCTTTGAAGTTTTGTAAGGAAGAAAAGCTTCCACTAAATCCTATGAAATGGTCTCTCATGGTGTCATATCTAAAACTTCTTTAAAATGTCACTTATTATATCTAGTTGAAGAAAGTTATGGAGAATAGCTTTTAAATATAGATATTCGTAATGGAGCCATAGTGGAAGATCTTTCATAGGCCATGTTGATTGTTATGGGATGTTTTTAATATTCTTGCAAAAAAGGTATGCCCTTTGAATGGAACAAAGAACAATATGCTATAGACTAGAATAAGTAATTTCACTTTTGTCTTGATCCTCCCAAGTTTGTAGTTGGGTGCACACAAGCACAAGAAGGCATTAAAAAGCTAGGCCACCACATCTATTTTGTGAGTAGAAGATTGTCTAAGGATGAGGTGAACAATTTCACAAAAAAGTGGAAGAGCTTGGGAACGTTGTGTATGTTGTGTAGAACATCCAACATTATTTGCTCACTAATTACTTTGTACTTTCTATTGTTGATCATCAAGCATTTTTGTTTCCCACCAATAAGTCTATGATCCAATGAAAGGCAAGTAGTTAGTTGATTTAAATGCAAGAATTCGCTTTCAAGATTGTGGTGTTTCTTAGTAAACATATTTTGATCCTACATTGGCTCTCCCAAATTCATTTAGAAGAACCTCCACATGGTTTAAATGGAAAAATATTGGGCATACAATTGGTTTGCATTATAGTCATGCCTAAGTGGTATTGCATAATCTAGATGGCACTCAGAGAAATTTGGCAAACTATTTTGAATTAAAAGGCTATAGTTCCCACAAATAGCCCTATAAAAACTATTATTGTATTAATGTCAATTTGGTTCAGGCTAAGTATGATTGTAAATCTTGAGTTCCCTAAGAGAACTTTCTTTAAGATGAAGTCTAATAGTTACACAACCTATAGTGGAGAAGTGGTAGCCAATATGTTGAATACAACTTGTTGGTTCCAAAAAATGCAGGACCTTTCCTCTAACACCACCACTAAGAGTGACACAAAAGGGAACAAATATCACAGCAAGAAGAATGATATATCAACAAAGAAAGGGTAGTTTTTGTCCAACCTATAGGGCAAGGCAATTCCTCTTCTTCTTTAGGCTCTGCAAAACCTAGGGAGGTCTTCCCTTGATGTCTAAAAACATAAAGCAATTTGAAACAGGGCTTTGACTACCACGCCCAAATGGTAGACAAGAACAAGCTAAAAGACCTCACAAACAATAGATGATAATCGAGCATGTAAATGCACCAATAGAATAAAACTAGTTTCAACCATTCTAGATGAATCCCCTTAACATTTCATACACATTTACAGCTTGTACCCACATCATTACAGCCCTCTATAAGTTTATCCGACACCAACTCACATGATATATTCATTTGCAACGATGGGCTGCAAGGATGGAAAGAACCTAAACTACATCTAACAATCTACTCCTAAGCTACTGGTGAATGATTTGTTCATTTGAAGGCATATGATTGACTGTGAGCTTCCAAGACCGGTGCCAATCCGTTGGGTAATATAGTTCAATATTACCAGGAGGAAAGAACAAATTGAAATCAAGGAATATGAGCTATGAATGAAAATGCATCACAAATATGCCATTAAAATAACACAACATACTTATTTATCCATTCCCATGCAATAAGAATCCATTTGTAATACATAAATAACCATCACAAATGTTTGTATTGAATTAAAATGTTACGACACTCATCAAATTCACATTACAAGCATGCCAGCAAATGTGGCAAGAGAAAATACAATGCTGCGACAAAGGATTCCCCTAAAAACTTACAAATGGGTAATAGAGACATTTTGTTACAGAATAGCATTTACATTACAAATCTCCATGATCTACAAACAATGTTGCTCCTGCTGGAATGAACTGGCATGGATTGAAAACCCTAGAACATTCCTTTGCACCACAGGCATCTAGAAAGATGGATCAATGACCAACCATTTCAATGAGTCTCATTCCTATATTTATACATTTGCCTATAGCTCGAATCAGATGATGGTATTGGCGGGAAAACCCTAAAAGGATCACCAGCTACAATAAATCCACCAACTTGCATTAATGATGACCTGTGTGGGTTTTGAGTCCACCAGGAGGTCGTGGGAAGTTGTCGCTTTTCACTTTTTACACGCCTGGAGAAAAAATAGAAACTCGAGGGGGTACTGGATGCGAAGGTTCGGGGTAGGATAGGATTTGTGAAACCTTTGGGGGTGAGCATATGTCCAAGTCTTCATTGAATCCTCATGGAAGGGATAAGTAAAGTTGGTAGAGAAATGAAGGGGTTTAGGAAGTGTGCAGCTAGGAGAGGGAACCAAATCTGTGAAGATCTAAAGGGGAAGCATGTTGCAAGTATGAGGTTAATCTTTGTTGTCATTGATGTCGACATACTCATATTACATTGATAAGAAGGATTGGATGCGCTGTGTGCTGAGATTATTAAGGAAATTAGTCTCCATCAAGAACAGTGAAGAATAGCGATGAGAAGAAGGCAAAGTACTCAATAGGTTGAGGATCAGAGGATGCGGTTTAAAAGGTTTATAGATATAAGTCTTGAGATGTTCCAGTTAAGATTTCAGAGGTCCGCATAAAGATCTGAAGAAGTTATGGCTGCTTGTGTAGAATCGGTTCTGGCAGGTGTTCAGTGGAGACAGAGTGTCACAGATTGGTCCGGTGAGATCCGAAATTACATTATCTCATCTGTGGATTGGAAGGAGTGTTGAAGAAGTCAGTGTGAAGTGACAACTAGATTTGTGAATGATTTGGAGGTCCGGAAGAACCTTTTTCATTATGACAGTGATGACAGACTGTATTCTTGAAGTTTCGGATGAAGAACAGAAGAATTCAAGTAAGCTGATAAAGTGCGGATATTCTTGATGACTCAGGAAAGGTTTTGATGATCATTGGATCGTGTTCTATTCTTATTAGCGGTCCGCATTGAAGTTAGAGTTTGCATTCGAAGAATAACCACGGATTTTGGTGTTCTTCTTAAGACTGGCCGACCGGATGTATTACACGTCTTACGAGTGATCTTGTAGGTGTTTGCCGACTTAGATGATTGTTCCTAAGTCGATGCCTTGTATAAATAAGGGTTTGTGAATTCATTTTGAAGTATGTCTTGTGGGGATGAGTGTGATATAGCGAAGGGAAGTGCGAAAGGCAGAGCAGGAGTTTTTGGGCTTAAATAGAACTGATCCAGGCATGGTAAAGATGTCATTCTCCAGTTCAAGTTTGTAATACTTGTTACTTTGTAGATAGTGTGTCTCTTGTAGGCAGTGTGCCTCTTGTGAGCAATGTGCTTGGGCAGTGAGCCCTAATTGGCATGTGCCATCCATTTTTCTTATTCTTCTAACAGAGAATAATTCTTGGGTTAATCACCCCGTGGTTTTTCCCTTGACCAGGTTTTCCACGTCAAAATCTTGGTGTCTAATGTGTTGATGTTTATCTTCTCTGGTGTTTATGCTTTATGCTTTCATGAATGGTTAATTGATATGCATTTAAATAACAAAGAAGAATCAAGTGTCTGAAGTAAAAGCAAGTTTTTGTACAACTGGTTCACCCCCCCTCTTAGTTGTGTGCCCTAGATCTAATAATTGGTATCAGAGCCAAGTTCCTCTAAAAAGGAGCTTAACTGCTTGAGGAGATCCAGGATGTCGTCATACAAGTAGGATAGTCCGAAGTTTGATGGAACCAACTTCTCTCTTTGGAAAGGTCGCATGAAATGTCACTTGGAGTGCATGGGAAAAGCTTACTTGTCCATAGTCACAAAAGCATGTGTAGCTCCACAAGGTGGTCCGACAACTCTAAATGAAATCACAGATGCTAAAAACAATCTGCGGACTAAAGAGGCTCTTCTAAGTGCATTAACTGACTCAGAGCTCTCAAATGTTATTGACCTACGAACTGCCTATGAGATCTGGATTAAACTGGAACTTCTGCATGAAAGAGATGAGTATGTTAAGAGTGCAAGGTTGCAGAGTCTCAAAGGAAAATTTGAAAGATGAGATATGAGAGATGATGAAAATATCACTACCTTTATGCCAAGAGTAAATGAGCTGGTGTGTGGAATTAGGAATGTTGGTGGAGTTTTGGATGAAAATGAGATTGTTTGCAAAATTCTCAGATCCCGTCCTGCTGCCTACAAAATCAAGGCTGCTGCCATTGATGAATTCAAAGCCCATACAACTGTCACAAGAGACCAATTGGCTAGCAAACTAGCTGCATTTGAAATGACCGAGTTTGGAAATGATCCCCCCAAGACTGAATCTGCATTCAAATCCAGTGCCTATGTGAAAGGCAAACAAAGATTTGATCCGGGAGAAAACTCTTCAAGGAAGCTGTCATGGTATGATCAAGCAAGAAAAGACATGGAAGAGGAAGAAGCAGAAATAGCGCAACTTGAAGCCTTCATTGCAAAAAGACTGCCAAGAGGATCCGGTAATTATGAAGGAAAATTACCCTTTAAGTGCTTCAACTGCAATAAGATTGGTCACTTTGCCTCAAGATGTCCGGAAAGATCCACAAGATCAAATTCTAACAGACAAAGGTTCCAAAAGAATTGTTATTATGTTTATGAAGAAGCTAATAATGAAGGAGTAACAGATGATGAATCAGAGATAGGAGACAAATCCAAAAATGAATGGGTGTTCATTGCCATCAAGGAAGAAGATCCAATATTCCCTGAATCTATCAATCATAAGGTTATAGAAAGAGCTTTGGCTGCCCAAGTTGAAGAAAAGGATGATTGGGTTATTGACAGTGGATGCTCTCACCATATGACAGGTGACAAGAACAAGTTCTTAGATTTGGAAAGGTATGAAGGAGAAATGGTAAAGTTTGGTGACAATTCTGCTGGTAGAATCAGAAGTAGGGGAACTATCTCTTTTGATGGAAAGAACAAAACCGGTAATGTACTGTATGTTGAAGGATTGAAGCACAATCTTCTCAGTGTTGGTCAGTTAGTGGACAAAGGCTATGATCTCCGGTTCAAGAATGGAAGATGCAGGATCTTTGAAAGCTCCGGAACTGAGATTGCATCCGGTACTCAAACAAAAGGTAATATATTCCATCTAGTTGGTACTAATAAAAGTTATCTGTTTGTTCAAGTTGATCAGAGTTGGTTATGGCATAGAAGGATGTGTCATGTAAATTTTGATAACATCATCAAGATAAGCAATACTCAGGCTGTAAGAGATCTTCCAAAGTTGGTAAAACCTACAAATAGTTTGTGCAAAGAATGTCAGCTAGGTAAACAAAGCAAAGTCTCATTCAAAAGCAAGGATCAGTCCTCTACCGGATTATTGGAATTAGTTCATACTGATCTATGTGGTCCGACAAGAATCAAGAGTATGCAAGGTGATAGATATTTCATGTTACTGATTGATGACCATTCCTAGATGATGTGGGTTACCTTTCTAAAAGAGAAATCAGAAGCTTTTGAGAAGTTCAAAATCTTCAAGGCTATGGTAGAGAATCAAACCAGATTAAAACTGAAATGTCTGAGGTCTGGTAGAGGTGGTGAATTCACATCCGGTGAATTCATAGACTTTTGTGAGAAGCATGGTATAAAGAGACAGTTGTCTGCTCCTAGGACTCCACAGCAGAATGGAGTAGTTGAGAGAAAGAACCGGACCATCCAGGAAGCATCCAGGACAATGATGATGGAAGCAAACATTTCTAAGATGTTTTGGAGAGAAGCTATCAGCACTGCAGTCTACACTCTCAATCGAGTTCAAATCAGAAGCAATACCGGTAAGACTCCCTATGAACTTTGGTTTGGCATCACTCCTACTGTGAGATATTTCAGAGTATTTGGTAGCAAATGTTACATTGAAAGAGATGAAGATCTAGGAAATTTTGATGCTAGAAGTGATGAAGGAATTTTCTTGGGTTACTCCACTCAAAGCAAAGCATATCAGTGTTACAATAAGAGACTGAGAAAGATGATAGAAAGTACAAATGTGAAGGTTGATGAAGGTATTGAAAAGCCCTCAAGATTTTTTGAGTATGATGAAGATTATCAGAATGGTGTTCTGATTCAAGGAACTCAATCCTCTCCTAAAGGTCAGATTCAGACTGATTCAGTAAATTAGGAAGAAGAGATAGGTCTGGATGAGCCTGATCAAGAAGCAGAAGTGCAAGAAACTCCCAAAGTTCCAAGGTATGTAAGACTGAACCACTCTGAAGATCAGATCATAGGTGACAAAAGCAAAGGTGTGCAAACTAGAAAGAATGTTGCTCAAAATCTGGATGAATGTTGTCTAATCTCAAAGATTGAACCTAAGACAATAAATGAAGCCTGCAATGTTGAAAATTGGACCAAAGCAATGGAGGAAGAGTTGATGCAAATTGAGAAAAATCACACTTGGGATCTTGTTTCTAGACCTAGTAACAAGAATGTGATTGGAACCAAATGGGTCTTCCGGAACAAACTAAATGAAGTTGGTGAAATAATTAGAAATAAAGCCAGATTAGTTTGCAAAGGCTACTCTCAAATAGAAGGGATTGATTTTGAGGAAACCTTTGCTCCGGTGGCAAGAATTGAAGCAGTCAGACTATTTCTTGCATTTGCTGCCTTCAAAGATTTCAAAGTGTATTAGATGGATGTCAAATCTACTTTTCTGAATGGTGACCTAGAAGAAGAGGTGTACATTGAACAACCGGATGGATTTCAATTATCTAAGCATGGTGATATGGTCTACAAATTAAAGAAGGCACTGTATGGTTTAAAGCAAGCCCCAAGAGCATGGTATGAGTGGCTGGACAAACATCTTTTGAAGATTGGTTTCAACAAAGGTACTGCTGATAGTAACCTATATTTCAAAATTGATCATGAAAACATATTGATTGTTGAAGTATTTGTTGATGATATCATCTTTGGAGGAAGAGACAGTATGAGTAAAACCTTTGCAAACCAAATGAAAAGTGAGTTTGAAATGTCAATGCTCGGTGAAATAAATTTCTTCTTGGGTCTGCAAATTACTCAGACAGAGAAAGAAATCTTTATCTCTTAGACCAAATATGTGAAAGAACTATTGAAGAAATTTAGAATGGAAGATTCAAAGCCAATGAACACTCCTATGGCTACTGGATGTAAGTTGAGCAAAGATGATGACTCTCCTAAGATAGATCAGACAAAGTACAAATCAATGATTGGAGGATTACTGTATCTCACTTAGACTAGACCAGATATAATGCAGGCTATTGGTCTTGTGGCGAGATTCCAGGCTGATCCCAGAGAATCTTATGTCATGGCAATCAAAATAATTTTTAGGTACTTGAAAGGAACAATTGAGTATGGCCTATGGTATCCCAGAGATCATGACTTTTCTCTTCATGCATATACAGATGCAGATTGGGCAGGAGATGTGGATGATAGGAAGAGTACAAGTGGAGGAGCATTCTTTTTGGGAAAAAGGTTGGTTTCTTGGCTAAGCAAGAAACAAGAAGCAATATCCCTATCTACAATAGAAGCAGAATACATTACAGCAGCAGGTAGTTGCACTCAACTTTTGTGGATGAAGCAAATGCTAAGAGATATTCAAGTAGAATATGAGGAGCCTATCACAATTTTTTGTGATAATTCAAGTGCAATAAATATTTCTAAGAATCCAATATTGCATTCTAAGACCAAGCATATATCTATCAAATTTCACTTTTTGAGAGAACAAGTGAACAAGGGTGAAGTCAGATTGGAGTATGTGCCCTCCAAGGATCAGCTTGCAGATATTTTTACTAAAACTCTTCCCAAGGACTCTTTTGAGTATCTCAGGGAGAAGTTAGGGGTCATAGCCCCTCTGGTGATGAACTAGGATGCACTGATGTGCATCAGTCTGGTGGATATCACAGTCATATCTTGTGATCCAGATTGATGATGGGGAGCTGCTACTAAGGGGGAGCAGCTGGTATGATTCTGATGTGTTAGAATTGCAAGTATGAGCCCTTTGCCATTGATATCAAAGGGGGAGAGAAGACATGTGAAAAATAAGTGGTTGATGATCAAAGGGGGAGCAGTAAAGGAAGAGAAGACATGTGAAGAGTTGTTGCTGATAGGGGGAGCTGTGACAGAAAGGAGAAGCTCTTGTCTTGATGGTTTTTCACATCATATGTTGCCATCAATGACAAAGGGGGGGGATTGTTGCAAGTATGAGGTTAACCAATGTTGTCATTGATGTCAACATACTCATATTGCATTGATAAGAAGGATTGGATGAGCTGTGTGCTGAGATTATTAAGGAAATTAGTCTCCATCAGGAACAGTGAAGAACAGTGATGAGAAGAAGGCAAAAGTATTCAATAGGTTGAGGATCAGAGGATGCGGTTTAAAGGGTTTGTAGATATGAGTCTTGAGATGTTCCATTTAAGATTTCAGAGGTCCGCATAAAGATCTGAAGAAGTTATGGCTTCTTGTGTAAAACTGGTTCCGGCAGGTGTTCAGTGGAGACAAAGTGTCACAGATTGGTCCGGTGAGATCTGGAATTACATTATCTCATTCTGCAGATTGGAAGGAGTGTTGAAGAAGTCAGTGTGAAGTGACAATTAGATTTGTGAATGATTTGGAGGTCCGGAAGAACCTTTTTCATTATGACAGTGATGACAGACTGTATTCTTGAAGTTCCGGATGAAGAACAGAAAAATTTGAGTAAGCTGATAAAGTGCGGATATTGTTGATGACTCAGGAAAGGTTTTGGTGATCTTTGGATCGTGTTCTATTCTTATTGGTGGTCTGCATTGAAGTTAGAGTTTGCATTCGAAGAATAACCACGGATTTTGGTGTTCTTCTTAAGACTGGCCGACCGGATGTATTACACGTCTTGCGAATAATCTTGTAGGTGTTTGCCGATTTAGATGATTGTTCCTAAGTCGATGCCTTGTATAAATAAGGGTTTGTGAATTCATTTTGAAGTATTTCTTGTGGGGATGAGTGTGATATAGTGAAGGGAAGTGCGAAAGGCAGAGCAAGAGATTTTGGGCTTAAATGGAACTGATCCAGGCATGGTAAAGATGTCATTCTCCAGTTCAAGTTTGTAATACTTGTTACTTTGTAGACAGTGTGTCTCTTGTAGGCAGTGTGCCTCTTGTGAGCAGTGTGCTTGGGTAGTGAGCCCTAATTGGCATGTGCCATCCATTTTTCTTATTCTTCTAACAGAGAATAATTCTTGGGTTAATCACCCCATGGTTTTTCCCTTGACCGGGTTTTCCACGTCAAAATCTTGGTGTCTAATGTGTTGATGTTTATCTACTCTGGTGTTTATGCTTTATGCTTTCATGAATGGTTAATTGATATGCTATTAAATAACAAAGAAGAATCAAGTGTCTGAAGTAAAAGCAAGTTTTTGTACAACTGATTCACCCCCCTCTTAGTTGTGTGCCCTAGATCTAACAAAGTAGACCTGCAGGAAAGTGAGGAGGAAAGGGATGCGGGAGTCTATGAGGGTCTAGGATATGTCTAAATGGACGAGAAACCTCCGTGGAATGGGACATGTAGGGAGAAAGGGAGGTGTGGGACAGGGGGTAGATGTGGGTCTATTAGCATCCAGAGGAAAACCTCGCCCATCCAAGAAGGGCCAAAAGTTCTACAAAAGACCAAAACACTTAGAGATTTCAAGGAACTTTAAGGATTTCCTTCAACATTTTAACAAGATTTCAAGCAATCCAAGACACACAAAACTCAAATTCCACAAGGAAAAAAACATAAGATTTTTCAATGGATTTTGGGTAAAACTATGCAAATTTGGGAACCGAAAAATCTAGGTCCCAACACAACTGTCAAAGCTACTTGAAGGATAACATGCATAATTGGCATTAACTTTGGTTATAAACTATGATGGCTTTGACTTTGAAGAAACTTAATCTGTGGACTATTTGGAATTCTGTAATGTCCCCTTTTTAGCTGATGTTGTTTGCGGATGGTTTAGCCTATTCCTGACCCTCGTAGGCTAATGTACATGGTTAGGGGGTCTTCTTGAGGCAGTCACCTGGTCGATGGTTGGTTTCCTGGATTCAGTTGGATGGGAAAAATAAGGGAGATAATAATTAAATTAATTATTTGCAAGGTTATTAAATAAATAAATATTATGAAGTGACCTTATATTTAATTAATTTAATAAAGTGACTTAAATAAATATTATTACATAAAGTCATTAAAATAAAATAATATTATTTTTCTAGAAGCTTCTTGAAGTGGGATTGAAAAAGTATAAAGGAAGGGGGAAGGCAAGCTTCCAGGCATCCAGGAATTGATATTTACTTTGATGTGATTGTTTGGTGAAGGAGCCAGCAAGGGTTTCTGCCATTGAGCCATTGAGAATGAAAAATCTTATTGGTTATGCAATTTTGAGGTTGTGAAATATCAGCTGAATTATTGCTTCATTGTGGGCTTCATCCAGGAGTCTAATCTGTGCTTAAATTGGAGAAGACATTAAGTTTCACAAGGGTTCCAAAGGTTAATCATTTGCAGATTTGAAATTGTTGGTGACATGAATAGTGGCGTGAATAGTGTCGCGCTACAGTAACCAGCCATAGAGTTTTTAGATTTTCATTGTTGAAGGCCTATCTAGACACTTTTTTATTCTGGGTATTTGAGGGATCAATTCTTCTTGTAAAGACAATTATTTCTATACCAGTTTGGAGGTGTTTCAAGGCTGTAATTAATTCATTCTGAGGACTGATATACTACAGTAAGGGTGCCATTGGCAAGACATTTTTGTTTGTATCTCATCAATGAAGCATCCTATGGTTCTGGGCATTGTTGCATTTTGATCCTTTGATCCTACCAATCATTTCAGGTACCATAAAGTGGAGTTTTATTGTTGCATTTATTTTTAGTTAAGATTGTCAGGCAAGGGCAAGGGCGGCTACTTCTAGGAGGTGCAATTTCATGCAAGGAGGCTCAATAAAATCGAATAAAAATCAGAGATAGATATCATTGCATCTGTTGATCATTCCGGACTTCATAATCAGGTTCTTTGATGTATTTTGCATTGACATATCAATTTGCATAAGGTGCTGCTGTAGATGGTCATTTTATATCAAATTTGGCATTGTTGTATATATCATTGTAAGCCAAGAGTCTTGGCAAATACATAGCATCATTGTACTTTAGATTGCACTCAATTAAGGAGATATATGTTGCATACCATATGTTTGATGAAATGTCCATCTTATAGCATACATAATCAGCATAGTAGTTTGCATGCCAATTGTTTGACAAAATTTCAATTGGCTGTAGGAGTTGATTTACATTTGCATTAGTCATCTATTGCATTTGGAAAATGCTAAGACACTTGCATTTCATGCTATACTTGTAGTTTAGTCATTTAGCATTTATTTCAAGGCTTTTGCATCATCTTATCTTCCAATTTCATCAAGCAAAGCAAACTGAAACTCAAAAACAGCAAGAACATACTTTGCATACAAAGTGTTTGATGATATTCCTTGAGCCTCTAATCAGCAAATTGAGGTCCGAATTGTCAAGGGATATTACAGTGGTATCAGAGCTTTTGTCCTGCCATCCTGTTGGGTAGATTTGACATTGAATCAGCTAGTTAATCATGGTTACTTCAAGTACTCAGAAGCAGTGGGACAGGAATATGGAGAAGCTTAAACAAAGTTTGAATAAGTTGGATGAAAACCAAAAGAGAATGAATGAATTGTTTTCACACCCTGCAAACATAGACAAAGCAACTCGGTTTATGGCATCCATTTTTAAGGGGTCTACATCACAAAATAAAAAGGAGGAACAAAAGGTCTCTATAGGTGAAGTATCTAGAAACCTCTACAATGAATTTTCAGCAGTTAGTGACCAGCATACAATTGATCCTATGGAGAATAGAATGGACAAAGGTGATGAGCAGGAGATGCCTTCTTTTGGGTTACAGGTTTCATCTTCTCTTCAGGAGGATAGCAATGGTATGGATTCTTTTAATGATTCCTTTGGGGCTGATGTTAAATGCACTCACGAAAATTCAGCAGGAAAAGTAACAGGTGAAGTGTGGACCAGTAGTATTGAGCTCGGGTCTATTTCAGTTGATCTTCACCCAGTTGATGTTACAGAAGAAACAGTGGACCCTATAGGACAGGGTTGCATGAGTCTCCTAGTTGGTGACATGGAGGTTATGATTAGGGACTCTTTCGATAGTCCTAAGAGTGATCTTACCTCTCTGCATGAGGTTAGCGATTCATCATCCATTGAGTCAATTTTTTTGAGGGATGATGAGGAGTTTGGGTTGGGAACTACTGCTGCTCTAGTTCCAAACCAACATGAGGACACTTCAGAAGAATATTTTGATGAGAGTCAAGCTCTCCATTGGCAGCCCACAACTTCAACTAATGAATTTTCCTTGGTCCCTAAGTCTGATTTGGAGAACCAACTAAAGGTTGGTGAAGATAAGATTGTTACAGCGCTGTCCCATTTTGATCATTCCCACAAGATGGTGGAAATTCATCTATGGAAGGTCCAACTAGAGGGGAGACATAGAGGTGTTAAAGAGGCTTCATCAATCTCTAATTTGCAAGCGTTTAAGACAGACATGGAGATTATGAAAAATAACTATTTAACTCTTCTTTCCGATAGAGATCACCTACTTG
The DNA here is from genome assembly GCA_027924645.1 of Cunninghamia lanceolata. Lineage (NCBI taxonomy): Eukaryota > Viridiplantae > Streptophyta > Pinopsida > Cupressales > Cupressaceae > Cunninghamia > Cunninghamia lanceolata. The sequence goes on from BSBN01000049.1 coordinate 21,091,558, forward strand.
AATTGGGTGTCATATATTCAGATGCATTGAAGAGGAAAGAGGAAGAGGTGGATCAACTCGCCACGGAGCTAGTGAAGACTAGAAAATCTTTGGAAGACTCTCAAATGGCTCTCCTTATGGCAGAAAATCAGATTGAGGAGTTGAATGTGGAGTTGAGTTTGGCTCATGCTTCCCCAAAGAAATCAGAAAATCAATCTTCTATTGCAGCCTCTTTGGATGGGCAAGAATCTTGTGTTGTGCATATGATTGAGGGACAAGGAAATGAGGGAAAAGAAGAGCAAGTGATGGGTGAAGACAAACCAATTACATTAGAGTAGCTACATGAAGATATGGTTTCTTGTGATGCTTCATTAGGTGAGTCTAGCATTGCTTCATCCTATCGTGGTAAAGAATTAGATGGTGCTTCCATGAATGTTATTCGTACATATGAAAGTCCATTGAAGGTCCAAGATATTAAGGTGGATGTGAAAATTGATCCTTTGCTTAGTGGAGCAGCCACTAGTGTTTTGAATACACATGATGAAGAAGACATTTTACAATGGCATGATGTCATCACTGATTTGTTTGAGGACAGCAGCATTATGTCCCATCATTCTTGTGAGATAGGAGCTTGTGATCATGAGAAAGCCAATGATATGATATCACCCATTGATGGCAGCCCTACACCATTTGGTAGACATGAAGATATCAAGGATAAGAGGACTGATTTTGTATATTTTGGTATCGAAGAGGTAAAGAAGTCCAAAAAAATTAATGAAGAATGGTTGCAAAAAGCCAAAGAGGCTAGATTAGTGGCTGTCAATGCAAGACAGCATCTTCAAAAAGTGAAAGAAAACATCAATCTCATCAACATAGCAAGACAAGAAAGGATAGATAACATTAGAAGACTCTTTATTCAAATGAGGGATGAATCTGAAAATACACTTGATTCCCCTAAGGTTAGTTCCATGTCAAGGGATACAAAGCAAGACTATGATGGTCAACTATTGACAGAGGTTGGTAATTTTTACCATGACTACATAGTGAGGAGAGTTCATCACCTTTCTGGTGCAGGAGCACCCGCACATGATCAGGATATAGGTCCGCATGATGACATACATGATCAGGATGTAGGATAGTTATCATCATGCTGACGGGATAATCTATTTTTAGTATGTTTGACTTTATCATGTAATAAGGTCCACTGGACCGATGCTATGTAATAGTTCAACATAGGAGTATGTGTAGGCAGTTAGAGGCAGTTAGAGATCGGGATAAGGTTATCTGAGCTGTCCTCTCTCCCAGCCGCTTGGAAGCTCCCAGCCGCTAGGAAGTGATGTTAGTAGTACTCGAAGGATTTGTTATATATACCTTCGATCTGTAGGGTTTAGATATAGTTTTGATACAGTTTTGATATTGATGTACTGGTGTTGAGTAGATATTCAGGAGAGCAGTTCAGACATTGTGAAGCTGTATTCAGGACATTGAATTTCAATTGAATAAGATCTCGTCTTTTGCATTATCTGTTTCCATCTGGGTTGATTTCCTTTCCGTTTTGCAAGCTAATGACCACTTTCAACCCTTCCACCGGTTGATCCTGCAAATCGGTGGAATGGTCCTGTATCATAGCTTAGATTGCATTTGTGTTTTCTGTTTATGCATTGCATTGTTCAGGAGATCTGTTAGAAGCATGCTGTAAATCAGCCTAGCATCCTCATGTGCTAGGTCTAGAAAATAAACTGTTAGATTTTGGTTTGGAGGTGATCCGGCCCGGTCGTCACATGATCTTTGTGAAATTATGCGGTTGTGAGTGTTTTCGTGCAGTGGAAGGATACACAGGAGTCTGCATGTGCGTTTCCAGTCGGAACGAGCCGCAACATCATCTGTGAATCCATCGCCATCAGGATCGGGTCATGAAGTTGGTGAAATTTGCATGTTGCAGGTGCATCATGATGTTTTGAGTTGGATATATACTCAGTGTATATATCGCAGTCAGGATCATCTCTCGGGGAAGGTCATCATCCGCATATCGCTAACGGATGCGGGTGTGAAAGTTGAGTTTTTTTGGCTAAGTGTTGAAGAGTTCATCAGGATGATGTGTGACGTCATCGTCATCAGGATATGACGTCATCGTCATCAGGATATTAGGAAATCCCTCTATGCGGGTTTATCCTATTGTCGCTAAGTGGAAAGGTATCGGCGTAGGCAGGAAGTTGTATTAGCATCATCAGGAGGTTTCGAAGAACCGGATGTTTAATATCATGATGCTGTTGCTTGTATCGTCGGGCAGTGAAGCATCGAAGGCAAGTTGTTGAAGTGGAACGTCATCAGGATATTTGGACAACCGGATATTTGGATATCCTGCTGACGAAGGTGATAGTGAATATCATGATGATGCCGCTTGTATTTGGCACCCGATGAACAGTGCAACCGGAGGAGGTTCGCGCCCGTTGTTTATCATGATGATGATAGGCGACAGTCGACGGAGGTAAATAGTAATCGACAGGAGGATATTTGCGATCATCTGAAATATGATGATGCTGTTGAAATGTGATGATGCTGTTGGTATTGTTAGGAAATATGATGATGATGTTCAGCCGATAGAGAATTTTATCATGCTGTTTGTATTGTTGGCTACTCCTTCCTGTTAGGTTGCCTCCGTTGCGTTCCACTCTGCATCATAGTGGTATCAGAGCAAAGGTTAGGATCTTTTGGAAAAGATAAGCAGGATGTCAGACGAAGAAGGAACATCTGAGTTCCCAACAAAGATGACCAACGCTGAGTTGGCAGTTCTGGTGAAGAAACAGATTGCGGAAAGCAGGGCCGTGAAGGCTCAGAATCAAGAGTTGAAAGATGAATTAGCAAAGTTGAGGAGCAGAGTAGGTTCTGGTAGAGAAGATGATAGGGAAGAAGAGGATATCCCTAATTGGAGCGAGGAGGTCGTTCCTGCAGACCAGAGACCGCTGTTGAACGCCCTCAAGGCCATGGAGAGGAGAACCATGGATGTGAAGCTGGACTTGCCAGTGTTTACAGGTAAGATGGACCCTGATTCGGTAATGGAATGGATAGACTGTCTGAACAATTTCTTTGTGACAGAGGAGATACCAGAACAGCAGAGAGTGAAGATAGCACAGTCAAAGATGAAAGAAGCTGCCTTGACATGGTGGAACTTTGTTCAGGATGATAGAGTGCAGGAGGGAAAACGTAGAGTTGCCACATGGAAGAAGATGATGGAATTGGTAAAGGAGGCTTATATCCCTTTGGATTACAGTATCCAGTTACACAAGAGGAAGCAGAACCTGAAGCAGAAGGAGCTAGATGTCAGCTCATATACAGAAGAGTTCATGAAACTCTGTATGAAGACCAAGGTGAAAGAAAGTGAAGAAGAAAAGGTAGCCAGATACCTGAATGGACTGAGGTTTAATATTCAGGAAGATCTGAGTCTGCATAACCCAGATACAGTGCAGAAAAGTTTTCAGTTGGCACTGAAGGTGGAAGAAAAGCTGAAGAGAAAGCAAGATCAGAACAACAGAGGAAGAGGAAGACAACAAAGAGGTGGAAGAAGTCCTTTCAGAGGCAGAGGACAAGGACAGGGATATCAAGGAGAGTCTAGTCAAGACAATAGCAAGGGCAACAATAGCCAGAGTCAGAGAGAGAATTTCAGTCAGCAAGGAAACTTCAGAGGTAGAAGACCTTACAGAGGAAGATCCCAGGGCAGAGGATCCATCAGGTGTTACAACTGTAACAAAGAAGGCCATATAGCCAGCAGATGTCCAGACAAGGCCACAAGCTCAGCAGGTGAAAGGAGGACAAATCTGGTCAATGAACCTGATAATCAAAGTAGGACAAGTTCTAATGATTTTCAGAGTGTGAATGGTCCTGAGAATTATGGATATCCAGAAAGTGGAGAGTCCCTGATGATGAGAAGAACAGTAACTACCATGAAGGTACCTGATAAAGAAGCCCCTCAGAGGAAGTCCCTTTTCAGAACCACTTGCAAAGCAGGAGGTAAGGCTTGTAAAGTTTTGATTGATTCTGGTTCTACTGAGAACTTTGTGTCTGAAGAAATGGTGGTGAAGCTGAAGCTTAGGAGATTGCCTCATCCATCTCCATATAAAGTCTCATGGCTTACTCAAGGTCAGCAGACAACTGTAGAAGAGCAGGCTTGGGTAGAATTCCAGATTGGTGGATATAAAGATAAGTTGTTGTTTGATATCACCAAGATGGATGCTTGCAACCTTTTGTTTGGTAGACCATGGCAATATGATCTGAAGGCACAGCATGATGGTGTTAAAAACACCTACAAAATCACTAAAGATGGTAAAGATGTAACACTACTCCCATTGAAGGAGAAAGAGGAGAAGTCTAAAGGCAAAGAAGTGAAGGTCATGCTGATGGAAGGCAAACAGTTTATGAAAGAAGTAGCAGCAGAAGGTGCAGTTGCATATGCCCTAATCCCCTGTATGAGTGTGAATAAGAAGCAACAGCAAGAAGCCAAGAAGGAGAAGAAGCCAAGGTTGATAGACCCAGCTGTCCAAGAGTTATTGGATAAGTACAAAGGTGTTATCTCATAGGGAATGCCAAGATCCCTACCACCTATCAGAGATATCAGTCATTGCATAGACTTGATTCCAGGGTCTACACTTCCAAATAAAGCAGCTTATAAGCTTACCCCAGAACAGAATGCAGAAGTAGCCAGGCAGATTGAAGAATTGATGAATTCAGGTCTGATTGGAAAGAGTTTGAGCCCATGTGCAGTACCAGCTGTACTAGCACCTAAGAAGGAAGGCACTTGGAGACTTTGCACCGATTCCAGAGCCATCAACAAGATCACAATCAGGTATAGGTTTCCAATCCCCAGAATTGAGGATTTACTTGATTGTTTGGGAAATGCTAAGTACTTAACTAAAATAGACTTGAAGAGTGGATACCATCAGATAAGGATTAGACCAGGTGATGAGTGGAAGACAGCATTCAAAACAAATGAAGGTTTGTATGAATGGAAGGTTATGCCTTTTGGTTTGTCTAATGCCCCTAGTACTTTCATGAGGCTGATGAATGAGGTTCTGAAGGAATTCATTGGTAAGTTTGTCATAGTCTATTTAGATGACATTCTGATTTTCAGTAACACCAGAGAAGAACATCTCAGGCATATAGAGCTGGTTCTCAAGAGGTTACATGAAGAGAAGCTGATGATAAACTTGGACAAGTGTTTGTTCATGAAACAGGAGATCACCTATTTAGGTTTTGTCATCTCACAAGGCAAGCTGCAGATGGATAAGGAGAAGGTGAGTGCCATTTTGAATTGGCCAACTCCACAGACCATGAATGAAGTCAGAAGTTTCCATGGGTTAGCAACCTTCTACAGAAAATTCATCAGAGGGTTCAGTCATATTTGTGCACCCATGTTGGATACCATCAAAGGAGGACAAAAGTGCAGGTTTGTTTGGACTCAAGGAGCAGATGATTCCTTTGAGGCATTGAAGAGGAAGGTGGCACAGCAGCCAGTCCTTGCACTTCCAGATTTCAATAAGATCTTTCAGGTAGAGTGTGATGCCAGTCACATGGCCATTGGAGCAGTACTCAGTCAAGAGGGTAGACCAATTGCATTTTTCAGTGAAAAGCTCAATGATGCTAAGAAAAGGTATTCATCATATGATCTGGAAATGTATGCTTTAGTTCAGTCCCTAAAGAAATGGAGGCATTACCTGATGCCAAAGGAGTTCATAGTCTTCACAGATAATCAAGCTTTGAGTTTCATCAACAGTCAGGAGAAGCTGAACCACAGACATATGAAGTGGGTAGAAACACTACAGGCTTTCACTTTTACCTTGAAGCATAAGAAAGGGGTTAAGAACAAAGTTGCAGATGCTTTAAGCAGGAGAGTTCTCACAGTAAATCAGATTCAGTTAGAGAGTGTTGGCATTGACTCACTCAAGACCATGTATGAGTCTGATGAAGATTTTGGAGAAATATATCAGGTCTGTACTTCTTTTGGGGAGAAATACCATGCTGAGTTCTCTGAATACCTGATCCAAGATGGATTGCTGTTCAAGGGTGGACAGTTGTGTATTCCCAGATGTTCTATGAGGTTGAATATAGTCAAGGAGAAACATTGTGGAGTAATGGCAGGTCATTTTGGTCTAGACAAGACTCTTGATCTGGTCAGGAGGCATTATTTCTGGCCTAAGTTGCAGACAGATGTCCGGAAATTTGTAGAAACCTGTGTAATTTGTCAGAAGGCTAAAGGCAGGTCAACTAATGCAGGGTTATATCAGCCCTTACCCATTCCTTCCAGACCATGGGAAAGTATCAGTATGGATTTTGTTTTAGGTTTACCAAGGACCAGGAGAGGATTTGACAGTGTCTTTGTTGTAGTGGACAGGTTCAGTAAGATGGCACATTTCTTGCCATGCAAAACCACTGCAGATGCCTCATATATTGCAGATTTATTCTTCAGGGAAGTTGTCAGAATTCATGGGTTACCTTTGAGCATAGTTTCAGACAGAGATGTGAAGTTTGTGGGTCATTTCTGGAGAACCCTATGGAGGAAGCTGGGAACCAATTTATCTTTTTCCTCTGCATATCATCCTCAAACGGATGGACAAACTGAGGTTGTGAACCGTTCCTTAGGGAATCTACTTAGATGCTTGACAAAACAGCATGGAGAGAAGTGGGACAATATTCTGTCTCAAGCTGAGTTTTCATATAATGATACTGTCAACAGGAGCACAGGAAAATCGCCTTTTCAGGTAGTATATGGAATGCATCCCAGAGGTATTTTAGAGTTGCGAGAACTACCTACAGCAGATCCTGTTAGTGCAGATGGAGAAGCTTTTGCTGAAGCAATCAAAGAAGTTCATGATCAGGTTAAGACCCAACTCCAGCAAACCACCTTAAAGTATAAGGAGTATGCTGACAAGAAGAAGAAGGATGTTCAATTTGCTGTTGGAGATTTGGTTTGGGTTCACTTGAAGAAAGACAGGCTCCCTAAGGGGAAGCATACTAAGCTCATGCAAAAGAAAGTTGGACCATGTCAGATTTTGCAAAAGCATGGACAGAATGCTTATAAGATCCAACTACCACCTGATCTTGGTTTATCTCCTATCTTCAATGTATGTGACTTAACTCCATACAAGGCTAATCCAGATGCAGATCAGGATATCCTACAGGATACAGTTGCTGAAGACATTCCTCCACATGATCCTCCACAGATACAGCAGATTTTGGACACTAGAGTGATCAAACAGACCAGGAACAAGAAGTACTTGGAGTACCTCGTCTCTTGGAAGGGACAGCCGACTTCTGAAGCAGTATGGATGACTGCAGAACAGATACAGAAACATGGTGCCGACCTGGATACTCTCATCTCAAGTGGACTTGAGATTTCTTCTTTTGGGGAGTATGGTGCAGGAGCACCCGCACATGATCAGGATATAGGTCCGCATGATGACATACATGATCAGGATGTAGGATAGTTATCATCATGCTGACGGGATAATCTATTTTTAGTATGTTTGACTTTATCATGTAATAAGGTCCACTGGACCGATGCTATGTAATAGTTCAACATAGGAGTATGTGTAGGCAGTTAGAGGCAGTTAGAGATCGGGATAAGGTTATCTGAGCTGTCCTCTCTCCCAGCCGCTTGGAAGCTCCCAGCCGCTGGGAAGTGATGTTAGTAGTACTCGAAGGATTTGTTATATATACCTTCGATCTGTAGGGTTTAGATATAGTTTTGATACAGTTTTGATATTGATGTACTGGTGTTGAGTAGATATTCAGGAGAGCAGTTCAGACATTGTGAAGCTGTATTCAGGACATTGAATTTCAATTGAATAAGATCTCGTCTTTTGCATTATCTGTTTGCATCTGGGTTGATTTCCTTTCCGTTTTGCAAGCTAATGACCACTTTCAACCCTTCCACCGGTTGATCCTGCAAATCGGTGGAATGGTCCTGTATCATAGCTTAGATTGCATTTGTGTTTTCTGTTTATGCATTGCATTGTTCAGGAGATCTGTTAGAAGCATGCTGTAAATCAGCCTAGCATCCTCATGTGCTAGGTCTAGAAAATAAACTGTTAGATTTTGGTTTGGAGGTGATCCGGCCCGGTCGTCACATGATCTTTGTGAAATTATGCGGTTGTGAGTGTTTTCGTGCAGTGGAAGGATACACAGGAGTCTGCATGTGCGTTTCCAGTCGGAACGAGCCGCAACATCATCTGTGAATCCATCGCCATCAGGATCGGGTCATGAAGTTGGTGAAATTTGCATGTTGCAGGTGCATCATGATGTTTTGAGTTGGATATATACTCAGTGTATATATCGCAGTCAGGATCATCTCTCGGGGAAGGTCATCATCCGCATATCGCTAACGGATGCGGGTGTGAAAGTTGAGTTTTTTTGGCTAAGTGTTGAAGAGTTCATCAGGATGATGTGTGACGTCATCGTCATCAGGATATGACGTCATCGTCATCAGGATATTAGGAAATCCCTCTATGCGGGTTTATCCTGTTGTCGCTAAGTGGAAAGGTATCGGCGTAGGCAGGAAGTTGTATTAGCATCATCAGGAGGTTTCGAAGAACCGGATGTTTAATATCATGATGCTGTTGCTTGTATCGTCGGGCAGTGAAGCATCGAAGGCAAGTTGTTGAAGTGGAACGTCATCAGGATATTTGGACAACCGGATATTTGGATATCCTGCTGACGAAGGTGATAGTGAATATCATGATGATGCCGCTTGTATTTGGCACCCGATGAACAGTGCAACCGGAGGAGGTTCGCGCCCGTTGTTTATCATGATGATGATAGGCGACAGTCGACGGAGGTAAATAGTAATCGACAGGAGGATATTTGCAATCATCTGAAATATGATGATGCTGTTGAAATGTGATGATGCTGTTGGTATTTTTAGGAAATATGATGATGATGTTCAGCCGATAGAGAATTTTATCATGCTGTTTGTATTGTTGGCTACTCCTTCCTGTTAGGTTGCCTCCGTTGCGTTCCACTCTGCATCACTTTCTTTTAGTTCACATGCAAAGGATTGGTTGATGCATCGATGTGGATTGATGGGGGGCTTATACCATCCATTGTGGGATGAAGAGTTGCCATCTACAGAAGATGGAACTAGAGCCTGCAAGTACCCGACTCAGTTGTGTATAAGGAATTACTTGCAGGGACAGCAGTCAGTTATCCATCATGCTATTATGTATCCGACAAGGTTTGCTACTTCTATGTCACAGAGATTTCACACAGATACATGGTTACAGGATGATTATGGGGGCAGTACATATGATGGCTTGGTTAGTCAGCACATCCATAGGAATTGGGCAAAGGATAGAGGTTGTGCTTTCATGCTTGCTAGGCAGTTGTATGGTGCACTCGTGAGGGAAGAGGCACAGATATCCACTTCTGTTGATGCTGAGAGGGATCAACCCTCCACATTTGCATTGATTAGTGCAACTAGCTTTATGAGTTGGTGTCAGGAGCACTCTTATTCTAGCTTTGGCAGTTGGAGTATTGTGGGGACACCAACATTTGCAGATGAGTTAGGAGATACTCATATTTTCTGACAATTGTTTGGGTCCATAACCCATAGGTCTCAGTATCAGGGAGTAGCCTCTTGGCAGATTAGTGATTCAGTTGCATACAATATGGTGCAACAGGTGCCACCAGTTGTCATTGGTAGTGGATTGTTGATTCTGTTTTGGGATCCTGGTGGTGACGTGTTTGATTCATCACTCTATTTTGGTCCTGATGAGATGTTCTACCACTCTTGGTGCTATGTCAGTGGTTTATGTAGAATGGTATAATGGAAGTCAATAGGTGCGCTTTGTGATGGACTTCTAGTTTGGCACTGGGACCCAGGGATTGACATCAGAAGTGATATGTTTATTTCAGCTACAGAATTGCATAGTTTGCTGAGTTTTGGCAGGTTCTATGGCTGCAACTATTTTTAGCAAGATTCTGATGCAATTCCTTACAGATTCATTTGGGATCTGGGCATTAGTTGTGGGATACTCTCCAGTATGTTGAGGAATCCTTTGTGTGCATCAGGGTTCACTGTTGAGTTTTGCAGCATGTATATGAGGGTGATTACTTGCAGTTGCACTTTTGATCTTTATGTACATGATCTATTTTAGATGCATAGCTCAGTTGCGTATATGCTAGATAGTGTGTATGACAGCTTAGCTTGCGCAGTTATGGGAAGCAAACATTGTCAGTATTCAGAGTTGCTTCCACTTAATGCTAATGCGCTTGCGACACCTGGTGTTGGGGTTGATTTGATTCAGCAGGTTTAGTCAGTTGTGCTAGTGCTGGTGTTACAGGAGCTCTTTGGTGATAGCAGGGACATTACACAGATCCTCCCTTGGGATCCAGGTGGGGAAAATTGTCTTTGTAGCCAAGATTGCTTGGGGACAAGCAATTTCAAAGAGGGCGGACTGTAATGTCCCCTTTTTAGCTGATGTTGTTTGCGGATGGTTTAGCCTATTCCTGACCCTCGTAGGCTAATGTACATGGTTAGGGGGTCTTCTTGAGGCAGTCACCTGGTCGATGGTTGGTTTCCTGGATTCAGTTGGATGGGAAAAATAAGGGAGATAATAATTAAATTAATTATTTGTAAGGTTATTAAATAAATAACTATTATAAAGTGACCTTATATTTAATTAATTTAATAAAGTGACTTAAATAAATATTATTACATAAAGTCACTAAAATAAAATAATATTATTTTTCTAGAAGCTTCTTGAAGTGGGATTGAAAAAGTATAAAGGAAGGGGGAAGGCAAGCTTCTAGGCATCCAGGAATTGATATTTACTTTGATGTGATTGTTTGGTGAAGGAGCCAGCAAGGGTTTCTGCCATTGAGCCATTGAGAACGAAAAATCTCATTGGTTATGCAATTTTGAGGTTGTGAAATATCAGCTGAATTATTGCTTCATTGTGGGCTTCATCCAGGAGTCCAATCTGTGCTTAAATTGGAGAAGACATTAAGTTTCACAAGGGTTCCAAAGCTTAATCATTTGCAGATTTGAAATTGTTGGTGACATGAATAGTGGCGTGAATAGTGTCGTGCTACAGTAACCAGCCATAGAGTTTTTAAATTTTCATTGTTGAAAGCCTATCTAGACACTTTTTTATTCTAGGTATTTGAGGGATCAATTCTTCTTGTGAAGACAATCATTTCTATACCAATTTGGAGGTGTTTCAAGGCTGTAATTAATTCATTCTAAGGACTGATATACTACAGCAAGGGTGCCATTGGCAAGACATTTTTGTTCATATCTCATCAGTGAAGCATCCTATGGTTCTGGGCATTGTTGCATTTTGATCCTTTGATCCTACCAATCATTTCAAGTACCATAAAGTGGAGTTTTATTGTTGCATTTATTTTTAGTCAAGATTGTCAGGCAAGGGCAAGGGCGGCTACTTCTAGGAGGTGCAATTTCATGCAAGGAGGCTCAATAAAATCGAATAAAAATCAGAGATAGATATCATTGCATCTGTTGATCATTCCGGACTTCATAATCAAGTTCTTTGATGTATTTTGCATTGACATATCAATTTGCATAAGGTGCTGCTGTAGATGGTCATTTTATATCAAATTTGGCATTATTGTATATATCATTGTAAGCCAAGAGTCTTGGCAAATACATAGCATCATTGTACTTTAGATTACACTCAATTAAGGAGATATATGTTGCATACCATATGTTTGATGAAATGTCCATCTTATAGCATACATAATCAACATAGTAGTTTGCATGCCAATTGTTTGACAAAATGTCAATTGGCTGTAGTAGTTGATTTACATTTGCATTAGTCATCTATTACATTTGGAAAATGCTAAGACACTTGCATTTCATGCTATACTTGTAGTTTAGTCATTTAGCATTTATTTCAAGGCTTTTGCATCATCTTATCTTCCAATTTCATCAAGCAAAGCAAACTGAAACTCAGAAACAGCAAGAACATACTTTGCATACAAAGTGTTTGATGATATTCCTTGAGCCTCTAATCAGCAAATTGAGTTCCAAATTGTCAAGGGATATTACAAATTCCTCCATCTAATTCTATATTACCACAATATTCAATGCAATCAAGAGACTTACAACCCTAAAGAGACAAGTATCTAATTAAATTCTTATGCACTTATTTTGTTAGTGCTCTTATTATGTTCTCTAACTACAATGTTTTGTCGATAGGTTATTCTATATATATCGTAAGATTGTAAACTTTGTTTGATAAAATTGTCCAATTTTTTATATTCAAACACAATTTCTTTTGGCTTGCCACATTGTATTATCATATGCATACAAAAATATAAAGCGTTTTGGTCAGTTTCATCTCACCAAAAAAAAAAAAATAGGTATTCAAAAAATATTATGGCATGCCACTATTTATGTGGTTATAATTAGATTGTGGTTGGTTGCTATTCTATCAAGGCAATAGGGTATAGGGATCTTTTCATTGTAATGACAACTTGAGCTCAAATTTTGAAATTAAAAGAACTACACACTAAATTGTAATTAAAATTTTTATCCAAGTCAATATAGGTTAAATATTTTCCCTTTTTAGTATGAGTATCTTTTGTCCTTTTTAGTATGAGGTTGGCCTACTCTCCTCACTAATGTTGTTATGGGAAAACTATGCATACCCATGCTCTAAATGTACTTTGACTATTCAATACATGGTTTTCAATGTTTTTACAATTATAATTTATTTATTATTAGTGATATAAATATTGGGTTTCATAATGTTTACTTGTGTTCTAGGAATTAAATTAATTTTCTATTATTTAGGAACTACTTTGAAATGATACATTGTTATATTATAGAGTCATGTTCACCAAGCATATAAATTCATCTAGACAATTATACTCTATAAAAAAAAATCAAGAGTTTCACGTTTTATTGTAATCTTCACTTTGTTCAAAACAATTTAATAATTATCTATATAATTTTAATCTATTAGGGCAAGTCCCCATGGAGATGCTTAGCTTACTAATATAAAAAAACAAAAACAAATTATCAATAAAAAATTATTTATTTATATAGGAAATTTAGGGAAGGAAATATATGCAGCCACATGGCATATTTTTCATTTTTTCAACAAAAATTCCATTTATGCACCAATGTGACTTTTGGTTAGATCATGGGTCTCCATCACCATAGTGGGGTGAAATTTATTTATATTTGTTATTTGTATGCAATAAACATGTGTTTCTTGAGATCTTAGTAATCTGAGTATGCACCTTTTAGCAATGAATTGGTTGGGACAAAGATAACATGACTATTTTTTAATATTTTATGTTTGAATTTTAGATGTGGTAGATTTTTTAGTTATTATTATGCTATAGATTTATATTTTGACATCTACTTGTTTATAGTGAGATATGAAAGTGATTAAACAATTAGTAGAGAATGTTAAGTTTTCCATATGTTTTCTATTAAAAATGTGAATAGACGCTCACATAAATTATCATTTTAAGTGAATAAAATTAGTAAAATATGAGTGTCATTGTTTATAGGCAATGTATCCATTGTTTTTAAATAACTATAGTGTTATATAAAATACATTACTTAATAGAAAATGTAAGCTATTGTTTTTAAATAACTATAGTGTAATATAAAATACATTACTTAATAGAAAATGTAAGCTATTCTTGGTGTTGCTAAAAATAATTATTGATATTAATAAATTATGATACATTAAAAATCTTTTTTTAATATATTCATTAGAATTCTTTAAATTATTAAACCCATAAGATTGTTATAAACTAGTAAAATGGTAAAAGCACTTAAAGGTGCTATTGGATGGTCTGTATGCTCGTATATAAATGGTCATGTGGGCCAAGCACTACACCTTTAGGTGCTTTTACTAATACTTTAAATTTATTTACTTAAGAGTTATTTTGTTTTACTTTACAATTATTTATTTTAATTTATCAACATTGTTCACCTTATTTTACTATAGACCTCTTTTATTTACTACATAATTAAAAATTTGGTGTCTCTAATTTATTTTACTATAGAGCTATTTTATTTACTTGAATAAATGTTGGTTCTAAATAGTTTTTTCTTTCTAACTATTCTTTCACAATAATGACATGAAATATTTTCCCCCTACTAAATAATTATATCTATATGTTGCAACACTAAACCCCATAACCACAACAACAAAACTTTAACTAATCATTGACGACGCCTCTCTTAGTAGTACAGTATCCAAGGCCTCCATTTCAACGTCAAGGCAACACAAAACGATTCAGGCCACAATTTTCCCAATTATGGCCGCCCGTAGAATTTTAAACCTTAACCAAAAAGGATGATCAATTTTCAAATAGTTGAAACCTTACTATTGAAGATTTAATATCAAAGGTCTAGATTAACTCTTTCCCCCTTTTTATCACTTTAAATCTTCAATGTTTTATTTAAACTCAACATTGATTGCTAATTAGGCCTTCAATACTAAAACATACATAACTATCTTAGAATTTTCTCCGCCATAAACAGAATGATTAGGGTAGAGGACCCGGTAGTTGAGCACCCTAACTTTAGGCCTCTCAAAATCATATGTACCAATTTGGAATCATTCCAAAAAATTTAAACAGCTTATTTGGCAAGGCCCCTTATAACTAAGGTTTCAAGGCCACATCATTAAATATGATGCCACATCAGCATGCTTTTTGTTGAGGTGCCAAATAGTTCCCCCAAAAATAGGTGGACCAATAGGTGTGCATTAAGGCAATGTTTTGTCAGTGCACTGATATGGCATCACATGATTGGTTGTTTTTTAAATCTAATGAGCATATTTCCTTCAATTGTAAGTACTTATAGTAACACTAACAACTTTAAAGTCACAACAAGAACATGCTCAGCAATTGGGTCCTCTCCCCTAACATGGTTTACTCTTCCTCAAATAAAGAGCTCATAATAAACCGTCCAACAAACTTGTAGGAAAAATGCACTTTGCCTCATCTCTGTGTACATTTAGCAGGAAAAATATGTAAATTTTGTCCACGCTTGCCATTCCGAACTACTTTAACATCATCTAGCGTTATCCTTTCGATCATATATCCCATACTAACATTTCAATCTTACTTTCCATGGAGCAATTTGTCTATATTTACCTATAATTCTGTCCAACACGCATCTGTCACGAAATCTATTGGACAATGTTTCAGTGGCTACAGTTAAGACATCTAGATCTGGAAACCAAAAAGTGTTTCAATCACAACTTTCGTCTGGATACCCAGCTGGCCACTGACCGCTACCTAAGCATCCATGCGTTGCCAAATTTAGACCTAGAGTAACAACCATATCACGTAAAGAGTACATTAAAAGGTATAACGTCAAAATCAAAGCTGTTGTAGTCGCATCAATGGTCCTGTTTTGAACTACTTAGGTATGTCAAAATGGAAGTGGTAACCCTTTGAATGCCAAAACACAAGTACAAGACAAATGAATGCTTCAACTATTGGATCCGCTTTTCCACTTTCCCACTAGTCCTATTTTTCAAAGTGTCATAAAGCTGAAGATCAGATCATCGGATTTCAGATTCCTCCTTCAATATCAAAAAAAAGATCATTAGTGGGGCCAAAGTCCAGCCATGGACCGACAAATTTGACAATTTTTTGCTGGTCACAACCCCAAGATAGCAAAAGCTATGACCATATTCAAAATACAGAATTAGTGAGCAGAAAAAAGCAAATTTGATGATACCATAATAAAAAACCATTATCAAACTTTCCACATCACATCAATATTGTTCAAATCAATTGTAGAAAGCTAGAAAACACACGGTGATTCATAAAAGGATAAATATCATAATTGTAGAAGGCTAGAAACCGATGGTGTTTCATTCAGGAAAAATATTCCGTTGAAGGAATTGAAACATGAGAATAGACTGAAACACTAACACAATATCAAGCAGCCCAAAGACAGAATGGGTTTACAAATTTACTTCTCAGCTCATTCATCAATCTGCTATTACATAACCAAGCCCACTATATCCAATCATTGACAAGTAGTATGGATGATTTAATAAAATGACAACATAATTGCTTGTAACAATAGTTGATTAGCCAATACACTCCGCAGAGTAGCGGATCTAATAAACAAGATCACACACAAAGGAACCGGTTACAAATTACAGGAGGAATGCCTGATAATCTACTGTCTTAATACAGGATTAGGTCTCCACTAATCACTATTGCTCCCCCACTTCCTCAAGCTTGGAAGCATCTTTGATCTCCTCTCCTGCATCCTCCTAGAAGAGTTGCACAAAGTTCAAGTAAGTGTTATTCAATGCCTGACTCATACAATCAAAACCCAAGACTAACTCAATGCAGAGGGTCACAAACCTGCATGTCTGATGTCCATAATGTGAGATTGTCACGCAGGAGCTGCATGATGAGAGTACTGTCCTTGTAAGAATCTTCACCTAAGGTATCCAATTCAGCGATTGCCTCATCAAATGCCTGCATCACCAAATTTCCCTTAAAAGCAATAGAAAACATATATTCAAATCCAAACATTATCACTGGATAACAACTCGTCTTTTCCATCTCTGTGGCATGAATGAAATAGGTAAAAATTCGTGTAACCACAGTCAAATCTAAATTGAATTATTTTACCTTCGAAGACTATTTAAACATATATCCAAATCCAAACAATATCACTGGATAACAACTGGTCTTTCCCATTCTCTATGGCATGAATGAAATAAGTAAAAATTCGTGTAACCACAGTCAAATCTAAATAGAATTATTTTACCTTTGAAGACTATTCACACAGAGTGGTGTAAATTTCAAATTGAACACACACACCAACATAATATAACATCAAAAATGCTCAAATATGTTAAGATAATTCTCAAACCACCAGAATGCATTTGGTCAGGGTGCTAATTCTAGTCAGACGAGACTCTCCTATCTTTTGAATGACCATGCACAGTATGATATCCATCTGGATTCATGCTAGATATCATATTTAAAAAACTCACCGCTTGTAAAACTTGGCAAAACCAAAATTTTGACTTGGATTCAGAACTCGGGAAAAATAACTTGGCATATTAAAAAATACAAAATCCACAGAATTGATAGAAGATCACTCGAAACAAAGTTCAAATCAGCTGAAAATCAATGCAATGAGAATCAAGGAGTCAAAAGCACAAAAGCACAATTCAGAAAGGTGAAAGAACAGGTGATAATCAGTGATAACTATGACTCAATAGATACCCCCCAAGGACCCAGTGTTTAAACCTGGTATCCATGCCAATCTAACTAGAATTTCTGACCTTCACCAATCTAACCAATAAGCTCCAGTGTAAATGATCTAACACAACACATTCGTTTTAGGGCAATTTTGCAGCCAGGGACTCAATTGACATGGCAATCCAACAATCAAATCTTGATATAAAACTAGAAACCGCTAAAAAGAAAGATTGTGGACTGTGGTAACAATCCAACCTGCTGTCCTAAGTCTAACTACAAACCAAAATTTCAATACTCTCAGGTTTGCCCTACCTGATAACCTGAGAGCAAAAGGAGATGAGGCCAGCCATAAGTCCTACAGACATTGGAAAGACAGTTGCCCATCAGACCTGGCATGTAAGCAAATGAAGCAGTGCTTTGCTAACATGCATCACTGTGTTTCCTGAAGCTTTCCACAAAAATAAAGGTTTCCCAAGCTGACTCAAAACTTTATTCTCATCACTGTAACCAATATCCTCCATAGAAATGGAATCTAGACTGAAAAAACTGTGTCCACCAGGGAATATTTATTAGAGCTTTAAAAAGATAAAATGCTTCAAAATGATGATTTTCAGTATTATAAAAGATCAGCTCCCGTGCCTACACCTCCATGGAATGTATAATCTCAAGCAGGATGAATGTAACAATTATCATAATGATAAAATGGGTGTGGGTGTGAAGAAACCCACACAAACTTGGTATCATAGAGGCATCTAAGAAGTGACTTCTAAGCCTAAGACTGATCTAAGCTTGGTTTCTATACATAAAGACAAATCTTTGGGGGTGAATGGCGTTTCCATCAATAAAGACAAATCTTTGGCATAAAAGCTCTGCCTACCCACATTCAAACTGCATACAATTACTCTACCGGCATGAAGACCTATCATATCCTCTAAACAGAAAAAAAAAAAAAAAGACAAAGCACTCATTTTGTTCAACCTAAAAAGCAAGAAGAAACAGACTTCCCTGCAAGACCAAAAAAAGCTCTCAATAGAAAATAGCAATGTCAAAGCAGATCCAACTAACAAATTCATAATAGCGACGAAAAGGCATGAACCCTAAAGCAAGAGATTCCAATGAAAAATCCAGATCCATAAAGCTAGCCAAAAATGCCAATAGAAAAGAACAAAATACGCACCGTTTTAGCAAGGGCACAGGCACGATCTGGAGAATTCAAAATTTCGTAGTAAAATACAGAGAAGTTAAGAGCCAGGCCTAGCCTGATAGGATGCGTCGGGGTAAGCTCAGCCACCGCAATATCCTGCGCAGCACCGTGCCATCACAAACCAATACAACGACTTGCAAAACACAGACAAATGAGGGTTTTAAAGAACAAAAACGAAAAAAAGCGATTACCTGCGCAGCCTTATAAGCGAGCAAGGTGCTCTCAGCGGCCTCCTTACGCTCTGCGCCGGTCTTAAACTCCGCAAGATAGCGATGGTAATCTCCCTTCATCTTAAGATAAAAAACCTTGGATTCCCCGGTAGTGGAGGAAGGAATGAGATGCGAGTCGAGAAGGCGCAGGATCGAGTCACAGATCTTGGTAAGCTCGGCCTCAACCTTAGCCCTATACTCTCTAATGCTCATCACATGTTCATCGTTGCCGCGGCTCTCCTCCTTCTGCTCAATGGACGAAATGATCCGCCATGACGCCCTGCGAGCGCCGATGACATTCTTGTAAGCCACAGACAAAAGATTGCGCTCCTCCACCGTCAGTTCCTCCACTTCCACCCCCTTCGTCACTTTCTCCATGAACTCCACCATTTCTTCATACCTTTCCGCCTGCTCTGCGAGCTTTGCCATGTAAACATTTTCCTCGCGGGAAGCCTCCACAGGCGACATCTCTCCAAACAAAAACAGTACCGACCACCGCAGACACAAACAGAATCGCCTCCCCCGCAGATTTCAACCTGCAAGCAAACCCTAACCAGTCTGAGGATTCGAACCTGCGACCACCTCAACACCAAATCCAAATGAAAAAAACATAGACCTTCGCTAAATATAGCCACAACGAATTTACTGCGGTTTACCTGAACTCTTCGCTTTTCCACTAAATTCACCGCTAAATATAGTGACACCTGCAATATCTGGAGGGGTTGGAAAAGGCATATATAAGGGCCTATTATAACCCCGGGCCGTGTGGATTTCTACTGCCACGTGTCGGGATCATCGCTCTGGATGGCCGCGGGCTCAGCCGGTTTTTCCGGAGCAATTCCCTGCCGTAGCCGGTAGCAGCCAGTCGTTGGAGCCAGTTGTTCGTTGCTGTTTATTGGGTGCCCTTTTCCACCTAATACATTACCTATTCAAATTTTAAATTTTTGAATGGTCACTGCTCACTTTGGTTAGGCCTTATTATTAAACTAGTAAATTATTTATTTATCTCTGTGTTTGTTTTATATAATCATTTGTATCCATCCATATGGATAAGTTCAAACTTGTTTGAATTTTTTACACCATGTCCCCAAACAATGATTCCATTTTGGGGTTTTATTGAATAACCATTCCTCTAAATAGAAATTAAGTAGATATGTACTTGTTTTATTCCATGGGCGTGGAGGAATTGCATGGATGAATTGATTTTAGTTGATTAATTAGTTTGAAAATAAATTTATAAGATGTGCTTGCTTTTGAAATTTGGATTAAGTTCAATGCATCTAGCAGTTATCGTTACATAAATTGGTTTATTGTATAATGAGTCATATAAAGGTGTGATGTCACGTCCCCCTTTATAATGACTATATTATTTTTTTAATGAAAATATCATATATTTAAATTAAGTTAAAAGTATGGGATCATGTCCCAAAGTTAGGTACAATGATATGGGATCATGTCTCAAAGTTAGATTGGTAAAGTTGGAAATAAAAATAAATATATGGCCTTAGAAAATGGAAAGAGCACAACCCCATAAGCAAAATAGTTGTCAAGTCATGAGTTTAGTAGAATAAAAAGGAAACTATAACAGTTATGTCGTAAGTGTTTGGGGGTGGGTGGGTGTGGTCTTATCCTTCAAGGTTATCCCACCCTCCACCTTGTAGATCTCTACCATCCTCCACAAGCTCCCAACTAGTAAGAGTAGCATTATCACCTTGGGATTTTCTCGTGGTTGGTTATATGCATTCCTCAGCAGTGATATCACAAGAGCCAAGCAACGAAATTTCTCCATGTCAAGAGGGGTTGTTCACGCTATTGAGACGATGTAGAAGAGTGATGTAGAGGTAGAGACTACCCACCTTAGTGGTCGGAAGGTGAAGGTGGTGGCTAGGTCCAACTAGACTATTGTCTAGTCAATAATGGTGGTAAAGGAATGGTGTCTCTCTAATTGCTACATGAGTAGCACTGATAAGACTTGGAATAGTTGCACCACTAGTCCCGATAAGGGAATCTAGCATGGGAAGGTGGAGAACACAAAACCTTGACCACAGTTTTAGGGGCACTCCCCCAATGATCAAGTAGGGTTTGAAGATGCTAGACCTCTAACACCACTTTGTTGACTTGAACTTGAATCTTCATAAGCACATTAGAGATCACTAGCGATTTGGAGTGAATAGCAAAGTTAGAATCCAGACATAATGAGAAAAAATAGTAGAATTTCTATCTTTCCAAATTCATAAAGGAATTTCCAAACTAAAACCATGACATATCTAAGTAAATTATACATAAAACTTGGACCCATCACAAAGAAGCGCATTGTGCCAAGTAAAGGGCCTAAGCATTATAGGCTAAAAGAAATCATGGACCCAAAGCTTGGCATCTTGTGCATAAGCACAAAACCAAAAAAGGTGCAATAGGGTTTTTAGTTGCCCACAAAATGACCATCTTGGATTAGAAAGGCGAGGATGTATCAAATGGGTGCTAATAAGAAGGCCCTAGTACAATAGATACCAAGCAAAATGAGCAACTTTGGGCTCCATGATCCCTTTCCAAACTATTTCAAAACATAGCCCAAATAAAATTGGGTGACTAAAGAGACCACCTAGTGTTCAATTTTTTCACCATGGGAAGATAAGGCAAAAGCCACTTATATCCTTTTTTAGAAGTGTAATTATGGAAAGGAGTATTAACATGCGATTTCCAATCCTTCCACCAAGGCCTAATGGAACACAAATATTTTGTGCATGTGCTAAGAAGGCATGGCCTCAATTATTACCTAAAAGGTTTCCTAGTCTGTATGGCTTCAACTGAACATTGCTTTGGTTTGAGGACAAGAAAGCCAAGTGGAATTAGCCTTGGAGTAGAGCTCCAAGAGGTCCCTAATTCCCCTTCTCAAAAACTTAAGGGAGTGCATCCAAGGAGTAGCCTCCAACAACTTATCTTGAAACAAGATGATGGGAGATCAACATATAGATTGTTGGTTGATGGATAATCGATTGTGAAATCCATCCCCATTCCATATTAGCCATGTCTTGATAGTTTTCTAATCCTTCCAAATGCTTTTTGCCACAAAGGTGTCATTGATCTTAATAGGAATAGGAGAAATTGCAAGGGATACAAACCAAGGCCATTCCAAGTTGGATGTCCAAGAGATGAACCAGAAGTAATACAATTTCACAACAAAAATTTATAGACTTCATTGTCATCACAAGCTCTAATTTAATCCACTTAGCACATAAAGCAATACCTTGCTCAATAACATCAATAAGGCCTAGCCCACATGTAAGTACCTAAAAATGGACAGGTATACACAGTAGGTCCAATGATAACCCAATAGCCAATAGACAACCCTAAATGGCATGAAATACAAAAATAAAACTCTCTCAACTAATCCTAATGTGATGGAAGTGTTTAGTTGACCCCTAGGATACTCCTCTCTCTTTATTTTGTGTTTATTTAGTTATATCTCAAGCTCTCATACCTTGTCATTCTTTGAAACTTAACTTTTTGCTTTTAACTGACACATATGCTCCTTTCTTTATCAATTAGCCCAATGATTATGTAGACACCCTAATGAACTCACATACATCACAGTAATTGAATTGTTGCTAAAAGGGGCAAATGTGTGTGTTGTTTTTCTCTCCATGATTTCTTTGCATGCATCTAATTTTTCACTCTTTTCACCTTTAAAACTCTAGCTCAAGCTATTTTACATTGTGCCCAATATAGTCTATCTATAGTTGTCACCCTTAATTGTGGATCTTATGCTATTAATGTTTTTTTAAGTTTTTTTGCAAGGGTCTCTTTGGTCTTTTCTTTTGGAAAAATCTAGTTTTTGCTTCTCCTTTTGTGAATAGCAACAAGTTTGAGCTTTTGTTTAAAGGGTTACAACAAGATTCCCAAGCTTCTTATAAGTTCATTTATCCTTTACTACAATTTAGCAAATGCACACAACCTCTAGGCTTTTTAAGGCAACCATTTTCATCAACTTCATTGTACCAAACAACTTCTAAGCTTCAACACCAATGTCTTTAGCAATAACTTCTTTTGCATCCACTTGGCTTGGCTTTCTTGCCTTCCTTCCATCAGAGGGAGAGCCCATGGTTGAGAGGAGAATAGATACCAAGCAATAGTAGGCATGAGTTTTCCACAGTCCATAGAATACAAATAGAAATGCTTTTGGATTAAACTCTGAGTATTTATTTGCTTCAACATTTCAGATCACACTCAATGAACCATCATCAAGAAGAGGATGCTTGTGATTTGGATAGCAGATTTTCTCTTTAAAAAGGATGAGGAAGAGGGGGTTATGGTTGGTGAGGTGGATGAAAAGACAATTAATTCATAAAGAACAATGAATTAAAACAATAAACATGTGAGAAAAAGATATATCAAATTATACGTAATAAGAAATACACATATAATTAAATCGAAGAAAAAGGAAAGCAATAATTATATTAATTTTAACATGATATGCATCAAGTAATGTGATATATAATAAGTATAAAATGTATAATATATTTATAATACTAAAAATATATCTAATGTTAAATAAAATATGTATAAAAACTAAAGAATAATATGACTAATATAGTATGTATGACTATAATGCATTGAGTAAGTAAGATGCACAAAGAAAAGAGAAGATTAAATATAAAAAGAATAAAAAGATGTAATAATAACTTGAATATTTATAATATTAAATATGATATTATATTTAAAATATTAAGTATGCATGACAATAGTTTCATAACTAAGAAAAGGAAAGACTGTTTATTCTTGAGGGTCAATTTGGATCCTTGAGGGTCAATTTTCCAAATCGACAATTTATTGTACATCTTGGATTGTTCTTTATCCCGAGTGTGCAATTTCCAATTATTTGTATTTAAAGTAATTTAATTTCCATAGAGTAATTAATTGTTAGAAGTAGGCTAGTGTAGGAATCTCATTTGCTCTCAATCTAAAGTGATTTTTTCTATATGTTTGAATTAGATAGAAGTAGATTTGATTTATTTTGGTAGAATAGTTTTATTTCTTATAAGTTCACAATAAAAATAGTAGCATTGTTCATCCCAAAAATAGTTTTGTAAATGGGAGTCATTTCCTCTTCATTCAAACATTCAAAACAAAATCAACAAGCAATCAATATCATTGGAAATCTAAAAGTTGTTCTTATTCATCTATTGAGGATAGTAGAAAGAACTTGTTCATTGTATGAATCTTCTATTTTCAATTGAATTTAAATTGTAAAAGAGAAAAGGATACATTACTTGTTGATTTTAAAGTTAGTTTTCAATTATTTTAGTAGTAGAGTAGTTCCTTATATGCATGCAAACACATGAACACAAAAATATTAAAAAATGGTTTGTTTCAATGCTTATTTCAACAAGTTATTTCAATTAGAAGCATATATTTTCAAGCATTTAGATGCACTCAAAGTATAGAAATCAAACACAAAATTGAAAACAAGTTTAAAATCAAAATGAAAACAAAATTATTAGGATAGTTTATTCTAGCTGAATTAATATGCTCCAAACTTAGTTTGAATCTCAAACATTCAAACATTTGAATTTGCAACTCAAACATTGAAAAGGCAAACACAAAAACTTTGTAAATAGACACATTGCACAAGCAAAGTCAAAATCAACAACATAAACATGATTTTTTAATCAAAGGCATTAAAGTGGCTATAAACCATTTATTTTCCCTTCAGTCATGCTTTGTGTATTAAGCCTATGTATCTAGGAGTGAGAGAGGATTAAGTGGAAGCTACTTTACGAGAGCTAAGGGAGAATTCACCAACTCTTGTAGCTGCCAAAGTAGAAGAACAAACTCAAGTCTTAAAATGAATTCAATAAGAAAATGAGTTGTTGTTAGTATTCAAACTTGCACACTTAAATGAAATATTTGAATCAGAGACTACATGTCGAGATGTTGTCTTTGAAATTCAACAAAATCTCAATTGTTTAAATGAAGAAGTCAATGCATACATACAACCATCACACCTCAACCCAACATCACCACCATTCATAAGCACTCCTTCCTCGTGAAGAGGGTAGTCCTCCAAATTCCCCACCACTCACTCCATTTACACTTGCCACATGACTAGGAGTAGTACACCATCTATCCAATTAACAACAGCAACACATGCGCCTATGTTATGTACCTAGGGATATGATATTATAATGTATTTAGATGGATGGAGATGTCGACATGTGACACATCCCTTAAGTTAGTTTTATTGGGTCATGAATTATATTAGGTAATTAGGAGGCCTATGTGGTTTTAATGGTTTACCCCTCCATTATGTTATTAGGAGGAGGTTTATATAAAGAAGGTGAATATCATTGTAAGTAGATGTAAAGAGTATGATATTGTATTTAGGATATCTTGGAGATATAGCATGGAGTGGCTTCTTCCATAAGGAGTATTGTACGATGGTACCCTACCACAAGGGTTTATTCTATTTTTGCATATATTGGATACTAGGGCATCTTGACCCACAAACATCTCTTGTGTTGTGTGTGATCTATCTTCTATATTGTATTATTTCCATTATTATATTTGTGGATTATACCGAGTGGTATCAAAGCTACAATTTGGGCAAAGGTGAGGACAAAACCCTAATTTTTGAAGATCGCATATATCTTCCAAACGACTATGAATTTTCCTACAATTTTTTTTATTGAATTTGAAGTATCATATAAGGAAGCTAAAATTTAGCTTTTGATCATCACTATTGAGTGAGTTATTGCAATTCTATGTTTTTTCATAAATTTGCTCTCTAAGCTACAAATCATAGATATTTTTTTTGTACATTTTTGGAAAGCTTGTCAAAATTCATTTGGGGCTATTAATTTTATTTTTAGTTTTGAGACTAACTACATTATGAATTGATTGGGCTAAAGTTGGGTCAATGATATGGATAGAAAGGTGTATGCTCTTCCTTTGCGCTACAAGGCGATCTTAGGAATCAAAAGCACTTGATCTTCTTTCCCTTTAGCAAGCTTGCCCAAGGATTTCATCACCTTAGGGGATGACCTAAACCCTCGTGTTCTGATGGAGTATAGAAATCTAGGAGAGGATTGAAAGACTCTCCTATTGGGGGACACTTGTCACTTTTGCCTAAGCTTGCAAGAACTTTATACCTTGCAAAGTGAAGGAGGATAGTGAGTTACCCTCTCGAACCACACCATTAGACATACCCATCATTTAGTTGACTTTAGCCTCACGTACCTAGCGTATAATGAGGACATCCCCTAGAATTGTATTCAACCTAGATTAAGACCTTTCAGCCATCTTTTTTCATGGTGCACCGGTAAGCAGTTAGCCTCAGAAAGTTACTCACATCGTACTTTTGATTTTGTAGAGATAGAGCTCATTGTGGGGAGGGATTTGGCCTCCACGGTAAAGGGTGTATAGGTGGTATGTGACCTTGCATTCCCTAGCTATCCACAACTTGGTAGATAGTACATTGGTGGGCCCACGGAGATTGATACACCCACTCAAGAATATAATAGGTTATTAATGTGTCTGATGTGTCTTCCTATGTTAAACTAGTAAACATCCTTTGCATCCACACTTCAACTAATGTGTTTGTTGTATTTTATGATGCCCCCT
Organism: Cunninghamia lanceolata; assembly: GCA_027924645.1. NCBI lineage: Eukaryota > Viridiplantae > Streptophyta > Pinopsida > Cupressales > Cupressaceae > Cunninghamia > Cunninghamia lanceolata. Next base: position 21,117,787 of record BSBN01000049.1, read on the forward strand.
TGCAAACAACCATTGAACAACCTTTGAGTCCAAAAATCAAAACCTTTGCAACCATAAACATCTCAAAGTCCAAAATCTAAACATCATACTTATCCTTAATCATTTCCGTCATGGACCTTTGGTTTGAAAACTTCATTATGCAAGCTAAAACCCATACGCTTGCTACCTTGTGTGAAGCTCATGGAAAACCCAAAATCATAATCAAAACAAATCCTTAAACCATGCATCCTTTAGATGAGATCTTTCATCCAAATCAATCCAAAAATTCCTTTGAGAATGATGATGATGATAGTCTTGTAGATCAAGACAATAGCTTTAATGATGAGATTATTGCACACAAACTTTCCACAAACCTTTATCCCCCACTCATGAACACGCAAGAGCCTTTCAACCAAGAACTAGCTAGCACTAACTATCATGCCAATCCTAAACACATATCTATTGGTCATCCTTATGATGCCTTTGACAAGGGAAGCATTGGTCTAGACCAAGGTTCTCATAGTTAATCCATATCTCCAATCCCAACATCATGCAAGCACTTTATATCTTCCACATCTTATGCAAATCCTCCATCTTCACAATCCTTACATTCCAACTCATCCCATCAATTTCCAACCATCAATCAATCCAAACCTCTAATCCCCAATCCAAACCCACCACATCCAAATCATACTTTTCAGATTTCCTCCATGGAATACTCGCAGAGGTAAAATATCAAACTAGAAAGCACTTGAAGCCAATGAGTGTACCTCTCCCAAGCCTATCCAAAATTCACATAGTACCCTCCACAATCAAATATCATCATGCAATCAAAAGCCTAGCAACATGCCCATCCAAGATCAAGTGCCATCATGTAAAGATATTATTAATCCCAAGCCTATTAAGCATAAGCAAGATCCTCCTAGTATCATGCCTATCCATCAAACACCATCATGTCATCCAATGCTTATCAAGCCTACCAAAAAGTTTCTTACCATACGCTCAAGTCAAAATCCATCATGCAACCATGTTGTCGATGATTCAAAGCCTTTCAAGCCCATCCAGAAACTTTTATTTTCATCCAAACTCAATAGCTATGTCAAGAATCAAATCCAAAACAAGATCAAACATGCACTCAACCAAATCAAGCTCAAATTATCCAAGCTACTCAAGATCAAATTATCCAAGCTACACAAGATCAAACTATTCAAGCCACACCTATCTATTGTTAAGATCCTATCTATGATCAAGAGAACTAAGTCAATCCCCTCATCCAACTTTGTGCTATCCATGATCAAGACATCCAAACTAATCCTATCCATCATCCAACAACATCCACTTCCCATGACGAGACACTTGGTCTCCATGAATGCATAGACAATCAACTAAATGGCATTGATCATATTAAACATATCAATGAACAAGCTACCACTAAGTATCCGAATGATCAAGGTGCAACAAACACAAACAATGATCAAGGCACAACAAGTGTACACAATGAGAAAGCACAAGCATCCTATCAATTAGGATTCTCCACCTTCATCAAGTTAGACTTTCTCACAGATGAGACAATAGTAAGTTCTAATAGTTATTTAAAGAAACACACCAATGGGCTAGCATCATGCTTCAAAAACAAGTATCCTATTGCAAATGAGATATGTAAAAGCATGAACTACCAAGGAAAAGGATTGCGCCTTCATGATTAGGGCATCCTAGAGCCTATCCCAGTCTACATTAGTCATGGTTGAGGCATTAAAGATCAATTATCTAAACAATCTAATGGTGTTAGTGATACTTCAATGATCCTTCAATGATCATTGAGGCAACCTCATCCAATGAAATCATCAAGATAGGGACCATTCATAGCCCCTATATCAAGCTTACTCCTAGCAATCATTCCACTTCCACTATCCATACCATCAAACATTATCCTCCACATCTTCAACCCATTGATGGGGACCAACAAAATTGTAAAACATACAAAGAAAAAGATCCAAATCAAACATCAAAAGTGAATGAATCCAAAAATCAAGAAAGACACATAGAAGCAATATGGGTCCCAAAGCAAAATGGACCAATCAAATCAAGTGAATCAAAGTATCCAAATCAAGAAAATACTCAAAAGGTGAAGCCACATCAAAATATGCATCTTTCATATAATAGGTGTCCACCACCTCCTAGATTGTATAAGAATATTGGTCCTCGATATCCAAATCCGACAATCACTCAAAATCAAAAGACACATCAAGCATATAATAGATGTCCAAGTTTCCTCTTGGATTGTATAAGAACATTGGTCCTAATCGCCATCCTAATCCAAAATACAACCTTCATAATTCAAAAACCAAATTTCATAATCCATCATCCCAAGTATGGCAAGTCAAGAATCCTCCAATCCAATATAAATCACTAACCTATCAACCTAAATCCTACAAACCTCAACTACCTGATCCCACATCCAACAGCCCCCATCTAAATCTAAAATCATGCCTCAAATCCTTATTAGTAGGATAAATTTTAAGGAGGTTTAGCATGTGAGAAATTGGTTGGTTTGGTTCACAAGTGATACAAATTTCCTAATCTTTGTCTAACTCAATGTGACTTAGTGTGTTTTGATCAAGAACAAGTTGATGATTTTGTTGTTGATAGTTTAGTTTATGCTCTTTATCTTCTTGACACATAAGCACACTCGAGAATTTATGTCATTGCTCACTAGAGAGTTTTGAGATGGTCTTGTTGTAATTATAGCACATCTTTGTATCATGCCCCTTCACTTTATGAAACAAGTAGTATGTGTTAGGGTCATAGGGATAACAATACGATTCTTTCATATTGTTGTTTGTGTGAGTTTTTCTATGGTTTTTGGTAAAATAATTTCTTGTTCTATGGATATTTGATAATGTTGACATTATTTCCTATATCTTGATCATTGTTTTTCATAGAAGGTGTGTTAGTTACCCTATTTGTTGTTGCATTGTGATTATTCTTTAGGATCTTGATAGTGAAAGGGTTGCTTCTACTATTATCATTGGTTTGGGAAGTGATGAGTCTTCCATTGCTCCATAAACTCTTCGTTCACTATCAATAGAATCAAGGTTGATTCTTAACGCACTTTCTAGAGCTTCCTCATAGGACTTATAAGGTAAGTTTTGGACTTACTCTCTTGTGTCCCTGTTGAGTGCATGTAAAAAGAGGTTGTACAATTCTGTATGGTCCAAGTTCAGGCACTAGTTGACAAATATAAGACTTGCCTCCAACACATGATAAATTGTGCCAACAATTCATTTGCATCCTATTTCATATTTAAGAATTCTCATATTCCTATCTTCCATAGTTTATTCATATCAAAGGCAATGACAAATTCATTGATGAGTTAACAAAAGGAATGTATAGATTCCTTAAGAAGGTGATAATACCAATCTAAGGTAATTCCTTCAAGGGTTTTTGGAAATATCTAGGCTACAACTCCATCCTAGGGGAGGAGTTCCCTTAAAAATGTTGTGTATGCCTTGATGTGTGAATTGGGTCTCCTTCCCCCTTGAATTTTGGCAAGTTGGGGAGCAGACACAATAATTAAACATTGTGAAGGCTAAAATCTAGTGGTTCCTTTAAATATTTGAGATAAGTCCCTAAAAAGGGGGTTTTGTGAAGCTAATGTTGCTCCATAGGTGGGACTTGTGAACCAGGTTGGTTTTGCATTTGAAACTATGTTTGATATCTAGGCATGACTGGATATGTTGGTTGCATGAACTCATCAGTTGATATGCTAGAGAAGTTGTATAATTATGTACCATGCAAACTCCACTAGGTTGCTTGTTAAAAATGTGTTGTTGTTGTGGAGGTGGGAAGGCCTCATTACTAGCATTATGAGAGTAAAACTTCAAATTGGGGGGGGGGGTGTTGGGTTACCCTTGGATATGCTCAACCCTAGAGGTGAAATGATTTGCTTGAATCATTGGTATTTCTTTAGTCTTATCTTAGTAAGGTTGTTTGGTGTTGGGATTAAGGTGCCATTAACCTTGTAAATCCCTGAATTATTTATTCCTATTATTATTTGTAATTTACCCATAAGGGCTGAAGTGATTTCACTGACAACGATAAAAATTTATTTATAGGACTCAATAATTACGGAGTTACCAACATGTAGTTACTAAGTTACATTTACTATTGCCGTCATGGTAAAAGGTAATTGGGAGAATCTAGGTGCCACCTTTTGGAATGTTCTATTTTTGGTATTTATGACTGTTAGTGGAAATATGAACAACAGTATTAAACTACTAAATATCCAATTACTCAATGGAAATGATGCAAATACAAATAAACAAAGATTATACCTCCGTAGACCGATTCACCTTGTAGCTTCCATTGTTGCCTATCTCGTATTGATCTTATGAATGAATTGAGCTCTCATAATTGTGTACTTCCTTGTTGTTTGAAGATGACAATATGAGAATGGTTGTACATGGATAATGCAATGAAGATTAAACTCCAAATGCGACTCTAGAATGATGGATAATGGAGATATGAAGACATGGTTGGATGATTGGATGATAATGGGAGTATGCAATGAGTGGGTTTTGCCAAAGGCACGCTAGAAGAATTTCTGCAGAGTAAGTTTACAAAAGCTCTTGGATTGTTGAAATGAGGGAATGAGGGTTCCTTTTATAAGCCAAGGAGGGACCAATTCCAAGTGTCACGATCTCAATGTGGAGAAGAACTCTTGTGATGTGTATGGTGGAGATCGAATTGGTTGGGATGAGTGAGAGAAATATGGAAGATGTTCCTCTCACCTTGATAAGGTGGAGAGAAAGGTGTGACATGAGACCACATGTCACAAGGCTCACAAAGACCATAGAGTGAAGGTCAAAGAAGGAGACCTTGTTTGTAGGATGGTTGGAAGGAATATAGGGACTTATGGGACAAGTGACTCAAGGTGTCTTTTGACCAAGATGACATGGAGAGACCATATCCATGTGAATAGGGATGGTTGGAGGAATAATAGGACATGTGGGTGAGGGAAATTAGATAATTAAATAATTAAAATATTTAATTAAGTGTGCAACATGATGAGGTGGATTGTGAGGTGGATTAGATGATGTGGAATAGAGGATGTAGAATTATGGACTTTTGACTTTGGAATATGATGATTGATTAAATAATTTAGAATTATTTAATTAGGGATGACATTAGAAGAATTGACAAATTGATTTGTTGTAGAATTATGATGATGTGAATCACATAAATAAATGAGTGAATTTATTCATTGATAGAGGAATGAGAATAAAATAAATATTAAATATTTATTTAATTCGACTTATCCATTTTTAGGTGTATACATTTTGCCCCTTTTGAGACAATGTGTTTTTTGTTTCAAAGAATAAAAAATTTCTGCGTGATTTTGATACATGCCCCAGTTTGCCCCTAGTACAGGTTTTATGACGATAGGATGCACCCTCAAGAGATTGGCTGAGAAGAAATGTGACGACAAGATGACGGACGATCTCATGATGAGATAGGTTGAATGACAGGTTACATGGATGAAGAAATTGGTTAACATGGAAGAAAAATCAGATGAAAAACATGCCCTATCATACACAAGGTTAAACACCTCCAATTAGGATTCAATGCACTATAAATAAGAGTGTGGGGTCACATTCTTAGTCATTTGCACACTTGTCTTTGCTAGAGAGTTTATAGGAGATCAAAGCTCAAGTGCTAAGGAGAGTCAGCCACAATGTAGCAGATTCCAGTTGAGTTGCACCACTTCAAGAGGATCTGACGGTTCAACCGTCAAGCAAAGTACGACCCACCAATAAGTACACTTTCAATTTTAGGCTAGGTGCATTTATTATGGTAAAAAATGTAGGTCAAAGTTATTTCAAATGAATGTGTAGCAGAACGAATCTGCGCATTTGCCCCGCGAAACTGTGTAAATACCGGCGCAATCTGCACAAATGCATGATTTTCGCAAACAAAGGATAGATCTGCACAAACACAAGGGGTTTCTATGTAAATAATATGTATCTACGTAATTGCCATAAACCTGGGCATGTGATGTAATGTTGCGCAAATACCGCCTAAATCGGTGCATTTGAATTATGATGCATAAATGCAAAATGATTCTGCGCATCCACCCTGATTCTGCACAAATGTTGAACAGAACTGCGCATATACCTTAGATAGAAAAATACTTAGCAAATTCGATAAAGTTGGCATCGTGATCAATGTTTGCCAACTGATAATTCATCTCTGAGATTGATAGAATCTCAGGAGAGATGATAGGATAGATATCCTGATAAAATAGCTAAGTACTTGATGTTTGATAGCTAGATATGCAGTTTAGTTGATTTCATTTGATTAATGCGCGTTTGGCTAATTGCAAGAGGAGCTTGATGATGTACTCATGTCTCTGGAGAGATTTATGGTGACACAGTTTCTTAGACCGTATTTGACAGAGATTGATCGCCTGATTCTGGGATCGGCAGGGTTATCTTTTGTGTGCTTTATGCCTAAGATTCAGGCTAATCTCAATATGTTGACTGTGCCTGCTAAGCTATATCACAGCGAGGATGGGACATTTCATCTTCCTACTGGGAAGATTACTGACTTTGGAGGATGTCCATCAGATTCTACGGATTTTGGTCGATGGAGAGCTCGTGGAGTATGAGTCTCAAACTGGGGCTGGTCTAGATGAGTGCCACTAAGTTTTTTATGATGACACCCTTGAGGGCACAGAGCTCATTTAGGCCGTCATGGTTGCCTACTATGAGCCTCTTCCGTCAGTTGTTGTTGGGTTGATTGGAGGGATAGTGTGCCCTGACAAGAGGTCACACGGGTTTGCAGTTGGATGGGGGAGAGTTCTAGAGTAGATCACTACATAGGGCACCCGATATGCTTGGGGTGTATGTTTGCTTACACACCTTTATCATGATTTGCACCAGTTTGTGTATGACGGATCTTCCAGTTTGTCATGTGGAGTCTCACTGTTACAGATTTGGGCTTGGTGTCACATTGCGATTACTCAGCCGATTGGTATGGGTGTCTAAGGCAAAGATCAACCTTATTCAAGCTGGGAAATCTAGAGTATTGGTGCCATGCGTTTGACAATGTCGATTCAATTATTTGGCGCCCCTACGTAGATTGTGAGGTATGGGATGACAATGCCTTAGAGTTACCGTTTTATTTCCAGACCAGGTGACTGATAGGGAGGACTCCCTATATTCTTGAGAGGCACATCATTTCTTGTGTGTACCGATAGTTTGGCAAGATCCAGGGGAATGCCATCTTTGCTAGGACATACAATGAGCGTCCTCAATGGGGTCATGGTGCATCTTACGAGCAGGGACGGGCAGAGTTTTGTAGATACCATATCAGTCATGGCCGATGAGGAGGACAGTTGTGGATGCAGGCATGACACAAGATTATGCCGACTACTTTGCCGCACACCCATTCCCTCTCTACTCAGGACCTAGAGAGTGGGCTCAGAGACTAGATGATCGAGAGGAGGATGATGAGGGGCCACGATGATGACGGAGGTGATGAGGAGGACGAGGTGGCCGGGGTGGCAGGGGTGGGGATGATGATGGTGGAGGAGGAGATGGGAGTGATGGGGGTGATGGAGATGGTAGGAGGGTTAGACAGCGGGTTGATAGAGATCTCACCCAACAGGCACAACTCTTACTGCAGGGACAAATGCAACCTCCTATATAGCCGCAGGTTGGACAGGGACAGGGATAGGGATAGGATGACGAGGAGCTGGCAGCCTTACAAGCCTAGGTGGCTCAGCAGCAGATACAACTGACACAGTAGTAGGTTCAGTTGGGGCAGATCACCCAGCTGCAGGGTGAGTTACAAACTATCAGGTTGGAGAGAGATACCACAATCCAGTAGTATACCAAAGCGGAGGAGCTACTTGAGCAGGTACAACAGACTGCGGGACAGGGTCCCACATGGCAGATAGTGGTAGAGATGGTCAGGGCTAACCAGGAGATATTCTACTGGCAGTCACTCTACGACCAGGCTGTGCCTCCAGAGCGATGAGCAGGTAGCTTCCACCCGAGCTCCCGCAACAGGCCTCGATGAGCTTTTACAGAGAGTGGTAGAGTTATGGGGCCACCTAGGGGAGTACCAAGTGGAGGGACATCAGGTGGTGGTAGAGATGGTCAGCCAAAATAGCCAGCACCTTTAGGAGGCAGCCACTCCTAGGTGTTATTAGACATGTATCATTTTGTAGCATTATTTTGCATACACCACATTGTGGACATTTTGAGATGTACTATTTTTTTTATATCATTATACACTTGGACATTATTATTTTTTTGATAATGATATATGATCAAGCACTTGATGGACTATCTATATATGCTTTTATGGATGGACACTTCTATATGATGATTTATTATAATTATGGTTATATGCAATGCTACTAATCATGTTTATTTGATTCTATTATGCACTTGATACTTATGTGACATGATGTTTCTAGGAACTACATGATGGACATGATGACTTATATGCATGTTTATGATTCTATATGTTGACCGTTTATGATGACCTAATGCATACATTATGATCTAGATGCAACATATGATGTTTTAATTGCTTTATTTATGGATGATGATCTAATATGCAAACATTATGATATCTATGTTTTTGTGAGATTTTTGATTTATGAAATGGTGACTCATACATCTAAATGACAACATCATATGTAACACAAATATGATCTAAATGCTTATATAATTAATGCACTAAATGTGATGATACTATATGATGACATGCAAATGTATTATGAATCGTTTTTGTTGTCCCAAGTATACTCAATCATAAAATAAAAGAACACTTAGAAGAACTGGACTTAATAAATGGGATAAACGGATAACTTAGAAGAAGTAACTTGGATCAATGGATAACTAAGATCTTGAGACACTTGGAATTTTGACAAGGATGAAATGCTTATAATGAAATGAAATGTAGTTTGATATGTATGGATGTGGATATTGTCATCTTCGTATACAAGTTTTTGAAGTACTTTGTTTCATCATTGAGCTTTTAAAATGGTGTAAGAAAATACAAGCATCTAGGTATAATTAAACCATGATGACCTAAGTATTACTTACATGGATTTTGATTTAGCAAGTGAATACAAGCATCTAAGTATAATTGAACCAAGATGACCTGAGTATTGCTTGCGATCAACAAACAAGGATTACACCTGTTTCATGTTTAGTCCTCTGATGTCTTCAATGATCATTATGTTGATCATGTCATTAGACAAGGCTTAACATTACTAAAGATAAACCCACAAACAACAAACAAAATAAAATAATTATGCCCCCATCATAACATCTCTAGTTTTTGACATCCTTGAGTAGCATAAGAGACATAACAACAAAAATCCTGATAATAAGATTTTAAACAACCATTAAAAACCTTTCTGCCATAGATATATGTTTTCTTGCAATAACTTGATAGAGTCACATTTGATGTTTTAGGCAGGTTGTGTTGGCAAGAGACACTGTGTGGCTTCATAAGTGTTGTCATTGATGGCAACAAAGTCTATCCCACACATCCGCAGTACATAGTATGCCTATACCGAAAGTCAGATTGAAGAATGTTTTGGTTCGGTAAACAAGAACAGAGTATGTAACAAGGTCTGACAATCAGATCTGGATCTCTCAGATCGTGTAACTCAGCAAGTTGCGGACTTGGACAAGTCAAGAAGGGTATCATGACTACTGTATTCTAGAGATTTAGCCTCTGATGATAAAGCATGAAAAAGATACGAGCATCTAAGTGTTGAGTTCCAATCAGACAGAGCAGACAAAGGAACAATTGACCGGCAGAGTATCAGACTTGAATCTGGATGTGTAAAAGGTCTTGATCAAGCAATTTGTGGGATTATACATTGTTGGCCGACATGATTAATGACTTCTATGCTCAAGCTTTTGATGCGCATCACAAATCAAGCATGGATTTAGCTGACAGATCAATAACTAGAAAATATCTTGAATGTTCTTGTTGCCGACTAGAAAGTTGATGAAATCCTTGATGCGGGTATATATACCAGATGGATTCCAGTATGTAGGTGTGTGTTGTGTTGGTGAAAAGTAACAAGGTGCGAAGAAAAGCAGGGATAAGTGTGGGAACAACAATTCAAGTCCGATATGTGACTGAACAACTACATTAAACAGAGGAAGAATGAAGTGCATCAGATCAGTATATTGTGCCTAACCAGAATTGAACTCTTGCATTTGTAGATGCCTCTCATCAATTCAAACATTTGATCATCTTTTGTAAGTTTTGTAGACAGTGAGTCTCTTGTAGGCAGTGTGCCTCTTGTGAGTAGTGTGCTCAGGCAATGAGCCCTAATTGGCAAGTGTCATTTTGTACTTCTTTATTCTTTTAATAGAGAATACAATCTTGGGTTAGTCACCCCATGGTTTTTCCCTTAACAGGGTTTCCACGTAAAAATCCTTGTGTTATGTGTGTTGATTTTATTTCTATTCTTATGATTACATATGCTTTCATATTTTGATACAACACTGAATATTAAGATAACAAAAGAAAAGGAAGAGAAAGGAAATTTTGAGATAACTAATTCACTCCCCCCTCAATTATCTGCCTTGTTTACAACAATTGGTATTAGAGCCAAGTTCCTCTGAACAAAGCCTAACAGCTTGAGGAAGATCTAGGAATCTCAATGGATGCATATGGTATGAAGGAATAACTTCAGTCTGCCCTAGATGATCTTGAACAATCCCACTCTGAAGTCAATAATTTGAGAGAAAGACTCAAACAAGTTGATGATTTCATAAATGAGCTAAAAGAAAAACTTAGTACTTATGTGAAAAAAAAGGAACTACTTCAAAAATTAGCCAATCAGAGTGAAGTCAATGATACTAATGAAGATCTAAATGAGAAAAATAAGCTATGTGAGAAGCTGTCAAAAGAAGTCATTATGGTAAGGCATGAAATGGAATCAGGGGTTATGAGATTCACCCAAGAAATTGAAGAAAAAAGAAAAATTAAAGATAATCTAAAACAATCCCTCAAGGAGAAAATAGAGGACTACCACAAAATGGACAGAATCATCAGGCATCTTGAATATGATCTTGAAGAAGCTAGAGACAATGAAGAACAACTTGAGAATCAGATAGACACTCTTAAACAAGATCTTCAAACTGCAAATGAATACAAAGAAAAAATCAAAATAAGCTCAACCCAACTTGAATTTCTTCTTGAAAGCCAAAAGAGGGTAGATGATAAGCATGGCTTGGAATATGAGAAAGGTGAAAGCTCTAGATCTAGTCAGAAGAACTTTGGATTAGGAAATCAAAGAAACAGGCCTAGAAGATCTCTGATAAGGCAACCAAATGCTCAAAGATATCCATCCTTCAATGGATACTGCTTCAATTGCAACAATTTCAGTCATAAAGCAACTCAGTGCAGCAGGAGAATGAATCAGAATAATCCATCCTTCTTCGGACATTGTTTTAATTGCAAAAGGTATAGTCACAAACCTCATGAATGCAGAAATATGCAAATAAACAATACATTCAATGGTAGATGCTTTGCATGCAATAGAATGGGACATATGGCTAATCAATGTAGATCAAGAGGATATCAATCAAATAAGCAAAGAAATGTTACATGTTACAATTGCAATAGATCCGGTCATATTGCCAAATTCTGCAGAAGCAGAAATCAGGATAGAAAAGGTCTGGTGGAACATGATCAGAAACAAGAAAAGGGCAAAGGTAAAGTGAATGCGGATGAAGTTCAAAAGGAGATGAGCAAGATTTGGGTAAAGAAGAGTACAAAAAGTATTGGGGATGGATCCGTACTAGAATCCGGTGCTGATATTCCTTCCGGAAACTAAAAAGGTGAGCTCTGGCTCAGGGGGAGTCACAGAGAAAAACAAATTCCCCCAGCTAGTCAACTAGTGCCTAAATTCAGCACATGGAGTAAATATCTAATGCTACGAATTAAAGCATTCTCAGGAAAACATCTAAATAACCTTCAGTCAAAATATGAAAGATCTGCATGGAGTTTTGCAAGTTTTTAACTGCTCAAGTTAATCCGATTCAGACAGCTATCCGGTAAAGCAGGATTTCACAGACATATCCGGTATGATTCAAAATTGAAATGCTTTGATCTACGGACCCATGGCATGATTGAAGAAAAGAAGATACATTGTCAATACTCACTGACAATGATTCTAAATTCAGCGCAGTGATTCAAGAAGATTTCTCTCAAAACAAGGCAACCAGATAACTTCAGTTGTGCATTTATTACAAAAGGAAATTAGGGTTTGTGCAAGGATAAAAGGATTCTTTTACTCATTATTTACACACTTGCACTCATGAAGAAATATAGAAGAGCTCTGCAAAGAAAATTCTACAATTCACTCAAGATCAACAGAAAAATGAATTCAACCAACGATTTGTTCCGGCTCCTACTTCAAACCCTAAGGCGTGAAAAGGTACTTCCATTCTAAAAATTTCTCTTTGAATCTCTTGCAAAATGGCTACTCCAATGGTTGTCAAGATCTCTGATAGGCCGCAACCTAAATTCAAGAAACACCCTTATAAATCTCTAGAAGTTGATCCTTTGGGCACATTTTCTAGCATTCCGCATGGAGTATTGCATGTAGAAGATGTTAGGGTTTATATCCATGCCAACATTGAAGAATTTGGAGACTCAAAATTAATGGACATTTATCACAAACAGCTAATAGATGAGAATTTTGAACTCAAACCTGAATTCAAGGCCCTCCAGGATAAACACTTCAGACATTGCATACATTTTCCACATTTTGCAGAAGATGATTGGGTCCAGTATGTTCTAAGTAGGATGCATGATAATTTCATGTGGCTAATGAGGCCCTTCAAGATAACTAAAGATGTCATCAGGGCGGTGACTGAACTGCATTCATCCGGTGGGTTACCTGCACTTAAATCTGTGAAGAACCAAACAGTAACTGAAGCCACCAAATCTAAATTTGACAAAAGAGCAATGACCATAGATGACATCACAGATCCAGATGTCAAGTTTGCCTCAATGATAATCGGCTACAAAATCTATCATTCAAGCAGGGAGAATTTTGTGTCTGGCACAGTAATCTATGCAACATATTAGATGTTGAGGGAAGATGCAGATTATGACCTGTGTGAACTTCTTCTAAATCAACTATTGGAAAACCTGTAGAAGATCAAAAAGGATAAGAAGAATTACTTTAAATATGGTAGCCTAATACTATGTATGTTCTTCTATTATATGAATGAGCTACCTAGATCACATGGTTGGATCTGCAAAATGATAAACCGGTTGTAATTCATATTAGAGATTACATGTATGGACTTGGTGATGCTCAAGCCCAAAACACAGCTCTCTGGGCTTACTTCAAGAACTTCCAGAGCATGATGCAAGCCAGAGAGAGAATTCCACAGTCCTAGTTGAGAAATACAAGGACATAGTTTGCTTTATGGTTGACACTGATCAATGCCTAATGGAGGCAGTTGAGCCAAGGACTGTGTGGATAATGCCTATGGGATATGAAGTTGGTGAAAAAATATTGGAGCTTCATATTCAACATCTACTGAGCCAGCCCAAGGACACTAAAGTAGAAAGGTTTGGAACCTTTCAAGAGCTAAGTGTAAAAATACATGTTGAGTTAAGACAGTCGGAGATGAAGAGGAAAGTAAGAAGGGAAGTTGAAGAAATTGCCAAAAGATTTGGCCTATCAAAGGAGGTTGTGGATGCAAATAAAGAGAAAATGGATAAGGCTGAGAAAGAGAAACAAGAAGCAAAGAAAGGAGACATTCTGGTACAAACCTCCTCCTGGACTAGATCTTCCAAGAGCTCTACACCTGCCACCCCTAAAAGCTCAAAGGCTACTAAACCAGAAGTCAAGTCATCCGGCAAAAGTGAAAAGAGAATGAAGACCAAAGCCTCAAGAACATATACAAGTCATACGGATGATGAAGAAACAAAATCAGATGAAGAAATCAAGAAAATGAAGAAGAGGCTATTGTCAGGTATTTGAACATTTACAATAAAGCCTTCATTGAAATTATATCTTTAATTCCTAAGAGCCTAGAAAAGGTACTTGAGCTAAGAAAAGAGAAAGCAATGGCAAAAGACCTAGAGATTCAAGAGAAGATAATAATACAACTTTATCCTTCCATCACTCCAAAATAAATGGACATGATTTTCAAGGAGTGTAAGAATGAGTTCCGGAGCAACGCAAGAATGAACAAACCCATGCTTGGAGAAACAAACCAAGTAGCAAGTGAAACTAAAGATATTCTCCAGAATGCTTTGAAGAGATTCAATCTTCCTATTGTAGAGGAAATAGATGAAGAACCTTCTACCATGGATGTTGAAGGATTAAATGTAATCAATGAAGAATCTTCTGAAAAGGATGTAGAAGGAGCAAAGAAAATAGATGAAGAGAAGTCTGAGGACTTAGATTCCTTTGTTTCAGAAGAGGAAGTTCATGAAGCAGTAAACATAGGTGACATCTCTCCTCCGGATCCCACTGCAGACATTCCAGACTCTGAAGCTGAAGGAGAAGGTAGAAGAGAGGAGAAGGTGATTCAAGAAGAAGAGGTTAAGGGAAAAGAAGAAGAATAAGCAGAAAAGACTAATGATGATTGTTTTGATATCCCAAAAGAAAAGAAGACTCAATCACCAGCAAGAGATACTGCAGAGACAGTGAAGAACTTCTTAAACAGAGAAATGATGGAGATAGATGAACCTGAGCTATTTCAAAGACCACTGAATTTTGACTTTCTCTCCCCGATTCAGACAATGAAATAGCATCTTTTGCTCAAGCCAAAGCAAAACAAAAACTCTTGAAATCTCACATGGAGGACTGTGAACTGTTGGAGATTGCATCCGGGATGCTGGAGAAGATCATGCCATCCTACCCAAAGGATCCTTCAGCCTCACCATCCGGTAACTTGAAAACTTTGGTAAATTCTGTTAACACTCATTTTGAATCTCTAGAGCAATCAGCAGAAGCAAAGGTCCGGAAGGAGTTTCTAGGAAAAAGATTCATTGAGGTGCAAGGACTTATTGCTAATTATAGGCAGACTCTAGATATTGGAATAAAGAGCCTTGAAAATGCTCTCAAAGATGGTGGAGACCTATTCAAATTTTGTCTGACTTGGCCTAAAGTGACAAAAGATATTGAGGAAAAAGTAAAAGAACAAGAAGAAAAATTGTCAAGCCTAGTTCAGAATTTTGACCCTCTTTCCTCCTCACTAATGAATCAAGAATGCTAGGCTATTGTTATCATAAACAAAATAAAGAGGCTGGACAAAGAAAAGAAGAACATAATGAACAGAATGGGTGAGCTCAGAGGGATAATTATCCCTAAGCTAGAGGCAATGCATGAGGCCTTAACAGAAGCTAAGACCACAGCCCGGACTAGTGATCCAGGAAATTTAAGAAGGGCAGAAGCATATGCATTTTTGTTGAGCGGTCACATCTCCATTTTGGATAGGATGAAGCAGAGCTAGGCCACAGAGTTTGTACAGCTGAAGACTACTTTTGCGGATATACTTAAGTATATGTAAGTATAACATATGATTTATATATACTTATGCGGCCATGTATGGAATAATTTTTACAAAATTTTGGTATGCGGATTCCACCCTTTGCCATTGATGTCAAAGGGGGAGTGAAGAGTAGTGAAAAACATGGAATCTAGCTAAGGGGGAGTTCCGGTATAACAAGTGCAAAAGTCAGAGCATCAACCAAGGGGGAGTTACTGTGACACTTAGCCATTTTTCACTAAGTGTTGCCATCAATGCCAAAGGGGGAGATTGTTGGAAAGAGACACTGTGTAGCTTCATAAGTGTTGTCGTTGATGGCAACAAATTCTATCCCACACATCCGTAGTACATAGTATGCCTATATCGGAAGTCAGATTGAAGAATGTTTTGGTCCAGTAAATAAGAACAGAGTATGTAACAAGGTCCGACAATCAAATCTGGATATCTCAGATTGTGTAACTCAGCAAGTTGCAGACTTGGACAAGTCAAGAGGGGTATCATGACTACTATATTCCAGAGATTTAGCCTCCGATGATAAAGCATGAAAAAGATATGAGCATCTGAGTGTTGGGTTCCAATCAGACAGAGCAGACAAAGGAACAATTGACCGGTAGAGTATCAGACTTGAATCCGGATGTGTAAAAGGTCTTGATCAAGCAATTTGTGGGATTATACATTGTTGGCCGACATGATTAATGACTTCTATGCTCAAGATTTTGATGCGCATGACAAATCAAGCATGGATTCAGCTGACAGATCAATAACTAGAAAACATCTTGAATGTTCTTGTTGCCGACTAGAAAGTTGATGAAATCCTTGATGTAGATATATATACCAGATGGATTCCAGTATGTAGGTGTGTGTTGTGTTGGTGAAAAGTAACAAGGTGCGAAGAAAAGCAAGGATAAGTGTGGGAACAACAATTCAAGTTCGGTATGTGACTGAACAACAACATTGAACAAAGGAAGAATGAAGTGCATCAGATCAGTATATTGTGCCTAACCAGAACTGAACTCTTGCATTTGTAGATGCCTCTCATCAATTCAAACACTTGATCATCTTCTATAAGTTCTGTAGACAGTGAGTCTCTTGTAGGCAGTGTGCCTCTTGTGAGCAGTGTGCTCGGGCAATGAGCCCTAATTGGCAAGTGTCATTTTGTACTCCTTTATTCTTTTAATATTGGATGATAAGATTGGATGACCTTATTGGATAAGGTAATAAGGGTGATAGAGCACCAAGCTATGATAGGTTAACATTAGGTGGTTGCGAATGGATGCAGTTATTTGATGGACATGGTAGGAAAGATGAATGTGGGTTGGGTTTTTCTAAAAGATGGAGGAAGCGGTTTATCGCAAATAGTGTCTGTTTCCAGGTTTTCACGACTTGCTTTTTATTGCACCATCACAAATAGCACCTATTTGCCACATTTTCACTACTTGCTATTTTTTTTACATCCCTTGCATTGGGGTTATTTAGGTGTAGAACTTGCGAAAGGTGCATACTATTGATGGGGTCATCAAATAGTTCACCTTCTAATATGGATAGTTGATAAGCACCTGATCCATAGGCAACAACTATGACATAGGGACCCAATCAATTAGGTTCAAATTTCCCCTTTTTCTCTCTATCTTGTTGATTTATTGGATTCTCTCTTAGAACTAAGTCACCCACCTAGAAGACTCATGGTTTGACTCTGTGATTATAACTTCTTGACATTCTTTGCTAGTATGCCTTAAGATGGTTAAAGGCATGTTGTCTTCGTTCTTCTAATAGCTCTAGCTCCTGGAGTCTAGATATTCTGTATTCCTCATCATTTATGAGACCCTTTAACGACATCCTGAGGGAAGGTAACTCAACTTCTATATGCAAGATGGCTTCAGAGCCATAGATGAGGGTGTATGGTGTCACACCTGTGGGAGTGCGTATACTAGTTTTGTAGGCCCACAGAGCGGGGTTCAATTACATATGCCAGTCACGGCCAGCATCATCGACAGTCTTTTTGAGTATCTTTAGGATAGTTTTGTTCGATGCCTTAGCCTGACCATTATCTTGCAGGTAATATGGAGTGGAGAAGCAATGTTGAATGTGGAATTTATCACAGAGTTCTTTCACATCCTGATTCTTGAAAGGTCATCCATTATCTGTGACAATGGATAATGGAATACTATATTTTCATATGATGTAGTTGAGGATTAAAGAGGAGATTTGCTTCTCAGTGACATTGGTTAATGGAATGGCCTCAATCCACTTCATAAAATACTCTGTGGCTGTGCTAATGAATTTGTGGTCGTTAGAGGATGAAGGGTGAATCTTGCCTACTAGATCAAGTCCCCATTGGCATAAGGGCCAAGGTGTCGTTAAGGGTTACAACTCTTGAGCGGGTGCATGTATCAGGTTACCATGAATCTGGCATTTCTTGCACTATTTGACAAAATGATAGGAGTCAGATTCTGTGCTCGCCCAATAGTACCCGAGACACATGAGTTTCTTCGCCAAGGTAGGACCACTAGAGTGCGTCCTGCATATTCCTTCATGTACTTCACTCAGAGCGGTCTGATACTTCTCACTATCCAAACACCTAAGGAGAGTACCATCTAAACCTCGTCGATACAGGGTGTCTGCGATGATGGTATATTGGGATGCATGGCGTATGAATGTTCATTTCTAGTTATTTGATAGGTCGAGTGGTAGGATATTCTCTTTTAGATAGGTGTAAACTTTGCCATATAAGGGAGAATCAAACCCTATGATGTGATAAATAGTGCCAATTTTTGGGCTTTCATAAGCAGGATGGGAAACTAGATCCACCAAGAACTCATAATGCGAATGATTTTCAGGTATGTCTAGGAGGGATGCAATAGTAGCCATTGCATCTGCTGCTTTGTTTTCCAATCTTGGTATTTGCTTGAAGGATATCACAACAAAATATTCCTTAAAGTCATCCACCATATGCTTGTATGGTATCAGCTTCTCGTCCTTAGTTTGATAATCGTCATTTACTTGATTAATGACGATACTTGATTAATAACAAGTTGTGAGTCCCCGTACACATGAAGTTCCATGATCTTCCAATCTACTGCCATCTTAATGCCAATGACTAAAGCTTCATACTCGGCCACATTGTTGGTGCATGGAAATAGAAGTTTGTATGACTTAGGGATTGTATCTCCATGTGGTGTTACCAACAAGATTCCTGCTCCAGATCCATGTTGAGTATATGACCCGTCAAAGTAGAGTTTCCAGGCTGCGGTAGTGATGTTGAAGATAGACTCATCTGGAAATTCAAAGCTTAATGGGTTGTTATCTGTCAAAGGTGCATCCGCTAGCTAATCTCCAATGACCTGCCCCTTTATTGCTCTTCTATCTACATACTCAATATCAAATTCACTGAGTATCATGACCCATTTAGATATTCTACCTGTTAGGGTAGCTTTGCTGAGTAGGTATTTTAATGGATCAATCTTCACCACTAGCTTGATAGAGTGTGAGTGTTGAAAATGAAGGTAGAACTGCTGCTATAAACTTTAAAATTTTGTGTATGCAAAGTTGAAATAAAGATGAATATGTAACAATTAATGAACAATTGATTTGCACATTCAATCTAATGTAGAAGAGAAAAGAATAGAAGAGAAGAAGCTTGCAAAGTATTTACCTGGAGAAACCCTTTCAGGAAAAAACTCCACACCCAAAGACGTTTCCTGCTTGTATTAAATCTCTTTGAAAAGGATTATATTTAATACATGAAATTTCTCTAAGTCCTTGATGCACTTAACAAAAAGCTTCTTGCTTTTTTCTCTAAGTCTTTTTCCAAAAACTTTTGTTTTTTTCTTCTAAGTCTTTTTTCCTCAAATCAACTCTGGAAAATGTATGGGGTTTTCAATTAAATCAACAACCCTCTTTTAATTCAACAACCTTCTTTTAATTCAACAAATTCTAAATCCAAAAACTTGAAACTCAAAATATAATCAATTATAATTGACAACATAGCTTCCAAAGCTCATGCAAAAATCAAGCTCACTTAAATTGAGAAGACTAAACTCAAACAAAGTCCAAACACTGAGTTAATTGTCCCTTCATGATGCAGGCACCCAAGATGGCTAAATATAGTTGTCCCAACATCAAACTTATCACCAAATAAAAGCAACATCAAAAACTCCTCCATTTAGGCATCCATACTTGCCCAATGAGTTTCTGATAACTGAAGTGATTAAATACACATCAAAATCATGCAAACAACATGCAAGATTGATGTCCCCAAGGTTATTCTGAAATATCTTGTTTTGTACATGCAAGTGACATGCAAACACCGGATCCAACATACAACTGATACCCATTACCTGAAATACTGAGATGTATCATCCTGCAACTTTCAGGAGTTGGAGTGTCCTACAAGTAATATCTTAAAACGACATGCAAGCATTTTCAACAACATGCAACTGATACCATTTCCTAAATCACTGAGATGTACCATCCTGCAAGTTTCTGGAGTTGGAGTGTTCTACAAGTAATCTCACAAAACTGACATGCAACTACATGCAAGGTCATATAACTGACATGCAAGAACATGCAAGGTCATACAAATCCATAGGAATGACATGCAACAACATGCAAGCACATGCAAGTGACATGCAACAACATGCAAATCAATATGAGCAACATGCAACAACATGCATCAACATGCAACAACATGCAAGTACATGCAAGTAACATGCAACAACATGCAACAACATGGAAGTACATGCAAGCTACATGCAAAAACATGCAAGTCCATGCAAGCTATTTTGACCACATGCAAGTAATATCCAATTCATACATCTCTAACATTGTAGTTAAGTCCAACATTATATCCATGCAAGGTGTCTCAACATTATCCACTCATGTACATAAAAAAGCACAACTCCAAGTCTAAAAATAAGACCCAAGTCTAACTCCCATTCACTAGGAGTTATCAAACTCTATTTTAAGACTTAGGAGAAGTCAACAAGGTCTTCATGGCTCCCATCTAAAAGTGGGCGCCCAAGTTTGACATTATCCATTTAGAACTTAATTGCAAAAGTCAAAGTGATGTAATTAATACATAATTAATCTCTCAAAGTCATAATGTGTTGGGGAACACATTCTAAGAACTTTGGAGACACATGAATTGGTTAGGATTGCAAGTTAATGGCAACTTATCCCAACATTCTCGCACTTGACATTATACATTGCAATAACTCTAAATGAATAAGTCAAACTCTAAATCAAGTACAGTGATCAAGGCCAATGGCCTTCCTACACCAAGAGAACTTATCTGTAGTTGTTACATCCCCAATTTTTGTCTTGCTATACTTTTACTTTTTATTTGTATATAAGTAAATTGATTATGATGTTTGGATTGGTGACAAGGAAAAAGAAGGATTATAGTAAATGTCATTTATTGAAATCATAGAAATGATTATGTTATTATTGATTTAATGTTTGTATTACGAGATTTGATTTATTAGTTGAATTAATTGAATAATGATGCACTGATCACATATTGTTTGATGACAAGTGAAACAGGATTACAAGTTATTAGATGACTCTCAGGGAAAAGAGAGAGAGTATCTTTCGAGGAGAGAGATATAGACCTCAGGTTACGAGTGATTTATTTGCCAAACTGAGTTATAAGTGTTTAACGAAAATGTGAACTATGGTGTCATAGAGGTAAGCTTTGTCTTGTCAGTTTATTTCTGAACCTAACCAACAGGTAGTCGATATTGTTTCAAATCTTTCTAAGTCATATTAAGTCGTCTTAGTCGTTAATAACGTTAACGACATCGTTTGAGTTTGATTTATAACTATTTACGTTTAAAGTAAATATTATGACATTTCTGGCATAAAATGATTGTCATACTACAATTATTAAGATATTTGACGTGTTATAAACGATTCTTAAATGTTAAGATGTTTTCATCGAAGTTATTAATATACGATTATTGTCGACGGATTATGATGGGGAGACAAGCTCAACCCGATCATAATATCTGTAAACCTTGGTTTAATAATATCTTATTATTGAATAAACTATATCTATCCAATGCAATAGGTGATGTTATGATAATTATAATTGATGTAATCAATATTTATTATATATTGATGCCTTAGCATTGAATGAGGAGAATACCTCCCATTGAGTCGATGGTTTAATATTGAGTAAGCTGAAGGCTTAATTGTAGAAGAGTCTTCAATAGTGTTGGTGGTAGATCGAACCACTCATTGTGAATCATTTAATGATCAATTGTGTTTAAGTGAGGTGTCGGTCACATCTTAGAAGGTGGACTGTGGTTTTTAAACCGCCACAACCATCAAGTCATGGAGCAGTAATTCCCATCGACATGTGGGATTTACACATAAATAATGGACTTCAGTTTTGTTTTAAGGATATAGACTGTTATGAAGTTGTAACTGAACGGTAGAGGAGGAGGGAGGTGAGGTGACTCTGTAGGAGTCGTGCCTCTGTCATTATGACTAATGACTCAAATGAGTCATGGTTGTTTTATTTTAAGTAGGGTATAGAACTTGAATAGGGGTGACAGATTAGAATACAGTAGCTGTGACTTTAGACGCATTCATAGTCCAGAGGTGTTGACTCTATAATCATTCACCCATCTCAGCCAGTTCAAGTTTGTATATTCCAGGTATTCCTCAATGTTTGTATTAGAAATCCATGAGGAAATCAAATAGCTAATTTAAGACTGTTTAACTTAGTGATGAAGGTGACTATATGAGTCCGCCGATAAGGATTAACTTTCTACATTTGTGTTGAAACAGTCAAAGACTATTAAGTATCAACTTAAGATAGTTTAGTGAACATTTAAGTAAACATTTTTGAACTGTTTTCCTGTAGTCGATGGAGACATCGAATGTTATTTTCATGGTTGAAAACTTGTCTTACCAGTGAGTAAACTTTTATAGGTAGACGGGGTCGACTACCTTCTTAGTGATTATAAATCATTGATTATACCACACCATTGAATGAAAGATAAGTGTATAGTCATGAGCTTGAATAAATAGTCTTCTTATTGATTTAGGCTTGAAGTCAGTCAATTAAGAGATTGAGAATTAATCATATGTTAGGCTCTCAAAAGGATGAACCATATAGTAATGAGTTTAGAAAAATTTAACTTTCTGTCTTATATACGTTTTATATATAGGCATAACAGATAATGTTATTAAATCAAGAGTTTTAGATTCTTGCGAATTGTCAGTAAACTTTTGTATCATACCAAAGGTAGTAACTTAGAGATATTAAGAAAGATGGTATGAGGTTTTATGACGATTCCATTTAAGACTAATTGTCTTTGTTATACATGAAGAGATCCCATACATTGGAGTAGGCTAAGTATACTAAAGAAAGACCTAGTAGGGGTATTTATACTAGGTTATGTTTGTTTATATACATTATCAAGGTTATTTTATGATTCCTTTGTATAGGAGACATTATTATTTGAAAATTATAGTATTATTAACTTTGGTTAAGTTAATCAAGGGTTATTACCGAATTCTAGAACTCCTAGATATAAGATATGGTTATATGGTTATATCATATTAATAAGGATTATTGGGGTAACCCTAGAATCAACTACCCAATTGAGTGGTTAAGTCATATAGACTTAGTCAAGTCATAAGGTATTATTATTATGACTCTTAGTTTAAACTATGGCATGAATAGTGTCGATAAGAGTTATAAACTGTGGGAATAAGACAATATCTAAGTTGAGTAGGGGTGGGTGAACACAACGACTATATTCTTATGAACATTATTGAAATTAAAAACTTTGGCCAAAGTAATGCATTTGTTTTCTGCATGCATTGTCAGTTCACTGTCTTTAGATTGCTCATCCTATCGAAAATCATACTTAGCTAGAGCGTATCTAGGGTTGTATGGTTGATAAAGTTGAGTAAAATACAACACTAAGTACTCAGGAAAGGCAAATTACCACTGGTCACCTTTGGTCTATATTCCTCGAGAAGAGTAGGGCCACTTCCTATGTGGAAGATGTGTGGGAGACCGCTGGTCTGTGGTTGGAGATAAATCACTGGAAAGATGCTCTCTCTCCAAGTAGGAAACATGCCAGGACTTGTGATAAAGATGTTAGATATTTAGAAGTAGTATTTATTCCAAAATTGTATATGTAATGGATTTACATTTGTAAACATTGTAATTGAGAAAGACAATATGGATTATTGTATTTTTGTAAAAAGAAATCTTGTAATTGTAGTTACTTGATTATTTGTTGAATAAAATAATTTTTTTCTCTATCTCATTTTTACCTTAATGAGTTACTCAATGGTAAATTTCTAGTTTTACTATGTTTTTAGAGCGTGGATGTTACAGTAGTAACTGGCTTCGTAAGATAATTTGCAGCATTAACCAAAGTGTCAACTTTTTCAATCAAAACCTTACCATTCTTAACCATTTCTCGCACAAAGTGATACTGAATATCAACATGCTTAGTACAAGCATGATACATAGGATTTTTGGCTAAACAAATAGCACTCTAACTGTCACAATTAAGTCTTACTGTCTTACAATCAAAACCAATACCTTTCCCAAGTCTCTTTAACCAAACTGCCTCTTTGGAGGCATGTGTAGCAGCCATATACTCTGCTTCTGTAGTAGACAAAGCAACCGTGGGTTGCCTCTTACTCATCCAACTTACCACAGCTCCAAACAAAGTAAACATATAGCCACTTGTGGACCTTCAACTATCCAAGTCACCTACCCAATCAGAATCAACAGAACCCTGTATGTCCAATGATCTGTCAACACTATCAATACCATGATAAACCAAACAATAATCAGAAGTTCCTTGCAAATATCTAAACACCCTCTTAACATGATTCTAATGTTCTTTACCAGGGTTAGACATAAACCTGCTTAAAACTCCCACTGCTTGTGCAATATCTGGTCTAGTGCAAACCATTGCATACATTAAACTACCAACAACACTAGCATAAGGAACATTAGACATCTCTTCAAAAGCAACATCAGTGGTAGGACACATGTCTAATTTCAACTTAGTACCAATAGGAAGAGGAATGCTAACTGGTTTGCAATCATGCATATTAAATCTTTGCAAAATTGTATCAACATACTTATCCTGACTTAACCATAGTTTTTTGTGAACACAATCCCTGTTGATCTCCATTCCAAGAATGTATTTTGCAGCCCCTAAGTCCTTCATATCAAAAGATTTACAAAGCTGTGTTTTAAGCTCTCTAATCATTTCCTTGATGTTCCCAATAAACATGTCATCAACATACACGATAATGATTAGAACCTGATCATCGATAATCTTAAGATAAACACAACGATCTTCTTCACTTCTAACAAAACCAACTTTTAATGCAAAAGCATCAAACTTCTGATACCACATTCTAGGTGACTATTTCAAACCATACAAAGATCTTTTCAATTTGCAAACCAAGTCTTCCTTCCCTTTAACAACAAAACCATTAGGTTGCCTCATATAAATCTCCTCTTCAAGATCTCTTTGCAAGAAAGCAGTTTTAACATCCATTTGCTCTATCTCAAAATCAAAATTTGTAGCAATACACAAAAGAAATCTAATAGAAGTTAATTTAGCAACTGGAGAGAAAATTTCATTAAAATCAACACCCTCTCTCTGGGAGTAGCCCTTGGCTACCAATCTAGCCTTGTACCTTTCTAGATTACCATCTACACCAATTTTCTTTTTATAAACCCACTTACAACCAATGGGCTTTCTTCCTTTCGGCAAATGCACAAGATCCCAAGTGTCACAAGTGTCCAAGGAATTCATTTCCTCATGCATATCTTGCAACCAAGACTCACTTTCTTCTGAAGAAAGAGCCTGCCTGAAATATATAGGTTCATCATTAGTACACAATAAAGCAAATATACAACAAAAATCAGGAGGGCTATACTTGTCAATTGGATTTCGTTGCCTTGTGGATTTTCTTACAGTAGGAGTAAGAGGCTCTGTATGTTCCTCTATATGCTCATCCTGAACATCATTATCTGAACTTCCTGAACTCTTTACCAAACCCATCTAGTTGTTCTTCAACATGTGCATATTCTTTCTTATTTGTAATTGTTTCAAAATGCACTATTTTTCCTTTTTCTTGTTCCTTTGGTTGTTCCTCACCTTCATAAGCTCTAAACTCTCTAAAAATAACATCTCTTGATAAAATCATTTTCTTGGTTAGAGGGTTCCAGAGTTTGTAACCTTTTACATTCTCACCATAACCTACAAAGATGCATTTTTGAGCTTTTGGATCCAATTTAGTTATTTTCTCTTTAGGCACATGAATAAAAGCCTCACAACCAAATATCCTTAAATGTGAAATAGAAGGTTTTCTTTTTAACCACATTCCATAAGGAGTCTTATCTTCAAGAATAGAGCAAGGAGATCTATTAATTAAATAACAAGAAGTACTTACAGCCTCAGCCCAAAAATATTGATCTAGCTTAGCACTACTTAACATGCTCCTAGCTCTTTCCATTAAGGTTCGGTTCATTCTTTTTGCTACCCCATTTTGTTGGGGTGTATAAGGTGTCATTTTCTATCTCACAATACCTGCATGCTTACAAAATTCATCAAATTCCTTTGAACAATATTCACCACCATTATTTGATCTCAACACCTTTATTTTATAATTTGTTTGCTTCTCAACTAAGGCCTTAAATTCTTTAAACTTAGTGAAAACTTCAGATTTTGCATTCATAAAATAAATCCAAGTGTATCTTGATACATCATCAATGAATGTGACATAAAATTGAGATTTTGCAAAAGATTCAACATCCACAGATCCAAAAACATCTAAATCTATAATCTCTAATAAACTCTTTGCATTATTTGTTCCACTAGGAAATGATGATCTACTTTGTTTTCCAAACACACAATGCTCACATAAATCATTTTTGTCAACAAAATAATCTGAAATACTGTCAACCAATTTTTTATTAATAATGGTCCTAAGACCTTTTTCACTGATGTGACCCAATCTATGGTGCCACAACATACAAGTGTTTTCAGTGTCTGTTACATTGGCTGAATTATTCAAAGTAGATGCATTTAATCTGAACAAGTTTCCCATCCGAGATCCTTTAGCAACCACCCAATTCCCTCTCACCAACCTGTAACTAGACTTATCAAATGTCACATTCATTTTGGAATCATTTAACTTTGATATAGAAAGTAAGTTTCTTGCTAGTCCTGGAATATGCAAAACATCATGAAGGGTTTTAACCCTTCCATCACTGAAATACAGCTTTACCTTTCCCTTGCCAATTATCTGTTTTGTACTATTGCCACCAAGGAAAACTTCACCTCCATCATATGCTGAATATTTTGAGAACCACTCCTTGTTGGGAGTCATATGGTAGGAGCAACCTGAATCAATAAGCCAAGCATCATTACTTACTGTGTTAGCTGAAATAATTAATGCATCATTGTCACCATCCTCCGAGGATTTTTCAGTGGAAGAATTTGAGCTCTTTTTCTTGCTCTTACAATTGCCACAATTCCAACATTTTACCTTGCTCTTACCAGATGAGGTTTTAGAATGACCTTTAGACTTACCCTTCTTCTTATCCCAGTTGGGTGTCTTTTCCTGTGTCCTACGCCTTACATGTAAAGCATCTTGGGATCCACCATTTTTGGATTTTCTTCTTATTTCTTCTGAAAGAAGTGTAGCAATGAGACTATCCATCTTTTGATCTATACCACCACCACTAATAGCAACAATTAGATTTTCCCAAGATTCTGGTAAAGAACATAATAATAAGATACATTTATCCTCTTCTTCTATCTTAACATCTACAAATGCAAGTTGACTTATGATCAAATTAAATGCATTCAAATGGTGTGCAACAGAATCTCCATTCTTCATTTTTAATGAATACAACTATCTTTTGAGATATAACTTGTTACTTAAACTTTTGGTTTGATAAATATCACCTATCCTCTTCCATAGCTTGTATGCAGTAGCTTCAGTAGAAGCATTCAAGAGGGCAGCATCTGCAAGGCACAACCTTATGGTTCCTCATGCCTTTTATCAAGTTTCAACCAATCTTCATCTTTCATAGTTGTAGAGGGATTCTTTTCATTTTCAATAGCAACCCATTGTTCTATTTCTTCCAAGAGATCTTTCATTTTTAATTTCTACATCTTGTAGCCTGATCCATTGAATTTCTCAACATCCATACGAGAGGTAGAACCCATTGTATACAATCTTCTTCACATATCTGCAAAAAACAACAAAAACAAAGCTCTCACTGCAGCCAAAAAACCTTCAAAACTTTCAGAGAAAGGTGACCCTCACTCTCCACAACCGTTAGCTCTGATACCAAATGTTGAAAATGAAGGTAAAACTATTGCTATAAACTTTAAAATTTTGTGTATGCAAAGCTGAAATAAAGATTAATCCATAACAATTAATGAACAATTGATTTGTACATTCAATCCAATGTAGAAGAGAAGAGAATAAAAGAGAAGAAGCTTGCAAAGTATTTACGTGGAGAAACCCTTTCGGGAAAAAACTCCACACCCAAAGATGTTTCCTGCTTGTATTAAATCTCTTTGAAAATGATTACTTTTAATACTTGAAATTTCTCTAAGTCCTTGATGCACTTCACAAAAAGCTTCTTGATTTTTTCTCTCAGTCTTTTTCCAAAAACTTTTGCTTTTTTTTCTAAGTCCTTTTTCCTCAAATCAACTCTTTGGAAAATGTATGGGGTTTTCAATTAAATCAACAACCCTCTTTTAATTCAACAACTTCTAAATCCAAAAGCTTAAAACTCAAAATATAATCAATTACAATTGATAACATAGCTTCCAAAGCTCATGCAAAAATCAAGCTCACTTAAATTAAGAAGACTGAACTCAAACAAAGTCCAAACACTGAGTTAATTGTCCCTTCATGATGCGGGCACCCAAGATGGCTAAATATAGCTGTACCAACATCAAACTTATCAACAAATAAAAGCAACATCAAAAACTCCTCCATTTAGGTGTCTGTACTTGCCCAATGAGTTTTTGATAGCTGAAGTGATCAAATACACATCAAAATCATGCAAACAACATGCAAGATTGATGTCCCCAAGGTTATTCTAAAATATCGTGTTCTGTACATGCAAGTGACATGCAAACACCGGATCCAACATGCAACCGATACCCATTACCTGAAATACTAAGATGTACCATCCTGCAACTTTCAGGAATTGGAGTGTCTTGCAAGTAATATCTTAAAACTGACATGCAAATATTTTCAACAACATGCAACTGATACCCATTTCTTGAATCACTAAGATGTACCATCCTGCAAGTTTTTGGAGTTGGAGTGTTCTGTAAGTAATCTCACAAAACTAACATGCAACTACATGCAAGGTCATATAACTGACATGCAAGAACATGCAAGGTCATACAAGTCCATATGAATGACATGCAAAAATATGCAAGCAAATGCAAGTGACATGCAACAACATGCAAGCACATGCAAGTGACATGCAACAACATGCAATGTTTTATAAGTCCATAGGAGTGACATGCAACAACATGCAAGCACATGCAAGTGACATGCAACAACACGCAAGTCAATATGAGCAACATGCAACAACATGGAAGTACATGCAAGCTACATGCAAAAACATGCAAGTCCATGCAAGCTATTCTGACCATATGCAAGCAATATCTAATTCATGTATCTCTAACACTGTAGTTAACTCCAACATTATATCCATGCAAGGTGTCTCAACATTATCTGCTTGTGTACATAAAAAAACACAACTCTAAGTCTAAAAATAAGACCCAAGTCTAACTCCCACTCACTAGGAGTTATCAAACTCTATTTTAAGACTTAGGAGAAGTCAACAAGGTCTTCATGGCTCCCATCTAAAAGTGGGCACCCAAGTTTGACATTATCCATTTAGAATTTAATTGCAAAAGTCAAAGTGATGTAATTAATAAATAATTAATCTCTCAAAGTCTTAATGTGTTGGGGAACACATTCCAAGAACTTTGGAGACACATGAATTGGTTAGGATTGCAAGTTAATGGTAACTTATCCCAACAGTGAGAGAATGTAGTGTCTCCACTTTTGTGAAGCAAAGACAATTGCAAAGCATGCTCTTTCAATTGGTGTATATTGCAACTCATAACCTACTAGTGTCCTGCTGATGTAGTAGATTGCTTGTTCCTTTCCTTCATGGTTTTGTTGTGCTAGCAGAGCTCAAAGAGGTGTTGGTGTAGTTGAGATATAAAGTAGCAGTGGCTTGCCCTAAATTAGCGGCATTAAGACTGGTGAGTTCATTAGATAATCCTTTAGATGTTGAAATGCTTGCTCACACATGTCATCCTATTTGAATGGAACATTTTTGTGTAAGAGATGTGTGAATGGGTGACACTTATCTGCCAGTTGAGAGATAAACCTTCTGATGGACTGCAGCTTTCCTTATAGAGACCACATGATGTAGAGGCACTTTGGATAGGAGGAAGATAGACAAGTTGACTAGGTTCTTACTACACCAAAAAGCCCAAATTTGAGGTTCTTCATACAAAGTGGGAACAACAGTTAGGGGTTCAAATTTCTTCATGGAAAGGGTGTTTAGGCATACATTGGAACCCATCCCATCCATTGGAAAAGGCAGGTCAAACTCAGAAATGGTACTTCCTTCACAAACCTAATTTGAGGTTCTTCATACAAAGTGGGAACAACAGTTAGGGGTTCAAATTTCTTCATGGAAAGGGTGTTTAGGCATACATTGGAACCCATCCCATCCATTGGAAAAGGCAGGTCAAACTCAGAAATGGCTTGTAGCCCTACAAAAGGAGAACAATCCTAATAACTTATGACACAGGTCTTCAAATGCAGATCTTAGACAATTAGAAGATACACATTAGGACCCCCTATCACATATCCTAGAATGGGTAGTGGCTGTTTTGGATGATATGCCTCAACCTATAACTCCTCCTCATGCCTTAGAGCCCCAATTAGGCCAAAATTACAAAGAGACTACTATAGAATGCAAGAACAGAACTCAACCAATGATCTAAGCACTTAGGATACATGCCAAAACTATGGATTTTGTGGGCTTTATCCTCCTACAGTCTGTTGTTCCCAAAAACACTTCTATGGTTCCTCCAATGGGCTTAATACATGGTCATATTAAGCCTCTTCTAACAAATATAGCAAACACCAACTCCCCCTCTCCTGCAATCATTCACAACACTTGAAATACAAATGAATACATCCATCGCACTAGTCTTATGGCCTTGAAAGACAGTGGTATGGCTATTCTTCCATCGTTTGGGCAAACCCTTGGTTAGGTTTGAGTAAGATTGTTTTGAAGGAAACACTTATATCTCCCAAAAATTCAACTTTCAAAACACTAAAACCACTTTAGATGATAAGTAACTCAATCTACTAATCAATCAAAACATGAAGAAGCAAAGACAGTCCTATACCTTCACATAGGACGGCCTGTGGCAACGAATTCCTCAAGGAAAATAAAAATATCAATGAAACAGTCTAATATCAAATGCTTATAACTCACCTCCTATCCAATGTCATAGTCTCAAATCACATTTGAATGAAGGCTACTTCACCACTCTTCACTTCCCAATAGCCTAAGAGTCATGATAGTTTCGTACAAGAGAATGGTACAGACTGTTCCTACAACAAATACATAAAACAAGGCAAAACAACAGAGAATCGGTGTTTGATTACTTTGAAACTTCTTCTCCCCCATTACAATGATCATGTTCAAGGTGTTTTAAACTGGTTCACATCCTGAATAACTCCTTGAAGGTAGTTTGGTTCGATGGGAAGGTTTACAACCACTTCTTCCCCATCAAACTTCCTTGACAGTTTTGAAAACTACAACCACTTACCAGTTTTGTCCTTACATGTTGAGGACTGTTTAGGCTTAACAAGTGCCTTCAAACAATTTACAATGCAATTAGGCCGTGAACAAGGCATTAGACTCCTTGACATGCCTTAACAAGGCTTACAAAAGTGACTACCTCCTACAAGACAGCAATAGATATTTGGACATAGTCCTTATTATATGAATGGTCTTCTAGGACCTTATTGGAACAAGACAACATGAACCACAAAACATGAAAACAAGTATGAAAACAAACATAGATGATCCCCTTGGTGCTCCTGCACCATACTTCCTGGGTAGAAAGAGAACTCAAGTCTCTTGAGGAAGTAGATTGGCAATTGTGACACCGTGCTTCAAGATGTCTTCTTCACTCATCCAAATGGCATCTTCAATGGGTAAGCCACTCCATTTGACAAGGAACTATTTGTATGTCTTCTACCTAGTCTTCTTCAAGATCTTGGTGTCAAGAATGCATTCCAACTTCAATGGTTGATTGGGTGGAAGACCCTTGACCCATTCTTCATCTCCTATTGCTGTCATGTTTGCCTCTGAATCTGCATTAGGATCACCTTTGAAAGGAAACAAGTCTGAAACATTGAAGATAGGAGATATGGCCAATCCTTGAGGAAGTTCAATCTCATAGGCATTGGACCCAAACTTGTGCACAATTCGGCATGGTCCTATCTTCTTCATGAGGAGTTTGGTTGGCTGCCCCATAGGAAGTCTTTCCTTCTTCAAATGTGCCATGACCAAATCCCCAACCTTGTATTGTACATCTCTCCTTCTTTCATTGACTTTCTCCTTGTACTTGTCATTGTTCCTTTGAAGAGTTTCTTTGACATTATCATGGATGTCCTTCATGGCTAATGCCAAGTCTTCACCTTGAGCAGTTTTCCTCTCCAATCCATGGAGATCTCTAAATTCAAGAATACCTCTTGGATGAACACCATAAACAATCTCAAATGGACTCCTTCCTGTGCTTCTATTGGTGGAATCATTGTAAGCAAAATCAGCTTGAGGGATGGTCATGTCCCATGCCTCTCCATGTTGTTTGGTAATACACCTGAGAAGATTTCCCAAGGACCTATTCACCACCTCAGTTTGTCCATCAGTCTGAGGGTGATAGGCTGAAGTAAATGACAATTGAGTACCCAACTTCTTCCACAAAGTGCGCCAAAAGTGGCCTACAAACTTTGGATCCCTATCAGTCACAATGTTAAGAGGCAAACCATGGATTCTAACAATTTCTTTAAAGAACATGTTGGTGCCTGCATGAGCAGTCAATTTTCAAGCATATAAACATGCAAGCACCTTCCCAAAAAATCCAAAAAATGTTCTAAGTGTTGGACCTCCTCAGTATTTTTCAGCTGCAGCATCATATTTTCTTAAGGGGAGGAGGTCATCATCATCATGTTTCCAGACATCGCCCTGATGATGCTGATGTCATTCTTATGTCAGGGTGATATCCGCTTTTCTGCCTGTCTGCATCATGATATTTCCAAAGGGAGATATCCGCCTGTCGGCTTCATGCATTGTCTAGTGCGGGGTGATATTTCCAAATATCAGGTATGATCTAACATCACCCTGATGTTTCGTGGAGCTACAATGCAGCATGATATTTGTGCATCAGGATGATATTTCCAAATATCCGGTCATCTTCCGAATATCATCCTGATGCCGATATGGTGGTGACGTCATCAAGGTCTGGAGGGTCATATTGCTAACACTAAGTCATTTTATGGAGATCCCCCGATGTTGCGAATATGACGATGACGTCATCCAGATATTTGGAGGTGTGCAGTAGGTAGGATATGGCGATGACGCCATCCGGATATGAGAGTTGCGCGGTATGCAGACGGGTGATGGTGACATCATCGGGATATGATGATGACGTCATCAGGATTTTTGAAGGCATCGGCAGGAAATTGCATATCGGCATAGGTTTGAGATGCTGGGCCGATGGTGGTCGTCTTGCCGAAGAAGGTGAGGTTGTTGAAGGACCATCAGGGTGACTTGTGTTGTCGGCAAAGGATCTTTTGTGCTTGCCGATGGCTTTAGTCATACCGATGGTGAAGTGTGGAGTTCGCGGTCGGTGAGACCGTTGAGGTCGGCAAGAGTTTTTTGGGGTGAGCCGATGGTAGAAGTTTCGCTGATGGGCTTTTGGAGAGAAAGGCATGTGTCGAGCGTGGAAAAAGTGCTCGACGCTTATTATGCATGTGGCCATGTTTTTGAACTACTGAAGGAGTCTCCGCACCATGCATGTGGGATTAATGTTCCTGTATAACTTGAACCTTCAGTAAAACACGTTTTGGCGGGAAATTCCTTTTTGAGTGCTGTGATGGTTTCCAGGTAGGCCGCGGGTGGTTGGGCCATAAATGGTGACTGTAGCAGGCGTATGGGCGATGGTACAAATGGTGAAGCTGTCTAATTATGAATGAAGACTTCCAGATGGCGGCGCAAGGCTCGAGGCCTCCCTTGTCTGCTACAGCAATAACTTCTGAGCGCCATTCCTTCTGAGATCTGTATTTGGCGGGATTTTTGGTCAACCATGTAATTAATTGATGTGGGTACACTTTCTGGCCGATATAGGCAGGTTGTGTTGCTCATTTGAAGGTTGTTGAAGGCCTAAGGCATTTTTGTGTAAATAATGAAGGACAGGGCATGATCTTGGCTGTTTTATCCCATTTTGGAGTTTATGAGTTGCAACATGAATGTATTTTGCACATATTTTCAGTTTCAGTGTTAATGTTATATGAAAAATGCTTATTGCATGTGTCTATCTACTTGTCTCCATTTGCTGCATGTTATTCTCTTTCTTTTGAATCTGGTTGCATGTCAGCAGGGATATCTATAAGTAGAAGCAGTTAGATACCCATTCTTGGGTGATGTTTGTAAGGCAAGCATCAGTCCAACCCCCTGAAACTCGAGTGAAAGTTGCAAACCATCTGTTGTATATGTCTAGTTGACTCCTTGCCCAATGGATAGGCACCAGTCTGCTCCTGGATCAGTAGTTATGAGCCAAAACCCCTTGTCTTGCATCCCGGACATTATGTCTACCCATTTCATCACTTCCACCTGTTAGTTATAGGATTAGGAGTAGGAAAACCCCTGCATGCTCTCATACCTAACCAGACATTATGTCCAAGAATGTTGCCAACCTTGTGATCTATCATGCAGATCTCGGTCCATACATGAGAGTATTCTGCCTGTTGTTGTCAAGTTAGATCTTTCTATCTTTGAGCTAGTCAAGGTTATATCTTGAGTTATAGGGACACCCCCCTTGGTGCAGCAGAACCAGAAGTGAAGGGGAGGAGCTCACGCAACCTACTGTATTAGTTGGCTATGTGCATAGGAACTGGCAAACCCTGATGCTGATTCAGAAGAAAAACCAACAAAATGGCGACTCCGCTGGGGAGAAAATTGATGAAAAAGTGTTATATCTTGTGGCCCATCTGAGTCACCAACAAAATGGTGACTCTGCTGGGGAGAGAGAGAGTCAAGTAACCTGAGGGCTGGAAAATCTAGTTTTCAGTGAAGTTGTTGCAGCACAAAGGAACCATGTGGTGCTCTACTGGGGTGATGAATCTAGAAAACAAAAGTGCCTTGCTGACATTCTGTCCTCTCTCTGAGAGGTGGCAACTCTGTTGAAAGAACCTATTAGTGCTGCAACATATATCCAGGT
The DNA here is from genome assembly GCA_027924645.1 of Cunninghamia lanceolata. NCBI lineage: Eukaryota > Viridiplantae > Streptophyta > Pinopsida > Cupressales > Cupressaceae > Cunninghamia > Cunninghamia lanceolata. Next base: position 21,152,903 of record BSBN01000049.1, read on the forward strand.
ATTCATCTTTGATTCCAAAATGTTGAGTTTAGAACAACAAGCCTAGTCGTGCTCTCAGAGAAGACCATTCTTTATTGAAAGATATAAAGCCCTAAATTTCACAGGGATATATGGTTACCCAAATATTATTCCCAATAAAATTAGAAGATGTTTGCCAAAATATAGTGGATCAGATTCTGAATCAGCAAACAAACATCTGCAAAGATTTTGTAATTTAATAGAAGATTATGAGGTAGAGGATGAAGATGTAGTAAGGAGACTCTTTGTTCAGTCATTGGAAGATGATGCTAGGATATGGTTTTCAGACCTGCCTGTTTGTTCAGTTTCTTCATGGATGGATTTAGAAGTTGCATTCCTAGGGCAGTTTGGTGAAAGGTTTGATGTGGCCTCATTGATCATATATTTTATGAATATCCAAAGGGAAGATGAGGAACTGGTTCCAGCCTTTAATCTTAGGTTTATTAAATTGCTCAGGCAGATCCCTGAATATATGAGACCTAATAATGCATTGTGCTTGACAATTTATTTGGCTGCATTTGATGAAGAAATGAGTTATCTGTTGAGAGATAAAGAACCAGTCACACTTCACCAGGCTTTCCAATTTGCTATGGACATAAAAAACAATGAGAAATATGGAATGCCAGTAGGTTTCATGGCTGCAAGTTGTCAAAGCAGTTATCAAAATGAATATATTTAAGCTCTCCCAGTATGTGCATTAAAAGATGATTGTGTAGAGGGAAATATATTTCAGAATAATGTGTGTAGCCATGATGTCATGCATGAAGAAAATGTTGCTGAAAATGTAGGCACATCCTATAATGATGTGGACAAAGATTATTGTCTGCCTCTAGAAGAAAAGCCTGCAGACACAAGGTGCCCTCCAATTGATCAAATGAGAGACATACATGAAGTTGTGTCTTGCAGCAGTGTGCATATCCCAGTTATGCCTGATTATTTATATGAAGTGGATATGCAGAGCTTCACTCTGAATATAGAAAACATTGATTCAAGGGATGGCAGTGAATATGCTAGTGATTGTCAGCATTCAGATGCATATGTGAGCCTTTCAGATGATGAAATATATTTGGATGCTGATTATGAATGTTTCCTTGAAGATTTTGGCCACCTTCATAGTGCAGAGGTTGAAAACTTTGCTTTTGATTATCAGGGCACTAGTGAAGATAAAAAACAAGGTCACTATTCAGAGGTGGATGGGCAAATTGCAGATGTGTGTGCTCATACAGTTGGGGATAGTGTTGATTGCAGGGGTGACTATGAAGCGTTCAGTGTAGGGCTACATTCTGAGTTATTTCTGCCTTCTCTTGAGACATTTCAGGTGGACATTAATGACAAAACTGCCGTGCATGATGATGATGGATATCTATATGTTCATCAAGATAAATTTGATTATGATATGTTGCTTGTGCCTGAATATTGCATGTTTGATACAGAGGAGCTCTTATTTTTTGAGGAAGGGCAAAATTCTGATGTGGATTCATTTGTTTCATGTGAGTCTGTTATTTTTCCAAGCAACATCAGTGACTCATATGATGATGACATTCTACAACTGATAATTATATATGCTGATGAAGCTAGTTGTAGATTTGTTGAAGAAAAAGAAATGAGCAGCAGCACAAATAATTGCCAAGGGGCCTGCTGCAGACAGTTAAATGCTTTTAGGCTTCATTTGAAGAAATCAAAAGAAAATCAGGTGTTTGACAAAGGAAAAGTCTGGTTTTCTCTTTTTGGTGGCCCTGGGCCACCATGTTTATTTTGAAATAATGTGTTTGATGATGTAGATTGGTGCAAGTTTGACTCTATGCCCAATGGATAAGGCACTGGTCTGCATCCCAGAGTTCTGGGGTTCTCGTTGCAGCCTTGCACCTGCACGTCCCCAGACAAAGCCACTGTTGGTGCCTACATGAGCAGTCAGTTTTCAAGCATATAAACATGCAGGCACCTTCCCAAAAAATCCAAAAAATGTTCTAAGTGTTGGACCTCCTCAGTATTTTTCAGTTGCAGCATCATATTTTCTTAAGGGGAGGAGGTCATCATCATCATGTTTCCAGACATCGCCCTGATGATGCTCATTCTTATGTCAGGGTGATATCCGCTTTTCTGCCTGTCTACATCATGATATTTCCAAAGGGAGATATCCGCCTGTCGGCTTCATGCATTGTCTAGTGCAGGGTGATATTTCCAAATATCAGGTATGATCTAACATCACCCTGATGTTTCATGGAGCTACAGTGCAGCATGATATTTGTGCATCAGGATGATATTTCCAAATATCCGGTCATCTTCCGAATATCATCCTGATGCCGATATGGTGGTGACGTCATCAAGGTCTGGAGGGTCATATTGCTAACACTAAGTCATTTTATGGAGATCCCCTGATGTTGCGAATATAACGATGACGTCATCCAGATATTTGGAGGTGTGCAGTAGGCAGGATATGGCAATGACGCCATCCGAATATGAGAGTTGCGCGGTATGCAGACGGGTGATGGTGACATCATCGGGATATGATGATGACGTCATCAGGATTTTTGAAGGCATCGGCAGGAAATTGCATATCGGCATAGGTTTGAGATGCTGGGCCGATGGTGGTCGTCTTGCCGAAGAAGGTGAGGTTGTTGAAGGACCATCGGGGTGACTTGTGTTGTCGGCGAAGGATCTTTTGTGCTTGCCGATGGCTTTAGTCATACCGATGGTGAAGTGTGGAGTTCGCGGTCGGTGAGACCGTTGAGGTCGGCAAGAGTTTTTTGGGGTGAGCCGATGGTAGAAGTTTGGCCGATGGGCTTTTGGAGAGAAAGGCATGTGTCGAGCGTGGCAAAAGCGCTCGATGCTTATTATGCATGTGGCCATGTTTTTGAACTACTGAAGGAGTCTCCGCACCGTGCATGTGGGATTAATGTTCCTGCATAACTTGAACCTTCAGTAAAACACGTTTTGGCAGGAAATTCCTTTTTGAGTGCTGCGATGGTTTCCAGGTAGGCCGCGGGTGGTTGGGCCATAAATGGTGACTGTAGCAGGCGTATGGGCGATGGTACAAATGGTGAAGCTGTCTAATTATGAATGAAGACTTCTAGATGGCGGCGCAAGGCTCGAGGCCTCCCTTGTCTGCTACAACAATAACTTCTGAGCGCCATTCCTTCTGAGATCTGTATTTGGCAAGATTTTTGGTCAACCATGTAATTAATTGCTGTGGGTACACTTTCTGGCCGATATAGGCAGGTTGTGTTGCTCATTTGAAGGTTGTTGAAGGCCTAAGGCATTTTTGTGTAAATAATGAAGGACAGGGCATGATCTTGGCTGTTTTATCCCATTTTGGAGTTTATGAGTTGCAACATGAATGTATTTTGCACATATTTTCAGTTTCAGTGTTAATGTTATATGAAAAATGCTTATTGCATGTGTCTATCTACTTGTCTCCATTTGCTGCATGTTATTCTCTTTCTTTTGAATCTGGTTGCATGTCAGCAGGGATATCTATAAGTAGAAGCAGTTAGATACCCATTCTTGGGTGATGTTTGTAAGGCAAGCATCAGTCCAACCCCCTGAAACTCGAGTGAAAGTTGCAAACCATCTATTGTATACGTCTAGTTGACTCCTTGCCCAATGGATAGGCACCAGTCTGCTCCTGGATCAGTAGTTATGAGCCAAAACCCCTTGTCTTGCATCCCAGACATTATGTCCGCCCATTTCATCACTTCCACCAGTTAGTTGTAGGATTAGGAGTAGGAAAACCCCTGCATGCTCTCATACCTAACCAGACATTATGTCCAAGAATGTTGCCAACCTTGTGATCTATCATGCAGATCTCGGTCCATACATGAGAGTATTCTGCCTGTTGTTGTCAAGTTAGATCTTTCTATCTTTGAGCTAGTCAAGGTTATATCTTGAGTTATAGGGACACCCCCCTTGGTGCGGCAGAACCAGAAGTGAAGGGGAGGAGCTCACGCAACCTTTAGTTGGCTGAATCTGCATGTGCATAGGAACTGGCAAACCCTGATGCTGATTCAGAAGAAAAACCAACAGAACAAACCAGCAATGTGAGAAGCATCATTAGTGCATTTACATGGCAAGAAATGAGCCATCTTACTAAATCTATCCACCACAACAAATATACTATCAAAGCCTCTTTGAGTCCTAGGAAGACCCAAGACAAAATCCATGCTAATACTTTCCCATGGCCTATTAGGAATAGGAAGTGGCTGATATAGACTAGCATTAGATGAAGTACCCTTTGCCCTTTGACAAATACTACAACATTCAACAAATTTTCTGATATCTGATTGCATTTTAGGCCAAAAATAAAACCTCTTCACCTAATCCAATGTTTTATCCAACCCAAAGTGACCTCCTAGTCTACCACAATATTTTTCCTTTATGATGTTCTCCCTCATGGAACACCTAGGAACTCATAGTTGGCTACCATTGAACAACAATCCCTGTTGCAACAAAAACTCAGAAAAATCAGAATGATAAGAGTCTGAAAATTGTGAACAAACCTCATATACCTCCTTGAAATCTTCATCATCCTGATACATATGTTTGAGAGCATCAACCCCTACACTTTGCAACTGAATTTCTTGAACCATACACACCCTTCTACTCAATCCATCTGCCACTTTGTTAGCCTGCCCCTTCTTGTGTTTGATTGAAAAGGTATAGGCTTGGAGTTGCTCAACCCATTTCATATGCCTATGATTGAGTTTCTTGTGTGAATTTAGAAAACTAAGTGCATGGTTGTCAGTATAAACAATAAATTCTTTAGGCAAAAGATAGTGCCTCCATTTTTTCAAAGCTTGTACCATTGCATACAATTCCAAATCATAAGTAGAGTACTTTCTCTTAGCATCATTCAATTTTTCACTAAAGAAAGCAACACGCCTACCTTCTTGACTTAGGACAGCCCCTATAGTGAGATTACTAGCATCACATTCCACCACAAACAACTTGTTAAAGTTGGGCAAAACAAGTATGGGCTGTTGTGCTACCTTTTGTTTTAGAATTTTGAAAGAATCATTGGCTTCCTTTATCCAAAAAAACTTACATTTCTGCCCCCCCTTTGATGGTATCCAAAATTGGTGCACAAATATGACTAAAACCCCTTATGAATTTCCTATAAAATGTTGCCAAACCATGAAAACTTTTCACATCACCTGTTGTTTTTGGAGTTGGCCATGACAAAATGGCCTCTACCTTTGCTGGATCCATCTTCAAACTACCTTGTGAAATCACAAAACCAAGATAGGCGAGTTCTTCCTTCATGAAGACACTCTTTTCCATGTTGATCATCAATTGTTCATCATGCAACTTCTTCAAAACCTGATCCAAATGTTGCAAATGCTCTTCCTTAGTCCTGCTGAAAACAAGAATGTCATCCAAGTATACCACAACAAATTTGCCAATGAAATCCTTCAACACTTCATTCATGAGACGCATTGTAAAAGTACTTGGAGCATTAGATAGACCAAATGGAATCACCAACCACTCATAAAGACCCTCATTTGTTTTGAATGTTGTCTTCCATTCATCCCCTTGCTTGATCCTATGTTGATGATACCCACTCTTAAGATCAATCTTAGAAAAGTATCTAGCCCCTCCCAAACAGTCCATTAGGTCCTCAATCCTTGGCATAGGGAACCTATATCTTATGGTAATCTTGTTAATGGCTCTAGAATCCATGCACAACCTCCATTTACCATCCTTTTTAGGGGCTAGGACTGTTGGGACAGCACATGGGCTAAGACTCTTTCTTACCAATCCCTTATCCAACAATTCTTGCACTTGCTTGGTAATCTCTTCATTTTGAGAAGGTGTCATCTTGTAGGCTACTTTGTTTGGCAAGGTAGATCCTAGTATGAAGTCAATTTAATGGCTTATGTCCCTAATAGGTGGCAACTCATTAGGCATTTCTTCTACCATAATCCCCTTGTATTTCTCTATCAATTGCTGCACCTCCTTAGGGACCCCTTCCTTACTAGGATCATGCAAACTAGGACTATTTTTAGGCTTCAAAATTAGAGCATACCCTTGGGTTCCTTCCTCCTTAAGGGTGTCTAAAAACTCTTTTCCACTCACAATCATGACACTTGACCCAACATTCTTCTCTACATGATCATCAGGCAATGGATCCATTCTATATTTTCTACCATTCTTAGTTATGATGAAAGAATTAGTTTTACCATCATGTTGTGATTGAACATCATATTTCCATGGGCATCCTAATAGCAAATGACAAGCATCCGTGGGAATTACATCACACAAAATCTTATCTTTATATTCCCCTATCTCAAATTATATCTATGATTGTTCATCTACCAAAACTTGTTGTCCCTTATTCAACCATGATACTTTATAAGGACTAACATGAGGAAGTCTTTTCAATTTCAATTTGTCTACCATTTCAATGGAAACCAAATTTTCAGTTGAGCCTGAATCAACAATTACCTTGCAAATCTTACCATAGGCCTTGCATGTTGTCCTAAACAATGTCTTCCTTTGAGGGGGTTCCTGTGTTTGAGGCACCTTCAACATGGTTCTTCTCATCATCAAACTTTCTCCTTCATGGACCGGGGCTATACTTCCAATTGGAGAGTTGACATTTTGTCAATCTTCCTCTTGGATCAATTGGTTCCTTCTCTCTCCTCCATGAGAGCTTGAGGCTTGCTTTTCAGGACACTTGAAGGCTGGATGTCCCACTTGGTTGCAATTGTAGCACCTTCCTGTGAAGACATTAGGACCTCTCCCTGGTCCACCAAATCTACCTCTTCCATTAGGCCTTCTTCCTTTAAAGCCTCCTCTAGAACCTGATTCTCCACTTTGCTCTTGGGAACTAGATTCCCCTTGACTTCTTTGGGACTGATTTCTGCCTCCAAAACTGCCCCTACTTCTGAAATTTCTGCCACCTCTTCCTCTATTTTGCTGCTCACCTTTCCTCTTCAACTTCTCTTCAGGCCTTAATGCCACTTGAAAGCATTTTTCCACAGTTTCAGGGGTTAATAAACTGACTTCATCTTGGCTATTAAACCTCAAACCATTTAGATACCTTGCCACTTTAGCTTTTTCATCCTCCATGTACCCACAACGAAGAGTGTATTTGTGAAACTCCTCGGTGTAAGTAGCCACATCCAAATCTCTTTGCTTGAGATTTTGCATCTTCTTGTAGATCTGTACCTCATAGTCTGATGGAAGGAATTGGGACTTGATCCTCTGCAACATTTTGCTCCATGAAGAGATCATACTCTTCCCATTCTTTACCCTCTCACCTTGGGTGTAATTCCACCATGTAAGGACAACACCTTTGAGTTTAGTTTTTGCAAAATTCACCCTGTTATTTTTAGGAACTTCTTTGTATTCAAAGTAGTTGTTTAGAGCCTCAATCCACTCCATGACTTCATCAGCATTCATCTTCCCACTGAGCATGGGAATCTCCATCCGAGCCTCTGAAGAATCCTTGCCAATTGCCTTGATGGCTTCAAGGAAATGCCTTTGATCAGCCGGTACCTCTACCTCTTCTTGCTCTTCTTCTTCCTCCTCTTTTTCTTCCTCTTAATCAAAACCTTCATCTATCCTCTTCCCTATCCTCAATGCCTTCAACTCTTCTTGCAGTACTTCCTTGACTCCACTTTTGATCTTCTCTTCCATCTCCTTGAACTTCTTGACCACTTCAGTGGTCATCCCCTTTGGAGGCATATTGCTAGCCTCTCCTTCACTCTTTTTTACTGACATATACCAGGCCAACAATAGAACCTTTTATGGCTCTGATACCACTATGATGTAGAGGCACTTTGGATAGGAGGAAGATAGACAAGTTGACTAGGTTCTTACTACACCAAAAAGCCCAAATTTGAGGTTTTTCATACAAAAGTGGGAACAACAGTTAAGGGTTCAAATTTCTTCATGGAAAGGGTGTTTAGGCATACATTGGAACCCATCCCATCCATTGGAAAAGGTAGGTCAAACTTAGAAATGGTACTTCCTTCACAAACCCAATAAATGGCTTGTAGCCCTACAAAAGGAGAACAGTCCTAATAACTTGTGACACAAGTCTTCAAATGCAGATCTTAGACAATTAGAAGATACCCATTAGGATCCTCGATCACATATCCTAGAATGGGTAGTGGTTGTTTTGGATGATACGCCTCAACCTATAACTCCTCATGCCTTAGAGCCCCAATTAGGCCAAAATTACAAAGAGACTACTATAGAATGCAAGCACATAACTCAACCAATGATCTGAGCACTTAGGATACATGCCAACACTATGGATTTTGTGGTTTTTATCCTCCTACAATCTGTTGTTCCCAAAAACACTTCTATGGTTCCTCCAATGGGCTTAATACATGGTCATATTAAGCCTCTTCTAACAAATATAGCAAACACCAACTCCCCCTCTCCTGCAATCATTCAAAACACTTGAAATTACAAATGAATACATCCATCCCACTAGTCTTATGGCCTTGAAAGACAGTGGGATGGATATTCTTCCATCGTTTGGGAGAAACCCTTGGTTAGGTTTTAGCAAGACTGTTTTGAAGGAAACACTTATATCTCCCAACAATTCAACTTTCAAAACACTAAAACCACTTTAGATGATAAGTAACTCAATCTACTAATCAATCAAAACATGAAGAAGAAAAGATAGTCCTGTACCTTCACATAGTATGGCCTATGGCAGTGGATTCCTCAAGGAAAATAAAAATATCAATGAAACAGTCTAATATCAAATGCTTATAACTTGCCTCCTGTCCAATGTCATAGTCTCAAATTACTTTTGAATGAAGGCTAATTCACCACTCTTCACTTCCCAATAGCCTAAGAGTCATGACAGTTCTGTACAAGAGAATGGTACGGACTGTTCCTACAACAAATACAGAAAACAAGGCAAAACAACAGAGAATCGGTGTTTGATTACTTTGAAACTTCTTCTCCCCCATTACAATGATCATGTTCAAGGTGTTTTAAACTGGTTCACACCTTGACTAACTCCTTGAAGGTAGTTTGGTTCGATGGGAAGGTTTACAACCACTTCTTCCCCATCGAACTTCCTTGACAGTTTTGAAAACTACAACCACTTACCAATTTTGTCCTTACATGTTGAGGACTGTTTAGGCTTAACAAGTGCCTTCAAATAGAAAACAATGCAATGCAACCTTGAACAAGGCATTAGACTCCTTGACATGCCTTAACAAGGCTTACAAAAGTGAATACCTCCTATAAGACAACAATAGATATTTGGACATAGTCCTTATTACATGAATGGTCTTCTAGGACCTTATTGGAACAAGACAACATGAACCACAAAACATGAAAACAAGTATGAAAACAAACATAGATGATCCCCTTGGTGCTCTTGCACCACCGCAACTAACTCAGATTCTTAGGTGGTAGCATTTCCATGATTGCTTTGACCTTGGTCGGGTCCACCTCTATTCCATTAGCTGATACGATATATCCAAGGAGTTTACCGGATGTGACTCTGAAAACACACTTTTTTGGATTTAACCGTACATTAAATTACTCTAGTCTCATGAAGATCTTGTCCAAGATTTGTAGATGTCCTTCTCTAGTGAGTGACTTGGCTAGGATGTCATCTACATAATCTTCCATGATGGTGTGCATCATGTCATGAAAGATTGTAGTCATGGCTCTCTAATATGTTGCCCCCGCATTCTTTAGTCCGAATGGCATGATGCACCAACAATAGGTACCCCATGGACATGTGAATATTATTTTGTGCTAATCCTCCAGTGCTATTTTGTTGGTTATAGCTGGAAAACCCATCCATTAATAACAACATGGTGTGCCCTACCGTTAGATCGACAATGATATCTATGTTTGGCAGAGGAAAGTCATCTTTTGGACAAGCCTTGTTTAGATCTCTGAAGTCATTACACTGTCTAACTCTTCCATCTGGTTTTGAAATAGGGACTATATTTGAAATCCACTCCGAATAATCTATCGGTCTGATGAAACCAACATCTAGCAGCTTCTTCAATTCTTCCTTCACCATTAACACTATCTGTGGGTGCATTTTTCTCAGTTTCTGTTTAACTGGCTTAGCTCCTAGAGCTAGTGAAAGATGATGCATGATAAGATCAGGATCCAGTCCTGACATATCGGCATTTGACCAAGCAAAGTTAATATGTTTCCGCTTGAAGAATTCGATGAATTATGGCTTTTCTTGTGCATATAATGATTGTACCATATGGATTATCCTTGGGTTGTCTTCTGTTCCAATGCTGACCAGTTCTGCTGGTTCGATCAAAATTGAGGACCTCTCCTGATGTGTCAAATTGGGAAGAGTGTCAAGCCTTTCATCTTTTGGCGCCTCAGAGAGGTTTTCACCGTCGGATATGTCTTTTATTTTTTTACTATTTTCATGATCTAAAACTGCCGCAGAGCAGTTTTCACCATTAGATCTATATTTTATTTTCACATTTTTACAACTGAAAGGCTTGGCACTCTCTCCAAAATAAGCCTTGTCATTGAGTTCTATGGCATAGCTAGTTTTGTGATCCCCTGCAGGTAGATGGTTTCTAAGTTCTAGATAATCAATGATAGCCTCGTCATTTTGGAAAGTATCTAGCTCAAGGGTGGTGTCTTGCAAATCCCAGTTTATGAGTTCGGGATGCACTAGGGGTAATGGGTCATCGGGTTGATCTGGTTTGAAGCTGGTAATGGTTAGAATGGAGGAGTCATTTGAATAGGTAGAGGTATTGACAAGGTCTATTATGGTACTCTCCTCAAGTTGGTTCGTCAAGTGTGACATCATACTCTCCTCATAAAGTTCACTTTCATCATATTGTGGATCGAACTCTAGTGATCTAGCCCTAGAGCTTTGTCCCTCATGCATCATATGAGTAGAGCTATACTGTTGAACCATGTCAAACCCTTTATATTCACAAGACATTTATGAGAGGTTGTCCCATTCATACTCATTGGAATCTATTTCACTAGCTTCTTGTAAGGGGTGAATTTGTTCCACTAGGTTAGTGGTAGTTGTTTCTTTGTCTTCTGCTTTGAGTTTCTCCTTACCTTTGATCTTCTCTTTACCCTTGTATCCCAACCCAGTTGTGTCTCGAGCTGTGGAGGTAGAGGGTTGGATTGGTTCTATGAGACCATCTTTCCTTAATCCTATGGGACCATGTCCTTCATATCCCATCCTTTGTAAAATAGAAAACCCTTGACCATATTGTTCAATGGATAGCTTAGGTTGATGGTCAAGGGTTTTCTATTTTAACTTATCTATATAGAAAACCCTTCATATTCCTAAGAGGTTGGCCGCTATTAACTTCCTAAGGGTAGATTCGAGAGACTCTCCTAGTGATGAACTTTCTCCTAGGAGGAAAATTGGTAGGTCTTTGCTCATTGCTTTGAGGCTTGTTGGATAGTGTATTGTTTTGAGGTTTTGATAGATTGAAGATCGGTTGTTTTTGCACCACATTTTTAGCATCTACCACACCATCATTTACAATGGGTTTGTTCTTGGTCCAAAATTGTGACTTGTCCACATTGTTGTTAGAACTAGGGGTGTCTTTGTATAGCTTAATTTGCCCAAATGTTATCAAGGATTTTTCAATAAGTAGCTCCATTTCAATGACCTTACTAAAAGTAGTTGGACATTGTATTTGGATTTGATAACCCAGTTCCATGGTTAGGTTGTGAACAAACATTTCTATCATTTGTTTCTCTGGTATGTGGTAGGGACACTTGCCTGCAAGTTGTCTCCATCTTTGTAGGAAAGAGGCGAAGGATTCTTCCCCCTTTTGCTTGTTATTACAAAGGTCCAACACGGAGATCTCGTGTTCTATATTGTATGAGAAATGTGTTACAAATTTATCCGCTAGCTCATCAAAAGTGTGGATGCCGGGAGGTAGGCGAGAGAACCATTCCATTGCTTGGCCTCCTAAGCTTTGTGGGAATAGTCGCATAAGATATGTTTCATTGTGTGCGACTTCTATGCATGCTGTGCTAAATTCCCTAATATGATCTCTTAGATCACTTTTTCTTCTATACTTGTCAAATTTTGGAACTTTAAACCTTGAGGGAAAAGGTACCATTAGCAAAGACTTATCAAAGGGATATGGTGAAATATCCTCAAGGGAGTAGTGTTTTGTGGTTGTCCCATATCTACCAATTATTTTTGCAAGGCTTGGATTTGTGTCGTTAATATGTCTTGTCCCCCTTTTTTTTTTAAAAATGAGTCCTAAGTTCATTCTTTGTATTTCCCTTGTATTCATCATCAGTCTTATTCATCTATTTCTTCCTTCAAGCCAGTTTTACTTAGTCATTTTTGTGTGTCGGCGATCCTTCATATTTTTGAAGTCGAGACAGCAGGTTCACAAGTTCTTGAACCACCCGACCTACCGACTCGCTTGAATTTATAGTACTCTGAGTCTTTGTTAAGTCTTTGTAAGAAGTCTTACCTTTGTAGTCGGGAGGTCGGGATTGTTTGACGTTTTGAATCTTCGACTCCTAGTTCAAGAGTTCTTATTCTGCCCGACTCGCTAACTTCGCGTGGCACACTTTCCCAAATAGTATTGGCTGCGCCGGCATGTTGTACGGAGGAATCACACTTGTCACTATGCATTCAATTTGAGGTACGTGTGGACATAGTGGCACATTTATCGGAGGGAAAGTCAAGGCATGCATTTATGATTTTTAAAGATAAATTTGCTGCCAATATTTCATGTCTTTTTCAGGGGAGTTCATGAGAAGTGACTTGAATTAAAATCTTGCATAAGGTGGTATTATGTGCAAAAATAATGTGTTGCAAAGGAACAAACAGCTAGCTCGCTACGTGTGGAATTTCAGCTCAGTTTTATCCTTGCAGGTTAGCAAAGCTAGTAACTTTTCTTTCTCTATAAAGGCTTTATATCTTCTTGGAAGAGTTAGATATTTTTATTTCCCATGTATATGCACAAGGAATCTCTGTGGGTGTTTTGCCTCATTCTCTACTATCCGCATATATCTCTGAGTCTCTTGTTTTCTAGTTTCTAGAACATAAAAGAATGAAATTTAAATTCCAAGGAGCTCATGTGACGTCTATAATAGAGAATGGTCTGGCTAGGGTAAAGGATACGAATTTGGGCCATGTTGATTTAGATGATTTTTGGGGAAGAATACAATCTAAGAAAAGAACTCCTTTAGCGGAGAAAATTATCAGCAGTGGTCTGCATAAAGTTGGTGGCTTTTTACTTGATGTGCATTGTCCTGATTTAATGGTTGCATGTGCCAATGGTTATTTTCCAGACTCTCAGGAGATAAAAACTCCCAATGGTACTGTGGTGGCCAAAATTGATTCTGAATCTGTTGCTTCGGCCCTAGACTTGGAAGAATATGAAGATAATGCTGATGTTTCTGTGTCCTCGACCTAGAATTACTACAATGAGAAGAAGGACTAGTGTCCTACATGTGTTGCCAAGCATTGGCTGGAAGAAGAAAAGATTAGGAAGTCTCAGTTGCCTGCTAATTTGCAAAGAAGCCATTTCAAGGAGGAAATCTCAGATATGATAACCCTGCTGAACAGAGTGATTGGTAGTCCCGAGTCAGATGTCTTTAAATTCTGGATGTGCAGGTTTATCCTGTTAATTTGTGGAGACCATCAAATTGATTAGCCGAAAATCATCAGCGGTGGTCTACATGAGCAGCTGGTGAATTTTACACGAAGGCGCAAGCTTTCACATGTGTTCTCAACTGGTCTACATCTTAGCTCGGAAAGAGGCTTCTTGGCCTGGTTTGAGGACCTGAAGGAGTCTTCGGTGGGCACGCTTGTGTATCAAATTTTCCCCCAATTGCAAATAAATGAAGGTATGAAGGATTTCCGTCGTGTGAATGATGCATTTTCTATGTTGCTAGCTAAAAGAATTGATGGTTCAATAGAGAAGAGATTTTCTGTAGAAGCATTTACATTGGTCACAAGATTCAGGAGTGTCTATATTTAGTTTGACCGCTTCTCGTATTTAAGGATTGGGGGTTATGAAAATGCCCCATTAAAATTGCCTTGGTACCCCTCTGACTATTTGATGTTACTGGAAGTTTGCTGCCAAATGGAAGAGGTGAATGTCAAATAAAAGGCAATGAAAAAGAAAGGGTATTCTTTTCCTGTGTCTTTGTCTTTATATTCTTGCAAAAATAATGATGGTGCTCGTAATGTAGAAAAATTGTTGTCTAAATTTAGTATTCATAGTTTGTCTCCTCGTATATCATTTGACAAAAAATATTTTATAAAGGAACATATGCATGGGGGGGTTCCTACTTACATTTTCCTCAGCTTGAAGATTTTTGGGAGGACTACATTGATGAAAGAGAAGTTCAGAAAAGGAAGTGGATGAGGTTATCTGTTGATTAAGTCTATGCTTTCAAGCTAAATATTTAGGTCTCGGATATAATTGATGATTTTTCAGATCTTCTGAGTGAAGAATATGATACAGTGTCTAGGGAACCTCTGCCCCCAATAAAATGGTATGAGAAGGAAGTTACAGATATTGTGTTGACGTCATTTCATGTTTTAAGGAGAACTGAAACATGGTTGCAAGCAAAGACTATGGAGTGCGCTGTCTCATCAACACCTAAGGACTAAGCCTCTCAAAATCAAGCCAAGTCTCAGACTGCCACCTCACACAGAAGAGCATCTAGTTCGGACCCAGCTCTGCAAAGAGTCAGTTTGCAACCAAACGGTGACGGTGAAGGTCCACCTGAGGAACTTGGCAAGTTGAAGACCACCTATGAACAAGATGTCCAAGTCACAAAAAGGAATACCAGATTAGCTGCCTTATCATCTAAGGCTGACCATGTGCCCCCACCAAACAATTAGGCAAGTGATTCTAATTCTTTTATCTTCTCACAACTGGGAGAAGATAATTTATTGCATTCATTACTTAGTCCACCTAATTCCCCACAACAAAAGGAGATGCCTGGGTAGAATTCTCATCCTCCACCAATAGTGGTGACTACCAATGTCGCCAATGCACCAGTCTCATCTCTAAACTGGTTAAAAAAGGTAGTTCAAAAGAAGAAGAGATACACCGTTCCATCTGATGACAACATCGATACTATCGCCAGTCTGTTGTAGATGGTATCAAAACCAAAATGTGCAAAAAGGATGTCCAAGATAGTAACTGATACCACCTTGGGAAATCATTTTTTGGAGATTGCAGACCCACTGGTCAAGAAGAATGAAGACAAAATAATTGAAGCTGATTTCAGAGTAAGTCGAGTGGATCTAGGACCATCAACCATCGAGGGTGATTTGTACCACATGCACTATTCAGTGGACGACATTTCTAAAAGAGTGAAAGATTTGCAGGATGAAAATCTGAAGTTACTAGCGAATGTAAGTTCTCTGTCCTCCTTCGCTAATTCAATTGATGAGATAATTACTCCCTCTATCAAAACTTCCTCCACTACCAAAATTCCCACTCCTAACCCAAATCTGCTTCAACAAATTAGAACTTCTTTGTCTCTGAGGAAAGCTATGGAGCAATGGACTGAGAAGATCATATTTGATGGTCTCATTTGTTGAGGAAGCAGTGAAATTGTTTGATTCCATTCATGCTAAAAGAGAAGTTTTAATAGTAGAATTTGAGAAGGCCCGAAGTGATCACCACAGTCTGAATTTAGCCTCTAAGGAAGTGTAGGAAATAACCAACATGCACCTTGGTATCCTAATGGCTAAAGAATTCATAGCTGACCCTAAAGAATTAGATATTGCCGTGTGGGTTGATGCACTGGAATGGAAGATTTGTATTACTACCGCAACTGAAGAAGAAATGGGAAAGGCAGTGGCAATTTATTACAAAGAAATGATGAGAATTAAAAGAGATTTTGTTGCTTTGGATGTAGAAGCCAACAGATCTGATGATGAAAAACTATTGGACGTCAAGATAATCAAGCAGAATTTCAAGAGGGTGGTGATAGAGGATATAGTAAACTACAGTACAATTACAGGGGAGTCCTTAGGCAGACATTCTAAGATGGTAGCTTACATTAGCACTTGCAAAAATGGCATTGAGGAGGAATATAAAAAGGTGACTAACTCTTACAGGGCTATCATGAAAAGGAAGCATCGAATCAGCATGACCAGATCTCCACCTGGCATGGAATTAACACCTGTCATCAACAAATACAGAGCATGTAAAGCTAGATTGCGAGAACAGGTACCCCAAGCAACACAAAGTATCACTGGAGAAGGTGAGCAGTCAAGGGAAGATGAAAAAATGGATGAGGTGGTCGATGGCGAAATGGGCTTGCAGATCTTGAATTGATTTTAATTTCATGTTTTTAAAGTTATCCTTTTTTTTGCTCTAAAACTATTGGCTCTGGAGGGACCCTTATTATTATTGTTGTTTAAACAATCTTTTAATCAGTTGTTTCAAGAATCCGCTATGGTTTTCTAGACAGTTATGGTTTGGCTCAGTTATATATTCTAAGTGGTTGGTCGAATTATGGATCCTTTTTTTGGCAAAAACGTTGTTTCTAGGGAGGGTGATAGTTAAATTTCATTTTCCAGCTTCTATGATATATGCAATATAGTTAATACAATGGATATTTGGATGATCATGGACTTTGTGTTGTGATTATTTGAATTTATGTTCTTCCTAAGTTGAATGTTGTTCTACTGGTGTTAATGGTGTTCATATACTCTGGTGGTTGGATGTTATTAAATCTTGCTCACTGCTTCGAATAATCTATCTGTCGGTATTTTCTTTCAAAGTGGTAAATGCCTATGTATGTATAGTATCTTCAGTATTCTATTGTGGTTGGAAGTCTGTGAACTTCTTGAGTTGGTGTTAGAATTGTATATTCACCTTTATAGATTTCTGGTTAAAAGCTCTGCCTTTATCTTACTTTTAGGTTAAAAGCAACCTCAAGTTTACATTCCTCAAAATATCTGAAGAAGGTAGCTGCACCTTTTTAAATAAACAGAGGGCCTGTGTAAAATACCAATACATTGGGATCTACTGTTGATTACATTTGTCACTTGTCTGAGCGTGAATATATAGAGTTAGGTGACAAATCTGTTAACCAACAGATTTTTGGCGACTCTACTTGGGATAATAGAAGTTTGTAATGTCATCTTTGTGAGTTGCTTAATTGGATTTTATGGCTCTTCACGGGAGACGTGCACCAATTTTGTAGCCTAACATTGATTGGTTAGTAAGAGACCAAGAAGATATTATTACTGGTGTTAGGCTTGTTGCTTGGCAAACTAGAAGAACGAATCAACAATATCATCAAGTTGATGAGGTGTTAGAAGAAGAAGAAGAGCTTGGTGAAATTATTGTAGAAAACACACGATGTATTGCTGATGCCCAAGAGATAATTTTTATTGAAGGATTTGTCCCTGTGCAACGGAGATAAAGGCCTCTACGAATACAAGCAGTTCCTGACAATAGACCAAGAAACCCTGTTGCTAGACCAGGGAACTAAAATCCTGCCAAACCAGCTCTTCCCCACAATAACTAATAAGTGGTTTGGCGACTACTTAATTGCTTTATTATATATCTGTAGAAGTGGGATATGAAAAGATATACACGAGGGGATAGAAAAAAGGGTATAGCCAATATTGATTTTGATTTGCTCCAATCTTTAAATTTCACTCCTTATCCTCGCACAAGAAAAGTCAAGTCTTTGAGCAGACCATCCTCTCCTCCACCCACAAGAAGTGTCGCTAGTTCATCTTGTTAAACCCTGACCTTACACAGTACTATCTTACCTTTATAAGTAAATTTCCTTCCTTTAAATATGGCCCATCCACAGCCTCCACCTGTTCCATGGGGTGCAACCATTGGACTGCTCAACCTTGGTGCTAACCTGCATGATCTTCCTAGAGGGTCAGGTAAAATTTTACCTAAGTTTAGAGGTGATGGCAAAGTTACTCCCGAAGAGCACATCAATGCCTTCTTTTCTGCATGTTCCATCCTTGGAGTTCAACATGGAGATGTGTATGTTAGGCTATTTGTCGAGTTGCTCGCTGACTTAGCTGCTGAGTGGTTTTATCACCTTCCTAATGCTTCTATTAATGATTGGGCTACAATGAGACAAAGGTTTAAGGAGAGATTTAAAACTATTGATAATGAACATATGCGAGTAGCCCAACTATCCACTATGAAGAAGGAGATTCAAGAGCAAATGAGGGAGTATGTGGCTAAGTTCAATAGACTAGCCAATAGAATTCCTACAAATGTCAGACCCAGAGATGGGTTAATGATGTGTTTCTTTATCAATTCATTACCACTGGATGTCAATCATGCCATTAAAAGACAAGGAGTCCCTAACTTGGCTGACGTACAATCATTGGCTATAGTTGTGGAAGACGATTTGATTAATGCAGGGAAGTAGAAAAGAGAGTTACAAACTGGCAAATCTTCAACAACCAGTTCTACTAATCCCGTCATTCAGAGAATGGCCAATGACATTATCACTCTGAAATGCCAGATGCCTAAAGGTCCTCTGCAATCTCCTTAAGGAGGTTATAATAGGACATTACAACTACCTGGCCCTAATCAGCGGTTAGCCATTGAGGGACCTTCACCTAGTAAAAGCAATCATATGGTTTGCAATTTTCATCTCACCTCCAACCATGATGGAGCCTCCTGTCCCGAGATGACTCGGTTTATGCAAATGCTTTCCATGAATGAACACGCTGAAGAACCCTTAGTAGAAGAACCTCCGACACCTAGTGATGCTGGTGTGAATTTCTTTGAATATAAATCATATGAAGGGAATGGAGAAGATGTATATACTGAAGTGGACTATTCAAACTGTGCGGTGTTTACCTGAGGATAGCAAGCACAAAGAGGGAAAAATACTCAACACCAATCCAACAATTCGAATCCTGAACCTAATTATATCCTGACAAGACAAAACAATGCCACGAAAGCAGAGGAGATACCACCCAAACCTATAGCTGCTAAGGTACCATCTACTTCGTCTTCTAAAACTCATGTATCAAGTTCATTTGATACTGTAGAATCATGTAAGACTAATAAGATTGAGATTTCCCAAGCTGAGTATTTGAGGCTTAACCCATTTGAACTTGGTAGACTAGTTAGATATGTCAGACATGATCCTTCCCCTCCCCATTGTAATGCCCAAGTATCTAGTGATGCTAAAATACTTGTCAAAAGCCAAAACTATTCAAACTCTAGTTCTCGAGACACTGGTCCCCAAGATCCTTTTAACAAGCCAGAGCCTTTTTATATCTCTCTTTATACTGTTGGTTTTAAACTTAGTAATTTTGTTATTGATTATGGGGCCTCAGAGAATGTTATGCCTGCACAAGTTGCTAAAGCTTTAGGTTTGTCTTATACACCCTCACATGGAAAATTCTTTTCAATGCATGGCTCCTCAGTACCTATCTTGGGTCAGATTAAAGATGCCCAAATTGCCTTAGCTGCTTTCCCAAAGAAAAGATTAAAGTTGACCATTCTTGTGGTGGACATACCTGCCAGTTATGGGATGCTCTTAAGTCGTAGTTTCTGTAAGGACCTAGGAGGAGAAATTTAAATGGAATGGTCACATGCCCTAATACATGTTGATGGGAAGAAAGTTTGCCTTAACCCTGAACCTAAAGCTAACTTCACTGTGCTTAAATCTGGAGATCCTAGAGCAGACATTCTGTTTGTGAAAATTGGACTAGGCACTTACATGTGCACATTTGCAGAAGATGAGAATATGAATTTAATCAATCCTGATCTGGTTGATAAGTTAGGGACTCTTGAGTTTGATGGGAGTTGTTCTACCACAGAGTCCGAGGCAGGGGTGGTCTTGATTTCACCTGATGGTTACTCTTTCCCTTTTACTTTCAAACTAGAGTTTGAGAAAATGAATAACACAGTCGAATATGAAGCCTTGTTATTGGGCCTAGAATTGGCCAAAGAAAGGGTTATAAAATAATTGAAGGTTAAAGGAGATGCTGAATTAATCGTTAAGCAGGTGAGAAAATTGTACATAGTAAAAAATGGTAGACTAAGGCATTATCGCAATAGGGTATGGGATTGTATTGAAGAATTTGATGCTTTTTCCATAGAAGTAATACCCAGAGAACAAAATTCTAGGGCTGATTCTTTAGCTGTTTCAGCATCCCTCCTCCTGCCGCATCTAGATTTTAAAGACAAACCATATAGGGTTGAAGTGGTGTATAGGCCAAACATCCCTGACAATGTTAATCACTGGCAAGTTTTTAATTCTGATCAACAAATTATTTCATTTCCGGAAAAGGTTGAATCTTTTGCCAGTATATTTTTTGAAGGTAGTAATGATGATAGTAATGATGTTCTAGAAGAAGAAATGAAGTCTCCTGATAATTCAAGCTCAGAAGTCATACAACTGAAAGGAAATAAGATCCCTAAAGGGCTGGTCTCTCTTGAAGATCTCTTTAATCGACATGATCGGTACCTTAAAAAAAGAATAAATTTGCAATAACAACTTTAGCTGATTATGATAGGGTGAATATTGGTATTGAGGCAAATCTAAAGATTGTGTACATTGGTAAATGTTGTTCCAAAGAAGAAAAAGAACGTTTGATTTCTCTGCTTACTAGATACAAAGATGTCTTTGCCTAGTGTTATGTTGATCTTAAGAAGTTCAGGAATGGAGAAATGCAACATCATATTCCTTTGAATCCTGGCACCATACCGTTCAGGCAAAAGCAGAGGACTTATAATCCAAAAATAGTTGAAGCCATCTTCAATGAAATTGACAAAATGCTGAAGGCTAAAATTATTTTCCCTATTCACCACTCTACTTGGGTGGCAAATATTGTGCCTGTTAGGAAGAAAAATGGGAGATTCAGATTTGTGTTGATTTCAGAAATTTGAATCAAGCTTCTCTAAAGGATAATTATCCCTTACTAGTTATGAATCATATTTTACAAACTGTGTCTGGTTCGGAGATGATGTCCATGCTTGATGGGTTTTCAGGATACAACCAAATTGAGGTAGCCCGAGAAGATCAGCATAAGACAACTTTTACTACCCCCATTGGTGTATTTGAATATAATAGGATGCCTTTTGGTCTCATTAATGCTGGGGCCACATTTCAAAGAGCAATGGACCTGACTTTTGGTGATTTAAAAAAAAAATTATAGTAGTGTATCTTGACGACCTGATAGTTTTCTCCAAGAAAAGAGCTAATCACTTGTATGACTTGGAAGTGGTTTTACAATGATGCAGAGAGAATGGTATTTCCCTGAATCCTAAGAAGTCAATCTTTGCAGTCACTGAAGGAAAGCTATTAGGTCATATTGTCTCAAAGGATGGGATAAAAATTGATCCAGAGAGAGTCAAGGTGATTCAACAGTTAAGTCTACCTACGACTAAGAATAACACGAGGTCCTTTTTCGGTCAAGTAAATTTTATGAGAAGATTTGTTCTTGATTTCGCTGAGCTAACTAGACACATTGTAGAAATGATGAAGAATAATCCTATTTTTAGTTGGAGTGCTGAAGGGAAGAATGCATTCGAAGACATAAAAAGGGCCATTGCTAATGCACCCACACTTCTGCACCCTAATTTTTAGAAAGATTTTATTGTCTATTGTTACACCTCTGAGCATACTTTATCAACCATCTTATTACAAAAGAATGAACAAGGAATCGAAGCTCCCATCATTTTCATGAGTGTGCCCTTGAAGAATTATGATCTTAAATACTTTGCTTTGGAGAAACATGCATATACAGTGGTGAGGGCATTAAAGAGTTTCAGGTTTTACATCCTACATTCACATACTGTGGTATATGTTCCAGAATTTGCGGTAAAAAGTATACTCACTCAGCAAGAAATTGGATGTAACAATAGGGGAGCTTGGATTGCTAAAGTGCAAGAATATGATGTTGAGATCAAACCTACTAACCTGGTCCGAGGTAAAGGATTGTGTAAGATTGTTGAAGTAAGGATGAAGGTAAAGAGGAACTACCCTTGGTTCTTTTCACTAGCAACACTGATGAATGGTTCTCTAATGTTTCTTATTTCTTAACCTATGGTGATTGTCCATCCCACCTTTCCGCAAAGGAGAGGAGAAACCTGAAACTCAAAACACACAAGTATGTTATTTGGGAAGGTAATTTGTATAAAAGAGGAGTTGATGGAACTTTTCTAAGGTGTGTAGACAAGGATCAATAGAGGAAGTTACTGGAAGATTTCCATAATGAAGCTTGTGGAGGACATTATTCTGTGTCAGTAACGACTTTCAAGATATTGAGACAATGCTTCTATTGGCATGGGATTTTTAAAGATGCTTATGAATGGGTATCAAAGTGTGAAAAGTGTTAAAAATTTATAGGCAGACCATAATTAGCCCCCTTGCCTTTGAGGCCAGTAATCATAGATGAACCTTTTCAGCAATGGGGTTTAGACTTCATTGGACCAATCAATCCTAACTCAAGTGCTGGACATACTCATATCTTGACTACAATGGATTATTTTACCAAATGGGTAGAAGCTATACCAGTGAAAGGATGGCATAAACATCTATATGATGTTCTTTGGGCTGATAGGATAACATATAAAAGAACAATTGGTATGTCTCTTTTTCAACTTGTTTATGGCATTGATAGTGCAATTCCTATTCCCTTAGAACTGTCTGCATTAAATCTGCAAAAGGCAATTGAAGACGAACAGTTTTAGTTAGCCCTAGAAAAGAGGATATTGTACTTGCACCAGCTAGAGGAGCAGAGAGAAATTGTTGTGGACAGGATTGTTAGGCATCAATAGACTGTAAAGAAGGTTTTTGACAAAAGGGCTAAGTAGAGGACTTTTGTTGTGGGAGATTCTGTACTCTTATGGGATAGGAGAAGAGAACCAAAAGGTGCACACAAGAAATTTGATTCTTTATGGAAAGGCCCCTTCAAAATCAAAGAAGTTGTGGGAGAAAATGCTTTTCTATTGGCATATCCTGATGGAACACCATTGTCTCTACCTATAATGGGTAAGATTTGAAATTATGCAATTGAAAAGGTTTTTGTGTCCGGTCCTATACCATAGTTTCTTTCCTTGTTCCATTTTTGTTATGTGTTGTCTCATTTTTGGTGTGACTCTATTGCCCTTGGAATAAGGCTTGTTCACCATGTTTGCCTGGGTTCTCTACGTCCTCCCAAGTCCTTGTCCCCAATTAGAGCCAGTTGTTGTCTCCCTTTTTTTTTAAAAGGAGTCCTAAGTTCATTCTTTGTATTTCCCTTGTATTCATCATCAGCCTTATTCATCTATTTCTTCCTTCGGGCCAGTTTTACTTAGTCATTTTTGTGTGTCGATGATCCTTCGTATTTTTGAAGTCGAGTCAGCAGGTTCACAAGTTCTTGAACCACCCGACCTGTCAACTCGTGTTGAATTTCCAGTACTCTGAGTCTTTGTTAAGTCTCAGTAAGAAGTCTTACCTTTGTAGTCAGAAGGTCAAGAATTCTTTGAAGTTTTGAATCTTCAACTCCTAGTTCAAGAGTTCTTATTCTGCCTGACTCACCGACTTCGCGTAGCACACTTTCCCAAGTAGTATTGGTTGTGCCGGCATGTTGTACGAAGGAATGGCACTTGTCACTATGCATTTAATTTGAGATACGTGCAGACACAGTGGCACATTTATCGAAGGGAAAGTTGAGGCATGCATTTATGATTTTTAATGATAAATTTGCCGCTAATATTTAATGTCTTTTTCGGGGGAGTTTATGAGAAGTGACTTGAATTAAAAGCCTGCATAAGGTGGTATTATGTGTAAAAAGAATGTGTTGCAGAGGAACAAATGACTAGCTCGCTACGTGTAGAATTTCAGCTCAGTTTTATCCTTGTAGTAACTTTTCTTTCTCTATAAAGGCTTCATATCTTCTTGGAAGAGTTAGATATTTTTATTTCCCATGTATATGCACAAGGAATTCTCTGTGGGTGTTTTGCCTCATTCTCTACTATCCACATATATCTCCGAGTCTCTTATTTTCTAGTTTCTAGAGCATACAAGAATGAAATTTAAATTCCAAAGAGCTCCTGTGGCCTTTATTATAGAGAATTGTCTGGCTGGGGTAAAGGATACGAATTTGGGCCATGTTGATTTAGATGATTTTTGGGGAAGAATACAATCTGAGAAAAGAACTCCTTTAGCGGAGAAAATTATAAGCAGCGGTCTGCATAAAGCTGGTGGCTTTCTGCTTGTTGTACATTGTCCCAAGTTAATGGTTGCATGTACCAATGGTTATTTTCTAGACTCTTAGGAGATAAAAACTCCCAATGGTACTGTGGTGGCCAAAATTGATTCTAAATCTATTGCTTCGGCCCTAGACTTGGAAGAATATGAAGATAATGATGATGTTTCTATGTCCTCGGTCTAGAATTACTACAATGAGAAGAAGGACTGGTGTCGTACATGTGTCACCAAGAATTGGCTGGAAGAAGAAAAGACCGGGAAGTCTCGACTACTCGCTAATTTGAAAAGAAGCCATTTCAAGGAGGAAATCTCAGATATGATAACCCTACTGAACAGAGTGATTGGCAGTCCCGAGTCAGATGTCTTCAAATTCTGGATGTGCAAGTTTATCCTATTAATTTGTGGGGACCATCAAATTGACTGGCTAAAAATCATCAGCAGTTGTCTACATGAGTAGCTAGTGAATTTTACACGAAGCGCAAGCTTTCACATGTGTTCTCAGCTGGTCTATATCTTAGCTTGAAAAGAGGCTACTTGGCCTAGTTTGAGGACCCGAAGGAGTTCTTTGGCGAGCACGCCTATGTATCAAATTTTCCCCCAATTGCAAAGAAACGAAGGTATGAAGGATTTATGCCGTGTGAATGATGCATTTTCTATGTTGCTAGCTAAAAGAATTGATGGCTCAATAGAGAAGAGATTTTTTGTAGCAACATTTACATTGGTCACAAGATTCAGGAGTGTCTATATTCAGTTTGACCGCTTCTCATATTTAAGGATTGGGGGTTATGAAAATGCCCCATTAAAATTGCCTTGGCATCCCTCCGACTATTTGGTGTTACTGCAAGTTTTCTGCCAAATGGCAATGGTGAATGTCAAATATAAGGCAATGAAAAAGAAAGGGTGTTCTTTTCCTATGTCTTTGTCTTTCTATTCTTGGTGCTCAGAATCTAGACAAATTGTTGTCTAAATTTAGTCTTCATAGTTTGTCTCCTTGTATATCATTTGACACCAAATATTTTATAAAGGAACATATGCATGGGGGGGTTCCTACTTACATTTTCCTCAGCTTGAAGATTTTTGGGAGGACTGCATTGACGAAAGAGAAGTTTAGAAAAGGAAGTGGATGAGGTTATCTTTTGATCAAGTCTATGCTTTCAAGCTGAATATTCAAGTCTTGGATATAATTGATGATTTTTCAGATCTTCTTAGTGAAGAATATGATACAGTGTCTAGGGAACCTCTGCTCCCAATAAAATGGTATGAGAAAGAAGTTACAAATATTATGTTGATGTCATTTCATGTTTTAAGGAGAACTGAAAGGTGGTTGCATGTAAAGACTAAGGAGTGCGCTGGCTCATCAACACCTAAGGACTTAGCCTCTCAAAATCAAGCCAGGTCTCAGACTGCCACCTCACACAGAAGAGCATCCAGTTCAGACCCAACTCTCCAAAGTGTCAGTTCACAACCAAACGATGACAGTGAAGGTCCACCTGAGGAACTTGGCAAGTTGAAGACCGCCTGTGAACAAGATGTCCAAGTGACAAAAAGGAATACTAGATTGGCTACCTTATCATCTAATGCTGACCATGTGCCCCCACCAAACAATCAGGCAAGTGATTCTGATTCTTTTATCTTCTGACAACTGGGAGAAGATAATTTATTGCATTCATTACTTAGTCTACCTAATTGCCCACAACAAAAGGATATGCTTGGGCAGAATTCTCATCTTGCACCAATAGTGGTGACTACCAATGCCGCCAATGCATCAGTCTCATCTCCAAACTGGTTAAAGAAGGTAGTTCAAAAGAAGAAGAGATACACCATTCCATCTGATGATGGCATCGATACTATCTCTAGTCTATTACAGATGGTACCAAAACCAAATCGTGCAAAAAGGATGTCCAGGATAGTGACTGATACCACCTCAGGAAATTAATTTTTGGATATTACAGACCCACTGGTCAAGAAGAATGAAGACAAAATAACTGAAGCTAATTTCATAGTAATCCAAGTGGATCTAGGACCATCGACCACCGAGGGTGATTTGTACCACATGCACTATTCAGTGGACAACATTTCTAAAAGAGTGAAAGATTTGCAGGATGAAAATTTGAAGTTAGTGGCGCATGTAAGTTCTTTGTCCTCCTTCGCTAATTCAATTGCTGACATAATTACTCCCTCTATCAGAACTTTCTCCATTGCCAAAATTCCCACTCTTGACCCAAATCTACTTCAACAAATTAGAACTTCTTTGTCTATGAGGAAAGCTATGGAGCAATGGATTGAGAAGATCATCTTTGATGGTTTCATATTTATTGAGGAAGCAGTGAAATTGTTTGATTCCATTCGTACTAAAAGAGAAGTTTTAATAGTAGAATTTGAGAATGCCTGAAGTGATCACCACAGTCTGAATTTAGCCTCTAAGGAAGTGCAGGAAATCGTCAACATGGACCCTAGTATCCTAATGGCTAAAGAAGTCATAGATGGCCCTAAAGAATTAGATACTACCGTGTGAGCTGATGCATTGGAATGGAAGATTTGTATTATTGTCGCAACTAAAGATGAAATGGGAAAGGCAGTGGCAATTTATTACAAAGAAATGATGAGAATTAAAAGAGATTTTGCTGCTTTGGATGTAGAAGCCAACATATCTGATGATGAAAAACTATTGAACATCAAGATAATCAAGCAGAATTTCAAGAGGGTGGTGACAGAGGATATAGTAAACTACAGTACAATTACAGGGGAGTCATTGGGTAGACTTTCTAAGATGGCAGCTTACATTAGCACTTGCAAAAATGGCATCGAGGAGGCATATCAAAAGGTGACTGACTCTGACAGGGCTATCATGAAAAGGAAGCATTGAATCAGCATGATTGAATCTCCACCTGGCATGGCATTAACACCTGTCATCAACAAATACAAAGCATATAAAGCCAGATTGCGAGCACAGGTACCCAAAGTGGTGCAAAGTGTCACTGAAGAAGGTGAGTAGTCAAGGGAAGATGAAGAAATGGATGAGGTGGACGATGGCGACGTGGACTTGTAGATATTGAATTGATTTTAATTTCATGTTTTTAAAGTTATCTTTTTTTTTGCTCTAAAACTATTGGCTCTGGAGGGCCCCTTATTATTATTATTGTTTAAACAATCTTTTAATCGGTTGTTTCAAGATGTCATTATGGTTTTCTAGATAGTTATGGTTTGTCTCATTTATATATTCTAAGTGGCTGGTCGAATTATGGATCCTTTTTTTTGGCAAAAACTTTGTTTCTGGGGAGGGTGGTAGTTGAATTTCATTTTTTAGCTTCTATGATATATATGCAATACAGTTAATACAATGGAGATTTAGATGATCATGGACTTTGTGTTGTGATTATTTGAATTTATGTTCTTCCTAAGTTGAATGTTGTTCTACTGATGTTAATGGTGTTCATATGCTCTGGTGGTTGGATGTTATTAAATCTTGCTCACTGCTTCGAATAATCTATCTGTCGGTATTTTCTTTCAAAGTGGTGAATTCATGTGTAAGTATAGTATCTTTAGTATTCTTTTGTGGTTGGAAGTCTGTGAACTTCTTGAGTTGGTGTTAGAACTATATATTCACCTTTATAGCTTTCTGGTTAAAAGCTCTACCTTTATCTTGCTTTCGGGTTAAAAGTAACCTCAAGTTTACATTCCTCATAAAATATGTAGAAGGTAGTTGCACCTTGTTAAATAAGCAAAGAGCCTATGTAAAATACCAATACATTGGGCTCAACTATTGATTACATTTGTCACTTGTCCGGGCGTGAGTATATAGAGTTAGGTGACAAATCTGTTAACTAACAGATTTTTGGCGACTCTACTTGGGACAATAGAAGTTTGTTATATCATCTTTGTGAGTTGCTTAATTGGATTTTATGGTTCTTTGCAGGAGATGTGCACTAGTTTTGCAGCCTAACGTTGATTGGCTAGTAGGAGACCAAGAAGATATTATTACTGACCTTAGTCTTGTTGCTTGGCAAACCAGAAGAACCCATTAATAGTATCATCAAGTCGATAAGGTGTTAGAAGAAGAATAAGAGCTTGGTGAAATTATTGCAGAAAATGCATGACCTTTTGCTTATGCCCAATAGATAATTTTTATTGAAGGAGTTGTCCTTGTGCAACAGAGAGAAAGGCCTCTGCAAATACAAGTAGTTCCTGACAATAGGCCAAGAAACCCTGCTGCTAGACTAGGGAACCAAAATCCTACCAGACCAGCTCTTCCCCACAATAACCAGTAAGTGGTTTGGCGACTTTACTTAATTGCTTTATTATATATCTGTACAAGTGGGATATGAAAAGATATACACGAGGGGATAGAAAAAGGGTATAGCCGATATTGATTTTGATTTGCTCCAATCTTTGAACTTCGGTCCTTATCCTCTCACAAGAAAAGTCAAGTCTTTGAGCAGACCATCCTCTCCTTCACCCACAAGAAGTGCCGCTAGTTCATCTTGTCAAAGCCTGACCTTACACGATACTGTCTTACCTTTACAAGTAAATTTCCATCCTTTAAATATGACCCATCCATAGCCTCCACTTGTTCCATGGGGTGCAGCCATTGGACCGCTCAACCTTCGTGCTAACCTGCATGATCTTCCTAGAGGGTCAGGTAAAATTTTACCTAAGTTTAGAGGTGATGGCAAAGTTACTCCCGTAGAGCACATCAATGCCTTCTTTACTACATGTTCCATGCTTGGAGTTCAACATGAAGATGTGTCTGTTAGACTATTTGTCAGGTTGCTGGCTGACTCAGCTGCTAAGTGGTTTTACCACCTTCCTAATGCTTCTATTAATAATTGGGCTACAATGAAACAAAGGTTTGAGGAGAGATTTAAAACTATTGATAATAAACATACGCTAGTAGCCCAACTATCTACTATGAAGAAGGAGATTCAGGAGCAAATGAGGGAGTATGTGGCTAAGTTCAATAGACTAGCCAATAGAATTCCTGCAAATGTCAAACCCGGAGATGGGTTAATGATGTGTTTCTTTATCAATTCATTGACACTGGATGTTAGTTATGCCATTAAAAGACAAGGAGTCCCTAACTTGGTTGACGCACAACCATTGGCTATAGCTGTGGAAGATGATTTGATTATTGTAGGGAAGTGGAAAAGAGAGTTACAAATTGGCAAATCTTCAACAACTAGTTCTACTGATCCCAATGGCCAATGACATTATCACTCTAAAAAGTTAAATGCCTAAAGGTCCTCTATAATCTCCTCAAGGAGGTTATAATAGGACATTACAACTGCCCGGCCCAAATCAATGGTTAGCCATTGAGGGACCTTCAGCTGGTTAAAGCAATCATATGGTTTGCAATTTTCATCTCACCTCCAACCATGATGAAGCCTCCTGTCCCAAGATGACGTGGTTTATGCAAATGTTTTCCATGAATGAACACCCTGAAGAACCCTTAGTAGAAGAACCTATGACACCCAGTGATGCTGGTGTGAATTTCTTTGAATATAAATCAAATGAAGAGAATGGAGAAGATGTATATACTGAAGTGGACAATTCCAACTGTGTGGTGTTTACCTGAGATCAGCAAGCACAAAGAGGGAAAAATACCTAAGGCCAATCCAGTAATTCGAATCCCGCCCCTAAGTATATCCTGGCAAGACAAAACAATGCCAAGAAAGCAGAGGAGGTGCCACCCAAACCTATAGTCGCTGAGGTACCATCTACTTCATCTTCTAAAACTCATGTCTCAAGTTCATTTGATATTCTAGAATCATGTAAGAATAGTAATATTGAGATTTCCCAAGCTGAGTATTTGAGGCTTAACCCATCTGAACTCGATAGACTCATTAGATATATCAGATAGGATCCTTCCCCTTCCCATTGCAATGCCCAAGTATCTAGTGATGCCGAAATACCTGCGAAAAGCCAAACCTATTCAAACTCTAGTTCTCGAGACACTAGTTCCCAAGATCCTTTTAACAAGCCAGAGCCTTTTTATATCTCTCTTTATATTGCTAGTTTTAAACTCAGTAATTGTGTTATTGATTCTGGGGCCTCAGAGAATGTTATGCTACACAAGTTGCTAAAGCTTTAGGTTTGTCTTATACACCCTCACATAGCAAATGATTTTCAATGGATGGCTCCCTGGTACCTATCTTGGGTCAGATTAAAGATGCCCAAAATGCCTTAGCTGCTTTCCCAAAGAAAAGTTTGAAGTTGACTATTCTTGTGGCAGACATACATGCCGGTTATGGGATGCTCTTAAGTCATAGTTTCTATAAGGACCTAGGAGGAGAAATTTAAATGGAATGGTCACATGCCCTAATACCTATTTATGGGAAGAAAGTTTGCCTTAATCCCTAACCTAAAGCTAAGTTCACTGTGCTTAAATCTAGAGATCCTAGAGCGAACACTCTGTTTGTGGAAACTGGACCAGGCACTTACATGAGCACATCTGCAGAAGATGAGAATATGAATTTAATCAATCCCGATCTGGTTGATGAGTTATGGACTCTTGAGTTTGATGGGAGTTGTTCTACCGCAGGGTCTGAGACAGGGGTGGTCTTGATTTCACCTGATGGTTACTCTTTCCCTTTTTCTTTCAAACTGGAGTTTGAGAACATGAATAACACAGTCAAATATGAAGCCTTGTTATTGGGCCTAGAATTGGCCAAAGAAAGAGGTATAAAATAGTTGAAGGTTAAAGGAGATGCCGAATTAATTGTTAAGAAGGTGAGAAAATTATACACAGTAAAAAATGGTAGACTGAGGCATTATCACAATAGGGTATGGGATTGTATTGAAGAATTTGATGCTTTTTCCATAGAAGCAATACCTAGAGAATGAAATTCCATGGCTAATTCTTTAGCTGTTTCAGCATCCCTCCTCCTGTCGCATCCAGATTTTAAAGACAAACCATATAGGGTTGAAGTGGTGTATAGGCCAAACATCTCTGACAATGTTAATCACTAGCAAGTTTTTAATTTTGATCAGCAAATTATTTCATTTCTTGAAAAGGCTGAAACTTTTGCCAGTGTATTTTTTGAAGGTAGTAATGATGATAGTAATGATGTTCTAGAAGAAGAAATGAAGTCTCTTGATAATTCAAGCTCTGAAGTCATACAACTGAAAGGAAATAAGTTCCCTAAAGGGCTGGTCTCTCTTGAAGATCTCTTTAATCGACATGATCAGTACCTTAAAAAGAAGAATAAAGTTTTAATAACAACTTTAGTTTATTATGATAGGGTGAATATTGGTACTGAGGCAGATCCAAAGATTGTGTGCATTGGTAAATGTTGTTCCAAAGAAGAAAAAGAATGTTTGATTTCTCTGCTTACTAGATACAAAGATGTCTTTGCCTATTGTTATGCTGATCTTAAGAAGTTCAGGAATGGAGAAATGCAGCATCATATTCCTTTAAAGCCTGGCACCATACCTTTCGGGCAAAAGTAGAGGACTTATAATCCAAAAATAGTTGAAGCCATCTTCAATGAAATTGACAAAATGCTGAAGGCTAAAATTATTTACCCTATTCACCACTCTATTTGGGTGGTAAATATTGTGTCTGTTAGGAAGAAAAATGGGGAGATTCAGATTTGTGTTGATTTCAGAAATTTGAATCAAGCTTCTTTGAAGGATAATTATCCCTTACCAGTTACGAAACATATTTTACAAACTGTGTCTGGTTTGGAGATGATGTCCATGCTTGATGGGTTTTCAAGATACAACCAGATTGAGGTAGCCCGAGAAGATCAGCATAAGACAACTTTTACTAGCCCCATTGGTGTATTTGCATATAATAGGATGTCTTTTGGTCTCATTAATGTTGGGGCCACATTTTAAAGAGCAATGCACCTGACTTTTGATGATTTAAAAAAAAAATTATAGTAGTGTATCTTGATGACCTGACAGTTTTCTCCAAGAAAAGAGCTAATCACTTGCACAACTTGGAAGTGGTTTTACAATGATGTAGAGAGAATGGTATTTCCCTAAATTCTAAGAAGTCGATCTTTGCAGTCACTAAAGGAAAGCTTTTAGGTCATATTGTCTCAAAGGATGGGATAAAAATTCATCCAGAGAGAGTCAAGGCGATTAAGTAGTTAAGTCTACCTGTGACTAAGAATAACACGAGGTGCTTTTTCAATCAGGTAAATTTTCTGAGAAGATTTGTTCCTAATTTCACTAAGCTGACTAGACACATTGTAGAAATGATGAAGAATAATCCTATTTTTAGTTGGAGTGCTAAAGGGAAGAAGGCATTTAAAGACATAAAAATGACCATTGCTAATGCTCCCACACTTGTGCACCCTAATTTTCAGAAAGAGTTTACTGCCTATTGTTACGGCTCTGATCATACTTTATCAGCCATCTTATTACAGAAGAATGAACAAAGAATCGAAGCTCCCATCGCTTTCATGATTGTGCCCTTGAATAATTATGAGCTTAAATACTCTGCTTTGCAGAAACATGCGTATGCAGTGGTGAAGGCATTAAAGAGTTTCAGGTTTTACATCCTACATTCACATACTGTGGTATATGTTCCAGAATATGTGGTAAAAAGTATACTCACTCAGCAAGAAATTGGATGTAACAATAGGGGAGCTTGGATTGCTAAAGTGCAAGAATATGATGTTGAGATCAAACCTACTAACCTGGTCCGGGGTAAAGGATTGTGTAAGATGATTGTTGAAAGTAAGGATGAAGGTAAAGAGGAACTACCCTTGGTTATTTTCACTACCAACACTGATGAATGGTTCTCTAATGTTTCTTATTTCTTAACCTATGGTGATTGTCCATCCCACCTTTCCGCAAAGGAGAGGAGAAATCTGAAACTCAAAGGTCAAAGGTATGTTATTTGGGAAGGTAATTTGTATAAAAGAGGAGTTGATGGAACTTTTCTAAGATGTGTAGACAAGGATCATCAGAGGAAGTTACTGGCAGCTTTCCATAATGAATCTTGAGGAGGACATTATTCTGCATCAGTAATGGCTTTCAAGATATTGAGACAATGCTTCTATTGGCATGGGATGTTTAAAGATGCTTATATATTGGTATCAATGTGTGAAAAGTGTTCAAAATTTATAGGCGGACCACAATTAGCCACCTTGCCTTTGAGGCCAGTAATCATAGATGAATCTTTTCAGCAATGGGGTTTAGACTTCATTGGACCAATCAATCCTAACTCAAGTGCTAGACATACAGATTATTTTACCAAATGGGTAGAAGCTATACCAGGGAAGACTACTACCTCTGAGGTGGTTTGTGCTTTTCTTAAGGAGAACATTATAGTTAGATTTGGTGTACCTAGGAAACTGGTGACTAATAATGCTTCAAGTTTTTCCTTTGCAGAAATTACTCTCTTCTGTTATGACTTTGGTATCAACTTATCCCATTCATCTAATTATTACCCACAAGGTAATGGCCAGGTAGAGTCTAGAAACAAAAACCTCATCTCTATCGTTAAAAAGCTAGTTCAAGAAAATCAGAAAGGATGGCATAAACATCTATATGATGCTCTTTGGGCTGATAGGGTAACATATAAAAGAGAAATTGGTAGGTCTCCTTTTTAGCTTGTTTATGGCATTTATAGTGCAATTCCTATTCCCTTGGAATTGTCTGCATTAAATCTACAAAAGGCAATTACAGATGAACAGTTTCAGTCAGCCCTAGAAAAGAGGATATTGTACTTGCACCAACTAGACGAGCAGAGAGATTGTTGTGGACATGATTGCTAGGCATCAATAGACTGTAAAGAAGGTTTTTGACAAAAGGGCTAAGCAGAGGACTTATGTTGTAGGAGATTTTGTACTCTTATGAGATAGGAGAAGAGAACCAAAAGGTGCACACAAGAAATTTGATTCTTTATGGAAATGGCCCTTCAAAATCAAAGAAGTTGTGGGAGAAAATTCTTTTCTATAGGCATATCCTGATGGAACACCATTATCTATTGCCTATAATGGGCAAGCTTTGAAATTATGCAATTGGTAGGGTTTCTGAGTCTGGTCCTATACCATAGTTTCTTTCCTTGTTCCATTTTTTTTATGTGTTGTCTCATTTTTGGTGTGACTCTATTGCCCTTGGAATAAGGCTTGTTCGCCATGTTTTGCCTGGGTTCTCTACGTCCTCCTGAGTCCTTGTCTCCAATTAGAGCTAGTTGTTGTCCCCCTTTTTTTTAAAAAGGAGTCCTAAGTTCATTCTTTGTATTTCCCTTGTATTCATCATTGGCCTTATTCATCCATTTCTTCCTTCAGGCCAGTTTTACTTAGTCATTTTCATGTGTCGGTGATCCTTCGTATTTTTGAAGTCGAGTCGACAGGTTCACAAATTCTTGAACCACCCGACTTGCCGACTCACCTTGAATTTCTAGTACTCTGATTCTTTGTTAAATCTCCGTAAGAAGTCTTACCTTTGTAGTCGGGAGGTCAGGGATTCTTTGAAGTTTTGAATCTTCGACTCCTAGTTCAAGAGTTCTTATTCTGCCCAACTGGCCGACTTCGCGTGGCGCACTTTCCCAAGAAGTATTGGCTGCGCCGACATGTTGTACAGAGGAATGGCACTTGTCACTATGCATTCAATTTGAGGTACTTGTGAACACAGTGGCACATTTATCAGAGGCAAAGTCGAGGCATGCATTTATGATTTTAATGATAAATTCGCCACCAATATTTAATGTCTTTTTCAGGGGAGTTCATGAGAAGTGACTTGAATTAAAAGCCCCCATAAGGTGGTATTATGTGCAAAAAGAATGTGTTACAAAGGAACAAATGGATAGCTCGCTACGTGCGGAATTTCAGCTCAATTTTATCCTTGCAGGTTAGCTCAGTTTTATCCTTGTAGTAACTTTTCTTTCTCTATAAA
Organism: Cunninghamia lanceolata; assembly: GCA_027924645.1. NCBI lineage: Eukaryota > Viridiplantae > Streptophyta > Pinopsida > Cupressales > Cupressaceae > Cunninghamia > Cunninghamia lanceolata. Next base: position 21,187,898 of record BSBN01000049.1, read on the forward strand.
GGCTTCATATCTTCTTGGAAGAGTTAGATATTTTTATTTCCCATGTATATGCACAAGGAATTCTCTGTGGGTGTTTTGCCTCATTCTCTACTATCTGCATATATCTCTGAGTCTCTTGTTTTCTGGTTTCTAGAGCATACAAGAATGAAAGTTAAATTCCAAGGAGCTCCTATGACCTCTATTATAAAGAATGGTTTGGCTGGGGTAAAGGATACGAATTTGGGCCATGTTGATTTAGATGATTTTTGGGGAAGAATACAATCTGAGAAAAGAAATCCTTCAACGGAGAAAATTATCAGCAGCGGTCTGCATAAAGCTGGTGGCTTTCCACTTGCTGTGCATTGTCTCGAGTTAATGGTTGCATGTGCCAATGGTTATTTTCCAGACTCTCAGGAGATAAAAACTCCCAATGGTACTGTGGTGGCCAAAATTAATTCTGAATCTGTTGCTTCGGCCCTAGACTTGGAAGAATATGAAGATAATGTTGATGTTTCTGTGTCCTCGGCCTAAAATTACTACAACCAGAAGAAGGAGTGGTGTTATACATGTGTCGCCAAGCATTGGCAGGAAGAAGAAAAGACCGGGAAGTCTCAGCTGCCCGCTAATTTGAAAAGAAGCCATTTCAAGGAGGAAATCTCAGATATGATAACCCTGCTAAACAAAGTGATTGGCAGTCCTAAGTCAGATGTCTTCAAATTCTGGATGTGCAGGTTTATCCTATTAATTTGTGGAGACCATCAAATTGACTGGCCAAAAATCATCAACGATTGTCTACATGAGTAGTTGGTAAATTTTACACGAAGCGCAAGCTTTCACATGTGTCCTCAGCTGGTCTACATCTTAACTCGAAAAGAGGCTGCTTGGCCTAGTTTGAGGACCCAAAGGAATTCTTCGGTGAGCATGCCTTTGTATCAAATTTTCCCCAAATTGCAAGGAAATGAGGGTATGAAGGAATTCCGTCGTGTGAATGATGCATTTTCTATGTTGCTTGCTAAAAGAATTGATGGCTCAATAGAGAAGCGATTTTCTGTAGAAGCATTTACATTGGTCACAAGATTCGAGAGTGTCTATATTCAGTTTGACTGTTTCTCATATTTAAGGATTGGGGGTTATGAAAATGCCCCATTAGAATTGCCTTTCTACCCCTTCGACTATTTAGTGTTACTGGAAATTTGCCGCCAAATGGCGGTGGTGAATGTCAAATATTAGGCAACAAAAAAGAAAGGGTATTCTTTTCCTATGTCTTTGTCTTTCTATTCTTGCATTTAAATAATGATGGTGCTAAGAATGTAGACAAATTGTTGTCTAAATTTAGTCTTCATAGTTTGTCTCCTCATATATCATTTGACATCAAATATTTTATAAAGGAACATATGCATGGGGGGTTGCTACTGACATTTTCCTTAGCTTGAAGATTTTTGGAAGGACTGCATTGACGACAGAGAAGTTCAAAAAAGGAAGTGGATGAGGTTATCTTTTGATCAAGTCCGTGCTTTCAAGCTGAATATTTAGGTCTCGGATATAATTGATGATTTTTCAGATCTTTTGAGTGAAGAATATGATACAGTGTCTAGGGAACCTCTACCCCCAATAAAATGGTCTGAGAAAGAAGTTACAAATATTATGTTGATGTCATTTCATGTTTTAAGGAGAACTAAAAGGTGGTTGCAAGCAAAGACTAAGGAGTGCGCTTACTCATCAACACCTAAGGACTCGCCTCTCAAAATCAAGCCAGGTCTCAGACTGCCACCTCACACAGAAGAACATCTAGTTTGGACCTGGCTTTGCAAAGAGTCAGTTCACAACCAAACGGGGACGGTGAAGGTCCACCTGAGGAACTTGGCAAGTTGAAGACCGCCTGTGAACAAGATGTCCAAGTGACAAAAAGGAATACCAGATTGGCTGCCTTATCATCTAAGGTTGACCATGTGCCCCCACCAAACAATCAAGCAAGTGATTCTGATTCTTTTATCTTTTGACAACTGGGAGAAGATAATTTATTGCATTCATTACTCAGTCCACCTAATTCCCCACAACAAAAGGATATCCTTGGGCAGAATTCTCATCCTGCACCAATAGTGGCGACTACCAATGTCACCAATGCACCAGTCTCATCTCCAAACTGGTTAAAGAAGGTAGTTCAAAAGAAGAAGAGATACACCATTCCATCCGATGATGGCATTGATACTGTTGCTAGTCTGTTGTAGATGGTACCAAAACTAAAACGTGCAAAAAGGATGTCTAGGATAGTAACTGATACCACCTCGAGAAATCAATTTTTGGCGATTGCAGACCCACTAGTCGAGAGGAATGAAGACGAAATAACTGAAGCTAATTTTAGAGTAAGCTGAGTGGATCTAGGACCATCGACCACCGAGGGATATTTGTACCACATGCACTATTCAGTGTGTAGACACCCTAAAATGACCAAGTCATCGCACTACTTGTATTTCATCAAATCGGTCTAATCACCTGCATTCAACATTAATTAAATAATCTAATTATTTAATTACTTTCATCAAATTCTTCCAAAATTCTAAAATTCAACATTAATTGAATAAATTCTCTTTATTTAATTAATTAAATTAAATTCCTCTATTATTCTTCCACAATTAAATAATGTTAATTATTTAATTAAATCATTATCCTCTTTCAAATTTCAAGTTTCCATTAATTAAATAAACCAATTATTTAATTAATTCATTACAAATTTCCTATTATTTACATTATTTAATTAAAATTAATTGTTCTTCTAAATTTAAATAAATCATGCAAATTTATTTAAATTATCTCAATCCTCTAAAAATAAATAAAATCAAATATTTTATTTATAATCTTCATATTCCCCTAATCTTGCACAAACAATTAAATAAATTTATTTATTTAATTTGCTTTTTCCCCTAAAAATAAATAAAATCAAATATTTTATTTATACTCTTCTGTTCCTCAATCATGCACAATTAAATAAATAAATTTATTTATTTAATTTCAGTTATCTTCCAATTCTTCTTAAAATATCTTGTTAACTTGTGCACAATCAGTCTTATTTTTAGAACTCTAAAAAAGGCAAAATTACAAGTTGAGTTATCTATTCAATCAATCTTGTTTTCATCATATCTTACTAAAAATATTCTTATGGATTGACACATGTCGTGTTTACATTCATCATGGTTATTTGATTTATCTCCTCTGTTGATTCTTCTAAATTATCTGGACCGTTGATCGATCTTCCTTGAAACCTATATAAACCCCCTTATCTCCTTCATAAATCCTCTTCGATCACTTATTCTCAGGCATACTTAACATCGTTTTGAGCATACATCGCATCGATTGAGCAACTTCACGATCTTTTGACATTGATCTTTGAGCACTTTGAGCACTTTACTTACTTGTTGCAACCATGGTTTTGCAATACTATTGAGCAATCCACATTCATCCAAAGGGAACAATACAAATCTCGGTAAAAGCTTTTATATTTCATTGATTTATTTGTAATGGCTTTTATTTAGATTCGTTCTCTTTATGTTATTGGTTTTTGATTTTGTTAGTTTAATTTAATCAATTTTCCTCATACACATTCTGGCACGCCCGGTGGGACCCACTAATCCCTCTTTTTCTTTGAGAAATTGATTTTTTTAAGTTACAGTACAGAACAGCACAAAAGACACAGAAAATCACTTTTGGCAGTATCCTAAAGTGCTTCTGGAGACATAGTACCGCGCCCTCGGGCGATACTGCGGCGCTTCTCGTAACACAGAGCCGCGCTTTTGGTGAAATAGTCTAGTGCTTCTGGCAGTATTGTAAAGCGCAGTTGGCAAAATAGATTTTTTCTGACCTTCTTTTAGTGATTTTACAGGGTTTTTCTCACATACTTACCATTGATTTGACTGACAAGCTGGTTTATTTGTCTTTCAAACTGTCTGTTATACTTCCTAAGCTGATGTATTTAGGAGTATTTTTTTGGAGTTAACCCATCTTTTTGCGACACCTTTTGAGTTTTCTTGATTTTAGGATATAGATCTATCAGATATTACTTCTCAGAACATTAAATCAACTATGAAATCATATATGGACTTAGTTATTTTGATAAAATATAACTTATTCTAGATCTGAGTCTCATGCAGCACTTTTGGTTATACAATACTACACTTCCGGTAGCACAGTACAGCGCTTCAGCGTCTGTTTCAGCGCGTCTAGTGGCACAGTAAGTCACTTTTGGTCTGCAACACATCGCTTCTGGTAGCGCAGGGAGGCACTTTCGATTCACAGTAAGTCGCTTTCGATAAGACAGTACAGCGCATTTGGTCAAATTGTTTTTGCTAACTTATCAGTTTTTTGTGGCACTAATTGACTTGTTGCAGCTTCTTATCACTCACACAGAGCAAAAAAAGTTTTTCTAATATGTTCATGTAGGACGAGCATTGAAGAAATCTTGATTTATTGCACTAAGTCTTAGAAACATATTGCCTTCTTAAGGGATAATTAAATAAATCATTTCAACAATCTAAGTCTTAGGAATATATTGTTTTTCTTAAGGGACAATGGACATGTATGAGAAAACACCTCAATTTTCTAAGGGACAATTGACATTAATGCCAAACACTTCAATTTCATAAAGGACAATTGACAACTACAAACGTGTCTGTGCCTAATTTAGTTGCACCTTATTTTTCTTATAACGGGACAATTGAACCTTTGTTTGAGGTGCTTGCTCTTACATTTTCAATACTTCCTTTAGAAGGGCCTGCTTTTGGATTGTGCTTCATCCAAAAGGGATGACCCTAAGCGGAGTTTTCCTTTGAACCGCTATATAAGAGGGATAAGGCGAAAGCCAAGTCCTAACTGACGTCAGCCTTACCTTGTGGTGTCAAACTGAAAAGAGGTGTACTAGCTCTTTGTGGAAATGATTTTCACATCGAGCGAAGTGTTTGATACTCTTAGTAGGATTGGTTAAAGCTTTTAGTAGCTTGTCGCATTGCTCGTAAGGCGTTGGTCCCTCAAAGTTACTAAGAACCATTCTAGATAGTGACTACCCGATCTACCTCCGAACGTTACAGTAATTATTAGTGCAAGGGGAATCGATTTAAGCCCTTAAGATACTCACCATTGGCTCCCTTGAGAAGAGATAGTATTCCCTTGGCCATAAAGCTCTTGTGACCTACTTGAGCTTTCCAAGGGGAGGGTGAGATATCCCTATCTATCGTCTCTTGCAAAGATACAAAATGTCTGACACCTTTATGGAATGACATTTTTATCGATGGAGTATTAAGCTGTGAGCCGATCTACTGCAATGAAACCTTGTCTCTAGGGATAAAAAGTGCTTGTTATTGATTGCAATCATCTTATACCTGTGGAAACATTGGGCTTTTTGAGAGCCTCGAACATACACTATCTGTTGTGTCAATCCTTTTTTGCCACTTGTTTGCTGTGTTTTCTCTGGCCAAAAACAAATCCAATCAGAACCATAACCAATTCTATCAAAAATTGCCTTTTAAAAACAACAGACACTACTTCAATGCCTCTGGTATTATAGTAGCTCACCCTTGGTGGTACAGTAGCTCGCTTTTGGTCACCGTAGCTCACCTTTGGTATAGTAGTAACTCACCTCTGGTAGCTCAGTCCATCACCTTTGGTATCACAGTAGCACGCTTTTGGTTCCACAGTCTTGCGCCTCTGGTCAAACAGTATAGCGCCTTTGGTCCAGTAAATTGTGCATCGGAGTTTGTCTTTTTCAAAACACCAAGCAGAATCCCATCATTACCTTTTGTCCTAGTGTATTCCATGGTAACCACTAGGCTCCAACAAACTATGAAATCCAAGCAAGTTGTCCCTAGGAAGCACAAATCACCTCCTCACACACCACAGTCGGGCCGTCTCAACATTTCTCCCAAGGTTACTCCTAGGACACCCTCGGCAAAATCAACCAGCTCTCTGAACATACCGCACCTTGACCAACCAAGCAATTCTCAAGAAGGTAGGGTCCCTTTGGTAAGTACACTTTACTATACCACCGACTTGCCTCTGGATTTTGTACCACAAGGTTATACTTCCAATCTAGTCCCATCTCTGGAAGAAAGAGTTCCTTTTGTAAGTACACCTCATTACACCATCGGCTTGCCTCCAGATTTTGTCCCACAAGGTTATACCGCAGATCAAGCCCCACCTCAAGAAGGGAGACACTTTGAAATAGGTCAATCCTCTCAAGAAGATGGGCAAGATCTTGATGAATTCATACAAGATCCTAGAGCTGTAGCCGCCTTTGACAAAATCCTTAGCAAGAACCAAGATCATTTCTTTCGCTTGCTAGCAGAGCAAGGAGCCAAACTATTCAAAGGTTTTGATCTATCCATGCTTAGCGAGCCTAACAACAACCAAGAAACCATACAAGCGGTGCAAACCATGTCAGCAGTGACCACACCCTTGCCTGAACAAAGCTTACAAGGGAGAACGATTGAGAATCCCCTTTATCAAAACCCAACAGGAAGGAGGGCCGTATCACCACTTCTGACTCCTATGGAGATTTGATTCTTCAACAACAAGCGGAGCTAGCTAAGCAAGCCACCATAGCTGAACAAACTCCTAAAGTGCCCACACCAATCGCAAGTGGAATTTTCGTTACCCCGTCATGAATAGGTTTCCCACCAAATTACAATCCAGGGAACAACTATGTAGCCATGCAACAAGGGTCTCAACAAATACCACCTCCTATATCACCAAACCTTCATGTCTCTCAACCAACTAGAGTCATGCAATCCCACCCTCAACATTCTTCTGCGCTCATCCCCAATCAACCATTGCAAATCACTTCTACCTATGTCCCTCCTCCACTACGTTCATTAGCGCTACATTTCTTTCACACATTGCCTAGCCACCCTCAACTGTCCCAACATCAAGTTTCCCAAAGCTATGTGCCGCAATCACAACCTAACCCACACTTTAGCTTTCCTCCACCCAATTCTTTTCCTCAACCATCACAAAGCCAACATTCTTACCTAGCACCACCCCCACCTCCTCCTCATCAAAGCATCCAATTCCAACCCAATCTCAACCCAACATACAATGCATATGACCCTTATAATACTAATGTGCATGGCTTACACTACAACCCTCCGTATGGGCAACAACAGCCACTTCTAGGACAACAGGAGATGTTTCCAACCCCTCCCACAACGATGGAGCTCAAAATTGCAGAAGTGCAACAACAACTATCTGATCTTACATTTGGCCACACCAAGAAGACCTTCTCTTTAGAAGAAGTGTGTCCTTATCCTTTTGATCGGTCATTACCCATGATCCCTTTTCCTCAAAATTTCACTATTCTCAAGTTTGATAAATACAAAGGAAAAGGTGACCCAAAAGACCATCTCAGAGAATTCTATCTTGCTTGCTTCGAGGTCTCACATAACAACACATATCTTATGCGTCTCTTTCCTCGCAGTCTTGGAGGTCAAGCTATAGAATGGTTCTCACATCTCTCCACAGGTATTAAGTCTTTTAACGAGCTAGCGGAGAAATTTTCCACCCATTTTTCTTACAACACAGAGCATGAGATTTCCATGACTAATCTATGCAATAACAAATAGAAAAATGGTGAAACTTTCATTTCTTTCCTTCAACGATGGAGACAAATGACTAGCAAATTCCCTTTCAAGATTCCTGAGAAATAGCTTGTTAGCATATTTGTTCAGAACCTCAACCAAGAGTTAGGTTTTCATTTGCAAATCCTTAGTGCTACAACCTTCTATGAAATCACATACAAGGGAATCAACATTGAAAAGGCCCTCATTGCTAAGGGTGTGGTCAAAATATTTAAAGAAACGAAAGACAATGCTCCTCATCAATAGACAAATGATAAACCAAAGTTTTGGAACAAGAATAAAAATGTGGTCAACGATGGGGTTGTCGATTCTAAACATATCCAAATGCTACAAATACTGCTGCAGCTTTCCAAACCAGGTCAAGCTCCACCTCAACAACAACAACAACAAAGGCAACCTTATCAAAACCAACCACAATGACAACAAGAGCGACCTCAACAAGATTACCCTCTGCGACGTCAATTCACTCCCTTGGGAGAGCCCATAGAATCGGTCCTACAGAAGCTTTTACACAAAGGGCTCATCACCCTACCTGATGCTCCCCCATATGGCGAACCTGTTTACAAAATTGCACAGTACAGAGAAAATGAATACTGTGAATTCCATAGGAGGAAGGGGCACATAACCGCGTCGTGCATGAAGCTCAAGCACCTAATCCAAAATCTCATCAAAGGTAATCAAATATCTCTAGAAGATGATCCACCAGCTCAGCACACGAACAAAGACCTCAATATGTACAAGGAACCATTCCCTCATCATGGTCCACCTCCTCCTCAGGATAGAGGTAAAGGTATCAATCATGCTTCCACTTCCTTTGATTCCATTGTAGGTCATTTTGAAGAGAGTCAAGTGTCTACCCTCACAATCAAAGGCAAATCTACGGATTGTGTTGTTACAACTCGTCGTGGTCGTGTCACCATTTGTGGTCCTACACCTAGTCTCCCAACTCAATCTGATTATAGTCTTGTCGAACATCTAGGGAAAATGCCAGCATAGATCTCCATCTTGGACCTTCTACGGTCATCACCTACACATAAAGTAGTGCTAGAAAAAGCCCTCCAAGAGTCTTCAGTTCCTAACAACATAGCGGTCGTGGATTTCCAAGCTATAGTAGGTAACATTGCTTTGCCCTACAATGTGATCTTCTCTGAGAAATACCTCCCTTCCCATGATCCATGTCACAATGATGCCCTTCATATTGAAGTTCTCATCCATAAGCGCAAAATCAAATGTATACTCATAAATGGTGGTGTTGGTCTCAACATCTGTTCTTTAAAGTTACTTAAGCAACTGGGATACTCTGAGGATCATCTCAACATTGATCAAAGTATTATAATCAAAGGATATGATGATGTCGAACGCCGCTCTGAAGGTGTTATACATTTACCTATACAGCCGGGCCCCGTCATGCTTGAAACTAGGTGCCAAGTCCTTGACATTGAGTTTCCTTACAACATTATCCTAGGTCGCCCATGGATCCATACAATGAAAGTTGTTCCCTCCACGTACCATCAGTCTCTAAAGTTCCCATATAGTGGTATGAAGATCACTATCCCAGGAGACCCCAATCCTTTTGAATTCTATCGTGCCTTGCAAGGCAGTTATAAGAATTGCAACCAAGTGCCTAAAAATGAAAAAGCCCTTGAATTCCCACTATATGTTGATCCTAAAACTCTGACACAAGCCTCTACAAGTGAACCTAATCCTCTACCTAAAATCAAAGCTCACATCCGTGATATAGGCTTTGGAACATATGATATCTCAAAATCTTGTTGTGTAGGGCAGATGCCTTTATCTCCAAAATCTTATGGCCAACCACCCATTGCCAAAGTCACTAAAAAAGTAGCTATTCCTCCCCCAGCTTTTCTAACCCAATTCCAACAGGGACAATTTTTGGAAGAAGAAACCATTGAGGACATTTCTTCTTGGCTCTATAAAGAGAGAGAACCAGTTACAATACCAGTCAAGCAATATGGTAATGGCTTAAAGATAGTCAAACACATGGGCTATAAAGGCAAAGGTAGCCTTGGGAAACAAAATCAAGTATGGAACCCATTATTGTGACGAAGAAATTAGACAAGAAGGGTTTAGAATTTGGTAGGAAGGTACCACGCGCCTTAGACATCGAGTATATCCTCGATGAGGTGGCTAATACTTTTCCCGCTGATTCGACGTCTACTGAGATATCATCGATGACTTTTCCCTCCATATGACCAACCTATTTGTAGAATCCTCCATTTTTATGCTATCCTCTGTATCCTTAACCTCCACCACTAAGATCCAGAATGTCACACTTGTCTACCCTGAACTTATCAATTGGGACCAACATGGGTCCCCCGTTATAGATGTATTTCAGAATGATGAAGCTCTAGCTGAGTTCATGGGACTTCGGGAAGGTATCCCTCTTGGCGATCATAAAGCAAGTTTTGTAATGGAACTAGAGCCAACAACTTATTTTGGTGAGAATGCCAAATTCTCCAGTCGCAAAAGTAAAAATAAAGAAGGATCTCTAGGTGAAAACCACACTGTGGCAGCTCCTGATCACAAAATAGTAAAAATAAAGGACGTATCCAAAGGTGAAAACCCAACTGTGGCACCTGAGGATGGAGGATTTGACCTTCCCCTACCATCTAAGTATCAAGAGAAGTCAACTCTCCTAGTGGAAGATTCTACAGAGATAAACCTTGGCACAGAGCAAAATCCAAAGACCACATTCCTAGTAGCATCATTATCAGAAACAGAGCACAAGAGTCTTAACACATTCTTCTAATAGAGAACCATCAACTTTGTGTGGACCTATGTTGATATGCCAGGGTTAGACTCTAAGCTAGTTGTTCACTATCTCACTGTTGACCAAAAAGTTAAACCAGTAAAGCAAAAGTTGAGGAAGATGCACCCACAGATAGCTCTCTTAGTAAAAGTGGAAATACAGAAGTTGTTAGATGCAAAGTTAATAATACCTATTGACTATTCAGATTAGGTCTCCAACATTGTACCTATGTCTAAACCCAATGGGCGCATCCGCATGTGTAATGATTTTAGAGATCTTAACAAAGCATGTCCCAAAGATGACTTTCCATTACGAAACATTGATATTATAGTAGACTTGACAATAGGTCATGAAATGCTTTCTCTCATGGATGGATTCTCAGGCTATAATTAGATAACGATAGCAGAAGAAGATGAACATAAAACAACTTTTACTTGTCCTTGGGGCAATTATTGTTGGTCCGTCATGCCGTTTGGTCTAAAGAATGCAGGAGCAACCTATCAGAGAGCAATGACAGTGATATTCCATGATCTATTTCATCATATCATGGAGGACTATGTGGATGACATACTAGCTAAATCTTCTAGGGCATATCACATACAAGTTCTAGGACAGATCTTTGACAGGCTCGAGAAATACCAAGTACGCCTCAATCCAAAGAAATGTGTCTTTGGTGTAACATCAGGGAAGTTGTTGGGATACATTGTATCTCGTAGAGGCATCAAAGTAGATCCCGCAAAAGTAAAGGCCATAGTGGAGATGCCTCCACCAAAGAACCTCAAAGCATTAAGGAGCCTTCAAGGAAGGTTGTAATCCATTAGGTGTTTCATCTCACAGCTAGCAGATAAGTGTCAACCATTTCAACACTTACTTTGAAAGGATGTCTCATTCCGATGGGATGATAAGTGTCAAGCAGCATTTGATTAGCTCAAAGAGTATCTAGCTACACCTCCTGTATTGGTGCCACCAGTTGCTGATAAACCTTTGATATTATACAACTTCAGCCCTCGGGGCTCTTCTAGCACAAAATGATGAATCAGGAAAAGAGCAAGCAATTTACTATATCAGTAGAACCTTAGTGGGATATGAACTCAATTATTCACTGATGGAAAGAGCTTGTTTAGCAGTAGTGTTCACTTGCCCAAAGTTGTGACATTACATGTTGAACCAACACACAAATCTTATAGCCAAAATTGATCCCTTGAAGTATCTACTAGCAAAAGCAGCTCTTACAGGCAGACTAGCTAAATGGGTCATGATCTTTAGTGAGTTTGACATTGAGTATGTAGATTGTAAAGCAATCAAAGGACAAGCTCTAGCAGATCAACTAGCAGAAGAACCCATGACAAATATACATCCTATGGTAGCAGACTTTCCAGACGAGAATCTCTTCACTCTTGCCAACTCAATAATGTGGAAGTTGTACTTTGATGGTTCCTACACACAATATGGATCAAGGGCTAGCATCTTGTTCACCACACCTCAAAATGACTATATTCCAAAGTCATATCGGCTAGCATTCCCTTGTACCAACAACATTGCCGAGTATGAAGCACTCCTCATAGGTCTCAATACAGCAGTTCAATGGGACATCACAGAACTATAAGTATATGGAGACTCACAGCTAGTCATTCACCAAGTCACAGATGAGTACCAAACAAAAGATGAAAAGTTGGTCCCCTACAAGCAACTAGTGGATGCCTACAAACCACATTTTTCTAGCATTACATTTGAGCAAATTCCAAGAGAGCATAACAAGGCTGCAGATTCTATGGCTTCTGTAGGGTCACTGATTGACATGCCAGCTAATACACAGAAATGTGAATTCTTGATCAAACAATTGTTGATACCTTCCGTCGATGTTCCCATTACTGAAATCATCTGCAAACTTGTTGGTCCCAATTTCCCATGGTACGAAGATATCTACAAATACCTTAAACACAGTACCTTCCCCCTTGACCTATCATCCACCCAACGTAAAACCTTTATCCGTCGATCCTCCCATTATATCATTCTGAGTGATACACTATATCGCCGGAGTCTTGATGGTATCCTCTTACGATGTCTTAACACGGAAGAAGCTGAAGCTACCTTACGAGACATACACGAAGGTGTCTGTGGCGTACATTCTACCGGTCCTAATCTTGCTAAGAAGATACTCAGAACAGGTTATTACTGGCCTACAATAGAGCAAGATGCTGCACAGTTTGCTAAGAAGTGTCTACAATGTCAGCAGCATGGAGATTTGATTCATGCACCGGCTCATGAACTCCAACCTATGACAACTCCATGGCCTTTTTCTCAATGGGGTCTTGACCTCGTAGGACAAATCCACCCATCCTCCTCCAACGGCCATAAGTTCATCATTACGGCCACTGAGTATTTTACGAAGTGGGTTGAAGCCATTCCCATGACCTATATCACCGGTAAGCAAATAGCCAAGTTTATCCTAAACTACCTCATTTTCCGGTATGGTATCCCCCAAGCCATTGTCATTGATAATGGGAGACCATTCAAGAATCAAAATGTCCGTGCCTTGTGCAAATAATACAATATCTGACATCGCTTTTCAACTCCCTACTATCTGCAGAGTAATGGCCGAGCTAAGGCTTCCAATAAAACCATTCTCAAGATCCTCAAGAAAACAGTCAATGAAGCTGGTCGTGATTGGCACTTGCAACTCAATCCTGCCCTATGGGCTTACCGCACTAGTATCAGAACACCAACTGGTGCCACACCTTATGCCTTGGTCTATGGCTCTGAAGCCATCCTACCTATAGAGGTCAAGATCCCATCCCTCAGAGTATCCACGCAGAACCTGATCGGCGGAGAGGAGTATCACACTTCCAGATTAGCTGAGCTCAAACTACTAGATGAAAGGCGCCTTGCCACGCTTAATCATCTACATGTCTATCAAATTACAACAAAAAGATCAAATAAAGACGGTTTCAAGTTGGTGATCTTGTACTCAAAGAGAATCAGAGAAATCAAGCAGACCGAGAAAAGAAAGACAAGTTTGAGCCTAATTGGTTAGGTCCCTTTATCGTCACAGCAGCATATGGATCAAGAGCTTATACTTTAGCTACACCTGACGACATTCCTCTGGATGATCCACTTAACAGTGTTCATCTCAAGAAGTTCTATGCCTGATCCTTAGAGTATTCCAAAAAAAAATAAACAAACAAAAACAAAAAAAACAAAAAAATCCAAAAAAATCTGTCCTCTAGTGAAAACCTGGCAAACAGGCTCCTTGGATAAGTACCACGGTGAAAACCTGGCAAACAAGCACTATGTGTAGAGTCAACACCTGTTGTCTATCGAGTCTCATTCCTTTCGTGTTTACATGCACACACTTTCTCCATCCATCCATAATAAAATCATTAACCTTGTTTGCATTTCCATTTCTCTATCTAGTATAGTGTGGAAATTTGTCAGTGACCATCGTTGTCGTCCTGTGTCTTGATCTATGTCTACAGTTAACACTGTCTTGTCCTAGGTCATGGTTTTCTATGTCTTCTTAGTCAGTAACCTATGCAGTTTCCTCTACCAGAATGGGGGCAACTCTTTCCTTAACATAGGTCTAGGAATGGTTCCTTGTTCATGGTTTGCAACGCTTCAATCATTCTCCTTTCCGCAGATAGCCCCCTTTAACAGACACATTGCTCCTACGATAAGGCTGTTATCTTCCTCACACCTTTCGTACATCATCACATCAACCAGAACTACATATTATCTCATTTCAGTCTTAAGGTACCTTGATCCCATGGATATGGGTATGTAGGCAGTCTGGAATACGAAGGAAGTTTCCAGTACTCAGGTACATAAGACCTCATCATTTTCCTCTACCCAAGCTCAAACAACTTGACCCATCTCATCACTCTATCCAAAACTACATATTATCATTTTCATCTTTCATCATAGTGTGCCTTGATCCCATGGATACAGGGTATGTAGGCAGTCTGGAATACGAAGGATGTATCTAGTACTCAGGCACATACGATTCATCATTCTTCACCCACCCCAATCCATTAACGTTGTCTCCTTTCTAGTCTTTCGTTTATCAAAATCCATTCACCCTGATTTGACTAACTCAAGTAGCAAGCTAGCACACCCTTTCTAAGCAAAAAGTCCTTAGCAAACCTACAACAAAGAGGCCTACTTCCAGAGTCGTCTACTGTCCTACTATTCCAATTGCCAACATCAACTAATTCTAGCTTAACCAAAGCACCAGATCAACAGGCTTGTCTTCTGCAGTGTGTTCCATTGTCGAGACCAATACACGCGTCTCCTGCGACATGTAGCATTTCCTGCAGCACGACATTGTCTTTTTAGGTAGATGGCGCCCTTTAACAGACACAGAGTTCCTATGATAAGGCTGTTATCTTTCCTATCCAATCTATCCTGAGCAACCTCTTTGGCAAGAGAATATGTTGGATGTATGTTTACTTTGTAAGTCAGTGAATTTGTTTTATGGTTTGTCTTTTGCTCCTTTGTCCATTACCTATTTAAGACTACTTTGATTTATCTATAATATTGGTATGTTGCGATACAATATGGATTGGGGGCATAGTCATTGCTTTTGTGTGCCATGTTTGAGGAATGATCTTCAGCATATTTCTTGGTAGCATATTTATCTTGTGTGTGTTACGTCCTAGCATCTTACATATTAATACACTTCTTGCATTTACATGTATTGAAGTTTATTTTATGTTCAAGACTATGGCTCATTCACATATTCCAACAAGGTTATATTATGTCTAAGGGATCTAAGTTCAAACCGCTTGCTTACAGAGTCAACGTCCACGCACTCGGATATCATTGTACCTTGGTCTTTTATACCTTGGTGGCGAACTATCCACGTGCCATATCAAAAATAAGGATTGCTCTTTATATACAATTGCGAAACCAATGCAACAAGCTCATTCACCCATTCGTTCACCCACGTCCTTATATCATTTTCAAAGCAATGATCAATCAACAGTCTTTCTCTTCCTTCTCCACTTTTCTTCTCTCTGGTGCATATCTGCAAAACCCACATGTCAGATATCACAAAGTCATAAACATCTACATCATGTTCTCACAAGTCATACATTTATAAGCATCATGTCACCATATGTCATACATCTATAAGCATCATATAAGCAATATATGTCATCACATAAATCCATAATCATACATACATATAATCACATCCATGTCATCAAGAAGTGCATACACAAAAACATGAATAGCAGTAAGCAGAATAGATCATCATATATCTCATGTAAAGGTCATCATAATACAAAATGTATTTGTCTATGTCAATAGGCCATCTATATACATCAATATAGTACATCAAGGCTATCAAGAGCCCACAAAATATACATCAGGATGCACGCAGGCATCAGTCCAAAATGATACAATGTACAAGCTATACATGCTCTAGTGGGTCGAGCTGTCCTCCTGCTGTGGCCCCTGTCCACCACCTATACTCGGTGCAGGTCCCCCAGATGGTCCTCCTCTCCTTGCTCCTCCTCCTCCCCCTGGTGGCACAAATGGTCCTCTCACTGAGGACAATGACTGCCTTGTCCTACGAGACCCTGATGCTCCGGACCTGCTCCTATCTCTGTAGCTCAACTCTCACTGCACCGATGGCACCACACCTGCGTAAAGCGCCTTGTAGTACTCAACCTCTCTACCTGCTGATACTAGCTCTCCCTGCACGCGGATGAGCTCGCTATACAATGTCCTCTAGTCTGCACCCATTACACGACGTGCCTCATCTCTCTCCTGTCTCACCCTCTGTAGTGTGGCCTCTGCTGTCAGCCATAGCTGGGCCTCTGCGTCTCTCTCTCGTGTCACCTAGGCTAACTGCCCGTCATCCACTGCTGGTGCGGGTGCAGCCTGTGCCTATATCTGTGCCTATACCTATACCTGCACCTGTGCCTGGATCTGTAACTATGCCTGTGCCTGTGCTAGGGCTGCCTGTGTTGCTATGGCTATCTATGTCTGCACCTGTGCTAGTGCCTCAGCTTGTCTTGCCTCTGCCCTGGCTATATCTCTGTCTCTCCTCAACCTCACCATCTGGAGCTCTAATCGAGTCCTCTGGGCTATCTCCTCCTAAAGCAGACGCTTGGCCCGCTGTAAATCAGTCTCTACGACCTGATCCTCTGCCTCTGCCATCTTTACATCCACCTGTGAGCCCCCGGCCTCTCCACCTGCCTGCTGTCTAGATGCTCTTGCCTGTCATCTAATCCTTGCCTCCGCACCTAGGACCAACACCTCCCCCACTGCCCCTACTACACCTGGTGTGGTCAATCTCACTGGCCTGTGTGTCTGCCAGTACCTGTTGTACTCAGGCAGTGTCCCTGTATCTGCTAATCCTGTATCCCAATCCCATCTCATGGGGACAAGTTCCCATACCTCTGCCAAAGCTGTAGCCACTGGAATCTCTGCATCCCAGTCTCCAACCTCTCTCTGTGTCCTCGCATGTGTCACCTCCCCAATTGGTAGTCCCTGTGGTAGACCAAACTATCTAAGTACCCGCTCTGGCAGGTATCTCTCTATCGTATATGATCACCTCCCAAATAGGTATGGAGCCTGGAGGCAGTACATAAGATGCTCATGCTCATCCTCCCACTCCTCGCAAAGTAGCCATGGCCTCCAGACAAATAGGTCCATCTCATCGATCTGCCACCTCCAGTGGCTAACAGATCCCAACCTCCTGTGTGTAATGACACCCTCGTACAAAAATGCATAGGGCTCTCCCCTCTCCTGACGATGCTATGTCATGGGTCTTATCACTGAGATGTGCTCCCACGCCCACACTTGTAGCAAAGTCACCCCCGTAGAGAGACTCTGGCCCCTCCTGTAAACGTAGTCATGCATGTCTCAATATAGCTGCCCTAATACACAAGGGCCCCATGCATACTGCGTACCATGTGTGAACATCCCTGATAGTATTGTGCCCCATCCCACAGATAGTCCTCTGGATCGCCTATCTGGGCACAGGAAGCCGCCAATCAGTGAAGCCACTATCCACCTGATCCTGTCACAAAGTCATGGGACGTCTGCCTACCAAATCTTGCTGTCGTCTATTCGCAGGTCATCTATGGAAAATACCTCCACCATACCTGCCTCGCCCCACACCGGGTCAAAGTCCACCCTCTCTCCATCTCTTTGAATCCTGAGGATACGGTATACATCCTCCAGCGTCACTGTCGCCTCCCCTGTTGGAAAGTGAAACGAGCCTGTCTCACTACGAAATCTCTCTACCACTGCTATCACAAGAGCAAGATTTGCCCTAATATGTGTCAAGTGTGCCACGTGCCATAATCCCGCATGCTCTAGGAATGCATCCTCCTCCCACATCAGCTATACTACCTCATGTGCTATAGGGTGGTGTCACTCTCTCGACATGAACGACAACATAATCCTCTGCATCCAAGCAACCACGTGTTAGTTCTTTTATACCATATCACTCAAACCCTACCAACTTCTTCCTTATGGACGTAAAACCCTAGGACCAACTCTCCCCTTACTCTAACCTAAGTGGGCACCTCCATGGTCAACCCTAACCAGACTCCTCTTCTCATCCAACCAAAGGCGCCTTGCTTTGTGCAAAAGCGCTACACTATTCTACCATCAACACCTTAATGTTTCAACATAAGCGCTTTGTTTTCTGTACCAAAGGTGACCTGTTTTACACAGGTGCACTGAGCTGTGTGTCCATCCGTGCCCTACTGCGCTGCCAAAAGTGACTTGATTTTCTCCCTCCCCTACCAACTGCGCTTTCTTCCTTATCCAACCGCGCTGCACTGCTCTACCAAAAGCGCTGTGGCATCCTACCAGTCGCGCTGTGGCGTGGCTCCAAAAAACCAAAAGCATTGCGGCATTGCCAACCGCGCTGTACTTACCTACCAGACGCGCTGCGGTGCGCCAAAAGTGCCTAACCCGACTGCCAATAGCGCCATTCTATCCTAAAGTGCTTTTGGCTAACCTAAACTACCTACTTTGACCTAGCCCTAAACCACCCTAAAACGTCAAATTAAAGTAAAGTTTTCAAACACTTACCGCTACCGGAGCTCCTGTTGGCCGTCTGTACGTCCGCACTAGCTCCGCCTGATGCCTATGCGCTGGAATCGGCATCTCTCCTCGCTATGAGCTTCTTCCACTCAGCTCTCTCACCCTAAGTTTGGAGGCTCTACTCTCTAAATTTAGAAGCTCCTAGTGTGCAAATGAGGATTGTGGTCCCCATGGGACCTATTTATAGCATCCCTCCCTCATTTTTTCTTCCCAACCCATTTTGCTTTTTCCTTCTAACCTTGTTGCACATGCTACTAGTCGATCGTCAACCCAGTCCTTCTGTCGTTTCCCTGCCTTCCCGCTCGAGGGGGCATATGCTGGGGCAACTACCTAAACTGGGGCATCAACATTGTATCATGTCTTCAACAATCGTTTTCTTTGACGCAACGCTATAAGCTACATTGCATCAAAAACGGGCAAAATGTAGACACCCTAAAATGACCAAGTCATCGCACTACTTGTATTTCATCAAATCAGTCTAATCACCTGCATTCAGCATTAATTAAATAATCTAATTATTTAATTACTTTCATCAAATTCTTCCAAAATTCTAAAATTCAACATTAATTGAATAAATTCTCTTTATTTAATTAATTAAATTAAATTCCTCTATTATTCTTCCACAATTAAATAATGTTAATTATTTAATTAAATCATTATCCTCTTTCAAATTTCAAGTCTCCATTGATTAAATAAACCAATTATTTAATTAATTCATTACAAATTTCCTCTTATTTACATTATTTATTTAAAATCACTTGTTCTTCTAAATTTAAATAAATCATGCAAATTTATTTAAATTATTTCAATCCTCTAAAAATAAATAAAATCAAATATTTTATTTATAATCTTCATATTCCTCTAATCTTGCACAAACAATTAAATAAATTTATTTATTTAATTTGCTTTTTCCCCTAAAAATAAATAAAATCAAATATTTTATTTATAATCTTCTGTTCCTCAATCATGCACAATTAAATAAATAAATTTATTTATTTAATTTCAGTTATATTCCAATTCCTCTTAAAATATCTTGTTAACTCGTGCACAATCAGTCTTATTTTTAGAACTCTAAAAAAGACAAAATTACAAGTTGAGTTATCTATTCAATCAATCTTGTTTTCATCATATCTTACCTAAAATATCCTTATGGATTGACTAAACATTCATCATGGTTATTTGATTTATCTCCTCTGTTGATTCTTCTGAATTATCTGGACCGTTGATCGATCTTCCTTGAAACCTATATAAACCCCCCTTATCTCCTTCATAAATCCTCTTCGATTACTTATTCTCAGGCATACTTAATAGCACTTTGAGCATACATCACATCGATTGAGCAACTTCACGATCTTTTGACATTGATCTTTGAGCACTTTACTTGCTTATTGCAACCATGGTTTTGCAATACTATTGAGCAATCCACATTCATCCAAAGGGAACAATACAAATCTCGGCAAAAGCTTTTATATTTCATTGATTTATTTGTAATGGCTTTTATTTAGATTCGTTCTCTTTATGTTATTGGTTTTTGATTTTGTTAGTTTAATTTAATCAATTTTCCTCATACACGCAGTGGACAACATTTCTAAAAGAGTGAAAGATTTGCAGGATGAAAATTTGAAGTTACTAGCGCATGTAAGTTCTCTATCCTCCTTCGCTAATTCAATTGCTGAGATAATTACTTCCTCTATCGGAACTTCCTCCACTACCAAAATTCCCACACTTGACCCAAATGTGCTTCAACAAATTAGAACTTCTTTATCTCTGAGGAAAGCTATGGAGCAATGGACTGAGAAGATCATCTTTGATGGTCTCATATTTATTGAGGAAGTAGTGAAATTGTTTGATTCCATTTGTGCTAAAAGAGAAGTTTTAATAGTAGAATTTGAGAAGGCCCGAAGTGATCACCACAGTCTGAATTTAACCTCTAAGGAAGTGCAGGAAATCACCAACATGGACCCTGGTATCCTAATGGTTGAAGAAGTCATAGCTGACCCTAAAGAATTAGATATTGTCGTGTGGGCTAATGCATTGGAATGGAAGATTTGTATTATTGCCGCAACCGAAGAAGAAATGGGAAAGGCAGTGGCAATTTATTACAAAGAAATGATGAGAATTAAAAGAGATTTTGCTACTTTGGATGTAGAAGCCAACATATCTGATGATGAAAAACTGTTGAACGTCAAGATAATCAAGCAGAATTTCAAGAGGGTGGTGACAGAGGATATAGTAAACTACAGTACAATTACAAGGGAGTCGTTGGGCAAACTTTCTAAGATGGTAGCTTACATTAGCACTTGCAAAAATGGCATCGAGGAGGCATATTGAAAGGCGACTGACTCTGACAGGGCTATCATGAAAAGGAAGCGTCGAATCAGCATGATCGGATCTCCACCTGGCATGGCATTAACACATGTCATCAACAAATACAAAGCATATAAAGCCAGATTGCAAGCACAGATACCCCAAGCGGAGCCAAGTGTTATTGGAGAAGGCGAGCAGTCCAAGGAAGATGAAGAAATGGACTAGGTGGACGATGGCGACGTGGACTTGCAGATCTTGAATTGATTTTAATTTCATGTTTTTAAAGTTATCTTTTTTTTTTGTAAAACTATTGGCTCTGAAGGGCCTCTTATTATTATTATTGTTTAAACAATCTTTTAATCAGCTATTTCAAGAAGCCGTTATGGTTTTCTAGACAGTTATGGTTTGCCTCAGCTATATATTCTAAGTGGCTAGTCGAATTATGGATCCTTTTTTTTGGCAAAAACTTTGTTTCTAGGGAGGGTGATAGTTAAATTTCATTTTCCAGCTTCTATGATATATGCAATACAGTTAATACAGTGGAGATTTGGATGATCATGGACTTTGTGTTGTGATTATTTGAATTTATGTTCTTCCAAGTTGAATGTCGTTCTGCTGATGTTAATGGTGTTCATAACTCTAGTGGTTGGATGTTATTAAATCTTGCTCACTGCTTCGAATAATCTATCTGTCGGTATTTTATTTCAAAGTGGTGAATTGTTGTGTATGTTTAGTATCTTGAGTATTCTTTTGTGGTTGGAAGTCTGTGAACTTCTTGAGTTGGTGTTAGAATTGTATATTCACCTTTATAGCTTTCTGGTTAAAAGCTCTGCTTTATCTTTCTTTTGGGTTAAAAGCAACCTCAAGTTTACATTCCTCATAATATCTGTAGAAGGTAGCTACACCTTGTTAAATAAGCAAAGAGCCTGTGTAAAAGACCAATACATTAGGCTCAACTATTGATTACATTTGTCACTTGTCCGGGCGTGAGTATATAGATTTAGGTGACAAATCTGTTAACCAAGAATATGTCCAAAGGATTGGGTGTATCCTTAGCCTTTTCCAATTTAGAAGCATCTTTGTCAATTTTGGATCCATCATTGTCATTTTTGGAGCCATCTTTCGAAGACTCAGCTTCATTTGAGGAATTGTTTTCTCTTAGATTTGAGACATCAAAATATGTGGGCAACTTAGCTCCTTGTTGAGCTAACATGAGAAAATACTTATGAGGATCCGTGGCAACAACCCTATCCATTACCTTTTGAAATTTTGGATCTTGAAGTTGTTTAAGGATTTCTTCTTGACTAATATCCTCATCATCAGAATTGTGCCCACTATCGTGAAGGGAACCCATTTTTTTTGTTTCACTTGGGACCTATTTTGAACCATGCAAATTTTGAGATGTGGGTGGAGTTGGATTGTGAAACTTGGTGAAATTGGTTTGGTGTTTTGGTATGATGTGATCTAGGTAAATTTGATTTGATAAACTAGATTTTGCTAGGGTTTTCTATTGATTCTATTTTGTCTAAACAAGGTGGTCTTGAGCTATAATGGTAATAGCTATTGAAGTGTCGATATAAAAGGTAGTCAAAATAGGGGTAGATGATCACCACTATTGATATAGACTATTCTTTTATCAAGATACACAAGTACAGTTTCAATGTGAAGGATGATTGGAATCCTGATATGAAACTAACTAGATATTGTTTGAATTTGGTAGAGTATCAACTATGCCTTGGTACAAATATTGGTTTTTGGTTTGACAACTTTTTGAATAGCAAGACAATGGTATGCAAAGGTGATGTTGTGAAAATGATATGAAGGTGGGATTGCAAGGTTAAACTTATTTTCCAAGTATAATCTACAGCAAAAAGGGTATCCAAAGATTGTTTCAGTTTTGCCTCAAAATGTACAGAACAACTCTTTGTTGTGAATGTGTGGCTTCAGATGCGCAAGAATAAAGGGTAAATGCGTAGCTTTGTGTTGTGTATGTGCAACTCTATGCTATGTATGCGCAACTCTGTATGCGCATGGCTGCATTTCAAATGCGCAGTACTGTGTTTTAAATGCGCAAAAAGGTATATGCACAACAAAAAGGTGTAAATGCGCAACAATATTGTGTATTTATGCACAACAGAAGTGAATGCGCAACAAGAGTTTGTAAATGCGCAGCAATACAGAGTAAATGTGCAGGACTACAGAGGTTTTGCTTTTTGCTTCAATTTTTCAATCTTGGCTTGTTTGCATGTTTTCCTAGGATGCTCTAAAGTTTGTGGTACTATTTTTTACTCAAGTTATTGCCAGAAAACACATCAAACAAGAAGTTGTCATGATTATTTGATACAAGTTTTGATAAATGTAAAAACAAACAAGTACAATCCTAAGGATGGCAAGGACAATATTCGTTGAATTCCAACTTGGATTTTACTCTAGCCACTTACATAAAGGTGGACAATTAGCAACTTGGTAGCACTGGCTCCCCTCCACGGCACTCACTTCTCACGCATACCAAGTTACAGTTCCTCATAAGAGTTGAACTTTCTATCTCCACACTAGATGAGTGTATGACATTGGATAGCTTCAAAGGACTTCCTCCTGCATCAACAAATAGGGGTTTTTGGCTTTCTAAAACAATTGGCTTTTTAGTTTGGACATCCGTTCGGGTGGTTCAACAGGCGGCGATTTGCTCCAATAAGGAGTCTTTTTAGCCTATAGAGGTTACGCTCTACAAGGTTTTAGGGGAAACATTTGTCTATATAACACAGTAGCACCCGTTGTTTGTGCCTTTCGACACAAACACAATTTATTTATAGCCACTAGGAAGTGGCTTGGCTTTAGCCCGTTATGGCTTGAGGTCGTACCACTTGGAAGAAACACAATCCCAAGGGCAGGCCTCTTCTAAAGGTTACACAAATAAAATGATGAGTTTAGCATTTTGGGCACCCAAGAAGTGGAGAGCATAGTCCTATCATCATTTCAAGCACATAGTACACTGGTTCTTTATCCTCCTAGAGTTAAAACTAAAAAAAACTAAGTGTGTTTTACTCTACCAAGCACAATCCATTGACAAGATAGCAAAAACTTTGAAAAGATGGTTAATTTTATCCTCCTAAACAAATCTATGTGAAGATTGTTGTTGAAGAATGAAACAAATTTACTTTCCACTATTTAAGCTAACTAAGAGTTTGTAGTACAATATAGAAAAATGAAAGATTTGTTCAGTTTTATCCACCTAGGTTGGGACTATGTGCAAGTTGTAATGCAACAATACAATTTACTTCCTTCTAATTAGATCTAGATGAAAATTTGCATGAAGATATCAAATTACTTCCTCCCTAATTAAATCTAGATGAAGTTATGATGCAGCTAAATGACTAAACAAAGCTCTTACACCTGCAAGAAGAGTTAGTACGAAAAATCTTTGCAAAAAAATAATACAACTTTTCTGTCAAAATGTAAATGCGCAAGAACAGGAAGTAAATGCACACCACTACTCAGTAAAAGTGCAAAAGCATGGATGTCTAGGGTTGTTCAGTGAATGCGCAAAAATGTGAATGTGCAACGAAACGTGGTGAATGCATAGAAAGATGGCGTAAATGTGTAGAAAGATGAATGCGCAACAGGAAGCTGTGAATGCGCAGGACTGGAATGTGAATGCGCCGAAACAACCTGTCACGACAGTAGCTTCACAAAAAACTTAAATGGAAATATGAACAATAGTATTAAACTACTAATTATCCAATAACTCAATGGAAATGATGCAAATACAAATAAACAAAGATTAAACCTTCGTAGACCGATTCACCTTGTAGGTTCCATTGTTGCCTATCTCATATTGATCTTATGAATGAGTTGAGCTCTCAGAAGTGTGTACTTCCTTGCTATTTGAAGATGACAATATGAGAATGGCTGTAGATGGATAATGCAATGAAGATTAAACTCCAAATGCAACTCTAGGATGATGGATAATGGAGATATGAAGACATGGTTGGATGATTGGATGATAATGGGAGTATACAATGAGTGGGTTTTGCCAAAGGCACGCTGGTAGAATTTCTGCATAGTAAGTTTCCAAAAGCTCGTGGATTGTTGAAATGAGGGAATGAGGGTTCCTTTTATAAGCCAAGGAGGGGCCAATTCCAAGTGTCATGATCTCAACGGTGGAGAAGAAGTCTTGTGATGTGTACGGTGGAGATCGAATTGGTTGGGATGAGGGAGAGAAATATGGAAGATGTTCCTCTCACCTTGACAAGATGGAGATAAAGGTGTGACATGAGGCCACATGTCACAAGGCTCACAAAGACCATAGAGTGAAGGTCAAAGGAGACCTTGTTTGTAGGATGGTTGGAAGGAATATAGGGACTTATGGGACAAGTGTCTGAAGGTGTCTTTTGACCAAGATGACATGGAGATACCATATCCATGTGAATAGGGATGGATGGAGGAATAATAGGACATGTGGGTGAGGGAAATTAGATAATTAAATAATTAAAATATTTAATTAAGTGTGCAACATGATGAGGTGGATTGTGAGGTGGATATGATGATGTGGAATAGAGGACGTAAAATTATGAATTTTTGACTTTAGAATATGATGATTGATTAAATAATTTAGAATTATTTAATTAGGGATGACATTAGAAGAATTGACAAATTAATTTGTTGTAGAATTATGATGATGTGAATCACGTAAATAAATTAGTGAATTTATTCATTGATAGAGGAATGAGAATAAAATAAATATTAAATATTTATTTAATTTGACTTAGCCATTTTTAGGTGTATACAATGACATCTTTCATAAGTTGTAAGAGCATCTATGAAAACTATAAGTTATCATAAGATTCTATGATGGTTATGATAGCATCTATGACAGTGTAAGAGCTATTTTTGACCCCAGGGGCCCATGCATACAACATGCAATATGACAAGTGTAAGAGGTGTGTAAGAGGGCATTGATTGCATGCATGCATGCAAGATTCCAAGGTATTAAGAATCCCAACTTGGACGCCATATTTTGGTTGCTCATCTATTTATTAATGCCTTGTAATGTTGTTCGATATGTTATAGTTATACTTGTTTGCAGGTTCTGCTAGAATGCTACCAAAGTGAAGACTGAAGGAGAGATTGGTGTAGTTGATGTATTGTATTCTCCTTTTGAAGATTAATACAAACTTGGGCCTCTTTCTTGTGTGGAGTTTTTTACCTGAAAGGGTTTTCTCCACGTACATATTGTGTTGTGTGATTAGTTTTCAGATTTGTTGCTTCTGTGTTGCATAGTTTTGATTCTGTTGAATTCTCCATTGGGTTTAGCACATGTTATGTTTAAATATATTGCTAAAATCATATTTCTACTTGTAGTTGTTTACCTTCATTTCTAACATTTGGCACCTCCAGCCTCAAGTGTCTTGATCTACCAGACCAAGGTAGCTATAAGGTTGGATGGTGTCTGATGAGGTATAAACAACCTCATTCTTATGATGAGATAAATACCCCTTTTTGTTCTTGCCAACCACCTCAACCATGCCAATTTGTTTATTTTTAGAAGCAATAATTATCTACTTTTTATAAAATGATGTATAAATCTTTATTTCTCAAATTGATTGGAATTAGCTAACTAATGTTGATATAATGGTATAGACTTTGAGTAATTGTGCAGCACTTATGCATGGCCTGTGAAAGGAGTGGACTTCAAGCGGTTGAAGTCAGAGCGCCAAAATTTGGGGCACCGAAAATTTAAGCGTGCATAGTGGAAGATTTCTTTTAAGACATTCCGTTATTTTCTATTAAAGACTATTTGAGACTTTACAACTCCATTGAGAGCCTTTATTATGTTTTATGTCATGAACATCAGTTAGTTGTAATTCTGTTTAAGAAATTTTCAATGATATTTTCCTGCATTTGAAAATTAGGATATTGTAGTAATGCAGTATATAGATGTGTAGCTGCTAAAAACAAGGATATGTTGTTATGATAATATTCTGAATACTGTTCAGTTATGTTCTCTGTGCTGTCACACTTTTATGACATGAATGAATGAATATCGCTAGTATTGTTCTGAGTAATGGAAGTGATATGAATGTATTTACTTGGAAGCTGCAATAGTACTACATGTGATTTGAACTAATAGTAGGAATGCCCAAGAGGTATCCACTCGAGGGATCTCGTAGAGTAGATAAGTATTTTTATCATTAATGTTGTTATTTATGTTCTGTGCATGTTATGTTTAGATAAATGTTATTCTGTGTTTAGTTCTGTTGTGTGTCCCTACAGGTTGTGTTTTTAAGTTACTAATCTTTGAATTTGGTTTACTTGAAATTTCTAGAGCATCCACTCTGTTCTTAAAATTGTTGTTAGCTATTGATTTAAAGATCTGTTAAGTGTACTTTCAGTTAGTAGTTAGTCGTTAGTAGTTAGTCGCCTTTGTTTCAATTTCATAGTTAAATTGCAAGTGTTGATTCCTAGATAGTTTACATGCTTTTCTTAGATAATTTACATGCTTTATAGAATGAGAATTTGAATGCTTTCTAGCTTAAACAATTTCATGCTTTCTAGTTTAAATTATGTTTTCAACCATTTCAAAAAATCAGAAAATCTTACTAAGAGAGATGACCAAAATATCCCTTATTGTATACATCCTTTGGACACTACCCGGTTGACATAATTGATATATATTTTTCAACTAAAGTGCTAGGACCTCACAACAGCCTGTCAGTGTCATAACCTATATTCTTTGAGTTTCACCACCTTGTGGTGGGTTGTCTTACATTTGGGTAGCCCCATTTGTTTGTTCTTCGACGATGTTTTTTGATAGAGCTTGGAGCATTGCAGATCGCTTAGCTTGATAAGCTAGGTGAAGGGATTCATGAGCCTCACTGTTAAGAATTTATAAGTTGATCAAACTATTTCCTACATGACCCCATGAGAGATAATGATACATACAAGATTACAAAATAACCATAATGTAAAGATCAAATAGACAAGCCATAAGATAACACAAGATATATCCTCAGAAAACCCTTAATAGGGAAAAACCTAGCCTCCAAAAGCATCTGCACTCAATGTATTATTCAGTAATGAAACATTACAATACACTTACAAAGTCTCATGAACACTTTTGAAACATCAAGCTCCTCTAATGCATCCTCCATGTGTCCAAGAATGTAACCACACATCCCATGCCATGCTTCACATATGCACTCATAAGAGAAATTCAATAAAATGATAGTCCACTCAACCAACCAACCCCAACTACTAACCATGTGCTTTCTTTTATAGAATCAAGCTCACACAAATACAAGATGCAGTATAGGGAAAACCATGGGAACACAAAAACATTGACCCCTCATTTAATTCTTGCAACTACATTTTCACTTTATGCTCTAATTAATTATTTGGTCTCCCACACATAAAATAACCAACCCAATGTTACATACAACTTTACAAGTGGCCCCAAATAAATATTTAATGTGGCTAAACACATCAATTAAGATGCACCACAAATAAATATATTTATTTTACATAATTAAATAATTCACTTTATGCAAGGTGTACAACACACCTTTTTCCTAACATTCTCCCACTTGTATATATTGCATAAGGGTCAATCAATGAAATATATCATCATAGCCATACATGAAACCATATGAATATCTATCATGCTCTCGTGCTCCATCAAGATACTTGCAATAAAACCAAAGTGACCACCATCTCAAGCAAGAACTCCTCTCATCCTCTAAAATGCCACCTATGGAAGAAAAGGAACATGCCAAGGTGACGATGCACCAATCCAAAGAACCCAAGAATCAAATCCAAGTAATAACAAAGTCTCCAAGTTGTTGTCGAAGGTAAAAACCTACATGACTGGAAACAACACCCACAACATATGCTAAGACATCCAACCATCCATACCCCCTAGGTATCAACAACATTAGTAAACTCATGCCAACAATATGTCTAACCCATAAACCACAATCACAAGCTCCCTATATAAAATCTGTCAATGAAGAACATACATATCCAGGAACTCTCACTGCATGGGTAATATCAAATCTGAAAACAGATCAAGGCATACCAATTCTACCAATCAACACTCAAACCAAGGTGTGGCTAATGAAAACCATGTAGTACCAAGAATAGTCACAATGATCCACACATGCAACACAAATAGTTGCATACTCCCTCACAACATGTCACCATAACTCTCCAAATCATATGAACATGAAACTCCATGAAGTAGCCATAAGACAAAGAGAGAAAACCTGTAAATCATATCATGTCCTTCTGCCAACACCTTAAAGTGCTAAGTTGTGTCAAGTACGATCTCCTTCACAACCCCCAAATGAAAAGCCTTAACAACACCCAACCATCTAATCTTTTAGATCAAAAGAAAAACATTGATGTGAACCTCTCTAACCAAGGAAGATCAAACTCAAATATCCATTCCTAAAAACTAGGAATAAGCTCAATCACATCTCCTAGATCCTTGGAAATGACATCATAAATCAAACTCATGTGAATAAGGAGATAACCATGCTAACACCCCTCAAATGAATCCTCCAAAACTAACCACCATAGCTCAAGACCCATATCCATGAGAAGATAAAGCATAAACAAATTACATCTAAAGGATGGGAAATACCTCTTAGAAGATAATCCACTAAGTAAACTAAGAGCAGGGAATGATAATGCTCCTCCAGGATACACCAAGCCACAATGACTCTCTCCAAGAACAATCTCCTATAAGGTCCATAATGAACTCACGTCCATATCCAGGTGTAGGCTCCTCGGTCTTCCTACTAAAACCTCTAAAGATTAATCATCTCATGAAATGTCTCTAATCCCAAGAGAACTCTAGCCTCACCCAAGTCTCTAAGTATCCATGAGCACCTACAACCGATCAATCCATGCTAAGCTCCAAATGAAACATTGCACTATCATGAAGCTCTCAAGCACATGACCAATGTACTCAATACCAAGAGAACCAACTAGACCAGTGTCAATTCTCCAAATGCATAATAAGGAACCCAATCATGACATCATGATCTAACATATCCTCCTAGGAGATCACATGCACTAAAGCACACATCTTGGTCTCAAGAAAACTTGTATCATGGTAACACTCAAACTAGTATCCAAAGTAAACCAAGACACAATAACAACACATCTAAACCAAGGATCAATATCTCCAATCATATGAAGATAACCATATCCTAAAAATAGTACCCAAGATGTCAAAGCACTCATACTGCATAAGAATAAGGATCCAAGAGTTTGTCCATGACACCTAACTACTAGGTGATGAAGCCACATCACTACCAATCTCCCATTGAACCGTGATATGATCTATGCATGGTATCATGATAACCATCTCCTCAATGAAGAACACCCATGGTCCACACACACTCAACTATAGTACCAATAAATCCAAAGTAGAACCAAGATCTCCAAGCCAAGAAAATAAACCATTATCACTGTCAAAAGCTCATATTAAATCGTGCAACCAAGCTATCCATGACATCATGATAAACATGCTACAAGTCCCAATAACTAACTATCTAGGCACTCTAATCATCCATCCTCTCATCTCAATGCAACATACCAATGCACAAATGACCATAGACAAGGCCAACTAACAAAGTTTACATCAACACTAAATCAATCTCATGGATATAGATAGTCCACATCCAAGTCATCCCACTATGGCCAAGGGGTAGCCAATCCACAAAAATGCATAACTTGAAGATCCCAAACCAATGAAACATGAAAACTCATCATCAAATTAGTAACCTGCAAGCTGAGATATCAAAGAAGTTAACTTGTAGATTTCAAGACTTAAACACCAAATCAACCTAGATTCGATTTGCCAAACAAGCCTAAAAATGAGTAACCATAGTCAAGGAACTAATCAAGCATCCAGGAGATAAGAACAACCTCCTAAAACTACACCACATAACCACCTATAATCATGAATCAAACATCATAACCCATACCTATCAACCACATACATGATCATGTCGTACCAGTGCTCAAAATGTACCTGCATATCCATGACACCATAATCATCATCATCGTACCTACTCAGCTCCCACTGAAATGAGACTCCTAGTCTCACACATGTATCAACCATGTCATCAAACTAGAAAATAACTTGTGTATCTATCTCCATCAAAGTTTAAACTCTGACAACACCTGTAAACCTGTACCTAGAAGTACCAAATCTAAAAACTTTCTATACCATGATGATGGTCTCATAACAACATGCACTTCCACAAGTTTGTGCCCAAAAATTCACCCAAATGCTCTCACAATCACATCCCAAAACATAGGCTCCTGCAACTGATCAAACAAGTACAAATCTCTCTCTGTATAACAAACTGAAACTCTACATGATCCAAACCATATCACACTTCAAGATCTCTCCAACGCCTATCCAAAATCAAAATTCTGATTTCGTATGCGAAAGTTATGACCAATAAACTGTTCTAGAGCAATGTTTGGCTTCAGACACTAAATCATGAGACAAACAATAAAATATGATAAACAAAACTATACCACTATGTAGTTCTCAGAGAGACCTTTCCAACGCTTATAAGAAGTCAAAAATTTGATATCGTGGGTGAAAGTTATGCCCTCTGAAAGAAAATGCCCTCTGAGGGCTAAAAATGGCCCCTTAGGGACCCCCTCCATATGGTTGTACGACTTGTTAACGCCAACATGATGTCATCGGTTGACTGGGCACTATAGGGTGGCATGGCATGGTGGTTGGGTGACATGGTGCTTGTGGGGCATGTAGGCTGGTGGACTCCAAAACATATTTCAAACTGTTTTAAATTTCAAACTTTGGCTTGCAGACCCGAAATGGTTTTAGGCTGCATTTGAAAAAGTTTAAAGTCCATTTTAAAATTTTTCTTTCCCTACTTGGGCGTTGTAGGCTTCTGCCTTGCCGGGTCGGCGGCTAAGACTAGGGGCCTAAGGGCTCGTCGGTCGGGGGTCGACAGGGTGCCTAGCAGGCATAACCTGTTGACTGTAGGCACAAGGGCACGAGGTCTACGAACCCCGCCCCAATTTTTTTTAATTTTTATTATTTTTAAATCCTTAATTTCTTTCTATAGTTCTTTTTAATCAACATTTTTTTCAAAAAGAAATATTTTCAAGCTATAAAAATTAAATTGTGTAGGAATAAACCTTTTAATTGTTTTTATATTTTTTTCACTCTGTGTATCGTAGATGACCGTACAACCGAACTAGGGGTGGGGGCAATTTTTTTCTCTAGGCCCTGACATCAACCGAACTAGGGGTGGGGGCATCAACTTTGCACCAGATCTACACAAACAAGGGTTATACAAAACCAGGGAGCTCACACCTCCCTCAACCATAAATATAGCTCCGATACCACTCGTTAGGAATTTATAGGGTGATCAAACCATTTCCTACATAATCCCATGAGAGATAATGATGCATACAAGCTTACAGAATAACCATAATGCAAAGATCAAATAGACAAGCCACAAGATAACACAAGAAATATCCTGGGAAAACCCTCAAGAGGGAAAAACCCAACCTTCAAAAGCATCCATACTCAATGTATTATTCATCAATGAAACATTACAATAAGCTTACAAAGTCTCATGAACACTTCTGAAACATCAAGCTCCTCCAATGCATTTTTCATGTGTCTAAGCATGTAACCACACATCCCATGCCATGCTTCATATATGCACTCACAATATAAACTCAATACAATGACAGTCCACTCAACCAACCAATCCCAACTACTAACCATGTGCTTGCCTTTATAGAATCAAGCTCACACAAATACAAGATGTAGTATAGGGAAAACCATGTGTCCCAAAACTATGCGAACACAAAACCATTGACCCCTCATTTAATTCTTGCAACTAAGTTTTCACTTTATGCTCCAGTTAATTAATTAATTATTCTATGTCTCCCACAAATAAAATAACTAACCCAGTGTTACATACAAATTTACAAGTGGCCCCAAATAAATATTTAATGTGGCTAAACACATCAATTAAGATACACTGCGAATAAATATTTATTTTATATAATTACATAATTCATTTTATGCAAAGTGTACAACACACCTTTTTCCTAACACTCGTGAGCTTCTTGTAAATTTCTCTCAAAGAGACACACCTCATTATCCAATTAGGTGGCCATTTCCCTATAGCTTATAATAGGTTGATCCTATTGATGAATTTCAAATCAAATGAGCACTCGAAGTGCCTTGCCTTGGTTGCGATGGTTGGGTTGAATGATTATATCTTGATTCCAAGTTTGGTCGTTAAAGTTCAAGAAGTTATGGGGCTCTTATCTAGCACCCTCTGAATCTGATTCTCTATAGTCGTAGCAATTTGAAATTGGAGCTAATGTATTCGGTGGGATATATTTATCAAATGAAGAGGTAAGAGGTTCATTAGAGGGGATGTTCCCCTAAAATTTGTTTGATTTCCTCATTTCTAGGGGTGCAAAAAGCACTGCTAAATAAATAAAATAAAAGAGAAAGGTGGAAGCAAAATGAAAGAAACATGCAAAAATGTGAAAAAGCCCATCAAGGAGGATTTGCTCTTCACATCAAATTCACCAAGACATGTGATGTTCAAAATCAACCCAAGAATGATGCGAGTGAGTCAAACCTCGACATAGAACATGAACTACACCCTTGCTAAGGATGCCCACCTAGTCACTCTTGCTCTCGTGGCAGGAGCTAGTTGAGCAGTGGTGGGACCAAGGGGTTCTATTTGTAGGGAAGCAAAATGTCATGGATGGTAGTTGTGTTGTCTATGTGGGCTATTTATGTGTGTGGTTGATTTCTCATTGTATAATTGTTGACATAATTGAGAGGTCAGTTCTTATAATAAGTTGAGGTTGTCATTCCCTACCTCTTATGATTTCCAAATCTCATCTTGTTTCTTCATAAAACTAGTTTATGATTTGGCCTTAAATATGGAATATTCTTAGCATGTGGGACCTAACTGTGTCATGATTTATTTATTGTAAGAGCTCTATTTGTTCTTCAATGACTTCCTCCATAGGGTTTTCCTAAACTAGTAGGTTTTCCCTTATCTCTTTCAAGATTGATTTGATCCAATCTTCTCTCACTCTAGGGCACATTGAGCGTGAATGTTGAGTTGAGAGAGATGGAATACTCAGTTTTTGTTTTGACTTTTGTGTGTTGCATGCCTTGTGATGAAATCAAGGGCTTTCCTCTTGCTTGAATGTTGTTTATTATTTTGTTTACAGTGTCATGCCTCATGTTGAAGTCAAGGGCTTTCCCATTTTGTGTAAGTTGAAAGTTGAGAGTTGTGTGCCTCATGATGAAATCGAGGGCTTTCCTTGTTTGAGTTTAAAGTTGAGTGCCATGATGTGGTCGAGGGATTGCTTCTTTTTGTGTTCATGTTTTTGAAGTTTAAATGCGTCTCTAATGCAACTATTCTAAATGAATACAACTTTTTTTGTATTTTTCCCAAACTTTTAAGTATGATCTAATTATTACCTGCACAAAGTTGAAATTTCTTATGGAAACAAAACTAAGATGACTTTTTTCCTAGATGCAATTTCACTACATTTTGCTATTTTGTAGTTCAATTTTTGAATGACAATACTCTAAGGAAAGCAAAATGTAATTTATCTAAGCACAATAGAAAGTAAATCTAGATCTAGTAAGCAATAAATTCTAAACCCACCAACAAAAAGGCAAATGAATTGTTACTTCCTCAAGGACAAGAGAATGTGCTAATTACTTTTGAAAACAATTGAAAAGAAACTATGAGTAAATGAAGGGCACCAATGCCAAGCTTGTGTCCTCAAAAATCTAGTAGCATCTATCTCCTCCTCTACAGTAATGGGGTCCTCCTATTGATGATAGGGATAAAAACAAGGATATGAGGGGAATTGGATTGATTGTGGCTTAGAAGCAAAGGAAAAACATAAGCAAAGGGCTCTCAAAGTCTTGTACAAGCATAAAAATGGTATGGGGCATGCTATGTATAAGCTTGATCTTGTAGAGATGAATTATCTCCTACTAAGGAAAAACAAGAATGCATGAATAATTTTTAGCCTCCCCTAAAACAAGAGAGGAGGGGGGTATTTGTAGGTAGAAAATCAATACCAAAGGTGGGGGTGATTAGGGGATTGAAATGAAGAGTTGACTGGAAGATCACAAAAGTTGAAGAGGAGAGGATAGGAGACTGATTGGAAGATCACTATGGATTGATTGAAAGTGAACAAAAGATTGACTGGGAGTTGAGAAATAGTCTGAAGGAGTGATCGATCAGTTTTGCATGAGGGAACTCTCAATCAAAAACCAAAAACATAAGTAAACTAGGTAGAATTGAAAGAAATCACACATGCTAAAACATAATAGGGTCACCCCTTTCAGGAATTGGGTCACCCCTTTTGCTAGGGAAGGTCATCCGAGTGACCCTACAACTTAAGGACAGGTCACTCTTGAGCAACCCTACAGTCTCTTGGGTGACCCTCCTATTAAGGATCTATAAAGGGTTGTTTTGTAATTGTAAAGTCCTAGAACTCAATTCAGAGGCTAGAAAAGGTTGTCAAGAAGCTAAAATACTAAGGTACATGTCATCAAGTGTGTGATTGTTGAAAGGAGTGTAATTCATGCCTTCATGGGCCATGAGTTGGACCTCCATATTATCATCAAACTACCATGTAGACCTGTGTTCTTTTTAAGTGCTTATAGGACTGCTAAATCATCATTAGATGTGTTTATTGACCCGTGCAATTTTGGGTACTTATACGTACAATAATTTATTGCTCATGGTTTGATGAATGTGACAACGTCGAAACAATCTTGGAATTATGTACAATTTAATCTCAAGCCCCTCAATGTTTGAGCCCAAACCACACACATCTAATCTAAGACATAGATCTTAACTGTGACCCATAGAATTGATCTAACAATATATAGAATTTAGTAAGTTGGTTTGCCCTAATCTCTAATATTTGATTTGCTTGTAATGATGGTGGTGTTTACAAACACACTTAGGGAGATTGCCAGATCACTAGGGTCGAGTTCTCTTGGTTATATACATATGTGTTTTTTGTCCTTTATAAAATCAAAGTGTTCTGTAATGATTTCCCCTTGTCATCACTTATTATTCCCTACATGAATTTAAGTGCACATTGAATGTCATAAAATATCATGACATTTCATAATTCACAAAAATGTGTACCAAGTTGGCTCACAATGACTAGTAAAAAGAGGCAGAAATTTCAAATTTTAACATTGTTTGAATTAAGGTTTAATCCAACACTCCTTGGGATTGAACTAGGTCAATCACACACCCTACATAGATGAACTAGGTAGGGAAAATGATCAATTCAAGGTATGGAACAAATGCATGGAAAGGTGTGCAAATAGGGGTGGATAAAAAGCTAATAAATGACTAATGTATATGAAAGTAGGTATAAATGGGTATGGGAAACATGTGTTGGAATGGGTGCAATTAGGAATAAATGGGGCATGGATAATGATTAAACCATGAGACAAACTTAGCACAAAAGTGTGCCACTTGTTGATATGTAGTTGTATTAAGACATTCCATCAAAACATGGCCAAAACTAAATGAAAAATGGCATGCACATGTGAATTTCATCATTACACTTACATCTTATTTGATTACCTTATCAAGCATCATTTTCCTCTCCTCCAATTCCTCGCATCTATTGGATGCAACCAATTGGAGGGGGCATATATTGTTGCTAATTCTTTTCACAGTGGAGATTTCATATGGCATCTTGTGCTAGAAGAGAATTGTCACCATATTCAAATGGAGTTATATCATAATCATTTTGTAAAGGCACACACACATCATGTGAAGTTGTATTGCATTACATGAATGCATCTCACAAAGATTTCTTACATTGCCACACTCACTTAAACCTTATCACATTGCGACGTCACATGAAGTTTTATCACATTACCACATCACATGGACTTTTATCGCATTGCCACATTGCGTGGAGTTTTATCAAGTTCATGAATCACACATAGCTTTTCATACCACTTTCCAAATAGGTGGAATTTCCTATCCCTTCTCCTCTTCATATTTTCATTGACAATTAAAGAAACTTGTAGCTTTTGCTTTTTTTTTTATCATGTGGTAGATGCTACGCATTGCACACTTTTTTGTTGTTTTGTAGGTTTTGGTGGAGCACTCATACCAAGGAGAGTACAAGAAGAATCATTATATAATTTTTCAAAGATTTTATCTTTTATGAGTGTCTAAATATTTACTTTTCATATTAGTTGAGAATGCCTAGAAATACTTTGAAATGCATGCTCATTTTAGATTCACATGCACATCAAAGTGGGGCAAAATGTAATGGTGAAATTATCATAGCCATGCCATTTTCCATTTACTTTTGTGTCGACTTTGATGGGAATGTCTAAGTGCAATAACATATTGAAACAAATGGCATGTACTCTTGTGCTAACTTTGGCTCATGGCATGATCCCTATCCATCTTTATTTCACCCCAATTGGCATTGATTTCCATGTTCCCTACCTTGAGATCACCACCTTATCCCCATAGATCATGTATGCATGACTCAGGGTTGATCCAAGTCAATCCTAAGGAGACTAGTAATGACCTCCAAATCCCAAGGTATTAGATTCAAATTCAATATTTCCCAGTCCCTTTCACTAGTTGTTATGAGCTAACCTAACACACATTTCTATGTCATGGTATTTAAAGACATTAATTTAGCACTTAAACACATCATTATGGAATTGTAGAATTACTAGAGCATTTATTTTCAAATCGAAGAGCATTAAAGGAATTAAATCTACATCATTATCATATAGGCCGTCAACATGCCTACGAATGTTATCTTTGATCTTTCTCATCACTGTTAATTCGATCCACCAAGTGGTTTGACCTAGGAGAACCCATTCGCCTATTGAGTCAACAAACTCCTCAATAACGTTTCTAGATGCCACCTTGAAGGTGGGGGTGAGAAGATCTTTTGGCACATTTTCTTTCAAGTTAGTTTCATGCATCTTAGATCAATTTTGCACATTAGATCAAGTCCATGGCACTCAGGTTCGAACACACAAGGCTCATGATCGATTGGCATTATTTTCTATAGCAATTCAAACTCTAAAACATTCATCAAAATGAGACAATCAACTTTTTAACAATGGTGAATTAATTAAACACAACATTAATATCATTTATCCATCGTCAATTTTAAAGCTAAATACACTAAATCCACTCACATAATTTATATTTATTTAATTCAATAATTTATTCCCTTTATTATTTAAATTAATTACATTTATTTAATTAACCTAAATAAATTATACCTTAGAAATATGAATACAAAACATAACCCAAGTAAAAAAACTTAGTTCTCACCATCTCCACCACAAAGACATGGAAACCACTTTGACTCCATTGATTGAAATTCTTAAAATTAATAATGGCATATTAATGGCAGAGTAGTTAAATTCTCCTCCTAACCCTAAAAAAGTAGTGGCATTCAAGAAAGAACCATAACAATGACAGATCTAACACAACAATAGATGAATATGCAGAAATTATCAGAATCATAATCCAGTGCACCAAAACGATCTCCAACTTCTTACAGATTACAATTACATATACCAAAAAATAATTAAAAGTTGAAGCTTTTACTTTACAGAGACTATATAACCAGAGAAGAAGTGGCCCATAAATGTTTTATATGACGCCTATATATTTGAAACCAAGAACAACACCTACACCGATGATGTGTCCCAGGGCACCACAGGCAAGGGTGTCTGTGCCAGTAAATCCTGCTGGGTCTCCAGTCTGCAGCCCTGAATCTCTGTCCTGCAGTTTTAACCCTGCTGAAGCCTTTCTGTTTGCAGAGGGAGCAAGCCCAAATCTTCCAGCAAACAACATCAGTGTTGTGCTTGCCACCATTATCTGCCAAAAAAAAAAATAGTTTTTCTAGTAGTTAGAGTCAATTAACCCCTTTTTATGGTGTAATGGTGATGGGTTAAAACTTCTAGGTGGGAAGAATTTAAACAGTAAATTCTTCCTAAGAAGATATATGATGGAAGAAACAATCACCAGATTAGTTGGAGATCCAATGTAATCACAGCGGACACTTAAACCTCCCATGCCTTTCCTTGACTTAGAGGGCAGAAGTGCCTGGCAGAGAGAAAACAGAAATGTCAAACACCATTTGCGTGGATAAAAAGAAGAAAAAAGAGGAAATGGGTCACTCTGCATTACCAAACTCTGTGGCCTTGTGAGTTTGTTTGTGGTGGTGATGCCATGGAAACGAGAAGCTGAAACAGACACGGCTTGGGTTGAAAGCATTGCCTTTGCTGCCATCTTTACCCAGATAATGGAGACTCTGATTGCACTGCACACTGACTACACACCCAGAAAAGATGAGAAATAACAGGCTCATAATACAGTGAATGAAGCTAAGGGGCTGTCATTGGAAAGAGATGGATACTTGTTGCTCACCTGGCAGTTTCCTATTGGACCAATTTCCATGGATAGGATAGTGGATTTTCTCTGGCCAAGTTTATTTTCTTGCTCAACGAAAATAGATGTGTGGAGAGTCTCAAACATGAAATCTTGTGGACAATTTTACACCGTGAGTCTATTTTCAATGTTCAACCTTTAAGATACAAATTTACTCCAAAAAGAAAAGAAAAAAGCATCATTAATGGGATGGTCCATAGGCACAACCATTTACAAGTTTATTGGTTTAAACTTTTCTCATTTCTCATGTAAATGTTATGCACATGTATTATGCAACTAGCCTGATGGTATGGACACTCTAGAGTGGATCCAAGTTTTTATATTAAGTAAAATGATTATATATATATATGAACAAGCAGATGTAATTGCAATCATAAAATCAAATAATTAAGTAGCCAAAGCAACAAAATTAGTAGTAGGAAGATTTTGGTTATCAAGTTTTGATCCCTAGTCACTATTTGAAAGCTCTTGGCTATCTAGAATTGACTCCCAACCAATAATACCATTTTGTCTTTAATAAGTTTTTGGTCTTCAATTTGTTGAGTATCCATAGTCTTATGACGACATGAAATGACTAGTGCAAGGCAAGGAAACTTCCTACCTAAGAAGAGGCCCCCATCTGTGTTGCTCAAAAGACATGGAGGCCTACCTATGGAAGTGGAGTCCAACTAGTGTGGTCCACTTGACGAGCTAGGGACCAACCAATACAACTTCTAGAATGTCATTGCAAACTATTATTATGCCCTCTTCATAGACCCCTCAACAAAGAATGAGCATAGACACTAAGAAGTGAGCTGGGAGGAACTTTTGCCACAATGCAAGGAGCATTACCCAATGATCAAGAAGCGCCTATAAATGCACAACTTTTAGAGCCACTTGTTGGCCTAGTCATGAATATGAAAAAGAACATTGGAAATGATAACTAATTTTACATACAAACATGAATGTTGATCAACATAAGCATTCAAAAAAAGAGTTAATTTCTATCTTTCCAAATAGAGAACAAGATTTTCACTCAGAAAGCATGTTGAATCTAGTCAAATTTTACTAGCAATCGAGGACAATTTCCTAGAAGCACAATATGCTACGATAGAGGTTCATATTGAAAAGGTTTAAAGAAGTTATGAATCTTGGTCTAAGTAGATTAAGCTCTTGGACCAAACCAACCAAAACAAGAGTTTAATGGTCTGTATGGAAGGGGCACTTGAAATTTAAAACCCCAAGATAGACCAATTGAGATCCCAACATTGAACCTTGGTAAAGGATACACCTGGAAGAAAAATGAGCAAGCATGGGTTCCATAATTACTTTCCAAATAGTTAAATCTGTGGAGTGGACTATAGTGATCACCTCTGAGCATTCAATTTCTATAATAGGAAAATGTGGAGAAATCTAATCATAGCCCTTGATGGAAGCATAATCATGAAAAGTAGTGGCTACGTACCACTTACAATCCTTCTATTAAGGTTGCATGGATTAGATAATAATCTTGTGTTGCATGTGAGGAGGAACTAATTCCAAGATTTCTTGAAAGGATTCTTGGTCTTGATTTCTCAAATTATAATTAGCCTTAGCCTTGGCCATGAGATCCAATAGGTCATGGCTTTAGAAAAGTGATTAGAAATGGTTTTAATGCTACTCTTGAAAATCTTAAAAACATGATTTCAAGGAACCTCTACAAGTAGGAAATTATGGAAATTGATGACCGAGGACCACCATAGAGAAGGTTTGTTCATAAGAAGGCCATCTAAAAACTATTATCATCCCATAAAAGCCAAGGTTGATAATATCCCATACTTTCCAAATGTTTTTGTTAATTAAATCCTAATTGGCACCTTCATGATCACAATGGAGGAAGAAACTAGGTTTTTTCCAAGCCATGTGGTTATACGGAAGTCTAGAAGAAATGTAATCCTTGAGCAAAATCTCCAAAACTCATTACCATCTAGAGCCCTGATAATCTATTTGGCACAAAGAGCAATGCCTTGTTAGTGGACATCAATAAGGCCAAGGCCACTACAATCCTTGGGAAGACAACAAAATTCCCAAACAAGGCTGTGAAAGCCTTTCTATTGTTTAGAACCATCCCAAACAAAGTCTTGTTGTGTGGTTACACAACACGCCCCATTTTGCCTTAGCAAAACAGGGACCCAACTTTTTGCTCCTGCTTGTGCTTGCTTTCATGCTTTGGGCGGTTTGGCAAAAGTCAGTCAAGTGTGTCACCCTTGCTTATGCATGTGCATCACAAAAAGGGGTGTCAGTTGTCAAAGTTAGAATTTAATATCATAAACCCCATAGTCTCAAAGAGTTCAAAATTCTATGCAAGTTTACCTTTTAGATCATCCTGATATTGTTTAGGGATAGAAAGTTATGATAAGTCAAAGTTTCATCAACCCAGACACTTCCCATAGGGTCACATTTCCAAATATCAGTCATATTCGTAAAGATGACCCTAACTTAAGAAGATCACCCGATATCCATTTGTTCCCTGATATGCGAATGTCAAACTTAAGTGAAATAGGGTATATGCTTGTCAAAGCCTAAATGCATGTTTCGGAGGGTCATATTTCCAAACATCTGTCATCTTACAAAATATCACCCTTTATGAATATCACCCTTTGCAAACATGACCATGATGTCATCCAGTTTTGATATATAGAAGAGATCACCCTGATGATGATGTCATCAATGCACCCGACCCTCGGAGGGTCATATTTCCAAGCATCCGTCATATTCTTCAATATGATGATGACGTCACCATAACCCGATAACAAATAGGACCATGACATTATGATGATGTCATCACGATTCAACATGAAAAGGGCACATTTTGAAATATCCCTGACCTTAACAAATATGACCCTGATGTCATCTTTCTCGAGTAACTTAAGAAGCCCATAAAGCGGTGACATCACCCTTACATACTCAAATGAGGGTGATATTTCTGAGTATTAAAGATCTGGATATTGTCAATATCCCACATTTCGAACTTTATGACTCGATATGCTTGGCTTCATAATAACCAATCCAATCATGCCACGTGGCAAAACCCTCGAGGTCATATGAACACAGTATTGTCATGATTTATTAACAAATGTAATATGACCTGATCTGGGTCGTTGGTCAAATGGTTGACCATATGAATGGTCATATCCCCGATCATTAGCAAATGCATGTTTCGGAGGGTCATATTTTCAAATATACCTGATCTTCTAAGAGATCACCCTCCCGCATTAAATATGACCCCAACATTAGGTCGTGCCTTACAATTTCAAATGTAAACCCGACACTTGGCAGCATCCGCGAGCGTCATGTAATTGATCAATGTACTTAAACAAAAAATAATAAACGCACCCTAATTTGTCATATTGATCAGTTTAAAAGTGAATTTTGGGGTTTATTTATATTTACCCTATGATAAGTGAAAACTACAGAGCTCTAAAAGTCAAAACATCACCATCACCTGCAAACGGAACAAACTTGTGCCTACAAACGGAATGGAGGACGGGAAACACAACTTAATCACCCTCATTCCGTCATCACTTATACTGTAAAAAGGGGAAAGCGGTTATTAGGTATGTAATTGAAACCCTCTCTTTTGTCGTTTATGGTAAATCATGAGGTAAAAGGTGGTTTGCTAAGATAATTAGCATGGTGATGCATGAAATGAGCTAGAAGAATGAAATTGCTGCTATAGAATGTATGTTATCCTTGAACCCTACTGTGTACAAATCTGTTAGGGTAAGAAATGCATGGTTTTATCGCATGATCTAATGGCAGCTAGAAGGAACAGATCCGAAACAGAGTTCTTGAAACCCATGTTCATACAGCCCGAAGGGGTAGGATTCAGATATGGTATGATAAATGACACGCATCAAGGAAGTATAGACCTAGATGCATGGACGAGAAAATTAGACAATGGAAG
Source organism: Cunninghamia lanceolata (assembly GCA_027924645.1). Lineage (NCBI taxonomy): Eukaryota > Viridiplantae > Streptophyta > Pinopsida > Cupressales > Cupressaceae > Cunninghamia > Cunninghamia lanceolata. The sequence continues at coordinate 21,231,092 of BSBN01000049.1, forward strand.
TGGAAACCCTATACTTTAGAGAATATACTCCTCAAGGATGTGGCACCCCAGAGGATTTCCATACGCCATGGAGGATACTGAGCTAGTAGTTGAGTGTGCATAGAATTATAACCCTGAAACAAGAAAAGTGGAGAAACATGGCAGAGTGTATGTGGATTTCTCAACTAAAGGCATCACTGTTGAATTCAATTTGCCTATAGGGTCTAATGCGGTCAAGCTAAGCCTGAGCTAAATGGAAAGGGAATACCGTGGTAATGAGAAAGAGGCCAGGAGGGTCATGTACCGGTGGAGATCCAAGAGAAGTACATATAAGGCCTCAGCTAAACTGCCAGTGTACTTGTTTAAATTTGATTTTGCTGAAGAGTATTAGTACATGATGGTCATGCTTGCTGGAATGACAGGAAGACAACATGCTGGAAACTTTGAAAATTGGATGTATGGAATCATCCGGTTGGTGGAATACTTAGATGATAAGCCTCTCTGGGCTAAAATCATAAGTGATAGTCTAGATGCAAGATGAGAAGGCTAGGTGGTCAAATGTGCATGTTCCATATGACTTCTTATGTTGCATATGCTTGTGCCTTTAGAGGAACCTTACTCAAATGATAAGCCTCTCATAAGTGATAGTCTAGATGTAGGAATGAGAAGGCTAGGTGGCCAAATGTGCATGTTCCATATGACTTCTTATGTTGCATATGCTTCTACCTTTAGAGGAACCTTCAATGGGTTGCAAATAGTGGGCAGGGTTGGAAACAATCCTCATGATGTAAACATATGGGAACACTATCCACAATTGGGCAAGAGGGAGTCCCTCCAAAATTACAAATTGGTGAATGATTCCTTTTCTATACATCTTGTTAGATCAATGGAAGAAGACAAACTGAAAAGATTGAGTATGGAAGCCCAAGCTGTGATATATAAACATGGGGCTTGGTTTTTCCAATTCCCTACATTTTCATACATGAGAATAGAAGGCTTTGAGGGACATCCCCTCATGCTGCCCAGATACCCCAATGACAGGGTCATTTTGATGGAGTTTGCTAGATAGGTATTAACCTCAGTTGAGGCTCATTTTGAGAAGGGGAAGATCCCACCTATATTATTTCCAATCTTCATTGGCTGGTATATATGCCCCGATAGACAAAGTATCAAGGATGCAATCGGAGGATTGAAGCTAATGCACCTATAGCCATTTTCAATAGCTAGGTCATATGACCCATATGGCAGGATGCAAAAATTACTAGAGAAGCATGTACATCAAAAGCACCTTGAGGACTACTGGTTTGATTGTGATGATGAAAATGAAGTCAGGAGAAGGACATATTAGAGGCTCACACTCAACCAAATTCGTACTTTTGATTGCATACCAGTGCAAGTTTAGTTGCACAAAGATGATGGAAAGATTATGTCTAGTGAATATAAGGATAAGAAAGTGTACAATGACACTATATCAACTCCTAATTTGACTCAGCCTGAGGTGACTTCATTTGATCAAATAACGTAGAAGGTTATTGAACTGACCCAGTGTTGGGTAAAGGCTGAGGTCGCCAAGTTAAAGAATAGGAGTGTAGCCCTTACTGTGGATAGCAAGAAGAAAAGACAAGATTTATCTGAAGAGGAATATGATGACTTCCTCATTGAAAAGAGGAAATCTAATGGAGAAAGGTTACCAACTGAAGAACAAAAGTAGCAAGGAAAAAATAAGAAGGCAGTTCCTGTACAGCAAGGAGTAATTGTTAGGAAACTTCAACCAAATGGGAATGTGGCATCCACATCTACATCTACAGATGCATCACTTCAAACCCCTGCCAAGCAAAAGGGAAAGAAGGTCATAAAGCTTGCCCCTATGATTATAGAGGAGGATGAACCATTGGAAGAGAATCCATTGGATGAGGAGCCTTTAGATGAAGAACCTAGAGATGATGATTTGTTAATAACAAAGAAGAAAAGGAAGAAAGTACAACATACACCACCCCAAAAGAAGTAGAAAACTGCAATGAGAGGAAATGTAAACATTGATCCTATTTTATTGAGAGGTGCAAGTGGTCTAGCTTTCATGAAGGAACTACAACATGAGGTTCCAATACCAAATATTATCCAATTTAAAACTAGTAAGGCAGAAGAGCAAAGAGAAGAGAGACATAAGGCAAGGAAAGAGCCACCTCTTCCACTAGATGATACTGTATATTTGTCAGACGATGAGGTAGTTACTTATGTTGCTGCTCAGAAGATGGAGGCTCTAGTAGCCAATACAAATATGACTCCTCATGGTACCCCTATGGCTCAAAAGGTGACTCACTAAGAGGAGGTTGAAACAGATGGAATGGAACAAGATAATCCTGAGGATATAGCCCAACAGATAGGATTGACTAATCTGGTAGAGCAAGTTACTAACCTTGCAGTAATAGACTTGGCTTACCAAGGTGATGGAGATCAAAACAAAGATAATGATCCACCTTTGGAGTCTGAAAAAGTAGAAGTTAGAGTGCATAAAGAGGCTGATAAGGATGTGCTTGATCAAGGTAAAGGATAAAGCAATGCACCTCCAGAATAAGAACAGACAGAAACTGATGTTCAGAGGGAGGGTGATCAAGAGATACCTAACAAGAACAATAATCAGAATGAACGTATGCATGTTAATAAGGATAATCAGGATAGTGATCCTACAAATGAGGAAAATGACAAGGAGATCCCTGATAGGGTTGAGGATCAAAAGGTTACATCACCACATGTGGAAGGTGATAATCAAGATAATAACCCAACATTAGAAGAGAAATTAGATGAGAAGGAATTGGGTAAGGCCCTGGGCCTTGAGGAAACAAATACATCTAAGGATGAAGAACCAAACCTGTCACAAGATAATGGTCAACAAAAGGAAACAGAGAATGTGACCAAGGGTGATCAAGGTGATCCCCAAGGTCAAAATACACAATCTTCTCATGAAGATCAGGTGATACATAATACACAAGATCAAAATATTCAAGAACCACCCAAAGATAAATTGCAGGAGGAGGTACATGATCAGAATGTAAACACATCACAAGAACCTCCACTTCAACAAGAAATACCTCAGCAGGAAACCCCTCAACAGGAGGCACCTCGGCAAGAGATACCCCATGAAAATATACATGAGGAAGAACCAAGGAAGGAAAGCTCACGACCAAGGGTAGTGCATAATATAGAATCTCATGATGCTCAAAATGAGCAGACTGATCAACAAGAGCCCAGGGGTGATATTCCATACTCATTGCAGCAAGAAATAAATTTACAACAGATAGATGAGGTACGTGAATTTGATGTTTCTACACTATTTTTAGCAAGCATGATGAATCCAAAGAGGAAGGCAAGACCAACCTCTGCAATAAGAAGAGACCCTACCACTCGTAGGCGGACAACTCAAGTGGCACTGCCAATGGCAGATAAAGAGAAAGGTAAAATAAGTATTGAGGATTTCCAAATAACTGATGTTGATCTAGGCTTCGCCACAGAGGAGCGGGAAGGTCAAGAGGCCAAGGATAGTATTGATTTCTTGCTGAAAAGTGTGAAGAAAGAAAAGGATAAGAACAAACAACATAAAGAGCATATTGCTCAGTTGAATTCATTCATTAAAGGGTTAATTGACCCCAAGCATACACCACTTAGTGCAGCTACCCCACTCATAATCATATCTTAAGATGAGATAATAGGATTAGATCTCATGAAGCATAAAGCTTAGTTAGTGGATAATTGGTTTATCTCTTTCATCTTTGAAGCAGAAAATGTAGTCAAAACCTCCTTATCAAATTGGAATTCTCTTGGTGTTTTGAAGAATAAAGTGGACAAGTTACAAAATGAGGTGGGGAGAAGGTCTTTCAAGTTGGAAAAGCATTTGGATGCTTTAGGTGAAATGAAAAGGATTGACACAAAAATACTTATGGATAATAACATAGTGGATAATAACATTGCGCAGCTGCTAGGCATTTGGTATGAGGACATCAGGTTTGAGTTTGATATACTGAAAGGATGTAGTAGCAAACTAAGGGATATAAGTGTTAAATTGCATCACCTCATGGAAGAAGAAATAAACACCCTGGAGTCTCTAGAGGACAAAGTAGAAGGAAAAATAGAAAATTAGGATATTGATTTTACTGTCTAGGCCTTCCATAATAATTTTAAGCAAGCAGCAGAGGATCCCATTCATCACTTGACGGAAGATGTGATAAACAAGGCCATGAGAATGAAAGCCAAAGTAGAAACATACAATGAGACATTGAATAGCAGGAAGAGTAAATGGAATGTTCTTCAAGCATGGTTTCATTCTCACAAACATGCTATAGTAAAGGTTAAAGTTCAGGATGGAGGTGAAGTTGAGAGAATAGTGCAATTGTATGAATCCATCAGGGCAGTGGTAAAGGTACACATAAAGGGTAATCTTCATGAAGATAATAGTGATGTTGATGATGATGAGAACAAAGAAGAAGATGTAAATGAAGAAGAGGCAGAGGATGAAGAATAAGTAAAGATGCATGATGATAGAGTCATATGCATAATCAAATAACAGAATGATTGAGTTTTGCTAGATAGTTGCCAGCTGGCAACCTCTGCCACATAGGCAGGTGTTGACTTAGTCAAAGAAGAAATTTTGATCATTGATCTAGATAGGCAAATCTTCACCGTTGATCACTTGTAGCCGCCTCCTCTCCTTATTCTATAAAAGGGTATGGAATGCACTTTGTTTTATTATTAGAAACTTAATTGAAGTTAGATTACTGAAGATCTCAGGACTAATTTCGAAGCTCATTGTGAATGTACATGTCTTTTGAATACCTAATGAAAGAGAAGTCGTTTTGATTACAAATAATTGTAAATCTTGAGTAATCAGTGGATGAATTCTAGATATATGCATTGATTAGTTGCATCCTTTGGAGTGCTTGTCAGTCTGCATGTGTTGTTTTCATTCATTGTTCCTTTGAAGTTAGCATCAACCATACCTAGCTGTTGAACATCCTGGTGAAATTATGGTTTGGTTTCTTCTCTTCATGAAAGTATCTGGAATGTATGTGACTCAATAGCTAAAGGTTCATCAAATTTAAAAGTATTCTTTAAATTTTCTTTAATTTCATTACAAATCACCTTCATAATTGCAAATAACAAACAATCCAAAGCAAATAAACATGAAATATATCTATAACTCATAAATAATTGAACATACAGAGCATATTTTGAGTGAAATCATGTCAGAATGACAAATATCATGCAAATATATATGAATATCAAGGACAAACATGTAAATACCTGCTTATAGGCACATTATTTGATTAAATGCACAATGCAGAAGTAGAAATAAGTTCATGACAGTTCATACTCAGAAGAATTGATCAAAGTTATGAATATAATCATCTGTTGAGTACAATAAAGATGACCTTGTTTGTGAAGTAAATTTACAAGAAACAGGTGCAGAATCGAATATATAGAAAACAATTCACAATACAAATAGTGTAAGACCCCTTGAAAATGGAAAATAGCATGTCACATCAACCTCTAAGTAATGTCAGAAGATCATGATCTGATCAACAAAGACTTGGATTCATCAGTTTGTTCCAAATTGATCGTACTTTTCAAGATAATAAAGGTTTGTTGTGCAAATTTTTATGCATGTTGTTATGATTAATAATCACCATCAACATAAATTAGGGCTAGAAGGAGGGCAGGCTCTCTTGTCTGGTAAATGAATCAGTTGCATACACGTATTCATGTGTCTAAACAAGGTAATCTTCTCAAAGTTCATCATAATTGCTTATGCTCTGAGTAGATGTGCAAAGGCTTGCCTACTCTGTGCTATTCAAGTCTGTTCATCATAAATATTTTAGAATTCAGCATAAATACTCTAAACTTTGCAGTCAATTCTTGAAATCCTTGAAGATTGGGTCATTGTTCCAGCTTTCCTGCTAGATCCTTGTCGTGACTTGCTTGTATTACTGGATATCCTAATTTCCATGTCCAAAAGTTTGATATTTGCTCATATTTGCAAGTTTCATGCAAATATTGCATAAATATCCAGTCAGTCTTGAGTCCTGATCATAAACATCACCTTTGCTCGATTAGTTTTGTCGATCTTTATAGAAATTAGATCAAATTTCCATAAGTTTGTCATAAATTGTCGTAACCCTGGCTCACGAGCTTAACATCAAGTCCAGATCTAGTGGACTCTTGGAAGAATTGCCTATCCAAGGACTTAGACTGAGAACAATAGATATTCACCACACTCCTTACTCAGGTGCTTTAGTATCTTCATCAAGACGTATTATAACATCTCCAAAGTCCCCAGCTGTACTTCAGACACCTACAAGATTACCAGTTACACCTCTAGTCCAGCAAGCACCAGTTACAATGTCGTTCTTTGCTGTAGAATCACCTTTGACCTTTACTGCTTACCACCCTTTACCTAAGAATCCTGACAAGATTTGTCCTAAATACCATCCATATCATGATGCAGAAGACCATATCAGGACATTTAAAGAAGCTTATTATAGAGCAAGGATTGAGCATCATGATGTGGTATGTAGATTATTTCCATACTCCTTGGGAGAGGAAGCATACAATTGGTACATAAGTCTTGCTAAAGCCTCAATTGGTTCATGGGCTGGCTTAGAAAAAGCCTTCAAAGATAGGTTTAAGATACCTATAGATCCTTCAATGAATTATCATCTTTTTGCTACAATCAAAAGATTTGAAGAGGAACCTATTTCAAACTTTAATGTTAGATTCCAGAAAATGTATTCCAAGTTGGTAGCTCCATATAATGTAGCAAATGAGGCAGCTAGAAGTATATATTACTCAGCCTTAGATCCCCTGACTTCTATGTTCATAAGAAGAACGCATCCTGGTGTAACAACTTTGAGAGGAGCCTTTGAAGAAGAAATTAAAGTTAATCAGCAACTGATTCCTACTCCAATGCCACACACAACATTCCCTTCCTATCCCGCATATCCTGCATATCCTGCTCAACCGCCAACCAATGGAGTTGTGATGCCTCCTGTTGTAGTGCCAAGTCCTTTACAGGTACCTCCACTTAGCATCATGCCCCCTCCAAGTGGAAATGGTCAGATAGTATAGTACCCAGGACATGCTCAAACATCCCATGATGTAGCATAGAGTAATACTAATGGTTCTACTTTCTTTAAACCTCAGTCTGAAAATGTAGTAGCCAAAGTTCAGGAAGAGAAAGAAGACATCAAGGAAATGTCTGCACAATTAAGGAAGTTGACAACATAAATTACACATCTGAGAGGTTAGAACTTCTATTCCCAATCAAATCAAAATAGAGGATATAATAATGATAGATCAGGATATCCTGATAGAGGATACAATAATGACATGAACTATAACAACAATGGTAATAGCAATAATGCACCTAGACAGCCTAGAGTGTGGAACACTAGGCCAAATAATGGTTCCTTGCCATCACCCTTAGACAATCATCCTCCTAGTGAACCAAAATAGACCACTAGAGTGAACTTAGCAGAGGCAACCCTTGCAAATTGGTGCAGGATACATAACACCAATGCACATGTTGAACTAGACTGTCCTCAGTTTAAAATAGAAGCTTCTATTTTTTAGGCTGAAGTGTCCAATACTACAGGTAATCCTCCTTTTGTTGAAGGAAATGAAATCATCCCTTGTGGATATGATTTTTCCCTTGTATTAGAAAGTTATGTAAATCACCCTCATCACCAAGCAGTATCAGATCATGAGAACTACACACTAGCACGTGAGGAGTCTGCCTTGACATTTGAAACCAATTATGTGTTTCCCTTTGAGGATGAGAATGAGCCATCAATTGAACATGAAGAAATCCATGCATACCAATAGCAGTACCGAGGTAGACACAATTATTGTTGGAAACAATGTAGATAACTGAGAGGGGGGTGAATCAGTTATCTTAAAACTTTTCTTATTTTTACTTTCTTTTCTTATCTTAACAATTAGTGCAATATCAAAACATGAAAGCATAACCAACCATAAGAACTGAAATGAGATTAACACACATAACACAAGGATTTTAATGTGGAAACCCTGTTAAGGGAAAAACCACGGGGTGACTAACCCAAGATTGTATTCTCTGTTAAAAGAATAAAGGAGTACAAATGGCACTTGCTAGTTAGGGCTCACTGCCCGAGCACACTGCTCACAAGAGGCACACTGCCTACAAGAGACTCATTGTCTACAGAACTTACAAAAGATATCCAAGTGTTTGAACCCATGAGAAGCATCTACATATGCAAGAATTCAGTTCCGGTTAGGCACAATATACTATTATGACACATTTCATTCTTCCTCTGCTCATTATTACTATTCTATCACATTTATGACTTGAATTGTTGTCCACACACTTATCTCTACTTTTCTTCACACTTCTTTGCTTGATCTCTTTTTCACACACACTCACAAGCTTGAATCCATCAGATATATATATCCGCATTAAGTATTTCCTTCAACTTCTTAGTCGGCAACAAGAACACTTGAGATATTTGCAAGTTATTGTCTTGTCGGCTGAATCCATGCTTGATTGATGATGTGCATCAAAAACTTAGGCATGGAAGTTATTAATCATGTCGTCAAATAATGTATAATATCACAAATTACTTGATCAACACCTTTTACACATCTGGATTGAAGTCTGATACTCTATCAGTCAGTTCTTCCTCTGTTTGCTCTACTTGACTAGAACCCAACACTCAGATGCTCATATCTTTTTCATGCTTTATCACCGGAGGCTACACCTCTGGAATGCAATAGTCATGATACCCCTCTTGACTTGTCCAAGTCCACAACTTATTGAGTTACACCATCTGAGAGATCTGAACCTGATTGTCAGACCATGTTACATACTCTATTCTTGTTCACCGGACCAAAACAATCTTCAATCTGACTTCTGGTATAGGCATATTATGTACTGCGGATGTGAGGGATAGACTTTGTTTCCATCAATGACAACACTTATGAATCCACACAGTGTCTCTTACCAACAATTATAACCTCAGGAGTAATCCTAACAGACCTTCTGGTCTCTTGACCACATCTTTACCTCCTAACAACTTCAACACTCCTCCAGATCCAAAAGCTAACAATAATCTGGGTATTCCTAGGGTTAATGCTCAGTATTTTACACCTCAAAATACAGGGACAAGGGCCAATAATCAATCTACTAAGTCTGACAAATTAGTCACATATTTAGCAGAAGAGATGAAAAAAGTTAAGATCATTCTGTCATTGTCTGAATTGCTTAAAACTCCAACCATCAAGAAGGCTTTCATGAGATCCTTAGATGAGCCCATTTCAAAAGAGGATAGTCATTCTCATAATCCTAGCCATATTGCAAACAAAGATCATGTTTCTAAAGACAATAATGCTAAGCATAAAACCCCAGCTACTATCCCGGCTGCCAAAACTTCTCACATGACCCTGTATAGAGATAAGGCTGAGTCACCTCCTTTCCTACTCACATTGAGAATGTTTGGCAAGAATTTACATAATTGTTTGGTAGATTTAGGTGCATCAACTAATGTGATGTCATTGTCAATCTGCAATGCCTTAGGGTTACATCCAGCTAAATCACTCAAGAAGGTGACACAACTAGACAAGTCCGAAGTAAGTGTAGTAGGTGAGTTAACACATATCCACATGCAGTTAGCATCAGATCCAAGGATTCAATATTACATTGACATCCAAGTAGTGGATATCCCTGACACCTATGGAATGTTACTTAGCAGGGTTTGGTCAAAGACACTTAATGGATACATGTCTATAGATTTCAGCCACATGTGGTTTCCCTTGAAGGGGATTCCCAATCAAATTAGGATAGAAGATGAACCTAGGATGAAACATATGATCACTGAATACAACAAAACTAATGAGATATTGTACATGAATGTTGAACCAGGGGTTTATTCCATCAGGTCCCAGACAGTCAGGATAGAAGAAATCCTCATGTATGATGTTCTTATCCCTAAACATGTTCATCAGGACAATAGGGTGATCATTGAGTCCAATTACAGTTCAGATGATGGTAATGAAGTCGATCATTTCAAGAACTTTGGATTGTATTTGTCCAGAGAATTACAACATTGTCAAAAATTAAAAATATCCAATGAGGACATTTTGATTGAAGGCTAGTGTAGGTTGCATGATGAAGCCCATTCAGAGAAAACTTGTGATGCCTGCTTAGATATGATAGAGTTAGAAAGAACATGTAGTGAGAATGGACTGTCATCAGGTGAGGTAAGTACTGCAGCTAGTTGTAGTGATGTTGATTCTTATTTTTCATCTGTAGGTACAGAAGAAATTACATATTGGGATGAAAGCCACTCTCATAATTCAGAAGAGATCTTGATGTACGATGAGAATATTACTAGGAATGAAAGTAACATCACCCCAAGGACTGACTGTTTGATTGAGACTAACTATGAAATGTCTGATGAGGATAAAGGAAGCAATTTAACCAAGTTTGAGGAATTCTTATCAAAATAGATTCAGAGGATGATGTTGCAGAATACTCCTCCACATAATGCTTTGGTTGAAGGTTGGTGTAGATTGCATGAAGCACCACATTCAAAGACTACTTGCTCGTTATACTTGCACATTCTGAAGAAGTGGGAGATGCTTTATTCAAAGGATCAATTATCTGATAGAAGAAGCATGCTTAATGATGAAAAGAAAAGCATCAAAGTACAAACAGATATTGATGTTCATGATATTGCAGATAAAAGGGGTAAGGATTTATCAGTTTCACATCAGTTAGAGAAAGTAAAAGTGAAAGAGAATGAGTCACAAAAGTTAAAATGGATATCAAGCAGTGCAGGTACCAGGGCTAAAAAAAAAAGGGAAGGTCCTAACAAGCCCTTGACAGAAGATAAACCATGGATCCTTAGGTTTGATGGATCAAAGTCAAAACAAGGAGTTGGAGTAGGGATATAACTTGTCGATCCAGCTGGAAAATCCTATTTAGCAACATATAGACTACAATTCCCATGCACAAATAATGTGACAGAATATGAAGCTTTAATTCATGGGTTATTGTTTGCTCTCAAGAAAAGAGTGAAGATTTTGCATCTCTATGGAGACTCAGAATTAGTGGTGAGACAAGTAAGAGGCATATACTTTTACAATTACAAGAAGTTGTCTAATTACAGACATAGGGTGTAGGATTTAATAGAAGAATTTGATGCCTTCAACATCACCCATGTGCTTAGAGAACAAAATCACAGAGCAGATGCCTTGGCTCAGGCTGCAAGTACTCTGGAGCCATTATCCAGTTCTGGTCTGAAGAGATTTTCAGTTGAATTAATATTGGTGCCCTCCATACCAGATAATGTCACCAATCTCCAAGTATTTGATGATGACCAACATATTTTGGACTTCATATCAAATAGAGATGTGTTTGATACCCAAACCATAGATGAAAAAAATGTAGAAGATCATACTTGGGAGGAAGAAGAGATTCTAGCTTTGCCAAATAACAAAATCCCTAAAGGGATGATAGAATTAGAAAGAGCATTTGATCTGCATAATATGCTAAAACAAAAAGATCTCCTAAAGATATATGGAGGAGAATATTCACCAATCAATATAGGACAAAATGAAGAAGTAAGGAATGTCCTGATTGGTAAAGTTTGTACAAAAGAAGAAATGGCGAGGATAACCCAAGCACTTAAGGATTACATCCATGTTATCACCTAGACCTATGATGAGTTGAAAACTTATGATACCTCAATCATCACCCATACTATACCATTGAAGCCAGATGCGAAGCCTTTTAGAAAAAAGCAAAGGCATGTTAATGCCTTGTTAGAACCCATTATCTTTGAAGAAGTGAAGAAGTTGCTCAATGCTAGAATCATATTTCCTGTAAGACATTCAACATGGGTGGCAAATCTGGTTCCTGTAAGAAAGAAAAATGGTGATATCCGGCTATGTGTAGACTTCAAAAACCTAAACAGACCTTCTGAAAAGGATAACTATCCTTTACCTTCACTAGATGAGGTCTTACAAATAGTAAATGGTGCTCGGATGATGTCATTCTTGGATGGATTCTCAGGGTATAACCAGGTGATGGTAGATAAAATAGATAGATTGAAAACTACATTCACCACAAAGTGGGGCATATTTTCTTATAGCTGCATGCCTTTTGGATTGATAAATGCTAGAGCTACCTTTCAACGTGTAATGGATATAGATTTCAGAGGCTTGATTGGCAAATGCATAGTTATTTACATGGATGATTTGACTATTTTCTCAAAGAAAAGGAGGGATCATATAGAAGACCTCAGGAAGGTGCTTAAGAAGTGTGAACAATATTGCATCTCACTCAATCCCAAGAAGTGTATCTTTAGAGTGACAATTGGTAAATTGCTAGGCCATCTGATAACAAAAAATGGAATCATCATTGACCCTGCTAAGGTAGAATCTATCATGAAACTGCAGCTTCCTGGAAGCAAGAAAGAACTCAATATTTTGGTAAGATAAATTTTGTTAGAAAGTTCATTACTGGGTTTGCAGAGATTGTAAGACCACTTAATGTAATGCTCAAGAAAGATGCTAAAATCGAATGGACTCCTAAAGCAAAAGCAGCATTTGAGGATATCAAGAAAGCCATATCTGATGCCCCTGTTCTGATCAGTCCAGATTATACAAGAGATTTCTACATTTATTCATTTGCTTCAAAGCATACATCTATAGCAGTATTGACACAAAGAAATGAGGCTAAAGAAGAAAAGCCCATAGCTTTTATGAGTTGCCCATTCAAAGATGCAGAGCTTAGATACATGAATGTTGAGAGACAGGCTTTTGCTCTAGTCTGAGCAGTCAAGAAATTTAGACATTACATTTTGAGAAGTAAGATAATTGTTATAGTACCAGATGCAACAGTGGAAATGCTAGTGATGCAGAGCGAGCCTAAAGAGAAAAGAGCTAAGTGGATAACTGTGCTCCAAGAATATGATATAGATATAACACCCATGAAGTTAGTAAGGGGGCAAGCCTTAAGCCAGATGATATCAGAAACTGATCCTAATATCATGAGCCAACAGTATGTGGTAAACACTAGAGAAAATGAAGAATGGTATTCAGACATCAGGCACATCTTGATTACTGGAAGATGTCCCTCAAAGATGCAAGCTTCACAGAGAAGAGTTTTAAAAATAAGGTCACAAAAGTATATGATCAAAGGAGGAGTCCTTTTTAAAAGGAACTATGAAGGAATATATCTCAGATGCCCGGATAGGCAAGAAGCTTATAAAGTTTTGGTAGAATTGCGTGATAAGTTTGGGATTGCACATGGATCACACCTAGCTACCGCTCATGCTATCATGAGGGCAGGATACTACTGGCCTACTATCTTTAAGGATACTGCTGAACATATTAAATGTTGTCACACATGTTAGGTTGCTTCTAACAAAGAGAGATATGTTGCTCAACCTTTGCAGCCAGTGATGGAGATGTGCCCATTTGCTCAATGGGGCATGGATTTCATAGGACCCATCAATCCTCCTTCATATTCAAGCCATAGGCATGTCTTAACAATCACTGATTATTGTACTAGGTGGGCTGAAGCTGTCATCAGTAAGACATGCAATGCAGAGGATGTGATCAAATTCTTAGAAAGCAACATAGTGACCAGGTATGGAGTACCATATGCCCTAGTATGTGATAATGGACCTGCCTTTGCATCATTAAAATTATCTAGTTGGGCTTTTGATCATGGCATTATTTTGAAATTTTCCTCTAATTATTATCCCCAAGGGAATGGCTTAGCAGAGTCAACCAATAAAAATTTGTTGAACATCATAAAGAAATTGATTGAGAAAAACCCTAGGGAGTGGAATACCCTGTTGCAGTATACCTTGTGGGTGGACAGAACTAGAATGAAGGTTGCTTTAGGAAATTCTCCTTATCAGTTAGTGTATGGGGTGGATCCCATCCTCCCTGTTAACTTGAAGATCCCTACATTGAAATTTGCACAAGAATATCTAGGCATAGATAATAAGTAAGAAGTCAGACTACTTCAGCTCATGCATTTAGAAGAAAAAAGAGATAGAGAAATTGATTAGTTTGCTAAACACCAGGCTATTGTCAAATGCTGGTTTGATAAAAGAGCCAAAGTCAAAGCTTTTAGGATTTCAGATTTAGTCCTTGTATGGGATAAAGCACATGAAAGGAAAGGTGACCATGGTAAACTTGACAAACTTTGGATAGGTCCTTTTCAAATTTCAAAGATCCTAGGAGATAGTACTTATAGACTTAAGACTCTAACCAATGAGGATGTCCCATTACCAGTTAATGGGCAGTTCCTCAAACACTACTTCCAAGCCTAAAATAGGGTCATGTAAGTCATTTGTACCATAATGTATATGTTGTATAATTGTTTGTATAGCTTGGTTTTTGTGTGCTTGCTTGTTTGCTTGTTGTTGTCGAGTCTTGTTTTAGTTAGTCGAGATGATCCACCTTATCACTCTAAGAAACCAACCAAATTGCTAGGATTCAAGTGATGAGAACAAATTTTTACATAGGTTGTGATTCACCCTGAGAAGTATCCCTAATCAGGTTTGTGATATCATTTTAATTAGTAATGCCTTTCTTGACCAAGGAGATTGTCACAATGACTCACCTAATAGCCTTGGGTTTGTTAAAAGCATCGGTATAGGTGTTAAGTGAAAAACTTAAAGGGTCACCCTTTCTACCATTACAATCCCCAACCTAAAGCAGCAAGTGATCACACCTTGCACATTGAGCTTACATGATGATATCATATGAATAAAAGAAATGAATATTGAAAATTTAAAAGGGATAAAATTAGGCCATCTAAGTAACTCTACCAGGGCTATGGACGCCTGCTGGCAGTGGGGCTCTACTTAGGGGGATTGTAATGACAACCTTGTCAAGGCTATGAACACCTGCTCGCAGCAAGGCTCTATCCTGGTTGGATATGAGGGATGAACTCAAAACATGTAGCTTAACACCAGTTACATTTGTTTTCCACTTACTTTCAATATGAGGATAATTAATCATTTACACACACATAATCCCTTATCAGCATTGTTGCACTGATGAACCTGATATCATCTAGAAAGGTCATGATACTTGTACTTAGAGAGAGTTAGAATACTATGTTTTAATGTGACCTCGTCACTTGAATCATTTGAATTTGGTTGATTTCTTTGGTGGCAAGTTGTTGTGTGGTTACACAACACGCCCAATTTTGCCTTAGGAAAATAGGGACCCAACTTTTTGCTTCTGCTTGTGCTTGCTTTATTGCTTTGGGCAGTTTGGTAAAAGTCAGTCAAGTGTGTCACCCTTGCTTATGCATGTGCATCACAAAAAGGGGGGTCGGTTGTCAAAGTTAGAATTTAATATCATAAACCCCATAGTCTCAAAGATTTTGAAATTCTATGCAAGTTTACCTTATAGATCACCCTAATATTGTTTAGGGATACAAAGTTATGATAAGTCAAAGTTTGGTCAACCCAGATATTTCCCATAGGGTCACATTTCCAAATATCAGTCATATTCATAAAGATGACCCTAACTTAAGAAGATCACCCGATATCCATTTGTTCCCCGATATGCGAATGTCAAACTTAAGTGAAATAGGGTATATGCCCGTTAAAGCCTAAATGCATGTTTTGGAGGGTCATATTTCCAAACATCCATCATCTTACAAAATATCACCCTTTGCGAATATCACCCTTCGCAAACATGACCATGACGTCATCCAGTTTTGATATATAGAAGAGATCACCCTAATGATGATGTCATCAATGCACCCGACCCTCGAAGGGTCATATTTCCAAGCATCTGTCATATTCTTCAATATGATGATGATGTCACCATAACCCGATAACAAAGATGACCATGACATTATGATGATGTCATCATAATTCAACCCGAAAAGGTCACATTTTGAAATATCCCTGACCTTAACAAATATGACCTTGACGTCATCTTTCTCAAGTAACTTAAGAAGCACATAAAGTGGTGACGTCACCCTTACATTCTCGAATGAGGGTGATATTTCTGAGTATTAAAGATCCAGATATTGTCAATATCCCACATTTTGAACTTTATGACCCGATATGCTTGGCTTCATAATAACCAATCCAATCATGCCACATGGCAAAACCCTTGAGGTCATATGAACACAGTATTGTCATGATTTATTAACAAATGTAATATGACCTAATCTTGATCGTTGGTCAAAAGGTTGACCATATGAATGGTCATATCCCTGATCATTAGCAAATGCATGTTTCGAAGGGTCATATTTTCAAATATACCTGATCTTCTAAGAGATCACCCTCCCGCATTAAATGTGACCCCAACGGTAGGTCGCGCCTTACAATTTCAAATGTAAACCTGACACTTGGTAGCATCCATGAGCGCCATGCAATTGATCAATGGACTTTAACAAAAAATAATAAATGCACCCTAATTTGTCATATTGATCAGTTTAAATGTGAATTTTGGGGTTTATTTACATTTACCCTACGATAAGTGAAAACTACAAAGCTCTGAAAGTCAAAGCATCACCATCACCTGCAAACATAAGGGACTTGCGCCTATAAAGGGAACATAGGACGAAAAACACAACGTAATCACCCTCATCTCGTCATCACTTATACTATAAAAAGGGGAAAGTGATTATCAGGTATGCAATTGAAACCCTCTCTTTTGTCATTTATGGTAAATCATGAGGTAAAAGGTGGTTTGCTAAGATAATTAGCATGGTGATGCATGAAATGAGCTAGAAGAATGAAATTGCTGCTATAGAATGTATGTTATCCTTGAACCCTACTGCGTACAAATCTATTAGGGTAAGAAATGCATGGTTTTATCACAGGATCTAATGGCAACCAAAAGGAACAGGTGCGAAATAGAGTTCTTGAAATCCATGTTCATACAGCACGAAGGGGTAGGATTCAGATATGGTATGATAAACAACACGCATCAAGGAAGTACATACCTAGATGCATGGACGAGAAAGTTAGACAATGGAAGTGGAAACCCTATACTTCAAAGAATATACTCCTTAGGGATGTGGTACACCGAAGGTTTTCCATATGCCATGGAGGCTACTGAGCTAGTAGTTGAGTGCGCATGGAATTATAACCCTGAAACAAGAAAAGTGAAGAAACATTACAGAGTGTATACGGATTTCTCAACAAAAGGCATCACTAAACTGCCAGTGTACTTGTTTAAATTTGATTTTGCTGAAGAGTATCAATATATGATGGTCATGCTTGCTAGAATGACAGGAAGACAACATGTTGGAAACTTTGAAAATTAGATGTATGGAATCATCCAGATGGTGGAATACTCAGATGATAAGCCTCTCTGGGCTAAAATCATAAGTGATAGTCTAGATGCATGAATGAGAAGGCTAGGTGGCCAAATGTGCATGTTCCATATGACTTCTTATGTTGTATATGATTGTGCCTTTAGAGGAACCTTCAATGGGTTGCAAATAGTGGGCAGGGTTGGAAACAATCATGGTGATGTAAACATATGGGAACACTATCCACAATTGGGCAGGAGGGAGTCCCTCCAAAATTACAAATTGGTGAATGATTCCTTTTCTATGCATCTTGTTAGATCAATGGAAGAAGACAAACTAAAAAGATTGAGTATGGAAGCCCAAGCTATGATATACAAACATGGGGCTTGGTTTATCCAGTTCCCTACATTTTCATAGATGAGTTAGAAGGCTTTGAGGGACATCCCCTCATGCTGCCTAGATACCCCAATGACAGGGTCATTTTGATGGAGTTTGCTAGACAGGTATTAACCTCAGTTGAGGCTCATTTTGAGAAGGGGAAGATTCCACCTGTGTTATTTCCAATCTTCATTGGTTGGTATATATGCCCTGATAGACAAAGTATCAAGGATGCAATCGGAGGATTGAGGCTAATGCACCTACAGCCATTTTCAATAGCTAGGTCATATGACCCATATGGCAGGATGCAGAAATTACTAAAGAAGCATGTACATCAAAAGCACCTTGAGGACTACTAGTCTGATTGTGATGATGAAAATGAAGTCAATAGGGCTTATCAGAGGCTCACACTCAACCAAATTTGTACTTTTGATTGCATACCAGTGCCAGTTCAGTTGTACAAAGATGATGGAAAGATTATGTCTAGCGAATATGAGGATAAGAAAGTGTACAATGACAATATATCAGCTCTTGATTTGACTCAACCTGAGGTGACTTCATTTGATGAAATAATGCAGAAAGTTATTGAACTGACCCAGAGTTGGGTAAAGGCTGAGGGTGCCAAGTTAAAGAATAGGGGTGTAGCCCTTACTGTGGATAGCAAGAAGAAAAGACAAGAGTTATCAAAAGAGGAATATGATGACTTCCTCATTGAAAAGAGGAAATTTAATGGAGAAAGGTTACCAACTGAAGAAAAAAAGTAGCAAGGCAAAAACAAGAAGGCAGTTCCTGTACAACAAGGAGTAATTATTAGGAAACTTCAACCAAAGGGGGATGTGGCATCCACATCTACATTTGCAGATGCATCACTTCAAACCCCTACCAAGCAAAAGGGAAAGAAGGTCATAAAGCATGCCCCTATGATTATAGAGGAGGAACCATTGGAAGAAGAATCATTGCGAGATGAACCATTGGAAGAGAATCCATTAGATGAGGAGCCTTTAGATGAAGAACCTAGAGATGATGATTTGTTAATAATAAAGAAGAAAAGGAAGAAAGTACAATGTACACCTCCCAAAAAGAAGCAAAAAAATACAATGAGAGGAAATGTAAACATTGATCCTATTTTATTGAGAGGTGCAGGTGGTCTAGATTTCATGAAGGAACTATAGCATGAGGTTCCAATACCAAATATTATCCAATTTAAAACTAAGAAGGCGGAAGAGTAAAGAGAAGAGAGACATAAGTCAAGGAAGGAGCCACCTCTTCCACTGGATGCTATTATATATTTGTCAGATGATGAGGTAGTTACTAATGTTTCTGCTCAGAAGATGGAGGCTCTAGTAGCCAATACAAAAATGACTCCTTATGGTACTCCTATGGCTCAAAAGGTGACTCACCAAGAGGAGGTTGAAACAGATGGAATGGAACAAGATAATCTTGAGGATATAGCCCCACAAATAGGATTGACTAATCTGGTAGAACAAGTTACTAACACTGCAGTAATAGACTTTGCTTACCAAGGTGATGGAGATCAAAACAAAGATAATGATCCACCTTTGGAGTCTAAAAAAGAAGAAATTAGAGTACATAAAGAGGTTGATAAGGATGTGCTTGATCAAGGTAAAGGACAAAGAAATGCACCTCCAAAATGAGAATAAATAGAAACTGATGTTCAGAGGGAGGGTGATCAAGAGATACCTAACAAGAACAATAATCAGAATGAAGGTATGCATGCTAATAAGGATAATCAGGATAGTGATCCTACACATGAGGAAAATGACAAGGAGATCCTTGATAGGGTTGAGGATCAAAAGGTTACATCACCACATGTGGAAGGTGATAATCAAGATAATAACCCAACATTAGAAGAGAAATCAGATGAGAAGGAATTGGGGAAGGCCCTGGGCCTTGAGGAAACAAACACATCTAAGGATGAAGAACAAAACTTGTCACAAGATAGTGGTCAACAAAAGGAAACAGAGAATGTGACCAAGGGTGATCAAGGTGATCCCCAAGGTCAAAATACAAAATCTTCTCATGAAGATCAAGTGATACATAATACACAAGATCAAAATATTCAAGAATCACCCAAAGATAAATTGTAGGAGCAAGTACATGATCAGAATGTAAACACATCAAAAGAACCTCCACTTCAGCAATAAATACCTCAGCAGGAAACCCCTCAATAGGAGGCACCTCAGCAAGAGATACCCCATGAAAATGTACATGAGGAAGAACCAAGGAAGGAAAGCTCACCACCAAGGGTAGTTCATAATACAGAATCTCATGATGCTCAAAATGAGCAGACTGATCAACAAGAGCCCAGGGGTGATATTCCATACTCACTGCAGCAAGAAATAAATCTACAACAGATAGATTAGGTACGTGAATTTGATGTTTCTACACTGTTTTCAACAAGCATGATGAATCCAAAGAGGAAGGAAAGACCAACCTCTGCAATAAGAAGAGACCCTACCACTAGTAGGAGGACAACTCAGGTGGCACTGCCAATGGTAGATAAAGATAAAGGTAAAATAAGTATTGAGGATTTCCAAATAATTGATGTTGATCTAGGCTTCGCCACAGAGGAGCAGGAAGGCCAAGAGGCCAAGGATAGTATTGATTTCTTGCTGAAAAGTGTGAAGAAAGAAAAGGATAAGAACAAACAGCATAAAGAGCATATTGCGCAGTTGCATTCATTCATTAAACCTATTAATTGACCCAAAGCATACATCACTTAGTGCAGCTACCGCACTCACAATCATATCTCAAGATGAGATAACAGGATTAGACCTCATGAAGCATAAATCTCAGTTAGTGGATAATTAGTTTATCTCTTTCATCTTCGAAGCAGTAAATGTAGTCAAAACCTCCTTATCAAATTGGAATCCTCTTAGTGTTTTGAAGAATAAAGTGGACAAGTTACAAAATGAGGTGGGGAGAAGGTCTTTCGAGCTGGAAAAGCATCTGGATGCTTTAGGTGAAATGAAAAGGATTGACACAAAAATACTTATGGATAATAACATAGTGTATAATAACATTGCGCAGTTGCTGGGCATTTGGTATGAGGACATCAATTTTGAGTGTGATATACTGAAAGGATGTAGTAGCAAACTAAGGGATATAAGTGTTAAACTGCATCACTTCATGGCAGAAGAAGTAAACACCCTGGAGGCTCTAGAGGACAAAGTAGAAGCAAAAATAGAAAATTAGGATACTGATTTTGTTGTCCAGGCCTTCCATAATAATTTTAAGCAAGCAATAGAGGATCCCATTCATCACTTGACAGAAGATGTGATAAACAAGGCCATGAGAGTGAAATCCAAAGTAGAAGCATACAATGAGACATTAAACAGCAGGAAGAGTAAATGGAATGTTCTTCAAGCATGGTTTCATTCTCACAAACATGCTATAATAAAGGCTAAAGTTCAGGATGGAGGTGAAGTTGAGAGAATAGTGCAATTGTATGAATCCATCAGGGCAATGGTAAAGGTACACATAAAGGGTGATCTTCATGAAGATGATAGTGATGATGATGAGGATGAGGACAAAGAAGAAGATGTAAATGAAGAAGAGGCAGAGGATGAAGAATAAGTAAAGATGCATGATGACAGAGTCATATGCATAACCAGATAACAGAATGATCAAGTTTTGCTAGATAGTTGATAGCTGGCAACTTGTGCCACATATGCAGGTGTTGACTTAGTCAAAGAAGAAATATTGATCATTGATCTAGATAGGCAAATCTTGATCGTTGATCACTTGTATCCACCTCCTCTCCTTATTCAATAAAAGGGGATGGAGTGTACTTTGTTTTATTATTAGAAACTTAATTGAAGTTAGATTGCTAAAGTTCTCAGGACTAATTTCGAAGCTCATTGTGAATGTACATGTCTTTTGAATACCTAATGAAAGAGAAGTTGTTTTGATTACAAATAATTGTAAATCTTGAGTAATCAGTGGATGCATTCTAGATATATGCATTGATTAGTTGCGTCCCTTGGAGTGCTTGTAGTCTACATGTGTTGTTTTCAGTCATTGTTCCTTTGAAGTTAGCATCAACCATACCTAGCTGTTGAACATCCTAGTGAAATTATGGTTTGGTTTCTTCTCTTCATGAAAGTATCTAGAATAAATGTGACTCAATAGCTGAAGGTTCATCAAATTTAAAAGTATTCTTTAAATTTTCTTTAATTTCATTACAAATCACCTTCATAATTGCATATAACAAACAATCCAAAGTAAATAAACATGAAATATGTCTATAACTCGTAAATAATTGAACATACAGAGCATATTTTGATTGAAAGCATGTCAGAATGATAAATATCATGCAAATATATATGAATATCAAGGACAAACATGAAAATACCTGCTTATAGGCACATTATTTTATTAAATGCACAGTGCAGAAGTAGAAATAAGTTCATGACAGTTGATACTCAGAAGAATTGATCAAACTTATGAATATAATCATCAACTGTTGAGTATAATAAAAATGACCTTGTTTGTGAAGTAAATTTACAGGAAATAAGTGCAGAATCGAATATACAGACAACAATTCACAATACAGACAGTGTAAGACCCCTTGAAAATGGAAAACAACATGTCACATCAACCTCTAAGTAACGTCAGAAGATCATGATCTAATCAACGAAGACTTGGAGTCATCAATTTGTTCCAAATTTATCGTACTTTTCAAGATAATAAAGGTTTGTTGTGCAAATTTTTATGCATGTTTTTATGACTAACAATCACCATCAACAAGTCTTAAGAGAATATTTTCTAACTTTCTATAAGAGGCTTTAGAAGGAGCCCAACATGAATAAAAAGATGGGTTGTAGAAGCACCTTAAAGAAAATCTAAAACTTGTTAGGAAGGGAAAGAGGCTTGGTGATCTAGTAGGCTAAAGAAAATTTAAATTGTCAACCACAAATTGCTGCAAAGAATAAAGCAAAGCTTGACATGCAAATGGAATGCCCAAAAAGTGAAAAGTATCTCCATAATTAAATCCATTTCTAGACAAATGTTTGAATCCAAGCAAGCACATGAAGCAAGTGTAGCGAAGGAAAAACTACTCCTTGATTAAACGTGTTAACCAATGGAGTCTTTCACTATTGTTACACTAGGGTTCTGCCTAGTGTCTGTTATCTAATGTATTATATAAAATCTATGTCAACAGAACCACTTTTGTACTAATAGAAATGAAAAATAAAGTAAACTAGATGCTTAAAGGAAAGGAAAAAACTTACAAAATGCTGAAAATAAGCAACTACAAATAGAATTTCAGAAAATGAAGTACATAAATGGAAAGGGGGGAGATAAAGAAACCTAGAACCAAAAGATGAAGCTTATTACCCTAGATGACAACACATTGTGGGGACATTTGCACTAAGTTGTGGCATCCTCAAAGCTAGAAAAATAAAAAGGGTTCAAATAGTATGATTCTTCAGGACCTGCACAACACAACTACAAGCAAGAAAACAACCCAGTGATATCTAGGTGATACAAGATATAGAAAATGATGTGAAGTAAATTACTAAAATATAATAAAATGAAATGCTAGTAAAGTAATAGAGGAAAAAACCAACAAAACCTTCATGTGTTTGGAGATTACTCTACGAAGTACCTGTTGTTGAAATAGAGAAAAGTTGTTGTGCAGCTAAGGAGCTTGCCTAAGTCAAGCCCCTGCTTTGGTCTTTCAACCTCCATGAGCAGTAAGGATTGATACAAGTTTTAAAAAAAATGTGTGTGCTCCTATTCCTCAAGTGTGACTAAGAAAAAAGTAGTAGTGACAATGAAGTAAAAGCTAGCAGCACCTTCCCTGGTCTATGGGGAAGAATACCCCAGAGCATGCACAAAGGAAAATGAATGGTGGTCTACACCATAAAGACTTGCAAAGTAAATAAACTAAGACTTGTGTAAATAGATTCAAATGCAAAACAATATGAAACAAAATTACCATCTTAGATGGCAATGGAGGAGGTTGTAACTCCTTAAGGGCTAAAATCTGGTTGTAAACAAATTCAAACCCCAAAGAAGAGCCTTCACAAATGATCAAGCTACAAGAAAATATCTCATAGAACTAACAAGGACAATGCCTCAATTCCAAAGAGCATAGGAATCCCCAATAGCTTCTATAGAGATGGATGCCAAAGGGTGGTCACAAAAAGTTTCACAAAAATTGCAGAAGACAAGCAAAGGAGAGATGCTTGTTCAAAAATTAGATTATGAGACATTGCAAGGGAAAGATGAGTCAACATGCAAAGAGGAAATAGTCGTTCAAGGTTGAAGAAGCATTACAAAAATCTCTTATACCATAGGAGATGCTCAACGTCTCCCAAAAATAGCTCATTGACTATTTCACGTTCATGGGATGCCAATGCGGATGCCCGCACTAAGCACTAGTGTCTAAGTGATTACCTCAAGATTTTATGAAGTGTCTCTGGGCTAAGAGAATCACAAAGCATTAGAACAAAATTTGATGAAATTAAGAAAAAGAGGCTAAAATGAAGTAAACATGAGACTAAAATGAACAAAGGAGATGCAAGAACCAAGTGGTCACCTGGTTAACACACCAGGATTCTAAGAGGGGGGTGAATTAGTATCTAATAAAACTTCAAGTCCTCCGGAGAAAATTAAAACTTAAGCATTACAACATCAACATAAACATGAAAGATTAACACTATGCACATTGTTTAGAGGAAAAAATGGGATTATGATAGTTTATCTAAACCATATCAAGTCCTTCTTTCACTCATTAAACATTAAGGAAGTAGGAACCGAACTTCCTCACTATGAAGGATCAAGCTACATATTTCCTAGGTCCTTATTATTGAATAGATTCCTTTGATTAGGTTTTCACAAGCCTATGAAACTCGCAAAGCATGAAACCCTAATTATCACTTCTTACTATAACAGACTAATTTTTGACACAGTTATTGATCAACAAATTACAAAAACATAGAATAGGGACCACAGAGAGTTGGTACCCGAAAAATAAGGGCTTGATGGACAAGGGTGATCCCTCTTTCATCCCAAATATTTCATGATGCTGAAATTTAAAGTTTTTTGATGACTGTATCCACAATGTCTTCCTTTTTGTAGGTCCTTTCTATCGAATCTTTTGAAATATGACCTGCACATACAAAAGGAGGATAAAGATGGTTATGGCTATATAGGAGATTGCCTCAGTCAAGCCCTATTTTTGATATTCCTACATCAACAATATCCAATGATAAAGATTTTTAGATGTGTGTGCTCATCTATCATATGTGTATGCAGAAATGTAAAACCCTAGATGACTCAAGCATCAAAGAAAGATCAACAACTTATTTCACTCAAGGAAACAACAACATCACCTCAAGGACATGAGAGCAATGAAGACTTGTAGAACAAGAAGGCAAGTCAATCGTATCCACGGAGGATTCCCAAGCTCAAGTTGGAGGCTTCAACCCTTCTCCCGATCATACAAAAGGTTTTACAAACCCTAGAAAGAGCAAGATAGTCTCAAGATCTTAATTCCTAATCTCCATCGAATATCTCCATGATAGCAATCTTCAATATCTTCAAAGAGCTTCAACAAGTCATTGATCCTTAATAGCAAAAACGACAGAGTTTTGACATAGAAAGCTTGCATATAGATTGTGTGTGATAAAATGATTTTCAATTGTCTTTAAATATCTAACCTTAGAAATTCAAATATTTGAAATAATGTGTCGACATCACGCGAAACCCAAAATTTAAAATCGGAATCCCAAGGTGAACGGCGGGAGCTGACACCCCACCAAAATTCAAGGCTCGGAAAAATAGAGTAGGACAAGGGCACGGGCACCCATATCTAAGCCCATATTTTTCCATCAGGTCTACATTAAGGAGGTCTAGGATGTCCAAAATCCAAAGTTTGTTTTCAGGTTCAGTCGTCAGTTGCTTCAGAATACGACATTTCTTCAGTTAGCTATAGGTCAATCAGGGTTTAGGGAGGTCAGAAATAAACATAATGAAAGGACACCAAAAGAGAGGAGCTAAACTATGAGAAATTATGTTAGTCCATGCAGAAGGACAATTTTTTACATAACATTTAGCCCCCACTTTAGTGGCCATATGACACTACGTGCATATGCAACTAAAGGAAAGTAAATACATCAATCATGAAAAGGATACCCAAAAGGATACTGTAGAGGAAGCTGAAGTGTTGTCATGCAAGAGGAGGAAGCCCCCAGTCTATAATCCTACAAGACCACAAAGTTAGGAACTGCATCTTGCAAAGGAACACTTGTCAGATAATTGAAACCAAATCAACCTGCAACCAACACATAAATAGGTCAATCATAAACACTAAGGGGGTTGAGTGATGAAACATGATGAGGGAGGAAATTAAGGGAGATATATGTTCCCCCTTGTTTCTTCTTGCTTAGTCCGAAAAGGAGAAACAAGGTGGTTATCTATGCGCACCGATTTCAGGAAAACTTGATGAAAAATGTGTTGCAAGATTGTTTTGCAAACAACACTGATGTACAACACATTGGGTTGGATGGAGGGCAGAACTAAGACTCCAACACAACAAAAGGTGCAAAACTCTGAGTTTGGTAGCCCAAGATAGAGGCTCATGAGTAAAACTGTTCAATTTTGCACCTAGATAGTGATAGGAATTATCATCCATTTACTATATGTAAAGGGAGTTTTCACTTTTCACCATTCATTCTTATTGTCATTGTGTAGAGGAGAGAAGGATAAGGAGAAAGAGACCAGCCATGCCGAGTCTACGTTCATACCAGCTTCTAAGACTGGAGATGCTTTGAGCTCGAGTGGTAGAGAGACGGATCAAACCCGAGGTAGGGTCCTAAGCTTCCGCTTCTGTCAACATGCTTTCCTGTTTCTTTTGATTTTCTTGTTTTGTGTGCCAAGTAGCCCTTTTTAGACTAAGGTTCCCAACCAGGGCACCCAAATCCACTTAGGGCGCCAGTGTCCTCTCTAGGTGCCCAGGTCCTCCTAGGGTGCCCAGGTCATCCTAGGGCGCCCAAGTCCAGGGAGGACAAGGGCCTTAGGTACAGGGTATAGATTGATGTCTTGGATGCTTTTTGATTATTTGATGATGTGAGCTAATTTAATTTTGGATGTTCAACCTGCAAGACGTTCCTGGGACACGAGAGCATACAGGCGATCACCTGATGATGTTGCTTTGAGACCACGCTGGTACTATGTCAAACGAGGAGAGGGGATTCTTGTAGGTAGTGGGTCTTTGGTGGGTTTTCATCATGCCCACAATGAGATTTCACTGTAGCATGTTGATGGCTCTTATGGAGAGGTGGGATGCAGACACGTCTACATTCCATCTAACCACAAGTGACATGATAGTTACCCTAGAGGATATCTACCGCATCCTATGACTGCCTATCTGAGGAGACAATGAGGATCCTAGAGCATCGCTTGACAGAGTACACTCAAGAGAGCTAGTTATATTGCTTAGGTGGTACTATCACTCAGATTGAGCGAGGACACATTCAGCTCTGACTGTTAGAGCAGGGATGCACTGACATTCCCTTAGTTTGGAGTATCATGATCGCTATTGTCGCATTGGCGGTCGCACAGGACGGACGAGGCACTCACCTTCACAGGGGCCTTGTTCATACTATCAAATCGATGGAGGAGCATGGGATAATGTATGCATGGGGCATAGCATGCTTGTGCACCTCTATCGTGGTTTGGGACAGTATGTCCATTATATGTCACAAAGCCTGATGGTGTGCACCTTGCTACATGTCTAGGCATTCGAGAATATCAAATGCACACAACCTACAGGTTTCCCTATAGAGATGATGTGGACCTATCCATGTGCACATGCTTATCCGCTGATCAGATGCTGGAGACATGGTGATCTTTTATATTAGAGAATGATATTTGCTAGGTTGCAACCCAGTGACATTGTTTGGAGACCATATTGCAGCCACAGACCATGGACAGGTCAGCGTAGACAACTAGCCAAGATGTAGAGGGATCGATTGATGGTAGGTCACCTTGATCACATAGTTGTCTAGTTTTACTTTGATAGAGTAGTATGACAGTTTGGATGCAAACAAGATGTTCCCAGGATGCATCCGAGCTACACCCGCTCAGTACGTAGTGTAGTCAAGGTGAATTCTACCTCGCGACCAATGGTAGCTGATATAGCAGTGAGTGATGATGATGGTACAGAGGATGTAGAGCTGCTATCTGATGCAGACGACATTGGTGTCACCTGAGCATATCAGACCTGGTGGCAGAAAGCATGACTCACTCCTATGTTTCCTCCCGATCACCCCACAGGTGATCCTCAACCATGGGTGGGTCACGCGAGTGACACAAGAGTAGAGGATGATGTTAGTGATTTCACTAGGTATTATGAGCTTGATGAGGATGGTGATGATGAGGATACCCCGATGAGGTACGTCTTCAAAATGAGACCACGGAGAGATCAACAGGAGGTAGACAACGATGAGGAGACTGAGTCGAGGTCATAGTCGAGAGCTTGTAGCCAATCCCCCATTGGTGCTAGAAGATCGAGTCATCACGAGTGAGGGGAGGCTAGTAGTCACGTGCCCCGGCTACAAAGCTTATTGTACTAGTAGCAATTCAAGATCCATCTTGGTGAGATGGAGATCTAGGTGAGACATTATTATTATGTTGATGTATTATTTTGATGATTACTTATGATGCCTATATGAGATATTGATATCGATTTTGTTTTCCTTTTTGTAGTTGGGACAGACGCATGGCACGATTTTGTGAGTTGCGTCATAGAAGAGATAGTTCCTATCGATATGGCCAAGTAGTAGGTGTAGATGGGATATTCACCACAACCATCCATAGGACAGCATGTGGAGATATTTATGTCATTTATGAGATATAGAGTGGCTATGGAGTCCACTTTAAATTAGGTTATCTAGAGAGCCGAGCTCACAGAGGTGAAGCTCCAGGTGCTACGAGATTAGGTTGTAGTAGTACTCCACCTGAGAGAGAGTTGTGACTGAGGTCTTACTCCCTAAGTTACGTCAGGTGAGAGATGATAGAGACAGGGCTCAAGCAGAGCAGGATCAGTATCATCAAACATGTGTTGATTTACAGGGCGAGGTGTTGGGTTTGAGAGGTGAGCTCAAGGGTCTACGGTCACGAAGTGCCTCTAGGAGTCACTCACGGTCTGTAGCCACACGTGGGCAACCCTCTATCACATGCACACCACTAGGTCCTGAGGGAACCAGTGATCGAGGTTCCACTATGTGATGTATCTTGTTTACTGCGGCATCCCATTTTGTTGTATGGGATAGTCAACTCTAATGTATATTCAAATTGATGTTTATATATATATGATGTTTTTCTATTGATGTGTTTAATGTTGTTGATCTATCACATGTGATTTATATAAAATAAAACTAGTGATAAATGTTAATGCTCATGTGGAAATGTAATTAATGCTAATGCGATACATACTAAACAATTCTTTGTAGAACATATGGTAAAATCCACAATGATCACACATAACCACAATACTATGCTATATTCAGTTAATAAAAAGGTGATCTTAATAAATCATGTTTAAACAAGATACAACAATGATTAACCGAAAAAGATGCCATGTTAAATGAATTAAGACAAAATAATCTATCTTTTCAAAATTGAAGCTAATCTAGTAAATTTGCTTTATAAAATAACATCTAACATACAATCTTAAGCATAGAATTTCTTGAGATGCACAAAATTAATAGGTTCTTTAAGCGGCGTACCTTGTTCATTAGCTAATTTATATACTCTTGATCCAAAGGCTTCAGTAACAACATACAATCCAAGCCAATTAGGGCTGAAATTTCTTTTTTCTCTAGGAGGTGCATTTACATTACGTTGATTCTCATATAGTACCAAATCTCCAACATCGAATGAGCGATGTGTAACATGCTCATTGTATGATTGTTGGATGTTCTTTTGATGGGCTTTAAGGTGCTTGAGAGCATTGATACGTTGTTCATCAAGCATCTCAAGTTCTTATAATCTCTTTTCTTGTTATGTGTCATCATCAATAATGTCCTTTAGGAAAACTCGCAATGAAGGAATTTCTAACTCTAGAGGCATTATCGCGTCAACGCCATAGACAAGATTATATGGCATATTCCCAGTAGTTGTATGAATGCTTGTTCTATAGGCCCATAACGCATAGGAGAGTTGATTATTCCAGTCTTTTTGATGTTTATTAACAGTTTTTTGTAGGATTTGTCTAATAATTTTATTTGAAGCTTCTGCTTGGCCGTTTGATTGAGGATAATAAGGCGTAGAGAAGCGATGTTGAATATGATATTTTTCAAGAAATTTCTTCACGTCCTTGTTCTTGAATGGTGTACCATTATTAAAAACTGAGGAAGGTATACTAAATTGAGAGATAATGTTATCCTGTATAAAATGACAAATTACTTTAGCAGTTGTGGATCGTAGTGGAACGACTTCAACCCACTTTTTGAAGTAATCAGTAGTAGTGCTAATAAAAGTATGTCCTTGAGAAGAAGGTGGAGAGATTTTTCCAATTAGATCCAAGCCCCAAATGGAAAATGGCCAAGGTGAGACTTGGGCATGAAGTTCCTGGACAGGAGCTCGGATTAAATGTTTATGTTATTGACATTGTGGACATTTCTTGACATATGCAAAGGAATCTTGTTCCATGTATTGCCAATAATATCCCATGCGCAATAACTTTTGTACCAATGATTTTCTTCCAAAATGCCCTCCACAAGCATCGGAGTGAGCTTCTTCTAAAGCTATCGAGATCTCCAAGTTACTAAGACATTAGAGAAGAACACCATTATAGCTTCGTCTATATAAGACATTAGATAGAATGATATAACACGCTACAAGTTTGCATAGGCAAACTCGTGCATTTTTAGATTTTGAGTTAGGAATGGTACCATCAAGTAAATAGTAGAATATATGGGAGAACCAATCATCAGAGTTTGTGTTACAACAGAGGTTAGTATCTAAAAATGAAACCTCTTCTAGTGCAGGTGTTTTAAGATTATGAATGATGAAAGTATATTCATCAGGCAAATCGACAGGGGATATAAGGGAAGTTGTGCTTGCCATAGCATCTGCGTGTCAATTGTCTTTCCTTGGAATAGTATCAATGGAGAATGACATAAATTGTTTTAATAAGGATAGAGCTAAATCACGATATTGAGATAATTTAACCTGCTTAGCTTGATATGATCCTATTATTTGTCATACAATTAATTATGAATCACCATATATAGTGATTTTTTTTATGTTGAGAGCTAAAGCGGCACGAAGTCCCGTAATGAGAGCTTTGTACTTAGCAATGTTGTTTGTGCATGAGAAGTTTAACAAATAAGACATAGGAGCCCACTTACCAGAGAGAGGTTCTATTATGACACCAGCACCAGAGCCAATTTGACATCGTGAACCATTGAAAGACAATTCCCATTTATCATTTGTATCTATATTTAGGATATGATCATCAAGAAACGTGTCCTAATTTTGTATAGCAAAGGGTGAAGGTGCGCCAGCTAAATGATCAGTGAATGCTTGTCCTTTAATCACTCTTTGATAAATAAATTTAAGATCAAATTTTGTTAATAATATAACCCATTTAGCAACACGACATGAAAGATCTATTTTAGCAAAAAGATGTTTCAACAGATCAAATTTTACCATGACACATATTTCAGCATTTAAGAGATAATGCCTAAGCTTCTATGTTGTGAAGACCAAATCTAGGCAGTACTTCTCGATAACAGTATATATCACACTTCATAATCAAGCTAAGTTTGACTAATATAATATACAACACGTTCTTTGCCTTCAATATCATGTGCTAATAAGGTTGCGAGAGCATTATTAGATGCTAAGGTATAAAGAAGAAAAGGTTTATCAGTGGTAGCAGGCTGTAAGATAGGAGGATTAGCTAGATAGCTCTTTAAGTCTTCAAAAGCCTTCTAACAATTAGAATTCCATTGAAATTTCGAATCCTTCTTCAGTAGTTGAGTAAAAGGGTGAGTCTTATCTATGAGTTGTGAGACAAATCGATGAATGGCCTGTATCTTCCCTTACAAACTACAAAGTTGAGATATGTTCTTGGGTGATGGAATATTAACAATCGCATCAATTTTCTTCGTATTTGCTTCAATGCCACAATGCGAAACTATAAATCCCAACAATTTTCCACTATCTACTCCAAAGATGCATTTCCAGGGATTTAAGCACATGTTATATTTCTTTATTCACTCAAATATTTGATGGAGGATTGTGACATGATCCTAGCGACAAATAGACTTCGTAAGAATGTCATCAACATAATCCTCTAAGATGTTATGCATGTAATAATAAAAAATAAGAATCATAGCCCATTGACAAGTTGCTCTAGCATTCTTTAATCCAAATGGCATGACCACTCAACAGAATGTACCCCAAGGTGTTATATAAAAGTTGTTTTATATTGATCTAGAGGATTGATGAAAATTTGATTATATCCCGAAAAACCATCCATGAAGGAAAGTAATTCATGACCAGCTATTGAATCAATGATCATATCAATGTTTAGCAAAGGTAAATCATCTTTCAAAGAAGAAAGATTTAGATCCCTATAATTAGTACACATCTAAATATGACCATCAGGTTTAGCGACAGCGACAATATTCGAAATCCAAGGTGAGTAATCAATAGGGTGGATAAAACCAACTTGTAACAACTTTTCTATCTCATGCTTAACTAACAATACAACCTTAGGATTCATCTTACAGATCTTTTGTTTAAACGGCTTACAATCTGGTTTTAGTACAATATTATGTGTTACAATTTGAGGATCAATACCAAGCACATCCGAATAATTCCAAGCAAATAAATCTGAAAATTCATGTAAAAGCTTGGTCATATTTTCTTTTTCTTCTATACTTAAAACAATCACCTATAGGGATAACCTTTTCAGTGTTATCTTTGTCCATAGAAACTTCAACAGTTTTTCCATTAAGTACTAGGTTCTATGAGGTTGGGTGATTAAGGCAATTCTTCTATTTCATCCTTAGATCTTTGAGTAGTATTTATCGAACAAGTGTCCATTTTCTAAAGTTTGCATTGTTATTTAAATGATAAGGTAATCCACGTTTATGATGATAATGGGGAAGATTATCATAAGCTCCCAATAATTCAATTATTGCTTCATCTGTTGAAAAGTTATCCAAAGGAATCTCTCCTAGAAGACAATTGGTGTCAATCATCTCAGAATATATCAAATTAAGTGTTGATATTGTGTTCACATCAACATTAGGATGTCTATGGTCTTTGGTTTCCTTGAAAGGATTTAACCAATGCAACTTGAGTAATGTCACGAAGTGGATTCTATAGGTACTCGAATTCCTTGTTGATTAATACCTCAACCATTCCCTACATAGTCACAATTCTTATAAAGGATTTGAAATCCTCGACCATAAAGAGAGGCCATCTCTCTAGAAGAAGGTGGAGCCTCATAGGTCTCATAATCTGTAGTATAAGTAAGAGTGTTATATGTGTTTGTTACCAAAGAAACTTTATATTTTTGACTTGAATTTTTAGATGAAATCGATGCAACATTTGATGTTTCAGGCTTAGGGTTGTTAATTTTATATTCTCCTATAGAGGGAGAAGTAAAATCTAATGAATCCCAATCATCACCAAGGAATGCATTCGATTGTTTGGAATCTTGCACAACATTATCATGGCATGAGGAGTTGATGGATCAATTTTTAAGTTATTTAGAATCTTATGGTGAGCGACTCGCTTTTGTAATTTGATTTGTAAACAATTATCCAGCTTAGGAGCAGCTTCAACAGTATGAAATTTATTCTTATTGATAAACTTGATTGAATGATGAAGGGTAGATGGAACTATTGAAATGCACAAGACAACTGAGAAAGGCGATTGAATTGGTTGTCTCAAAAACTTAAACTACTTATGAATATCAACACATCAAATGTTCAATCACTATTATTAAGATTTAACAATGAAAGCATGAAACAAGAAGCTCAACACAATAACACATTCAACACATGCGACACCAGATTTTTTACGTGGAAAACCCTATAAGGGAAAAACCATGGTGGGTGTTAGCCCACAGAAATAAATATGTTATAACAATACCAAAAATCAGAGGCTCACTACAAGTATTGGGGCTAACTGCCAAGATCAACTCACTGCCAAGGGGTGGCTCACTGCCAAGGCTTGGTGAACTGATTTGATAGCATCTACTCCATGCCTGAGTTTAGTTCCATTGAAGCACAGTATAACTCCTCTGCTCTACTCTTCTTACACCTTTTTACTTATCTTCGCATTTTTGCACACTAGGACATCTTTTTCGCAACTTCATTACATGTTTTTATACAATTCATCAACCTTGGAATGTACATCAAGGTTGGCATTACATGCATCAACCATTGGAACAATCTCCAAGGTCGGCATTACAACATACATAGAAATAGGTCTGGACCTAAACAAAATTAGCTAAGGGAAAGATGTGATATCACGTTATACCTTAGCTGGGACTCAAATGCAATCTTCCATGCCACAACATGCTTCCACAATCTTCAATGCATCTCCGCAAGTAGTGAAAACAACCAGGTCAGCCAAGACTAGTGTTAACACTAAGTCTTCTAAGAATAGTCCTCATCCACGATCCAAATTTCTTTTTGTGGACCAATCCAAAGGTAGCAACATGATCATGAGACATCCACAAGCACATTGTAATCACCAAGAACATCTGCACAATCTCTAAACACTTTATCCATAAGATTCTTCAATCAAGAACACTTGAACACTGTTATCCACTGTCATATAGAAATGATCGCTTGCGGACCACCAAATCATGAGCCATTGGAGTTGAAGGTACTTATCATCATTACAAACTATATTCTAGAACCGCAGACTGAAATACTTAAATGCGGAGGAATGTAGAGCATAATACATTCTCCATGTCACCACCAAATATACATAAAAAAGAGTTTTTACTCTAGTGAACATAACTCACTCAAATCTTTATACAAGAGGCTCAAACTTGGAACAT
Source organism: Cunninghamia lanceolata (assembly GCA_027924645.1). NCBI lineage: Eukaryota > Viridiplantae > Streptophyta > Pinopsida > Cupressales > Cupressaceae > Cunninghamia > Cunninghamia lanceolata. Next base: position 21,265,846 of record BSBN01000049.1, read on the forward strand.
AGCATCTTCAGACATGTCTCTAACTAACTTCCGATCCAGAGATAAGGATATTCATTCTACAAGAAATGCGGAGCAATCTACTGGACTGTTCAGTTGTAAACAAAGATACTCTTCAATACACTATTTCCACTGGAGGGGCAAATTTTCTCAAAAGCACTTGGAAATTTAGTATTAGGAATACTTATTCATTATCTTCAACACTTATATAAGTCAATGCAAAGCATCAAAACAAGAGCACAGTTGACACCAATGACAACACAGATATGTTGACATCAATGACAACACCAATTAGGCACATACTTGCAACAATCTCCCCCTTTGTCATTGATGGAAACATATGATGTGAAAAACTGTAAAGACCACCAAGACAAGATACTCCCCATCTGCACTCTTTCTCCCCTTGAGTTTTTCACATGATTTCTCTCCCCCTTTGACATCAATGGCAAAGGGCACATACTTGCACTCTACTGCTCTAATCAAAGTGAAATTATTCTTTCATCAACACCGCAACACTTAGTGCTCTTAATCAAGAACTCATGTCAGTAACAATTAGCTACTCCCCCTAGAGGTAGCTCTCAAAACACCAATCCAGATTAAAGAATGAGGCTTTTGACACTAGTGGACTGATGCATTCCTATGTCATGCCCACATTTGCCATGTGGTTATGACCCGATAACCACATGTCATGACCACATTTGTCATGTGGTCATGACATGAATTATCAAAAACTTTTCCCACCTGACTCTAAAACCCCATCGCGTGCATCAAGCGTGCTCGATGACACACACGTAATGTAGTTGCATCTGCAACCAATGTTAGGCACGTTGCCCGAAGGTAGGGAAGTCAATCACAAATAAAATAATGCAAAACTCATTTCGCAATCCCTACGAGATGATAGCCACTAAGGGGGTGTGTGTCATGAGGAGCGATGCTAAGAGGGTTGGTTTCCGCTTCAGAATCCAACTCTAGGGTTTACTAGGTGAGGTGGACGATTTCGATATAAATTAAAATCTACCCTAAAACAACTACTAACTTAAAGCAATATTAAAATAATGCCACTAACATAATTTCAACTTAAACATTTAAACAACATCTAATGCAGAAAAGTAAATATGCGAATTAAATTAAATAATATTCTTATCTATAACCTAGGAAAAATTTGACAGCATAACGGGTCAAAAGGGATAAATTTCCATAGTTTTTTCGACATCATAACGCCATCTCATTAACTATATGAGGAGAGAAAATTAAATTAAAATTAAAACTAACACTTTCATAATAATCATTTTTCCCAATTTTAAAAGGAATTAAAAATTAACATTAACCAATAAACAATAAATTCCTTCCCAAAACTTAAATCAAAATTAAAATAGAATAACTAAAATTAATTGTAATGATGTCCCAATATTTTACTAATAAATTTAATCCTAAAGTTTATAGAAATGATTTAATTAAATCTTACAATTAAATCATCCACTCCAATAAATGGGTTCGAAAGGATAAAATAGATAATTACCATGCACTAATTAAATTAAACATATAATTCAATCCCATTTCCTCCATAAGGGTAAAATGATAAATTAAATAAAACACATCAATTAAACTCCCACAACAATTCAAGGGAGAAATACCCCACCCACTCACTAAGTGGGAATTAATTAGCTAAACTAGGTTTAAGTGTGTAGGTTAGCCCACTAACCATTAGGGAAACATAAAAGCCCTACTCTTTGTTTATAAAAGCACTACAAAAAAAACCTAATGCTCACAAATCAATTAGTTTTCTATTTGGCAGGTTGCAAGTCTCAAGGATGAGAGGCAAGTGGGAAAGTACCTTCCCAAGTGGAAGGTATTTTCCCCAATGAAGATTCTATTGTTATAATGTTTTCTAATATGTTTTATTTTCTATACGTTATAATTTATTTCTCTCTAACATTCTTTTTATTCTAGTTTTCTAAATATTTTTTCACTTGTTCCTCATTCGACCATGTATCACACATAATCTGAACAACAAGTCCCATGAACAAAACAAGAAGTGCAACATGAGTAAGCCTCACATTACCACACTAAAGAATCCAGTTTCAAGCACAAACCAGTGATATTTCAATCAAACCCAACTATGATGTGCGTTGCCTATGCACTCGCAAACAATCACCACTAGCTTGTACAAAAATCTACAACATCACTACACATACTCTAAGATAGGACCACAATTCCATAAACCAAACCCTTAGCTAGGGTGGAGCAAAACAATAAGGTCTAAAAGGGCAACTAATTTAGTCACACAAGGGTGGGCCTCACATCCTATGCATCTTAGTTCAGAGTAGGAGGGGTAATAACCCCTAACATTTCTCTGAGACACTCAAAGGTATCCTTAGGCAGAGGCTTAGTGAAAATATCTGCAATCTGATTCTTTGTGGACACATATTCCATCTTCACTTCATTCTCTATCACCTTTTCTCTCAAAAAGTGATACCTTATTGATATATGCTTTGTTCTTGAGTGCATCGTTGGATTCTTTGAAATGTTTATAGCACATGTATTGTCACAAAAGATTGCAATTGGATCTTCATACACAACTTTTATGTCCTTAAAAGTCTGCTTCATCCATAACACTTGAGTGCAACAACATGTTGCAATATACTTTGCTTCTATAGTAGACAAGGAAATTGAATCTTGCTTCTTGCTCAACCATGAAACCAATCTATTACCCAAGAAGAAAGCACCTCCACTTGTACTTTTTCTATCATCAACATCTCTAACCCAATCTGCATCTGTATAAGCACAGAGAGTGAAATCATTATCCTTTGGATACCATAAGCCATGATCTAATGTGCCTTGCAAATACCTCAAGATTCTCTTGACTGCCATCACATGTGACTCTCTAAGATCTTCTTGAAATCTTGTCACAAGACATACTACATGCATTATATCAGGTTTCGTTTGAGTTAGATAAAGTAATCCTCCAATCATAGATTTGTACCTTTTCTGATCAGTCTTAGGTGATTCATCAGTTTTGCTCAACTTGCAGCCAGTCACCATGGGAGTACATACTGATTTTGAGTCCTCCATCCCAAACTTCTTCAACAACTCTTTCACATACTTAGTGGTGCAGGAGCACCCCTACAAGACAGGATATAGGTTCATTGTCCGCATGATAGGACATTAGTCTATTTTTAGCATGTTTGACTTCATAATGTAATAAGGTCCATTGGACCAATGCATATGTATTAGATCAGCCTAGGAGAGTGTGCAGGTAGTTAGAGTTCGTTATCAGGTTGTCTGAGCTGTCCTCTCCCAGCCGTTTGGAAGCTCCCAGCCGCTGGGAACCGAGTTGGTAGTACTCGTAGGATATTGCTATAAATAACTCAGATCAGTTAGGGTTTGAGATCATATCAGAGAGAGAAAGATATCAGAGTAGTAGTTATGTTATGTTGTACTGGTGATTGAGTGAGATCCAGAGATCAGTCCAGACATTGTGAAACATTGTTGTTCGATAGTATTGTAGAAACAGGACATTTGTGTTTCATCTAAATAAGATCTCATCAATTGCATTATCTGGTTTATCAGCTGTTTATGTTTTGAATTTCTGTTCTGATTACTGGTTAATGGATTCTTTCAACCCTTCCACCGGTTGATTCTGTGAATCGGTGGAATGGTCATGCATGTTAGTTTAGGTTGTATTTTAGTTTTCTGTTTATGCATTTCATTGTGTGGGAGATCGATTGGTAGCATGCTGTGAATCAACCTAGCATCCTCATGTGCTAGGATTTAGGAAGATAAACTGTTAAGTTTTGATCTGAAGGTGATCCGGCCCGATCATCATATTTTCTTTGTAAAATTGTGTGGTTCTGTGAGTTTGCATGCAGCTGACGGATATATAGGGATCTACATGTGCTTTTCCAAACAGAGTGAATCGTATCGTCATCTACGAGTATATCACTATCTGGATCAGGTTATGAAGCTGACGAAGACTGTATGTTTCAAGTGCATTAGGATGATATAGGTTGGATATATACTCAGTGTGTATATCATCGTCAGGATCATCTTTCGTGTGTATCCATCGTCCGCATATCGCTATCGCATGCAGAAGTGAAAATTCACTTTTTGGCTAAGGACCGGAGAGGTCATCATCAGGATATTGAAAAGATCACCCTATGCAAGTTTATCCTGTTGTCGCTAAGTGTTTTGGCATCGGCGTAAGTCATCGGCATAAAGTTTGGTTAACATCATCAGGATGTTTCAATATGACCAGATAAGTCATATCCTGATGCTATTGTTTGAGTAGTCAGATATCAGGGTGACGTAAGCATCGGAGGAAAGGTGCTTGAAGTTGTCGTCATCAGGATATATGAGAGGAACTGGATATTTCATATCCTACTGACGAAGGGTGATAATGATGCTAAACATCATGATGCTGCCGATAGAGTTTGGCGCTAAGTGAATAGTGATCATCAGGAGGATAATTGTGTTCGTCGAGTATCATGATGCTGCTGACAGGCGAAAGGCGAAAGGCGATAAGGAAGTGAACAGTAGTTAGCAGGAGGATATTTCATGCCTCTTCGAAATATGATGATGCTGTCTGTGTTAGCAAGAAATATGATGATGATGATGATAAGCCGATAGGTATTACATACTGCATGTTCAGGATTTTAACATGCTGGTTGTGTTAATGACTCCTCCTTCCCATTTGTAAGCTTCTGTTGCGTTTCCTCTGCATCATAGTGGTATCAGAGCAAAGGAAGGATCTTCTGGAAAAGATCAGGATATAGCAGGATGTCAGACGAAGAAGGAACATCTGAGATTCTGGAAAGGATGACCAACGTTGAGTTGGCAGTTCTGGTAAAGAAACAGATTGCAGAGAGCAAGGCCGTGAAGGCTCAGAATCAGGAATTGAAGGATGAGTTAGAGAAGTTGAGGAACAGAGTAGGTTCTGGTAGAGAAGAAGATAGGGAAGAAGAAGAGATCCCTAGTTGGAACGAGGAGGTCGTTCCTGCAGACCAGAGACCACTGTTGAACGCCCTCAAGGCCATGGAGAGGAGAACCATGGATGTGAAATTGGATTTGCCAGTGTTTACAGGAAAGATGGAACCTGATTCAGTGATGGAGTGGATAGACTCCTTGAACAATTTCTTTGAAACAGAGGAGATACCAGAACAACAGAGGGTGAAAATAGCCCAGTCAAAAATGAAAGAAGCTGCCTTGACATGGTGGAATTTCGTCCAAGATGATAGAGTACAGGAAGGAAAGCGTAGAGTCACTACATGGAAGAAAATGATGGCATTAGTAAAGGAAGCTTATGTCCCATTGGATTACAGTATCCAATTACACAAGAGGAAGCAAAACCTGAAGCAGAAGGAGCTAGATGTCAGCTCATATACAGAAGAATTCATGAAACTTTGTATGAAAACAAAGGTAAAGGAAAGTGAAGAAGAGAAGGTAGCCAGATACCTTAATGGATTGAGGTTCAACATTCAGGAAGATTTAAGTCTGCATAATCCAGATACAGTTCAGAAATGCTTTCAGTTGGCATTGAAAGTGGAAGAGAAGTTAAAGAGAAGACAAGAACAACACAATAGAGGAAGAGGAAGACAACAAAGGGGTGGAAGAGGTCCTTTTAGTGGTCGAGGACATGGACATGGATATCAAGGAGAATCCAGTCATGACAATAGTAAGGGAAACAATAGTCAGAACCAGGGGGAAAATTATAGTCAGCAAGGAAACTTCAGAGGTAGAAGACCTTTCAGAGGAAGATCCCAGGGCAGAGGATCCATCAGATGTTATAACTGTAACAAAGAAGGCCATATAGCCAGCAGATGTCCAGAAAAGGCCACAAGCTCAACAGGAGAAAGGAGAACAAATCTGATCCAAGAACCTGAAAATCAAAGTATGACAGGCTCTAATTCTTTTCAGAGTGTGAATGCTCCTGATAATTATGGATACCCAGAAAGTGGAGAGTCTCTAATGATGAGAAGAACAATGACTACCATGAAGGTACCTGACAAAGAATCCCCTCAAAGAAAGTCTCTTTTCAGGACTATTTGCAAAGCAGGAGGTAAGGCATGTAAAGTTTTGATTGATTCTGGTTCTACTGAAAATTTTGTGTCTGAAGAAATGGTGACAAAGCTTAAGCTTAGGAGATTGCCTCACCCATCCCCATATAAAGTCTCATGGCTTACCCAAGGTCAGCAGACAATTGTAGAAGAGCAGGCTTGGGTAGAATTTCAGATTGGAGCATATAAGGATAAGTTGTTGTTTGATATTACCACGATGGATGCTTGCAATCTTTTATTTGGTAGACCATGGCAGTATGATTTGAAGGCACAACATGATGGTGTTAGAAACACCTATACAATCACTAAAGATGGTAAGGTTATAAAGTTACTACCATTGACGGAGAAGGAGGAGAAATCTAAAGGAAAAGAGGTGAAGGTAATGCTGATGGAAGGTAAACAGTTCATGAAAGAAGTAGCAGCAGAAGGTGCAGTTGCATATGCCCTAATCCCATGTATGAGGGTGAATAAAGAACAGCAACAAGAAGTCAAGGAAGAGAAAAAGCAAAGGTTCATAGACCCAGCTATCCAAGAGCTATTGGATAAGTACAAAGGTATCATCTCAGAAGGAATGCCAAGATCCCTACCACCTGTCAGGGATATTAGTCACTGCATAGACTTAATTCCAGGGTCAACACTTCCAAACAAAGCAGCCTATAAGCTAACTCCAGAACAGAATGCAGAAGTAGCCAGACAAATTGAAGAATTATTGGATTCAGGTCTGATTGGGAAAAGTTTAAGTCCATGTGCAGTACCAGTTGTACTAGCACCAAAGAAGGAAGGTACTTGGAGGCTTTGCACAGATTCCAGAGCTATTAACAAGATCACAATCAGGTATAGGTTTCCAATCCCTAGGATAAAGGATTTACTTGACTGTTTGGGAGGTACTAAGTATTTTACAAAAATAGATTTGAAGAGTGGATATCATCAGATCAGGATTAGGCCAGGAGATGAATGGAAAACAGCATTCAAAACTAATGAAGGGTTATATGAGTGGAAGGTTATGCCTTTTGGTTTATCTAATGCACCTAGTACTTTTATGAGGTTGATGAATGAGGTTTTGAAAGAGTTCATTGGTAAGTTTGTCATAGTATATCTAGATGACATTCTGATTTTCAGCAACACAAAAGAAGAACATCTCAGACACATAGATTTGGTTCTTACGAGGTTACATGAAAAGCAGCTGATGATAAATTTAGACAAGTGTTTGTTCATGCAAGAGGAGATCACATATTTGGGTTTTGTCATTTCACAAGGAAAGTTACAAATGGATAAGGAGAAGGTAAGTGCCATATTGTCTTGGCCAACCCCAAAGACTATGAATGATGTCAGAAGTTTCCATGGGTTAGCAACCTTCTACAGGAAGTTTATAAGAGGGTTTAGTCATATTTGTGCACCCATGCTTGATACCATCAAAGGAGGACAAAAGTGCAGATTTGTTTGGACTCAAAGAGCAGATGATTCTTTTGAAACATTGAAAAAGAAGGTGGCACAGCAGCCAGTCCTTGCACTTCCAGACTTTAACAAAATCTTTCAGGTGGAATGTGATGCCAGTCACATGGCCATTGGAGCAGTACTCAGCCAAGAAGGTAGACCTATTGCATTTTTCAGTGAGAAGCTCAATGATGCTAAAAAGAGGTATTCCTCATATGATTTGGAAATGTATGCTTTAGTCCAGTCACTCAAGAAATGGAGGCATTACTTGATGCCAAAGGAATTCATAGTATTCACAGATAACCAGGCTCTGAGTTTCATAAACAGCCAGGAAAAGCTGAACCACAGACACATGAAATGGGTAGAAACCTTACAAGCGTTTAATTTTACATTGAAGCATAAGAAAGGAGTCAAGAATAAAGTTGCAGAAGCTTTGAGCAGGAGAGTTCTAACAGTCAACCAGATTCAGTTAGAAAGTGTTGGCATTGATTCACTAAAGACCATGTATGAGACTGATGCAGATTTTGGGGAGATATATCATGTATGTACTTCTTTTGAAGAGAAATATCATGCTGAATTCTCTGAATTTTTGATTCAGGATGGATTGTTGTTCAAAGGTGGACAGTTATGTATTCCAAGGTGTTCTATGAGGTTAAACATCATTAAGGAGAAACATTGTGGAGCTATGGCAGGTCATTTTTGTCTAGATAAGACTCTTGATCTGGTCCGAAGACATTACTTTTGGCCTAAGTTACAATCAGATGTCAGAAAGTTTGTCATGACATGTGTGATATGTTAGAAAGCTAAAGGCAGGTCGACTAATGCAGGTTTATATCAGCCCTTACCCATTCCTTCCAGACCATGGGAAAGCATAAGTATGGATTTTGTCTTGGGTTTACCAAGGACAAGGAAAGGGTTTGACAGTGTTTTTGTTGTAGTGGATAGATTCAGCAAAATGGCACATTTCTTGCCATGCAAAACCACTGCTGATGCTTCATACATTGCAGATTTGTTTTTCAGGGAGATTGTCAGGATCCATGGATTGCCATTGAGCATAGTGTCAGATAGGGATGTGAAGTTTATTGGTCACTTCTGGAGAACTCTTTGGAAGAAACTTGGAACAAATTTGTCTTTTTCCTCTGCATATCATCCTCAAACGGATGGACAGACTGAAGTAGCGAACCGTTCCTTAGGAAATTTGCTTAGATGTTTGACAAAACAACATGGAGAAAAGTGGGATAATATTCTATCTCAAGCTGAATTTTCCTATAATGATACTGTCAATAGGAGCACAGGGAAATCACCTTTCCAGATAGTTTATGGTATGCATCCAAGAGGAATTTTGGAATTGAGAGATCTACCTACCGTAGACCCTGTTAGTGCAGAAGGAGAAGCTTTTGTAGAAGCCATAAAAGAGGTTCATGATCAAGTCAAGACCCAACTCCAACAAACCACCTTGAAGTATAAGGAATATGCTGATAAAAAGAAGAAGGATGTACAGTTTGATGTTGGAGATTTGGTATGGGTTCATTTGAAGAAGGACAGACTTCCTAAGGGAAAATATACTAAACTTATGCAGAGAAAAGTTGGACCATGTCAGATCTTGCACAAGCATGGACAGAATGCTTATGAGATACAACTCCCCCCTGATCTTGGTTTGTCCCCTATATTCAATGTATGTGATTTAACTCCATACAAGTCTTATCCAGATGCAGATCAGGAGTTCCTACAGGATACAGTCCATGATAACATTCCCAAGCATGATCCTCCACAGTTGCAGAAGGTTTTGGACACCAGAGTGGTCAAACAGACCCGGAACAAACAGTACTTGGAGTATCTAGTCTCTTGGAAGGGAAAACCTAATTCTGAAGCAGTCTGGATGACTGAAGAGCAGATCCAGAAACATGGTGCAGATCTTCATACTCTCATCTCAAGTGGACTTGATATTTCTTCTTCTGGGGAGTATGGTGCAGGAGCACCCCTACAAGATAGGATATAGGTTCATTGTCCGCATGACAGGACATTAGTCTATTTTTAGCATGTTTGACTTCATAATGTAATAAGGTCCATTGGACCAATGCATATGTATTAGATCAGCCTAGGAGAGTGTGCAGGTAGTTAGAGTTCGTTATCAGGTTGTCTGAGCTGTCCTCTCCCAGCCGTTTAGAAGCTCCCAGCCGCTGGGAACCGAGTTGGTAGTACTCGTAGGATATTGCTATAAATAACTCAGATCAGTTAGGGTTTGAGATCATATCAGAGAGAGAAAGATATCAGAGTAGTAGTTATGTTATGTTGTACTGGTGATTGAGTGAGATCCAGAGATCAGTCCAGACATTGTGAAACATTGTTGTTCGATAGTATTGTAGAAACAGGACATTTGTGTTTCATCTAAATAAGATCTCATCAATTGCATTATCTGGTTTATCAGCTGTTTATGTTTTGAATTTCTGTTCTGATTACAGGTTAATGGATTCTTTCAACCCTTCCACCGGTTGATTCTGTGAATCGGTGGAATGGTCATGCATGTTAGTTTAGGTTGTATTTTAGTTTTCTATTTATGCATTTCATTGTGTGGGAGATCGATTGGTAGCATGCTGTGAATCAACCTAGCATCCTCATGTGCTAGGATTTAGGAAGATAAACTGTTAAGTTTTGATCTGAAGGTGATCTGGCCTGATCATCATATTTTCTTTGTAAAATTGTGCGGTTCTGTGAGTTTGCATGCAGCTGACGGATATACAGGGATCTGCATGTGCTTTTCCAGATGGAGTGAATCGTATCGTCATCTATGAGTATATCGCTATCCGGATCGGGTTATGAAGCTGACGAAGACTGTATGTTTCAAGTGCATCAGGATGATATAGGTTGGATATATACTTAGTGTGTATATCATCGTCAGGATCATCTTTCATGTGTATCCATCGTCCGCATATCGCTATCGCATGCAGAAGTGAAAGTTCACTTTTTGGCTAAGGACCGGAGAGGTCATCATCAGGATATTGAAAAGATCACCCTATGCAAGTTTATCCTGCTGTCGCTAAGTGTTTTGGCATCGGCGTAAGTCATTGGCATAAAGTTTGGTTAACATCATCAGGATGTTTCAATATGACCGGATAAGTCATATCCTGATGCTGTTGTTTGAGTAGTCGGATATCAGGGTGACGTAAGCATCGGAGGAAAGGTGCTTGAAGTTGTCGTCATCAGGATATATGAGAGGAACCGGATATTTCATATCCTACTGACGAAGGGTGATAATGATGCTAAACATCATGATGCTGCCGATAGAGTTTGGCGCTAAGTGAATAGTGATCATCAGGAGGATAATTGTGTTCGTCGAGTATCATGATGCTGCTGACAGGCGAAAGGCGAAAGGCGATAAGGAAGTGAACAGTAGTTAGCAGGAGGATATTTCATGCCTCTTCGAAATATGATGATGCTGTCTATGTTAGCAAGAAATATGATGATGATGATAAGCCGATAGGTATTACATACTGCATGTTCAGGATTTTAACATGCTGGTTGTGTTAATGACTCCTCCTTCCCATTTGTAAGCTTCTGTTGCGTTTCCTCTGCATCACTTAGATTGATAAATGAAGATTCCTTTATCTGATTGAGTAATTTGCAGACCTAGAAAGAAATTTATTTCACCAAACATAGACATCTCAAATTCATTTTGCATTTCTTCTACAAACTTCATGCACATACCTTCATTTCCTTCAAAGATAATGTCATCAACAAAGACTACAACAATCAGGATTTGATTATCTTTGATTTTGAAATAGAGATTGTTGTCAATCGTGCCTTTACTGAACCCTAATTGCAACAAATACTTGTCTAACCTTGTATACTAGGCTCTGGGGGCTTGCTTCAATCCACACAAGGCCTTCTTCAATCTGTACACCATGTTATCTTGGTTTGATAACTGAAATCCTTATGGTTGTTCAATGTAGACCTCTTCTTCTAACTCACCATTTAAGAATGCAGACTTGACATCCATATGATACACTTTGAAATCTTTGAATGTTGCAAATGCCAAAAATATTCTTATTGCTTCAATCCTTTCCACAGGAGCAAAGGTCTCCTCAAAATTTATCCCTTCAACTTGAGAATATCCTTTGTATACCAATCTTGCCTTATTCCTTATTACTTCTCCATTCTCGTTCATCTTGTTTTTGGAAAACCCATTTGGTGCCAATCACATTCTTGTCAGCAGGTCTAGGAACTAGTTCCCAAGTTTGATTTTCTCTATCTACATCAGTTCTTCTTCCATAGACTTTACCCAATTTTCATCATTGCAAGCTTCACTAACATTTTTAGGTTCAACTTTTGAAAGCAAACAGTAATTCACTTGTTCTTCTACAGCTCTTTTCCTTGTTGGTACCCCTTTGTTTTTGTCAAGTATAGTCTGATCTTCAGAATGATTAATCCTTACATACCTGGGAGTCTTAACAACACTTTCTGGAGCCTCTTCTTTATTTGTACTACCTTCTTGTTCAATTTTTTCTTCATCCACTATAGCCATAGGTTCATCTGATTCATAGCTACTCAGATATAATAATCTTTCCATTTCTTCATCAACCTTCACATTAGCACTTTCAATGATCTTTTTCAGTCTCTTGTTGTAGCACCGGTAGGCCTTACTCTTAGTAGAGTAACCAAGGAAGATTCCTTCATCACACCTAGCATCAAACTTGCCTAGTTCTTCTTCTCTTCTAATATAACATTTGCTACCAAAAACTTTGAAGTAATTCACTGTAGGAACTCTTCCATACCATAATTCATAATGAGTTTTAGAGATGTTACCTTTGACTTGAACTCTATTTAGGATGTACACAGTAGTATGTATGGCTTCTCTCTAGTATACTTCCAGTAGGTCAGCTTCCTTTAACATAGTCCTAGCAGCCTCTTGAACTGTCATGTTCTTTCTTTCAACAACTCCATTTTGTTGAGGAGTCTTAGGTGCAGACAACTGTCTCTTTATCCCTTATTCTTCACAGAAAATATTGAATTCATTTGATTTGAACTCACCTCCTCTATTAGACCTTAAGCATTTGATCCTCAACTCTAACTCATTCTCAACCATTGCCTTGAAAGCTTTAAACTTGTCTAGGGCTTCAAATTTTTCTTTTAAAAAAGTGACCCAAGTCATTCTAGAATAATCATCACTAAGCAACATAAAATACATGTCACCTTGCAGACTTCTTGTTCTTGTGGGACCACACAAATCTGTATGTACTAGCTCCAACAATCCATCAAAGAATTGGTCTTTGCTTTTGAAACTTGTTCTTGTTTTTTTCCCAAATTGACACTCCTTGCAAATGGTGTTGGCAGGCTTCACAAGTTTAGGTAGATCTCTTACAGCCTATGCACAACTTATCTTCACCAAATTGTCAAAATTGATATGAGACATACTTCTATGCCACAACCAGCTCTCATCAATCTGAGCCAATAAACAGTAATCATTAGTTCCTTTCAAATGATAGACATTACCTCTAGTCTTCATACCAGTAGCAATCACTTTTCCGGAGCTCTCCATGATCTTACATCCATTGTCCTTGAATCTTAGATCACAACCTTTGTCACACATTTGACCAACACTCAAAAGATTGTGCTTTAAAACCTTCACATATAGAACATCGTCAGTATTGTGCTTTCCATCAAAATAAATAGATCCTCTTCCACAAATATTACCAGCTATATCATCTGCAAACCTAACCAGTCCTCCATCATACTTTTCCAAACTTACAAACTTACTTTTATCACCATTCATGTGATATGAGCATCCACTATCAATAAATGATTCATCCTTATCTTTCTCAACTGAATAGCCAAAGCACTTTCTTCCACTGGTTTTTCTTCCTTCACACAGCTAGCAGGATTAGTAGACATAGATTCTTCTTTAATTGCAATAAACAAGCATTCATTTGCACTAGTACTAGCATCATCAAATTCATCATCTGTCACACCTTCATCATCAAGATCTCTAACATAGTAGAATTTCTTTGGAGCCCTAGGTCTATTCTCAAATCTTTTTCTATTCCTTTGAATTCTCTCAAGACACCTAGAAGCATAGTGACCAACCATACCACATGTAAAACATTTGAAAAGTAATTTGCCTTTGAACTTACCGGAACCTCTTTGCAGTCTGTCAACAAAGTTTGCTTCAATTTCATCAAGCTCATCATCAGATTCCACCTTGTACTTCTTAGCTCTAGGGATCTTCTCTAAAGTGTTGGCTTTGAAAGTAGTCTCAATCTTTGGCAGAGCATCACCAAACTCTCTCATTTCAAAAGCTGTAAGCTTTCCAAACAACTGATCCTTAGTGACTCTTTGCACAATCATTACTTTTCAATTGCAGCTACCTTGTGATTGTAGGACTTAGGTAATGACCTAAGAATTTTCATCAAAACTTCCTTCTCATCAATAGTTCCTCCCATACCTTTTATTCCATTGACAATTTCATCAACCTTTTGCATGTAAGCTATTATGTTTCCATCTTCGCTCATCTTTAAACCCTCATATTTCGCTTTCAGGCCCTACAATTTGGCACTCTTTACAGATCCATCTCCTTCATATAGATTTTTCAGCTTTTCCCAGACTTCATGAGCAGTTTCCAAATTCATGACCTTTACCAACTTAGTGTCAGACAAGGCACTTAACAAAGCATCTCTAGCTTTTATATTTAACTCATATTCTTTGATTTCATCTTCAGTTGTTAAACCATTCTAAGGCATGGTATACTTTATCTCTATTGTTTTCCATACTCTACAACCAAGACAAAGGAGATGGATTTTCATTTGTACCTTCCATAAAGCATAATTTATCCCATTAAACTATTGAGATTCCTTCTTGAAAGACATTCTAGATCAACCTCAATCAGGTAGGCTTACTTCCGAGGAACCTTGCTCTGATACCAATTGTTGAAATGCACAAGACAACTGAGAGGGGGGGTGAATTAGCTGTCTCAAAAACTTTAACTACTTATGAATATCAATACATCAAATGTTAAATCACTATTATTAAGATTTAACATTGAAAGCATGAAACAAGAATCTTGACACAATAACACAATCAACACATGCGACACCAGATTTTTTACATGGAAAACCCTATAAGGGAAAAACCATAGTGGGTGTTAGCCCACAAAAATAAATATGTTATAACAATACCAAAAACCAAAGGCTCATTGCTTTAGGGCTCACTTCCCAAAATGTTCACTGCAAATATTGGGGCTCACTGCTAAGGGTTGGTGAGCTGATTTGATACCATCTACTCCATGCCTGAGTTCAATTCCATTGAAGCACAGTATAACTCCTCTGCTCTGCTCTTCTTACACCTTTTTACTTATCTTCACATTTTCGCACACTAGGACATCTTTTTTACAACTTCATTACACGTTTTTGTTAGTAGGTAAAAAGAGGGTTGTTGTTGATTTTAGGGGTTTACGTGTAATCCTACTTTCACTACAAACATTCCAAGGGCTTGTTGAATCTCCATTAAGTGAGAGCAATCACTATCGTGTTGGGCAGCCACTTGGGAAGCTGTGGATTCTTGGATGTATCAAACAATGTCTCTATCTAATGCTCAATTGTACTTAGAAACCCTAATTATGCAAATTAGTAAGCAAGTTATCAAATTACGGCAAATCCTTTCAGACTGAGATAAGGGACAGAGATATTTAACTTACTATTTTTTGAAGTTCAAAAGGTGAAGAAGTCGTGGAAGGGGACTCGCGTCCAAGTCCAAGGTACCTATTTCTTTGTGGAATCCTGATCTCCTTCCAACACTAATCTGTACTACAACTTTTATTTCTGGGAATTCAACTGCAGAGGACACAGGGACTAGCGCCCTAGTCCAGGAAAAGCACCAGTGTCCTACTTCTTTTCAAATCCTGAATCCCCTATATCTGCTACTCCTTCCTGCAACTCCACTCAACGGAACTTGACACATGTAACCTGTAATCACATGGAGTGTGGGAGGGGGTTGTGGTGTTTAGAGGCTTGCCTCGGTCAAGCCCTAGAGAGACATTCAAGTCTTTCAAACACCATTGTCAGATGAGAGTGCATACCCTGATGGGATAGAGGCAAAAATCCAAATGATAAATGATTGAAAACACAATTGATATCAAATTGTAGTAAAGATCTCATGAAAGGAAGATGCTCTTCATGCCATGAGGAGATGGATGCCAAATCTACAAATACAAACACAATAACAACAAAGTACTACTCTGCAACACAATGAATATTTTGAATGCTATATGATCACAAGTATGCATAAAGTCCATCTAGTTTTCAAACGAAACCTTATCATGCTTATATATGCAACTACAAAGATTCCCACTAAGAATTTTGTAATTCAAACTTTAGATGTCGGCATAGGACTTAAATAACAGTCACTAAATCAACATTTGAAATTAGGGCAAACCAAAAATAGGGTTGGACAAGGGCACTAGCACCCAAGTCCACCCTGCCATTTTTGCTCAGGATTCATCAAAATGTAGCCCCTAGGTCCTATTTGTCACAAGACCCAAGGGTTTTCTCATTGGGAGTCAAAAATAACATGCAAGATACTCTAAATGCAATTACAAGACCCAGGAGCTAAACCTTAATAGGAAAAATCCCCCAAGGTTATTTTTTCCAACATAACATTTAGCCCCCACTTTAATTTATGTATGATAGCAAGTCCAATACATTCATTAAAGTACGGTCAACAAACACAGCAAACACGCCAAGCACGGAGAAGACACACACCAAACAAATTGAAGATAATAGCAGGCATGCAAAACACGGTGAAGACAGTTACAGTCACGCAAAACATGGAGAAGACAACATTGAAGACACACAAAACACAGTGAATGCAGTGATTGTTTTCTTTTTCTTTTTCTCATATATGAAATACAGGATGCAAGTACAGGAAAAGTAAACACACAACCCAAAATGTAGGAGGGACTCATTGCCACCAGTCTTTAAACTGCACATGGGGCAATAGACACGCAATACAAATCTCAAAGTGCAAGAGAGACTCGTTGCCACCAGTCTTTATACTGCACTTGAGAATAAACATGCCATACAAAACAAGCACACCAAGCAAATCCCAAAGCATAGGAGGGACTTATCACCACCAGTCTTTAGACTATACTTGGGAATAAACATGCAATACACACACACATGGAAGACACGGAGAAAATACGGTAGATAAGTGATGGAGTGTACCTATTTCTAGGTTCATCACCATCTTAGGCACATTACAAGCGCACACCGACAATTGGGCTTCACCACAACAATCACCGAAGACATGCTTAAGGGTTAGGTTAGTCATAGATCCACTCCCCACCTACTCAGAGGACTTTTTGAAAATGACAGGATTGTACACTCTCCTCGAGAAAAGCACAATCCCTGCCTCACATAGAGGGCTTAAGATAAAAAGGATATGCATGATATCCCACCTGCATAGAGGGATTAATAGATTCAAGATTCACAAACACACTTGCTAACATTTATATCAGATAGCTTACCTTATATATGCCCCCACCTTAAGGTGGTTGATATCATGTGACGATATCAAGCATGTTAAGGTAGGAAGAAAACACACAAGGGAACACAAGCTCTCACCAAGCCCATGCCCCCTGGAGGTGACATGTACTTTATGATTGCCAAATGTTCCCACAAACACATTCCTGCAAGAAAAGTGTTAGTGTCCATATAATCATGATAATCAACAATGCATATAGAACCGAGGAATGCAAGATTCAAGATAGACAAAGTGCACCGAGCAACAGTATTGTTATGTTTTGTAAGTGCGATAAGACATCATCAAGATCACATGAAGTGATTCTACTAACCAAGCATCAAATAATATATAATAATCCCATCGTCATGTATGGACTAGATCCATTTTTTGATTACTCGCTAAAGGGACACTAGATCTGCATTAGTATAATATGTTTTTCGTCATCCACCTGCTAGATAGAACCACTATAAGAAGGGAAACAATGAAGCAAGAGAGGAGAAACAAGTGTCTTAGGGACAGTCATGTAGGAAGGTGCCCCCAAGTCACCAACCGCAATGCTATGTTCGTAAGACACAACACACAACAATGGAAATAGAGGAGAAGCAATAAAGAAGAATGATGATACAAATAGAAGAAGGGTCACAACAGAGGTGGTCTACTAGTATCCTTGACCTTATGAGAGTATCAAGGGTCATCCTAGGAGACCTAAACAACACATAACACATCACAAGGCAAACACATCATGGAGGTAAAGGGTTAGAAATACTTACCTTCCAGTACAATCGTACTAAAATTTGGAACTTGCGAGCCTCTTGGAGAGATGCTCTATCAAGTTTTGTGTGAAGCTTGAGTGGTTCTTATGAGAGTCTTGTTTGTTGTTAGAAAATCCGTGTGATGCTTGTTTCTCAAATCCTTGTGTATATGATATTGTTTATTGCTTATGAGGAGGAGAACCACTATTATTTCCAATTGATGATAATCATCTTGCTCTTTTACTATCTTGAATAGCCAAAGCACTTTCTTGCATTGGTTTTTCTTCCTTCACATAGCTAGCAGGATTAGTAGACATAGGTTCTTCTTTAATTGCAATAAACAAGCATTCAATTGCACTAGTACTAGCATCATCATATTCATTGTATGTCACACCTTCATCATCAAGATCTCTACCATAGTAGCATGTCTTTGGAACCCTAGGTCTATTCTCAAATCTTTTTCTATTCCTTTGAATTCTCTCAGGACATCTAGAAGCATAGTGACCAACCTTACCACATGTAAAACATTTGAAAGGTAATTTGCCTTTGAACTTACTAGAACTTCTTTGCAGTCTGTCCATAAAGTTTGCTTCAATTTCATCAAGCTCATCATCAGGTTCCACCTTGTACTTCTCAGCTCTGGAGATCTTCTCTAAAGTGTTGGCTTTGAAAGCAATCTCAATCTTTGGCAGAGCATCACCAAACTTTCTCATTTCAAAAGTTGTAAGCTTTTCAAGCAACTGATCCTTAGTGACTCCTTGCATAGTCATTACTTCTTCAATTGCAACTACCTTGTGATTGTATGACTTAGGTAATGACCTAAGAATTTTTATCACAACTTTCTTCTCATCAATAGTTCTGTTATCACCCAGATTTGCACCCTTGCATGCAGTTGTGAAACCTTAGCAATCTGGAGTAACATGGGAATGATCTCTAAGTGTGGGACTTTGCTAAATGAGATCAGACCTCCGGAGAAGGCCAGCTTCCTTAACTGGCTATCACCTAAAACTACTAAATCTTAAGAGGAAAAGGGAGAAGGAATGCTTCAAAGTGAAAGATGAAACAAAAAGCTTGAAAACAAAGGGTGATTCACCAAGTTTAATAAAGAACCCTCACAATACTTGAAAAAATGCACAGCATAACCAAATATAGCAAGCAAACATACACATATTCAACTGATCCTAGAAAAGGTGAGAAACCAAATGATTAAAAGGAACAATACGTTCATAGGCAAACATGTATAGATTCACACTAAACTAAAAAATCAATCCAAAGAGGCAAAATAACTTGCATATATTCAGTGGGAAGGTAGAGTTACAGTAACTGAAAGCTCTGTTTGGAAACAAAAAAGCTTCAATGCTCAAAAAATTTCCAACCTTATTTACATCATTCGAATGCATATATATAGTATTCAAAACTAACCTAGGTTGGTTACAAAATTTTCTCAAAGAGCTACAGCAAGAAAATAGCTCCCTCTTAATGACTGTCCACCTGCAAGAAGTTATGATGTAGAAGATCTAGAATTGGGAACGGTGGAAGATATTCTGGGCATTAAATGCGAGTTGCTTCCTCCTTGTGCAGCAATGAATGCAAGAAATATCTTCATCTACTCAAAATGGTTGCTGAAATGTCCACTCACCCAAAATATGTAAATCCAGATCCGAATTTGAAAAGTCAAAATATTCCCCTAAAAAACCTACCAAATGAAAGAGGCAAAAACATGCATTTTTGCCTTTCACAGCATGTGGAAATTCACTAAAATGGAGGAGATACAGGTGGTCAAAGCTTTGGTCAATTACCTGTATATATTGCTTTGCATTTGTGTATATATCACTTGAATTTGCCACCTGAATTGGCATCTAAAACCTTCTCTACAACTCCTTTTGCATATGCCAAGCGCTTTGTATATCGGGCTATGAGATGTCTTTGTATGTTCAAATGTATGTCACCTTGTATATACAATATAATGGTCACATACAAGGGCGGGCCCCTTTACTCCTCTATCACCCTTTTACATGCATGTCTCCTGCCACGTGGCACCGCCTGATTCGTTGCTGAGCTGGTCTGAGAAGCATCGCTAAAAAATTGTATCTGTTTATCGGTGATCGGAATGACTATGAGCTGAGTTGTCGATGCATTCTGTCTGGCCGATGAATTTTGTATATAACCCCTTGCATGATGCAATGCACGGACCTCACGCTTGAATTTGCCAGAATTAACCTATGTGTCAAGTTCGGCTTGCATGTCTTCTTTGTATCTCCGCCTTGTATATTACAAATATACAATGTCCATATACATGCAAGCCGCAGACTTAAAAAGTTTATGAAGCAGACTGGAAAGATTTTTTGAAATTCGGCTTGTATATCGCCATTGTATGTTAGCCTTGTATATCGCAAATATACAATGCCCACATACAAGCAAAAAACATACATGCGCCAGACCCAATGTCCTTATCAACCATATTGCATACCCGTTCGGGTATGGCCAATGCATCTTAGGAATGCATGTTTCTTTGTATGTGCGAACATACAATCGCACTTGTATATGCAACTGGTGGGACCCATGCCTTATATCTTTTCTTTATTTGCCGCTTGTGCATCTACCTGATATACATTCTGCTTTGTATGTCCATGGGCCCCACCAAATGTATGTCGGCCCTGTACATTTTTCCTTGCATGTTTCGATTGTATGTTTAACCCCTTGTATATTGGCTTTGTGTGTGAAAACATACAAAGAGAAACATACAAGCCACTGTAGCAGATGCATCTTTTTCGTTTGCACATTAACTGATGTACATTCTGCCTTGTATGTCAGCCTTGTATGTGAAAACATACAAGGATATTTCCATATACATCAGCCGTTGGGAGACTTTAAACTTGGCCACCGATGAGGCTGATCTGGCTGATGAACCTTCCACTGTAGCAAATGCATGTATGTCGGCCTTTGTATCTTTTCCATTGTATATTGCGTTGTATGTGTGAACATACAAACCCACCAAGTTTCCCTTGCCAAGCCACCAAGTATTCCATATACTCTCTATTCCTTGTCTTCTTTGCCACTCTTGAGTCTAAAATCTTCTGCAGTTGTGGTGGATCATGTTTAGGAATATCATCATCTACTAGACCCTGTAATGGTTCCTGGTCTACATCTAGATTATGCTTGTATGGACTTAAATCACATACATTGAAAATAGGTGACAATTCAAGATCAGAAGGAAGTTGGATCTCATAAGCATTTTGTCCACATTTCGTCAAAATCTGACATGGTCCAATGTTCCTCTACATTAGTTTGGTATATTTACCTTTTGGGAGCCTCTTTTTCTTCAGATTAACCCACACCAAATCTCCCACATCAAACTGTACATCCCTCTTCTTCTTGTCAGCATAAGCTTTGTACTTCAATGTAGTTTGTTGGAGTTGGTTCTTGACTTGATCATGCACCTCTTTGATGGCTAATGCAAAAGCTTCTCCATCTGCACTAATAGATTTTCCTGTAGGTAGATCTTTTAACTCCAAAATACCTCTTGGATGAATACCATATACCACCTAGAAAGGTGATTTACCTGTACTCCTATTGACAGTGTCATTATAGGAAAATTCTGCCTGTGATAGGATGTTATCCCACTTCGCTCCATGCTGCCTTGTCAAACATCTAAGCAAATTCCCCAATGAATGGTTAACTACTTCAGTCTGTCCATCTGTTTGAGGATGATAAGCTGATGAGAAGGACAAATTGGTACCAAGATTCTTCCAAAGAGTCCTCAAAAATGGCCAATAAATTTCACCTCTCTATCTGACACTATGCTCAATGGCAATCCATGTATCCTCACTATTTCCTTGAAAAACAGGTCTGCAACATATGAAGCATCACAAGTGGTTTTGCATGGCAAGAAGTGAGCCATTTTACTAAATCTGTCTACTACCACAAAAACACTATCATACCCCTTCCTTGTTCTGGGTAAACCCAACACAAAATCCATACTTATGCTCTCCCATGGCCTAGAAGGAATGGGCAGTGGCTAATATAAACCTGCATTAGTGGATCTCCATTTTGCTTTTTGACATATCACAGATGCTTCCACAAATCTCCTCACATCTGACTGTAACTTAGGCCAATAGTAATGTCTCTTTACCAGATCAAGAGTCTTATCCAGACTGAAATGTCCTGCCATGGCCCCACAATGCTTCTCCCTAATAATATGCAGTCTCATAGAACACCATGGAATGCACAACTGTCCACCTTTAAAAAGTAATCCATCTTGTATCAGAAATTTAGAGTACTCAACATGATATTTGTCTCCAAAGGAAGTACATACTTTGTAGATCTCTCCAAAGTCTTCATCAGCATCATACATAGTCTTTAAGGAATCAATGCCAACACTCTCCAATTGAATCTAATTTATGGTTAGAGCCCTCCTGCTCAAAGCATCTGCTACCTTGATCTTGACTCCTTTCTTGTGCTTGAGTGTGAAGGTGAAAGCTTGTGAAGTCTCCACCCACTTCATGTGCCTATGGTTCAGTTTCTCCTGACTGTTTATGAAACTAAGGGCCTAATTATCTGTAAATACTATGAATTCTTTTGGCATCAAGTAATGCCTCTACTTTTTGAGTGACTGGACTAGAGCATACATCTCCAAATCATAGGATGAGTATCTCTTCTTAGCATCATTTAGTTTCTCACTAAAAAATGCAATAGGCCTACCTTCTTGACTGAGTACTACTCCAATTTCCATGTGGCTTGCATCACATTCTACTTGAAAAATCTTGTTGAAATTAGGAAGTGCAAGGACTGGTTGTTGTGCCACCTTCTTCTTCAATGTTCCAAATGAATCATCTGCTTCCTTTGTCCAACTGAATCTGCACTTTTGTCCTCCTTTTATGGTGTCAAGCATGGGTGCACAGACATGACTAAACCCTTTTATAAACTTCCTATAGAAGGTTGCTAACCCATGGAAACTTCTAACATCATTCATGGTTCTAGGAGTTGCCCAAGACAATATGGCACTTACCTTCTCTTGATCCATTTTCAGTTTTCCATGTGAGATGACAAAACCCAAGTAGATGATCTCCTCCTGCATGAACAAAGACTTCTCCAAATTGATCATTAGTTGCTCTTCACATAACCTTTTGAGAACCAGGTCGATATGTTTGAGATGCTCTGCCCTTGTATTACTGAAAATCAGGATGTCATCTAGATATACTATGACAAATTTGCCTATAAATTCTCTCAAGACCTCATTCATCAGCCTCATAAAGGTACTAGGGGCATTGGACAAACCAAAAGGCATGACCTTCCATTCATATAACCCCTCATTGGTTTTAAATGCAGTCTTCCATTCATCTCCTGGCCTAATCCTGATCTGATGATAGCCACTTTTTAAATCTATTTTTGTGAAATATTTGGCACCTCCCAAACAATCAAGCAAATCTTCTATTCTTGGGATTGGGAACCTATACCTAATTGTTATCTTGTTAATAGCCCTTGAATCAGTACAAAGTCTCCAAGTGCCTTCCTTCTTTGGTGCTAGTACAGCTGGTACCGCACATGGGCTTAAACTCTTACCAATTAGGCCTGTCTCCAACAATTCCTCAATCTGCCTTGCTACCTTTGCATTCTGTTCTGGTGTAAGCTTGTATGCTGCCTTGTTTGGAAGTGTAGATCCTAGGATCAGGTCTATGTAATGGCTGATGTCCCTCATAGGTGGTAGGGACCTTGGCATTCCATCAGAGATGATGCCTTTGTACTTGTCCAATAGTTCTTGGATAGCAGGGTCTATGAACCTTTGTCTCTTCTTGTCTTCTTGTTGTTGCTCCTTGTTCACCTTCAGGCATGGAATTAGAGCATACGCAACTGCACTTTCTTCTACTATCTCCTTCAGGAATTGTTTGCCTTCTACCATCATCACCTTGGCTTCTTTTCCCTTTGATTCTACCTCCTTCTCCATCAATGGTAGTAACTCTATCACCTCACCATCCTTGGTGATTGAATATGTGTTTCTAACACCATCATGTTGTGCTCTCAAGTCATATTGCCATAGTCGTCCAAATAGGAGATGGCAAGCATCCATCTAAGCTATGTCAAACAATAATTTGTCCTTGTATGGTCCAATTTGAAACTCTGCCCAAGCCTGCTCTTCCACGACTGTTTGCTAAGCTTGAGTGAGCCATGAGATCTTGTATGGGCAAGGATGTGGCAATCTTCTGAGCTTAAGTTTTTCTACCATTTCAACAGACACAAAATTTTTAGTAGATCTAGAGTCAATCAGAACTTTACATACCTTTCCTCCTACTTTGCAAGTAGTTTTGAAAAGAGACTTTCTTTGTGGAGGTTCTCTGTCAGGCACCTTCATGGTGGTCATTGCTCTCCTAATCATCAAAGCTTCTCCTTTCTCAGGATATCCATAACTATCAGGAGCATTCACACTTTGGTAAGTGTTTGAGCTTGTCACACTTTGACAATCAGATTCTTAGATCAGATTTGTCCTCCTTTCTCCCATAGAACTTGTGGTTTTTTCTGGACATCTGCTGGCTATATGGCCTTCCTAATTGCAATTGTAACATCTGAGCGGTCCTCTGCCTGAGATCTCCCTCTAAATGGTGGTCTTCTACCCCTAAAGTTTCCTTTTTGATTGTAACTTCCCCCTTGAGTTTGACTGTTGTCTCCTTTGTTGCTCTCTTGATTGGATTCACCTTGATATCCAAATCCATTTCCTCTGCCTCTGAAAGGACTTCTTCCCCCTCTTTGATGTCTTCCTCTTCCTCTACTATTATGCTCTTGTCTTCTCTTTAATTTCTCTTCTACTTTGAGTGGAAATTGGTAGCACTTCTGGACTATATCTGGATTATGCAGATTTAAATCTTCTTGGATGGTAAATCGCAAACCATTGAGATACCTTGCTACCCTCTCTTCCTCATTCTCTTTCACCTTTGTCTTGACACATAGTTTCATGAACTCTTCAGTGTATGAACTGACATCTAACTCCTTCTACTTCAAATTTTGTCTTCTCTTATGTAATTGGATGTTGTAATCCAATGGAACATAGGCTTCCTTCACTAAAGCCATCATCTTCTTTCAAGTAGCAACTCTGCTCTTTCCTTCTTTCACCCTATCATCTTGGATGAAATTCCACCAAGTTAGTGTAGCCTCTTTCATTTTGGATTGGGCCATCTTTACCCTTTGATGTTCTGGTATTTCCTCTGTTTCAAAGAAATTATTCAAGGAGTCTATCCACTCCATCACTAAATCAAGATCCATCTTGCCTACAAACACTGGTAGGTCTATTTTCATATCCATGGTCCTTCGCTCCATGGATTTGAGGGCATTAAGTAAGGGTCTCTGGTCTGCAGGAACCTCTATCTCTTCCTACCTAGGGATCTCTTCTTCATCCCTGTCTTCCTCACCAGAATCTTTTCCTCCCTTTCCTACTTTGTCCCTTAACTTCTCTAACTCATCTTTCAAAGCCTGATTCTGAGCTCTAACTGCTTTGCTCTCTACAATTTGCTTCTTTACCAGGACAGCCAACTCAGCATTGGTCATCCTTGCTGGAAACTCTGATGCCCCCTCTCTGTCTGACATCTTGTCTCCTTCTTTTTCCCAAAAGATACACCTTCGCTCTGATACCACTATGATGTAGAGCTGTCAACAGAAGCGTGCAAAGTGGGTATCAATTAATTACTAACATACATTTACCTTTGTATGTTTCTATTACTTACCCATCGGCCAGACTCCAGACTATCGGCCGAACAAAACAACCTCCCTCCGATCGCATACCTTACACCAATGTATGCGCTTTGCATCGATTGCCTACCGGCAACACATTTGTTATTGGCTTCCCTGATATATTTTACTCCAATGGTTCTTGTCGCCTCGATGCATTCAAACCTATACATACAATCTCTGACTTGCCAGGCTGATTCCTCCTACCGGTCACCTTCTGCATATAACTCAATGTATCTGCGGAATGTATATTTCAATATACATTTGAAAACATACAACTCGAACTTGAATTCAAAATATGCACTTGCTGAATATGCCTTCAAGGAAAGTTGACCACTGACTTCTTTGTATATGAACCCAATGTACATTTGCTACATGCAACAGCGATAGACAATTGTGAGATAGACAGAAACATACGATGGTGATATACTCATGGAATGAACCTTCATACAATTGCGATATACACAGGAATTGTATATCCAATATGTTTTAGCCTTGTATCTTCATAACATGCATTTTCAACATATTTTCACACCCGATATGCTTTGTGATATACGCAGAAGGTATATCCCGCATACAAAAGTGATATATACACAATTTGTATATCTATTGAAACCATGCGGATTTTCACTGTTTTGACCCGCTTAATACTTAGCGATTGCGCAGGACTATCTCTCCCGCAAACATACAGACTTTTGCACTTTGCCAACCTAGCACATGAGGATGCTAGGGTTTATCAAAGCATGCTACAAATGATCCTGCAAACATGAAAATGAACGAAACAGGAAAACACAACAAAACACAGATCTATATATACAACCATTCCACCGATTACGAAGTAATCCAACTGGCGGAATGGGCTAAGAACCCATTTCGATTCCAAAGCAGAAAATTGATTACACAGTGGATTCGAAAAACTAGAAAGATAACACAAACAGGATCTTCTTATTACTTTTAGAAATGCATACAGATATCTAATTTCATAGTTGCACAACTTAATTTCACAACTACTGCTCTGTCTAACATCTGCTCTCTATCCTTTTTCTAATCGATCAGATCTAGGCTATTTATCCACTTACTATGAGTAGTACTGACTTGGTTCCCAGCGGTTGGGAGACAATTGCAAGCGGCTGGGACATAACAACCAACTAACAAACTCTTAACAAACTAACAACCTTGTCATGACAGATCGACAAGTGTCCTAGGAACTTGCATAGAAACCTAGATGTAAACTACTATAATAGATATTAGTCAAACAGACCTTATTACATTAAATAAAGATATGCCTAAGACATATCGAGACTTTAATCTTCTCCCTTAGGTGTATAATTGACTTGTTGAAGGGGTGCCCCTGCACCATATACATTTTATCCTGATATACATTTGCAGAATATTCTAGGAATCTGCAACAGATTCCCCAAATGCATATACAACCTAATATGCATTCTAAGATGCATACAATCAAAATTTTTACTTTTTTGAAGGCCGATATAACTCCTTTTGGCCCGCCAATGTACATTTTGCCTTGTATGTGCCCCTTGTATATTTGACATACATTGGTGATATACAAGTAAAAACTTGTATATAACCTTTGCATATTCCTTTGCATGTACAAAGGCGAATGTATATACAAGTATGCATACAAATAAAAGTTATAAAATATGAGAAATCCCAGTGATAGAAAATACTTGAAGCTAAAAGGTTTATGGGCTTTTCTAGGTTTTTTGCAAGGAATCCTTAGGCAAGATCTTGGGATTTGTTGACAAGGCATGCATGAGTACTTGGAAGATTTAAGCTTTGTATGGACACTTTCCAAAGGATTTTCAAGGAAAATACAAGGTGAACTATTTATCTCTGGACAGAGGAAAATAGGTCAACAAGTTCCTCCCATACCTTTTATTTCATTGACAATTTCATCAACCTTTTGCATGTAGGCTATTATGTTTTCATCTTCACTTGTCTTTAAGCCCTCATATTTTCTTTCAAGCCCTGCAATTTGGTGCTCTTTACAAACTCATCTCCTTCATACAGATTTTTTAGCTTTTCCTAGACTTCATGAGCAGTTTCTAGATCCATGACCTTTACCAACTCAGTGTCAGACAAGGCACTTAACAAAACATCTATAGCTTTTATATTTAACTCATATTCTTTGATTTCGTCTTCAGTTGTTAAACCATTCTGAGGCATGGTATACTTTGTCTCTGTTGCTTTCCATACTCTATAACCAAGACAAAGGAGATGACTTTTCATTTGTACCTTTCATAAAATATAATTCATCCCATTAAACTGCGGAACTTCCTTCTTGTAAGACATCCTAGATCAACCTCAAGCTGTTAGGCTTACTTCCAAGGAACCTTGCTCTAATACCAATTATTGAAATGCACAAGACAACTAAGAGGGGGTGAATTAGTTGTCTCAAAAACTTTAACTACTTATAAATATCAACACATCAAATTTTAAATCACTATTATTAAGATTTAACAATAAAATCATGAAACAAGAAGCTCAACACAATAACACATTCAACACATGAGACACCATATTTTTTACGTGGAAAACCCTATAAGGGAAAAACCATAGTGGGTGTTAGCCCACAAAAATAAATATGTTAAATAATACTGAAAACTAGAGGCTCATTGCCTTAGGGCTCACTGCCCAAAATGTTCACTGCAAATGTTGGGGCTCACTGCCAAGGGGTGGCTCACTACCAAAGCTTAGTGAAATGATTTGATAACATCTACTCCATGCCTGAATTTAGTTCCATTGAAGCACAATATAACTCCTCTGCTCTGCTCTTCTTACACCTTTTTACTTATCTTCACATTTTCACACACTAGGACATCTTTTTCGCAACTTCATTACATATTTTTATACAATTCATCAACCTTGGAATGTACATCAAGGTCAGCATTACATTCATCAACCATTGGAACAATCTCCAAGGTTGGCATTACAAACATACATAGAAATAGGTCTGAACCTAAACAAAATTAGCTAAGGGAAAGATGTATGTGGATCATGTTATGCCTTAGCTGGGACTCAAATGTAATATTCCATGCCACAACATGCTTCCACAATCTTCAATGTATCTCGCAAGTAGTGAAAACAACCAGGTCGGCCAAGACTAGTGTTAACACTGAGTCTTCTAAGAATAGTCTTAATTTACGATCCAAATTTCTCTTTGTGGACCAATCTAAAGGTAGGAACATGATCAAGAGACATCCACAAGCACATTATAATCACCAAGAACATCTGCACAATCTCTAAACACTTTATCCATAAGATTCTTCAATCAGGAACACTTGAACATAACTGTTATCCACTGCCATATAGAAAGGATCGCTTGCGAACCACCAAATCATGAGCCATTAGAGTTGAAGGTACTTATCATCATTACAAACTATATTCCAAAACTACAAACTGAAATACTTAAATGCAGAGGAATGCGGAGCATAATACATTCTCCCTGTCACCACCAAATATATAGAAAAAGTAGTTTTTACTCTGGTGAACATAACTCACTCAAATCTTTATACAGGTGACTCAAACTTGGAGCATAGCATCTTCAGACATGTCTCTAACTAAATTCTAATCTGCAGACAAGGATATTCATTCTACAAGAAATGTGGAGCAATCTACTGGACTATTCTATTGTAAACAAAGATACTCTTCAATACATTATTTCCACTAGAGGGGCAAATTTTCTCAAAAGCACTTGGAAATTTAGTATCAAGAATACTTATTCATTATCTTCAACACTTATATAAGCCAATGCAAAGCATCAAAACAAGAGCACAATTGACACCAATGACAACACAGATATGTTGACATTAATGATAACACTAGTTAGGCACATACTTGCAATGAGAACTGCCCCCAATGTGTGAATCCAAGGTCTACCAAGAATCATGTTGTATGATAAAGAACCATGCATGACATGAATCAAGGTAGATAAAGTCAAAGGCCCAACTTTTATAGGTAAAGTTATGATGCCTATAGATTGTCTTCCAACATTATCAAAGCCACGAATACCGAGTCTATCCGGTTTAATCAAAGAGGCATCAACCTTAATTTTATGTAATAAGTTAATACCACAAACATTAAGAGCCAATCCATTATCAAGCATAACTCGCTCAATCAATTTCTTTTTTATTGTAATGAAGATAATCAAAGGATCATACTAATTTTGAACTTCAATAGAAGGCAACTCATGTTGTTGAAACAAAATGTATGTTTTTGTCACATCCATACATTCTAGGAGAGCTGCTACATCATTCAGCTTGACAGTAGGTGGTACAATTACCTTTTATAAAGCTTCTTGGAGAATTCCATGGTATGTAGGTGAAGTTTGTATAAGTTCCCAAAGAGAAATCTTAGTAGGAGTAGCACGAAGCTGCTCAACAAGATCATAATCTTGACCAACTTTATGTGTTAAACTAGGTGCTTGAGGAAGCATAGGTTGAGAAGCTGGTAAAGATATTGGAATGCTTAATTGTTGTTTTCTTTGTTTGTTATTCCAAGTATTATATGTATGAGAAAACATAGTGTGACTAGGTTGTTGTGAACTTCAATGTGTTATTTGTTTAGCATAGTTGTAGATGTAATCAAGATGTCGAGAAGAAGACGGAAGACCTCTAACAGTGAGCACCAGTTTAGAGTGGTTGAGCCACATTCAAACACAGGTTGACCACTATTTTAGGCTTCACAGGTTCTTCTTGAGGTTTGGGAACATAGATTGCATTTACTAATCTTTGAAACAATGATAGTTTAGGAGTCGTAGTGGAATATTCAATCGAGATAAAGTCTTCAAGGGCTTCATCCAACATATTGAAGTCATCACAACTAAATAGCTCATCATACACATTAAAGTCTTGCAAAAAGTAATCTGACATTATAACATGTTCTTATTCACCCAAGACTTAAATGTAATATAGCATAAAATTTGTGAAAATGAAACAAGATATTACTATGTAAATCACAAAGTTGTAATTTCAAGCTCTTTTAATAAAAGTCTAAAGATATCAAGCAAGATTCAATACATACACTTTTCATAAAAGAAGGTTTGCATTCTAAATATTATTTAGGACAACAAACTATTTTAGATCTAATGTTAAAAATGATGCAAATTCTTTTAAAGCACGGGTTCACCAAAATGTTTAGAGGAAAAAGTGGGATTATGATAGTTTATCTAAACCATATCAAATCCTTCTTTCACTTACTAAACATTAAGGAAGTAGGAACCGAGATTGCTCACTATGAAGGATCAAGCTACAAATTTCCTATGTCCTTATTATGCTAGTTGTGATTGAATAGATTCCTTTGATTAGGTTTTCATAAGCCTATGAAACTCACAATACATGAAACTCTAATTATCACCTCTTGCTGTAACAGACTGATTTTTGACATAGTTATTGATCAACAAATTATAGAAACACAAAATAGGGATCGCAAAGAGTTGGTACCCACAAAATAAGGGCCTGATGGACAAGGGCGATCCCTCTTTCATCTCAAATATTTCATGATGTCAAAATTCAAAGTTCTACGATGACTGTATCCATGGAGGATTCCTGCACATACAAAAGGAGGAGAAATATGGTTGTGGCTATATAGGAGCTTGCCTTAGTCAAGCCCCATTTTTGGCATTCCTACCTCAACAATAGCCAATGATAAATATCTACAGATGTGTGTGCTCATCTATCATATGTGTATGTAGAAATGTAAAACCCTAGATGACTCAAGAATCAAGGAAAGATCAAAACCTTATTTCACTCAAGGAAACAACAACATCACCTCAAGGAGATGAGAGCAATGAAGACTTGTAGAACAAGAAGGCGAGGCAACCGTATCCATGGAGGATTCCCAAGCTCAAGTTGGAGGCTTCAACCCTTCTCCCAATCATGTAAAAGGTTTTACAAACCTTAGGAAGAGAAAGATAGTCTCAAGATCTTGATTCCTAATCTCCATCAAATATCTCCATGATAGCAATCTTCAATATCTTCAAAGAGTTTCAACAAGTTGTTGATCCTCAATAACAAAAATGGCAGATTTTTGGCATAGAAAGCTTGCATATAGATTGTGTGTGATGAAATGATTTTCAATTGTCTTTAAATACCTAACCCTAGAAATTAAAATATTTGAAATAAAATGTCGACATTGTGTAAAAACCAAAATTTGAAATTGGAATCCCGAGGTGAACGGTGGGAGCCGACACCCCGCCAAAATTCAAGGCTCAGAAAAATAGGGTAGGACAAGGGTGCAGGCGCCTGTGCCCAAGCCCTGATTTTTCCATCAGGTCTACATTAAGGAGGTCCAAGATGTCCAAAATCTAAAGTTTGTTTTCAGGTTCAGTCGTCAGTTGCTTCATAATACAACATTTCTTCAATTAGCTATAGGTCAATCAAGGTTTAGGGGGGTCAGAAATAAACAAGTTGAAAGGACACTGTAGACACCTACCATCAAACTGACTCCCGACATCCCTAAACATATCAATTTCCCTTCTAATCAATTAATTAAATTTTATTTAATTAATTACCCCTTTCATTTTCTAAATTCACACCATTTTATCCCCAAAATTGAATTAATTTCATTAATTCAATAGTCCAAGCCTTAGCCAATTGATTAATAAATATGCAATATTTATTAAATCAATTTCCCCTTTTCCACTAAATCCAATTAATTAGTTAAAACTATGATCAACTAATTAATTCAGCCTATAATTGACCTATCCCTACCCTAAACAATTAAATAGCTATTATTTAATTGCCTACCCTAGCCTACCTCATCCTAGTCCTAGGATTAATTAAATAAAACCTCTATTTAATTAATCCTAACCCCTTCATTTGGGTGGTCAAACCTTGTTTAACACCCTTCCCCACATCCTCTAAATAAAAAATTTGAATTAAATCCACATAAGTCAATTTTTTATTTTAAAACATCCCACATCACATTTACTTCCCTTACAACTCCATACTCATTTATTTTCTCTCTTCCCCAAATGAATTTTTAATTCATTTACATTCCCCCATATGAATCTTTTATTCCAAAATAATCCTTCACCCCCATGCTCATTAAATAACCCCTCTTCCAAAAATGAATAAAAGAATCGCTTTTATTCCTAGCCCTCCATTCATTCAAGATTAAATCTAGGCCCTCCACATCACTTTTATCTTCCACCATTGATCTCTCAAATCAATCTCCACCCTTGGATCAAAATCCTCTCCAAAAGTCTATAAATAGAACCTCTCCCAAGCCATTATCATCATCCAAGTTTATGCAAAGACATAATGCCAAAATTACTCTTGAGCTAGGATAGTGAGTTGCACAATTTGAATAGCATTTCACATTGGAATCCATTGTCTAGGGATCATCTTGGTCTTAGGAGCTTGTTTTGGGTGCAAAGGCTCCTTCCTCCCTTGATGGGATTAGATTTGTATGTGAGGTATAATCTTGTGTTTATTGCATTTGATTTAGTATTTTACCCTTATTTGCATTTTCTAATCTACATTGGCACGCCCGATGGGACCCACAAGGTCCAAGTCTAACTTGTTTTTGTGAGTTTTTGTGTGAGATACGTGTATTTTTAGGTGCAGCGCCATCCTCTCCTCGTTGTGGCGCCATTACTGGCTAGTTTCAGCGCTATTTACTGTTTTGGCATTATTTGTGCGCAGCCAACTTCCTTACACTCACTCACATCTTTTTCTTGTTTTTAAGATCTTCCTGTTGTATTTTGTAATTATTTGCTCTTTATTTACACAGACATATTGAAGTCACAAGGGGGGATTATGTCAAAATTTTCATAAGGGGTCTAAACATGCACTTTAGTTTTGTTATTATGTTGTTTTTCATCTACTCCAACTAACAAAGCTAATGATACCTTGATTTTACTGTCTGACCCCTGATGTGTAGTGAGAAAAATCACTTTGGTGCAGGTCACACGTGTGCAAGTGTCGTATCAGTGCTATCACCCAGATTGACGCTATCCTCGGAATACACAGACTCTCAGAAAAATTACACAGTAGCGCCTTCCTATACCGAAATTAGCGCGATCGTTTTCATTGTCACTTTCATTCTGATTTATTAGCGCTAAAACTCTTATTAGCGCTATTTTGTAATGTGGCGCCATCATAGTCTTTAAGCAGCACCATAATTTTAATTAGCGCCTTTTTCGTAAGTCAGGTTGTTCTGCCCGCAATGGCGCCTGTGCATATTTGTTTTAGCACTATTTTGGAAAAACTTGCTCTTCTCTCTGTGCAGGTACTGCGGGTACTAACAAAAATTTTTGTAGGGTGGTTTGATGTTTAGTTAACAAACACTTTTGATTTAGGAAGTTAAAATGAACCCTTTTGTATGTAAGATCTTAGACAACATTTCAAATTGGTGTTTTAAAATCGATCATACAAACAAAACAACTCTTTGTGTGAAGTGTGTGTGCCAACAAACATTTACTTTTGGTGCTTTAAAATTTACTCTTTGGTGTGCCAACAAACAAATCAAACACTTCGATTTTAGGTTTTAAAAAGAACCACAACTTGCATCAAATTGACATCATTGGATTAAAACGAACAATAAATTTACATTTTCTCACGCATGTAACCAAGAAAATCATCTTAATTGGTTGAAGTATCTTGTGCTCTTTTTGTTTGTAGCGTGAAGGAGCGTATGCTCTTCCCTTGCACCATTTTGGTGACCTTGGGAATCAAAAGCTCATCACAAAACTTGCAAAAATCACACCCCATTTAAATCTAAAGATCTAAAATTGAACCATGTTTAGTGTGATGCAATCATAGAAGACACGTATGCCCTCCCCTCGCATCTTTGTATGAACTTGGGGATCAAAAGTGTTTTCATGATTATATTGCTTTTGTAAACCTTAGAGGGCCTGCCACCCCGCTTCGAAAGGTTGGAACGACCCAAGCGACATCAAGCTAAAGCCAAACTCTTCCAAGCCGCTATATAAAATAAGGCATTTGGGACGAAAGTCTCAAACGACAGGTGTTGTTGTGTTATACCGACAGCCAACCTCCCCCAAAACCCTCCAAGGTGTAACCCTTAGAGGCTGGGAGACTCCATAACGGAGAGTAGTGCTGCCACACGTATAACCACCTGAACGGATGCCCTTACTACGAACCATTGTTTAGCAAGCCAAAATCCTTCTATTTGTTGACGCATAAGGGAAACCTTTGAAGCAGCCCCAATTCATGCAGTTCTTAGCCAAGGTAGTAGGGACAATCTAAAGGTTTGGTGAGGGACAAGCCTTATAAGAAACCCGGATCTTGGTATGTGTGAGAAGTGTGTGCAATTGTAAGGAGGAGTTGGTGCTACCAAGATCCTGGAGCTACCCGCTTTGAATAGGCGCAGCTAAGGGATTCAACAAATACTGTCACATTCTCACCTTAGGTTGTTCAAAGTGCTTGTTAAATAAAAAAAATCACACATCTTTTTTTCAAAACAAAGCAAAATCTTGATTGTTGTGTGATTATTGTGCTTGAATTATTTGCAACAACATTGCCAAGAGACAAACCACATCATTTGATCACATTCCAAACAAAGAAAAATCAAAAAAATTGTCATCAAAAAGCTATCTTTTTGGGACCTTGACAGAGACTGCCTTGTTTTAGCGCCATCTCTATTTGATTGTAGCACCATTTCACCTGTGGATTGGTGCTATTCTCAAATTGACTTGCCTGGAACAGGGACCTAGTTAGTTGAGATCCATACCATCTGCTTTGCCATAATCCATATTCACATCCCAAAATCTGACAACAGTCCATCCATTTTCTCCAAATTTTCCAAAATCATACCTTCACTTTGACCTTAGAGGATTAAATCACCATCATTATTGGACCATTTGCTATATCAAACCCATTCAAATTCATATCCACTTGTCTCCCTTGATTTCTTGCATACCTTTTGGACCAAACCAAAATCCTTGTCATAAGAAAATCCTTCCAAAAACCCCCAAAATCTCCCAAAATCAAAACATCGTCAAAATTTGTCATGCTTTTGAGCTAAAAATACAATCTAGATTTCATCCTACACACGTCATATCTTGCTTGGAAAGTCAATAGTCTACCTTCCAAGTGAAATCATTATCCCTCTTTGTGTAAGGTCATTAGTCTACCCCAAACAAAGAAAGATATCCCCTTTGTGCAAACCACAAATCTAGGTCCTACCTAAGCTCAATTTGTTGACTGCCAAAATCATCCATATCACACATCAAAAATCAAACAAACAACAAAATCCCTTCAAACGTCATTCATCACCTATCTTTTGGTCCAAAAATTGTGTAGAAAATCAATATCACCCATACATATCGACCTTCCATCACATCTTCCCCTCTACTCCATCTCATTACCACATCCATCTTTGGGTCCAACATAATCAATCAGATTCTCTAAGGTCTCCATCCCCATCTCATTCTACATCTAGAAATCAACGCCATATACGTGCATGCCCATCACAAGATCACAAAGCAAAAAGAAGCAAGAAATGGCAGAAAATTGGCCATTTGGCATGCCTAACACCAATAGTAGCAACATACCCATCTATCAAACATACAACCCACCTACATACTCGTACCTCCCCCCATATGGTCCCAACAAAAATCCTTTTCATTACTTACAACAAAGACAACCACCACCACCACCACCACAAAACATCCCCACCATTTCCCAAGATGATCTAGATGTCTTAAGCTTCACACAAGATGCCGATAACATGGACCTACTTGATAAAATCTTAAGATCGGACCCAAGTAGATATCTTGATCATCTTCTCAAAATCGGTGCTCAACTCCCCCCCATCACGACATCATCACAACCATCCACTTCCACAATCGTCCCTACCCCATCAAATACCCAAGCATCTACATCACATACCCAACCCACCATATCTCAAACATCAACACCTACCGTATCTACCACCTCCACAACCTCTACCACTAACACATCTACCATTTCTACAAATATCCCTAACCCCACCACTTCACAACCTGTCACCACATCCACTACCACAACCACAATAAACCCTTCCATCCCACATATTACCATGGGCATACAAGGCAACATCACGCAAACCAGTACATCCACAAGTGTGCCTCCACCCAATTCCCACACCATTGCCTATCTGCGGCAGTTATTCTCACAACCACCCTACAACACATCCAACCCATCCAACGCCCACCAATCCAACGTCAATCCATCCACTGTCACATATCCACATAACCTCGTAACATCATCTACACAACATCAAACAAACCCCTAGTATCAAATCCCACCACATCTCCAACAACATTACACACATCAACAACAACAGACACATATCATCCCAAACACCAATCCACAGTACCAACATCTCAATCAAACACATTTCCAACATCACATCCCACCCCATCTCCAACATCTCACCACCCACCAGGCATACATACA
The DNA here is from genome assembly GCA_027924645.1 of Cunninghamia lanceolata. Taxonomy (NCBI): domain Eukaryota; kingdom Viridiplantae; phylum Streptophyta; class Pinopsida; order Cupressales; family Cupressaceae; genus Cunninghamia; species Cunninghamia lanceolata. The sequence goes on from BSBN01000049.1 coordinate 21,302,734, forward strand.
ACAACCACAGCAACCACAGGATATCACAACTGTTGTCCAGAACTTGATTCAAAAGGTAGATGACCTACAAACTGGGGGCAAGAAAAAGTACTATTCCTTTGAAGATATTTGCCCCTATCCATTTGACCGCACTTTGTACATGCCCCCCTTCCCCAAGAACTTTGAGACACCTAAATTTGACAAATACAAGGGAAAGGGAGACCCTAGGGACCACCTTAGGGAGTTCTACATAGCTTGTCTGGAAGTCTCTAATAACGACACCTACCTAATGAGACTATTCCCACGAAGCCTCGACGGTTAAGCCGCTGAATGGATTGCACATCTCCCACCAGGCATTAGGACTTTTCCTGAGCTTGCAGAAAAGTTTGTAAACCACTTCTCCTACAATTTTGAGAATGAAATGTCCATGACCGACCTTTGCAACACCAAACAAAAGAATGACAAAGCCTTCGCTTCCTTCTTGCAAAGGTGGAGAGGCTTAGCAAGCAAACTCCCATGGCCCATTCTGGAGAAACAACTTGTCACCATGTTTGTGGCTAATCTCAATCAAGAACTAGGGTTTCATCTACAAATCCTCTGTGCATCTACCTTTGAAGAGGTCATCGACAAAGGTACCACTATCGAACGAGCCCTCATTGCCAAGGGCTCCATCAAATTATATGACCCCAAATCAAACAACAACAACAACAACAACTATAAATCCAATAACAACACCCCCAATACCAACAACAACGCTAACACACAATCAAACGACAAATCATGTTATTGGGGAAGAACAAAAACAATCTGAATGACGGCGTCATGGATGTGAAAGCCGTCCAACATATACAAAACCAAACCCCTACACATACATATGCAACAAATGTAAATAACCAAAGGGGCCCAACTAAACCACGCAAACCATGCAGACAATTCACACCCTTAGGGGAACCTGTTGAAGACATCCTTAATAGATGTCTCAAGCAAAATTTGATCACGCTCCCACCCGTTAGACCCCGTCAAGAGAATGAACTAAAAGCCGCATGGTACAATGAAAAGGACTACTGTGAATACCACCGCGTTACGGGTCATAAAACAGCTAACTGCATGCAACTCAAACATTGCATCCAAGACCTCATAGAACAAAATCTAGTTAGCCTCGATCATGGCGCCCAACCATCACCAAACGCCAACCTCGAAGCATACAAGGATCCCCTACCAAACCATCACAAAGCCTCCTCGTCCAACCAAACATACAATGTCACCCCACCACCCGCATCCTATGATTCTATCGTAGGAAGGATAGAATCATCATCCCACCATGTCAACACAGTCACCATTCAGGCACAAGCACCCGATTGCACCGTCACAACCCATCATGGCCGTGTATCTATCTGCACAGCCCCTCCCACCGATCAAATGCCCGCATCTACATCTGCTCCCCAACCTCCTCGTCCAACCACGCGTCCATCACCTACCCACCAATATAACCTCCTACAACACCTAGGAAAGACACCCGCACAAATTTCCATCCTCGAGTTGCTTCACACATCTCCCCTCCATAAAGACGTCCTTGATAAAGCCCTCTTGCAAACACAAGTCCCTGCCAACTTGAATGTAACTCAATTCCAAGCCATGGTCGGACACATCGCCTCACCCCATCATCTCACCTTCTCATAAAAGGACCTACCCACCTCCGATCACATACATAACAATGCCCTACACATCGAAGTCTGCATCCACAAGCACACCATTAAAAGAGTCTTAATAGATGGTGGTTCTGGCCTCAACATATGCACTCTAAAATTGTTAAAACACTTGGGGTACTCCAATGTGGTTGTCGACACCAATGAGTGCATTACGATCAAAGGCTACGATGACACTGAGAGGCTATCTGAGGGCACCATAAAGCTTCCCATACAGGTCCGACCGAAAATCCTCGAAACAAAATGTCAGGTCCTGGATCTTGATCTCCCCTATAACATCCTTCTCAGCAAACCATGGATTCATGCCATGCAAGCCATCCCATCCACCTTCCATCAATGCATCAAATTCCCCCACAATGGCACAGAAGTCACAGTTTATGCCGACCCTCGCCCCTTCCAATACTGCAGTTTTCTAGAAGGCCACAACCAAACATTCTGCCCATATAATAAAGCCACCGCCGAAGCCAAACCAACAACATCAAACTCATATATCGACCCCGCAAGCATCGCTTCCACTTCATCCCAAGCAACTCCACCACCCGAGGTCCAGATCAAGCTATCTGACATGGGATGTGGGGAATATGACCTACACGGCACCTTTTGTGTGGGCACATTACCCAATCCTAAGACATTCGGTATCCCAAAAACAGAGGCAGCCAATACAGTCATTATCAAGTGCAAACCCTCACCCACCTTCAAGAAGAAGCATCTCCTAGACCAGGATGTACTTGAAGATATCTCATCTTGGCTTTACAAAGATGAAGAGCCTACGCAAGAAGCCCCCACAATCCCCACAGAAATCTACAGCAAAGGTTCTGAAATTGTCAAGAGCATGGGCTATAAAGGACAAGGCGGTATAGGCCTTCATGAACAGGGAATCGTCGAACCACTACAAGCAACAAAGAATCCCTATACTCAAGGGTTAGGGTATGGTCAACCACAACGCATCCTCAATACCGGCGAATGTATCTTATTCGAGGTCGCTACAGTCTCCTTAGATGTCAACAATGTTAACGAAACAGCCATTCATGACTCCTTTAGTGATTTCGCTGACTTCTTTGACTCATCCATTTGTACCATCTACTTCGTCACCACTCTTGCTTCATCCTCCAATGACTTACCACTATTTTACCCTGACCTCATTGATTGGGACCAACGGGGACCTCCTGTCTTTGACATCGCACCTAACGACGAGGCCATCGCCAAAATGATGGGGGTAAGAGATCACTTTCCTTTGGGAGATCATCGTGCAGGATACATAATGGAACTCCATCCAGATGCCTATTTCGGGGAGACGACCCCTGCTTCCAGTCACAAAAACACAAAACGCAAAAATGGATCTGATGGTGAAAACTGTTCTACGGCAGTATCAGATCCCAAAATAGTAAAAATAAACGACGTATCTCCTGGTGAAAACCTCCACAAGGCACCAGGAGATGGAAGCATGGGCCTCCTTGAGATAGACAAAGTCTATCCCGACAGATCACCCATCCTGGTCGAACCAGCTCAGGAAATGAACCTTGGAACAGAAGAAGAGCCAAAAATCACATACAGAGCAGAATCTCTCAGCCTACAGGAACAGGAAAATTTCTTGTCCTTCTTCACACGCAGAAATTGCAATTTTGCGTGGACCTACGTAGATATGCCAGGGCTAGATCCCGCGTTGGTAGTTCATCACCTTGTAGTACACCCTGACGTAAAACCAGTCAAATAGAAGCTTCAAAAAATGAATCCTCAGGTCGCTCTCCTCGTCAAAGCAGAACTCAAGAAATTACTAGATGTTGGGTTCATTCACCCAATCGATTATCCTGAATGGGTTTCAAATCTTGTACCAGTTGCTAAACCAGATGGCCGAATCTGTTGTACCGATTTCAGGGATCTCAACAAGGCCTGCCTGAAAGATGACTTCCCACTACCAAACATCGACATGATAGTGGATCTCACAGCAAGATATGAAATGTTATCCCTCATGGATGGTTTCTCAGGATACAATCAGATAAAAATTGTCGAAGAGGATCAGCACAAAATAGCCTTTATATGTCCATAGGGTACATACTGCTGGGTGGTAATGCCATTCGGCTTGAAGAATGCATGGTTCACCTATCAAAGAGCTATGATCATCATCTTCCATGACCTTTTCCACCACGTCATGGAAGACTATGTGGACGATCTGCTAGGGAAATCCAAGACTAGAGAAGAACACTTAGAGGTGCTGGCCAAGATCTTCGATAGGTTGGAGCAATACCATGTCCATTTGAATCCAAAGAAATGCGTCTTCGACGTCACCTTTGGCAAACTTCTGGGATACATAGTCTTGAGAAGAGGAATCAAAGTGGATCTTGCAAAGGTCAAGGCCATAACAGAAATGCCTCCTCCAAAAACACTGAAACAGTTGTGAAGCCTATAAGGAAAACTCCAGTCTATCCGTTGATTCATTGCCCAACTTGCGGATAAATGCCAACCCTTCCAGTATCTGCTCCGAAAAGACATAGCCTTCGTCTAGAACACTTAGTGTCAAAGTGCCTTCGACCAAATAAAAGAATACCTAGCTAATCCTCCTGTGCTAACTCCACCAAGGCAAGGAGAACCCCTCATGTTTTACATCTCTGCAATAGAGACAGCCATCGGAGCCTTGCTAGCACAACTCGACGAGCAGGGGAAAGAAAGGGCCATTTACTATATCAGCCGCACCTTGATCTCATATGAGCTCAATTATACACAAATTGAACAAGCATGTTTAGCCCTTGTCTTTACATCCCAAAAGTTGAGACACTACATGCTTAATCACAAGACCAAGCTCATTGCTAAGATCGACCCATTGAAGTACCTCCTCAACAGAGCTACTCTTACTGGCAGAATGGCTAAATGGGTCATGATTCTCACAGAGTTTGATATAGAATACACTGAGCGAAAGGCCATCAAAGGGCAAGTTATAGCAGATCAGCTGACTAAAGCACCTATCCCTGCAGAACATCCTACAATTGCAAACTTTCCAGACGAGGCCATCCTGACAATCACACCAGCCACAGACACATGGAAGATGTATTTTGATGGATCATACACTCACAAAGGCTCAGGGGTAGGCGTCCTGTTTGTTACCCCTCAAGGCGACACAATCCCTAAATCCTTCATAATCACATTTCCATGCACCAACAACGTAGCAGAGTATAAGGCCCTCATCACAGGTCTCCGCATGGCCATCCAATGGAAAATTGAAAAGCTACTGGTGTACAGCGACTCTCAACTGGTTATCCGGCAGGTCAATAATGAATACAAAACCAAGGATGACAAGCTCCTTCCCTCTAAAAAGATGGTCGATGATTTCAAAGATTACTTTGAAGACATCCACTTCGAGTAAATCCTAAGACTCAATAACAAAGTAGCAGATGCCATGGCAACTATTGGATCTCTGGTAGACATGAAGAAGGACAGCAAGAAATGTGAATTCCTGATCGAAGAACTCCCTATCCCAGCATACGATGTTCCTCAATCCGAACTAGTGTGCGAAGTCATTGGTCCCTTGTCCCCGTGGTACCAAGAAACATATCTATACCTCCACGACAACATCCTCCCCCTAATCTATCAACCTCACAATGAAAATCATTCATCCGTCGAGCCTCTCGTTTCATCCTTGTAGGTGATACATTATACAAAAGGAGTCTTGATGGTACGCTTCTACGATGTTTAGACTCTAGGGAAGTCGAAGTAGCCTTGGAAGAGGTACACGTAGGCATCTGTGGGGCACATTCAAGTGGACCCACTTTTTCTAAAAAGATCCTCAGGACCGGATAGTATTGTCCCACAATGGAACAAGATTCCCATAGGTTTATCAAGAAATGCCTCCCATGCCAACAGCATGGCAATCTCATCCACGCACCAGCACAGGAGCTGCAACCTATCACCACATCGTGGCCTTTTTCACAGTGGGGACTCGACCTCGTAGGGAAAATACATCCCCCATCCTCCAATGGCCATAAGTTCATTATCACTACTACCGAATACTTCACAAAGTGGGTGGAAGCAATACCACTCACCTTCACCACAGGTATCCAAATCTCAAAATTCATCCTCCACTATATCATTTGTCGATATGGTATTCCCCATTCCATCATCACTGACAATAGAAAGCCCTTCAAAAACTAAGAAGTTCGCACCTTGTGCAAAAAATTTGACCTCAAATACCACTTCTCCACACCATATTACCCCCAAGGCAACGGTCAAGTAGAGGCTTCTAACAAAACCATCCTCCACATTCTCAAGAAGACAGTCAATGAAGCTAGCCGTGACTGGCACCTCCAACTCAACCTCGCCCTATGGGCCTACCGCATAAGCATCCGTACTCCTACAGGAGCCACCCCATTCTCACTAGTATTTGGATCTGAAGCCATTTTACCTATAGAGGTCGAGCTCCCATCTCTCCGAGTGTCCTTGCAAAACATTATCTCTAATGAGGACTACCGCGTCCCAAGGTTGCATCAACTAGAACTACTAGATGAGAAACGTCTGAATGCATTGAATCACTTACAGGCATACCAAAACCGCCTCAGAAGAAGCTACAACAAAAAGATCAGAACCCAAAAATTTGAGGTAGGTGACCTTGTCCTAATGGAAAATCAGAAGAACCTGCAAGAGCGTCCGAAGCAAGGAAAGTTTGAACCCAATTGGCTAGGACCTTATGTCGTCACCGCCGATTATGGGTCAGGAGCATATCAGCTTGCAACACCTGAGGGGCAGCCTCTGGATGAGCTGATGAACATCCTGCATCTCAAGAAATTCTATGCATAACCCATCTGATACCCCAAGTCAAAAAATCAAAAAAATCAAAAAATCAAAAACACCAAAAAAATTAGAAAATCAAGAAAAATCAGAATGCAATAAAAACTTCCAATGGTGAAAATCACTTCGGTGACACCTTGGATAAGTACTATGGTGAAACCCTGTTTTAGGCACCATGCGTAGTGGCCAATTCTACCATCTAATAAATCCTCTTTCTGTCACATCACTCCATATCTCACGCATCCCATGGCTTGGAATTCTGAAACATCAAGTCCTATCGCCCAACCCATCCTATCCCATCCCAAGGCCAGCTCATGGAACGAGGATCCTTGTACGCTCCCTTTGTACATACAAAATCCAAAAAAATTGCAAAATCATAAAATACAAAAATAATAGAAAATGCAGAAAACCCCAAAAATAACACATCTCATCACGATCATCACACATATATCAATCTTCATCACATCAAACCCATCCCGAACCATTCCCACATCATCAAGTCTTGCCAGAACTACATATTCATTTCGCCCGCATCTTAAAAGTACCTTGATCCCGTGGACACAGGGTATGTAGGCAGTCTAGAATATGAAGGATGTTTCCAGTACTCAGGTATCTAAGATGCACCCATCCAACCCGTTTGGATGGTCCCCATTCACTGAGCTTTCTGGATCTAATAAACGATACACATGCTACGTATACATTTGAAACATGGTCCCCAATGCAAAAATCATCAATCAACATACCAACCATAATCCTACACATGGCCAGACTGTTCTTTTGCCCATCTTCCACAAAATTCTCTAATCAACACCAACGGATCTGCGTCCTAGGATATATCTTTCCTACAATGGACAAAAATCTATCATTCTACCATCACGTCTCTTGGCAAGAGCACACAAAGGCTATTTGTATCTTTTCATTGGTCTTTTTGCTTATTGATTTTTTTTTTTGTCTTGCTGTAAGTCATCTCCAAAGCTACCTTGATCTCATTATATCATGGTAAGTAGTGGATAGCACCTGGAGTAGACATCGTTATTGTTTCTGCATGCTATGCTTGTGGGTTGGTTTCATTACTCCAAGAATAGTATTCATATCTTGAAGTCCAGGTCGGTTCTAGCATGACGTGTCCTATTTGCATATACAGGCCCCAAAACCTTTTATGCATTATTTGCACTCATCGCTATGAGTCCCCTTCCTCGACTAGACAAGATTATACTACCTTGGGCATGTATGAAATCAACCTATTGTTTGTGCGTCTAGTCCATGCAATCGTAGGGTATACATCATCACCTAGGTCATTTCATACCTTTGTGAGCTGTATCCTACATTACTACATTAAACTAAGAAATGCTTTCAATTAATCTTGTGCAACTACTGTTACTAGCTCAAAGTCATTATCCTAATCACTCAGTCAACTATCCCATCTCGGCCTAGATTTAATAATCATTTTCCCCATCCCCTCACTAATCTGATTCCCCCACCGCATTTCCACTCAACACATCCTGAACAAAAATACATCTCCCCTCAAATGACGTGGTGTCCTACGACCTAACAACCCTCTCATCTCCCCCCCAGTCTCTAGACACTCCCAATCCTACCCATACCCATCCATACACCCCTATCATCTCCCCACCTAATTCCCTTTCCCACAGCCTCACCACTCAGGGTCAACACAAAGAACATCATGTGTATCAGGACTGGATCACCTCACTTATCACCTAAATTGCATCTAAGCATATCATTTAGCTACATGACATGATCATTTAATTGCATATCATATTAGATTCATTTTAATCCATTTTCCATATCATATTAAGATTCATTTTTATCCATTTTTGCATGTCATATTAGATTCATTTTAATCCATTTTGCATGTCCTTTTAGATTCATTTTAATCCATTTTTGCATATCACATTAATCCAATTTGCATGTCATATTCGATTCATTTTTATCCATTTTTGCATATCACATTAATCTAATTTGCATGTCATATTAGATTCATTTTAATCCAGCATTACATATCATTTAGGTTCATTTTAATCCCTCATTGCATATCATATTAAGATTCATTTTAATCCATCATTACATATCATTTAGGTTCATTTTAATCCCTCATTGCATATCATATTAAGATTCATTTTAATCCATCATTGCATATCATATTAGATTCATTTTAATCCATTTTGCATGTCCTTTTAGATTCATTTTAATCCATTTTTGCATATCACGTTAATCCATTTTACATATCATTTAAGTACATTTTAAACCATCTAAAAATCACATGTCATTTAGATTTATTTAAATTGCATATCAAATAGATTCATTTAAACCATCTCAAATCACATGTCACTTAGGTCCATTTTAATCCATTTAAGTTTGCATAATAATTAGGTTCATTTCATGCATCATTTAGTTGCACATTATACATCACATCTCATATCATCTCACAAACCACTTAGTCACATTACAATACATTTAATAAACATCTAAGCTGCATATGCATATTTTCATACATAAACATACATTTCCATCCTAAATGCATCAAATCAAAAACATCATCACATAAACAAAACTGCATCCATCACATCGATATCATCATAATAGAACATCATATCCATAGCATCATAAACCACCAGAATGCATCATATCACATAAAACCACCTCAAAAAGTGTACATCACTCATATATACATCAAAAAATAAAGTGTCCTAATACAAAATGTCTCCAAGGGCTATCATGATATACCTATCACATAGAGGATCCCCGTTCTGATGGAGTGGGAGACTCTGATCCCGGTCGAGCCTATGATCCTGTCGGCGGCTGTGGCTGCGGCGGTGGCTGTGCCTGCACCTGAGAACCCTGCTGGGGCACATGTGAGGGAGGAGGCATCGTCTGCTGGATGGACTGAATAGACCTCGATCTATGAGATCTAGATGCCCTCGATCTGCTAACCTGGCTATAGCTCAGTGCCCGCTGCGCTGATGGCACGGCCGCATAATACAGGCCCCTATAGTACTCCATCCACCTGCTACTCTTTGTCAACTCCCCCTGTACCTGGCTCAACTGTCCCTGTAGCTGATAGCACTGCGACTAAGCCTGCGACAACTATGTCTGCATCACTGCCAAAACTGGGGCAAGAGCACCACCTAATGCCTGTAGACTACTCAATGAAGTCTCTGCCTGTTGTGCCCTAGTGAGTGCTGCATCTCACTCTCTAGCCGACACCTCTATATCACCCCGAGCCTGTGCTAACTCTGCATCACGGCTCTCTAGGGCCCCCCGCAAATGCCCCAACTCTGCGTCTCGGCCCTCCAGTGCCTCCCGAAGGCTCGCCACCTGTGCTCTCAACATCTCCATATCCTCCTCCTCATCCCGTCATCTCCGACGAGGGGTAAGCCTCTCACCCTCTGCCCCCAAAGTTGTCCCTAAGATCCCTGCCTCTGCATCATGCCTGCCAACCTGCTGCTACGCTACCTGTGGTGGAGGCAGATGTCCCCCATGCCGCCGAGGTCCTCTAGGTTGTTGCGCTGCCCTAACCTATACCTGCTGTACCAGAACCTGCTACACCTGTACCTGCTATGCCTGTACCTGCTGTGCAGGAACATGCTGCACAGGTACCTGTTGCCCCACCTCCCCCTGCCCTGCTGCCACTGCCGCCAGCACATCTATCAGCTGGCCATCCCTCCCCATCACTCTCTCCTCTCCATCATCCCCAACCTCCACAAGGAAGTCCTCAATGATCAACTCCCCCTCTGCCCCGCAATCCTCCCCATCTGGGTCGTCTCCACCATCTGACTCATCGCCACCTGAACCTACTGCCTTGGTGCAAGAGCACCAAGGGCTCGGAGCCCATGTATATACTGCACATTTTTGGTGTGATGTGAAATTTTTCTTATCGTTGCATTTTGGTGTGATGTGGTGCATTTTCTAATAAGCCTTGGCGGGAAGAAGTTTATACATGTGCAAAGTAAACCCATCGGAGTGAGTATTGATATCAGCGTAGCTGGAAGATGTATCCCCGATACTTCATGTTATACCAATGGAGGGCTAGCTATCGGCTTGAGGTTTACTATCAGCAGGAGTTCGGTGTCTTATGCCGATCTCCAAGGTCTTACCGATGTGTGATGTCCATCGGCATGAGGGTGGTCATCGGCGGAGCCTGTGGTTGTGTCTCCGATCGCTTGGTGTTACCCCGATGGAGTGGTAAAGGTTGGTAAAGGCCATCGGCATGAGAATCACTATCGGTGAAGGATGTGGGTGTCACTCCGATATTAATTGTCTGTTCGATGAAGTGTTGCTGAGGCTTGTCATCGGTATGAGGCTTGCTATCGGCGATGGCTGGGAAAGTCACTCCGACAGCTATGTGTTACTCTGATGGAGTTGGACGTCGGTGCAAGGACTTTTGTCTGCGTAGCTTAAAGATTTGAGGCCGATGCACAGTGGTCACGCCGACGAAGGGTGAAGACTTGGTATCGGTGAGACAAGGGACTATCGGAGTTCATGGTTGAATGTTGGCCGATAGTTTGGGTGGTGCCGATGGGGGTAGACAGGGGTCGTCGGCGGCAAAAGTGCTAACAAGAGTTTACTAAGCCGACGGATATATAAACCGCAGTGGCTGACTTGAATGGGTGCATGTGGGACTAAAAGTTCTCATGAATGCGAAAGTCAATAGAATGCATATCGACAGGGGAAGAATATGATCGCTGCGACAAAGAATCTGTCTTGCCGATGGGAAAGCATAAGTATGTTTCGATGAGACATCTGTGTTATCTTGCCGATAGCACAAAGCTGAACCGACAGTTGGAATACCAACCATTCTGGAATTGGAACCGTCCTGTAATGGACATGGAATACTTATAAAATGCAGCATTCTTTCTGTATGAGGGGTTGAGCAGAAGAAACAAGAAAAAGATTTTGATTTGAGAAGCATTCTGATGTAAAGGAAATTTTTGAATAAAAATCAAATTCAGTAGTTCGATCATTTGTGTATTTCTTTTCTATTTTCAGTTTACCATTCTGCAGTAGATTAGTCTTTTCTATTTCTGTAATTTTGCTTTCTTTTGCAAACCATGACTCTGTTTTGATGATTCTTCAAATCCCACTGTACAGTATGGAGGTCATCAAGCAGAGTCATGCTCTTTGTTTGTTTTTCTTTTGTGGGGTGGTCCGATTGCCGGCTAGAGGCAATGCATGCTTGTTCTAGGCGAGCTCAGTGAGGAGTCCGGCTCGATCAACAAGTAGGAAAATAGATTTGCAGGGGTGGAAAAATAGAGGGAAGGAAAGTGAGCACCAAGCAGTCCAGATCCTTGAACAGAGTGAGAAGGGTGGGCAACGGGCTCAGTAAGTTATGTGCCATTTAGGCAGTATCTTGGAAGCAGTGAGGACAAGGTATGTGTCCCACACCAAGCAGAAAAGTAGAGTTTTCCATCTCTGCAAAGAGTATGTCTTTAGCATCTTGAATTGGTAGGAAGGCTAGTGTTGTCAAAGGGTCTTGTACACCTACAGGATGCAGAGCAGGCAGTCTAGAGTCCTCCCTATCATGCCTCCTCTGCTGGATCGGTCAACCGGGTGGGCCGATGCATATGCCACCATATATCGTATCCAGCCGTCGTCCCTGCATCTCTGACCGTGCTCCTCCAATCCCACTGTACTAGTCGAAGCGTTGCCCAGTCACTCAGAGCAACCTGTGGCTGTAGGGCTACAGGCCAGTAGGGTCCATCTCGCGGGGTCCGTGCGTATATCACCATTTGCTAAGGGGTGTCCTGCACCAAACCAAACTGCTGCATAACCCGCGAGGGTAGGTACATCTCTATGCAACGGTCTCCTCGACCCATAAGGTATCTCTGTTGAAAGGTAAATGGAAGATGAATAACATCATCTAGCCACTCCTCTACACCGATGTATGGCCGCCAAACCACACTAATCACGTCATCCAGCATCCTCTGCCAATACTGCACTCAGCCAGTATATGTGTACTCTGCATCCCGATATAAAAACACAAAGGCCTCAAACGGCCGTCGATAATATCCACATGTCGGTCGAGTGACAGGAATGTGCTCCCAAGTCCATACATGTAGCAGAGTAACTCCAGCGGATAAGGCTCTATCATGCAGATAGGCGACTGTGTGCATCTCATGGTACAACTGCGCTAGCATCACTGGCCCCCAGGCATAGACAATCCCATGCGTCACCATCCCCTCTATCACCCCTCCCTAGCCAACCGGAAAACCCCTACCTCGCCTATCAGGCATCACCACGCCTCCAATCAATGCGCAAAGGAACAAGGCAAATGGATCTGCACCCGCAGCCAATGTCCCCTCATAGTCCATCTCTCTCTCATTCGGAGAGAGAACAAGATGATCCACACCAAACACTCTAACCAATGCACTCTGCCCTCTCTTCATGTCATATCTAACACGTCGACCTCGGATAGGTAGCTTGAGGATGCGATAAACATCCTCAAGTGTGATGGTAATCTCTCCTGTTGGCAACAGAAAGTTGCACGTCTCCGTGCGGTATCACTCCACCATGGCCGTCATCAGAGCTCTATGAGATCACAGCACTGGCATCGAGGCCACCATCAGAAGCCCCAACCTCGCCAGCCGAGCTCGCATAGCATCATCAAAATCATCAAACAGTGCCATCACAGCGGGAACTCGATTCTCTCGCGACTACAATATGAACCGCTCTGTATCCTGCATAAAGAACATCATGGTTAGATGTCAACCTATCTAGGTCTAAACCCACCTTTTTCTTCTAAGTGTCTAAACCAACCTTTTCCTTCTAGGTATCTAACAAGCTAGCATCAGGGGACCTGGAAATAGACAACCCCTTGTGCCATTTTTAAAATGGCGCTAAAATTTCCTCTCAATGGCGCCAATACAGAAGATAGCGCCACTTCGCACAATTATTTGTACCAATCCACAAAATAGTGCTACTACGCGCTATTCATCGTACCATTTCTCAAAATGGTGCCCCTATTCATTTTAGTGCTAATCTGACCAATGGCACTAATCAAGTAAATAGCGTTGATCCCCCAAATAGCGCTAAAATTAGAAATAGCGTTGTTTCCAATCATGGTGCTATTCCAGATAATAACGCCACTCTAACCCCCATTTGGCATTAAAATGCCAGAAGTCCATTCTTCCATGTATGGCGCTAATCTGAAGGATAGCGCTAAAACACCCACCTAATGGCGAAAAACCGCCATAACCCTACCCGGGAGGATAGCACCAATCCACAGGATGGCGCCAATCTGCCTTGCCATTGGCACTACGCGCTCCTATCCTGCACCCTAAAACCCTAACAAATGCACGCAAAATGAAAAAATTACAAAGACAGGGTTAGGCCCTGCTGGAGGTCTAAAGCCTGGTGCCCGACCAAACTCTCAGAATCGCTCGGAGATGTGTCAAAGTCGTGGGAACTAGGGGTTGCGGTCAGTCATCTCTCCTTCGTCCTTTCTTCTCCAAGGTCAAAAGTGTGTAAATGTGGCACTCTAAGGGCCTACTTTGCCTAATATAGTGGGCCATGTCATTCTTCCACCCTCTCATTTTCCCTCCAGGGTGCAGATCTCAGCCTTTTTCCTCTGTTTTTTTCCTGTCATCCTCTTTTACCATCCCCTATCCAACTATCATTCTCGTCGCATCCTTTTCAAGAACTTGCCCAGAAAATTCTTATTTTCCCGCCGACCTCTTGAGGGGGCATCCCTTATCCATCTTATTCCTTCCCGGCAGCTGGGGCATATCTTTCTTCGACCTGATGCCACTTCCCTCCTAGGTCCGGATGCCACGTCAAAGAGGGGCAAATGTAGACACCTAAAAATGACTTCTACCATCAAACCAACTCCCGACATCCCTAAACATATCAATTTCCCTTCTAATCAATTAATTAAATTTTATTTAATTAATTACCCCTTTCATTTTCTAAATTCAAACCATTTTATCCCCAAAATTGAATTAATTTCATTAATTCAATAGTCTAAGCCTTAGCCAATTCATTTAATAAATATGCAATATTTATTAAATCAATTTCCCCTTTTCCACTAAATCCAATTAATTAGTTAAAACCATGATCAACTAATTAATTCAGCCTATAATTGACCTATCCCTACCCTAAACAATTAAATAGCTATTATTTAATTGCCTACCCTAGCCTACCTCATCCTAGTCCTAGGATTAATTAAATAAAACCTCTATTTAATTAATCCTAACCCCTTCATTTGGGTGGTCAAACCTTGTTTAACACCCTTCCCCACATCCTCTAAATAAAAAATTTGAATTAAATCCACATAAGTCAATTTTTTATTTTAAAACATCCCACATCACATTTACTTCTCCTTACAACCCCATACTCATTTATTTCCTCTCTTCCCCAAATGAATTTTTAATTCATTTACATTCCCCCATATGAATCTTTTATTCCAAAATAATCCTTCACCCCCATGCTCATTAAATAACCCCTCTTCCAAAAATGAATAAAAGAATCGCTTTTATTCCTAGCCCTCCATTCATTCAAGATTAAATCTAGGCCCTCCACATCACTTTTATCCTCCACCATTGATCTCTCAAATCAATCTCCACCCTTGGATCAAAATCCTCTCCAGAAGTCTATAAATAGAACCTCTCCCAAGCCATTATCATCATCCAAGTTTATGCAAAGACATAATGCCAAAATCACTCTTGAGCTAGGATAGTGAGTTGCACAATTTGAATAGCATTTCACATTGGAATCCATTGTCTAGGGATCATCTTGGTCTTAGGAGCTTGTTTTGGGTGCAAAGGCTCCTTCCTCCCTTGATGGGATTAGATTTGTATGTGAGGTATAATCTTGTGTTTATTGCATTTGATTTAGTATTTTACCCTTGTTTGCATTTTCTAATCTATAGACACCAAAAAAGAGGAGCTAAACTATGAGAAATTGTGTCATTCCATGCAGGAGGACAATTTTTGACATAAAACACATCAGCACGTAACACCAGATGTACGTGGAGAAATTAAGAAGGGAAAAACCACGGTGAGAATTAACTCACAATATATGAAGCTCAAAATAACAACTTTGTTTTAGGGCTACAACCCAAGGAAGCTACTACTCCCTGAAAACTTTGATTTAGGGTCACTCCCAAGGAAGCTACTACTCTCTGAAGACTTTATTTTAGGGTCACTCCCAAGGAAGCTACTACTCCTTGAATTGAGAACAAACTTACAAAAGATTACAATATGACAGTCCTTCTACTGCCTGAAAACTGGCATTGAAATTCACACCTTTGATGATTTCAATTTTGCCTCTTCACACTTCCTTCTGATGATTGGATCAATTAGGCACACTATACTCTTGATCACTACCATAGATATGTCTTCAAGATGAATTAGGACAACATCTACAAGTTCTGCTCTTTCTACTTCAATCCCACATCATAATGCATTCATTATGCTCCTTATCTTACTTGCGAACCTTATCAATTACATTGCAATCACACCTCACCTAACTCAATTTGATTTACAATTTATACATGATATTACATTGATTACATTGCTTGACTACCAGAGACAACATGAAAAATACATTTACAAGTCAGCCACACAACATACAACACGAAATGTGTAGAGGATAAGTCCTAAACAAGACTACACGCTACACCAGCAGAAGACCCATGCTTTGCAGACATCAACACTTGCTTAACCAAGTCCAAAACATTCTTCAAAGTATCAATATTACATCCACACACTCCACTCATTTGAAAATAAGACAATCTTAAGCAAAGACATGAAACTTGAAGCATAATGGCCACAACAACTTGAAACCCTTGTGTGCTACTGGAAACAAGAAATATATTCATGAAACTCTTCCATATGAGTCTACAAGACTCATACAACATCTCCAAACACTCTTTTACCTCCGCACATCAAATATTTTGTGCCACACATCTTCAACCATGAACTCTGAGAACAATCAGTGATCCAGAACACACTGCAACATACTGTCATTAAAAAACTGAGCTTGCGGATCACCAAGAACCTTGAAACTACAAGAGAGCATGTAATGCACATCCATAAACATGTCCACAAAACTGTAAAGGTAAACATTCACATCCAGAGGAATGCAGATCATTCCAACAAGTCTTCAACACCATCTTACTCTACCAGAACACATGCCAATATTCTATCATGCATAACTTTCACAGCGGAAAGACAGGTGATCTGAAACTTTGGAATTATTGCTTTCACTGCACCCTAAACATAGTTCCAGAACCACATAGCCATAAATATTAATGTGGAGGAATGTAGAGAAATCTCTTAGATAGTCTTCAAAGGCAATCATCCTATAGCAGAAACTGTCACCAACTTCCAGAGGCCAAACCTTCTTTGTATCAACACATGCATTCTTAGGAATAGTAAGAGAGATCATACAATATGCTTTAGGCTACCAGTAACATCTTCTCGACATCAGTAACACATCTGATCATCTTAGTGCTTCTAATTCCCATATTAATGTATCTTCTTGATGCTTCTAATTCCCATCTTAATATAACTTCATACTCAACTCTGCACTGATCAAGGCATGACATCCAACCATGAACTTTAGTAACCTCATTATATTTAACATGACATCCAACCATGAACACCATCACACATCCATGATAGTGTTGACATCAATGACAACCTTAGGAACCATATGTGTAACATCGCCAAACATAGTTTGAAATTGTAAGGGTATACAATTTTTGACACTACATTTAGCCCCCACTTTAGCAAGCTTATGACACTACACAAATATGCATTCTAAAGGATAAAAGGATGAGTACTTCAAATACTACCTTAAAAAGGATACTGTAGAGGTTGCAGAGTTCTTCGAGTAGAGGAGTAAAGCCCACAAGCTAAGAACTTGCAAAACCATAATATTAGGAAATAAAACCTGCATAAGAGGCAATGTTAGATCCACAGTATGAGAATTCTATGCTAAGAAGATTAGATCGAACATGATTTTCCAAAACATTAAGGTTAGCAAACCATATAATCTAATACACATTCTAATGTAACACAAAACACACACAAATTAAAGAAAAAGCACATAAAAGTAGAAAGGGGCATTTCTAGCATATTACGAGAGCTAGAAGAATGCTAAGTATGGTAATAGGGCTAGCGCACTATGAGATCTAGGAACCATACCAAACTCTTGTGGGCCATTAGGACTAATAAACTATGTTGTTAGGTGACTCACAATGATCCCTAAAGGAGTAGTTTAAAAGTGTGGTCAAGCCAAGCAAGTGCATCTGCTTGGGACCATAAGCTACAAACAAACATTGCGACGATTGTACCATTAATGTGGTGTGTGCAATAGTGTAAAACATGAAAGCATGCCCCCACCTTAAATATTGCATAAAGTAACAATATGCAATTGATTTTAAGGTAGAATAAGGGGGAAGATAGCCTTAGGAAAGATATCTATATTGGAAGATATGTTCCATAAGTTGCATTGAAAAGAAAAATGCCCCCGAAGGAAAGGCAATGAAAGCGATATTGCAGGCATGATACACAAAGCTTGTGTAATGACACCAAGCAACACCAACACATGTCACATAAAACAAGCAACATCACCAAAAACACACAAAGGGATTTATGTGCTTTGGGGTCAGTATGCTTTTGGGAGGGGAATCATTAAGGGATAACTCATGGAATTGTCATCATTACCTGAGCACATAGAACTACAAGTACAAAGGAAGAAGTGTTGGGATAAGGTACCATTAACCTTGTAAATCTCAATATTGTATTTATTCCATTTATTATATGTAATTTGTAATAATCCATAAGGAGATGTACTAGTTTCACCGATAGGGCTAATTTCAGAGTAACCGAAGGTAATTACAGAGTGACTTTTACTATTGGCAAATATAAAAACTCAAAGTAAATGAGGGTAGGCATGCTCCCTTGAGGAATCTACTATTTTTGGCATGTATAACAACTGTTATAATGCTTGGTAGGTCAATCTATTATAGCTCCCTTGAGGAATCCCTATGATGCATATGACGGATATGTTAGTTGTATATTTGCTATATTTAGCCCAAGGTTCCTATCTTGGAAAGATACTCTTTTGTGGAACCTATGGTGGTTATGATGCGTCATAAGATGTTGTAAGAGGCCAGATTTAGTCTTGGGCCCTGTTGGGTGAATATTTTGTCTTCAACTAACTGAAGGCAAAATGGTTATATCAACCACAGTAAAGTGAGATAAATCTCTCCTCTCAGCAAGGGGAGGTTCCCTATCAATTATTACAACTTTATTTTAAACTAAAACTAACTTGAGGGTGTGATCATACCATCCATTTCTATTTTTTCAGAAATGATGTTTACAATATATTACGATTTCAACAAAACTGATATAATGCCAAGAACTATGAATTACCACAAAATCCACGGAAACACAAAGTCTTCTGTTACTTTGTTCACCAACAGAAAATGAAATAGCTTGGAGTAGAGTGCAGCCCAAAGTCTTCACTACATGCCAAGATGAGATAAATAGATTAAAGATAACAACTTGCAGCACAAAGTCTTCAAGCTATTTCTCGTTCACGAACACAACACAATTCTCACAAATGATTTTATAGCTCAAAGTATATTAAAATCAGATTTAGAATACTCCTTAATCACTTGGAATAAACCCTCACACTTCAATTACTTATCAAAGATAATATGATAGCAAAGACATAAGAACAATTCTATCATAAAACAAATTGCTCCAAGACAAAGATTGGAATTCAACTTGCTCTCTTATATTGATAAATATCTAAAAATTGATTTACACAAATAAGCACAAAGTCTCAACTTGCTTCTCAATTCGGCAGAGTTTTGCTACAATAGATAAAAGATAATATTTACAAAAGAGGCCCTCTTTATTTATAGGGAGAGGCCTTGAGAAAATTTAGGAAATCTACAAGTACTTTGACTTATTCAATAAAAGAGTCCTATTTGACTTGGGACTTCTCTTGTATCACATGTAATTACATTTTGGAAAATTACATGTGAAAATGTTCAAAACAAAATTCAATTTACATATCATCTAAGAAAAATAAGCTAAGGCACTAGTTTCCTCCATCTTTTTTCTTCAGGAAGTTCCGGTACATAGTTTGAACGACCGACATCTCGCATGCATCTGGTTTTGCTGTATTCCCTGAGATGGTGCGGGCTCAGAGAATTGAATCTTTCACCGCCTTTATTGCCTTTTCATGCTTGTCCAGATTATTTTTCAAGTTCTCTAGAGTCGAATGTTGGTCATACAGGTTATCCATTGAAAGCACTGAGGGCGCCTCCTCTTCAAATTTCTTTTGGACCATTTCTTCAAAAGAACTTATCATTTCCTATGCTGTAAGGAAATTGTGATCTTCCCTTGTCAAGGTGCAAGGAAGTTCTTCTAGCCGGTGTAGAAGTGTGACATCACTATCTTCACTGGCTTTTCAAGCTTGGCATAGTTCTTCAAGTAGACTCTTTATTATGTAAATATGATGAGCCAAAGTCTCCTTGGTCTTAAGATATGATTCCCTGTTGGTGATGACCCCAATGGTGATCAGATTCTTTATCTTGATCTTCTTCATGTCTATCCACTCTTCTAGGCTCTCTTCTTGATCTTGCAGCTCTTGTGAAAGTATATCTACTAGATTGTCCAGCTCAACTTTAGCTTTGTCCATTTTCTCTTTCCTTTCCATAGTGGTTTTTAGTAGAACTCGTCCTTGAGCCAACAACCGCTCCACTACATCCCCCACTATCTTACCTCTAGCTTGCACTTTTTCAATCTTCTGTATCAAGGGATCTTCCACTGTCACTACCATGGGTTCTACTATTTCTGATGACTTCACTATTTTTTGAAGGACAGCAGCAAGTTGTTCTACTTTTGCTTTATACTGTTCCTTCTCCTTCTTGGCTTCATCATACTTTTCAAGTAAAGTACTGGCAGTAGTCTGGAAATCTGCCTTTATACCCTTGTGAGTCACTTTACCCAACTCAACCCTTGAGATGACATAATTACTCATGTCAAAAGTGTCAACCGTGGCATCTTCAGGAGGTTTGGCAATTTCCGCGTACCTGATTCCCTTTTCGGTGACCAGCCTAGAAACGGTCTTAGGCTTCTTCTTCTGGTTCTTTACTTTCACGAGCAACAACTTTTCAATGTCGATCTCATTAGGTGAAATGGCTTGCTTCTTCCTCTTTAGAGTATACGCAGATAACCACGGGGGTAGAACAGAAGCGCCAACAACTGGAGATGAATCTACTACTTGTTTGGCTAGCTCCATATTTGTACCTGTGATGGTCACAATAGGACTTGTGTTGGTAAATATCACACCTGTATCAACAACCTTTTGTGAAGCATCCAGAAGGTTCTCTAAAATAGTTTGTTCCCTGATGTCAAAAGATGGGGAAGATAAGCTTGGAATGGAACCAGAAGAATCAAAAATAGTTCCAAAACTAGCTTTCATAGAAGGAGGAGTATTATCAGAAGAAACAACAAAAATTGGCGAAAGAGGGACATTTAAAACCACTGGAAAACTATCAGCAACCGGGAGGAGGTGTAAGAACTTGTGTCTCGGAGGGAAGATCTTTCACAGGAGTTTGAGTGGAACCATCAAGTTGTTCTACTTCTACGTCTTCTCCTTTACCTTGTTCAGCTTCCTCTTCCTTGTCAGATTCATCAGATATCTTTGTCTTAGACTTTTGAACATTTTGTTCTTCAACCTCAACGTCTTCAATTTCCATTTGATCAACATTAGTATCTTCAGCATCTGACTTAGTGATGTCAGAAGTTTCTACAACTTCCTTCTTCTTTCCTCCTTTGGATACAAATTTGATCTTTGGTTTGTGTATCCTGGAAGAAGAAGGGGCATCACCCTTATTTTTGGTCCTATTCTCGGCCTTCTTACCTATTTGTTCTAGTGTCTTAGCTTTGGACCCTGTGAGGAATTCTTTCAATTTAATTCCTTTGCCTTCTAACCATAGGTTGGTGTTAGCCAGTATTGGTTGGAATCTTTTCCTGATGGATGTCTCCTCTTTGACTAACCATTTCACCTCGGGGAGAGGTGAAGCCTCAACATCTTCTGTGTTGTACTTGGGATCCAGAACGTCGCCGTCATCCTCCATTCCATTGGGAATATCAGCGAGGCCTAGTTCTTCAATCTGACTCAGGTGAAGTCTGCAGAAGTCTAGCTTTCTGATCTTGTTCCGTGTCCTAAGATCAGACCATATGTCTTCAACCATTGGGACATGAAAGTTTGACTTCCTCTTGATTTTATCCTAAACTCTTCTAAAGACAAAGTGGTCTCTTTTCTTGTAGGTCTTCATGGTGACCAGTTGCAATTCAGAGTCAATTATTTTTGCTTTATTGGCGGATTGAACCGAGTACCTCCCAATTTCAATAGGAAACTTTATCCCTGACTTCTTCAGCGCCATCTGTTTGTTGTGCACCACAATCAGCTGTCTGCATAGCTCCATAAGGACAATGCAGTCACTGGGATACCGTGGAAGCATATAAGGGTAACCAGGATAATACCCTACCCGAAGATATGTGAAGGTGGGAAATTGCAGGAACAAGCAACCAAAAGAGTTCACAACCTTCCAAGCTTCATCTAAGACTCTGTTCAAAACTAATTCATTATCCCATAGACACATGAATACTAAAAAGAAGGCGTCATTGATCCTTCGAAAATGATGAATTGATCCCTTCAGAGTAATTTGGGGATAATACTCATATACTGGGATCAATCTCCTATCTCCTACCTCAATTAAGCCTGGAAAGTTTCTCATGCTTGCAGCAGCATAGACAAGATAAGAGGTCATATAAAATTTGAAGGTAGTATTGACTCTTACCAGTTACTCGTGCAATGCATTGCTGATCTGTTCTCCCCAGAATATCTTCTGATTACCACGTAGAATCACCTTGATGTAAGTGTACATCCAGTCCTGGAATTTGGAAGCAGAAGGGAGTCCTCTGATGTGACTCAAGAGAGTAATCAAATCATAGACCTCTTCTACAAAGTCACTCCTGTGAAGATCCTTTGGCCATCTGGTCAAATCACCTCTAGGAATCTTTAACCATTTGTTGTTTATATACCTCTTGGCAGATTCCACATCATTATCATAGTCTTGTTGACCCTGAGCAAAATCAATCCGTCCAATGTTTTCAATAGGTGGACACATGAAGATTTTGTCGAGGAATTCTACATCCAATCTCATGATTACATTTTCGTGAGAATCTACCACCACTCTGGTGCCTCTGTTGTAGTGATTGGCCACTTGTAGAACAAATTCAGGATTGTGCGCAAAGACTAGAAATGATGCAACCAAATGAATATTGTTGTCAATGATTTTCTACATGGGCTTGGATGGATTTGCCTGTTTTGTTCTATCCACGAATTTTGCCATGTCCACATGCCCAATTTCTGTGTCTCTGATTTCATCAATGTTTGATTGCACTGCCGTTACTGGAAAGACACCCTGGTATTTGTACTTCATGACTTTGGCCTTTGATGGAGACAGTTCTGTCATGAGCTCCAGAGAAAACTTTGAATTTGAACTTCACCACGAACGCTGATTGAAAACTGCAAAAGGCCATGATCTCGCAATCAGGGGAAAATTGGGTAAACTGGGTCAACTGCGATTCGACGATCATGGACAGGAAAGCACGCGTTTGAAGGGCTTGAGTGCGCACAAATCAAGGTGAAGGTGAAAGCGGGCTAAAAGTCTTGGAAAAAATGAGTTTTTCTAGTGTTAGGAAAAAGTACAAGAAAATATGCATGAGCGGTCAAAATGACCGCTCCTGCATGTGGGAAGAATACTCATGCAAAGGCGTGTGATTCAGCCGCTGTTGCATATTTTTGGGAGATTTATTGTTAACATGTATGAGTGGCAGAAAATGCCGTCATTGCAAGTAATGAGGAAGGTTAAAACTTTAGATGTTCAGGTAGGTGTTTTGGCCGACGCTACATGTTTTGTCAACTGTTTGTGGAAGGGTGGCGGGAAACACCGACATGGCAGGTAACAAGGAAATTACAACAAGTGTCAAGGCGGCGAGAAACGCCGTCACTGCAGGTTGATGTTAAAGTGGCAAAATTTACCGCTAATGCATGTGATTGAAACTAGATGATTTTCGTGTAAGGGCAACGAAATTTGCCACCCATAGACCTCCATACAAAAATCCTTTGAAGACACACCCAAGTGGTGAATTTTGCTGACTTCATATGTGAGGTTGGATTGGTCTTTGCGATGTTCGATCGGCGAAAATGGCCAACATTGCATCTGATTGGTTACCAAAACAACAGAAGGTTGAGACGGTGACATCTAGCGACGCTGCTTATGATGGGAGTTACAAGGTCGCTTGTGTTAGGGCAGCAAAATTCGCCGCCATATACATCTTGGTATATGGTAAATGCCCTAGGGTTTGAGCGGTGAATTTAGCAACCTCCAGACGGAAAAAATACTTAGGGCATCATTGGTCTGGTTTGAAAACAAATCCAACGCATAAAACGAACTATCATTTAAACAAAAATGAGCATAACAAATAGAAAAACAATCGCAAAACAAAAATTCGTAACAAAAATCAAACAAAACAAAATTTAAAAGACACACTGATCATCATATCAAACAAAACACTAGGAAGGAAAACGAAAACAAATGAGAGGCTTACTTGTAGTGTCGGTGGAAAACCCTAGATGCGACGATGATGAATTTGATTAAGCCTCAAATTGGCGTGATCGATCGGCCTGAGGGAAGTCTAGAGGTCGAGTAGGCAGGATAGGGAATGACAAAAAGAACGGCCAAAAGAGTATTTAAAACTCAAAAATAAACATTTAATAAATTGCACGAGTGACCATTAATGGCACTCCAAGTCAGAGATCCGAAGGATCTTTGCTCGGGCGGCAAAATCGACCAACCCCGCACAAGTAGCATCGGACATGCAATGGCGGCGAAACTCACCGACGATACATGTATATATTGGAGAAATATGTAACGACGGCGAAAAGTGTCGTCATTGCATGTTTAATGAAACACACATGTAAGAGCGGTGAATAGTGCCGCCATTACATATCAAAAATTCAAAAATTTACTAACTCCTAAAAATGGCTAAAAATTGACATATTAATCAGTTTACGTCTTGAAAGAGATTCACGAATATCGAGAAACCAATTCAAGGGAATGTCGTAGACTAGTTTAGAATGTCAAATGACTTCGCATGAGATCAAGGGAATCTTGTCTGAATTTGCGAGTTTAGAGTGTAGATTCACAAAACGGACAAGTTTCGTGGGGTTGTCTACAAAACCGAACGCAGCTAATTTTGAGAACAACAGGCCCCCAACCTTTTGCATGGCTATTTTTGGACAAGTGTAAGATGCTTGTAAGATGGTAATTAATGTTTACAAGTTGGAGAATCTTAGGAGAGAAGGTGAACGCCTAAGATGAGTTGGAAAATGTTTCTATAAGTATTTGCCATGTATTTGTTGCTGCAATACAGATCTTAGGTACTCAGGTGCTACCGGAATGTTGTCGGATTGAAGACTTGTGGAGAGAGTTGTGTAGTTGACGTATTGTACAATCTTGTTGAGATTAATACAAACTTGTGCCTCTTTCCTAGTGGAGTTTTTTACCCGCAAGGGTTTTCTCCATGTAAACATTATGTCTTTGTGTTGAGTTCTTCATGTTTGACATCTTTTCTATAGTGGGCTTTATGTTTTGATTACAATCTCCATTATTAATGCACACTTAAAGATTGCTAAAATTTATCTTGAATCAGATTTCCATTGAAGTAGTGTTGCTTTCATTTCTAACATTTGGTATTAGAGCCTGGCCACCTTTGACTCTTGGGTGGTAGTGTGGAAGCTGTAGCTGCAGAGGGAGATATGGTTGTGTTTGTTTTGCAGATCTTGTGTTGTTATTATGGATGGATCCACTGTTGCATCAACCTCTCGATTGGACATTGAGAAGTTCAATGGAATGGGGTATGAGTTGTGGAAGTTGAAAATGGAAGATTTGTTGGAAGAAATAAACCAATGGTTGGCTATTCAGAAAGAGAAGAAACCTGATGATGTCTCTCAAGATGAGTGGGATAGACTAGATAAGAAGGCACGGGGAACCATCTGGTTGTGCCTTTCACACTCTATCCTGTTGAATGTCACAAAGGAGGAGACCACACATAAGTTGTGGAATCGGTTGGGTGAGATCTATCAAGCCAAGAGTATGGTAAATAAACTTTATTTAAAAAGAAAATTGTTTTCCATGAAAATGTGAGAAGATGAATCAGTTGTAGAGCATTTAAATTCTTTTAATTTGTTATTGAGTCAGCTTGATTCAGTAGATGTTGAGGTTACTGAGGAAGATAAATGTATCTTACTTCTTTGTTCTTTACCTGATTCTTGGGAGAATATTATCCTTTCTATCACTGCTAACCTTGCAGATCCAAAGTTGGATGCTCTTGTTTCAGTGCTATTATCATAGGAATTGAGGAAGACGAGTTCAGATAGTTCAAGTGATGCTCTCAGTATTAGGGGAAGGTCTAAGGAAAGGGGACCTAAAGGAGATCAGAAAGGGGCTAAGGACAAGTCCAAGGGCTGGTCTAAAACTCCTGGTAAAAGAATAGAGTTAAGTGTTGGAACTATGGTAAAAGGGGACATGTGAAGAAGGAGTGAAGAAACCCAAAGAAACAGTGGGAGAGTGCTTCGGATAAGTCCTTGAATGTAGGTGAAGAAGTTTTACTTTCTGCATGTAATCTTGTTTTTAATGATCATTGGTTGGTTGACTCAAGATGCTCATTTCATATGACCCCGCATAAGGAATGGTTCTCCTCATATGAATAATATGATGGAGGTAATATCTACCTTGGTGACAACTCTTCATATCCGATTGTCAGGAAAGGAAAGGTATTGTTGTGTTTTAGTGATGGGAGGATTAAAACCCTCCCGAGTGTTTTGCATGTTCCTAGATTAGCTAGAAATCTGATTTCAGTTTTGAAGTTGAATAATTTGGGAATTCATGTGACATTTGACAATCATGGGTGCAGATTGGTGAGAGGGAACTTGGTGATAGCGAAAGGGAAGAGATTTAGGAAATTGTTTAAGCTTGAAGCCACTACAGTTTGTAATACCTCCTATGTATCTGAGGCCACTACTAAAAATACATGTATGTTGTGGCACCGTAGATTGGACCACACAAGCAATAATGTATTTAAAACTATTAAGAATAAAAATTTGTTGGATGGTTTCTCCTATTCTGATGAGCACTTTGATTTTTGTGAGCATTGTGTGTTTGGTAAACAAAATAGAAAATCATTTCTTTCAGGAAGCAATAGAGCAAACAAGAAGTTAAAATTATTCATATGAATGTGTTTGGACCTGTGGATAATGAATCTATCAGAAAATCTCGTTATTTTGTAACCTTCATTGGTGATGTATCTAGATTTACATGGATTCATTTTATGAAGCATAAATCCAAAGTTTTCACTAAGTTTCAGGAATTCAAAGTCTTAGTAGAGAACCTATTAGGTTTAAACATAAAAATATTAAGATCTAACAATGGAGGGGAATATTGCTCTAAGGAATTTGATGAGTTATGCAAGCATGCAGGTATAATCAGACAAAAGACAACTCTGTATACACCACAACAGAATGGTGTTGCAGAAAGGATAAACTAAACAATTATGGAAAGAGCCAAAAGTATGCTTAGTGATGCATAGTTGGATAAATTCTTTTGGGCAAAGGTTGTGTGTACTGCTTGCTACTTGATAAATAGATCTTCGTGTAAGGCTCTTGATTCGACACCTTATGAAGTGTGGACAGGTAAGAAACATTTTGTTTCACATTTAAGGGTTTTTGGATGTGAGGATTTTGTTCATGTGCCTAAGGAAAAGTGATCTAAGTTGGATCCAAAGGCTAAAAAGTGTACATTCATTGGATATGGTGATAATGTCAAAGGTTATAAGCTTTGGAATCCACTAACCCGCAAGATTATCTTTTCTAGAGATTTTATTTTCAATGAACTTAGAGCTATTTCTGAACCTAAGTAGCTAAAAGAAAAAGAAGAAAAGGTAAAGAAGGTGCACTTTGATTTAGAGCAATAAGATGCACCTAAGGAAGAATCGAATGATGGATTGGGGGGTGAAGAAGAAGAAGAAAATTTGAGTAGTTCTGATGAAGATGAGTCTATAGTTACAGAAAAAGTTGTTGCATATGATCATGCAGAAGACCGAGTAGAGTCTCTTACTCCACCCTTAAGGAGATCAACAAGACAATAGAATCTAGTTGATAGGTATAGCCCACCAGATTTCTGTTGTGTATATGCTTTATTGAGTACTAATGATGAACCTAGATCCTACAGGGAAGTTATTTTTGTAGATGATAGTGAGTCTTGGAAGTTAGCCATGCAAGAGGAGATGATGGCTTTAGACTCTTGTAACACTTGGGATCTTGTTCATTTTCCCAAAGGAAGAAAGGCCATAGGTTGTAAGTGGGTCTTCAAGAAGAAATTTGGAGCAGATGGGTCATTGGAGAAGTACAAGGCTAGACTAGTGGCCAAGGGCTACTCCTAAAGAGAGGGAGTTGATTTTGGTGAGATATTCTCTCCTGTTGCTAAATTGACTTCTATTAGATTTCTCTTATCCATTGTTGCAGCTTATGATTGGGAGATTGAGCAAATGGATGTTAAGATTGCGTTCTTGCATGGAGATATTGAAGAAGAAATTTATATGCAACAGCCTATAGGTTTTAAGGTCAAAGGAAAAGAACATTGGGTTTGCAAGTTAAAGAGGTCTCTTTATGGTCTGAAATAGTTCCCCAGAATGTGGTATCAAAAGTCTGACTCATTTGTTTTGAAATTGGGTTTTGTTAGAAGCGAGCAGGATCACTGTGTTTACATTTATTGTGTTGATGATTCTATACTGGTTATTGCTTTGTATGTTGATGACATGTTGTTTTTCAGTAATACTAAGGGTATGATCAGTGAGCTTAAAGCCCAACTTTTAGGTGCATTTGAGATGAAGGATCTTGGTGCTACAAGGTATACTTTGGGAATGGAGATCAGGAGGGACAGAGTTAACAAAAATCTTTGGTTGTCACAAAGTAAGTATGTGAATACTATTTTGCAAAGGTTTAGTTTGCAGGACCGTAACCCAGTTAGAGTTCCTTTACCCATTGGTACTAAGCTTTCATTAGATATGTGTCCAAAGATTGAGGATGATCTTGAGGATATGTCTAATGTGTCATATGCTAGTGTTGTAGGGAGTTTGATGTATGCAATGGTTTGCACTAGACCAAATATTGCCCAAGTAGTGGGAGTTTTGAGCAGATTTATGTCTAACCCTGGTAGACAACATTAGAATTATGCAAAGAGGGTGTTTAAATATCTTGCAGGTACTCCTGATCATTGTTTAGTTTATTCTAGTACTAATAGTGTTGATAAATCTTTGGACATACAGGGTTTTGTTGATGCAGATTGGGCAGGTGACTTGGATAGTTGAAGGTCCACTAGTGGCTATGTGTTTACTCTGTTTGGAGGTGTAGTGAGTTGGATGAGTAAGAGGCAGCCCAGAATTGCTTTGTCCACCACAAAGTAGAGTATATGGTTGCTAATCATGTCTTTAAGGAGGCAGTTTGGTTGAGGAGACTGTGTACAGGTATTGGTTTTGATTGTAGGATCATTCAAATTGGTTGTGATAGCTAGCGTGCTATCTGTTTGGCTAAGAATCCCATGTATCATGCTCAGACTAAGCATGTTGATGTTTAGTATCACTTTGTTTGAGAGTTGGTTGCAAATGGAGAGATTGAGCTGAAGAAGATAGACACTCAGGAGAATGTTACAGATTCATTGACCAAGCCTATGAACATAGAGAAGTTTGTGTGGTGCAGAGAGGCCATGGGCCTTGTTTCTAGTGCCTGATTATTTTTGTTTAATTTCCTGTGGGTTGATTTACAATGTAAAATGTCAAGTTGGAGAATGTTGGGATAAGGTGCCATTAACCTTGTAAATCCCAATATTGTATTTACTCCATTTAGTATATGTAATTTGTAATAATCCATAAGGAGATGTACTATTTTCACCGATAGGGGTAATTTCAGAGTAATCAGAGGTAATTATGGAGTGACTTTTACTGTTCGCAAATGTAAAAACTCAAAGTAAATGAGGGTAGGCGTGCTCCCTTGAGGAATCTACTATTTTTGGCATGTATGACAATTGTCATAATGTTTGGTAAGTGAATCTATGATAGCTGCAAGTTGTCATAAGATTCTAAGTTTCTATGATGCATATGACGGATATGTTAGTTGTATATTTGTTATATTTAGCCCAAGGTTCCTTCCTTGGAAAGATACTCTTTTGTGGAATCTATGACGGTTATGACGCATCATAAGATGTTGTAAGAGGCCAGATTTAGTCTTGGGCCCCCAACATTTTGCATGGTTGTTTTTGGACAAGTGTAAAATGCTTGTAAGATGGTAATTAAGGTTTACAGGTTGGAGAATCTTAGGAGAGAGAAGGTGAACACATAGGATGAGTTGGAAAATTTTTCTATAAGTATTTTCCATGTATTTGTTGTTGTAATACAGATCTTAGGTACTTAGGTGCTGCCGGAATGCTGTCGGATTGAAGACTTGTGGAGAGAGTTGTGTAGTTGATGTATTGTACAATCTTGTTGAGATTAATACAAACTTGTGCCTCTTTCCTGGTGGAGTTTTTTAGTCGCAAGAGTTTTCTCCACGTAAACACTGTGTATTTGTGTTGAGTTCTTCATGTTCGACATCTTTTCTATAGTGGGTTTTATGTTTTGATTACAATCTCCATTGTTAATGCACAATTAAAGATTGCTGAAATTTATCTTGAATCAGATTTCCATTGAAGTAGTGTTACTTTCATTTCTAACAAGAAGGTCACAAGAAAAAAAAATTGGGTTGACATGAAAGGAAGCTAAATCTTCTAACGCTTTGCATCGTCCCCAAAATATCCAAAACAAACAAGGGTACAACAAATAGATGAATATAGGAACAAATAGAAGAATGAAACAATCTTTTCATTCCTCCTATATCCACATGTCTACAAGGGCATCATGGGTCCTCCAGGAAGAACTAACAAACATACAAAATACATTTATGAGGGAAACATGACAAACAAGCAAGCAAACCAACACATAGAAACACATGAAATGAAGGTACAACCCTCATGGGTCGAGCATCATTAGATAGTCCATCTTCCTATCTTCAATATCATAAGGGCATGGTGGAAGAGATGATAAAGGGACCACATTAAGAGTGGTACTAGCAGATTCCCTAAGAACTAAGTGTAGAGGATCATTAGTTAGAGCAAGATCCTCCTAGGCACTATCCAAACCAATTGTCAATGATTGAATGAAAATAATAGATAATGAAGGGATATTTGTAACAAACTCAAAGATTTTCTCTATTTGGGAGGAATCATTTGAATCAAAATCAAAATATTGAACCAAACATGGCTCAGTAGTGTTGTCTATAAAAATGTGAGCACTATGAGCCATGGGTGGAGGAAGATCCTTCACAGGGGGAAGAAGTGATGTAGAAGGGATTAGAGGTGGCGGAGACAATGACATGCACTTTGGATTTTTAAATGGAGGGGTGGGATAATGCTTGGGTTTATGCTTTAAATCAAAATTAGAATATTGTTCTAGACATGGATCAGTAGTGTTGTCTATAGAAATGTGAGCATTGTGAGTCACAGGTGGAGGAAGATCCTCCACAGGGGGAATAGTGATGCAGAAGGGCTTAGAGGCGGTGGAGACAGTGGCATGCACTTTGTATTGTGAAATTGAGGGGTGGGATAATGCTCAAGTTTATGCTTTGGTGACGGACACAAAATGTCTATATCAATGGTGGCAGGGTGGAGGATGTTAGGAAAAACTACATGACATGTACACTAGAATGACACAAGAATAAGAGTGCAACTAGATATCACACAAACATTGGGAAGGTCCAAGGTTTAGAGAAGGGTGGCATGTCAGGGATGGACGGGATGATAGGGCTCTCTATAGAAGGACCTAAGACTACTTGCACCCTTTTGTGGTGACTTTCATCTTCGTCCAATGGAGGAGAGGAAGGAGTCAGGGACGAGAGAGAAACTGGATGAGAAAGAGAAGACTGAGGCTCTAAAGGAGGGGTAAGGTTTGGGGGTTGTTACACAAGAGGACAATAGTCAGGAAGAGGTTGCACATCGACAATGCACTCTCGGGCTGCAACACGTCAACAATGCTTGCAATCTCTCACAAGTTGGTTACATCACGTGTGAGCCAAAGCCTTTGCTGAAAGAGTTGGGGGGTTTTTCCAATGTGAGCTCATCTTCATCCTTTATCTGAGGGATAGGAGGAGGAATGGAAGAAGCCACCAGATATTGGGAAACTATCGAGGGAGGAGAGGGATCTTGCAATGCGAGATGCTTTCCTCAAGTCATCGAAGAGGTGGGAGGAACGAGGAACCATCGAAGTTCAAGCAGCCATAGGGGAGAGGAAGGATTCCTTAGCACGAGTTGCTTTCCCCGGGCCATCAAAGTGGCAGGAGGAACATAAAAAACCAATGAAGGTTGAGAAATCATAGGAGCATGCAGTGCAGGAGATTGTATTGAGGGTGGACCTCTAGGTCTTGAATGGGTTGCTTTCCTTTAGTTGCTTGAGAAGCAAGAAAAGGAACTGGAGTAGCCTTCGAGGGCAAGGTGACTGAGAGAGAATTTATTCTAGGAGACAAGGAGGAAAGGCCAATAGATAACTACGCAATTTGAGCAGCTTTGAACTTCTAGTATGAAAGGAACAAGAAGTCATTATGCAAATGGAGAGGCTCAGTTGGAGCCGGTTAGAAGTAGTCCAAGGAAAAGTTGTCCCACATGGAAAGAGGCTTGAATCCATAGTGGCAGATTGTATGCATAATGGCATCATGAGGAAACTTTAGGTACTTATGAACTACCGAGGGGACTACTCTCATTGTAGTGAGCCATGGGTGGCCCAGCTTTAGATGAAAGCAATTTGAGATAGGAATAATAAAAAAAGGCACATCTAGGGTTTTGAGTCCCATTGGATGGGAAGGGTGATCAAACTAAGGTGGGGTGAGACATCTCATCATGACACCATATATAGACCTCTGATTGCTCATAGACATCTTTATACAGTTCATGTATATACAAGAATTCCTCATAATTATATTTACCAAGAACGCAGGGTCAATTAGGATAGCCTTCATAGGCTTCCCATTTACCTCAATGGTAATGTAAGGAGGACCCTCATATGTATCAATAGGGACATTTGTGGGAGAGAAGGAAATGGTAGTTCAGGAATGGTTCGCTCCTAAATGGGGTGAGAGAAAATGGCCACCATGCCTACCACTTGGGTAAAGGGAGAAGAAATGGAAATGTCAAGGGTTGTATCTAGTGCCTCAGATGGTGAAGCGAGGTCAATGAAGTTGGAAGAATTATACAGCATGGGGGTGAGTGCAGGATCATCATGGGCCAAACAATGGCAATAGGGAAAAAAATGTGTTTTTACTTAGCCAAAACCCTAAAATGGCTATTTGACCTTTTTTAAGGGTCAGATAAAATATTTGTTTTGGTTCAATGGTAATACCTAACTAAAATGGATATCCATTAGGAACGGATATTCCCCTTGCCTTTATACTCACAAAAAAGTTGCTAAGTATGCGACCCACGGGTTTGTAAAACGCATAGTTGGAAAACAAAATGGATATCAGAGAAGGATAAGTGGATATCTGACCTCTAGAAGAAACAATTTCTCCTAAAATCAAGAACTATCTAAAGGTAAGTTTTTTTTTTCCTTTTTGATTTTTTTCAAAATTAAATTGACATGTTTGGTAAGATTTAGGGTTTTCAATTGTTGATTGTAAGCATTGGTTTTTAAACTCATTTTTTAATATAATTTAGTGATTTTCATTATGTTCAAAATGTTTAAATTAAATTGTATAGAGTTTAACAAGAAGTTGTTTTAAATCCTAAATTTGTATCTTTTAATTTGAAATAGGTAACATGGATGAGCAAGACCAAAATCTGAACCCTCCCCCACCAAACCCTCCAACAATTCAAGAACAAATTGAAAAAATATTAATGAAATAAATAGGATTATAAAACTTATCACTGCCATCATCAATTGACTTCAATGACATCCACCTTAGAGGTAATTATCACTCATGTTTTAACCCTCACAAACCAACATGAATCATTTAGACAATGGTAAGAAGCCAAGAGGGCAGAATATTCTATTGGCTTATCATACAACCAAGTGAAAGATTTAGACATTACCAAAGCCATGTTAGCGTAACATTTTGTCAACCCTAAAACCAAATTGCATGTTGATGTACCTAAGCCTAAGTATTCAATCAAATGGTGCACACGTCAGGGTATTACTAAAAAATTTTGGGATCGTTGGTGGATGGTTTTTGATAAACCACCCAACAACAATCTTGATGTACCTTTATATTTCCTCCATTAACTATATGCGGAGTTTATATTAGGTCACCATATGAACTATTTTAATTTTAGAGAGTTCCAGGGAGTTTATATTAGGTCACCATATGTGCAATCAATTATGCTTAGGGCCTCTTGGGGAGACTAATGAGCCGCCCTTGAGCACATAAGTATGAAGTCCCTCATATGTCACCTTCACGAGCCAAGGTAGCAGGGTTTATAACTCAAGTTGAGGCATTAGGGACTAGAACACAAGCATGGGCATCAAGGGCTAGATAAGAAGAGGAGCAAGGTCAATCTTTCTTTTAGGTAAAATTCAAAGTTAAATTTCATGGTGTATTCCATTTAAATTTAATATAAACAAAGATTAGTACTAATGTACATCTAAGGGGGATAACAATTGATGACAGAGGAGGATCTGATAGAAGTTCATTACAGTATTTTTTCTACCATTCAGTTTGGCCTAGACTTGTGGGTATAAATATTTCTACACATCTAACCTTTTTTTATTGTATGCATTTCATTTTTTGTGAGTAGTTACATATTAATTTATATCTTGATGTTATTTTACTTTTATATATATTAATTGAATAAAATTGTATTTTAGCACAACATTTTCCTAAAATGGATTGTAACAAAACATGATCATGAACGTGTCTTTCTCATGCCTTTTATAACCAAAATTATTGATGATTATCCCTTAATTATATTCTAATCTAGCTTAGTGCAAATCAAAATTCACTATCCATCCCACTAGATTGTCTAATCATACCTGCAAAATTCTAGTAGATAGAGACATGACATGTTCCAATGTGCTTCCTAAACGCCAAAATGTCATATCACACCAAGCTTCAAGAATATCTATGCATCCAATTGGAAAAGTTTTCATCAGATGGCCAAGCATACTCCAAAATCTTTGCCAACTTATTTTAGTGAGCCTGGACCTTGCATCTAACAATATCTTAGATTCCTTTACAAAGTTGTCTAGTCCTGATTCCAATTTTAGCAAATTGTTCAACTTTGCATTAGATAAAGTTGGATCTACTTTGTCCCATTAGATAATTGAAGTAATCGGTACTAGAGTGATGCCTTGGAATTATGCCTTCCACTGTTCTAATGGTTTCATTTCTCCATCAACACCCAAAAATACAAGCAACTGGCAATCCTCTAAGGCTTTGAAGCTATCAAATGTCTCCTTGATCATCAAATCAAACATACTTTGGAAAGTAGAGACATCATTTAAAAGATTTGCCACATCATATGTAGCTAATATCTCTTGCGGGGCATCTGGACTAAACCTTGTGTTCCCTTGAATAACACTTATTATGGATAGTTTTGGGATCCACATGCTTATAATTTGTCTTAAGACTGACTCTTGCCTAATTTAGGAATCCCTTGCCTTCCTCAGCTTGTCAAAACAAGTCCATGCATCTATTGATTTAGAACAGACAACTAAGAGGGGGGTGAATCAGTTGTCTCCAAAAACTTTCCTTTCTGTAAACACTTAAATCCTTATAATAATAATGTTTTAATCATGGAAGCACAATGCAATGTCTTAAGAGCAAGAACACATTAACACATATGACACCAAGATTTTAATGTGGAAAACTCGGTTAAGGGAAAAACCATGGGGTGACTAACCCAAGATTGTATTCTCTGTTAAAAGAATAAGAAGAACAAAATGGCACTTGCCAATTAGGGCTCACTGCCCGAGCACACTGCTCACAAGAGGCCCACTGCCTACAGGAGACACACTGTCTACAGAATAATAATATAAATATTACATACTTGAACTGGAGATTAGCATCTTCACCATGCTTGAGACAATTCCATTTAAGCTCAACACTTCTGTTTTGCTTTTCGCTCTTCTCCTCTCTACCACTCTCTCATCTTGACAAAGGATACTTTAAAATGACTTCACAAATCTTATTTATACAAGACATCGACTTTGGGATAATCATTTGAGTCAGCACAATACATACTTTATTTTATTACAAATCAATAACACAAATAGAACTTGACTTATTACAAAACTTCATGTGTATCATCACACTGTCAGCCACACATAGCTGGAACTTCAATCTTCTTTGAGGAACACACCATGCTTCGTAGAACATCTTAAAGACCATCTGCAAGATGTGTAAAACATCTGGTCGGCCATGATTAGGAAGAACACCATCACCTGAGAGTAAATCTTCAATTACAAGCTCAATCTTTAATGTGGACTGCTAGCATGAACTAGACACAATCTAGATACCTCCACAAGCTTGCCTGAATCACCAAGAACATCCACACCACTTCTTCTTACTGAAATTATTTGCATCTTCATCTGGAACTTCAAGAACATAGTCTGTTATCACTGTCACATCAGACTAAATGCTTGCAGACCTCCAGACCACAAACCAATTGAGTTGTTAATTCAAATTAGCTTCCTAAACATTCCACAAAATCTCCAGAACAAGATATTGCATTTCCGGATCTCACTAGACCTATTTATGTCACTCTGTCACCTCTGAACAACTGTCAGAACCAGTTTTACTCATATGGCCATAACTTTTCCAAATCTTCATGCGGACCTCTCAAATCTTGACTGGATCATCTTTAGACACATATCTACAAACCCTTTGATACACATTCTCTGATCTTCATCTAGCTGGGGTCTTCACTTCATAGAGATTCAATGTCTTCACTAATCTTCTTTGTTTCTGATAGGACTAATTTTCTCAATATCCTCAGCACACAACTCATTCAATCCTTGACATCAATGCAACAGGAGTATGTTGACATCAATGACAACACCGGTTGGGCTCATACTTGCAACAATCTCCCCCTTTGTCATTGATGGCAACATATGATGTGAAAAACTGTTTTAACCATCAAGACAAGAACTTCTCCTCACTAACTGACATAGCTCCCCGTATCAACAATAGTCATTCATATGTCTTCTCTTTCTTTACTGCTCCCCCTATGATCAGCAACCACTTTTGTTTTTCACATGTCTTCTCTCCCCCTTTGACATCAATGGCAAAGGGCACATACTTGCATCAATCAGAGTCACACAGACTGCTTCCTATGAGTAGCAACTTCCTATCATCAATCTAGACCACAAGATATGACTGTGAGATCCACCAGACTGATGCACATTAGTGCACCTTAATTTAGAACCGGAGGGGTAATAATCCCTAACTTCTCCCTGAGATACTCAAAAGAGTCCTTAGGTAGAGGTTTAGTAAAAATGTCTGCAATCTGATCCTTTGAGAGCACAAACTCCAATCTGACTTCATTCTTGTTCACCTGCTCTCTCAAAAAGTGAAACTTGATGGATATATGTTTTGTCTTTGAATGCAACACTAGATTTTTTTATATATTTATTGCACTTGAGTTGTAACAGAAGATTGTGATAGGTTTCTCATACTCCACTCTAATGTCTCTTAGCATTTTCTTCATCCACAATACTTGAGTGCAACTACCTGCTGTTACAATATATTTTGCTTCTGCAGTGGACAGAGATATTGCCTCTTGTTTCTTGCTCAGCCAAGAAACCAATCTTTTCCCCAAAAAGAATGCACCACCACTGGTACTCTTTTGGTCATCCACATCTCCTGCCTAATCTGCATATGTATATGCATGAAGAGAGAAATCATGATCCCTAGGATACCATAAACCACACTCAACTATTGCCTTTAGATATCTAAGAATTCTCTTGATTTCCATGACATGAGATTCTCTAGGATCAACTTGGAATTTGGCAACAAGACCAACAGCATTCATAATGTCAGGTCTAGTTTGAGTAAGATACAGTAGTCCTCCAATCATTGACCTGTACTTTTTTTTACCAGCCTTGGGAGGTTCATCATCTTTGCTTAGTTTACATCCGGTTGCCATGGGAGTATTCATTGGCTTTGAAGCTTCCATCCCAAATTTCTTCAACAATTCTTTCACATATTTGGTCTGTGATATGAAGATTCTTTTCTTTGTTTGAGTTATTTGCAGACCCAAGAAGAAATTCATTTCCCCAAACATAGACATCTCAATTTCACTTTTCATTTGATTTGTAAAAGTCTTGCACATACTATCTCTTCCTCCAAAAATGATATCATCAACAAATACTTCAACAATCAAGATATTTTCATGATCAATTTTGAAGTACAAGTTACTATCAGCAGTACCTTTGTTGAAACCAATCTTCAAAAGATGTATGTCCAATCTTTCATACCTGACCCTTGGGGCTTGTTTGAGTCTATACAGTGCTTTCTTCAACTTGCAAGCCATATCACCATGATTAGACAATTGAAATCCATCCGGTTGTTCAATGTATACTTCTTCTTCCAAGTCACCATTCAGGAAGGCAAACTTGACATCAATCTGATATACTTTGAAATCCTTGAAGGCAGCAAAAGCAAGAAATAATTTGACTGCTTCAATTCTTGCCACCAGAGCAAAAGTTTCTTCAAATTCAACTCCTACTTGAGAATAACCCTTACAGACCAATCTGGCTTTGTTTCTGACTACTTCACCATTTTCATTTAGTTTATTCTGGAAGACCCACTTGGTCCCAATCACATTTTTGTTTCTAGGTTTGGGAACAAGATCCCAAGTGTGATTTTTCTCAATCTGCATCAACTCTTCCTTCATTGCTTTAGTCTAGCTTTCATCATTGCATGCTGCAGTTACTATTTTTGGTTCAATCTTTGAAATCAGACAATACTTTTCTGAGTCTTGAGCAATCTTTCTTCTTATTGGAACACCTTTGCTTCTATCACCTATGATCTGATCTTCAGAATGATTT
This sequence comes from Cunninghamia lanceolata, assembly GCA_027924645.1. Classification (NCBI taxonomy): domain Eukaryota; kingdom Viridiplantae; phylum Streptophyta; class Pinopsida; order Cupressales; family Cupressaceae; genus Cunninghamia; species Cunninghamia lanceolata. The sequence goes on from BSBN01000049.1 coordinate 21,341,429, forward strand.
AGTCTTACATACCTGGGAGTTTTGGGAATTTCTTGCACTACTATATCTTGGACAGGTTCATTCAAACTTATCTCTTCTTCCTGTATTCCAGGATTCTCCGGATCATTCTAGATCTGAATTTCAGAAGGGGCTTGAACTTCTTGGACCAAAACATCATTCTGATCATCTTCTTCATGTTCATAAAACCTTGAGGGTTTTTCAATGCCTTCATCAACCTTCACATTTGTACTTTCTACAATCTTTCTCAATCTCTTGTTATAACATTGGTATGCTTTGCTTTGAGTAGAATAACCTAAGAATATTCTTTCATCACTTCTAGCATCAAAATTGCCGAGGTCTTCATCTCTTTTAATGTAACATTTACTACCAAAGACTCTAAAATACTTCACAGGAGGAGTGATGCTGCCAAACCAGAGTTGATAAGGGGTCTTACTAGTATTGCTTCTGATTTGTACTCGATTAAGAGTATAGACAGCAGTGCTTACAGCTTCTCTCCAGTAGATCTGAGGGACATTTGCTTCCATCATCATGGTTCTAGATGCTTCCTGGATGGTCTGGTTCTTTATCTCCACTACTCCATTCTGCTGGGGAGTCCTTGGAGCAGATAACTGTCTCTTTATCCCATGTTTCTCACAGAATTCTATGAACTCTCCGGACGTGAATTCTCCACCTCTATCAGACCTAAGAAATTTTATGTTTAACCCGATTTCATTCTCTACCATAGCCTTGAATATTTTGAATTTCTCAAGAGACTCAGATTTCTCTTTCAGGAAAGTCACCCACATCATCTGGGAATGGTCATCAATTAGTAACATGAAATATCTATCACCTTGCAAACTCCTGATTCTTGCCAGTCCACATAGATCAGTATGTACTAAGTCCAACAATCCAGTAGAAGATTGTTCCTTACTTTTGAATGTGACTCTGCTCTGCTTACCCAACTGACATTCTTTGCACAAACTGTTAGTAGGTTTCACCAGTCTTGGAAGATCTCTTACAGCCTGAGTATTGCTTATCTTGATGATATTATCAAAAAATACATGACACATTCTCCTATGCCACAACCAACTCTGATCAATTTGAACAAATAAACAACTTTTTCCGGTACCAACCAAGTGGAAGATGTTACCTTTTGTTTGTGTACCAAATGCAATCTCTATTCCAGAACTTTCAAAGATCTTACATTTTCCATTTTTGAATCGGAGATCATAGCCTTTGTCCACTAACTGTCCAACACTAAGAAGATTGTGCTTTAGACCTTCAACATACAATACATCACTGGTTTTGTTCTTTCCATCAAAAGAAATAGTTCCTCTGCCTCTTATTCTGCCAGCAGAATTATCACCAAATTTGACAACTCCTCCTTCATATCTTTCCAGATCTATGAACTTATTTTTGTCACCAGTCATATGGTGGGAGCATCCACTGTCAATGACCCATTCATTCTTTTCTTTAACTTGGGCAGCCAGAGCTCTTTCTACCATTTTATGATTGACAGATTCAATGGGCATTGGATCTTCTTCCTTGATGACAATAAACACCCAGTCACTTCCGAATTTGTTTCCTGTCTCTGATTCATCATCTATTACTCCTTCATCATCATCATCTTCATGAACATAGTAACATTTCTTTTGAAATCTTGATCTATTTGAATTAGTCCTTAAAAATCTTTCTGGACACCTTGAAGCAAAATGACCAATCTTGTTGCAGTTGAAACATTTGAGGGGCAATTTCCCTTCATACTTATCGGATCCTCTTGGCAGTCTTTTTGCAATAAGGGCTTCAAGTTGAGCAGCTTCTACCTCATCTTCTTCGAGATCTTTTCTTTCTTTTTCATACCATGATAGTTTCTTTGAGGAGTTCTCTCCTGGATCATACCTTTGTTTTCCTTTTACAAAGGCACTAGCTTTGAATGCAGATTTAGTCTTGGGGGGTGCATCTCCAAACTCAGCCAATTCAAATGTAGCTAATTTTCCAACCAATTGATCTCTTATGATATTTGATAAAGATCTGAATTCTTCAATAGAAGCAACCTTGTGTTTGTAAGCAGGAGGTAGGGATCTGAGAACTTTGGCAACAATCTCATCTTCATCCAAGGTTCCACCAGCACACCTAATGCCACAAACAAGCTCATTTACTTTTGGCATAAATGTAGTGATATTATCATCTTCATTCATCTTCAGGTTTTCAAATTTTCCTTTAAGACTCTGTAGCTTGGCACATTTAACATATTTGTCTCCTTCATGCAGAAGTTACAGCTTTGCCCAAATCTCATATGCAGTTTTTAAATTCATAACATTTGTCAGCTCTGAATCAGATAAGGCACTTAGTAAGGCTTCTTTAGCTCAAAGATTATCTTCAGCATCTCTGATTTCATCTATAGTTGTCAGACCATTCTTTGGAGGAACATACTTCTTTGTAGTCATGGTCCAATATTGCATTCCCATACATTGCGAGTGAAATTCCATGCAGCTTTTCCAAAGAGTGTAATTAGTTCCATCAAACCTCGGACTATCCTTCTTGTAGGAAGACATCCTAGATCTCCTCAGGCGATTAAGCTCTTTTAGAGGAACTTAGCTCTAATACCAATTGTTGATTTAGGACAGACAACTGAGAGGGGGGTGAATCAGTTGTCTCCAGAAACTTTCCTTTCTGTAAACACTTAAATCCTTATAATAATAATGTTTTAATCATGGAAGCACAATGCAATATCTTAAGAGCAAGAACACATTAACACATATGACACCAAGATTTTAACGTGGAAAACTCGGTTAAGGGAAAAACCACAGGGTGACTAACCCAAGATTGTATTCTCTGTTAAAAGAATAAGAAGAACAAATGGCACTTGCCAATTAGGGCTCACTGCCCGAGCACACTACTCACAAGAGGCCCATTGCCTACAGGAGACACACTGTGTACAGAATAATAATATAAATATTACATACTCGAACTGGAGATTAGCATCTTCACCATGCTTGAGACAGTTCCATTTAAGCTCAACACTTTTGCTCTGCTTTTCGCTCTTCTCCTCTCTACTACTCTCTCATCTTGACAAAGGATACTTTAAAATGACTTCACAAATCTTATTTATACAAGACATTGACTTTGGGATAATCATCCGAGTCGGCACAATATATACTTTATTTTATTACAAATCAATTACACAAGTAGAACTTGACTTATTACAAAACTTCATGTGTATCATCACATTGTCAGCCACACATATCTGGAACTTCAATCTTCTTTGAGGAACACGCCATGCTCCGCAGAACATCTTCAAGACCATCCACAAGATGTGTAAAACATCCGGTCAGCCATGATTAGGAAGAACACCATCATCCGAGAGTAAATCTTCAATTACGAGCTCAATCTTTAATGCGGACCGCCAGCACGAACTGGACACAATCTAGAGACCTCCACAAGCTTATCTGAATCACCAAGAACATCCACACCACTTCTGCTTACTGAAATTATTCACATCTTCATTCGGAACTTCAAGAACACAGCCTGTTATCACTGTCACATCAGAATAAATGCTTGTGGACCTCCAGACCATGAACCAATTGAGTTGTTAATTCAAATTGGCTTCCTAAACATTCCACCAAATCCGCAGAACAAGATATTGCATTTCCGGATCTCACCGGACCTATTTGTGTCACTCTGTCACCTCTGAACAGTTGTTAGAACCAGTTTTACTCATATGGCCATAACTTTTCCAAATCTTCATGCGGACCTCTCAAATCTTGACTGGATCATCTTTAGACACATATCTACAAACCCTTTGATATGCATTCTCTAATCTTCATCTAGCTGGGATCTTCACTTCATAGAGCTTCACTGTCTTCACTGATCTTCTTTGTTTCTGATAGGACTAATTTTCTCAATATCCTCAGCACACAGCTCATTCAATCCTTGACATCAATGCAATAGGAGTATGTTGACATCAATGACAACACTGGTTGGGCCCATACTTGCAACAACATCATTATCTTTACCCAAGATTCAAGAATTTTTGTGGTCAAAAAGTTTTCTCTTCAACTCAGAGGTGTCATGTACCCCTTTAGCCTTTGTTGCAACCTCTACATCTTGGCTCTTCTTTAATTCATATTTTAGGCCTTAGATTCAAAGCAAGAAGGTCTCTCTATCTCGCTAAGATAGTGTGCCTAACGACATAAGAGACGACATAGATTTGGTCATAGTGATCATAGGCTATACTACCATAGATTTAGTCTTATTATACTCATGTAGTAGTTTTGTGCATTCCTCTTGCAATTAAATATCATAATCGGCCTATAATTTCTTGGTAGTTGAAGATGAGGAAAACTTCAAAGGTAGAAAACATGAATGAAATGCATAAAACAAACCATTTATACCTTGAAATCTTCCCTCTCCTTGATAAGGTCGAGGAGAGTGCACCGAAGAGCTCTCCTAGCTTTACCCAAGTTGTTAGTTGAAATGTGGATTGCTCCTTATTCTTCAACACAATATGATGAGGGATTAGATGATAGATTTGGCTAAGGATAGAGATTTTGATATGGATGAGATGAGAAGCAAGATGGATTTTGGCATGGTAATATTAAGATGAAGAGCTATGATAGAAATTTGGGCATAGTAAGGATGCTCTGAAGAAGTGATTGAAAATAGCTTAGATAAGGGCCCTATTTATAGATTTTTGGCAAAAGGATGGAGGGTGAGGATTGAAAGTTTAAATCAATGGCTAGGAATGCTTGAGGATTAGGGTTTGGATTGGAGTTGTAGTCTTGTGACAAGTGTCACAAGAGGGTTGGATAAGAGAGATCAAAAGCTAAGATTTGGTCAATAAGATTGGATGGCTCCCATTATTTGTGAATTTTAAATTCACATTGGGAAGGATGAGGAATGAATAAAAAAAAAAATTCCATGGGAGAGTGTGAGGATGGGAATAAAAGTGAATTTGGAGACTAGGACAAGTTAGATGGAGAGGATAAAATGTGAATTTTTAATTCACGTGGGGAAGAGTCCCATTAAATAGAGACAGGGACAAGTTAGGTGTGTAAGAGCTCATTAAATGGGATTTATGACAAGTTAGAATAAAAAATTACCTTATATGGAATAAAAGATAATTTTTATTTGTGGGGTGTGGGAATGAGTGTTAAGTGAGATTTGACCAAGCTAATCAAGGGGATTAACTTGGAGAAAATTAGTAAATGGGTTAATGGAGGGTTAAAATTAATTAAATAAGGGTTTATTTAATTAATTTAGGTCTAGGGGTCACGTAGGCTAGGGTAGATTAATCAAATAGGTATGATTTATTCAATTAATCAAGATTAGGAGATGGAGAAATTAACTAAATAAATATTGAGAATATTTATTTAATCAATTTGAGGATATAGTTATAAGGTATAGTGATAAATTAAATGAATTAATTGATCACAAAAGATAAATAAATGGCTAAGGGTGAATGATTAGGGATAAATTAATTAAATAAAATGAATTTATTTAATTGGAAGGGATAGTTAGTGATGTGAAGATGTCAAAGGGTGGTTGAAGGGTTAAGACATTTTTAGGTGTCTACATTTGCCTCTCTTTGAAATGGTGTTGCGGCTAAGTAACATTATTTCAAAAAAGTTTAAAATATAGAGTTGGATTGGATAGAAAAAGATTTTGGTTTAGAAGAATAGGGTAAGGTTTAGGGATGATTAGTAAGGGTGATGCCCCCTCGAGAGGATAGGCGGGTTGCGAGAATATGGGTGTGCTCTCAAAATGGATCAAACGAATTGGTTGAAGTGGTTGGAGGATAAGGGGTGAGATGAAAGGTTGATGATTTTGGGAGATTGGTAGAGGGATGATCATTGTGCTAAAAATGATTTAGAGCAATCCTAGGTTTGTTATAGCAAAGTGGATATTTTCACCAAGGTATAGAAGACTAGGGTGATGATGTACATCCACCATTTGCATGGGCTAGACACGTAGACAAATGGATGATCCCATGCATACCCAAGATAGTACAACCTTGTCTAGATGAGGGAAGAGGACTCATAGCATAAGCCCTTAATACAAAAAAGGTATGAAGAACTTTAGATGCAAAAGGATATCAATATGCTAGAACCGACCCACCAATCCACAAGATATGAATATTAGCTTGGAGTAATGAGACCAACCCACAAACACAACAAACGAAAGCAAGACTATACCCCATTCTAGATGTTTTCGCCACATACCATGATATAGTAAGGTCAAGGTAGTTTTGATGTGATCTTCGAATAGGACAAAAGATAAAAATCAAGAACCAAAAGACTGACGAACCAAACAAACAACCCTTATATCTCTTGCCAAGATGGATGATGATTGATAGATTCTGCGTAATGTAGGAATGATATATCTGTTAAGGTAGGAATCGTTGGATGATTGGATCATGCCCATTGTAGGAACAATATATCCTAGGGCATGGTTTTGCTAGTTGATGTTGTAAGATTGGCGCAAGATATGATGGTTACAAGTTGTGGTTGATGTTGATTTGATAGTTGCTTATTTTTGTTAGGGGATGATTGCTTTGATGGCTGATGCAATGCTTTAGATGTTGCGTTTGGGTCTAGTGTAAGCTCAGGGGATAGGGACCATCCAAGCGGGTTGAATGAGTGTAGCTTAAGTACCTGAGTACTGGAAACTTCCTTTGTATTCCAGACTGCCTACATACCCAATATCCACGGGATCAAGGCAAATTAAGATGTAGGTGGTGATGATATGTAGTTATGATTTGTGACGATGATGTGGGATGATTGATTGGTGATAAGATGTTTAGGTTGGTGATGAGATGTTGGTGGAGTGATGTTGATTTTGGGATGATATTTTTGGGATTTTGTGGATATTTTGATTTTTGTGATTTTTGTGATTTTTAGATAGGGAATGATTTTATTATGATGGTTGCATTGGATTGCATTTGGATAGCCTAAGTGCTAGATACCAATGACAAGGGAACACCAAGTCTAGAGGTGAAGGTGATGGGGTTGGATAGGGGAATTGGTGATGAAAGATGATGGATAGGTGATTCATGATAGATAAATAGAAAATGGAGGTAAGGGATAGGATGGGGGTACGTGATAGATGGATGGAAGTGTTTAGGATGATTTACAAAGGCTATGTGGTAAGGAATCATATGCCCCATTTGCAGGATGGGCTTATGTTTGGATGGATGGACTTTACAGTAGATAGATGGATGGAGGATATGCTTGGAAAGGGACGTATGCCAAGGGGAGTCCAAAGCATGTTTTTGATCTTTTGCCCCTTATCTTTATCAAGATCTAAGGAGGAAGATATAGTAGATAGGATGGATGGGAGATGATAGGAAGAATATGAGGATGGTGGATAAGGATATGATAGGCTAGGGATTAAGATAGTGCATAGGGATATGATAGGACAAAGATAGATAATGGATAAGATATGCAAGATGATATTATGGATGTGGGTGAAGGATATGATTTTGCCCCCAAGTGTAGGGATAAAAAATGGATGGAGAAGGGATTATGCATGACGCCCACAAGGGGTTTTCATCATGGTACTTGCCCAAGTCACCACAAGGAGTGGTTTTCATTGTTGGATGATTTTTTCTCTTTACTATTTTTTTGATGGAATGTGGACTCTAGCATCTATTTCCATAGCAAGGAGAGGATGGTCCCATGTTGGATAGTTTTGAGGTAGATGGAGATAGCATTATGCACATGGATGTTGGTAGATAGGAGAAGATGGAATGGATGGTGGATAGTGGATTATGTAAGGTTTATGCAAAAGCATGGACCAAAGGGATGTGATGGGGGAGATATGTAGGATAGTGGATGAAAGATGGAGAGGTGGAGGTATGTGGGAATGTATTGGAATGGAGAGGAACCAAGACCAATGGTTGCACACACCGTGATGCATTTGGAAGCTTATGTTTTAGATGGGGGGTGGGTAGTAATGGGGATTGGGATAGGGGATTTTTGGATGGTCGATTTGGGGATTTAGGGACCCAAATGGACTTAGGATTGGTGGGATTTTTAGATGGGAAGCGAGATGTTTGGGTTTTTGGAGTAGATTGGGAGGTGGATGCCTCATTAGCTTTGTGTTTGGGGACCCACGCCATTTTTGTTTTTGCTTTTTCTTTGGAGAAAATCCCTCAAGGATTTGTTGGATGTTGTTGGCTTAGGTTTTGGAAGGTTTGTTGGTGGATTAAATGGTAAATTAGATGATGGGTGGGTCATAGTAATTGATGGATTGGGAGGTACATAGGATGATGGATTAAGGTTGATAAGGTTGGAGGGATAGTGTGGTGTAGGGATTGAGATTGATGGATTGTAAGGTAGATAGGGTGATGGATTAAGGTTGATAGGATTGGAGGGATATTGTGATGGAGGGATTGGAGGATGGGGATTAGAGGATGGGGGATTTGCATGGGGAAATGCTTTTTGATGTAAGCTTTGAATTTTGGCCATGAGGTGCGCTAGATTGGTGTTCCCTTGATCAAAGTTAGCATGACAAAGGTTGGGGGATGGATAAGTTAGAAGTATTGATTGGTTGGATAGGTATGATGGTATATTAGATGAAGGTTGATATGAGGTTGGTATGGGTGACATGTAAGATGTTGAAGGTTGATATAAGGTTGATGGGGTGGATATATAAGATGAAGGTTGGTATGATGAAGATGGGGTAGGGGCTTGGGATTCTCCAATGATGAGGTGTGCTAAGGGAATATCTTTAATGATGTTTTTGCATTTCTCCTTAGTGATAGAATCAAAATCCTCATAGGCATATTTAAGTCTTTATAAATGTTGTATTGCCACATAAGGATCCATTTTGTTAGAAGGATATGAAATTAAATGGATAATGGATGATTGTGATGTTGGGGATCAAATTTCAAGACCTTAAGATGATTTGCTTTGATTCAAAGGATGGATGATTCTCTATACTTAAGATAAACTAATGATCTCAAGCAAGAGGGTTGATTGGGTTGATTGTTGATTTTGATGACTTACTTAAGATAGACTAATGCTCTCAAGCGAGTTTGGATAAAGGTTGATGATGATCAACTAAGGTATTGATTTTGGATTTGGATTTTGATGATGATGTGGATGGTTGTGATTGGGATTTTGGATAAAAAGATTGATGGAGGACGAGGGGGACTAATTCCTTAACCAAAGTTTGATTTGCAAAAGGATGGTTTGTTGATTAAGGATTAGGGATTGGAATGTTTGATTGGAGTGGATAATGGATGAGAGATGATTGATGTTGGATTTGATTTTGAATTTGATTTGGATGAAATTGATCAAATGGATGAAGGAACGAGATTAAGATGATGATAATGATTTGTATTAAGGATGATGAGGATGATTAGGATGGTTGAGATGAAAGAGGTATGATGGGATGAGTGATTAGGAGGATAATATAGGATTAAGCTCAAAGATAGGGATTTGATAAATGGAGGGGGTGGTTAAGTGGTGTTGGGAGGAAAGCCCGACCCAACGTGAGGGGGCGGGGCTGCGAGGGGCTAGATGTGACCCCCCATTGACAGGGGTTCGGGGGTGTAGCCGCCTACTAGAATTTTTTTAAAAAATGGGCTTATGGATGTTTTTGATGGAAAATTTTGAGTTTTGGACACAGAGGAAAATGGTGCCAAAATAGAAGCAGAAGGTGCTAAAATAGAGGGAAATGGCATTGAAAGATTAACAGATGGTGCTAAACAGAGGACTAAAGGCATTGAAATAGACAGAAATGGTGCTGAAAGATTAACAGATGGCGCTAAAGGATGAACAGATGGTACTAAACAAAGGACTGAAGGCGCTAAAAGACTGTGAAGTTTTGGAAATTGTTAGATTGGTGGATGGATTTGAATTTTCTCAGCTCAAAGATCTTTGGCAAGAGATAATGTAAGCAAGAAGACATAATGGCCAAATTTTTGATAGGAAGTATAAGCGTTATGTGTATTCTCAATAGTTCCTCAAGGCCAAATTTCCAAGAGTCTAGACACAATTGAATACACTTGAAAATAATGCTTAGTCTACCTAAGGTCAAGGTGAATGGCAGCTTGTCAAGCTCACAACTTGGAATCTCCATCGACTCAAGTATAGGGACACCTAGAGTGGGTGTGTACACTTTTGTCTTTGCGAGAGAGGACAGGTAGGGGCCTCTAGGAATGGAAGGATGACCCAATCACCCTCTCCCCAAAAAGATACAAGTAGCTTATGCTAAGATGGGGATTTCTATCTCACCTCAAGGGAGCCTTATGGTGAGAATCTAGAGAGGATTATGTGTCCTCTTGCCTTGAAAAAACCACCACAAGGTCAAAAATGGGTGGGCTTCTAACTAAAGGTGTTTAATGGGGGAAATTTGGGGGACTAGCACGTTATGAGCGTCCAGCAAGCTACTTAAAGCTTTAACTAGTCCTACTAGGAGTCTCATATACACAAGGTACACCTCCGTTCAAACTAGCACTGTACGATAAGCACTAATACCAGTTAGACTTGGCTTTCACCTTATCCTTTTTTATATAGCAGGCCAAACAAAAGTACCACTTAGGGTCCTCCCTTGGGGTGAGTACCTCTTTTCCCACCTATTGATGGTGTTTTTGGCACACGATAATGTAGGTGAAATAAAGACTATCTCGCCTCTCTTGGAAAAGGAATCCTATCCAAGATAGGACTACCCCAAGGATAATACAACTAGGTCTTAGCTTGTGTGGAATATCTCAGTGGGATGTACTAGCTGTGCCAACAAGGGGTCTTACATTTGATAGGTTTTATAAGATATGAAAGCAATATGTATGCAGAAACCCTATGATTCTTTTAGCAGATTTGTAATTTAGATGCTGCTTATAACCTAACCTAACAAAGCTTGACTAAATAAAATGCAAAAGGTAAAGGGGGGAGAGAAAAGGGATAAGAAATCCTATAGACAGCTACAAGAATGATCAACACACAGATAGACAGATTCCCAATAATAAACAGATCTCTACTTAACCAGGTAGCCCACAATGCCACAAAGATTGTGCAATCTTCTAAGGAAATGCAATGATTTTCAAATTGTAGAGGGTTCATCAAACACCCAATTCTTGGCGCAGCTCAATGAATTCACACAATCGAACTCAACTCATGAAAATATGCCCAGACTAACCATGCACAATGACATACAATCAACAAGCCACTAATGGTATGGACAAGAAATCCATCAAATATCTGAATCATTAACCACAAATGCACCTAAATGTTAACTAATTTCAAATTGACATGAACCATGAAATCCAAAATGAGACAACACAGAAACACAAATTCCTAGTAACATGCAAAATTTTCTTTGTATTGACTGAATTTTGGTAGAGTCTCAGCAATTCATTATCAAATCTTACTTGCAATGAGAGAAAAGGATGGCCCTTTTATAGACAAGGCACCATACCGAGTTTTTCAATAGATGGTGGAGATTAACTCAAAACCAATGGTCCAAATTACATGGTATTTAATTTTGGACGGTGGGTAGTTACAATCTCAGATTTGTTTTTGTCTTGTAGGAAAAAGATGAAAAAACAACTTTTTAGCTCAAGAGAACAAGACGAAATAGCAAATTTTTGAGTTGTTTAATGGGACAACTGATTTTCAAATGTGTTGACTGGTCAAGAGGAGTATGTGACATGTTTTTTGTGAAAGCACATCCAACTAGATGCTTGTTGGATACAACTTTTGATGACTGGATTGCTGGAACAACTATGAACATGTCTTGGACATTGGGCTGGATCTACAGGAAAAACAATGAAGTAGACTTGATCTTCTATGTCTTCAAGCTCTTGGGGCTCATCTCCATCATCTTGAACATCATATTAACTTCCTCTTGCATGTGCAGCATCAATTTGGTTGATAAAATGAAGATTTTACATGTCTAGGTCAGCACTGCACTTATGTGTGTTCGTCCTTCCAAGACAGCTCCAACAAGCTCCTTTGTCCTCTCAGATCTACAATTGACAATGTAAAGCATCAATTTCATCTTAAACAATCATTTTCCATCAAAACAAGTCAAAACATATGCATTTGCAGTCTTGGATTCATCTAGAACAACTTATTGTCAACGTTGCTTCCTTATGAACAACTCCACAAATTTAGTGATTTTCACATTATTTTCTAAGTTTTTCATCATTTTCAAGTATCCATTTGGCCAATATAATGATCTGGGATGTTTTTATGGCCATTAGGATCAATTTTGAGGCTCTTATTTTGCATTTTTATAGCCCTTTTTATAAAAAGCAAGATTTTTGGGGGTGCTACATATTCAGGTGTAGTGGTATTAATTGATGTAAAACGTGTCTAAAATGCACACTAATATGTTAAAAATGTTCATTACGATGTGATATATTGATGTACAATTCAAAATCACCAAGAAAATCTAAGTTTCATGCCAAAAAAATGAGTTTTTCAAGGCAAATTGGTAAAAAGCGGGGATTTAGGGTCCTACTGCACAAGTGCAGTAGAGGGCATTTTTAGCGCTGAGTCCTCTTCATGTCTTTGGCAGGGATTTTGAGTCCAACTGACTAGCGCAGATTATACCATCTACTGACCAAGTGCAGTAGGTGCTCCTTTTAGCGCAAGGCGGTAGGTGAGGTTTTTAGCACTTTTCTTCCAAATTGTCTCAACGGGGTTTTGAAGGGTGTTGGACATGTGCAGGGAAGCTGATTTTTACGCAATGTAGTGAAGTGGGATTTTAGTGCTGATCTTATGCGAATGGAGTCTAGTGCTAATATGCAGTGCTACTAGATTTTAGCACAAAAGGTAGTAGGAGGTGTTTTTAGCGCCAATTTTTGAATTGCCCAGGGTGACAGTATATTTCAAAATATATTTTGAAATATACTGTCAAGATGTTTGAGATAGGTCCCAGATCCATAGGATTTAACATGTAGATTCTAGATTTTTGAGGTTCCACCAGATTTCAAACTTAGCCATTTTTCAAGGTTTTCAGGGTTTCAGACTTAGCCAAATCAAGGTGCCAGAGCTATGCATCAGGATGAAAGTATATGGACCCCTCAGTGAAACCAACTCTAAGACCTAGAAACTAGGAATTTCAACATGACACATCCTGTAGAAGCAATTTCAAGGACAATATCCAGTGACAGGATTTTTTAGCAAAGTGCAATAACACCCAGTTTCAGCGCAAAAGGCAACAAGTGACTACTTCTTAAGCACAAACCCACTCTAGACACCTCCAAATCAATCATAAAAGACATCAAATGACTTCAAACATGTGAAATACTCAAATTTGAAGCAAATCCTGCATTCTAAGCACAAATCCACCTTCTAATTATCATAAGGAAGAAAGACTGAAACCCCAAGCCAAAGCAGAAGAAAGGGGGTCTCCATTTGATAAAATGGGGCATGTGTGCAAGGCACAACACCACCAAGGTAGGCCCTTTTTCTAAAAATGAAAAAGAGAATAGAATAATTTCTCTTCACCTAAGATCCTTATGAAGGCGAGGGGAAACATTTCATCTTGGTGCTTAAAAAGAACTTAATTGTTTGGTGTGTTTGGTGCATTCGCACATCTTGTCAAGTAGATCCTTATGAAGGCGAGGGGAGAGGATACTTTTATCCTACCCTTTGGGATCTACTTGACAAAATGTGCAAATGCACCAAACACACCAAACAATTAAGTTCTTTTTAAGCACCAAGATGGAATGTTCCTAGGTATTAAGCATGCAAACACACACACAAAAGTGAAAATCTTGCAAGGAAATGCGTTAGTAGTTTAAGCTTACGTCTTTGGAAAGCATTCTTTCCCCTGCAAAATGTGTTAGTAATCTGCATAGACCCTAAGAAGTTATTATGAAAAAGGTGCCAAAATAGAGATAAATGGCATTAAAACAGAAGATGGTGCCAAAACTTTGGAAAATGGTGCCAAAACAGAGGATGGCGCCAAAGATTTGGCAAATGGTGCTAAAACAAAGATAAATGGCATTAAAATAAAAGATGGCGCCAAAGATTTGGAAAATGGCACCAAAATAGAGGATGGCACCAAAGATTTGGCAAATGGTGTCAAAACAGAGGATTGTGCCAAAGTAGAGGATGGCGCCAAAGTATGGACAGATAGCGCTATTTTACGATTTTACCTGTCTTTACCTTGTTGTTTCCTGGTTCAGATGGTGTCGAACCAGAGGATGACATCAAACTATGTGTATATGGCGGCAAAACAACATAGTTTCCCTAAAAACTGCTTAAACAAGGTGTTAGCTTCAAACAAACAAGTCAAAAAGATTAGCATGCCTTCCTTTCCCTATCAACAACCAAGGATCAAATGAAAACTACATAACAGGCGTTATGAAGAAAAATGATTGTATGTTTAGTCTAAAATCCACTTCAAACATTTCTAAAGAAATTTTGACATTATGACCCCCTCTATCTGTGATTTTTCTATTAAAACAAAGAGCAAAATACCAAAAAATCCACTAAAAACCTTGAAAATGCAATAAAAATTTGTTATGAACCTAAGAAACGTCTAAGGGTGTTGTTGAAGAATGGTGCCAAAATAGAGGGAAATGGTGCCACGAATATGAGAAATGGCGCCAATTCGCAAACAGGTAGCACCAAAACCAAGAGGTTTTAGCACTAGAACCCTGCAAAACAAGTTTTTCTTGCAAAATCTCAAGCAAACAAGGTTAGATAGGGACCATGGGGTCCCACCGGGTGCTAAATGAAGATGAGGAAAAATTTAAAGGTAGAAAACACAAATGAAATGCATAAAACAAATAATTTATACCTTGAAATCTTCCCTCTCCTTGATAAGGTCGAGAAGAGTGCACCCAAGAGCTCTCCTAGCTTTACCCAAGTTGATAGTTAAAATGTGGATTGCTCCTTGTTCTTCAACACAATATGATAAGGGATTGGATTATAGATTTGGCTAAGGATAGAGATTTTGATATGGATGAGATGAGAAGCTAGATGGATTTTGGCATGGTAATTTGAAGATGAAGAGCTATGATAGAAATTTGGGCATAGTAAGGATGCTATGAAGAAGTGATTGAAAATGGATTAGATGAGGGCTCTATTTATAGATTTTTGGAAAAATGATGGAGGGTGAGGATTGAAAATTTAGATCAATGGCTAGGAATGCTTGAGGATTAGGGTTTGGATGGAGTTGTAGTCTTGTGACAAGAGGGTTGGATAAGAGAGATCAAATGCTAAGATTTGGTCAATAAGATTAGATGGCTCCCATTATTTGTGAATTTTAAATTTACATTGGGAAGGATGAGGAATGAATAAAAAATTTATTTCCATGGGAGAGTGTGAGGATGGGAATAAAAGTGAATTTTTAATTCACATGGGGAAGAGTTCCATTAATGGAGACTAGGACAAGTTAGATGGAGAGGATAAAATGTGAATTTTTAATTCACATGGGAAGAGTCCCATTAAATAGAGATTGGGACAAGTTAGGTGTGTAAGAGCTCATTAAATGGGATTTATGACAAGTTGGAATAACAAATTACCTTATGTGGAATAAAAGATAATTTTTTATTTGTGGGATGTGGGAATGAGTGTTAAGTGAGATTTGACCAAGCTAATCAAGGGGATTAACTTGGAGAAAATTAGTAAATGGGTTAATGGAGGGTTAAAATTAATTAAATAAAGGTTTATTTAATTAATTTAGGTCTAGGGGTCATGTAGGCTAGGGTAGATTAATCAAATAAGTATGATTTATCTAATTAATCAGGATTAGGAGATGGAGAAATTAACTAAATAAATATTGGGAATATTTATTTAATCAATGAGGATATAGTTATAAGATATAGTGATAAATTAAATAAATTAATTGATCACAAATGATAGATAAATGGCTAAGGTTGAATGATTAGGGATAAATTAATTAAATAAAATGAATTTATTTAATTGGAAGGGATAGTTTGTGATGTGAAATGTCAAAGGGTGGTTGAAGGGTTAAGACATTTTTAGGTGTTTACAATAGTAGCTTTGCTAAACAAAGCAGTACTCTCTACTAGGGAAGTCACTTGTGGTGTTGTTGTATCTCCCAGTCTTTTGACAATTAAATTTCCTTTCTTACATCCTAGGCAAACTGAGGCTTATTATGTTCTGGTGCCACAACCAAAATAGCTAGCATCTCATATTTGGTAGTGAATCTTGACCCAAAGTAGAGATCCTTGGATTATTCTTTACTTCCTAGAACATCCTCGTTAGTGTTCTATCTTTTGATGGTATCTAGGGATATAACTGAATCTATATCCGACCTTGGCAACAACAAGTATCCACTCCCCCTGACCAACCTTCTTCCCTCTTCAGATGTCATATTGGATAGATCAAATTTAATCTATTTTTGTACGCTGTGAACATCTTCTACTTCACTGTCCTCTTCCACCTGTTGCATCTCATCCTTCTTTTTCTATAGCTTTGTATTTACCTTTCTTTTGAACAACATCATCATGAATTCCTTTGACTTGAAAAAGTCATCATCAGAAAGGAACTTCTCACAGGCTAATGCCTGGACATCCTGAAAAACTTTACTACCTTCCTCTAAATTCAATAATGTCCTCCCAATAGGAAGATCACTCATATCAAGCCTTGGAGATGAGGCAACAACCTGCAATAACTTCTAATATTCTGTCTGGTATTCACTAGTTCCATTTCTGATGTCATAATCAACCAAGGGTTGGACCCTGTCCTACAGTTCAAATTCGATGGGGATTCCTCCTTTTACAATTAGCATGGCACTCACAACTAGGGCATGGTGAGATGTAGACATGGCCTCCATCATACTCCCCTCAGGCACCCCATTTCTAGCAACAATTGAAGGCATAAGCCTTAAAGTATCCACTTTGCTTAATATTTGCTCCGTTATGATGATAGGGTCCTTTGTGTTATCAAATGCACCTTTGTAAGTAGGATCTAAGTTCAACCTTTTCTTTACATAGGTGCCAATTTGCACCCAACACTCTAGTCCTTGTGACAATTTCATCTCTTCTCTAGCAATTTCTGATTATATCTTCTGAAATGTTGAATTGGTGCTCATAGCCTGATCTTCCCTTTGTTTTTCTTATCTAATCAATGAAATGTTTAGGGTCACACCTTCTTCTCTTGCTTGATTTTGTTCGAAAAAGGGAGAGAGAACGAGGTAAAGTTGCAACTATGTAGCTTTTAAATGTTTTCAAATATGAAATAAAAGCATGTGTAAATCTAAAAATTACTTTCAATTTAGATGTAATAGTATTTCTCTAATTTAATCAATGTACTAAAAGAAAAAACATGATAGAAAAAGACACAAAATTTACGTGGAGAAACCCTTGCAGAAAAAAACTCCACACCCAAAGAGATTTATTCTTGTATTAATTCTTGTAATTGAATTTACAATAATATTGAAATCTTCTTTAAATTTTGATGCACTCCTTTGCTTCTTCAATCTTCGAACCTGTTATACAATTATCCTATTATGTTGTAATTCCTGTAATGCTTTTTTCCTACAACTTCAAAGCTTCTATAGTGAAAGCTTCAAAACTTGCTCTCTAGAAAATACATTGTGTTTTTTTTAATTACAACTTCAAAGCTTCTTAATTCAAATGATTGAAACTCAAATTACAATAAATTGTAATTGATAACATAAGACAAGTCCTCATGCGAAACCCAAGTGCTCCAAATAGAGAAGACTAAAGTCAAATTGTACCAAGCACCCTGTTAACTACCAGTCATGATCATGGGTGCCCAAGTTGTCCCACTTAAACTTAGTCAACAGAAATAACATTTCCAAATAAAAGAAATAATTGAAATCTCTATATTGGACGCCCAAGTTGTCTAAATCTATTTCAGTCAACTGAAGTGCATCACCACACCTCAATTTCATGCAAACAACTTGCATGATTGATGTCCCCAGTATTATTCTAGAATAACCTATTTTGTACATGCAAGTGACATGAAAAAACTTGTAGCATAATGAAAGAGATACCCATTAACTGAATCTGGTAGATGGAGTGTTTTGCAAGTTTTTTGTGTTGGAGTGTTCTGCAAGCAACCTCATAAAAATGACATGCAACAACATGCAACTCCATATAACAAACATGGAAAAACATGTAAGTCCATATAACTGACATGCAACAACATGCAACTCCATATAACTAACATGCAACAACATGCAATTCCATATAACTAACATGAAACAACATGCAGGTCAAAATAACTAGCATGCAAGAACATGCAAGTTCATAGAAGCAACATGCAACAACATACAAGCACATGCAAGTGACATGCAACAACATACAAGCACATGCAAGCTTTTATGAGCTCATGCAACCACATGCAAAAACATGCAAGTCCGTGCAAGCTTTTATGAACTCATGCAAGCAATATTCCAATATCATGCATCTCTAACACTTCTGATAACTCCCACATCATACCCATGCAAAATGTATCAACAATATCCACTCATGTACATAAAAAAGCAAACTCCCGGTCTAAAGATAAGACACCTCCAAAGTGGGCGCCCAAGTTAACTCCCACTTACTAGGAGTTGTCAAAAACCCAAAATAGACTTCAAGGAGTTGTCAACAAGTCTTCATGGACCCCACTCTAAAAGTGGATGCACAAGTTTGA
Source organism: Cunninghamia lanceolata (assembly GCA_027924645.1). Classification (NCBI taxonomy): domain Eukaryota; kingdom Viridiplantae; phylum Streptophyta; class Pinopsida; order Cupressales; family Cupressaceae; genus Cunninghamia; species Cunninghamia lanceolata. Next base: position 21,360,001 of record BSBN01000049.1, read on the forward strand.
CCCTACCATTTACGAGTTAATTACAATAAGCTAAGTAATATAATTAAATATTAATTTATATTCTCTCAAAGTCCTTATGGGTTGGGGAACACATTCCAATAACTTTGGAGACACATGAAATTGGTTAGGATTGCAAAGTTAATGTCAACTTATCCCAACATTCTCCCACTTGACATTATACATTACAATTACTCTTATAAGGTAATCAAATTATTTAATCACAAAGAAAAACGTCCCTTGCCATCAATGTAACATTGATTTTTCAACATGCTTTTGTGCTCCAACAAGATACCTGCAAAAGCAACCATGATAACCATCATCTCAAACAAGAACTCCTCACATCATGTTACCCATGATAAAAAAGAAACATGCCAAGGTGAAACATATCAACTGTCATTGAAACCTGCACCACTCTCAACATGAACACAAACATCAAATCACGTGATAACATAAGACTCTGAGTGTCTGCCACACTCATACCAAATGGAAAAGCAACCACAACAAGTTGCTAGCTCATCCAAAATATCCATACCTCAAAAAAAAAAAAAAAAAGGTAAATGAAACCATCATAGGTAGAACTTCATGCCATCAACATATCAACCCAAAACTACAATCAAGTCCATGTAAAACAATTTTGCTAATCATCCATCCTCCCATCTCAATGCAACATACCAATGTACAAATGACCAAAGACAAGGCCAACAAAAAAATCTGCAATAACATTGAATGGATCTGTGGATATTGATAGTCCACATCCAAGTCTTCAATACAACCAATGGGTAAATATAACCCACTAAACTTCACGACTCATAGATTCCAATAGTAAAACATGCAAAATCATCTTCACATCAATAACCTGCAAATTGAGACAATGAAGAAGATATCGTGACAATAAAGAGCATATATATTTAGAAACTCCCACTACATGGGTAATATCAAATCTAAAAATAAGATCAAGGCATTAACAAATCCTCCTATTGTCAAAACATATAACGATATACATAAAACATCTCTCATTACCAATCTTTGAATAACTCTCCCAAGTCCTCTAAATCAATGAAGAAAAAGATCGAGAAGCTACCAAATTATTGTTAACAACAATAACACTTGACTACAATACAAAACCTCAACTCCATAAATATGAGAGCCTTTAACAAGAAGACAATATACTAGGAAAGAGAGAACCTGCAAAATCATACCATGTCTTTATACCACACTAACCTGTGCCAAACTATGTAAAGTGATATCTCTTTCAACACTCCCAAACTGAAAGGATATCAACATCTAACATCCAAATTATGATAAAAACATGACAACAATAGATGTTAACCTCTCACTAAAAGTAGATAAAACTAGCCAAACATTTCCACAACAAAGAGAATGAGCCCAAAAACCACAAACCATTTTTGTACCTCTCCAAAACAAATCCTCAGAACTAGTTCCATAGCTCAAGATCAAATAATAATTCGAACAACATAAATCCATAAACCCATGCATCTACTTCTCAACAATCCTTTTTCAAGACTAGTGTAAAAGAGAAGACAAGATACATATAAAGAATGCATCTAATAATCAGGTGGGCAACACCTATTAGATCATTTACCTACTGAGTAGACCAAGAGTGGGATACAAGATTGTCCTTACATATAACACCAAACAATAAAGGCTTACAATAAAGACAACCTTTTCATAAGGTCTATAATGGACTCACATCCATTTCCAAGTGTAGGCTTCTCGATCCTTTTGTTGACATCTCACAATGAGAAATCTTTCCAACATATATATTGAAGTTCAAGAGATATAAAGCCTTGCCCAAGTCTCTCTAGTATCATGAGTTTTCAACAATCAATCTATGCCAACTTCAAATGTAATCTGCACAATCATAAAGCTCCAAGCAAATGATTAATACTTCAAAACCAAAAAGAACTAACCAAACCATTGTCAAAGTTCCAACTATAGAATCAGGAACATATCATGACATCATGATCTAACATCTTAAAAGAAGATCATATTCTCTAATGAACATATCTTGCTCCCAAGAGCACCTGTATCATGCCAAAAAACTCTAACTCATGATCAAGAGTGCATAATGACATAATACTATACATCCTCTAAACCAAGGATCATATATCAAAAAATGATAAGTTATAAACTCAACACCTCACAAAAACATTCTAAGAGTCCTCCATGGAAAACCAAGATGTCAACACCTCTTCAAATAACATGAAGATCTAGCATCCTTTGTCAATAGAACCAAAAATGCCAATCAACCCTTACTGAAAATTGAATGCATAATCTAAGAGATTCTTATGACACCAACAACCATTGCAAAATATCATTCATCTTCTAATCAAAAGATTATGCATGGCTCACAACACTACAACAATAACAATTTAGAATCAATTATCTTGAAACAAAGAAGATAGGATACATTATGAAACTGCAAAAAACTCCCACTAAAAGTGATACCAAGTTATGCATGGTATCATGATTAACATCATTACCAAAACTTCACTAAAAGTGAAGAAAGATTATCATGCAACATAACTTTACTGCTAGAGATTCCAATGAATAACTAAATCAGGTACTCCAAATTACCTTTTTGTCTCAATACAAAAAATACCAATATAATCAAGGTGACCAAGAAGAGGCCTACCAAATAGAACCCGCATCAACTTATTCACAAGATCTGCACACATGCAACATCTCACAGGAGAATGATCAGTGCTCCAACCTTTAATAACTAAAAAAATAGATTCAACCCCACAATAGTAACATGTAGAACAAATGTAACTAGGTATAACATGTAGATTTCCAAGACTCAAACACCAAAATCAACTCTAGATTTGATTTGCCAAATAAATCCACATAGGAGAAACCATAGATCATAAGTACCCAACAAGTAGCCTTGCAAATCTGAAATTGTTTCCATCCAGAAAGTGTCTGAACAATATTTTTCACCTATCTACAAACCACATATTTTGGTTAACATGTAAAGATTGCAAAACCATATATCTATAAATCATGAAACTACTTAAACATCCAAACATTCACACCCATGAACACCATCAAATATGTCATCTGAAAATACTGGAATACCACAAATCTACAAACCCACAATCTTTTGAAATAGGAAAACTATGAAAATCCTACATATTCAAAATAACAAGAATATAAGAAAGGAGAAATCAGGTTGTTTAAGAGTGTCCATATCATAGAAATACCAACTCCACAACCTACATACAACCAGTGATAAATTATGCAGTGCTTTCATGTAACCATGGACTGAAACCATGAACCCAACATAAGCACTCTAAACTGTAGTCCAAGAAGTGAGTGTTTTTCCATGTGATTAAGGTACTAGAAGTAACCATCCAACAAAAACACCCTTTCACTGCACATGACCACAAGGTTAAGGAATAAAACCATCAAACAAAAGAATATACACATATTGTCAAAATGGAGCTCCAAATTACTATCACAGGATCAACTCCATAAAGATCCATAACCTTGAGCCTCAAGTGTCCAACAAATATTCTTTTGACAATATCCATCTAAGAGTTAAATACCATGGCTTCCAAACTCACAGATTTGCAAAACAATGTTAACACATAAATTCCCCTGCAACCAAAATACCTTCAACACTTAAGAAAAAAACATCTTTTTTCTCACTACAACCATTGGTTATGATACCACGTGTTGGAAAAAGTGAGAGAAAACAAGGTAAATTTGCAGCTATGTAGCTTTTAAATGTTTTCAAATCTAAAATAAAAGCATGTGTAAATCTAAAAATTACTTTCAATTTAGATGTAATAGTATTTCTCCAATTTAATCAATGTAGTGGAAGAAAAAAGCATGATGGAAGAAAAAAGAAGACACGAAATTTACGTGGAGAAACCCTTGCGGGAAAAACTTCACACCCAAAGAGATTTATTCTTGTATTAATTCCTGTAATTGACTTTATAATAATACTGAAATCTTCTTTGAATTCTGATTCACTCCTTTGCTTCTTCAATCTTCAAACATGTTATATAATTATCCTGTTATGTTGTAATTCCTGTAATGCTTTTTTCCTACAACTTCAAAGCTTCTATATTGAAAGCTTCAAAACTTGCTCTCTGGAAAATACATTGTGCTTTTTTTTAATTAAAGCTTTAAAGCTTCTTAAATTAAAAGCTTGAAACTTAAATTACAATAAATTGTAATTGATAACATAAGACGGATAGTGATCTATCTTGCATCAACACCAATACCTGAACACAACCTCTTAAGACAAATGGATTCCTTACAAGCATGAGTTGCTGCCATGTACTCTGCTTCTATCATGGACAAAGCAACCACGGGTTGTCGCTTACTCATCCAACTAATAGCACCACCAAACATGGTAAACACATAAGCACTGGTGGATCTCCTGCTGTCAATGTCACCTGCCTAATTAGAATCCACAAATCCATGAATACTCACAGAATGTAGAGGTCCAGTAGGATAACCATGATAACATAGATAATACTCAGAAGTACCCCTCAAATATCTGAACACTCTCTTCACCGCATCCCAATGTACCTGTCTAGGATTAGCCATAAACTAACTAAGGACTCCCACTGCTTGGGCAATGTCTGGTCTTGTACAGACCATAGCATACATCAAGCTACCAACTGCACTAGCATAAGGAACTCTGCTCATATCCTCCATCTCAGAAGGAGACTTTGGACAATCATTCACAAATAACTTTGTCCCCAATGAAACAGGAACACACAATGGTCTACAATCTGCCATGCTGAATCTATCCAACACGGTCTTCACATACTCTAGCTTAACCAAAGTTTTTTGTTTGCTCTGTCTCTTCTAATCTCCATCCCCAGAATGTACCTGGTTGCCCCTAAGTTTTTCATTTCAAACTATGCTGACAACTGAGACTTTAAATTTGAAATCATATTCTTACCATTCCTAATCAGCAACATATCATCAACATATAGTGCAATAATGAGAATACGATCATTGTCAAACTTGTAATACACACAATGATCTGATTTTGATCTCAAAAATCCAATGGACAACACAAAGGCATCAAATTTCAAGTACCACTTCCTAGGAGATTGCTTCAAACCATACAAAGACTTATTTAACTTATAGACCAATTTTTCTTTACCTTTCACCACATAGTGCTCACACTGTGACATATAAATTTCTTCCTCCAAGTCACCATGAAGGAAAATTGTCTTCACATCCATTTGTTCCACTTCCAAGTCATAAGCTGCTATAAGAGATAACAGAAACCAAATAGATGTCATCTTTGCAACGGGAGAGAAAATTTCACCATAATCAATTCCCTCCACTTGTGAATACCCCTTCACAACCAATCTGGCCTTGTACTTCTCAACACTGCCATCTACTCCAAATTTCTTCTTGAACACCATTTGCATCCAATGGGTTTCCATCCATCAGGCAAAGGTATCTGATGTAGAGCAGGGGCAAAACTTGACTCAATTTGACTAATCCAACTCACACTTCAAACAAGACTTCAATATTAATAAGGCAAACCATGCAACTTTATTCATTCTTGATTTATTACCCCTAAAGCCTAGTAGCCTTTCAAAATGACCTTTTTGACCATAACTTTCATTACAAACCTACTATTCAAAATGTAAGACCTGTTATGGATACCCTTTTGGCCATAATTACACATATCTGAAAATGGGATGTGGTTCCTTTGTATGAACTAGAGCTAAATTTGATTGTCCCTCTCCCAATTATGCCTAATTTCAGCAATGCAGCTAATAATATCTACACAAAGGATGATCTATCACTTTTCAAAAGTTACCCGTAACATATATAGACCCCCTAATGACATCTCATCATGATTCTAAGTCATTCATCATCAACCATGCATCAAAACTTGTAAGGACAACTCAATGCCCTAGGTTCTTTGACTGTCCCCTGCAGATCAACACACAACCTTGCATAACTTTGTCACACTTGTGATTGGAATTCCATTCTCTTGCTAAAGTGTGTATGGTTTTAGGATAGAGGTTTCCACCAAGTTTCATCAATTTTGAACAGTGGAAACCTTGTCCATTTAATTATTTCTGTCACTGGAAACCCTAGGTAGGGTTTATGACTGTTTTCACAAAAATGGTTGTAAAATGTACAAAACTTAACAAAAATTGCTCAAACTAGTTGCATTCGAAAGGTATGATCACCCTCCAACTTTCTTAGTTGGTTTCAAGGCCATACACACCATATAGTTTGTACAATCACGTGAATAATAGTCAGTTTCTCAGAAAAAACAATTAGAACAACATGAAAATAGAGTCTTTTCATTCCAAAATGCTTCAACAACCTCTTGCACATGTGAAACACTCCTTTACATAATTTTTCTATGCAAGAGAAACTACCCAACCGATCATTAACCAATCTCTCTTCAAACTTTCACCTTAATGCACTTTTATAAGAATGTGCAAGGTCTGCTTTTACAAAATATGATCAAAACATACAAAAACTCCTAATGACTCCCCATGTTCTCAAATGGTCAAACAAGACCTTATTGACATGGATCAAAACTATTCAAACTAAAAACCAAACTTGCTAACATGGCACCCAAATACGATGCCCCTGCATCATACTCTCGAAGGGAGAGAAAAAAAAAACTCAAGTGGTCTACAACAGTATAACCATGCTTGAGAATGTCTTCTTCATTCATCCATGTGGCATCTCTAATGGGTAGACCCCTCCATTTGACTAAGTAGTGGAGATAGGTCTTATTCCTTGTCTTTTTGAGTTCCTTGGTGTCTATAATGCACTCCAACTCCATAGGCCTGTTAGGTGGAGGGTCCTAGACCCAATCAACATCTAAGACTGAAGATGGACATGTTCCATCACCTGCAACAACATCCCCTTTGAAAGGGTGTAAATCAGAAACATTGAATATAGGAGAGATGCCAACTCCTGGAGGTAGTTCAAATTCATATGCATTGTTCCCAAATTTGTGAATAATCTTGCAATGCCCTATTTTCTTCATTTGCAACTTGGAGTATTGACCCTTGGGGAACCTTTTCTTTCTGAGATGGGCCAAAACCAAATCCCAAACCTTGAAATTCACTTCTCTTCTTTTTACATCTGCACTTTGTTTGTATTTGTCAACATTGTTTTGAAGTTGTTCTCTAACTTGTTGATGGATCTCCTCCATTGCAACAGCAAATTGCTCCCCCTCAACACTTGGTCTATCCATACCATTGATATCCCTCAATTCAAAAACCCCTCTAGGCTGCATACCATAGACAACTTGAAAAGGACTCTTTCCAATGCTCATGTTTGTTGAATCATTGTAGGGAAACTCTGCTTGAGGTAAGCCAAGATCCCACTTAGTAGAATGTTCTTTGGAGAGGCATCTTAAGAGGTTTCCCAAGCTCCTATTGACAACTTCAGTATGCCCATCAGTTTGAGGGTGATAGGCAGAACTAAAACTAAGATTAGTGCCTAGTTTCCTCCACAAAGTCCTCCAAAAATGCCTAATAAATTTGCTATCTCTATCTGAAACAATACTGAGAGGTAAACCATGAATCCTTACCACTTCCTTGAAGAATAAACCTGCAATATATGATGCATCATTGGTGCTTTTGCAAGGAATGAAATGAGCCATTTTTTAGAACCTGTCAACCACAACATACACTAAATCAAAGCCCCTTTGTGTTCTAGCTAACCCCATGACAAAATCCATGTTAATAGAAACCCAAGGCCTATTTGGAAAAGGAAGAGGCTGATACAACCCTGCATTAGTGCTACATCCCTTGGCTTTTTGACAAATAGTACATTTTTCAACAAATTTCCTTACATCAGTTTGTGTTTTAGGCCAAAAATAGTGTCTTCTTAGTTGCTCCAAGGTCTTATCAAGACCAAAATGACCTACAAGACTACCACTATGCTTTTCCTTTATCAAATTGTCTCTCATAGAGCATTTAGGCACACAAAGTTATGCTCCTTTGAATAACAAATCATCTTGAATCAGAAAATCAAGCCATTTATCATTAGTGCTGCTACAAGGTTGTCTACAACATGCATATATCTCCTTTAAATCATCATCTTCAGCATACATACCTTTTAAAGATTCAACTCCCACACTTTGCAATTGAATTTCTTGTACCATTAGAGCCCTCCTACTCAAAGCATCTGCTACTTTATTGGACTACCCCTTCTTATGTTTAATAGTGAAAGTAAAACTTTGCAAATATTCCACCCATTTGACATGCCTATGATTGAGTTTCTCTTGATTATTCAAAAATTGGAGAGCATGATTATCAGTGTAGACTATGAACTCTTTGGGAAGGAGGTAATGTCTCCATTTTTTCAAAGCTTGCACCATAGCATACATTTCTAGATCATAATAGGAGTATTTATTCTTGGCTTCATTCAACTTTTCACTAAAGAAAGCAATAGGTTTGTTTTCCTGACTCAACACAGCCCCTATGGCATAACCACTAGCATCGCATTCAATGGTAAAGACCTTATCAAAATTAGGTAAATCCAATATAGGCTACTCTGCTATCCTTTGTTTCAAATATTGAAAACTCTTTTCAGCTTCACTAGACCAAACAAACTTCTTTCTCTTATCCCCCTTTATGGTATCAATGATTGGAGCACATATATGACTGAAACTTCTAATGAATTTCCTATAAAAAACTATCAAACCATGGAAAATTCTTACCTCAGCAACTAATTTGGGTGTAGGCCAACCTAGGATAGCTTCAACCTTACTTGGATCCATCTTCAAGGTGCCCTTTGTAATCACAAAACCAAGATATACCAACTCTGTCTTCATAAACTCACACTTCTTCAAATTAATCATTAGTTTCTCTTTATTCAATCTTCTCAAAACCAAATCCAAATGGTGCAAATGTTCTTCCTTACTTGAATTGAAAACAAGAATATCATCAAGATAAACCACTACAAACTTACCAATAAAAGGCTTGAGGACTTCATTCATCAACCTCATGAAGGTACTAGGTGCATTGGAGAGACTTAAAGGCATCACAAGCCATTCATAAAGCCCTTCAGTTGTCTTAAATGTTGTCTTCCATTCATCCCCTGGTTTGATCCTGATTTGGTGATGCCCACTCTTGAGGTCTATTTTGGAAAAATAGCATGCTCCTCCTAGGCAATCCATCAAATCTTCTATCCTTAGAATTGGGAATCTATATCTGATTGTGATCTTATTAATGGCCCTAGAATCAGTTTACATCCTCCATTCACCTCCCTTCTTTGGTGCTAGGACAGTTGGGACTGCACAAGGACTAAGGCTTTCTCTAATTAGCCCTTTGTCAAGCAACTCCTACACTTGTTTTTTGTTTTCCTCATTCTGTTGTGGTGTCATCTTATAGGTTTCTTTATTAGGCAAACTAGCCCCTGGTATGAAGTCAATGTGATGACTAATATCCCTCATCGAAGGCAAGGTGTTTGGGATTTCATCTACCACTATATCAGCATACTCGTTTAGCAAATCTTGGATTTCCAAAGGCAACTCATCCAACTTAATTGTTGCCATAACATACCTAGGCTTGGCTATGATGGCAAAACCCATATTCTCTTCTTCCATGGTCTTTAAGAACTCCTTCTCACCTACCAACATCACACTAGGTCCTACTTGTGGTTCTTCACGTTCATCTTTCAAGGGTATACAAGTGTACGAGACCCCATCCTTTTCCATGACATAGGTGTTTTTCCTACCATCATTGAATGCTTTCCTATCATACTGCTAGGACCTACCAAGTAGCATATGGCAAACATCCATAGGAATGATGTCACACAATACCTTCTCTTTATATCCCCCAATATGGAATTCTACCCAACTTTGTTCATTCACCAATACTTGCTACCCTTTGTTTAAGCAAGAGACCTTGTATGGAGTGGCATGAGGCAATCTTTTCAACTTTAACTTTTCTACCATTTCAATAGAAACCAAATTGTTAGTACTACCAAAATCAATGACAATTTTACAACATTTACCTTGGCATTTGCATGTAGTCCTGAAGAGTGACTTTCTTTGAGGTGGTTCCTTATCCATGGGCACTTTGATCAGGGTCCTTGTCATCAGCAAAGACTCTCCAACTACTGGGTCAACATTGTGTGATGGAGAATTAACACTTTCACTATCTTCACATTGTACAATTTGATTCCTCCTTTCACTTCTAGCTGAAGTAGTAGTGGACTGTTCTTCAAGACGTTGCCATGCTTGATGGCATGCGAACTTATTACATTTATAACATTTTCTAGTGAATCCACTTGATCCTCGTCTACTCTCAAATTTGTCCCTAAAATTTGGTCTTCTTCCCCTAAAACTACACCTTGAATCAGAAGTTTGTTCTTGAGCATTGCTTGTCTCTCCTTGAGGCCTTTGGGACTGTCCTCTACCAGTAAATGTCCCTCTTGCTTTGAAATTCTTTCCTCTGCCCCTGCGTTGCTTTTCTTGTCTCCTCTTCAACTTCTCTTCAACCTTCATAGGTAGATGATAACATTCTTCTAGAGTCATAGGGCTTGTAAGACACAATTTATCTTGTAAGCTATATTTTAGCCCATTAAGGTATATTGCAACCTTATCAACATCATCCTCCATATGACCTGGTCTAATACTCAGTTTGTAGAACTCCTCTGTATATGCCTTTACATCCATATCTTTTGTCTCAAATTTTGTAATTGCCTATGTAATTGAGTGGCATAATCACTAGGTAGAAATTTACCTTTCAACTTTGCAACCATTCTATTCCAAGAGGTGATTTTGGATTTGCCCTTCTTCCTTCTCTCATCTTGCACATAGTCCCACCAAAGGGATGCACGACCCTTCAACTTTGTGCTTTCCAACTTCACTTGTTGTTCTTAAGGCACATCTTCAAATTCAAAATATTTGTCTAGTTCTCCTATCCAATCAAGAAGTTCCTCACTATTTAGACTTCCTCCATACACTGGTAGTTCCATCTTCACTTTGGACCCTTCCCCTTTGACTGCCTTTATCAATCTTTCCATTCTCATGTCATCAACATCTCTCTCTCCCTGAGGTTCTTCCTGGTGTGGATTGGCTTCATCTATTCCTTCTTCTTCTTCTTCTCTTTCTGAGTCACTCAAATCTCCCGTGACCACTCCTCTTTTCTGAGTAGTTTTAACTATTGCAAGCCTGGCTTCAAAGATGGCCTTCATCTCCCTCATCTCTCTTTTGAAGTTCTCCTTCATCTCCCTCACCTCTCTAGCAACTGGATTCACTCTTGGAGGCATCCTTACTTGTCTTCAATTCAATCTTTCCCTCTTATTTTGGCTATGATACCAAAATGATGCAGAGCAAGGGCAAACCTTGACTCAACTTGACTAATCCAACCAACACTTCAAACAAGACTTCAATATTAACAAGGTTGTCACACCTTTTTTTGGATTCAATTTTACTACATACTCTTATTAATTTCATAGATAGAATGGACATGTGAATATGTTTCTGATTATGGGAAAGCAATGTTATGGTTAGAAGAATTAACTTTATGAAATTATGGTTTTCATTGCTGAGTATGATTAATTTGATGCTATGAGTTAAAATAACTTTTCAATGTGAAAATGTGAAAATGAAATGATGTGATGATAATATGTTTTGACCAGAATACTAGTATTTTGACCCAAATTGTATGTGAGAATGTTTTGACAGGAACAAGTGGAACAGGCTCTCTGAGAACCAAAGAAGAGAGAAGGTATCTTCGGGGAAGGGGAGAATAGACCCTGGAATATCAATGGGTATTTGTCACTGAGTACACATCAAATAAATCAACCTAGTTGACTCGAAGTAAGTCTGGATTGTTTAGGTAAATTGATATTATCAATGAAGTCACTCTTTGTTTCGTCGTTGTCATGTCAAGTAAGACTAATCGACAATTGTGTCGTAATATCTTGAGTCATGTCGCCAATTATGGATGACAGGTATAAATGTCGAGAATGTGTCATATGTTATGTCTTGTTATGTATAATTGACGTAAAACATCGTCAATGGTTGTTGATCGCACACTTTGTCGTTACAATCACGTTCTTCTTCCAAAATGTCGTCGTCATAACAACCCGACGTGCGTGCGACGTAAACATGATAATTTGACAAGGATGACACTATGAAATAGGTTTCAACAACATTATTTTTTTTGTTATTTTACAAAAATGGTATAAGTAAAATATATGAGTTTATGTCCTAAATGATACTGTGAGCAATAGCTCCATTTTGATAGATTAAAGTATTGTCTTGGTTGGATACTGACATATTGAACCATAGTATTGAGTGTTAGACCTCAATCCTTCCAATTTTCGAAGACTGTCAATAACCAAAGTCAAAAAAAATTATAGCATGTAAATATATCTTTCCTTAGCCATAAATGAATGGCATAAAGCCATTAAATATCCGCCACCCCACTCTTTAACCTATCTGTCACGCCTGCATCTTTCCCGCGGACGCGACGCACAAACGCCCATGTCTCGACCACATTTGTCATGTGGTCGTGACACGGGTTGCGAAATTTTTTTCTACCTAACCCTAAGAACCCCCTCGCACGCGTCTGCGTGCTCAGTGGCAATACGCATAAGCGTAGTCAAGTCAACGTAACCGTGTTGGTGAAGGCCGTCTAGGGGGTATGCGACATGTAGGGTATTGCTTTTAGGGTTAGACTGATTTAATCTGAACCCTAAGTTTCCTAGGTGAAGATGAAATCGCCAACATCGAACCCTAATTAAACTCGGATCGAAAGGTGATTAATTATGATGACATGATGGCGCATGATTGAAGTGGAAAGATTAAATGGAAGTCGTAAAAATGACATAAAAATAAAACCCAAAAATCTGGGAAAATTTTGACAGCATAACACGTTATTAACATTTGAAATAAATATTTTAAAAATGTCTCCCTCTAAAATATTTATGAGAAAAATTAATAAAAAGATTAAATTAAATTTACCTAAATAACCTTATAAAATTTTCCATCTGATAAATTAAAAGTCAAAAATAAATAAAATTATTAAATAAATAAATCCCAAAATAATAAAGGTCTACGAATAAATATAATTCTAACAATTATATTTATTCAATTAAACCAAGGTAAAATTAAATCAATATATAACGTTATAAAATTTGCCCTCCATTTAATAACTCATTAAATTAAATAGAACAATCAAGTAATTAATTACCCCTAAATAAAATATAATAATATAACCCAACTAATAAAAATAGCCCGACAATTAAATTTATTCTGATAAGTCAAATGTAACCTCCCCAAAAGTTAGAGGACTTAAGGGTAATAACCTCACCCTACTAAATAAATTATAATACAATTATATGGTCCCACTAAAATATTAAATATAATATTCCCAAAAAGAAAACAAATCAATTTTTTTTTTCCAACCCATAAAAATAAAAAAAAACAATATTAAGACAAAAAAAAAGATTTTCAAATTAAATAAATCAAAACCCAAAAGATTAATTTAGAATCCTAAAATTGAAAGGCATAAAAAGAATAGAAAAAGCTCACATAAAATGCTAACTACATTATCCCAAAATTTTAATAGAACAAATAAATTAAAACCCATCAAATTAAATTACAAATCCCAAGAATAAGGCCCACTAATAAAAATAATTTCAACAATTAAAAATTAATTAGACTTCAAGGTAAACTCCTCCCAAAAAGAATTAAAACACTATACCCAACTCAACAAAATTAGTCAATAATAATAAAATATAAAACAGGATTTCCCAACCTAATTAAATTAAATCTCTCTAGAAATATCAAAGGTTAGGATTAAAATTAATTAAATTCCACCCACTTAAATATCTCAAGGGGATAAAAATAAATTCATTAACATTCCTATTACACTACCAAATAAAAAGTTACACAAAGTTATTAATAAAATTAAATTTTCACTCTCATGAAAATGGCCCACTTAAAAAAAAAAAACTCAAAGGAAAAATAATAATAAAAGTTTAAAATGAGAAGGGGATGGAAAATCATGTGCAAATGAGAAATGAATAAATTAAATAAACTTAACTAAAAATCCCACTCATCTTGCAACCTTAAAATCTCTCCAATATTTTATTAGTTTCTTTTTGAAAAGCCCTAACCCTATCTATTCTCTTCTCTCATTGTTTTTCTCTCATTTTCTTGCCTCCATTTTAGTTTCTCTGGTTTTCTCTCTTGCAGGTTGGGTTTTCTCTTCCATGGCTACCATGGAAATACCTCTCTCAGAGGTATATATGCATTTGTATACACATGGTTTCTTATATATATATATATATATATATATATATATATATATATATATATATATATATATATATATATTTGTTTCTGAAACTACAGTGAGCAATATATACATATATATTCTTTTTTTTACAGAAATAATACAGAGATTACAATAATATATGTAATATATATTTTATATCTAATAAAACTCGCAGCCAACGTTACAGGGATCACCAGAATGGGGAGACGACAGACTGGGTCGCCCCAACCCATTATTTTTTTGGCTTAGTTTGAAACTGAACCGTCTCCGGTGGAGAATGGGATTCGGCCGAAAAAAATTCCCTTTCAATCTTTTTTTTTGCTTACTGTATTTTATAAACAGCATAAAAATAAATAAATATGGTTTGTTTCTTTTTTTTTATATTCTATTTAATTAGTTTGTCTATTGTGAAGTATACACATATATGTGTGTGTATATATTTACACAATCATTTAATAAGTAATAAAAATCAGATTTGCAACTCATAGTAACACAGTAGTATATATGCAACTCATAGTAACCCAGTAGTATGTATCTTTTTCTTGAAAAAATAAACATACAGAGATATATGTATATTTACACAATCATTTAATAAATAATAAAAATCAGATTTGCAACTCATAGTAACCCAGTAGTATATATCTTTTTCTTGAAAAATAAATATACAGAGATACATTTTTTTTTCTTCTTTTTTTTTTACAAAATAAATAAGGCAGAAAATATATTTTTAATTTGAAACGGATTTTTCCTCTACAACTATCTTTTCCCTAGCAAGTATTTTTACAGTCCTAATTCTATTTTCTGTGAACATAACATATAGTTTGAACACATATTTTTTTTTTAAATATAAAATGACAGCAAGTATAAAATCTCATTTGTCAAACTTTCCATAACCATATAGGTACAAACAACAACTTAATAAACATCTTTGAAATCACAATAAAGAGTATTTCACATTAAAATAATATGATGTATCTATGACCAACGAGCTACCCAATATCTAGTGCTTTTAGAACAAAACAAAGCAACAGCAACACATACTTTCCTTTGAGCACCCAAAATGTAGAATAGATGCTCATATATATATTTTTCATTGCAAATCTTTCTCACAACAACATAGATGCATACTTTTTCCTATTCATAAATGTACAAAATTAATTCACTTCACACAGCAACAAGATAATTTCTCCTGCACTACTCAAAACCACAACTCTATAACATAGAGAATAAATAGCCTTATAAATTAAAAACATAAAGAGTGTTTGCATTACAACACTTATTACAGCCAACTCCAAGGCACAAATTTGACAATAAATACATTAGGGCCCCAATGGCCATGGCTCAAACAGCCAACAACAAGGGAACAAACTACACGAAAATGGACTTCACAACAAGCTCCATTTCTCCATTAATACACCTGCAAATATAACACCACAAAAAGAACAACAAAGCCAGCCACTTCAAAAAGCTCTCCTCCCTACCGTAGACCCACCAATGGGTCACCCCTGAGCTAGGGAGGTAGGGATTTCACACAGGGTTTCATTCAACAACAACAGTCACACACTAAACACAAACACCCCATAGGATTAACACAATACTCAACTCATAAAAATGAGTTTGGTGAGGGTAGGGAATGGACCCCTCAACTTAAAAGGGCTCCCAAATGATAAAGATCTCAACTCATGGCCTCAAGCCAAAATCATCAAAACACCACCATCCTCCAATACACAAGTACTCCATGGCACTCTTGCCATCCAATAAATCACAACCCATGGCCTCAAGCCAAAAATCTCCATAACACCAACCTCTACAAATATCACATAAAATCTCCATGGCACTCTTGCCATTCAATATTCTCCTCCACAAATAAAAGCCCTCAAGGCACAAATACAACTGTGGGAGAGCCCCCAAGGATGTTCCTTTTCCCTACCCATACAAGTTGAACATTACCTCCATTGGAGGTGCTCTCACCACAACACCCATCCCAACATCACAATGCAAAACAACAAAACATCCACAAACTAAACCACAACACATTATACAAGCAAAGTTGAGATAACAAGTTAAGAAGCCTACCTTACAAGCCCCTTTAATGGAAGTAGTTTGGTGAAGAGCTCCAAGCCTTCCCAAGCCTTCCAACTTCTAGAATTTCTCTAAACTCCTCCAAACTAGAAAAGAAACTGAAATTTGCAAGAACTCTCAAAAATTGCAAGGAATAAAACTAGAAAAGAGAAGAACCAAAAGTAAGAGAACCCCCACTCCTCAACAAGAGGAGCTATTATAGGCCATCAACTTGGCCTTGAGGGAATGAGAAGGTGACATTTGTCACCATCTCCTCCCTCCTCCAAAGCCAGTTGTAAGAGTGAGAAGGTAAGAGGATGACAATTGTTCTCCTCTCATTCCACCTCCATCTCCACCTCATCCACTTGTGCTTCCACACAAATGGGAGGGGGACAAATGGTGAGTTGGATTCCCACTCACACCCCCAAGAAGACAAGGGTCTTACATGGTGCTCCCACTCACTTGGGAGTTTGGGAGGACTCTTAGAGACCTCCCAAGTCTTCCTTGGGAATGATTCCCCAAACTTTGGGATGGGAGATGGGTTCTTCCCAAGGCAAGGCCCATCCCCCATCTTCCCTCTTTTCTAAATTCGTCACTTTTACTCAACCATGGTTTAGGGTGACCTAAGGTGAGTCAAAACTAGGGTTAGATAGTCCAAGTTGACCCTAGACTCATGGTTGACCACCTAGGGTAACTTTTGGGACCCTAGGGTTCATGAAGGGGTTAAAAATTTACAATTAAATGGCCTAAAAAAAGTAATATAAATACCAAGTGGTATAAATCAATTAAAATTTTACAACACTTATTATTAATCAATTTTTAAATAAACAGGGTACTAATGCCAAAATAAATTAAATTAAATCAAGCACAATAAATTCACACTCAAATTCAAACGTGATCCTTATCCCTCTTGGGAATGGATCGGTTTTACAGGGGATAACATAGTGTGAATCCTACCTCCGATTTCCCGTGGCTAGGGAATGTAAAACCTGCACATCTCGATCAAGTGTCAGTCATGAAAAGTGATAGCCGAAGCAACTGGAATTAAATTCACACAATTGATTACAACAATAACATCAATACATAAATCCCAATTAAACTGCATTATCCAATCACATGTCAATTAGACCACATCACATCAATAACTAGAGTCTCATCACAAAACATCATCAATTATATATCTCGCATGTCAAATCACAAAGATAGCATCACTATGATCAAATTGAATCACATGTCTGTCAATGTCCTATCATAATCAGTGATAAAATCAAGTCTGCATAATGAAACATAGTCACTAGGGTCTGATAATGTCATCTACTGAATAGCATAACAATCAAAATAAGAGAGGTAAAATAATCGGCTTCACATCCTCCCCCCTAAGACTAAACTTCCTCCTGGAAGTCGTCAAACAGGTGAGGATAGAGTGCCCTCAAACTAGATGCATACT
Source organism: Cunninghamia lanceolata (assembly GCA_027924645.1). Taxonomy (NCBI): domain Eukaryota; kingdom Viridiplantae; phylum Streptophyta; class Pinopsida; order Cupressales; family Cupressaceae; genus Cunninghamia; species Cunninghamia lanceolata. Next base: position 21,377,788 of record BSBN01000049.1, read on the forward strand.
CCCAAGTCGTTGTGACCTCGTCATAACGATCCCACTGGATCCTAACCTGGTCCAACTTGTGACCTCAAAGGTCCAGCATCTGACGAACCAAAATGCGAATTAGCTCCAAAGCCAATTGCCTGTTTGCCTTTACTCGTAGTCTCAAGGATGGGGGTCTGAAAGTCAGCCTCACAGTTGTCAACCGCTGCCAGCATGTGGTGGGATCTACCCACATCTCCAACTATCAACTCGGATTCTTCGACACAAGGCTGTCCCCCTGCTATAAAGCCCTGTGGACACTTTCTGGCTAGATGTCCCGCTCCACCACAAACATAGCATGGTCCCCGAGCCTGAATGTGTATCGTCTGTGTCCTGCTCGACGGCTGCTGCTGTGTAGGTCAGCCCGTGGAACTCTGTGATCCTCCAAAAGACTGCTGCGATTGTGCAGGTCCTGCAGCTCGTGGCTGTTGTCGCTGCTGCTACTGTGGGGGCCTAGAAGGTAAGGGTGCAAAACTAAATCCTCCTCCCCTAGGTGGCGGAGGTGGCCTGCAGTGACTCTGTTGATTCTGTTGCTGTCCACGATCCTGAAATTGAGGGCGTGAACTCTGCCCTCGTCCCTGAATCTCCTCAGCGATATATGCCTTCTCGACAGCATCACTCAAAGTCTAGGGATCTGCCATCCGAACAAGCCCTACTATATTGTGGTTCAGTCCTCTGATAAACTTATGCACAGGAGTTTCTCGTCATGGAGATACTCCGCATATCTAGATAACTCTGTAAACCTAGCCTCATACTGAGCCATTGAAAGTCCCCTCTGCTGAAAGTCATGGAACTCATCTATACGACGCTATCTGTAATGGTTTGATAAGTAGCGCGCATTGAAGCGCTCAATGAAGGTCTCCCATGTGAGGGTGTCTAAAGAAAGGTGACGCTTGCACTCCTCAGTGCGCCACCAGGTAGCTGCTGCGTCTCGCAACAAGTGTACTGCCACACTGGCCTTCGTGTTGCCCTCGTAAGGACGCAACGCGAAGCACCTGTCTAAATTGATAAGCCAGGCCTCTGCCTCAGCTCCCTCTGTGGTCCTGATGAATGTAGGAGGGTTCAACTTTAATATGTCCCTAACAGGATCTCCTCTATCTCTGTGCCCCCTGATAGACTCATCTGCATGATAATCATAAGGCATGTGACCAAAGTGATCTACACGCACTGCCCCGTCCTGCCTAGCCTGATGTGTGGGGCTCCTGCTACGGGCCCTGTTGGCTGAACCAACCTCCTCTGTCTCTGGCAGCTCGACGTAAGGCTCCACACGTGGTGCCTCTCGCGGCTCTATGCGAGGCTCTACACGTGGCTCTACTACAACCGGTGGAAGCCTATCTAAGATTGCTTGTAAGGCCTGTAATATCTGTGGTCCCATATCTGGTGGGACCGGTGGGGCCTACGGTACCTAAGGAACTGGTTGAACCTGTGGAATTGGCTGTACCAGTGGAACTGGTTGACCCGGTCCCACAGCTGAAGAATCAGTGTGTACCTCTATGGGTGGAGTATGGTAGGTCTGCGCTCGCTGAATTCATCTAGGAGGCATCCTACAAAACGAGGTAACCACAAATCAATATGGTTGCGGAAGTGAAAATGTGCCCTAACGAGCTCAATGTTTTAAACAACCTAGTGCTCTGATACCAAATGTCGCGCCCGCATATTTCCCGCGGACATGATGCATAAACGCCCATGTCTCGACCACATTCGTCATGTGGTCGTGACACGAGCCGCGAAAAATTTTTCTACCCAACCCTAAGAACCCTCTCACACACATCTGCGTGCTCGGTGGCAATACGCATAAGCGTAGTCAAGTCGACGTAACCGTGTTGATGAAGGCCGTCTAGGGGGTATGTGACATGTAGGGTATCGCTTCTAGGGTTAGACTGATTTAATCTGAACCCTATGTTTCCTAAGTGAAGATGAAATCGCCAACATTGAACCCTTATTAAACTCGGATCGAAAGGTGATTAATTATGATGACATGATGGCGCATGATTGAAGTGGAAAGATTAAATGGAAGTCATAAAAATGACATAAAAATAAAACCCAAAAATCTGGGAAAAATTTGACAGCATAACGCGTTATTAACATTTGAAATAAATATTTTTAAAATGTCTCCCTCTAAAATATTTATGAGAAAAATTAATAAAAAGATTAAATTAAATTTACCTAAATAACCTTATAAAATTTTTCACCTGATAAATTAAAAGTCAAAAATAAATAAAATTATTAAATAAATAAATCCCAAAATAATAAAGGTCTACGAATAAATATAATTCTAACAATTATATTTATTCAATTAAACCAAGGTAAAATTAAATCAGTATATAACGTTATAAAATTTGCCCTCCATTTAATAACTCATTAAATTAAATAGAACAATCAAGTAATTAATTACCCCTAAATAAAATATAATAATATAACCCAACTAATAAAAATAGCCCGACAATTAAATTTATTCTGATAAGTCAAATGTAACCTCCCCAAAAGTTAGAGGACTTAAGGGTAATAACCTCACCCTATTAAATAAATTATAATACAATTATATGGTCCCACTAAAATATTAAATATAATATTCCCAAAAAGAAAACAAATCAATTTTTTTTTTCCAACCCATAAAAATAAAAAAAGCAATATTAAGACCAAAAAAAAGATTTTCAAATTAAATAAATCAAAACCCACCAAAAAAAAAAGATTAATTTAGAATCCTAAAATTAAAAGGCATAAAAAGGATAGAAAAAGCTCACATAAAATGCTAATTACATTATCCCAAAATTTTAATAAAACAAATAAATTAAAACCCATTAAATTAAATTACAAATCCCAAGAATAAGGCCCATTAATAAAAATAATTTCAACAATTAAAAATTAATTGGACTTCAAGGTAAACTCCTCCCAAAAAGAATTAAAACACTATACCCAACTCAACAAAATTAGTCAATAATAATAAAATATAAAACGGGATTTCCCAACTTAATTAAATTAAATCTTTCTAGAAATATCAAAGGTTAGGATTAAAATTAATTAAATTCCACCCACTTAAATATCTCAAGGGGATAAAAATAAATCCATTAACATTCCTATTACACTACCAAATAAAAAGTTACACAAAGTTATTAATAAAATTAAATTTTCACTCTCATGAAAATAGTCCACTTAAAAAAAAAAAAAAACTCAAAGGAAAAATAATAATAAAAGTTTAAAATGAGAAGGGGATGGAAAATCACGTGCAAATGAGAAATGAATAAATTAAATAAACTTAACTAAAAATCCCACTCATATTGCAACCCTAAAATCTCTCCAATATTTTATTAGTTTCTTTTTGAAAAGCCCTAACCCTATCTATTCTCTTCTCTCATTGTTTTTCTCTCATTTTCTTGCCTCAATTTTAGTTTCTCTGGTTTTCTCTCTTGCAGGTTGGGTTTTCTCTTCCATGGTTGCCATGGAAATACCTCTCTCAGAGGTATATATGCATTTGTATACACATGGTTTCTTATTTATATATATATATTTTTGTTTCTGAAACTACAGTGAGCAATATATACATATATATTCTTTTTTTACAGAAATAATACAGAGATTACAATAATATATATATATGTAATATATATTTTACATCTAATAAAACTCGTAACCAACGTTACAGGGATCACCGGAATGGGGAGACGGCAGACTGGGTTGCCCCAACCCATTATTTTTTTGGCTTAGTTTGAAACTGAACCGTCTCTGGTGGAGAATGGGGTTCGGCCGAAAAAAAATTCCCTTTCAATCTTCTTTCTTTTTCTTACTGTATTTTATAAACAACATAAAAATAAATAAATATGGTTTGTTTCATTTTTTTTATGTTCTATTTAATTAGTTTGTCTATTGTGAAGTATACACATATATGTGTGTATATATATATACACAAATATATATACACTATTTTAACACAGTTATGCCAATGAGTTTAGATTAAATATAAACCCAGAAATATATATATATATATTTACACAATCATTTAATAAGTAATAAAAATCAGATTTGCAACTCATAATAACCCAGTAGTATATATCTTTTTCGTGAAAAAATAAACATACAGAAATATATGTATATTTACACAATCATTTAATAAATAATAAAAATCAGATTTGCAACTCATAGTAACCCAGTAGTATATATCTTTTTCTTGAAAAATAAATATACAGAAATACATTTTTTTTTCTTTTTTTTCTTTTTACAAAATAAATAAGGCAGAAATATATTTTTAATTTGAAACGGATTTTCCCTCTACAGCTATCTTTTCCCTAGCAAGTATTTTTACAGTCCTAATTCTATTTTCTGTGAACATAACATATAGTTTGAACACTTTTTTTTTTAAATATAAAATGACAGCAAGTATAAAATCTCATTTGTCAAACTTTCCATATCCATATAGGTACAAACAACAACTTAATAAACATCTTTGAAATCACAATAAAGAGTATTTCACATTAAAATAATATGATGTATCTATGACCAGCTAGCTACCCAATATCTAGTACTTTTAGAACAAAACAAAGCAACAGCAACACATACTTTCCTTTGAGCACCCAAAATGTAGAATAGATGCTCATATATATATTTTTCATTGTAAATCTTTTTCACAACAACATAGATGCATACTTTTTCCTATTCATAAATGTACAAAATTAATTCACTTCACACAGCAACAAGATAATTTCTCCTGCACTACTCAAAACCACAACTCTATAACATAGAGAATAAATAGTCTTATAAATTAAAAACATAAAGAGTGTTTGCATTACAACACTTATTATAGCCAACTCCAAGGCACAAATTTGACAATAAATACATTAGGGCCCCAATGGCCATGGCTCAAACAGCCAACAACAAGGGAACAAACTACACGAAAATGGACTTCACAACAAGCTCCATTTCTCCATTAATACACCTGCATATATAACACCACAAAAGGAACAACAAAACCAGCCACTTCGAAAAGCTCTCCTCCCTACCGTAGACCCACCAGTGGGTCACCCCCGAGCTAGGGAGGTAGGGATTTCACATAGGGTTTCATTCAACAACAACAATCACACACTAAACACAAATACCCCATAAGATTAACACAATATTCAACTCATAAAAATGAGTTTGGTGATGGTAGGGAATGGACCCCTCAACTTAAAAGGGCTCCCAAATGATAAAAATCTCAACTCATGGCCTCAAGCCAAAATCATCAAAACACCACCATCCTCCAAAACACAAGTACTCCATGACACTCTTGCCATCCAATAAATCACAACCCATGGCCTCAAGCCAAAAATCTCCATAACACCAACCTCCACAAATATCACATAAAATCTCCATGGCACTCTTGCCATTCAATATTCTCCTCCACAAATAAAAGCCCTCAAGGCACAAATACAACTGTGGGAGAGCCCCCAAGGATGTTCCTTTCCCCTACCCATACAAGTTGAGCATTACCTCCATTGGAGGTGCTCTCACCATAACACGCATCCCAACATCACAATGCAAAACAACAAAACATCCACAAACTAAACCACAACACATTATACAAGCAAAGTTAAGATAACAAGTTAAGAAGCCTACCTTACAAGCCCCTTTAATGGAAGTAGTTTGGTGAAGAGCTCTAAGCCTTCCAACTTCTAGAATTTCTCCAAACTCCTCCAAACTAGAAAAGAAACTGAAATTTGCAAGAACTCTCAAAAATTGCAAGGAATAAAACTAGAAAAGAGAAGAACCAAAAGTAGGAGAACCCCCACTCCTCAACAAGAGGAGCTATTATAGGCCATCAACTTGGCCTTGAGGGAATGAGAATGTGACATTTGTCACCATCTCCTCCCTCCACCAAAGCCACTTGTAAGAGTGAGAAGGTAAGAGGATGACAATTGTCCTCCTCTCATTCCACCTCCATCTCCACCTCATCCGCTTGTGCTTCCACACAAGTGGGAGGGGGACAAATGGTGAGTTGGATTCCCACTCACACCCCCAAGAAGACAAGGGTCTTGAATGGTGCTCCCACTCACCTGGGAGTTTGGGAGGACTCTTAGAGACCTCCCAAGTCTTCCTTGGGAATGATTCCCCAAACTTTGGGATGGGAGATGAGTTCTTCCCAAGGCAAGGCCCATCCCCCATCTTCCCTCTTTTCTAAATTCGTCACTTTTACTCAACCATGGTTTAGGGTGACCTAAGGTGAGTCAAAACTAGGGTTAGATAGTCCAAGTTGACCCTAGACTCATGGTTGACCACCTAGGGTAACTTTTGGGACCCTAGGGTTCATGAAGGGGTTAAAAATCCACAGTTAAATGGCCTAAAAAAAAGTAATATAAATACCAAGTGGTATAAATCAATTAAAATTTTACAACACTTATTATTAATCAATTTTTAAATAAACGGGGTACTAATGCCAAAATAAATTAAATTAAATCAAGCACAATAAATTCACACTCAAATTCAAACGTGATCCTTATCCCTCTTGGGAATGGATCGGTTTTACAGGGGATAACATAGTGTGAATCCTACCTTCGATTTCCCGTGGCTAGGGAATGTAAAACCTACACATCTCGATCAAGTGTCAGTTCTATCATGGAAAGTGATACCCGAAGCAACTGGAATTAAATTCACACAATCGAATTCAACAATAACATCAATACATAAATCCCAATTAAACTGCATTATCCAATCACATGTCAATTAGACCACATCACATCAATAACTAGAGTCTCATCACAAAACATCATCAATTATATATCTCGCATGTCAAATCACAAAGATAGCATCACTATGATCAAATCGAATCACATATGTCTGTCAATGTCCTATCATAATCAGTGATAAAATCAAGTTTGCATAATGAAACATAGTCACTAGGGTCTGATAATGTCATCTATTGAATAGCATAATGATCAAAATAAGAGGTAAAATAATCGGCCTCACACTATCGTTCTAATTCTTTTTGCCATGATAGCATGATGGTCGTAACCAACACCATCGATATTGATGAAAGTGAATCCAACGATTTTGAAAAGGTTTTAGAAGCTCGTCTCTTGCTGTCGAATTAGTTAGGATTGGAAGAAATAGTTATCATTCCTCCTCCGCCACCTCACTAACTGGTTTCATCACCTTTTGTAAACCACGATGGAATATGAGATAAAGTGGGGGAGTTTACGCTAGTGGACTGTCATGGAGGACAAATGGAAGATGATCGATCTGAGTGCTTATCTAAATGGATAGTGCTGTGAGTTAGTTAGGGTTAAAAGTTGGTTATTCGTTCTTATCATTGAGAACTGTGAGAGTCTAAAGGAGGCACGAAGGAGAACTTTTAGGATCATCATCAGAGAGACTTGAATAACAACATAGTTAGTTTTCATCAGAGGGGGAAAAACACAAAGAAGGTTACGCGTTAAAGGAGCTCTAAAGGACGACAGGAGTTGAGTGGCGAAGCTACAGCGAGAAACCCAACAACCAGGTTCACAATCTTTCCTGTAAAATCTGTGTCCATTCACATAGTCATTGCATTATAAACATGAGTTGGAAAAAGATAAATATCACTTGCTTATCATTACATGGAATAATATACACTCCTTAGGAGTTATTAAATGTCTTGATGCATGCAAAGATCTTTAAAGTTTTTCATCTAACACACGCGTAGCTTAGCTTTCTATTTCGTATGTCTGTGTATGTGATAATCGATGGCTAATTCTAGAGGATAACTTTGTTTACTGCCAACACTAGCATCAGCAGTGCAAGGATCTGATAGGCGGTAACGCCATCTTTTAACATTATCACACGGTTTGTTTGTGTATTTCTTTAATGGGCTCATTATGAGTCTTAACAGTGTTCAAACATTTTATCATGTGTATGTTCAGGACTTTAGGGATACTATTAGACTTGTAATATTATGATATGAAGGGCGACTTTGTGCCAATGGTCTAATAGCTAGTAAAGTAAATGACCGAAGATTTACTCTTTTCAGTTTTAAATTGTTTTGCAGTATAGACCCTGTGTAAACAACAATATTCATTTATACTTTTAAAACATAGTTTAAAACAGGTGTTGGCTGATATATGGGATTTGTCTCACGTGCTTTTAGGCCCCAGATGGGGAGTGACATTGGTGTTTTTGTTCTGTATTTTCTCTCTCCATTCTTTACTAGGTAAGGCAAACAGATCTCTTTTAGTTTTGGGGCTCCCGAAACTGTTGTTTGTCATCTATTGGAAAGAACATGGCGGATTGTATCATATTCAGTAAACTTGTACTTGTGTCTTTTAGGTTTTCAGTGTCAAATCAATGTAAAGGTTAAATGGAAAGGTATCTTTGAAGTTAGAAGCATATAGATATATAAGTAGTTGTTCTCACAAATGAAAGATATCTGTTCATATTAATATCAAACGAGCCTTTTCTTTAAAGAAGGAAGTATTACTATTTTTTAGAATAGAAGTTGGTTGATGACTCTAGTGTGTATAGACTAAAGTCTCGACGAGGTTGGCACCTTGACAACATAACATTATGACGACTCACTTTACTTTAAATTCAGACTCTCTAACAAGTTAAATGATGCCTCTCTAACGACTATATCGATAGACTAAAAAAATCTATCTTTGAAAGAATGGTTGGACAAGGATCAAATTCAATGATCCAAATGAGATCTAGTATAAATAATTGTTGAATTAGTAAACTAAAATTCTCTCCTCATCCCACTAAGGTGATAATAACCATGAGAATCTAAAACCATTTTTCATTAGACCAAAACCGTTAAACTTAGACGCAAGTTGACCCGCAGAAGCTAAAGAAATCTATCATCTTATAACTGTAGGATTGTGACAAAATTCAAGTCGAGTTGGGGTGGGTGAATGCAATGAATTGCGTTGTTACAATGCTAATCACCAATAGAATCCTTTGGCCAAGGTAATGCACTTGCCTCTAGTGCATTGTTAGTTCACCATGGCTGGATGGCGTAAGTTGTGGAAGGTCATGCTTGACTAGAGGGTATCTAGGGGGTGCATGATAACAAGTTGCAAAAGTCACAACACTAGTACTCAGATGGCAAACACCATTGGTTATCCTAAGTTTATCCTCCTCGAGCAGGGTAGGGCCACTTCCGGTCAGGAAGGTGTGGGGGAGACCGACAGTCTGTGGATGGAGGTAAAGCTCTCCGAAGATACTTTCTCTCCCTGTAACCAGAGGCTTGCTGAGGCTTGAATTGTGAAGGTCGACAATCGAGATGCAGTAGAGTATGGTAAGATTTGAATTTATATATTCTTCTTTTGAAAATGTTGTCATAATATTAAATCTTAGAAAAGAATCATACTTATAATGAATTGAAATATTGGATGTTCTCTATTATATGGAAATATTTACTTCTTTACTATTAAAAAAAAATTACTGCCTTTTATCCTATAAACTTGATATTGAGATGAATTATTTTTTTTTGGTTATTACAAAGGCAAACCATGCAACTTTGTTCATTCTTGACTTATTACCCCTAAAGCCTAGTAGCCTTTCAAAATGACCTTTTTGACCATAACTTTCATTACAGACTTGCTATTCAAAATGTAAGACCTGTTATGGATACCCTTTTGGCCATAATTACACATATCTAAAAATGAGATGTGGTTCCTTTGTACGGACTAGGGCTAAATTTGACTATCCCTCTCCTAATTAGGCTTAATTTCAGGAATGCAGCTAATAGTATCCACACAAATGATAATCTATCACTTTTAAAAGGTACCCCTAACATATACAGACCCCCTAATGACATCTCATCATGATTCTAAGTCATTCATCATCAACCATGCATCAAAACTTGTAAGGACAACTCAATGCCCTAGGTTCTTTGACTATCCCCTATAGATCAGCACACACAACCTTGCATAACTTTGTCACACGCGTGACTAGAATTCCATTCTCTTGTCAAAATATGTATGGTGTCAGGACAGAGGTTTCCACCAAGTTTCATCAATTTTGAACGGTGGAAACCTTGTCCATTTAATTATTTCTATCACTGGATACCCTAGGTAGGGTTTATGACTATTTTCACAAAAAATGGTTGTAAAATGCACAAAACTTAACAAAAATTGCTCAAACTAGTTGCATTCGAAAGGTATGATCTCCCTCCAACTTTCCCAGTCAGTTTCAGGGTCGTACACACCATACAGTCACATGAATAACAATCAGTTTCTTAGAAAAAATAGTTAGAACAACATGAAAATAGAGTCTTTTCATTCCAAAATGCTTCACCAACCTCTTGCACGTGTGAAACACTCCTTTACATAGTTTTTCCACCCAAGTGCAATTGTGTAACCGATCATTAACCAATATCTCTTCAAACTTTTACCTTAATGCACTTTTATAACAATGTGCAAGGTGTGTTTTTACAAAATATGATCAAAACATACAAAAACTCCTAATGACTCCCCATGTTCTCAAATGGTCAAACAAGACCTTATTGACATGGATAAAAACTATTCAAACTAAAAACTAAACTTGCTAACATGGTACCCAAATAGGATGCCCCTGCATCAGCACCAAGTCCCAAGTTTTATTCTTTTCCAAAAAGTCATCTCATCCTCCATGGCCTCCTTCCAGAAATCTACATCTTTCATGTCCACAGCCTCTGTCACTGTTCTAGGCTCATCAATGTTAGTAATCAAGGCATAAGCACAACTAGAATCTAGTAATGTATAACCAAACCTGTCAGGTTGCTTCCTATTTCATGTGGACCTCCTCAAAGGCTGAGGTGGAGCTTCTACCTCTTCTTCTGAACTTTTAGAGCTGCTAGAGCTCTCCTCATCATCAAGTCCAACAGGGTCTTTCGGTTCAGTCTTCTCAGGGGTAGAAGGAAACTGAACCACATCCTTTTTCTTTTCTTTTTCTTCTGGCTTTAGAACAACAGGAGAAGGTGTTAGCTCTCTGAAGATAACACTTTTGCTATACAACACTTTTTCAACCATAGGATCCCAAAGCTTGTACCCTTTCACACCGACACCATAGCCAATGAAGATACACTTAACTGCCTTGTTCTCCAATTTTGACCTCTTCTCCTTAGGCACATGTGCATATGCCTCACAACCAAAAACATGAAGATGTCTCAATGAGGGCTTCTTACCATACTACACCTCCATGGGTGTCTTATCAATGAGTGCTGAGGTAGGAAACCTGTTAACCAGATAGCAAGCAGTGGATACAGCTTCAGCCCAAAGCTTTTGTTCAAGGCTAGCATCACTAAGCATACTCCTGGCCCTCTCCATCAACATTCTATTCATCCTCTCTGTAACTCCATTTTGTTGTGGGGTATAAGGAGTTGTCTTATGTATTTCAATCCCATGTTCTTTACAGAACTTATCGAACTCTGCATAACAAACTCACCACCGTTATCAGTTCTCAAACACTTAATCTTTTTACTAGTCTAATTCTCTACAAAAGCTTTAAACTCTTTGAACCAACTAAAGACTTCAGATTTGCTTATGAGAAAATAAACCCATGTTCTTCTACTGTAATCATCAATGAATGATACAAAATATACAAATTCAGAGATTAAAGGAACATTCGTAGGACCAAACACATCAGAATGAATGAGATCCAAAACATCAGAAGACTTGTGAGAGCTAGACTAAAACTGAACGGTTTTGTTTTCCATATATACAATGTTTACAAACTTAAAACTCGAGATTACAATCATTTAACTCCTCAACAAAGTTTTTATTTTTCAGTGCTCTAAGACCCTTCTCACCAATGTGACCAAGTCTGTTATGCCACAACATTGTCTTCTCAGCAGGAAGTTTCATTTCCAAAGCATGAGCACCCTTAGGTACCCAAAATGCACTACCATCAGAAGTTGAAGCAACACACTTTTTCGTTGCAGGTTCTAATGGTGAGGATGAAGAATCTGAAGCTCTTTTCATAGAAGAACTATTGCACTATGTAGTGCATGCATCCAGCTGAAACAAAGTACCTCCCTGAGTACCCTTAGCAAGCACCATAGCTCCTCTTGTCATCTTGCATCCTCTACCTGAGAAAACAACCTACACACCTACATCGTTTAATTTACTTACAGAGAGCAGGTTTCGTGTTAAACTAGGGATGTGCATCACCCCATTGATCCCCTTCACTCATTCATCAGGGAATCGGATCAAGACTCTTCCACACCCAACTATGTTTAGGTGAGAGTCATCACCCAAGTACACGTTCCCACCATCGTATTCTTCATACTTTGTAAATGAACCTCGATGTGAGATCATGTGGAATGAAGCACCAGAGTCAATCAACCACACATCTTTAGATGCATGGGTGGCCAAGGCTGCAACAAAAGCATCACCATCATCTTGTGACTTGTCAAAATCAAAATCAGAGTTCTTCTTTTTCTTCTTCTCCTCTTTGCACTCCTTTCAAAAGTGCCCAGTTTTTCCATAGTTCCAACACACTGCCTTGGACTTTCTAGGAGATTTGGATCTCCCACGGGATTTGGATTTGCCCTTTTTAGCTTTCTTGCCTTTCTTTTTCCCTTTTTCTTTGGGTCTTCCACGAAACGCAAGAGCCTCTTTGGCCGACTCAAATGACTTTCTCTACATCTCTTTAGATAACAGTGAAGACACCACTTCATCCATTTTGAAAGTGGATGTGGTACTCCCGATGGCCATAACAAGATGATCCCATGAGTCCAGCAAAGAACAAAGCAAGGTCATGCAACGATCCTCTTCCTTCATTTTCACACCAACAAATTTCAACTGTGCAACTAGCATGTTAAAGGCATTCAAATGATCTGCAATGGATCCTCCATCCTCCATCCTTAGAGAATATAGCTTCTTCTGTAGGAATAACTTGTTTACCAGGGATTTGGCCTGATAAACATCACCAAGTTTCTTCCATAGCTCCTTCGCGGTCTTCTCCTCACGGACATTTAACAAGACAAAGTCAGCCAAACAGAGTCTCACAAGACCCTTAGCTTTCTGATCCTTGAGATCCCAATCATCTTACGACATTACCGTTGGTTTTACACCAGAAATGGTTTCCCATAGGTCTCTATCAACAAGCATGTCTTCCATTTTAAGCTTCCACAACTCGAAATTGCTGCTATTAAACTTTTCCACCTCTACTCTTCCGGATGTGCCTGCCATCTCCTTCCTGCAACAAGATTACAAAATACTTTGCACAAACTCCCACTCAATCTAAGATCAGCTCAAAAAACCCCTACCCAACAACTAGGATCAAAGGTGATCAATCTCTGATACCAACTGAAAGGAAGCAAGGTATGCAGAACATACTTCCTACATCAATCTAATGAGAGAAGTAGTATGCAAATTATTTTTAATCCTTACAATTGCAACAATATTAAAGATATAACAGAGATATTACAGTAGAAAACACAAACACATAAAGAGAGACTGACATAAGATATATCATGGGGAAAACCTTTTTAGGTAAAAAACCCCACACTCTAAAACGTACACAATGTATTATCAAAACAATGGTGTGTTTACAATACACTTGCAATGCAAGTTCTTCCAAGAGTCTTCAAATGTTGTTTCTGGAGTGATTCCGGCAGCATAATAGTACCCGTACAAACACTATGTAACTACAACTCTAAAATAATGCATTTTATAGAGATATAAGGCATATACTATAAGCTTCTTGAGATAGGCGTCCACCTTGACCACATGGCCATTTTTCCAAATCAAAGGACACTTGTCCAAGCTACAAATACATCTCTTACATCTGTCATAAATGGTAGATTTGACTTTCCAAGATTAGAGCGCTCCATGCTAAAAATAGGCAATGACAGATGCTCTTACGCATCTTATCGCTGTCATAAAATCTGCCCACATAACAACCTTAATGTTGTAAGAGAATCCATCATATAAGACTAAATATAGTAAATTCCTCTTACAACATGACATAGCCCAACTTGGGCACCCAAAGATGCCTTCCCCTCATGCAAAGATACTCACCGACACTTGTCCCCACTTGTCATAGGAATCTCCAAACTTGGTTCTTACGCGTCATAGATTCTACCATATGAAATATCCTCTTCCACATACCACAAGATGCTAACACATGGCATATTAGTGCCACCTCAAACGGGACGCACAAATCCATGTAGGTTTGACTTGATCATCCAAGTCACATTCCAAGTAAGATGACAAGTCACCATGCCACCTCAACTAAGTGACCAAACTGAATATGCAAGTAAATACTGTAAAGTACTGATTTTTCACAAGCACACAGAACTGAAGTAAAACATAGAATTACTGCAAGTAAAATTAAAGTAAGGCAAATTAACTTATATTCATCATTCAGAAGAAAATATATTAAGATATTTTCAAGAGTCCAAAAAATCTTTGAATTCATAAGTTTAAAGTATAATCATGATTACAATACATATGTATACATCTGAAGTCAATTACAGAGTATGTAAAAATCAATTATATTACAAGTGTCAAATATTGGCATCAAGCCTTACAAATCTTTGAAACAATAGAAGTACAAGGTGATCAATATCATAAAAATCTGACAAATAGTCCTCAGCCGCCATCGACCAACCGGCCATCTGCTGAATCAAAGGACAAGAACATGGTTCAGGCGCTTTTTCCGCCCCACCACGAAGCTTGCGCTTCCCCGATATCCTTCAAATTGAAGGATGCCCGACCCTGCTCGAAGAGCCTAACAATCTGTAAACATATGCAGGGTGGAATCTGGTGTGTGTTTATCAATCTACATGCATTACTATCATGAATGTAGCATCTCATCAATAGGATATGGTAGGGGAATATAAGATGAATACTAAGCTATCAACCATTTACTATAATAGTATACATGTCTATTTCAACATCTCATTAGCTTTGGCCAAAGTATTAACCGTATAACTACATTTAGGTTTCGAAAAAGAAAACCTACTTCCTTGTTACTCCATACTCGACACCGGTCCCGGAAGGCAATCTTTCCAACAATACACAATAAAGAAGAACAAAACATAGGGGAAACAAACATCTATTTTCTTTCACTAATTCAGAAGTACAAGTTTTAATAATCAATTCTTTTACTTTCCCAAAACAACCAATGCTTGTAATATACTAAGAAGCAATTCACTAGTTCAGTCATTTAATTCTTTCAATAATAAAAAATTTAATTCTTAGATCTACCTTCCTGTCATTTTAGTGACAGGAGGTTTATTTAAAACTCAAGAAAATCATGTAATAGACTTCCTGTCACTGTGGCGACAGGAACTGCTACAGGAATAAAAACAACAAGATAAAGCAAGTAAATCATTCTATTAATTGCATTCAATAAGTAAGATTTGTAGGCTTATTGACTATGATTTTTCCAGCATGTTGTTCACTCAGTGTATTAGTTTTGTCTATCATTCATTTCAATTTTAACAACTTTCTAACAAATTTCTTAATGGTTTTATCACCACTACAGGATCTATTGAAATTGCTATAGGAATATAGTAGTTTCTAGTTTATATAAAATGCAAGGTTTACTGTCGTAATTAATAGCTACATAACTAATTTCTACTCAGATTTAGAGATTTTAATAAAGCTGCTACATGAATAACAATTGATCTAAAGCTAGAGGTTTGTTGTTTAACAAAAGAGTGGTCGATTTGTATGATCTATCATTCTAGCCAGCATGAAAATACGGTCATAACCTTTTACTAGAGATACTGTAACAATGATCAAGAGGTTTTATATAATAGTTTAGAATCCATTCAAAGTATTACTCGACTCAGAGTTTATTACCTATGCTTCCACTATTTAAACAAGGAAGAGGACATGCGTGACTGAGTCAGTCCAAACATGTCATAAAAATGGCCCAATAGACAGCCGATCTACCCTACATGGATTGACTTAATAGAGGCGAAAGGCCCATCTGGATCTTGCGGCCTAAACAGAAAAGAGCGACTAGTCTAGCCAGGAACAAGGAAATGGTAGTCTGTCTAAGAGGAAGATTTTGTAGATTTGGGGAGAGCACAAATCGGCCTCCAATCATAAAGTAAATTATTCAAACAAGGTATTTTATATACATCAACCAGATAGAAGGACGACTCAGCCTGGGTATAAGATAAGCGGCCAGAAATAAAGAGACAACCAACTTTCAGGCAGGTTGAAGGTAACAGCCGGGTGGAAAAAGATCGGCCAACAAAGAAACAAGGTAAGAGGCTAGAAAAAGAAACGGCCATCACATGTAGTTCGATCTGATTTGCAAGTCACTATGCAGGAAATGAAGAGGACGTTATAGTAATTGGTCAACAGCCAGGTAAAAACAATCTAAATCCCTAAGCAAGAGGTGGCTAGAAAGTTAATGGCCATAAGAGAGATTGGCCAGGAAGAAGGTATGGACGACCAACATAAATCTAAATGCAGTTTGCTCATAATACAACAGAAAAAAGATCTATTTTAAACAACAACAATCATTTATCAAATAACAGGGGAGAACTTGGAAATAGTTGGCGACGGTGATGAGGACTTAGCTGGTGATGTCGCTGCTTCCTATCGCCTACACTCCTCCTAGTCTCTGTCGCCCAAAACAAAAAAATTCCCTCTGCCAAGTTGTGGTTTTCTCTGCAATTTGTGGTGATCTTAATCCATTCGATCTCCTCCCTTTTTAACTATTTTCCCTCTCTCATTTTGAACGATAAGATTTTTGAACTCAACATGAGTACCAGTTTCCATGCTCTTTCAATCAATAAAAATTGAGAAGAAAACTATTTTAAATATAATAATAATATCTTTTTATTTTCTACTATCGCATGGGTGACATGAATTTGTTTAATTGCATTATTCACAAACTCTAAATATAATAAGCTATTTTTTTATTATTATTATTTAACTATTTTGATTATTTAAAATAATATTTAAATAATCAAAAAGAGAATTTTACAATAATATTGCATAATTTATATATACAATTTACTATATTTATCTAATTTAAAGAGCATATTGTCTTCCAAACATCTTTAGATACTATTTTTATTATTTATTGAAAATACTATCATATACATTTTCTTATTTAAACACTATACACTAGTTGAAACATAATTCGGAAAAACCTTTAATTTATGAAAACACATCATGCATTTGAAAACGATTAATCACAAAATAATGAAATAAAAATCCATTCAATTATGCATGTGCATCTACGTGATGTGTGTGAAAGGACCAGATAGAACCCAACACATGTTTGCCAAAAAGCTAGATCCCCTCTTCCTGAGCCATGCTCTTGTCCTTCGACAAGACCTGTAGACACTCAAACTCATCGCACTATCAATAAGTTAGCCCAAAATATAGCCGAGGCAACAGAATCTTAACCAATAACATATCATATCCAATGTAAATCTAGTATTGTTCCATAATCTTACTTGTAATTAACTAATGAGGTAAATCTAAAAACTCTGAGACGTGGCAAATACAATATTAGGCAATAAATAAATATACAATTAAATAAATAATGCTAGGAATTTGCAAAGGTTGAGACACCTTAATTCCCAACAAGAACATGGAAGCATATGCAAGTTGATTCTAAAGCAACATGCAATAACATGCAAGTGACATGCAACAACATGCAAGCACATGCAAATGACATGCAACAACATGTAAGCACATGCAAGGGACATGCAAGCACATGCAATCTTTTATGAGCTCATGCAACCACATGCAAAAACATGCAAGTCCATGCAAGCTTTTATGAACTCATGCAAGCAATATTTCAATATCATGCATCTCTAACACTTCTGATAACTCCCACATCATATCCATAAAAAGTGTATCAACAATATCCACTCATGTACATAAACAAACAAAATCCCAGTCTAAATAAAAGACACCTCCAAAGTGGGCGCCCAAGTTAACTTCCACTTACTAGGAGTTGTCAAAACACAAAATAGACTTCAAGGAGTTGTCAACAAGTCTTCATGGGCCCCACTCCAAAAGTGGATGCCCATGTTTGACCCTACCATTTAGGAGTTAATTGCAATAAGCAAAGTAATATAATTAAATATTAATTTATCTCTCAAAGTCCTTATGTGTTGGGGAACACATTCCAAGAACTTTGGAGACACATGAAATTGGTTAGGATTGCATAGTTAATGGCAACTTATCCCAACAGATTTCATCCTATATTCCATCAATCTGGTTCCTAAGTGGTCAAGGCCCTCCTTAATAGTGATAAAAAAAATTAGAAAATCTAACAGTGGATGTGAAAAATGATCCTTTCTTATGCTGCCTTAGGTGTATTTTGTCAGCCTCACTGAGCTTCCACATTGCCTCAAGGAAGGCTACCCTATCCAGTACAATGAAAGAGAAGATGTGTGGCTCCATCTCAGCCCCATAGCTAGATTGATGATTATATATTACTGATGGAAGAACCAATCTCCCCAATTATGTTCCCAACCCTTCTCTGGTTCAAATTTTTTTGGTCTAAAAAATCTTATGAAAGTGGGAGACAACCTATCTCTATTGTACCCAAGCAAGGTTAGCATCCTCTGCACAAAATACCTTTTAAAAACATAATAATTAATTGTAGAGCAATGTGAATCCCAAATGTATGTGCTCATCTAAATTGGCACATGCTAGTGTTCTTGTGTGGCAACTATAACCCTCAAGGTATCTAGTGCCATGTATCCTTCCCCATGTATAATAGGATATGACAAAGCATTAAATATCATTTGGAATATGGAGTTCTATTATCAGTTTTGAGGGTTGTCAATTCCTTATGGATTATTTCTACTATGAAGGAAGCGAAATCAAATAGTATATTGAGATATCAGTGTTGAATATTAGCAGCTATCATCATCATATGGATGGGCATTTGCAATTTATATTATGTCCCTAAAGCCTGGAACAAAGCCATATAAGTGAGTTTGAAATACTCCATAAATGTATCCACACACAATAGACCCCTTTTACTTAGATGAATCTTTCTCAACCCATGTTGATCAACAACCCTATGCTGTGGCAACCCTTTTATTCTGTAACTGCTCCTATCCCTGATAAATTATTGGCACAATTCATTGAAGTCATTTATGATGTTGGCCTATGGGTTTAAATTGAAGACCTTCCTAATCAAATCCTAGTACAATGTAAGCAATTCCTTACCATCTGGAATTCTTCGCTGCCTAGTCTGTGGGTCATACTGTCTATTGATTGGATATACTAAATTAGTGCTCAAAAACACATTAGAGACTACCAATTTGCCCAAATCAAAATTCTAGATATTTGAAACTGGGATGAATTGATCAGCACAGTTGTAGCAATGTTTGAATAAGTCCCAACCAGTTATAGGAATAATGGCATCTCTGGTTTGTTCCAATCTATCCTTTAATCTCTCAGTGAGAATACCCATGCCCTGGGCCTGCTTAGCCCTCTTCGATGAACCGGTAAATAAGTCAAATATATCCTAATTGAGACCTTTTATAGACCTATCGGTCTGGGATGAACTATGATTCATGGTGGTGGTCCTTAATTTTAGGGGTATAGCGTAATTTGATAGATATTACTTTTGGGAATTTATAAATGTAGAAACCCTACTTGACCACACTTAGCAAGATTGAAAAACCTTAACTTCTTTCGGAAGCACAAAATTCATAGGTTCATAGAGTACATGCCTTTTTGGCGCACTTGAAAAACATATAACCTTATATGCTTTAGCATAGTTCTTCGCTGAAGTTGCTAAACCTTGGCAATGGTTGCTCGTACAAATTTTATGCTTATTAAAGAAGTGCTCAAAAATATTATGAAAATCAAAATTTAAGTTACATATGCAAGTTTCCACCTTCTCATTTAATGCACATACACACCTCAGGCTTCGGGTAACGTTGTTACATCCCCAGCTTATAATTAGACTTAATAATTAACTTGGCATGATAATCAGAAGGATTAGTCATAGTTAATTGATTTAATATTGTGGAAATATCTGATTTAACCCTTGATTATGAAGTAGTTACTGATGTTAATTAGTTTTGTAAATTAATTGATTTATATTATGAGACATGATAATGATACACTGATCATGATCTTGTGGTCTCGAGTGTGAACAGGAAAATGAACACCCTTCAAAGAAGGAAGGAGAGTGTCATCCTAGAGGAAAGGTTAGACGTTGGGAAAGTAAAAGGTTGATTAGCCATCTGAGTATCGACTTTTATGTCCTTCTAAACCCCTCCGTAAGTTGTCACATGTCATGTCTCTTTTCTAAGTTTTCATGTTCTCTGTAATTCATTATGTCGTTGGTGCCATCATGACTAGTTGTGATGATCAGACGATGTTCTTGGAGCATCATCTCAAGTCGAGGGATAATCGTGTAAAGAGATAAAGAAGTCTCTCATTATCTTTTTGTTCTCAAGGATATTGTTCCCTAGTCTTTCGACTAAGGACAATAGTCGATTTTAGGGAAGTAATACTCAACCTCGACAACCAACGATCTTGTTGTGACTCAATTTGTGTTTTCTATTATATAGTGATAATCCTTAAGTAAGGATGAAAATCTCTTTATAGGTTGAATTGCAATAATATTGTTATTAATTTACTTATCATAATATTCAATTACTATCGAATGATATTAATTTGTTTTTAGTCAGCTTTGAGGAATGATGGAGATCTTTGAGCTCATCCTTTCTCACACGATGCTTGGATCAAGTCACCTTTTGTGGGAACCGACCGAGTGGAAAGGTAGTTACCTTCCAAAACAACATGCCAAGGGTCGGCTGGTTATCAAGCTTTGGTTATTCATTTTTGTTAGTAGATTATTGCTTGGAGGGAGTTCGTTGTTGGGGTTTTGTGAGAAAGGTGGCCAAAGCTATACTGAGATAGTTGTTATCTCTCAGATTTGCACCCTTGTCGAGTTGTAAAACTTGGCAATTTGGAGAAACATGGGAATTATCTTGAAGTGTGGGACCTTGCGAATTGAGATCAGACCTTCGGAGAAGGCCGACTTCCTCTCTGGTAATCACCTAAAATCTACTGAATTTGCAGAGAAAAGGGGAAGAAGGATTGCATTAAAATGAAACCTACTGTCTAAGGTGATGCACCAAATGAATAAAGGAACCCTCACAGAACTGAGAAAATGCACAAAATGACTAGATACAACCAATAAACATACACAGATCAAGCTGATTTTAACAGAGGCAAGGAGCAAGAGATGATTAGAAGGAATTAAACATTCACAAACACATCATTCTTAGATCACAGAGAGTTAAAAAATAGCATGAAGAGGTAAAATAATCAGCATGTATTTAATCAGAAGGCAAGGTTACAGTAGAGGAATGCTCTGTTTGGAATCATAAGCATAGATTACTAAAAATTCCAACCTCTTTTACATCTCATGTTTATGCATATATAGCATTTTACATTTGACCTAAGTCAGTTACAATCAACTTTCCCATGGGCTCTGTCAGAAAATATCATCGCCTGAAGGGACGTCCACCTGCAAGAAGTTATGGAATAAAATATCTGGAACAAGGCAGATGAGAGATTTTTTTGGTCATCAATGCGAAAAGCTGAGTTGTTTGATCCGCAACAATGAATGCTACAAATATCTGGAAAGGGTAGGTGAGGAATCAGATTTGCATTGCACACAAGCAGGATGTAAACCCTTGAACAAAGTTTTACGGCACTGTAGATTCCTGAGTCCTCTAAATCTGGCATCTGATCACTTGAATTTGCTGAATGATCGAGCCTTGCATTTGATTCAATCAGCCCTTGAATTCCTTGTTTGAAACTACAAATTTTGAAAGCATGCCGTCAAATTTATCTTTGCCGCCACTGGAAACCATTGTTCGTATGCATACAGACATACAAAAATGGATACATCTTGAAAATCATGATGACGTTAGCATCATATAGAACTTGGGCAAAGAACAGGCCTGGATGATGTCATCATGCTATCAGGTCCTTCAAATCCTTCAATTTTTGCACTTATGCGATTTCTTCACTTTTTGTATTTTGCATACAAATCGCTTTGCATATGTCTTTGTATCTCCCTTTGCATATGCTTTTGTATGTGCAATTGTATATACAATACAATTGCCAACATACAAAAGCGGGCCTTTACTTTTGTATCACCTTTTGTATATATGTCCTTGCCACGTGTCATCACCTGATTGGCCGCTGAGCTGACCTGGGACCCACTGCTGCATCCTCCTTATTGACCATCAGAAAAACCTCAAACTGAGCCACCGATATGCATTGTCTCACCGAAAATCCATTGTATGTGTCTTTGTACATCGCAATTGTATATAGGAGATACAATCGCATGCACATACAATTGTGGAACTCAATGGATTATCAACTAGAAAGGAACTTTAAAACAGGTCCGACCTTGTATCCTTGCTTTTGTATATGACTTTGTATATCGCATATACAATGCGAATATACATACAAAGGGTGGACCCCAAACTGAAATTTTTCAATTTTAATTTCCCAGTCGGGTCTGCATTGTATATCCCTATTGTATCTAACCTTTGTATATGCAATTGTATATGAGATACAATCGCATGTACATGCAAAGGCAGACCCCAACAATTTTATAAAGCAAATTGAAATTATCATCAGGTTCGGCCTTTGTTTCTTACCTTCTTGTATGTTGCCTTTGTATCTTTTCTTTGTATCTTTTCCTTGTATATGCGATTGTATATTTTCCTTGTATCTTTTCTTTTGTATGCGCAATATACAAACAAAAGTACATACAATCATAACCTCAACGAACCCGATGTACAATAACATTGTACATGACCAAGATACAAGGAAAAATGTATCTGAGATGCAATTCGACCAAATGACAGAAAACCCCAAAACAAGGATGACGTCATCATCATATACATAAAAAATGACTTAAGTATAAAACTGAGAAATCTCTGTGATAGAAAACAATTGGAGACAAGATTTCTGGGTTTTCTGCAAGGATTCTCAAGGTGAGATTTTGGGAAATTTTGCAAGGCACAACATGGGGAAATGTAGGATTTAAGACTTTCCTCTTTCTATTTAGGCTTTCTCTGATCGGATTTCTTTGATAGAAAGAGGGGAATAGGAATATTTTGGGGCTAGGCAAAATATGACAACAATAGCACTGGGAGATTAGAAACTGCACGTGCAACTCGAAAGAGACTAGGACTGGAATGACGTTCCCATCGAAAGCATTATCCAGGTAATATGGTGGACAAAATTCTATTTACTTTTGATATATTGAGCTTTAACTGTGTTAAATCTCTAATAGAGAAAGTATGACGTTATTTTTCATGTCATATATTTAACTCAGAGGCATGAGGCCTATGAGGCCGTGCCATGGTGTATGCTAATATTTTCATAGTCGTGGCTCAAGGTTGATATAGCTGAGCTAGCATTGTTTCAAAGTTTTATTTCTTTCTGTGGCTCAGAGCCTTAAGGCCAAGCCTTACCATGTTATCTTTATGATGAGACTAGGCTCAAAGCCATTATGGCTGAGCTAACAACATAAGTAAACTTTCTTATGAATGAACTCACGGCCATAGGACTGAGCAATGAAACCCACAATAATATTTTTGAGACTACACTTTAGGCCATATGGCCGAATATTGAAACATTGAAACCTTCTCTTGAGATTGCGCTCCAGGCCGTGTGGCCGAGGAAGTGAAACATTGTATTCTTTTTGGTGGCTAAGCTCGAGGCTTAAAAGCCGAGCAGTGACTGCAATATGTTTTAATTGTGACACTTGCTCGAGGCCACAAGGCTGAGCCTTTTAGAGATGAACTCTTTTTTTTTATGTCTGAGCTAAAGGTCTTACGACCTAGCTATAATACATTCCATATTTTGTGATAACAGGTGCTCGAAGCCGTTATGACTGAGCCGACCTTCAAAACATGTTAAACACTTGTCGACTAATGATGAAGTCAGAGCCGAAGTAATCTCAACATAGAAACATTACATAACTGATAATGACTCTAGTTAATGATTGTAATCTATTTTCTTTGAATTAAACAGTCATTCGACTATGGAGACAGTCGTAAAGGCACTTATGCATCATTGCGACTGAAACACTATAACTGATATCAAGTTGGCATGCACAGAAAACCCAACTGTGATATACATTGTGAGTATTTAAACTATCAAGAATTGTATTCTTAAACCATCGATGTGAAGGTGGTGAGATCTTTGAGATCATGGTCTCATCATGAAAATAACTTGTGGTGCTTAAAGATTAATATAGATTTATTCTATATGTCTTAACTAAGACCAACCGATTATCATTATAAGTTATGATCTCTTTGTTATACTCTTTGTAAACCATTGAGAATAGTGTTTAGCTCCTAAAGCTCATAAAGATAATAAAAGCTATTTAGTATAATGAAACCATTCTATTCTACTAAGGCAAGATATGCCTTGAGTACTATGAATATGACTTCATCATATATGATGATTTATTTTCAATATTGTAGACCATAGATGAACCAAGATGGTAATAATTGGTCGAATTGTGATATGAGTTGAAAAAAGGAACAAAGTGACAAAAAGTCACTAGTTCCTTGTTACAAAAGTAACCTAATTAGTTGTAACCAACTTATGATGGGAGTCGAATGTCCAAGTATGGACAATGAATCGAATTGATCCCACTTATACTAGACCTAAAAGATAAGGTTGATGAGAACTTATTGTAGGACATGACGACTTATAAGTCGAGTTAGGGTGGTGGACATACGGCGACGTTCATTGTGCAACATGTATGTATGTAAAAATTTGGCCAAAGTAATGCATCTGTCTCTGCATGCATTGTCGGTCCACAATGTTCTAGATGGCCTAGTGTCTCCAGTAGTGTCATACAACTTAGAGTGGATCTGTAGTGTGTGACCATGAGACATTAGGAAGGACGCAACACTAGATATTCAGGTGGCTAACCAAATAGTTTCTAATGTCTAACCTTTCCATGAAGGGTAGGGCCTCTTCCAGTTAGGAAGTTGAGTGGGGGACCGCAGGTCCGTGGTTGGAGGAAAAGCACTAGGATGATGCTCTCCTTCCCAAGCATGAGACAAGCCGAGGCTTATGGAGATTGATGTCATGGGATCCTAATACAATAATTGCATTTATGACTAGAGAGTCAATTGTAATTTATTATTTGAACTATGATGCCTTGAGCATATCTTGTACTTGATTAGTGATGGTTACTCATTAAAGACTTGTAATTGATTACTAAAATGTAAGCTTTGTTATATCATGATTAGATTGACATGCTTAATTGATGAAAAGATTATGTTTCTTTTGGTTCAAATTGATTATCTCAGTCAATTTGTTAATTTATAGCTTGATTAAGATACATGTTTAAGTTAAATCTTGAGCATTACGGATAGTGATGTTACAAACATAGCCGTTGCTCTTTTTGTATACCTTTGAATTTTAGCCATTGATCTTTGATTAAGATTGATGGCATGCACAATATCTTTGAATTATTTGAAAAGGCGATGACATGCATCAAATTTTACTCGAGGTTTTCACACATTGATCCACCTAGATTGACAACTTCCAAATGGCCCAATCAAACTTCTACAATGAGGACACGAACCGTGGCCTGCTTAATCCATAAAATTTCCATTGCACATCACGTCCTTGGAAAAAAGCATTTTTTTGAACGTGTGATGCAACAAACATTGGCCATGTGTGCTCTAGTTCATAAAGCAAAAGGTCTTTTGACAAGACATCACACATTCTAGGCGTGAGGGTGGGTCCATGTTCAAAGTTGCGGTGTGAAGGATCGACACGATGCAATAGAAATTCGCTAGTTGGTAATGACCGCTACATATTAAACGACTAAAACCATCTAGTAGTCACTTTACACGTGTCAGAAGCACACAAGCTCACATACCCAGTAAGGACCAGGAGTTTAAATGTGCGATGCATTAGGCTTGATGTGATGCAATAATATGCAAACACGTGGAATGTTGACTTGAAACCCGCCAAAGGACAACAAATTTTAAAATTGGGGCATTAAATAATGTGGCAATGGGTAATGACATGTTACTCCAATGAGGAGCTGGTAAAACAACGAGTTTTAAGGCTCGAGCATACAACTTAAAGGGATTCCCACTAGTCAAACAAGTCAACATCGGGAGAAAAAAAAGCTCGCAACAAAGTCATTGACATCAAACATTCAAAAGTTTTAAGATATCAAATAAGATACCCTAACACACATCAAACCCTAAACCCTTCAATGATGAATGAGAAAAAAATTTAGGAACATCTCTAACATGCATCACACTCTAAAATAAAATATTTTTGCTTCCATTGCCGTAATTGTGCAAAAACCATACACCCTCTCTCTTCCCACATCTCTTTAGGTCTTTTCCACTTCTATTCAGGAACATCTCTTAACATGCATCACACTCCAAAATACAATTTTTTTTTGATTCCACTGCCCTAATCGTGCAAAAACTACACCCTCTCTTCCCACGTCTCTTTAGGTCTTTTCCACTTCTTTAGTCCTTCGACGTAAAGTTGATGAGAGTTAGTCCTTCGACTTAAAGTTGATGAGAGTTAGGTCTTCAATTAAAATCTTTACTCTCCAAAGATAATTAACTTTGGATAATGAATACATATTACATGTACAAAGAGCTCACTACGGTTAAGTTCTCGACTTAAGGGAGCGACGGAAAAATACTTTTTATTAACTCTAAAGGGCGACCACGTGTCCATGTGTATTTCTACCGCCGTAAGCAAGAGCAAATATCTATTGTGCAGAACTAAGTCGGTTGGTCGCCTATAATAAACCCTCTCTGCTGTTGACAGTCTCCATAATCTTGCACTCTCGTAGTTTTCTTTGTTCATTAAATTTTGTAATCTGTGATAGGCAAAATCATAATCATGTTGAGCAGCGTTGTTCGAAGCGTGGGGAGGGTTGTTCGTGGGGGCGGAGGCGCAGGGGCGTCGAACGCAGGACCTGTCGCTGCTGGCGTTCGAGGATACCATGAGAGAGTGGTCGATCATTACAACAATCCACGCAATGTGGGCTCTTTCGACAAAAACGATCCAGACGTGGGCACAGGCTTGGTGGGTGCTCCCGCCTGTGG
The DNA here is from genome assembly GCA_027924645.1 of Cunninghamia lanceolata. Classification (NCBI taxonomy): domain Eukaryota; kingdom Viridiplantae; phylum Streptophyta; class Pinopsida; order Cupressales; family Cupressaceae; genus Cunninghamia; species Cunninghamia lanceolata. Next base: position 21,404,825 of record BSBN01000049.1, read on the forward strand.
AGATGTCATGAAATTGCAGATTAAAGTGGATGAGAAAACAGGAGAAGTTAAAGATGCCTGCTTCAAAACCTTTGGTTGTGGCTCTGCCATTGCTTCCTCCTCTCTTGGTATGTACAACAACGCTTCTTCATTATCAATTCATTTTCTGGTTTTTTTTTTTTTCAATTAATTTGATTTGCAGCCCTCACCCGACATCAGATAATTAGAAATTTAAGGAGGGTACCATTAGCTTTAGATTTTTGTGTGTGTTTATATAGCACATGTAAGGGTTTATTTTCTGCTAAAATTCCCTGGGGCTTATTCCAGATTCGAGTCTCAGGATGCACGAGGCTGTGATTCCGTAGACTCACATCGAATCCAGGGTTGTTGGAATTTACGGTTAAAAGTCAAATCTCAAAACAATATAACCCTGGCCATCATGGCGGGTGCTCTTTCTTACAACAGATAATGGCGATGGAAATTGATTCACAAACCGACAACTTGGTCGCCTAGGACTTTCCAGTACGTGATCCCAATTAGAGATTTAAGTGTACTGTTTCCAAATTCATTTAGCAAAACATTATGAAAGAACAAAAGATTGCACAAGTCCATGTAATACATGAGACACAAGGTTTAATCTGGGAAACCCTTTCGGGAAAAAAATACAACAGCAAAATAGAGTTAACAATTGTATTAATCTATAAACATATAATCCAAATACAGGCAGACATAAGTTAGCACCCAAATTATGAACCATTTCAACTACATCTTGGTATTCCGAAATACAAGTTGGATTTTTCTTGGTATTCCGAAATACAGCGTGTTTTCCATGTCTCATGTCTAAAGAAGGTCCTTGGCCAACACGTTCACATTCTGTCAACACTTCTTGAATTGGAGGAAGAAGGATCTATCACCTTCAAACTAGAAGCTATTTTGGACCAACAATCACACTCACTCTGTAACCGCACCATCATTGAAGTTTTGGTTCAATGGCGAGAATTGCAGTCAAAGGACACCATCCACTATCTTCAGCAGCTGTTTCCATAGTTCAAGTCTCAAAAGGACAAGGCTTTCTGAAGGGGGAGGGCATGTTAGGATCCTTATGTCCTAACCCTTTACTATTCTGAGCATTATAATAGTGATTGTATAGTTATTTAATTAATATTTCATTGTGTGGATCTACCCCACATTGGCTGTAGCTCATAAGTAATGCCTTGTGAGGACTTTCTATTGATGTAATAAAGAGAAGATCAGCATGAAACAATATTTTATAATAAAGCTTTGCTCTCAAGGAGGTTGGCCCCCTTGAAGAGGCCCGCAATACTTATTCTTCTATTATCAATATAAGTATATTCGCAACTATTTTCTGAGTATTGTGTGTTTTTTTCTTTTCGCATGCTATTGTTTTGTTTGATATTATTTTGTAGGTGAGATGCTAACAGCAATCAATTGAAATTTACATGCATACAACAGCCATGCTCAAAGAAGTATACATTCTTACAACACCCACACGTGCTATAGTGCTGCCCATGCTACGAATTTCATTCTTTAACATGATTTACCACTAGTTGACCATACAAGTAGAATAAAACTGCACTTTTGCAACTATTTTTGCCACACGCATACATGTTTACAACTATTGAAAATGTTTCCTACAAGCTGTCCATGTTGCTCATCTTGCTTATATTGCTGGAAGACCAAAACCCTCATGCAACAAGCACTACACTATCCTTTCTTGTTTTCAAACAAGTGGATGTGACAATATTTTTCTATCAATTTGCAAGAAATGTGAAGGCCGTGACAAGGAATATGAGGACCTGCTACAGATGTCATTGAAGTGTTGTGTTGTGCTCTGTTCAGAAGAAATGATTATCATTGCTTCATGCAATATAATTGAATGTAAGTGAATATGTTGCAAGCTTTTAAAATGCTAGCTGTTGCCTCTCTACAATCAAATGATCTTTTGTCTTTTCTATCCTTGGCAGCTGTTAGCAGGATGCAGAGCATAGAGTAGAGCCGATTGGAAGCTGGCACATGCACTATGCGGAGGCTGCAGGCTGACAGAAGATGCTAGAAGACACATCCCTAGATGTAATAGTATATATAGATATAGAATATGATGATATAGGATAAGGTAGTAGGATATGATGATATGAGAATGACATAAAAGTCATGTATGTAGATGGATGAGGCAGAGACTTAGACCTGCCGGAGGATGGATGTATGATATTTGATTACTGCTGATATATGTATGGAGATATGCTGGTACCGGATAATTCTATGTTGTCTTATTGTTAAGATTTGTATGTGATACTTTGGTTCTGCTATTCTTTGTGTTTTTGCTGTCAATTTCTAGCTACTTGACTGGGGTATAAACTGACTACAAAGACTTGACTGAGGATCGGATCTCCAGACTGGCATTCTTCTCCATTTCTTGCCAACATTAGGGTCCGTCATCCCAGGCGCCATCATCATCAACCATATCATCCGGAGATCAAAAGTTTTGTCAGGAATGAAGAAGAATACATAGAAGAAGTCTCCTCGACAGAAACAACAAGCAAAAAGCAAGAAAACCCAGGAAATTCCGGAGGAGATTGAATCTAAAGAAGAGGGAGAAGAACATGAATCAAAGTTGAAGAGAAAGAAACGAGACCAACAAACACTGGAGGAAGAATCGACAGAAGAACCAACAGAGGAACCGGCACAATAGCTCTACAATCTGGATGCACTGCTCAATGCTATGGAAAATGTAGGTATGTTAAAAGAAACTGCTGCTTTATATGATGATTCATCTGAAGAAAATAAACAAATGATGATTCAAGCAATGATACAATACATGAGGGATAAAGAAAAGACATTAAATGAAATAATGGAAGGATTTCTGGATAGCTTGATAGAAGCACCGAGGCAAAAGAGGAATAAGGCACCCCAATTGGAGGAGGAAATAAAGCAGAATGCCATTGATAAGCTCAGTGACACATTGTCACCGGCGAAGAAGAATGAACTGATACAACTGCAAGCCATGGAGTTGAGGAGAAAACAAAGAGTAGATAGACTCATTTGGGGAAATAAGAAGGAAAAGGATAAAATTCAAAAAGAAACTGATGAAGTAACAACAAAGCTATATCAATCCATCAAGCAATAGGAACAACAACAGGCACCATCACCTCCGCACAACACTGAGATATTGGCAGGAGGAGAAAATAGAACAGAGGGAAATCAGGAGAAAAGTCCTCTGGAAGCTTCTACACAAGGGGTACCTCCTTCGGAGAACACAAGGATGGAGGAGAGGAATACAAAACAACAACAAATAAACCCTCAAACACAGGATGTGGAGAATAAAGAAGAAGAGAGGAGAACAGAGGAGCAAAGAGGATCAGATCAAGTTGACAATCTGGAAGCCTCTTCTTCTTCAATAGAATCCATTAAGGAATTTTTGGAGCAACAAAAGTAGATAACACCCATCCTAACTCCACAGTTGTTACAGTTGCCGGTGGTAGAAGGCCAAGTGATTCTTGCCAGAATATCTCCGTTACAAAAGCTGCAGTTGGGGGATGTTTTCCACTTCTCTGCAAGAGCAAAAATTTTGAAACATGTAGAAGGGAGTGAATTGCTTCAAGATGTAGTGAATACATTGGCGAAGGAGATGCCAGAGACACCAAGGGACACTACCTTACCCTTGCCAGAGCAATTGAAACAGTTGACACATGGGATCAAGGAGTATTCTAGTCAGCTGGAGAAGATCACAGAGCAATCGAACAGGAAAAGACTGGCGGAGATGACAAATAAGTGTGCTAAGGCACACACTCAGCTGGAAACACACATAAAGAATATTCAACAGAGTATTGTGGAGGTAAACATTGTTTACCAATTTTGTCTAAAATGGCCACAGTCCACCAAAGCAATAAAAGACCAGATGGATGCTCTGGAACTACAAATAACAAATGTGGCAGCCCAGTATGATCCTTTGATGGATAAGGATGGAGTAATAAGGGCACAGGTGGAGACACTTCACAACCAGCACCAACAGCTCCAGGACCAAAGAGATCAAATAAGAAGCCAAATCAAATAGTTAAGGGAGGTGGTCAACCTAAGACTGGTTAACTTGATTGGCAGTTTTGCAGAAGCCAAACAGACTACACAAACTATACAAATATCGGCAACCATAGAAGAAGCAGAGGATACATATATAAAGATAGGACATATAACTATGTTGTCTAAGGCCAAGAAGCAATGGGACACCAATCTGGCACAATTGAAGCAGATCTACAAGACTATCTTGTAGAGCAACTGATTTTGCATGTCTTGAGCACAAGACATAATTTTGAAGGGGGATGATGTTAGTAGGATGCAGAGCATAGAGTAGAGCCGATCGGAAGCTAGTGCATACACTATGTGGAGGCTGCAGGCCGACAGAAGATGCTAGAAGACACATCCCTAGATGTACTAGATATAGTATATATAGATATAGAATATGATGACATAGAATAAGGTAGTAGGATATGATGATATGAGAATGACATAGAAGTCATGTATGTAGATGGATGAGGCAGAGACTTAGACTTGTCGGAGGATGGGATTTGTGATATTTGATTACTGCTGATATATGTATGGAGATCTGCCGGTACCGGATAATTCTATGTTGTCTTATTGTTAAGATCTGTATGTGATACTTTGGTTCTGTTATTCTTTGTGTTTTGCTATCAATCTCTAGCTACTTTACCAGGGTATAAACTGACTACAAAGACTTGACTAAGGACTGGATCTCCGGACCGGTATCCCTCTCCATCTCTTGCCAACAACAACATTGGGTTGATTTGTCTCGTGCAATTATTATTGCCAAAGCAATATAGTCAATCTGTTACAAATTATCTTCTTGATTGTTTCTTGACCTATTGACACATGGCAGCTGATTAAGGGGGTCGGTTCTTTTATTTTCCTTCTATTTTTGGTGGCTTGTGACTTCTCATATTCTTTTCTTTGTGGCAACTGATCTACCTCTTGCATGGATGGATTTTTGGTTTGCTGGTCTCTTTTCGATTATTCTTTTAACAATGTGGCATTGATTCAACTTTTCCTTGGTCGTTTATTCAACCTTGAAGGGACCATTTTATCTTTGGGGCTGTGTGCTATTTTGGCAAGCCTCAAATCTGGGCTGCTTTTATTGTTTGCTAGATTATGTGGTTTCTTCTTCCTAGTGCCTGTTCTATTTTCTTTCTACCATGTGGTTGGCCATTAACTTGGTTTTTAGACTCTTCTTTTGCTGCAATGGAACTATGGATTGTTCTTTTGGTAGTGTGGTTCTTTTATTCTTCTATGTTACCGAACTGGCGGAAAAATATGGCGTTTCCGGGTACGAGTTGTATCGGAATCGGATACGGAGTCGAATCGCCTACAAAATCGGGTAAGGTTCGATTTTTTTGGCTTCAAGTTGTAGTCGTGCGTACCTGAACAATTCCGAATGATTCTAGGTCAAATGTGGTGGTTTTCATGACGATTCCAGCAGCAACGAAATTTTCTATGCATTTCTTTTGACTTTTTTACCTCTCCTAAACCCTAAATGACTGCTGGAAATGTTGTTCAGTCACCCTAATTCGTGTGCGATTGGACGGCAGTGAAAACATTGGGCTGTTTTGTTTTGAACGGTGCGGGTTTTCTTCTATGGGACGATTTATTGCATGCCCAGCTCTATGCAATGCCCTCTCAGCTGCTATTTGCATCGAATCTGCACCTTTCACATTTGGAAATTTGTGCATCTTCAAGGAATTTATTTTAAACAGCCCATATAAACTGTCCAATAGAAGAGTTTTTAATATTTCATTATTGAAAAAAAAAAAAAAACTTTCGTCGTAAGTTTCAGTTTTATAAATTATTATTAATATTATATGCACAAGATAAATTTTAGTTTTTAAATTTATTTAAATTTCAATAATTTTAAATCTATTTAAATGTTAGTATTTAAAAATTTATGTAAGTTTTTTAAAATTGAAATTTAATTTGTTATATTTAATTTTTTAAATAAATATAAAATTGTAGATTTATATTATTCCAATTCAATAATGAATTACACTGACAAATTTATTTCAAATGTGGTATTTTAAATTTAAGTCTCGTTTTTTTATGTTAAATATATATATACATATATATATATATATATATATATACTTTTTACACTGCAAATATGTATATATTTATGATTTTTATATGTTTTTGTACGGATGTACCCAACCACCTCCCCCAAAATTGCCATACCTGCATACCGTTCCCGTACCCGTACCCAATTCTGATTCCGATTCGGCAACTTAGTTGTTCTTTCGTTTTTGGAGGCGGTTACTATTTTGGCCGTGTGGCTAATTCTTTTCCTGGTTGGCGACAAGATATGAAATAGTTTATTGGCCGGGGCATCAATTATTTATATTATTTTCTGGTGTGGATCGATCACTGGCACGAGAGGAGGAATGGACCTTAGCTGAGATTGGAATATAAAAGGAAAAGAAATGAGACTCTGTTTAGCAGAGTTAAGAAAAGAGTTTAGACCCCTGGAGATTGAAGAGGGGATTGTAATGAGATGAAGGCTGTGAGAAGCTTCATAGTGATAGAAGAGATAGGCTACAGGAACTGTTGTAGTTCCCTGTAGGACAATGTAATTTTGTAAGCAAGTTGAAATCTGCTACAAGCAGTTTATTCATTTACTATAGTTTGCTTTGTAGCTTCCGTTTTGTGTCTGGATATTGTGAATGATGTGTTGGGCTGCTAGATTAGGCAGTCTTTCATTAGGCTCCCTGTTCTAGATTGCATCACCAAGCCGTACCATAACTAGGTTCCAAAAAATAACAGTGAATCTCTGTTTTCGAACCCTGTGCCTTAACCTAACACATACTGCTAACTTAATTCTCTAGTGACTGAGAGAAAGGATGGTCCATCTATGGAAAAGGAGGAAGCCCATGGCAGTTTAAAATGCTTAATGATTTTCAGCTGAGGTACCTCTTTGGATGTTTGTAAAAATTAAATGCTGGATTTGATCTGAAATACAATCATAAATCAAAATTAGAAATGACTATTACAGTATTGATATTTTGAAACTGCACAATTGAATACCATTAATGACTTGTAAATTTAATGAGCCATTAGTGACCGAAATTGAAAATAATGGGTTTGTTATGGTGATGTGGATTTTTTCCCAATTTTCTTTCAACTTTCAATCTCCCTGTTCTCATCAATATGTCTCGGATCATTTGCTTATGGTAATTCTTGGTTTGGTCATTGTCAGCAAGTGAATGGATAAAAGGAAGGAAGATGGAAGATGCCGTGTCTATAAAAAACAGGTTAGTTATTAATATTCATATTTTCTTGGTACTTGATTTCTCAGTTGGTCTATACTGCAGCAGTTATGATGTTTTTCTGTTTCAATTTATATTTTAAAATTCTGTCTTTTGTCGGAGTTTTAAGATTGTATGATAGAATTTCTTCAACATTGTTACCAGTGTGCTCTGGTGTCCTAGCTTTATAGAAGATATATTGTAAAATTAAAAATGGTAATTAGAGACTGATACTAATCAGTCACATCATCTTTAAAATTGAACAATTGTATTTGTATGTTTTCTAGTCATTGAATTATTTAACTTTAATCACATCATCTGCAATATGAGACATTTAAGAATATCTTATCTATGTATGCATACCAAAGGTGGACTGCAGCTTGTGTGACATAATTTTGTTGATTTACATTTATTTATTATCCAATGAAATCCCTGACTCCGATACTTTGACTGCATCATGTGCATCAGTTATCTTCTTTGGTTAAACAATTGGAAGTTTCCATTATTTATTATCCAATGAAATCCCCGACTCCGATGCTTTGACTGCATCATGTGCATCAGTTATCTTCTTTGGTTAAACAATTGGAAGTTTCCATCTTTTATGGTTCACCAAGAGACAATTCTATAGACTATAGAGAACTTTACTATTTAAAAAGCTCATTTCTTCAATTTACGTCTAATCCCAGTCAAAAATCCTACCACCTTGCAATTGTGGGTTGCTGTCTTTACTCTGATTGAGTTTTGTGCCTGTGGGTTTCTGGTTTTATCCTGTCTTGGATTTTATGGAGGTGGGTTGTCAGGTTCCTTATTTTAAAGCAAAAGTTGGCTGATGTTTGAGAAGTCCTATGCAAATACTTACAATGACTGCAATAACCTGGTAACCTCTCAATTCCAGTGAGTGGAGTACCTGACCAGGGTCGGATGTAACAGTTGTATATAACAAGTACAGGAATAGAGATTGTGGTGTATTTTTTCATCATCTGTTTGTCCAGAAGATAAGAGAGTTTGGTGAGTACTTAGCCTTACCTTTTTTATATTGAATTATTTATAACATAAAAGTTAAATCTGGCTTATCCATGTCTTGATGCAAAAATTAACAGTAAAATCAGAACAATAGAAACTATTAACCAGGACTGTACGAGGCTGACATTGTAAGCTTGATTCGATGCTTCTTTCTATCTGAGCATTTTATGATGTTGATGTTGAGTGCCCATAATTCTTGTATCAGTGATGCTGTGAAATCTACCCCAATTAGTGGAGCAAAAGGTTCTCTGGGTTTGTAGGATATGCAGCTTGGGCTTGATGAGATAATTATTTGTTATACATGTACCTGTCCTTTTGACTGCATTTTGTTTGTTGTGCACGGTGTATGTTATTGAACAACTTTTGTAAAGGACAATCTTAGAACACATCTTATCCTTCTAATGCCTTTACATTTCATTATGCTCTTTATCCCATATTTCAAAAACTTGGACTTGGCAATTCGGCAGTCCAAAATTTGACTTGGACTCGGACACTGCAAAAAACTCAGCAAATAAAATAAATTACATTAATACTCAAAATAAACTTAAATGATGCATTAGAACTTAGAAGCATAACGAATGAATTTTATTATTTAATGTAGAGAACACGAGTCTACTTTAATCATGGTAGAATCATTCAGAATCAGGATTTGACTTGTCAAGCAAAAGTATAAGTGGAATTCAATTACTTGGGATTTAATCTGGAAACTAAATAGTAAAAATTTCTGTAAAATTCATAAAAATAGGGAAAAATGCTGTTTTTGTTATTTCAAGCCAAATGAAGGGAAACAAAAACTCTGCTTTTCCATTCGGTGCAGCACAAATCAATTTTTCTATTTTGCTTTTCAAAACCAGAATGGAGTTGAGAGGCAGTGTGCCTTGTGGGGTCTTGGAGTGGCGTTCCTTGTTTCAATACAAGCCTGGGTTGAGGGGTGGAGCCTGTTGATGGTTGTTTTTCGATAAGTCAACAATAGAGTGAAATACTGAGTATTTGACTCTCTCTTGAGCAAAGCCTCTCGGATGCTGAACTAAGTGATCAAACGAGATAACTCCAAGGTTCCTTCTAATAATGTTTTAATTTCAGTAAGAGACAGCTCAATGATTTAAGTATGATTCTGCTGTTAATCAACAAAGGGACTTACACAATTGTTCATGTAACTTGTTGTTTCAAAGACTATGGAAGTGAATACTGAAGAATCTAAGTACTGCAACTGACGCGTATGATTTAGCAATGGACGTTCTGATCCTAATTCTAACTGATTGGTAAAAAAGGGCAAAAGATATAGGGTTGAGAAATACTAATCTAATCCTAAATGGAAGGACGTTTACTGCTTAGAATGAAATCGAACCGAATCTTGTTTCGCCAAGATAAAACAACTACACAAGAGGGGTGCTATCTTCAAAGGTATGCAAGATGTTTAAATCAGTTATGCTCATGAAAATTTCAACAAGCATAAAGATCAAATTGACGTTCAGTTGTAAAGACTTCACTACAAGGCAATAAAACAACCTTTCACTAACTAACTTATACTTAAAAAGAAAACTTGTAACTTAACTTAATGTTCGTGTGAAAATTGAAACCATGCAAACACTCAGAAATATAAATAGAATCACCAAATCAATGAGTCCTTTATAATCTCAGAGAGCTCTTACAACAATTTTAGAATTTCCAACCGTTTCAAATGAGAGCAATGAGAGCCCTTTTATAGACCTCAAAGGAGAGAAGGGTCAAGATCGATCGGCGAAATCAGCGGATCAGATCAAGCCACATCACAAGTAGTTATAACAAACTATCCTTTATTAAATGAATGAGGTCAACTTTATTAAATATAGGAGGCTACTTATATTAAATGAAAGAAGTCATGAAAGAGGGAACAAAGGCACGCTTTCCAAGAAGATAAGGAAGCCACATCATCAAGGTGAGTACTATGTAGTAGTACTATGAGATACAATGAATCTGGACACAATTTGAACAATATCTTCCATTGGTACACTTGTCGCTACCTTAATGGATCCTTCTGCCACTGCTACATCTGCCTCATAGACGCCAAGTGTCTTCTCCCAGTCGTTTATCCAAGACTTATTTTCCCCAAGACGATATGCAAGTGTGAATATACTATCTAGTTGACCTTCATCAAGTCCATCATATTGAAAGTAGAATGCCTTAACTTGTTGCTTCATGTTCTCAATAGTAACATTTCCATAAGGATTACAAATTGTTGTCAAAGCAGTATACATATGATTTTCTGTTCTTAGAAGAACACTTCTTATCCTGGACATATCTACTTCAATTTTATCAACTAATTGCCCCTTGTTGTGAAAGGAGAAATACCAAGTGATGAAGTCATGTGGAGTATCTCTGTCAATCACCTTGTCATGAATTAGATCTTCTACTGGAGCTTCCATTAAACTTTTGAGTTGTGGCATATATTGCTCTTTGATTGGTTTGAACTGAGCACAACTTTCCAATAAAGCTTGGACTCGACCTTGGAGCTTAATGACTCTGTCATATACTTGCACAATTTCTTCAAGGTAAGTATAGGCCTTGTCTTCTGTCTTTTCTATCCATCCCTTCATCATCTGAGATGAAGTTCTCATGTTTTCAACTTGGGATACTGTTTCCTGTGGAAGAATGGACGGAGGAATTGCAGTAGCTTCCTTCTGTTGAATGGGCTGCATGACCTGTTGGATGTAATGCTTCAATGTACTAAAATCTTGTTCAACTTTCATCCTTGCTTCTCTTTCTTGTTTCAACATGCTTCTTACATTATTCACTGAATCTTGTAGTTCCTCCTCGACCTGTTCCCTTGTGATTGGACCCATGCCAATGGTAGTCATATTGTAATCCTCAGGTGCCATGTTTTCTAACTCCTTGTCATTTCTAGGAACAGCTATGTGTACCTCTCTGTTTCCAGCAGAATCTTGAGTGATTTTAGAAAGGATTGTTGCTTTCTTCTTCTGATTACTCTTTTGTACATTTACAAGCAATTCCTCAACTGGAGCAGGCTGATAAGTCTCTACAATTGTACTTTCTTCAATCCTTTGTCTCAACCAAGGTGGGAAAGTAGAAAGATCTCGTTGTCCATAAGCTTGATTGTGTTGAACACGAGCTACTTCCTCATCAGATTCAGCTTGACCTATTTCATCTTGACCAAGATCATCATTCTCCTCTATTATGACAGTGGGGCTTGATTGGATCTCTTCTGATGGAATCAAGGCAACTTCTTCTATTACTTCTATCTCTTGTATTGGATCCTGAACAACTGAAGCACCTTCTTGTGGATTAGATGAAGTAGATGGATTACTCTTCTTCTGCGGTCTTCGGCTTGATTCTCCTTGATCTTGACTAGGTCTTTTCCTCTTTCTAGCTGAATTATTGCTTTGATCATTCCCACTATGTTGTGGTTGGCTATGTGTACTATGCTGCTTTGGTTCTCCTTCATCCATCTTATTGTAAGTGAGAACTTGACTTTCATCACTCATTTCCTGGAATAGTTGATTGATACACACTTGTGTCATGGCTAAGACTGGCTTTATCAAATCTTCTTCGGATGCATCTCTCTTTGACCAATCAATTGTATAAGGCAAATCCTTTATCTTGTCAAATTCATCTATCAGCAAAGTATCATCTTCGGTGAATTGGTCTGGAATCCTGAATACTTTGGTGGCTCTAACTAAATCCCAGTCGAGTCTCGAACTTTGAAGGGTTCGGAGATCATCTTCATCTTGGGCACTGGCCCAATGGTCTTCCAACTGCTTGATATGTTTGAATTCTCTGTTGTATTTCCAGCAAACTTGGAAAGGGTCAAAGTTAGGCCTCTTGGTGCCATGAGTTTGCAAATGATATGCCTGTAACTCTATTTCAGAATACTCAGCTGCTGACAAGGACGGACACTCCAGATTTTGTCCAAGACGAAGTGGAAATTGGATTCCTTCTTTCTTCTTCAACTTCTGCAACCTGATGAGTTCTAGGAGTTGTCTTGTAACCTCTAACATCACCATCCTGTTGGTTGGATACCTTGGCAATCTGTATGGATATGACGTAAACCCTTGGATCCTTAGGTAAGTGTACCTTTCATGCTGAGTATACCAGTGTCCATATGCTGAAATGAATTCTCTCGCTGCATTAGACAACCTTTTATGAAATTCTCCCCTCAGTTTCTTCATTATGAACATAGCAAATGCATCATTGAATCTTGTATAATGATTGATACTCTTCAGGTGCAACTGAGGATAACACTGATGTGACAAGTATTTGTTATGTCCAATGCCGACTTCTCCTTTTTTGGATAAACTTGAGTAGACTTCATTTCTGGCGAGAAGGTACACTATATAGGAACTCATATAACAAGTCTTAGTCTTAGCAAAATTGATGAACTGCTCATGTATGCTCTGACTGATAAGTCCAGCCCAATCAATCATTTTCCCTTTGAGAACTGACTTGATGAAAGAGTACATCCAAGGCTGAAAGGTAGCAGATTGAGGCATTCCTGTCATATTCCTGCTGGCCTTGTTGTATTGAGATGCTGATCATCCTCTCCTTAGTTGGAATGTTGAAAGTCTCTTCAACGGCTTCCTTTTGCAAATAAGCTAATATCGTTCCATCTTTGGCTATAATTTGCCTTGTATTTACATCATACTTTTTGACACATTCGATGATCTTCTCCGGACACGGCAAAGCTGGCGGAAAACAAGCAGCTTCAATGGCTCCACTCCTCATGATGGCTTGAGCGAGACTTCCTCCGTTGGGTTCTTCAAGGACTAACTTGATATCTTCCAAGTTACTGCTTCCCATATTCGTGTCGCTTACATTTGTCCACCTTGAGACGAGCTTTGATTCGGGAATCTTCCCCTTGGCATCCATCCGGATCTTTGCTTGTCGCTCCTTGGAAGTCATGGCCATTATTCTGCAGACTTGACGCGAATAAGTGATTGCAAACATAATTTTACTTCAGCAACTTTAGTGGATTAAATCTATCAAATTTCCTCTATAATTATGAAATATTACTATTAAACTCAAAGAATCTATGAAAAATCATAAAAATCCACTTATCCTTCTAGAATTTTATCAATATTTAAACAATTTCAATGCATCTAATGAAAGAAAAAGAAGAAAATCAGATCAGAAAAAACTCAGATCAGACTTACTTGATGAGCTGTTTTGAATTGGATACCTTGCAATTTGATCCACCACTTGCTTAATTTTGATAAAATCAAATTTATTCTTCTAAAACAATTTCTTGTTGCTGCTCCTTGGAGAAAAATCTGCTTTTGGAGAACAAATCTGCTCTTGACAATGATAAAAATGAAAAGGAAATGAAGTATATATATATAATTTGCTTTAAAAACTTTTCCTTTTCTCTAGGCCGACCTCCTTTATTATTATGCACAAACATTTAATTTAGATTTGGTCTTTATTTAATAAATGCATTTTGCACGTTTCCCGAGGCAACAACTATTAAATGTTTTTTAACTCCCTCTTGATGGACGCATTAGATAAAGGTTTGGCGATCTTCTTGTTGGTGGTTGACGTTTTCTTCTCCTCAAGCGCATGGGATCATGTTGTAGAATCCTCTTCTTCTAGGCGCACTAGATCAAAGATAGAGAATCCTCTTGTATTCCGCACTAGATCAAGTTTTTTGATTCTTCTTGGCATTTCGCATTGGTTCAAGAATCAAAATCCTTTAGATTTAACATGTGTGGCTCGTTGACTCAAAGCTTGGATTCATTTTAGCATTTCGCACTAGATGACCTCTTGATGATCCTCCTTTCATGCTTCGCATTAGATAGTACTTAGTGTTCTCTTGCTTTAAGAGATGGCGCATTAGATGGAGGATTGGGATCCTTAGGTTCCTAGCGCACTAGATAGACTTTGAAATCCTCTCATGTGCGGCGCAATAGATAGGTGGTTTGAGATCTTCTTGTTTGAGCGTTTTGATAAGGGTCTTTGGATTGGCGCATCACTTCATCATGTCAAAAACTTCAAACTTTGGTATATTAGGTGGACTTTCCTCTTAACGAAGCATGCATGGTGTTTGGACGCATTAGATCAAGGTGTAGGAATCCTCACGAGTTTGGCGCATTAGATGAAAACACATCACAACTACTTGGGCGCACTAGATGGACCTTTTCGAATCTCTGGAGTCTCCCTCATGAAATCGCATTAGATCATGCTTTAGAAATCCTCTAGATTTTGCCTTGGATAGTCGACACATGGTAGGCGCATCACTTCATGAACTCAAATCCTCTGGACTCTAGCGCATTAGATCAACTTTTTAATTCCTCTGATACTTATCATTTGATGAAGTGCTCTTGGAGTTTATCTTTTGGCGCATTACTTCATGTGTGAAAATCCCCAGGAATTGGCGCATGGGATGGGCTTTTTGAATCCTCTAGACTTCATACTGGTGAAGGGACTAACACTTGTGTCGAATGTTTAGGTAAAAGCGCATTAGTTGAAAGGAAAAGATCCTTAAGTTTTGGCGCAGTGGATGGACTTTTAGAATCCTCTGGCTCTTATCATTAAAATTCGCTCCAAAATTTGCTCTAAGACTTACCTTTTCATTTTCGCACTAGTTCAAGACATTGAAATCTTCATTTTCTTCTTCGAAACGACACTTTTGGTTCGAGCGCACTAGTTGAGTGATCGAAATCCTCTGACATTTTCGCATTAGTTGAAGGCATTGATGGGCGCATTAGATCAAGTTTTCAAATCCTCTGGCTCAAGTATCTTCTCCTTCGTGATTTTGCGCCACTCAAGTGTCCAGTCGCACTAGATCAGGATTTTGAATCCTCTGAAATCGTTAGGCATTTTTCAGGATCGCGCGAGTAAAGGTATATTAAAAAATATATTTAAGTATAAACTTATACTTTAAATATTTTTCAATATACCTTTCAGGATGTTTGAGATAGGTCCCGAATCCACCGGATTTAAGATGCAAAATATAGAATTTGGAGGATTCACCAGATTTCAGACTTAGCCATTTTTTCAGGATTTTCAGGATTTCAGGCTCCAGGCTTAGTCTTTTCAGGATCTCAAACATTCTGAAGGATTGACCTCAAAACTCAATATCTAGATAGGATTTGATCACAACTCTTCATTATTACAAGCTCATCTATCCCTTAATCGTGAACCAAAGATCATAGGCAAGGAAATTGTTACCGTATCGACAAAGGAAAATGAGTCAGGTCATCATTAAAATCTCGTTGAAAACTCATTGAAAACTCACTGAAAGCTCAGAGCTCAAAAAAAAAGGGGGTCCCTATTCCTAATGGGGTGATGTGTGATTTGGTCACAACAGAGCCCCAGTCACCAGGCCCAAATTAAGGCCTGTGAGGCCACAAGGACCTTCATGATGCAATCTATTCTTCATATTTTTATCAATTTAAACCAACAGTCATTAAATCCTTCCAACCACTTGATAATCAATTCATGCTGCCGAGGTCCAAATTGTTGTAGACAAAAATGAAAAAAATGACAAAAATAAAGGGTCTTATGCAGTGGCTGAGTTCCCATGTTGGACTCACTGAGTACATTGAAAAATACTTGAGTTTCTGCTTGCAAGTCACAAGCAAGTTACTCATCTGATGCAAAAACTTGTGAGTTAGGCGAGAGCCCGCCTAGTGTTTGAACTATGCTTTGCCCAAAGGGAAACTGCTTGTCCTTTATTTGTACTTTGGTTTCTTTGTGGATTGCAATGTTTAATTAATTGCCTTGTCTACCTGTTAGGTACACGTGCAATGTATTAGTAGAGGTAAGAAAGAGACGCTGTTTCCATTTATCCCTCAACACCTGTTTAATTTTATTCTCCGTGTCTTCCTTCATGATATTCTTGATCAATATTTACGAGAAAGTTGACAAGCTCTAAAAAGTAGAGGCTTTTTTTTTTGAAACTTTGTGAAATATTGCAGGTCTTAACTCAATCCAGCGTTGTTTGGACACATTTTAGGTTTTTTATGGAAACTTTTTAACTTTTTATTTCCTTTCAATACAGTTCATTAATTCCAATAATGCTTCCTATTATCAATATCAATTGCTTTTCTTTCTTTCAATTTAATATCTGTCAAGTGTTTGATTCTTAAGTTTGAGGCCTTTTTATGGAGGTTTTTCTTTTATCTGGCTCCTTGCATTTTTGTATTTAAAGGACTCATTTTTATTTACAGGACTTAAGCCAGGGCAGAAACCATTTATGAATTGGAACATGGTGCCATGGATTTACCCCGTCTTTAGTGTCTGCTGTGTTAAATTTTGTTGTGTCTCAGTTGCTCTGGTTTTTTAACATTTTCTCTTTAGTTTATTATCAGTTTCCCACATTACATTTTATCTTTTATTTATCTAAAAAGTTATTGTTCCTTGAAATGTTATTTTATATGCCAGTTAAAGGCTTTGTTCATTCCATGCCAGTGTTTTTTGAGCTTCGGGAATGGGGGGATGGGGTTTTGGGTATGGAATTTTTTTTCTTACAGATTTTGGGTTATGGTGGGGGGATGGCTATTAAAGTAATATTATTAAAAATCAATATTTAAATTTTTGAAAAATAAAAAATAAAACTTAAACTAAAAGAAGCTAAATTTAAAATGTATATACAATGTGCTAAATTTGTAATGCCATTCCATTGATTCAATTCCACAAAAGGAGAAATGTTTTCACAGTAGATATAGGGGAATGAATGGTTACAAGTCTGCAAAAGGAGAAATATTTTCATTAAAATCTATTATACCAACGATTTAAGTTTCCTTGTCAATAAAATGTTCAGTTCAATTTTATGTAGACAATCTTTGGAAAAAATCACACACTAGTAATGGCATTTAGTATTCACTGTTCAGGTTCCAATTTACATGATCTGTGCATAAGTGAAGTACTGCTAGTGCAACAGTGCTTTTGCATCAAATAAATCATGTTGAATGCTTTCACCAACTACATGCCAAGGCCAGAGCTTTACAACAACGGCCTCTATTTGCCAGTTAACTTGCAAGGTTTTATTTCTTATCAACTGTTTATTGAAAAATATTCACCCATTGTTATCGGTGGATAAAGGAGAAACAGTTTGATGCTTGCACCTTAACATTTCATCCCACATGCTTGTGCTGTTCACATCAGTCATATAATTCAGCAACTCCTCAAAATTTAAAGGTCTCTTATTCAAGAAACTAATGAAAGAAGTGCCAATAAGAGATTGAGAAGGAATATGTTTGAATTGGTAAATGGTGCTCCTGTAAGTGCTTTAACCTAGCCTTAAAATTTAAGGTATTTGTATTGAGGACAGTTGTAGGAATTGTCTTTGAAGCCTTTGACTGCTTTCTTTGTACCTTTTAAACATTGTTGAAGACTGCCTGACATCCCTGGGATGGTTGTGGCACCCCAATGATGGCAAACTGGGGGGTTATCCCTACTACGTCCCCAAAATGTCTCAATTTTTTTGGATGGGGCTGGGATGTTTCATTCCCATCCTGAAAGCTCTAGAAACATTCCTAAACTGGGGACAGGTTAAAATCCCCAGGAAACACTATTCCATATACTTCATTGTACCTTTCAAAAGTATTGTTCCTTGAGTTGGTATTTTATATGCTAGGCAAAGATCTTGGTGTTTTTATAAAATTGATTTAACATATCACTAAAGACTTTTTTCATTCAACACATTTCCTTTCACCATCTATTCTAATGAAATTCTGTTAAATGTGTTCGCTGATCGGTGTCTTCTCTGGTTGTCCATAGAATTATTGCACCTCATCCCACATGGTGATAATATATTCATAGTTATTTTGGTATTTTACCTTCTTGATACAATGTTTACATCCAGCCTTTTCATGTACCATACATTTATGCGTAACTTGGGCATTTACGCATTTAAAATCTTGGTTGCTTCTCACACTTAAACAATTCCTCGCCTTGCGACTCCAACTTGCCCCACAACCATGTGTTTCTTGCCACAAATTCTCTTCAAAGTACATAGACGTATCAATGGGGGCGGAGGCAGACATGATAAAGGGGCATTCATGCAGGCTGTGTCTTGGGGCAGTCTGCACTGGCTGCACATAACCCCACCTGGATGGCTTACTTTTTTAATACCACACTCCTTGGCACTCAAAGGATATCCAAGCTTAAACTTGCTGCATGGGTTTTGTGAGCAAGAACTACTCCATCTTTTTGGTCTAGGAGTGATGGTAGCACCAAACTACACTTATGGTGCATGCAACCCTAGCTAGCACTGACCTTGCATGCATGCCATCTCTCTATGCTTATACTATTAAGCATTTGTGCACCACCCTTTCTCCTACTAAGTCCCATGGATGAAACACACTCTTAAAACAACATGCATTCATCTCGGAGGTTACAAGGATGCTAAAATTTGTAATGTTTTGTTATATAAGTCAAATCTAATACAAGCTACTTGGCCTGTTCTCTTGTGCACAGGCCATGAAACCCGTGGGCAGCCATCAAAGCCCCTTTTCTTACAACTCTCAAAAGCAGCATGTTTACAACAAGTGTCTCAAATTATCCCCTAAACATTTTGTGTGTTTTAAGGTTGCTAGTCAACAGACCTCATACAATTCTGCAAAGTGGTTTCCTTTAGTTCTGATGCGTGTGTTGTTCCTTTGAACAACAACCATTTAAAAAAATTTATTACAGGTCATGTGTGCTCATTCTCATACACTCCTTTTTTGAAAGCCTTAGGTTGTAAAATTTTGGTAAAGTTCAGTCAATGGTCCTTCAGAGTTTTGGTCTCTCATCATGAGCCACTGCTCAAATGTATTTAGGAGAAAACTATGATATCATAAAGGGTTGAAAAGCGTGGGCAACCAAAGGCACAGTTTGTTCCTGGGTTATATGCAGTGTTTTACAAAAAAAATTGTCTAATAGTCTACAAATATATATCTCAAACAAGCATCTGAGATCCTTAGGAGCAATACAATATTTAGCTCCTTAAGAGCATTAACATTTAAATAACTACTTGGAATTACTACTAGAAGCCAAACAATGGAAGACCAAGAGTCACCACTTAAAATTCCACCTTAGATGTCACTTTGGGGATTTAAACTTGGGTGTCCACAATGAGAACCCAACAATTTAACTTCAGTGATTTGATTATGTCTACCATGGTGTTGTAATATGTTAATAAGTTCTATGAGTTTTTAGTTGAGGAAGATAGCAGTCGAAACATTTTTGGCAATACTAGATAGGCTGTAAGACAAAAGCAGATTGAATACATTTTTTTTTTGTTAATGGCAGTTTATCTAAAGGCTCGATGAAGCATTCGAACAGTTTTCTGAGTAATAGCAGGGTGCATTATTTACATGGGTGCATGAAAACAATTGAAGCAACTATATGTTTATCATGATATTTTAGAGAATGAACTAATTGGTGGTTCCTAGGAAGATAAATTTTGTTCACTTCATCTCCTAGGCATGAAATTTTGACCACCTATAGTGGAGTCAAGAGGCAACAAAATGTTTAATAAACAAGAGAAAGCTTCTTGATAATAGCATTTTGGCTATGGTTAGGTTAAAAAGTCTAACTGGGACTGTCAATCTGAAATCAATCTAACAGCTAGTTCCGTCACTTTACAAAACTTGAGAGCTTAAAAGAGATGTCAACTTGCTATGGCTCAAGTAGTGAAGATGCTTGCCTCACATAGAGTCCACTGGGTTTCCATTCTTCTGAATGTGAAGGCAAAGAGACATATTGCTAGGTTTTGTGGCCCACATAGCCTGCTTGTTCAATTGTTTTTTGTACTCTAATGATTGTATCATTTGAAGGAATTTCCCAAAAAAGAAGCTTCAAAGGGCCAGCACTGACTGTTCAATCTCACTAAAAGCCAAGTGCCTTCTTTTAATCTTGTTTCAAAGCTTTCTTGTTAGTTGATTTGTTATTAATCTAACTGACAATGCTCCTTAAGTTCTATAATTCTAAGATGTCAGATATGGGTAAGCACTGACCATCTGATCAAAGCTTGATCAACAGCTAGTGCTTTCCTGTTCTCTAAAAACTCCAAAGCTTTGAAAGCACAGCCTCGACTGTCCTATCAAAAACTAAATTGAAGGTTGTTATTCGGCTTTGACCCCAAGCTTTTTGCCTCTTTATTTCTATTTCTCACAGTTGATTCAAAGCGAATTGAATGGCTGACACTCCATCATTTACAAACAACTCAAAATGCTAAAAAGAAACAATGGTAGGTGTTAGATCAGTCCCCGACCCCTAATGTTTTATTATTGTAAGCTCACATATTCTTTGCAAATAAAAAGCTTTTCTGACTATCAGATCTCCTCACGATTGACAGATAACTCTCCTCGAGTTCTGACATCCTAGGATATCAGGACAGACAATGCTGACCATCCAATGAAAAATTCAATCCACAATCCTTGTTCACGCATGCTCCACTCTTATTGCTTCCACCCCTCAAAAGCTTTTCATTATTGGATCAAAAACTAAATCTTACAACTAATAACACATCTTGCCCTTCTAAAAGGTTTTTAAAGACTAAAGCTTTAACAATGAGTCTGATCCCAACAGAGATCTTCAACCATTGAATTGCAAGCTAAGTCAATGACCCTCATTCATAGTCAGCCCTTTTTGAGAAAGCTTATCCACTATTGATTGAAAGTTGGATTGGATTTTATTTATTTTAAAGCGTCCAACTAAAAAATGAAAACAAGGACATGCAAAATGCCAGCATCATTCACCTGCCAAAGTTAGTCTCCCACGAATCTTTTAAAAATAGAAGCATAGAACAAAGAAAACGGGGGATTTTTTAGAAAAGGTCTTTTTGGTAGTCTCTTGAATGAGAATTATTCGTGAATTCTAGAGATTAGTATGCTTAAGTTTTTGGATTCTTCACTTGCTGCCTTCTGTGTTTCCCTAATAACTTTCAGCCCTCGTCATTTTGTATATAGGATTTTAAAAGCTTATTGTCAAAGCCATTTATTGAGTGCAGATTAAAGCCTGAGGACTACTGTTTGCCCAGCTTCAAGCATGTAATTCTTAAATTTGGCTAAAGCTCCCAAAATTGTAAAAATTAATGCCCATCAAGGCTTTACTGTATTTAGAATTCGCTATTCACAGGGCTTTGATATCAATAAAGTGTTTTCTCAAAAGCTTTTGTCAATTTGTTTTTTATCCTCGCTGCAAATTTTATTGTATGGATTTTTTTTTCATAATGCTTTCACAAATTCGATTAATCTTTTTATAGAATTAGTGTTTAGTACTCTGTGGATTATTTAATACCCTTTTTCCACTTCTATCAAATTTTTCTGAAAAACAATCCAGTAAGATTCTGTTGCTCAAAAAGTCAAAACTACTAAAGTTCCAAATTTATTCAAAGATTGTCTCTTTAAAAGGCTGAAAATAAAAATACAAACTACAGCACGTTATAGAAAAGAGAGATTATCTCCTTAGGTGAAAACAGTTCACCTAAAGTAGGGAGATTTTATATCTCCATAAATTCTGAGAGGTATAACTTGCACTAGGTGCTAACTCTGGAAATAATGTATCTCATGCAAACTGACACATCTGCTTCTTTGTCGTTTTGAGCATAGTTTGCCGTGTGCTGCATCCTTTAATTCTTGCCCTCTTGGTCAATGATCTTCAGCAGACTGTGCAGTGCAGCCCCTTTCTCATCTCTTGCTCAGTGTAGCCTTCTATGTAGGCACAATCTTGTGTAGATTAGTGTAGAAATCGTTTATTGCCTGCTAGTCAGTAGTTTGCTTTGACTCAATTGTTTTTCCTAGCGCATGTCTATCTACGTGTGCATCCCTCACACTTTTCTTATTTTGTGATCCTCATGCATTCACCATGCCCCTGGGTTGCCAAGTCACCAATCAGGGTTTGCCTTTTGAGAGTTGAATCTTCTTGTCAACATTCCTATAGACTAATTATTGTGCATCCTCGCAACATTTACCTTGTACAACCTCTTTTGAAGAATGTAGGTTCCCTTCCTATGCACTATCTTCCTCGAGAAGCCTCAACGAAGCACTATCTTCTAAGCTTCTCACATTGTGTATCCCTAGGTGCATTCCTTTGCCTGTTTGTGTATCTCTATGTGCTCTAAACTGGGTCCTCAAAGTGTGGGCCTACTGTTACTGTGCCTATGCCATTTGGGTTCATCCTTCAACTTTTGTGTTCTAACATCTTGTCCTCCCATAATGTTTCTTGTTAGACTGTCTTGCACTTTCCTTTTCTTTCAAATTGGACGGTTCGCAAGCTAACTCAAATTGGTAGTCTATAGATATCGAACTCTAGGCCTTGTGCATATCATTTCTTCCTAGTGGAGTGCATCTTCTGTGCACAAGGATCACCCATGTGGCCTTCCCGTTCTCTGTAGTTCCTCATCACATGCACCTAGCCTAATCCTCCCATCTCTAGGGGCCACTTAACCAGGGGTCTTGGACTTGTCAAATCTGTGTAGCATGAGATTTTGCTTCTTTTGGCACTCCATTTCGACCTCTGCTTTAGAACCTCCTCGCTTCTCAATGTCATGCGTTAGCCTACACTATGTTCTTGCTCTACAATGGACATAATTTACCATGGATAAAAATCTAGCAAAACTTGACTATTTTTAAAAAAAAATCAATGCTTGCATTAAGATGGAAACACACAACACGACAAGTGTCGTCACCATGTGTGATGCCATTTGGTACTGACAACGTGTGTAAGGTACGTGTCGCTGAATAGTCATGATGGAAGAGGGTTAGGATGAACGCGAGAGAAGGATGGATGGCACACATCCCCATGTAGCACAATGTTAGGAAAGGTGTCTCAACCTTGCAATTACAAAAAGTATGATTTTTTAGTTATAAAATTGAATAAACTCAAGTTTTGGGCTATAGAGTTGGTTTTTGGCCAAAATAAAATTTCAAGGTTGTTCAACATTGCTTATAGCAGTGCTTGGTGCATAGATCTCTTTGAGCTCTACAATTAAAAAAAAATGGGCCCAATCAACCTCTCAGATCAAAAGGTATGGCCTCCAGAAGTTGGGCCTCTCGCATTGAAAAATGTAAAAACGTGTTGGACATGGAAAAGAGCTGTAAGGGGGAGTTACTTGTGTTGACCAACTTATGATGCGTGTTATGACACATCATAAGACATCTTTGATTGGAGATAATGAAACCCTAAGCATTTGGGCGCCACTTTTGGGTGGTTTTTGCTCATGGTTTTCTAATTGCCGTTTGATGGTTTCATGTACTGTATCTCCTATATATTAGGTGGGTTGAGATGGAGGTTGTGTGTGAGAGTCTTATAGATGTTGTTTTGCCTCTAGATCTCTGGTTGGTGATACTCCTGTGAAAGCTTGCTCTGCAAGTATATTGTAATCTTGTTAAGATTTTTGAATAATATATTGGCTTGCTTTTGGAGTGGGGTTTTTCTCCCAAAAGGGTTTCTCCACGTAAATCATTGTGTTTTGGTATGATTGCTATTCATGTTTATTTCTATATAATTTTTGTAACTGTTGTAAAGATTTGAAAAGTTTTGCATTATTCTCCTCTCAAGATTAGTGTAGGAAGTTGTTCCACTACCTTAACTTCCTTACAAGGGGTATCAGAGCTTGATCACCTTTTGGTTTCAGTTGTGGGTTGTTGGGTTTTTTGAACTAATCCAATTTTGAGTGGGAGTTTGTGTAGAAGATACTTTGTGATCTTGTTGCAGGGATTTTCAGATGGCGAGTACATCAGGGAGAATAGAGGTAGATAAATTTTTTGGTAACAATTTTGAGATGTGGAAGTTGAAGATGGACAATTTGTTGATCAAGATCTGTGGGATGCTGTTGATGAGCATCTTTCAAGGCCTGCAGATGCTATGCTCAATATGATGTTATGGACTGTAAAACCAAGGGTCTTATCAGGTTGTGCTTGGCAGACTTTGTTTTAATCAATTTCCATGTGTCATATCCCCGCTAAACTAGGGTTAGCAGCCCTTAATTAACATAAACCGTAGCTTGTATAAATAAATAAATCAAGCGATTAGTTTTAATAGAGGACAACCGACCTATATTGAGGGGTAAAATAGCAATAAATAGTTTAAAAGGGCTGATTGGAATTCGAGGAATTAAATAAGCCATTTATTTTAAATAGGGCCGACTAAGATTCAGGGGCCGACTCAGTTTAATTAAAGGATATTAACAACAATGCTTCATTATTAATATAAGGAGTGCTAGACTTTAAATGAAAGGAAAACCTTAATAAAAGTTAAAGCAACGATTAAGGAAGACCAAAAGGCAACGTTGGAAGGGTGTGTCCCTCACCAAGGAAAAGATGCCGTTGATGTAGGTCTTTCCCATCACAAGATATAAAAGGAGAAACATTTCAAATCATCGAATCATCAACAAAATATTAATATCTTCTGAATATTAAATCAGCCACCATCTTCAGGAACACACTCATTATTTAGGCAACAAAATATTAGAAATAAGAAGTCCAAATTGTCATCCATTAGCAGATCGAGCAATCTGCAAGTCTGATATATCAATCAGGGTTAATATAAGAAATTGCAGGCATACTGGTATGAACTATAGAGTTAGTGTGTAATAATTAATTTATGAATAAGTCTGATTTCTCATACATGCATATTTCATAGTATTGTTGTGATGGATCAATGCTTAGATTATATTCCTTTAAAAGAAAGAGATTATATATATATTTACGAATGTCTTTATCTCATGATCAGTCAAATGTAAGGTTGAAGGAAGCAAGCTAGGAGGATGCAGTTTACGGGCTCTCCCATGCTAAGTAGCCCTCCCCAAGGGTGGAATTGTCTTGGTTGAGACGTTCTTGCCGCTTGAGGCCAAGGGATGGGTTGTCTTGGTTAGACGCTCGTGCTCTTGGGCTTAGATGGGTTGAGTAGTTTATAGGCACCCCTTTCAAGGTTTTCCTATCAAACCAAACTATGATTGGTTGTATGGATTCAAGGAGTTTCAATCATAAGAGGGATGGACGAGACAAGCATGGATAGGAAAAGCAGATACAATTGTATCCACTAAGTAGCCCACCCCAAGGGTGGAATTGTCTTGGTTTGGACGTTCTTGCCACTTGGGGCCAAGGGATGGGTTGTCTTGGTTAGACGCTCGTGCTCTTGGGCTTAGAAGGATAGTTTTGGGCGGATTTATCACGTTTATCATCTGAGTCCTATTATGATTAAACTTCCACTATGCATTATGGATATTGGTAGTTTACGTAGTCTTGAAATAATTATTTATTTTTGTATAGCTTAAATAGATAAGGCAATTATTATGTTCTGATCATATGAATTATATTTCCAATATCATCTAACATGATTGCAAGCCCTAAACCAAGATTTATCTTGCTTGAGGCATTTAAGTGGTAAGTTATAACCCTAACTACATTAAGCTTGTGATTCTAGGGCAAGATTTAGGGCAATCCCAAAAAGGGACATTACAAGTGGTATAAGAGCCTTAATCCTGCCAGCTTGTGGGACAAACCTACTTTAACCGTCATTTAATTAGGATTAACTATGGAGTCTTCCTCTTAAGTAGGCCAATAATACATTTCTATATGCGTGTGCCTTTCATGTGTATACTTCGTGACTTACGTGTATTCATGTGTATACTTCATGACTTACATGTATTCATGTGTATACTCCGTGTATTTATGCATATACTTTCGTGTATTATGTGTATTTATGTGTATGCTTCATGCTTCATTTATGCGTATACTTTGTGTATTACGTGTATTTATGTGTATGCTTCATGCTTCATTTATGCGGATACTTTGTGTATTACATGTATTTGTGTATGCTTCATGCTTCATTTATGTGTATACTTCATGTATTTATGTGTATTTTTCATGCTTCATTTATGCGTATACTTCGTGTATTATGTGTATTTATGTGTGTGCTTCATGCTTCATTTATGCATATACTTGGTGTATTACGTGTATGCTTCATGCTTCATTTATGTGTATACTTCGTGTATTACGTGTATTTATGTGTATGCTTCATGCTTCATGTCTTACATGTATTTATGTGTATACTTCGTATATTACGTGTATGCTTCATGTTTCGTGTTTTACATATATACTTCGTGTATCGCGTGTATTTATGTGTATGCTTCATGTATTACATATATCTATGTGTTGCTTCATGTTTGATGTTTCTTCAACAAGTTTACTCCATGTGTGTTTAAGATTACTTTATGCTTAAAAATAATGAGAATGCCAAATTTATCAGAGCTTTATCTGTCAAGCGCTTCTTGGGTTGAGAAGCACTAATAAATTAACTTATTTAAAATTAAATTATTATTAGTCCCCAAATGCAATAATGAAGAGTTGTAACTATTGAAGTGAAAAAGTGTGACTCCCTCAAACTTGAGATATAAAAGGGAGAGCAATTTTGAGAAAGACATTCAAAACATCATTGAAGAATTCAATTGAGAATAGAACCTTAAGTGATTTTTCAAGTGAATTAAATTAAGTTCTCGAGAATAGTAATGTGACTCCAAATGTGAAAAGTTGTGACCCTTCAAATGTGAAATACTATGACCCCTTCAACAAGGAGATATAAAAGGGGAATCACTTCCTTGTGAAAAAATCATCAATAGGAAAGAAAACTATCAATCAACTTGGAAGTAAAGTATTATTTTCAAGGCAGCCATGAAGGGTGGTGATTCATTAACTATGAAGGGTGTCAACTCTCCCAAATGGATATAAGGATAAATCAATTCATTGACATTTAATAAGCAAGCATCACTCACCTATCCTTCAAGAAATCAAGCAATCAAAACATCCAAAAAGATTCCCAAGGAGGAGACAATCATAACAACTCAACATAGTTAAGGATAAAAATCTAATGATATAAGTTAACTTTCAATTCTCATATAGAAACTCACATTGCCACCACTAGTTGTCATGAAAACTTAAGCATACCTAAAGATACAAAGATGGATTAAGATTATCTTACTTTCAAACTTCGAGATAAGTATATTGAGATATCATCTTGACCTAGGGTGGTCAATCTCTTAAAAGCCAAATATTAACATTATTATTCCAAAACAATCCACAATGATTTACCCATAACACCCCATTTGAAACCATAGAGTGAATTATTATGAGCATGCCAATTTGGAATTAGAAATAGTAATAAAAACCTAAATTCAACTAGACTCTGATCTGCCAAAACAATATTTTGAGAGAATGTAATAAAGACAACTCAATTCTTTAGGAACCTACAAGTAACAAATTTTGACTCTTAGAGAGACTTAGGAGAAATTTTGGAAAGAACCATTGACACTATAGATTGAAGTTTGTGTTTTGAGAATTATCGGAGGATACATTCATCAAGCTTCATCGAGGTAGAAACACATTTGTTCTATTTATTTTGGACAAGATCATAATGCTTAATTAAATCCATAACACATATGATCTATCCCACACTCATAAAAACAATGGCAATACATGGATCAACCTTGTAACCTACAAAATTGATCTAGTAAACTATCTTATGAATCAAATTCACTTCTATATTAGATCATTTCTTCCAGGAGTCTCCTCCTAAGTTCTTTTCTTGATCAAAGTAACCCCACATTTATAAAGACCAAGGACATCAATATTAGGCATGTAGGTACCTTAGATAAATTTGATATAAATCAAGTTATAACAAAATTGTTACAGAAGCCTATGCTAAGTTATATTACGGGCCCATAACCCACAAATCCCAGGATCATTCTCACCTATCAAACCTTGGGATAAATTGATATTGTTTAAATAAATCGGGTGCTTTCCCAAGATATGAAAATAATTTTAGTACCAAACATGGAGATATGTCAAAGAGGAGTGATAACCTCCAATTGAATTAGAAGATGGAACAAGAATTGAATATTAGGGTAAACCTATAAATTCAAGTCCTATTGCTTGCTAGGAATGCTAAACTATTATACATCTTTCATTTTATTGTCTTGATCAATCCCATAAATTTGTACTTCAATATTAATTACCTATGGGTATGACAAATGTTTGACTAGGTTAAGTAATACAAAAATCCTATAAGCTCCTCATTAGATACAAACTTACCACAAACCTTGTTTGGATGTTTACACAAAATGAAACATACTTTATCAGAAGGGAAGTTGTCATTCAAACATCTAGGTCCTTTAACACAAATGCAAAAGTGATTTTGCACAAAGGAGTAGGATCTTGATATTCACAACATTCCCACAATCCATCATGATTTTAGATTTCAACAAGGGGGTAATGAAGAGTTCGTATCATTGCCTAGGATCCTTGGGGTGATGAAATGAGAGAAAACTTAGCTTAAGTAACAAGTCTTGCCAATTTCCAACTTGGTTTTGTTGTTGAGAGTTATTGGGAAATAGTAAGAAGACTAGTGGACAATAAATTGTCCTCATACGTTAGAGAATGGTATTAACCTTATTGGTAGTCAAGTTAAGGCAAGTATACTAGCAACTACTCCTCAAAGACATCATCAAAGTGTAGAGTCAGACATAACCAAGATAATTGCCAACTGGGAAGGAATCGAAACCTTCGATCATCCCAAATTCGAAATTGCTTGAGGACAAGCAATCTCGGGAAGGGCAGACTGTCATGCCCCTGCTAAACTAGGGTTAGCAGCCCTTAATTAACATAAACCGCAGCCTGTATAAATAAATAAATCAGGCGATTAGTTTTAATAGAGGACAACCGACCTATATTGAGGGGTAAAATAGCAATAAATAGTTTAAAAGGGCCGACTAGAATTAGAGGAATTAAATAAGCCATTTATTTCAAATAGGGCCGACTAAGATTCAAGGGCCGACTCAATTTAAATTGAAGGATATTAACAACAACGCTTCATTATTAATAGAAGGAGCGCTAGACTTTAAATGAAAGGAAAACCTTAATAAAGTTAAAGCAGCAATTAAGGAAGACCAAAAGGCAGCGTTGGAAGGGTGTGTCCCTCACCAAGGAAAAGATGCTGTTGAAGGGATGTAACTCTTTCCCATCACAAGATATAAAAGGAGAAACATTTCAAATCATCGAATCATCAGCAAAATATTAATATCTTCTGAATATTAAATCAGCCACCATCTTTAGAAACACATTCATTATTTAGGCAACAAAATATTAGAAATAAGAAGTCCAAATTGTCATCCATTAGCAGATCGAACAATCTGCAGTCTGATATATCAATCAGGGTTAATATAAGAAATTGTAGGCATACTGGTATGAACTATAGAATTAGTGTGCAATAATTAATTTATGAATAAGTCTGATTTCTCATACATGCATATTTCATAGTATTGCTGTGATGGATCAATGCTTAGATTATATTCCTTTAAAAGAAATAGATTATATATATATATGAATGTCTTTATCCAATGATCAATCAAATGTAAGGTTGAAGGAAGCAAGCTAGGAGGATGCAGTTTACGGGCTCTCCCATGCTAAGTAGCCCACCCCAACGATGGAATTGTCTTGGTTCAGACGTTCCCGCCGCTTGGGGCCAAGGGATGGGTTGTCTTGGTTAGACGCTCATGCTCTTGGGCTTAGATGGGTTGAGTAGTTTACAGGCACCCCTTTCAAGGTTTTCGTATCAAGCCAAACTATGATTGGTTGTATGGATTTAAGGAGTTTCAATCATAAGAGGGATGGACGAGATAAGCATGGATAGGAAAAGCAAATACAATTGTATCCACTAAGTAGCCCACCCCAAGGGTGGAATTGTCTTGGTTTGGACGTTCTTGCCGCTTGGGGCCAAGGGATGGGTTGTCTTGGTTAGATGCTCGTGCTTTTGGGCTTAGAAGGATAGCTTTGGGCTGATTTATCACGTTTCTCATCTGAGTCCTATTATGATTAAACTTCCACTATGCATTATGGATATTGGTAGTTTAGGTAGTCTTGAAATAATTATTTATATTTGTATAGCTTAAATAGATAAGGCAATTATTATGTTCTGATCATATGAATTATATTTCCAATATCATCTAACATGATTGTAGGACCTAAACCAAGATTTATCTTGCTTGAGGCATTTAAGTGGTAAGTTATAACCCTAACTACATTAAGCTTGTGATTCTAGGGCAAGATTTAGGGCAATCCCAAAAGGGACATTACACCATGAAGAGCCCTCTGCAAAGAAATTTGGTGAGATATATCAAGCCAAATCTTTAGTGAACGAGATTTTCTTGAGCAAGAAGTTGTATTCCTTGAGAATGGAAGAGGGTGGATGAATTGTAGACCACTTGGAAGCATTCAATATGTTGGTGGCTCAATTAGCATCAGTTGGTGAAAAACTGGATGAGGAGGAGAGATGTTAGATCTTACTTTGTTCTTTGCCTGATTTGTGGGGTTCTCTTGTTATGGCTATTGAGAGTACTTTTGTTGTCTTGAAAGTTGAAGATGTTGCAGGTTCTTTGCTTTCTGTAGAGATGAGGAGGAAGGTATCCATCAATGCCAAAGAGGCGCTGAATGTTTGTATATTTATCTTATAGATGTTAAGTTGCCTTCAGATCTTTTGGTTGGTGATACTGTTGTGAAAGCTTATTTTGCAAGTATATTGTAATTTTGTTAAGATTTCTGAATAATATATTGGGCTGCTTTTGGAGTGGGGTTTTTCTCCCAAAAGGGTTTTCCCCATGTACATCACTGTGTTGTGGTATGACTGTTATTTATGTTTATTTTTGTATAATTTTTGTAATTGTTGTAAAGATTTGAAAAGTTTTGCATAATCCTCCTCTCAAGATTAGTGTAGGAAGTTGTTCCACTACCTTAGCTTCCTTACACACACCCAATGTTGTGGAAGAAGGTGCCAACAAGAAGGTTACCCCTATGGTAGCCAAGCTCAACCAAAGACAAAGGGTGGATGATAAAGGGCATATCCCTGATAAGTACCACTATTCTAAGCATAAACATACCCAAATTATTTACTAAGGATGCAAGTTCATTTTGTTCTTTTTCTCTAAACAACTTAGTAATGCATGCTCATTTCTCCTAATTAACCTTCAGAGAGAAGCATAGGGTAAAGAGAAGGAAAGTGCAATGCATAACAAATTAACCTTTACTAGGAATCAATTTCGATTCAACACTTAAACATTTGATTCAATAGATGTATCTTTAGTTTCACCATCAAATCCGTCAACCCCTAAGATCAGTTTCCTTTTTTGAGAGAGAAAATTTTACTTTTCTCACTTTTGCCAATCTATCACTAACAAAGTAAATTTTCTTTCTTCCTATATGCTAAACAAACAAAATGATGAAGAATCATTGCCTAAATTTAACTTTTCTCACTTTTGCTAATCTATCACTAACAAAATAAACTTTCTTTCTTCCTTTATGCTAACCAAACAAAATGACGAAGAATCATTGCCTAAATTAACTTTTAAATAATACACGAGAAGAGGAGAGAGTACACACATAGTGATCTAGTTGCATTCCCTATGCGCAATGTTCTTTCCATTTGACGTTACAACATAGATCAATAAGAAGGAATGCTTACTTTTTTTTCCTAATTCTAAACACAAGAACATAATCCTTCCCTTCTTTTTATGTGCACTAACAAAAAAGTTTAGAGAGAGTTTAGCTTTTCCCATGACATGCAAACCATACGTACAACACAAAGTAGCATGATGATTAACTTAAAAGTTAAAACACAATAAGCCAAAGGCCTCTTTCTTACACCTTTCTCTTTTTCTCTTCTGTACCAATCTTAAACATACCAAAATGTGTAAAAGACAAGAAGGCATAATATGAATCATTACTTTGTTGTTTTCTTACGTAGACCAATTAACACAAGCTTCAGAACAATATTAGCAATCAAAAAATGCATGAAATCAGATAGGGAACCTTCCGTACCCTGCACTATGGTGAATTTGCTTTGGTGAACAGAGAGGTCATTGTGGTTAACTGTGGTAATTAAGCGTTTGCCGTGGTGAATAAAGGGATGACCAAAGTAAACAAGCATTTCCTGGGGTCGATAGTGAATTTGCTACATGCTAAAGGTGGCAAATTCATTACAACAGGTGCTGGCCATGAATTGCTAAAAACGCCTCAAAAATGACATTTCCAGATTTTGCATCTAAACTTGAAATTTTCCCTAAATGTTTGTTATACTAATTTTACATGTTTTTGAGCAGGTTTGAGCACTAGAGAAATATGAAATCATTACATAAGTAAATCTACTAGAATTTCAACTTGTATGTGAACAATCACTTGAAACATTTTCATTTTCAAGCTTAAACGACCAAATAGAAGTAGAAATGAGATTTCATCCTCTTAACTTGTCCTTTTCTTTTCCAGCATATGCTCACAACACATTTTATTAAACACATTGATCCTATACACATTTCCATTAAAAATACTATTCCAAGTTATGTTATTCCTAAAATTATAATATCATACATTTTTAGAATTTCCATTTATCCAATTACAAAAAGACAAACAAGATCTCCATATCTTTTCTTAATTTGAACCAAATTAAAATACACTAACTAGTCATCTTTCTTTTTGAAATTTGAATGTACAAGATTGAAACAAGAATGCAAGTCTTCAATTCTTCTCAAGAAGAATCTTCAATGCCAAGAAGGTGAGCTCCAAGCTCTAACAAAAAACTTATGGTCAACAGGAGTTAGCTACCTCTCGACCATACGGTGGCCTCAACTGCCAACACCATAGTCTGGAGAGGTTGCCCAAGAACCGGGTTCAGAAATCTCACACCCACAAACACACAAGCCAAGAAAAACACAAAACACACAATTATAACTGAAGGATTGATTTCTCACAATAAGAACCATGGAGGGGAAGGAAGAGAAGTACTCCTCCGTGGGGAGCTTGAGAAGCTCATTATCCATGGAGTTTCTTTCATTATCAAGATCAATCCCTATTTAAAACAAATGCCAATCCATGCAAAGGCTAAGCAAGGTATCCACTCAAATCCAAAAGGTCACAAACACTCAACAACCCTATTTAAAATTCTAACAACATACTAGATTGATGAACACTAAAAAATACCATTATTTTCACTCATACAACACAAATTTCGTTCAAGCTTACACTAAAACAACATATAAACCATTTCTCATTCTTTTCTCTTTCTAAAACATGTAAAATCATAAAAGAGAAGACAATGCATGGGAGCCTACCCCCACTTCTAGGTTTTCCAAAGGTTGAAAGTAAAGATTCTCTCTTCCCTAAAGTCTCCCAAAAGCTCCAAAATCTCAAGTGAGCACCCCAAACTGTCACTAAAAAAATGCAAAAATGACTAAAAAGCCCCTTTTAAAGCCAAATGGGAGGGTATAAATTGGAGTGCCATGTCACCCCTTCCCATCTAGTGGGATGGAGCCATATGGCATCGGAAAAACCAAAGCCGTCAGGCTCATTACAAGCATTGGAGGAGCCTTACACACCCCATGTGAATCCAGATGGGGTTTTCTTCCTAAGACCAAGAGGACTAGAGTGCACTCCTCTCTACGAACACATTGGAAAGACAAACTAGTTGACTTGGGTACCTGCACTCAAGCCCATAGTTTAAAAAACTCACCAAAACTGAGCAAAAACTTGGGAATTTTTTTTGAATATTAGAATACACACAAATTTGTAAAATAATCTTTAAAAACATGCATAAAACTGAATTTACAGAAAAAAAAAAAGTAGTTTTTCCTTCATTTATAGATCAAAAACTAAGTTCAATGCACATCATAGTGCCATATGATTATAAATCACAAATCCGTATTATTATTTTTACAAGTTTCATTAGTGAAAAACATGGGCCCAAACAAATTTTATTTTTTCCTTTTTAAAACCAGAGTAGGTTGCTTGGGGGTTGTAGCCCTGTTGGTTTACAGATTTGCCATTTAACTCTATATTCTATCACCCAAACAAATGACAAATGTAACCACAGTTGAGTCAGTAACAATGATGTTTTATCACCAACTCTCTGCTTATTTTACAAGGTGGTGTTGATGATTGTTTTTAGATAGGTCAACAATAGAGTAAAACACTAGAGTATCCCACTCTCTCTTGAATAACGCTCTTCAAAGGCTGAACTATGTGATCCAGTGAAGTAACTCCAAGGTTCCTTTTTATAACTTATGGTGGATAAACTCAATGATTACATGTGATCTTGCTGATAATCACAAAGGGACTTACATAAGACTTCTTCATACTTACTTAGCTTATTCCTCCTTCAGTGTGGATGAAGTATTCACAAGGTCTCAATGATAAATAAAAGAAAAAAAAGATAAGGTTTAGGGAGCTAATCTAAGGTCAATGAAGTAATGACGATGACGAATAGACAAACTCCTTGATTAACCTAACTCCACTTTGCCAAGGATGCCTACAACTACATGAAGTTGGTGCGATCTCTCCTAAGGATAGCGAAAGGTTTTCTAATCATGAAGGCTCATATAAGCACCCATAGACGACGCATCTCAAACAAGCATCCACAATCGAACTCAAGCAAATGATAAGGCTCAGACTAGCTTTACACAACACTTCACCAGCGATGAATGTTAAAAGCATGAGCTAGGAGTTGATCAAATATTCAATACATACATACATTACATCAAAGAGCTTCTAATCTACTTCTAATCTACTCGAAACATCTCTCCATTCAATCAAGATACAAGAAATCATATGATTTCACAAGACAACACTTAACACCAAATAATGAACTCCAATGTTTTTGCATTAATCTTGAGAAATATTTACAACAACTTCAAGTCCTCTTAGGAAATTTCGAGAGTCTCTTCTATTCTACTCCTAAAAAACTAATGACTGATGATTTTACAAATGAGGCAACAAGGCCTTTATATAGTGGTCCATATTACAATGAAAGGCTAGGATCAATTCACATAGCCAAGGGAACTAATGATTGATGATTTTTTAAATGAGGCAACAAGGCCTTTATATAGTGGTCCATATTACAATGAAAGGCTAGGATCAATTCACGTAGCCAAGGGCCAGGATCATGCCAACTCAGCAAGTAGTTACAACAACTTGCTATTTTTAGTAACATATGAGAGGCAATGAAGGCACGCTTTCCAAGAAGATAAGATAAGATGGAATCTTTGGAGCATCTTCCACATAGGCATCCTCTTGGCTTCTTTCTTATTAAATGATACATTGAATGTAGTCATATGATGTGGCTGATTATGATTGGATGATGATAGGTACATGCCACATAGGTGCCACCTCAGCATACTTGTGGATTTCAACTGTTTATTAAATATGCTTTTGGGCATATTCCCAAATTGTATCATCTTGTGATGTCTTCGATGTGATTGTTTTGAACTTGAAGGCTTGGGAATACTTTGTTGAGCTTGCCTTGTTCATTGTAAGTAGTATGATATATGTTGCTCATTTGACTAACTCTGTGATGTTTCTTCTCCTTCTTCTTGTAGGTAGGATGATCTTCTTCAAATGATTCCTTGATAGAGAGTAGTAGATGATGATGACATGAAGTAGAATAGGAGACTCTTTGATACTTGAAGATTGAGGAGGAACTTGAAACTGAATGGATGAATGTCTTCATTGATACCATTGATGATGAAGTGTTCTTGCACGATGATCTTTGAAGTGGCCCTTTGGAGTGTAGATGATAATACCTTCTTTGGATGTAGAGTAGATGACCTCTCAAGGAGACTTTGAAGCTTGATGAGTCTTGAATCTTAATGTGTGAAGTGTCCTTGACATGATGTAGATGATAATGAAGTATTGTGGCATGATGATGGTGAAAGGTTCCTTTGGAGCAGCTATATGATGACTCTTCCTTGAAGGTAACTCCTTACTTCTCGCTTGAAGGTGATCCTATGTACTTCATTCCTAGCTCCATCGTTTCTCCTGGATCAACGTTCTTGCAACACAGAGAAACAACATATCAAACAATTGATAACCTTGCATAGCATAGCATATAAGAAACATGTTTTAAGCATTCAACACCCTTCTGGATCTAGGCACAAATCTAGGTAAAAAGAGGAGCAAAAGGCGCCTAAGCCAAATTAACCTTGCATTTGATATTTTATGACTTCAATTGACTTGGAATGACTTATAATGGCTCAATTTCTCAAGCGCTTACTCAATGATGTAAATTTAAGCTCTTTTCCTCCTAGGCGCTCACTCAATAAGTTCATTAGATGCAACTTCCCCCTAGGCGCCCATTTAGGTTTGTAGATAAATGAAAGTGCGCCTAGGGTTGGATTGGTCTTATACTTGTTATTTGATGACCTCAAACAATTGAACATGCCTTAGAATGTTTTCCTTTCTTAAAGCGCCCACTTTTAAACATGGATTTGAGTGGTTTTCCTTAGGGCACCAATTTAGTTGGCACAGAGGTGAAAGGGCGCCTTGATCAATTTGGCCTCTAGTTGCTATTTTTAAGACTTTGAATGATTAAACATGCTTAAAGTGATTCTTTCTCTCTTGGCGCTCACTCAGTGATGCAAATTTAGGAGTTCTTTTCTAAGGCGCCAATCTAGGTCTACAGAGAGGCAAAGTGTGCCTAACCTCATTAAGCTTTATACTTGTCATTTTTTATGATTTAAACAATTGTGAATGTCTTAGAATGACTTCCCTCATCTAAGCGCCCACTCAAAGATGTCCTTTCATGTATCTTCTTCCAAGGCGC
Source organism: Cunninghamia lanceolata (assembly GCA_027924645.1). Lineage (NCBI taxonomy): Eukaryota > Viridiplantae > Streptophyta > Pinopsida > Cupressales > Cupressaceae > Cunninghamia > Cunninghamia lanceolata. The sequence goes on from BSBN01000049.1 coordinate 21,441,703, forward strand.
CAGAATGAGGTGATATGGACTAGAAAGTGCGCCTTGACTTCTTTGAGACTAATTCTTGATGTTTAAGGGTTTCACCTTATATCCAAACTCTTAGGAGACATCCTTGCCTTTAGGTGCCTAAGCTTGATGATTTCAAACCTCCTTAATTACTAGGCGCACTCTGTGGTGGTTTTGAGTTAAAAGAGCGCCTAAGCCTTCCTCACTTTCCTCAAGCTCCAATCATTGCAAATCCTACTTAGGCGCATGCATGAAGTCGTTTTGAGTTGAATTGGCGCCTAAGTTGACTTTGCGCATTCTTGACATTTTAAGGTTCTCAACACTTGTTTACACCCTTGTGAGACTAGATCATCCTTAGGTGCCCATTTTGATGCTATTCATCCACACTATTGGCAAGGCACCAAAATGGCAAAAGCAACAAGGAATGGCACCTAAACTCATTCACTTCAACCTAAAGCGCAATTCTTATGATCATTTGAACATGAAAAGGTGCCTAGACTCTTGAATCATTCCTTTGTCAAATTTTTTGATGTTTAAGGCCTTTTATATCAATTCCAATCAAGGCGCCATCTTTTGGAGTGGTTGAAAGTTGATTTTCCTCTAGGTGCACATTTAGGCGCTGTTTTGGGTTGGCAGTGGTAGGAAAATGCGCCTAAGATCCTAGAGCAAATTCGCACCCAGAACTGAAAGTCTCTGAGGACAGGTATATTGAAAAATATATTTAAGTATAAGAATTATACTTCAAATATTTTTCAATATACCTTTCAGGATGTTTGAGATAGGTCTCGAATCCATCGGATTTAACATGTAGATTATAGAATTTGGAGGATCCACCAGATTTCAGACTTAGTCAATTTTCAGTGTGACTTAGTCATTTTCAGGATCTCAAACATACATTAGGATTGATCTCAATGTTTCATTATTTGGATGGAATTTGATCGAGACTCTTCATTTCTAGATGAGACCTCCAGTTATAAAGCAAAACCTTCGAAGAGAGAGACTTATTGTTGGATTGGCATTTCATTACTTCAAGCACCTTCACTAAGCCAAATTTGGTGATTTACAACTTGATTTCTCTTCTAAGTGCAATTTGATGATGATTGGAGTGTGAAATTGCGCCTAATACTTAAGGGAGAAAACACTTAAAGTTTATGGATTCCTAGTACTAGATATAGACAAGGAAGCTTTGTTCAACTTAGGCGCCACTTAATGATATCATATCATGCTCTTTCTTCCTAAGGCGCAACTTGGAGTTAGTTTAAACATCTCTTTCATGCTGAGGCGCCAAAATGGATAGTCTAATGCATGAAGGGCGCCTCACTTTACTTGCTTATTTTCATGCCTTCAACTTAGGCGCACTTCTGTGGTTGAATAAAACATGAAATGGTGCCTAGACCTAAATGCCTTTTCCTTGTCAAATTTGCAGTGTTTCAGGCTTCCCAACATCAATTTCAATCAAGGCGCTTTGGTTTTAAGCCCTCCTTGCCCAAGGCGCAATCTTGAGGTTGTCTAGATGATAGAAGGCACTGGGAGTTCTAGGCGGAGTTTTGAGGTTGTGCAAGTGGAGAAATGCACCTAAGGTCTTCAAGCAAATTTGTGCCTAGAAAACAGAAGTCCCCAGGGTAAGGTATATTGAAAAATATATTTAAGTATAAGTTACTTATACTTTAAATATTTTTCAATATACCTTTCAGGATGTTTGAGATAGGTCTCGGATCCACCGGATTTCACATGCAGATTATAGAATTTGGAGGATCCACCAGATTTCAGACTTAGTCAATTTTTCAGAATTTTCAGGATAACAGGGTACTAGACTTGGTCATTTTTCAGGATCTCAGAACATTAGGATCAGGGCATCAGGGAACTATAAGACTCAAACACCACTGAGTTCATCATGCAATAAACTAAAGACATCATCAAAAACTTAATGCAAAGCACCAAAACTCAAAAATAAGGGGGGTCCCCATTTGCAATGGGGCGATGTGTGATTTGGTCACAATAGGTGGCAGCTACCTTTGGTTGATCTTCAACGAATCAAATTCCTATGATGCTTTTAACCAGAAAGCAAAGAAAGGGATGCTTTTAACCGGAAAGCTTTGAAAGGAGATTTTCATACAAATGAAGAACTAATCTCACAGAAGCTCATAGACTTCAAACAATAATTGAAATAAAAGAATTTGAATCACCATCCTCATAACATATCCATTCAAAGATGAACATTCACAATGATGAAACCACCAACTGAATTTTCCAACACAAAGAAAGATAACCACAATTACGGCATTCAACATAAGCAGAATAATAGCCCAAACATTATAATACAAAGATCATATAAGCTTGAACCATTCCGACTGTGTATCTTTTTTTTTTTGTATATTGAAGTAAATTGAAAACAAGACATACAAGGTATCTAACTAAATTGAGAAAAACAAAGTTTGCCCAACTAGAAAGATGCTTCCATTGTTCCATATCACATATTTATAAGCACAAAATAATAAGTGTCTTCGAAAGAGGAACGGTTTCTTGAGGACAACCGTTTCCTTTTTCTAAAATAAAGTCTTTAAAAGTCTTGAGCCAAATAACATGAGAAACATAAAAGAAATAACTTAATTCGCCACCCCTTCGCTTTCTTTAGGATCCTACGCTTTCCACCGCTTGCTCTTCCGCCATCTTCTCCCGCACCTTCAACCTCAGCTTGTACTCCCGATACTTTGTGATGATAGCATGATGTTTTTGCTCCCTGGAACGGTAGTATTCTGCAATCTGGTTCTGAATTTAGCCAAGTTCTTAGCTACTCCTGCTATGGTTTCCTAGATCAAGTCATCCTTGTTTCTGTAACCATTAAGAAAGACTTGCGTATAGCCTAATTTACTCAGTGATTCACCAGAAACAATCTCAGGATCGGCAAGCTCATTACAAAACATGTCTTTGACCTCTTGGTTGATTTCCTTGGGGTCGCGTAAGTTTTCTCCAAAGTCATCCAAAATATTTATTTCAAGACCATGACAATCTCTTTGAATACTAACCATTAGATCCAGATATTCTTGTAGGGCTTTGTTGATCTGATCGATAAGATTGTCATTCATGTTGAGCTTCCATTCTAACGAGTCAACCTAGGATAAATCAATTTCGTGGGGGTCGCCAGCCAGATTCTCCCTTGTGAGTGTTATAGGATCTAGGGCTGTTAACTCAGCAACTTCTTTCGAGAGTACATAAGTTCTTTTCTTACTTGCTAAAGCTCATTGATCAATTCCTTTCTTTTATTATGTATGAGGGAGTAGCTTTGTATCATTTTAGTCACAAAAAATAGAACATCACAAGACAATTTTTCCACCCATTCATTAACAGCGCTGGCAAAATTTTGGTTCTTTTTAATCTGCTTGACAGTATTTGCATCGATCCCAATGACTTCTGAATTAGGGGCCTCCTGAGGAGAAGGCATCACTATTGACTGAATGAATTGGGTTAAGGACAAGATTTGAGACTGCAGTTTAATATTTTCTTTCCTTTCTTCCTTGGCTCTCTTAATCAAAACATTAACAGAATAATTTGCATGGTAAGATTCCCCCTCAAGAGTGGAAGGACCCAAGTCAATATGACTTATCTTATAATCTGCCTCAGTTATATCATTTTCATCCAAATCCTTTATGGGATCAACAATTTCCAATACCTGGTGGCCAAAAGTAGCATCATTTATCATTCTAGACATTCTCCTAGCTTTATTAGGCTTTGGAAGTCCCTTGTAGGAGCATAGCAACAGTATCAATTTCTTTAGCTGCGGTGGGAACATTTTTCCTCTCTTTCTCTACCACCTTCTTCAGCCAGCTAGGAGAGGAAGTCACCACAGTTGTGATTACATTGTCAGACACAGATTCATTTCTATCTTCCATTGGGGAAGCAACAGGAACTTCATTATTAGGAGAAGAGGATACATCCAAAAAGGTGGGAGAGGGACTATCGTTAACAATTGAATTAAAAATAGGGTCGGGGTTTATTGCCACTGTCTGAGTACTTTTTCTCACGAGAACTATCTGATTCACATACTGATTTCAGTTTGAGGGCATCATTGGGCCTTTCGCCGTCACCTCCAGACTGTGAGTTAGAAACAGATTGTGACATGACAAGTGATTGTGTGGAATTTGGTACAGTAGAACTCTGCACTGTTTTCTGTCCAGCGGCTCTTGAACTACCTGATTCATGGGGTGAACCTGCATGACCATGCCACTTACCAGCCGGCCAATCCTCAGTCCTAATCACCGGTGCAGAACGAACATTTATATCCACAACCTCCTTCTTAGACCAATTTATACGAGGAAGGGGTTTTGACAACAGGTTCTGATATTCCACATCAATAATTTCAGAGTCTTCCTCAGCCGTCTCTGGAATATGAATAGATAAACCAAAAGCCCGTATTTGACTTATGGTAAGTCTCATGTAACTTCTTCTCAGAACCTCACGGTCATCTACACAATCCTCCCAGAAATCCTCTATACTCGAATGATGCTCATAAGAGCTAGAGCCATAGAAGTTCTGTTTCACGTAGTTCTTGCTGTCAAAGTGTTGCCTTAAAGATAAAGAATGAAGATTAAATTCTGCCAATGCATGCTCAGCTCCTTTAGCGTAATCTTTATTTTTACAAGAATAGACTAATAAAGACAGAGGGACTGTGTAGCCTTTCTTTCTCATACTATGATATTTGACATTTACAGTAGTCATTTGTCTACAAACTTCCAAAAAGATAATATAGTCATTAGGGTACCTAGGCAACTTGGTTGGAGCTGACTCATAACCTCCCAGTCTCAGATAGGTGAACCTATCAAATTGAATGTAGAAACTTCCAAATTGCATGACCAAGGATGCGGCCTTAGGGGAAATCCTCATTTCAGAATTACAGTTCAACTTTCTCACCAGTAACATCAAAAAGGCATCATTAACCCGTCGAAAATCTGTCATCCCAACCTCCTTTGTAAACTAAGGAAAATAAACATACACAGGTGTATCTGGGGTCAAAGACCCGCGGGGTCTCAACCCAGCCCAGACAACCTCTCGACTGGCTAGAATGTATATCAAGAGCACATGTGGAAAGCAGAGGTCTCTTGAAATTTCAGCAGTTGCTCATTTAAGTGATAGCTTATTAATTCAGCCCAATCAATAAACTGACCTTCACTACATATCAGCAAAATAAAACGACACATCCAGAATTCAAAAGAGCTAGCATCTTCACTACCTACCACCCGGTGCAACAAAGTGATAATATCTGAAATTTCGTCCTTAAAATGTGCTCTTTTTAAGTGCAGAGGGTAGTTGAGACTTACCTCTTCTTTCCGACTTTAGCCATTTACGCGCAATAGAATTTCTGCACCAACTTTCATTTTCCTTGAAGAATTTCGCACCCAGGGCTACAGACATGTTTTCGTATTTCTTGTCTTGGAATTTTCAATGCACGAGAGATAGACTCAGAATCAATCTTTGTGACCACTAACCCTTAGTCTTGATTTCCAGTGTCTCGGGATCGTATCTCTCCACGCATGCAACGATCAAATCTTCACAATACACAGAAACAGGGAAACTTGCCGCGTGAGCCAAACCGCTCAGTAGGATTTTCTCCGCGAATGGTGATTGGTCTTCCTGCTGCAGACGGGACCAGAATTCCGCCAAGTCTGTGTTCGAGCTCTGTATCTTTCACTTTAGACCAACTGCTCTCTATTCCATAGTGGGAGGGAGCACCCTGAAACTTGAATTTCATTGCGGCAACCAAATACTAAGAACAATGGCAAAATATCGGTAAAATAATAATTCGGAAGAGAGGAAAAGTAGGCAGGACACTTAGACAATTTTGCCGCAAAGAGTGAAATGATGTGCAGTTATAGCATTCCTGTCGTGCTTTTAAATATTAGGCTGCCGTGGTACCATTTTAGTGCGTTGGGAAATTAACCCAAAGATTTGCTCTTTTTCCGAGAATTCTCTAAAGGATATCTCACACCGGCGGCGTACTGCACTTTAAATGATCATTAATTGCCTTGGTTTTCGGATTATTACTTGACCATCGCTGAATCGCGAAAAATGAGAACTTCAGAACCTTGAGTCGCGGGTTATAAAGTTTAGGAAACCTGCGACTCAACGATAACAAAGGAGACCAAGCGGGTACAAATCACAACACAAAGAGAGTGAAGTCGCAGGATCGCGAGGTTTTGAAACTCCAAAACCTAGTGATATGGTTAGAAAACTTGAGGAAACAACGACTAGGTTAGAGGACTTATAGTATTCGCGACTTCAAAGAATTTTTTAAGGCACGATGGTGGAAATTCATAACCCTTGGGATTTAAAAATCACGAAGGTGAGCAACATAGACAAATGAGACTTGGAAAAAGAAGAAGGGGTAAAGCCCCCAATGGGGTACCACCACTAGTGGGTTGAGGGGCAGCACCCCTTGTGTGAGCTTGGGGGCAGAGCCCCCAGTGGTTTGAGGAACGGAGCCCCCGCCACTAAGCCCAAATTAGGGCCTTCAAGACCACACAGACCTTCAAACTGTGAGTTTTTGACAATTTTATCAATGTGTTGAAGGGGTGAGAGAAGAAAAAATTGTGAAAAATGACTGTCATTATGCAATTGTGGGTGAGTTTTTTTCCACCGATTCCCGAGTTTTTGGGTAACTTGTCGAGAAATTGCCTAGAACTTGTTGGCGAGTTTACTCACAGTGATTGGCTGAGGGGTTTTGCCTAGTTGACGAGTTTTCTCGCAAGTTTTTAAACTATGCTCAAGCCACCAATGCCCTTTCAATTTATGCTCTTTTCAAAACCCCAAAAAGTACACAAACCCACTTCCACACTCCAAACACATCCCCCCAAAACACCCTACCCCTACGTACCACTTGTAGGAGCATAAAATACTCTAAAGTAAATAAATGAACATTTTACATTATTTTAAAATTCCTTTAAATCCCAAATCCGAAATTTCAAATTTAAGATGAAAATAAATCATAATAAATACTAAAAACACATTCCCCACTAAAATAAATAAAATAAATACAAAGGGCTACATTAGGAAAAGCAATACAAGGTTAGGAAAGGGGTCCTAGCCACAGGGCAATTGGTGTCATGGGTCTTACACTGTCAAATCTTGTTACTCCACAATGTGAGGTGAGATGAGATGGTGGGTTGGTTCCTGCAACTCCGCTTAGCCCCATTGGTTAGATCTGATTTTTCCTGCACATTCAATTTACCTATTAAATCCATCATGGTAATATACAGCCGAAGCACTATATAACACATATAATCAATAACATGCATACAAGCACATTTCATAGCATTGTATTGTAAAACATTGTATGCACAAGAACACCTCATTGATCAATTCAAGTTATATTAATAATTATAATAAAATTCATTCTCCGAATGAAATTAACTGTATCAACAAGGTACACATTTTGATTAGTATGAAAACAATATCATAATTAATATTAAACTCTACATTTTATTTTATATCACAATTTAATTCTTAATTTAGTATCTAAACTCTCAGTTAATTAAATCTCATTTTAATAGTGCAAACAATATTTAATCCCTCAACCTATTTAATATTATAAACACATTTATTTAAATATCTAAAATAACTTTTAAATCAATTCCATCATCAACATCTAAATTAATATTATAATTATTCGTCTGATTGAATACCATTTAAATCAATTAATTAAAAATTGAAAACTACATCTTATAACTTGTTAGATCAATTGCAATAGTTTCACATTGACATTTACCCCCAAGCACACATCATCATCTAAACCAGAAACCAAGATCTTAACGTTGCATATCAATGACAATGCAAAAAAGCAACATATAGTACGATGCAATGGTCATGGATCTCAAAGAAGCATAATATAAATCTAATCACGACTAGACATCTAACTATTATAAGGTCAATCTATATCAAATATGCAAAACTATAATATTCTAACTATTGGCAACAACAATTAATGTGATCACAAGATGCAAGTAGCTTCTAGTTCCATTTCTATTTCACATGCAATGTTTATCATTGCTGATAACACAAGAGTATCAAACATTTAACCAATGGATCTCTAATCTATCATTACAAGACTTAATATCGCCTAATCTAGGCATTTGTAAGAAAACATGCAAAGAACCCTAAATGCCTACATACCAAAACATACTCAACAATTCATAGAATTGCAGTTCATGTAAGTTCTAAACATGATTTGCTATTAATTAATGGAAGTCAAAACACAAGGATTCACAAACGGAATGTGAATCATCCATAGGGTGTTTTTGCAAATCAATAACATAATAGAAGTAAGCTAACTTCAAGAGTTACAAATGATATTGTTAGGTAAGGATAGTGCAATTAGGGTCGCAGGATGATTGGGTCTTACACATTACTCTCCTTTTGTGCTGAAACTCATTGTTTTTGTGTTTGCTCCTTGGTGCGCCCACATTTACCCCCTTTTCTTCTTGGTTGGTGCACCAAAAATGTTTGGGCTTTTTACATTTGAATCGGCACTCCTTGCCACACATCTAGAATTGCACCACAAATTATGCTCTGCCCCGTGGGACATGTGAGTACAAGCTACTTCGGCATTTTGCTCTAGGAGTGATGCTACTACCAACCCACATATGCAGTGTGCACGACACTAACTAGTAATAACCTTGTGCACATGCTACTACAATGTTTACAATGTGCGTCTCAAATTATTTCTTAAACTTTCAGTGTGTTTTGAGGGTTCGGCTCTGCCTATTTATAGGTCAACAAGCCTCATGCAATCCTGCGAAGTGGTTTCCTCTATATTTGATGTGTGTCCCATGCAAACTGACGTGACTGCTTCTTCTTTATTTCTGGCACGGTTTGCCACCTCTATCTTTTGCATCCTTTCGCACAGGTTCTCTTGGCCACCATGTTTCAGCTGTCTGTGCAGGGCGGTCCCTTTCTCATCTCCCTTGCAGCACTACTTTCCCTGCCTTCTGCCCAGGCATATACCTGTGGAGATTTGTGCAGTCTTATTATTAGCTGAATCACCAGTTACCCAGCAGTCAGTATTTTGCTTCTGCCCAACTGCTCCTGTCTTGGCAAGCATCCTCCCTCGTGCTTTTCGTTTTATGCTCCTTGTGTACTCACCGTGTGCCCAAGTTGCAAGGTCACCAAATTGGGTTTGCCTTCTGAAAGTTTTAGTATTTCTTCATCTCAACCTAGAACATATATAATGGAAAGAAGACTAGATTCAGGTTGAAACTGCGATAATTTTTTTTAAGCCATAATTTGCTATTTATAGTGAATGACAGTAAGCAACAACTAAATTACAGTCTCCATATGTAGGCAATATTTTCATTTGAGGAGAGTTATGATATGAAATATGGACTTCTTTAAACATCCACAATCTTTTATGGCTTTAAACATCCACAATTTTTTAGGATCCTTATTTTATTCATTGGTATTTGTTTTGTGATGAAATTCTAAGAGATTGTCAATGTGTCCTGTTAGGACATCTACAATGTTAGTTAAAAGGCTTTTGGTTTGTAATTGCTAATGCCAATTTGTCTTGTGCTTCCAGTGATATAGCAAAGCATCTCTCACTTCCACCAGTTAAGTTGCATTGTAGCATGCTTGCAGAGGATGCTATTAAGGCTGCTGTTAAGGATTATGAGGCAAAGAGAGCCAAGAGGAACGGGCAAGCTGAGTTCCAGCAGAATGAGGAAATTGCTGGGACTGCCTGATACAGTGATAAGGCCAGTAGTTTGATGTTGTCAGCTGCTATGCAATAAGTACTGTATAAGTTGATTTTATGGAAAGAAAAATTATGTCATTTAATTTTCCAAATTACCTGGACATGGGAAGTCCATGTTGCAGAGGCTGTTAATAACTCTGCATGGCAAACAATACACACTGCAGTCTGTTTATTATAAACTATATTTGTAGTATCATAGAAACTAGAAAGTAATGAAAGTTAATGTATAGAACTCGACTCTTCATAAAGTGTCCTAAATTGCTATTGTCATGTGACTTTTGCTTTCTTTGGTTTGTGATAAGGCAGCCAATTTTATCTAAATAGTATTTCACAAGCTAAATTTTTTTATCATGCAAATTTCTGTCAAAGGCTGAAAGAGAATCATTTCTAACATGTTAGGAATAGCCATATAAGTTCTGTGCTGCTTAGTGTTTCTATACAAATTTCTATATTCAATAATCAAGACAATTATTTTAAGCATATATGCACTCTATTTGTAGCAGTTAATATGCTTCGTATCATGTTTTGCTTGAGAATGCTACGATTGTCAGTTGTGTTTCAGCGCTGTTTAAATGTGTTAATTGAGACCCCAAGGTTGATTAGGGGGCACTAATGATTTTGTGCGTTGAGGAGCGTGATTAGGGATTTTAATGCTGTTTAGGTATTTTGGACTTGTGTTAGGTCTTCTATTGTTTTTCAGAGTAATAATTGAAAACGTTTGCTACGAGGCACCTTGTTAGCCAATAGGCTTTTCCTTGTGGGATTTCAAGCACAAAAATGTCGGAAAATATTATTTAGTCGCTAAAATTGTCTCAATTTTAACTTTATTATGGGAAAAAACCATTCTTCTCAGTAGATTAAAGCAGTTCCAAGCAGTTCCAATTGGCATGCATCCATATTCCCTATCGGCAAAACCACTGCACCTCTTAATGGTGTAGGTGCTAGTTATATGTGGGTTTGAAAGATATTTGGTTGCATCCACCAAGATGTAAATGTATTACGAGTGACAGGAGGCTCATGACATCTCGATGTGAAGGTTATTTCGAAGAACTAATCAGAGAAATGCATCTTCATTTCTGATTATAGTTTAATGATTCCTAATTTCTGCAGCATGTGCTCAATATACACTCGAAAATTTATGGTTTTGGAAATGACTTGATTTGCAGGAGGCAGTGATCTTTGTCGATATCTATTACTTTCTCTTGGAGTAATTTGGTGCTTGTACTTACATGGAAGGTGTTCGTCCTTGTGTATCTAAGTTATGGTGGATGTGCCCGACTCTTTTTGTTGATTATTATCATTTTAGAGCTCAGGGTTTGCATTTTGTTGCATGCTAATATTTAATCCGGAAAAAATGTCATAGTTGATATTTATGCTGATAAGTGTTCTTTTAGTGAGGAGCATTTAATGAAATATATAGATCGACATTCCAGATTAAAAGGATTACCATGAAATAGATCTTGGCCATTGATTTTTCCAAGCAATACCATAAATAATAAAAAAACAAAAAAATTGTTCACTTTGTCTTTATTACTATTACAATATATATTTTTATCTTATTGTCAACATTTCAACTATAAAACAAAGAATTACAAATAAATTTAATTAATAGATATTTTTCCTATGTGCAAAATATCTACTACACTTGCTTTTCCAATTCATATAGTTTTTACAATGAATACATGATAAATTCCAGTCAATCTAATACTATCTATAATATAAAGGTTAGTTTATATACCAACTATTATCCTATTTTGCCCCCTTGGCCAAATAGTATAAAGTTACCCAAAATGACTCCCAAAATCTTGAGTTTGCCTTATGTTTTCAATGTTGTTGGAGTTCGGAGTTTTGATCTTCGGCGTTCCATCTGCATTGTCTCTAGACTCCGCTCCTTTGCCTTCAAAATTGGCTAAGTATTATTTTGTCGCAGGTTGGGGGTTTGTTCTTCCCCCCTCTTTTCGAAGGCAGCAGCGGGTAGCTTCCGAGGTGTGACACGTGTCAGTGTGGCGCAAGTTCTACATAGTGAAGAAACAATACCTCCAAAAGTTGCGCCGGCTTGCCACATGTCCCAGGTCCACGAATTCAAGAAGCAACTAAGTATAAGTCGTCAGACTTGAGAGTTTCACTCTTCTAGGGTCTATCTTGCAAGGTGGCGGCCAACACCCGATGTGCCATGTGACGTGTTTTTGCCATTCCACGGGGACATGAAAGTAGTTTCAGCGAAGTGGCGGAATGCTGCCATGTGGCAGTGATGTCATAAAGGCAGAGGACCTAAGGGCCGAAGTCCGCCCAAAAAGTTTGAAAATAAAGCTAAGTGTTTCAGACTTAAGGGATCAGACCTTCTTCCTCCTCATTGAAGGCGAAAGACAGAAGGCCCGAGCTCCGAACTCCGTCGAAACTTTCAAAAGATTGGCTAAGTCTTTGACTTTCGGGATTCGAACTTTCCTTCTTCCTCCTCTACAAAGGTGAAAGACGGACGGCTCGAGGCCCGAAGTCCGCCGATAGTGTAATTCTCCTTTGCAAAGCGGAGTCCGGGGGGCAGACTTCCCTCCTTTCTTCTTCTCTTTTGTAAGGTGGAACGCCGAAGGCTCGAGGCTTGAACTCCGACGACTTCTACGATCTTCAGAATCAAAGGAAGGAAGCCAAACCAAGGGCTCGCCATAATTAATCTTGTTCAGATCTTGGTTCCAAGGCGGGAATCCAGTCCAGATGAAAGTCAAATGTCTAGCTCCAGCTGGAAAATTGCGGTTGAGCATTTATGGTTGCAAAAGGCGGTTTCAGGTGCAAGTGTTCAAACACAGATATTTGTTCAGCGACTTTTGTGAATATATTTTTCTGCATTTATGGCATCCCTTTTTGTAAAATATCTTTTGACAGAGCCCATAGGGGCAATTTATTGTAACCTAATTAGGTCAAATGGAATCAGATGCTATATATGTATGAATGTAAGATGTAAAAAAGGTGGTTAGTTGTTTTTTGGGCTGTTATGCTGGGCGAATTTCTCTCTTACTTCCAGACCTTGTAATGCACTTATAGAACGACCATATTTGATGTATTGTGCTCATTTTCGAGCCTTTGATGTCTCTGGTTCATCATTCAACTATGAATAGAATGATCATTTACTCTTTGTAATGGTCATTTGACCTTCATGATCAATAAATCTCTGATATGTCACCTCTCTTGCACTTTGTCTCTGTGTTTCATTTGAAGTTGTGATCTATTGTGCGAGTAGAATGACTCCTTCATAGGTTATAGTCTTCTATCTGGAGCCTCTGTCAAGGTTTTAAGTCTGTGTGAGTTCTTTTTAGGGAGTGAGATCATTGTTGTGTTGATCAGTTTAGCTAATACACCTTATGACTCTGGTGCATCACTTTTTCTTTTCTGTATTCCTTCTATCCCTTTTCCCTCGACAAGTTTAGCATTAGAGCTAGTTATTTTCTCTGAGCCTTAAGCTTAGAAAGAGGAACCTGCCTTCTCTAGAGGTTTGATCTCAAAATTGCAAGGTCCCACACCTTGAGATCATTCCCATTGTGTCATTAAAGTGCTTGGTCTGTCTCCAAACATGGTGCAATTCTAAGTGATAACACCAACTTTGCTAACATAAGAGGCAAGGTCAACATATTGAAATCCTTTTAAGTATTGATATAAAAACTGTGAAAGAATATAAAATTTAGCATTTACGGTAAATATGCAACTTAGCTAAACGTGACTTAAAGTAGATGCAAATAATATGAAGAAGTGTCTTTAACAATTAGATTGTATCACAATAATGTGGAAGGATGCAAGTGTGGATGTTAATAGTGGAAATTGTGCTTTAATTAACACGTAAGCTTAGATTGCACTAACTTATAAATATATTAATCGGCTAAGGCATGGATAATTAACTATAATCAATATATCAAAATAAAGAACAAAGGAACACTTAGATGAGTATACAATATTACTTTGGTTTAAACTTCAACAATCAATTAAATTTTCTTTGCATCCTTAATAAAGGTGAGATGCTTGTTGTTACCAATTTGTTGCAAAACCACAAATATGTAATGGTTTTATTGATGACTCTGTTTAATGTTTACTACTTTACTGACTCATTGCTTTCTTGCTGAAATCTAGAAGGATAGTATTTATTCCTCCAATTTCATTCATTCTTGTAATGTTGTCTCTAGTACAATCTTGTCACTTCAAATTGAAATCGCCACACTACACTAATCTATAGTGAACTATAAACTTATATTACTAGCGTGCCATTCCTACAGTAAAGAAAAATGCTATATATACTACCTTTGCTTTGGTAAATTTTACCTTTAAATTTGTCAGTGCTTTTCGACAAGGACACCTCCTAGACCTGCCAACTTAACTGTTTGTGTTGCATCCTACCATTGCCAACTTTGCACCCTCTCCTGTAGGTAATTCATTGCATTTGTATCAATGCCATGGTTTTAAAGCCAGGGGCTCTCATTTGTGCTTCTAACTTGTTGTAGACAACAATATATAGAGTAGAGTGCTTGCATATATATTTTGCTCGAGAACCCGAGCCTATGTGGTACTAAGTGACTATTTCTGGAGTGTTACCACCTTCTATGACGAGAGATTCTACGTAACACCTTTGCGCTTTTGAATGACTTTCTTTGACCAACCATTTTCTTTTTCCCTCCAAGCTCTTCATTTTGAACAATCTTTTGGCTCTCTTGTAACCTTTTGGTAAAAATTGTGAAACTCTTGGCACCTGTATTGTTAACTTCAACAATCTATCAACATTCTAGGCAACTCTCTTGGCTCTCTAATAATGTAAAGAAAAATATTGTTCTCACCATTCAAGCTTATGTGATCTCCTTGTGGATTTTCAATATCTTTGTGGGGTTTCTTGGAACCACTGCTTGCTGGGCTTCCATTTCCAGCTGGGTAGTTGGCATCTTCACTCTTGTAAAGTGATTGAGTTCCATCTTTCCCTCTTTATTTGCTTATTTAGTGTAATCCATTTGTGTGCTTGTGGCATTGTGTGGGTTACCTCATTTCCTTTCCTCCTTCCAATAGTTCACTAGTTTGCTCTTGTTATGAGTATATTAGTTTCATAACGTTCCTCTATTTTATGTCACTACTGTTATTTATCTAGACACAATTAGAGGATAATAACACATATTTTATTTCATTTTTTTCAATATTGGTTGTCCGTGGAGGTAGAAATACTAAAACAGGGGTTTGACCTAAAGGCAAACCCCCAAACAACCCCAACCTTCCTTGGGTTTTCCTTCAAATTCTAGGTTAGAGAAGAAGATTATAGCCACATGTTGGTTTCATGATCCTTCTTCCTTTACCTCTTTATTTCTGTTATTCTTTTTATTCCTTTCTAGCAATAGTGATAATATCTTTTCAATTTCAACTTATTTTCATCACCTGAAAGCTATTGGTAGTTGTCCTTTTCTTATGCTATGCAGTTTGAACGAGGTAGAGTGAAATAGAGTCAAGTTCTTATGCTATGCAGTTTGAATGAGGTAGAGTGAAACAGAGTAAATTTATTTGATTTTTCATTCTTTTTGGACTATAACATGATGCACAGACGTCTACGCATTGTACTGGTGTCCCAAACAGTGAGCTCCTTTGTTTGGCATTAGGTTCCTCTCATTACCTTCTCTTCTGTGATCTAAATTTTTGTTTTCACTTCTAGTTTTTTGTAATCAATAATTTACTAGTTTATTTTTTCATCTTCACAACTAGTTAGTACAATTTATTTTCCTCATAACACTTTTAAGGATTGTAGACGTTATTCTATCGAACAATAATAGGTAGTAGAAAACTATACAGTCCTAATGTGGTTGTAGTGAAAAGTTCATTTGATGAATACCTCTTAGTTGAATTGTAACTTTTCCTTTACATTTTGGTGAACCTAACATGCCTTAACATTTATACATCTAATTTTTCTGTTGTGGTTCCCTCTACATTTTGGTGAACTCGATGTTCTCTTATCTTTCCAAATTTAAACACCTTTAACATTTAAAATAACTTTCTCATCACATTCAGTTGTGTGTTGTGAAGCTGAACTTTGTTTATGAGCTTCACCACACAATCCTCTCATTCTCATTACATTGTTCGTAGAAGTTTGAGGAACACTACAATGGACCAATCTCATGCTCCTAATATTCCTATTAGGTCAGCACCAGATTTATCACACTTCTCTTACGCCACTACGATGACAACACTTCCTTCTTTATCATCTTTCTTGACTCCTCTAGTGACTAGCTTTCATGATGCTGAAGCAACCTTTGATCATGAGGCTACATTAGGTAGTGTTTCTCATAGTCAGGTCTAGGAGTTAGATCGACACTTGGATGACTACCAAGAATTCCTGACTAGTGAGAACCTGCCTAGTGCCGTTGTTCCTCTAGTTGAGGCACTTCATAGAATGTTAATTGATCACCCTAATGGTCTTGGATTTCTTTGTGTCATTGCTCATATTGTGCATAGTGATGCACCTCCGTTAGCAAGCTACTGTGAGGGGGCTTGGGACTCCCATTCAAATATTATTGGTAATAAAATTTCAATTTCAATGGCTACTTCTTTTGCACAAACATACACATCTTCACATATGGTCACTAGTGCTTCACAATATGTAATGTAGATACTAGTTCATCTGGAATGGCTGGGAACCCCATAAATCAATATGGGTTTGTTCCCCTTCTCATCCTGTACAGTTTACTTTTCCCAGTGCCCACCTCAGAACCTCCCAACACATGATGCTCCCTCTCACATCTACTACTATATTTGTACCCATGTATACCACTGATCTTGTTATAAACAACTCTTACAGAATGTTGACTCCCTGTAGCAACAACTCACCACCTTGTCTACATCTTCTGCACAACCTCTCATTCAAACATATTATGGGCGTAGTCCTCTATCACTCACCATCTTGGCTACTCCATTTCCCCAAGGTTTCGAGACACCTCGATTTGAGAAATACTCTAGTAAAGGAGATCCACAGACACATGTATTTGTATTTACCTTGCTTCTCGAGAGTGGCCTATTCCCGACCCTATCATTATCTTTACCCCCATCAATGTGCCCATGCATGTATACGATGACCCTCTGTACATTACCACCGAGGTTAACAAAACCTGTTAGGGGTGTCCTTGTTGACCCTATGTGCATGGTAAATGTCATTAAGAAGAGTTCTTGTACATTCATGATCTGTATAAAGATAAGTATGAGCATTTAGAAGTCTACATACAATTGCATGATGATTTGTCTAGATCAACCATGGGTTCTCTTATCCTTTTTGTCTAGATCAGACCTAAAACCATGGACCTCAGTAATTCCTATCTCAGATCACTTTCGCCTAAAGTTGGATCTTTCATGGCTTGCTTCTATGAGAGCAATCCCCTTCATAGTTCATAAGTGCTTAAAATTCTCCCATTGTGGAGTAGTGCACACAGTCCACCATAGTGGATTCCAACCTCTCTCCATGCATGGGAATTTCTCTTTCGACTACTTTTGGTTGGCCCCGACTAGACCTCTCCGACCTCACAATGAATTTTTATTTTTATCATATCAAAAATTCAAAGCTAGTCAGACTACACAATTGTTTGGTGGTCCTTCTTCCTCATCTCTTGCGGCTGCTACCCCTTCGGTCTCTTAGCCTTTGATAGTTGTGTTTACTGTTAAAAAGAGGATATTAGGATGAATTAGGTTCTCCTTTCACAAAAAACATTCAAGGACATATCAACTGAGTTGAGTCTCTATTTGAACAAGAGAGTTCACCTATTAGGCTGGGCTATCACTTGGAATGATGTAGAAATTCTAAAATTGCTAATTAATGTATTACTTTAATGCTCAAATATGCTAGAAACCCTAATCTTGTAAAATAGTAAGTAAACTGATGAATTATGACAAATGCTTGCAGATTAAGATAGAAGATGGAGATTAGTTACTAACCATTTTTCAAAGTTTAGGATTCGGAGAGTTCGAGGACACTGCCCTAGGTGCCCAAGTCCAAGGTAGGCTAATCTTCAGGAATGCAGAACTCCTTCCAGCATTGATAATCATTGTTCTGTCTATTTTCATCATGGGAGATACAGAGGATACTACCCTAGGCATCCTTGTCCAAGGTAGGCTGATTCTCGGGATGTCGGGGCTTCTTTAGATGTAGAATGTCACTGTAACACTGAGTCTTGTGTCTGTAACTTCGGAGGACATTGCCCTAGGCGCCCTTGTCCCAAAATGCTTCGATCTTCTTCTTTCTTTCAGATCCTGAATCCTTATCTCTTGCAACCTTCCTCTACAACTCCACTCTGTGAAACTCGGTACCTATAACCTGCAATCACAAAGGAGTATGGTTGGAAGTTGTGGTGTTTAGAGGCTTGCCTCAGTCGAGCCCCGGAGAGACATTCAAGTCGTCCGAACACCGTTGTCAGATAAGAGTGCGTATCCCTACAGGATAGAGGGAAAAATCAAATGATAAATGATTCAAACATAAACAAATGTCACCTCAGAGGTGTAGGTCTCACATAGATGTAGATCCTTCCATCACATGAGAAGATGAAGCTAAATCTGCAATCACAAACACAATAACAATGCTTTGCTCTGAAAATATGAATATCATGAATGCCTTCAAATCACAAGTATGCCTAAAGTTCACAATCATCTTCTAGTTTACAAATGAAATCCTAAACATGCTTATATATGCAACTAAACACATTCCCACTAAGAATTTTGTAATTCAAACTTAAGATGTCGGCATAGGACCTAATTAACGGTCATATAACCGACACCAAAATTTAGGCCCTGCCTAAAATAGGGTAGGACTAGGACGCGAGTGCCCAAGTCCCCCTTCCTTATTTTAGGGTAGGGTTAAGCCCACAAATGTCCCTCAAGCCCCATTTGACATGGGTTTCAGGCCATTTCTTTCTAGGAGTTATTTAATGAACATGCAAGATGCAAAACAAGGGACCCAGGAGCTAAACCTATGAGGGAAAAGTCCAGGGAGACATTTTCTGACATAACATTTAGCCCCCACTTTAATGTATGTATGAACACAAGGCCCATACATGCATTAAAGTACAGTCAACAAACACAACAAACACGTCAGGCACTTAGAGCTAACGTATACACCAAGATTGAGGAACTATTTCTAGCCCCCAGTCTCAGGTAGACATTAGAGAAGACATGCTGCAGACACACCAAATACATTGCAAACAATAATAGGCACGTAAAACACAGAGAAGACAGTAATAGTCATGTAAGACACAGTGAAGACAACATTGAAGACATGCAAAATACAATGAATACAGTGAATGCAGAGATTATTTCTTTTTCATTTTTATTTTCTCATATATAAATGAATGCAGATGCAAATACATGGAAAGTAAACACGCAACCCAAAATGTAGGAGGGACTCATCACCACACATCTCTAGACTGCATATGGGGCAACAAACACGCAATACAAATCTCAAAGTATAGGAGAGGCATTTCGCCGCTACACTTGAGAACAAACACGACATACAAATTCCAAAGCATAGGAGGGACTCATCACCACATGTCTTTAGACTATGCTTGGGAACAAACATGCCATACAAAACCTAAGTGTTGGAGGGACTCATCGCCACACGTTTTTAGACTACAACTCGAGGGAAAACACACGGAACACACGAGCGCCGTATAGCATGCTAAAGACATACTATACATCTAAAACACAACAAACAAGTGGTGGAAGGAGCCTATTGCTAGGTTCACCACCATCTCAAGCACATTATAGGCACACCTGATGGTTGGGCTTATGCCACAACAATCGCCAAAGACATGCTTAAGGGAGGATACACCAACCCTACCTACTCGGAGGACTTTTAAAATGACAGGATGTGCACTATCTCAAGAGACACCATCCCTGCCTCCACAGAGGGCTTTGAATAAAAGGATAGACACTAGCTCAAGAGATATGATATCCCGCCTCCCTAGAGGGCTTTATTGATTGCAATATAGAATAAAGATGTGCACTCACGTGGAGATACAACATCCCACCTTTGTAGAGGGCTTACAAGCACGCTTCTTTAGTACTAAAATCATTAGACAACTTACCTTTATATGCCCCCACCTTAAGGTGGTTGATATCGTGTACCGATATCAAGCATGTTAAGGTAGAGAGAAAACACATAAGGGAACAAGACCCCATGCAAAGCCCATGCCCCCAAAGCTGACATGTACTTTACGATCACCGAATGTTCCCACAAACACACAATTCCCTGTAAGAAAAGAGGTTAGAAATCTTTCCATAAGATAATAACCACATCGCATGATCAAAAGCAATGCATAAACATAATCACATCAAGATAATCAAGTGCACAAAGCAGATGCATTGTTAATGTTTTGTTAGCATGATAAGACAACATCAAATATCAGACAAAGTTATTCTACTAGTGAAGCGTCAGATAATATATCAACCCCATCATCATACATGGACTAGGCCCATTTTTTGATTTCTTGCCGAAGGGACACTTGGTCTGAATTAGTCTTATTTGTTTTTTGTCATCCGCCAGCTAGATAGAACTACTAGAAGAAGGTAAACAATAAATCAAGAGAGGAGAACAAGTGTCTTAGGGTCATCACGTAGGAAGGTGCCCCCAGGTCACCAACCGCAACGCTATGCCCCCGAGACACAACACACAACAATGAAAATAGAGGAGAAGCAAGATAGAAGAATGATGATACAAATAGAAGAAGGATCACAACAGAGGCGGTCTCCTGGTATCCTTGGCCTTACAAGAGTACCAAGGATCATCCTAGGAGGCCTAAACACCACATAACACATCACGAGGAGAATAACAACACAAAGGTAAAGGGTTAGAAATACTTACCTGGTAGCACAACCTCACTAGAAGTTGTCTACAAGCAGGTCATCGTCTTTCCAATCTCGAATGTTAGCAGAAAGAGGTCCATAAGGTACCATGGCTTAACTTTTATTATTCTCTATAAATTGTTCATTATTAAGCTCTTCTTGATTTGATTCAATGTTAGGTGGAATGTTTTCTTGTTGAGGTGTATTTTGTTGGGCAAAAGCTTGTCTTCTTCTTTCTCTAGCTTGTCTATTTCTTTTTGTCTTGTTGCTTATATCTTGAAAAGGATTGTCATGTTTCTCTATAGGTTGTTGTATGTTAGAGGAGGAAGCACCATGTTCAAATCTCATTTGTCTTGGTGGAATGTTTTGTTCTCAGTGAATGCCTCTCGATCCTTGTAAGGATGACGAGGGAGGAACGTCAACATAGATACCATTTCTTCGTGGACGAGGTGAGTTATGAAACTTTTCCTTATCCACTTCTATCGTACCAATTATTTCATCATAGTCATAAAAATCTTGGTTTATTCTTATTTCATTTTGTCCTCTAGGAAGTTTTTGTAATGCAGGTTGTTTGTCTCTTGTTGTTTGTAAAGGAGGCTCGGCTACTCTAGCTAGTTGTTTTGCTTTATATCATCTATATTCCAAGAAAGAGTTGTCTCTTTGTGGCTCAGGGTCTGTATCAGGTTGTAGCCAAAAGTAATCAAGAGTAAAATTCTTTTCCTTAGCCAGAGATTGATATGAATTACGGTGGATAGTACACACTTCTCCATTCAAAGGAATTTTATGCATTTATGAATAGTTGAAGAAACGACATTCATAGCCTTGAGCCATGGATGTCCTAGTTTTACACGAAAGAGGTCAGATAAAGGGATAACATCAAATAATTGATCCACAACTTTGTCATAAACTGAGACCAATAAGGTTATCTTCCCAAATGTAGGCATCAAAGCTCCATTATGTGTTTTAATCCTCAAAACCGATGGTTCATAAGAATCTTGTACCAAATTATGTTTAAAGAGAAACTCTTCCATAACCACATTAGTCATGCAATTAGGGTCTATAAGTGTACCATGCATCGGCATCTCCATTATCTTCATGGTGATGTAAAGAGGCGCTTCAATGTCTACCATTGTCTTGTCATTAGGTGTAAATGTTATTTCAAGCTCAGGAGCCCTTCTTTTCAAATAAGGCCTAGGGGGAAATATAGAATTGTTGTATTGAGAAGCCATGTATATATTTTTTCAAGTGAATGCCAAATCAGATTTTAAAATATTTTCAAAATTGATGCAAGGAACAAGTGCAAAACTGTGTGTGATTATGACCTAAAATGCTTGTTTTTTCGCCTTTTTCAATGCAAATGACTAAGAGAAGAGGTGTTGTAAGAAAATTGATGAGGGGAAGAGAATAATAAGTTTAATATCAGTCCAATAATGTAAGAATATCCTTCACAACATTCCTTTAATGCAATTCTCTAGAGATGACAAGTCAAAATCTAGTGAAAATCAATGAAAAATTGCTAGTTTTTGTTGAAAATGAATATATGTAAATGCAAATTTTTGGAATATGAATGCAAGAGCACACTACAATGAAACACTACATGCAAAATCAGATTTGAATGAGTGTCTAAGATTAGTACAAAAAATTGAAACAAGATTTTACCTACAAACCCTAGCTTTTGGAATCACTAGGTTATAAGAAAAATTCACAATTTCAAGCAAACCCTAGCAATTTTTATGATGAAAATGTAATGAAAAAGATTAATTAATGATGCATTTCTATAATTTAAATAAGATCTAATGAAAATATCAGAAATTACATGAAATTAAATGCAAATTAATTCAAATTATTTCACAATGCAAACCTAAAATGCCAATTTTTCCAATTTTTCAAAAATTTCAATTTTTTTGTAAATTTTCCAATGCAATAAGATGAAAACTAAATGAATGAATGTGAATCCAAATTATAACACTCAGCAAGGTGCAAAATTCAAATAACATGGTTTCACCAAAATGTTTGATGTTAAAAAGAGGATATTAGGATGAATTAGGTCCTCCTTTCACAACAAACATTCAAGGACATATCAACTGAGTTGAATCTCTATTTGAGCAAGAGAGTTCACCTATCAGGTTGGGCTGTCACTTGGAATGATGTGGAAGTTTAGAAATTGCTAATTAATGTATTACTTTAATGCTCAAATATGCTAGAAACCCTAATCTTGCAAAATAGTAAGTAAACTGATGAATTACGACAAATGCTTGTAGACTAAGATAGAAGACAAAGATTAGTTACAAACCATTTTTTGAAGTTTAGGATTTGGAGAGTTTGGGGAGACTACCCTAGGCGCCCAAGTCCAATGTAGGCTGATCTTCAGGAATGCAGAACTCCTTCCGACACTAATAATCATTGTTCCATTTGTTTCCATCACGGGAGATGCGGAGGACACTGCCCTAGACACCCTTGTCCAAGGCAGGTTAATTCTTAGGATGTCGGGGCTTCTTTAGATGTAGAATGTCACTGTAACACTGATTCCTATGTCTATAGCTTTAGAGGACATTGCCCTAGGTGCCCTTGTCCTGGAAATACTCTGATCTGCTTCTTTCTTTCGGATCCTGAATCCTTATCTCTTGCAAACTTCCTTTACAACTCCACTTCGTGAAACTCAGTACCTATAACCTGCAATCACAAAGGAGTGTGGTTGGGGGTTGTGGTGTTTAGAGGCTTGCCTTAGTCAAGCCCCAAAGAGACATTCAAGTCTTCCGAACACTATTGTCAGATAAGAGTGCGTATCCCTACGGGATAGAGGCAAAAACCAAATGATAAATGATTCAAATATAAACAAATGTCACCTCAAAGGTGTAGGTCTCACATAGATGAAGATCCTTCCATCACATGAGAATATGAAGCCAAATCTGCAATCACAAACACAATAACAATGCTCTGCTATGCAAATATGAATATCATGAATGCCTTCAACACAAGTATGCCTAAAGTTTGCAATCATCTTCTAGTTTACAAATGAAATCCTAAACATGATTATATATGTAACTAAACACATTCTCGCTAAGAATTTCGTAATTCAAACTTAAGATGCCGGCATAAGACTTAATTAACGGTCATATAAATGACACCAAAATTTAGGCCCTACCTAAAATAGGGAAGGACTAGGGCGTGAGTGCCCAATTCCCCCTTCCCTATTTTAGGGTAGGGTTAAGCCCACAAATGTCCCTCAAGCCCCATTTGACATGGGTTTCATGCCATTTCTTTCTAAGAGTCAAAATGAACATGCAAGATGCAAAACAAGGGACCTGGGAGATAAACCTATGAGGGAAAAGTCTAGGGACACATTTTCTGACATAACAAGTCGCTCTTATTCTTTCCAATGCTCAACAAGAAGTCAAAGGAAAGCAACCCATACTAAGTGCACCTTCCCATCCTTGTGTGGCTGGCCAATACTGAGAAGTTCCACCTCTAGCCTCTTATTCGAGGGCTAGAGGTAAACAAACAGTACCGCCTAGACCACCTCACATTCCCATGGTTTCCCAACCTCTGGTGGTTTCTCTTGTTCCTCTTGCCTCTTCGTCGGCATGAAGAGAGTGGCCCATGTTGCAGGACCCTCCCCCTCCTCCTGTGGTTTCCCAACCTTCAATGGTTCCTTCAGTTCCTCCTCTTGCCTCTGAGATAGGGAAAGAAAATGAACTTGTGTTGGAAAACCCTTGACTTCTTCAGTAGAGGCCTTAGCTCGTAGTAGATGGAACCAACTTGTGAGAGATCATAAGCATTGTCGATGTACTACAACTTGAAAGCGTGCTACTAAAGCACTATCTCTCCCTGAGCATGCTCCTCCCATGTGACCACCTCCTAATCTTGTTCCTCCTTCTGAGCCTCAGCCTCCCCCTTTCTAGATTGAGTCTCTCCCATCCTCGACCCCTACCTCTCCTTAGTTAGACTCAGATGATCATAACCATAAAAGGGTTCAAGTAGTCTTGGCCCCCTTTATTGAGGATCCCATCATTCCTTCCACCTCATATATGCCACCCTTATTAGAGCCTTTGGACCTCCCTAATGTTAGTGTCATCTCTAGCACCACCCTCATATCACTCATTTCTTTCCAGCACACTCACCACCAGATCTTTCCAGCACACTCGCCACCAGATCTTTCTAGATGTCCTCTGCCCTACCACTATTGACATTGATATACCTTACCCACCACCCAAACGTAAACCAGAGAATTACCCTAACCCACTGTTCTGAAAAACTAAGCACATACCCTCATCTCCACCACCTCTAATCCCTTCTTCATCAGTTCTTCCTGTTGTGGAGGATCCTCCTCCACCGATGACTCTTAGTGCTTGCATCTCTACTGATAGCACTGATGAGCCACATTTTGTGCAATATTTTGATAGCGATTCAAATGATTCCTCCTCGATGGAGCACATCTTTGAGTCCTTCACGGATATTCCCTCATTGTCTTTGATTTTTACACAATCATTGACAATAGCCTCTATCAATGTTCAAGAGGATCTTCACCTATAGCTGATCCTCTGCATTTGGTTTTAGGGAAATATCATGTACAACTTTTAATGTGGTCTCTCTATTAGCTCGTCCTCCATCCTCCTGTGATGAAAAAGATTGGGACTTCGATGGTTTGATGGTGCCCGACCCATGAGGGTGGTACCATCATTCCATGTGTATGTGTGTGTTTTATTGCTTACTTGTTATGTTTTTCCCATGAAAATGTTTGATACATGTTTGTTAGTTCTACCTGGAGGATCCACGATGCCCTTGTAGACATGTGGATATAGAAGAACGAAAATGTTGTCCTATTCTTCTATATGTTCCTACATTCTTCTATATGTTGTCGCATTAACTTTTTCATCATTTTGGGAATGATGCAAAGTGTTGGAAGATTTAGCTTCCTTCCATGTTGACCCAATTTTTTTATTTTATTTTTTGCTTTCATGTGACTTTCTTCCTTTGTGCTCGTAGTTTTATGTGTTTGGGGATGATGATAATTCCATTTTTTTTCAGTTAATGATTCCCCTCTAAATTTATACTGACCCCAAAGGACGTAGATCCCTTTGTGTTTTTGGTGATGTTTGATTTTTATGTGATATGATTTTGTGTTTCCCAGTGTCATACCATGCTTACACAAACCTTTGTGCATCTTGTCTCCAACATCACTTTAGCTACCTTTTCTTGGGGGCATCTTTTATTGAGATAACTTTGAGAACGTATCTCCCTATATATGTTTCCTAAAGCTTTGCCACCTCTTTCCCCTTATTCTACCTTGAAATCAATTGCATATTATTGCTTTATGCAATTATTTTAAGGTGGAGCCATACTTTTGTGCTTTTCACACACACACACACACATCACATTGATGGTACACTCCATGAATCGTTCACTCCCTGCAATGTTAGTAGCTTGTGGTCCTAAGCAAATGCATTTTATTATACTGACCACCCTCATCAGGATTGTTGGTTCTTCTCCCGAATCAGCAGAGGGTTTGCCAGTTCCTATGCACAGGCTGATTCGGCCAACGAATATAGGAGGTTGCGTGAGCTGCCTCCCCTTCACTTCTGATTCTGCCGCACCAAGGGGCTATCCCTATAGCTAAATATTTAACCTTGACTTGCCCAATGACAGAAAGATTTAGCTTTACAATGACAGGCAGAATACTCTCATGTATGGACCAAGATTTTTGTGATAAATCACAAGATTGGCAACTTTCTTGGACATATCTGGCTGGTTAGGTATGAGAGTATGCAGGGGGTCCTAATCCTACTCCTACAAACTAACAGGTTGAAAATATGGAATGATTTAGATTTTATGTTTTGGATGCAAGACAAGGGGGTTTTGGATCATAACTACTACACAAGGGTAGATTGGTGCCTATCTCAGGGCAAGGAGTCAACTAGACGTATACAAGAGAATGGCTTGCAACTGGCATTCAAGTTTCAAGGGGTTAGGATTGGTATTTGCCTTACAAACACCACCCAAGGATAAGTATTTAACTGTCTCTGCTTACACATATCCCAACTGACATACATTCTTCTCCATACTTAGTCTAAAACACTTTAATCTACTCCTTGAATAGAAGTTAGAGATTAAGCATGTGATATAGAAAACCTATATCCTAGAATCTGAGAAATCCTTAGCAACCAGATTCAAAAGAAGAAAATGCATACAACAAATGGAGACAAACAGATAAACACATGCAACAATGCATTTTTCATATAAAATGACAAGAAACTGAACATATGTGCAAGGTGCACTCAAATGCAACTCATAAACTCACAACAGAGATAAAACAACCAAGAAAATGCTCTGTTTTCTTTATTTTTCCCCCAAAAATGCCCAAGTCTTCAACAACCTAAATGACTAACATTGTTTGCAATTTATAGCAAGACTGTCTACTCAGCAATAATTACATGGCAATTCAAAATTTTTGCCATAATACAATGCACCAAGAATGGCGCCCAAATCATTCAATGCAGATGAGGGACAAAGAGGAAAGAGTAGGTGAGCTCGGGATATGAGCCACCGACTGAAGGTTTTCTTCATTAAAAATGGTGGTTGGCCAGTCAATCATCGGCCCATGCCTCTGCACTTCACCATCAATGGCTCAACAGCCCGCAGTCTCCCCTTGAAATTTGTAGCAACGTGTCTTTGAAGTTTTCCTGCCTGAAAACAACTGCAAATGCATACAAATCCTTCACCACTTGAAAGATTAAAAGATGGTTGTCGATTTCCCTTCTATCGCCAAGATCTATGGCCTCAAATTGCGCTGAAAAGTCACCCACCAATAAGAACGTGCCACGTAGGCACCCTGTGCTTCCATCGCTGACTTTTCCGCCATCGCAGCATGCATTTTGCCCCTTTCGCCCTTGTGTATGCAAAAGAACATGCATATACAAACAACTGCCTGCATACAAAGCGCGAACCCCAAATTTTATGAAGCATTTTGTAACTTTGCTACAGATCCGACTTGTATCTCACTTCTTGCACATATCGCTTTGTATATTGCACATACAAATGCAATATACATCCCACGGATTTCAAATGACTATGAAGCACTCTGAAATTCAAATCGGGTCCGGCTTGTATCTCATTACTTGTATATTCCCTTGCATATCACATTATACAAATGTAATATACATACTGCAGACCCCAGCCATTTATCAATCAGATTGGAGAAATTTAAAATCCGGGCCTTGTATCTTCATTCTTTTGTATATCGGCATATATAATGCCATATACATGCAAGCCGCAGACACCAAATACCTATAGAACAAATTGCAAACATATTCAGGTCCGGCTTGCATCTTAACCTTTGTATAACTCCTTGTATATTG
The DNA here is from genome assembly GCA_027924645.1 of Cunninghamia lanceolata. Classification (NCBI taxonomy): domain Eukaryota; kingdom Viridiplantae; phylum Streptophyta; class Pinopsida; order Cupressales; family Cupressaceae; genus Cunninghamia; species Cunninghamia lanceolata. Next base: position 21,469,621 of record BSBN01000049.1, read on the forward strand.
CATATATACAATATGCAATATACATACAATGCGGATCTCAAATTATTATGAAACAAATTGCAATCGCTTTGAAATCTGGCTTGTATCTCTATTTTCTTGTATATCGGCATATACAATGCCATATACATGCAAGCTGCGGACGCCAGTGCTGAATTAGCCAAATCTGACTTTTGAATCGGATCTGGATTGTATATCGCTCCATTGTATGTTTGCCTTGTATATCGCATATACAATGCAGACATACAAGCCAAAACATACATTCATCAGACTTGAGCTTTTATCAATTACATTGCAAACCTTTTCGGGTTTGGCCAATGCATCTCAGGAATGTATATCGTGCTTGCACATTTCGATAGACATTTTGCTTTGTATGTCGAACACATACAAACCTCTTTGTATACCTGCGGGCTCCACCCATTGTATATCAGCTCTTTGCACAATTCCTTTGCATATAGAGAATGTATATTGCATATACATTCCGCTTTGTATGTGAGGCGGACCACACCAAATGCATCTCCTGCTTTATATGTCACCAAATATACAAGACCCCTTGTATCTTTTTCATTGTATATGCATCAGCCGTCGGGGAAACTTCAAATTTGGCCGCCGATGTGCATTGTCATGGCGATAAACCTTTGCACTATAGCAAATGTATGTTAGCCTTCCTTGTATGTTGACTTTGTATGTGCATATACATTTACCCTTGTATCTTTGTGATGCATGTTTCCATTGTATCTACCCGTTGCATGTCTAAACATACAACACAAATATACATGCAACCTCCACATACAAGCAGGGAATATTCCCATAATCTGTGACAAATTCCTCAATACATATACAAACCTGATATGCATTGAAAATGCATACAATCAATCAATTTTTTACTTTTTTGAAGGCCGATTGAACATACAAACTATCTTGTATGCCCAAATATACATTTGGACCTGCATGTACATACAAAGACACATGCATACAACTATTTTTTTGCATCTTTCAACTGAGAAGGCTGAAAGATTTAGAAATTTTGGATTTTTATGAAGGGTCCTGCAAATTTAAATGCTTGAAACCTGAATATTCATGTAGCCACCAACAAGGATTACCTAGCCATGCTAGCCCATGTAATTCTTGATATTGTTTGACATGTGAGCCACCTAGAGACACAATGCTAGTCAGTAGTGCTCCATTTTTACTACTTTTGGTACCTCTTGTGAGTCACCTAACTTAGTTTGTTCTTGTGATCCACAAAGGTTTGATGTGGTTCCTAGCTGTCATAGTACTACTTTTTGATACCTCTTGTGAGTCACCTAACAACTGAGTTTGTTAGTTCTTGTGATCCACATAGGTTTGATGTGGTTTGTACTTGTCATAGTGTGCTAGCCCTAGAACCATACTTGACATCCTTCTAGTAGTACAATGCTAGAAATGCCTTCTACATCATCTCTTTTTTCTTTCTTGTGTGGTTTGTGTGTGATGTTGTAGGTTTGTGTTGGATGCACGTATTATATTATATGATCTGCTAACATTGATGCTTGGGAAAATCATATTTGATCTGATCCTCTTTGTGTGGGTTTTATATATATGTGGTTCTGACATTGCCCTTTTGTGTAGGTTTTTGTTACCTAATACTGTGGATTTGCAGGTTTTAGTTGGGGGGCTTGATTCCTCTTCTTGAAGAACTCTCTGCAGCCTCTACAATATTTTTTGGGTAATCTCTATTGTGTTATTTCCTTTATGTACTTTAGCCTAGCATATCACCTACGGTCATAAGACCACTAAAGTGGGGGCTAAATGTAACATCAAAAATTGCATACCCTTGTAATTTCATGCTATGTTTTTCACTTGTTTTGGTGTTTTCTCCCCTAGTATGTTTTAGGGATCATTTTAGCGCTGCCTTAGCCTTTTTCCTAACCCACAAATGTTGTGTTTGTGTTATGTTCTAGCCTTTGTACTTATTTTTGTCAAATTTTGTTTAAGTGCCTTAATTCTTTCACTGTCCTAAGGTGTTTCCTATGAAATCAAGAGCTGATGTCACTTGGATACTAGCACTTAGCACATACATTTGCGCGAAGTGCTAAGTCCTAAGCCTATGTGGCACCAAGTGACCATTTCCTGAGCATTACTTACTACCTCCTACAATGTGAGAGATTTCCTACAATGTGAGAGATTCTACATATAACACATATGTGCCTTTGAACGACTTTCTATGACTAACCCTTTTCTTTTTCCCTTCAAGATCTTCATTTTGAATAATCTTCTGGCTCTCTCTTGTACCCTTTTGGTGAAACCTGTGAAAGTTTTGGCACCTCCATTGTTAACTCTAACAATCTATCAACATTTTGGGAAACTCTCTTAGCTCTCTAATAGCGTACAAAAAATATTGTTCTCACCAGTCAAGCTTATGTGATCTCCTTGTGGATTTTCAATATCTTTGTGGGGTTTCTTAGAATCACTGCTTGTTGGGCTTCCATTTTCAACTGAGTAGTTTACATCTTCACTCTTGTAAGGTGATTAAGTTCCATCTTTCCATCTTTATTTTCTTATTTAGTGTAATCCATTTGTGTGCTTATGACATTGTGTGGGTTACCTCATTTCCTTTCCGCCTTCCAATAGTTCACTAGTTTGCTCTTGTTTTAAGTAGATTAGTTTCATATTGTTCATCTATTTTATTTGTCACTGCTGTTATTTATCTAGAAGCAATTAGAGAATAATAGCACACACTTTATTTCAATCTTTTTAAATATTGGCTATTCATGGAGGTAGAAATACCAAAACATGGATTTGACTTGAAGGCAAACCCCCAAACAACCCCAACCTTCCTTGGTTTTTCCTATAGATTCCAAGTTTAGAGGATAAGAATGTAGCCAAACATTAGTTTCATGAACCTTCTTCCTTTACCTCTTTATTTTTGTTATTCTTTTTATTCCTTTTGAGAAATAGTGATAAAATCTTTTCAATTTCAACTTATTTTCGTCACCTAGATGCTACTGGTAGTTGTCCTTGTCTTTTGTTGTGTAGGTTGAATGAGGTAGAGTGAAACAAAGTCAAGATTCTTGTTTTTTCGTGCTTTTTGCACTACAACGTGACATGTAGACGTCCACACGACGTGCTGGCATCCTAGGCAATGAGCTCCTCTATTTGGCATCAAGTTCCTCTTGTTACCTTCTCTTCTTTTCTGTGATCTAAATTTCTATTTTCGCTTCCAATTTTCTATAATCAATAGTTTACCAGTTTGTTTTTTTCATTTTCATAACTAGTTAGTATAGTTTATTTTCATTATTTATAGCACTCTAAGGATTGTAGACGTTATTCTGTTGAACAATGGTAGGTAGTAGAAAACTATACAGTCCTAATGTGGTTGTAGTGAAAAGTTCATTTGACTAATACCTCTTAGTTGAATTGTAACTTTTCTTCCTCTATATCATTTTTTTGATATTTAATTTCAAGCATTACTTTCAATAGGTCTTTCACACACACAATCCTTCAAAAATGTTGATTTAGGTCTATTTTAAGGTCTTTTATGATAATAGTGGTACCATTTAAATTTGGCATATATGTTGTGTGTTTATATACGCCTTCTTTTCTACTTTTTACCTCATCGAATCACCTCTTTCCTCACAAAGTTTAAGACTCAAAAATCAAATATTCAAATTAAATATGATCAAAATTCATGATTTGATATTGGTGTCTTCGTTTTGACATGCGCACATTAACTAGGAATTCTGCAAACACATTTGAAATATATCTTGTCCACCAACAACCACCTCCCAACAAACTTGTATATTTGTGAAAATAATGATAATGAGAAGGTGATGCAGGTCAAGGTCCAGGGGCTTTGACAAGCTACTGACCAAGCAGCAAAATGAACAACACACAACAATGAAACAAATAACTCTTTATTCATATGCAATAGAAAACATTATAGCAGGAGTACAATGGTCTTCATACATGCCTTAGCTTAAGCCTTACAATCATTCCAATAGTTAGATTAGACTAACCTAGATTTCCTGTGAAAACCCAAAACAATCTTCCAATAGAAGCCAAAAAACTCACTATGGAGAAGTCAACCTCTTTTGCTGTGAAATTCCCCTATTTATAGGCATTTGAGGCAGCCACCACATTCATCACATGAATAGGACATTTGTCAGTCATTAAATGGCTCTTGGATCAGCCGTACGGGCAGTTAAAAACTGCTTTTGTCACTTTCCGGGCGCTTCCAAACGCAAAAGTGGGAAAAAGTGACCCAATAGGATATTGCGGGAAAAAGTGACCCAACGTGATATTGCGGGCAAAAGTGACCCAATGCGATATTGCGGGAAAAAGTGACCCAACTAGATATTGTGGGGATTTTGGGGTCAACTGGATATTGCGAGGATTTTGGGGTCAACTGGATATTGTAAGGATTTTGGAGTCAATTAGATATTGCGGGGATTTTGGGGTCAACTAGATATTGCGGGGATTTTGGGGTCAACTAGATATTGCAGGGATTTTGGGGTCAACTAGATTTTGGATTCAACTGGATATTGCAGGGATTTTGGGGTCAACTGGATATATCCTGTGCAGACTAAAGTTTCGCCTAAGCATAACTTGCTCAATTTTTCTCAAAATCTTGTAAAACTTGGAATTTTGGACACCCATTTAGATTTTTAACAAGATGACATCATCACTTGGATTTTTTTATGGGATTTCAAGGGTCATCTGCATATATCTTGATGGCAGGGAAAGTCCCACATATCATGTTAACACTGAAAGTTCTACTTTTGCATAACTTGTCCAATTTAGCTCAGATCTTCACCAAAATTGAAATATGAGCACCCATTTGGATCTTCTTCAAGATCAAGTCAACACTTGGCTAAGAATTCTTAGGAAAATCTCTAGAAATTCGATCATCAACTCTTGCAGCAAAATAAGAAGGAAAATAAACAAGCAAGAAAGCAAATGAATCTTTTTGGTTGAAGAGGATTGCTCATGGAAACGGATGCTCCTATATTAGATATGCCGGGTAACTAAAATGTTCCATGAGTTAGAAACTCATGAACATTTTGGCAAGTTTAGAACTGGAATTCCATACTTGACTAACTCCGCAACACTCATCCAAGAAGCTTGTTCTGCAGCTCTGTTCTTCCATTAGACTAGGTATTCCATGTATTCCTTTCCTATGGTCTTCTTAGCCACTTGGAAGTTAATCAATTTATCCAATTCTTCTATCTTTTTTTTTAGGTAACTGATCTAACCATCCTTGTGCATTAGGCAAACATGAGTGGGTACCCCCTTGTAAACTTGTCTCCCCTTCATGGAACTTGTATAGATCAGCAACATTGAAAATAAGAGATATGTCTTTTCCTACTGGTAGCTCAATCTCATAGGCATTGGATGAGAACTTCCTCAACACCTTGCACAGGCCTATCTTCTTGAATTTCAACTTATTGTATGTTCCCTATGGAAATCTTTCTTTCCTTAAATGTTCCAAAACTAAGTATCCTACTTGGAACTCTTGTTCTCTATGTACATCAACATATTCCTTGTATTTGCTAGCACTTTCTCCAAATTTTCCTTCACTTCCTTGTGAACCTCATGAATGTATTTTGCAAAATCTTCTGCTATAGCACTCTTCCTATTCAAATCTACACTATCTCTTATCTCATCAACACCTCTTGGGATGTACCCATAAACTATTTGGAACGAGCTCTTTCTTGTGCTTCTATTCACTGAATTATTGTAAGCAAATTCTGCTTGTGCCAAGCTAATATCCCATTGATGTGGTTTGTCTCCCACCAAACATCTTAACAAGTTTTTCAAACTTCTGTTCACAACCTCGATTTGTCCATCAGTCTGGGGATGATAGGTTGAACTAAATCCTAATTCAGTGCCCATCTTCTTCCATAATGTACGCCAAAAATGGCCAACAAACTTTGTGTACCTATCAGAAACTATGCTCTTAGGTAGTACATGCAACTTGATAACCTCTTTGAAAAACAATGTAGCTATGTGGGATGCATCACCAGTTTTCAAACATGGTATGAAATGAACCATCTTTAAAAATCCATCCACTACAACAAAAATGGAATCATTACCTCTCTATGTTCAAGGTACTCCCGAAACAAAATCCATACTTAGGTGCTCCCATTGTCTCTCTGGTATAAGCAATGGTTGATATAGTCCCATGTTTTGTTGTGCTCCTTTAAAATGCTGACAAATTATGAAGCCTTGTACCAGTATCCTCACATCTGCGCTCATTCCATGCCAAAAATAACCTTCACTCAATTGTGCCAATGTCTTATCTATTCCAAAATGTCCAGTCAAGCCTCCACTATGCTTTTCTCTTATTATATTCTCTCATTGAACCTCTAGGTATACACAATTTATGTTCTTTGAACAACAAGCCATCTTGGATGAAATACTCCAACCATGGCATCCTATCTCCCTGCACTAGACTTCTAGTAACTATCCATGCTTCCTTAAAATCAGGATCATAAGGATACAAATCCTTCATTGCATCAAAGCCAACAACATTGACCCTTAACTCATTCATTAATAAACACCTTTTATTAAGTGCATCTGCTACCTTGTTTGACTTACCACTCCTATGTTTCAGGACAAAAGAATAACTTTTCAAGAACTCCACCCATTTCATATGCCTCTAGTTTAAATTACCTTGACTGTTGATGTACTGCTAGGCATGGTGGTCTGTGTACAATACAAACTCATTTGACAACAAGTAATGCCTCCACTTATTTAAGGCTTGCATTGTAGCATAGAATTCTTGGTCATAAACTGAGTATTTCCTCTTTGTTTCATTTAGTTTCTCACTGAAGTAGGAAATGGGTCTACCTTCTGTTGGTTTTTTCCCAGACTGGATGCTTATTCCCAGATTTCCCTACAAGGTAGCCATCAGTGATCAACAGGATATCTGGGCCAGGGGCCAACAATATAGGAGATAGACTGTATATTTTATCTCCTCTTCTTCTTCAGGCTCTGCAAGACCTAGGGGGGTATTCCCTACTCAACATCCATGAGGATATGCATACAAGGCTGGGATGCTGACAGAAAGCAGATGAGTCCTCCTGTAAGTAGACCAAAACTGAAAGATAAGAGCAAAGGGGCTAGCTTTGGGCCTATTTGCAGTTGTAGACAGAGGACTGAGGATCCTAAGACTAATTCTAATGCCCTAAAGATTGTTTTAGATTTAGACTTTGATTTATGGTTTGGATGCAAAGCTGGATATGGTTGTAACACAAACACAAAGCAAGATCGGTGCCTGTCCAGGGCCTGGAGTCAGCAGACATACACCTGTGAATGGTCAGCATGAACAACTAAAACTGGATTTCAGGGGGATATATGTGATACCTGCCTAACAGATATCTCCCAATACAGAGTGTTAAGTTATCTCTACTTATGGCATCCCTACTGCAGTATACCCTTCCCAATGTTCAACCTGAAAATAGTTTTAATCTACCCCTTGAGCAGAAGTTAAAAGATCAGACATTCAACACAGGAATTCTATGCTCTAGAATCTAAACATTACCCAAATATCTAGATTCAGAAGAAGAATACATGCAATACTGGAGACAGAATTAACAAAACACATGCTAAGATAGCATTTCTCATGTAAGATTAATCATGAAATCAGTGGGTTCATGCCAAAACATACAACAAGAGATACATAGACTCACAGGTTTAACTGTACAGAGCAACCAGATCAGCTTGTTTTGAATTACAGAGCCAAAAATCTTCAACTTTCAACAACAACAAATGAGTATCACTTCCTGCTTATAACAGCCATGTAGTGTACCATAGCAATTAATTACATGGTTGACCAAAAATCCCGCCAGATACACAGTATCAGAAAAATGGCGCTCAAACATTCAATGCAGCAGGTGGGAGAGGAGACAGGAAGAAATCTCGAGCCTTGCGCCGCCGCCTAGGGATCCAGATCTTCAAACGGGTACTAGATCCGTCCACGCCATCGCCCATACCTCTGCAACAATCGCCATTAATGGCGCACCAACCCGCGGCCTCGGGAAGAACATCTGACAGTCGATCACAACCGTTTCCCGCCAAGATACATCGTCATGATATTTCAAATATGCAGGATATCAATTATCCCACATGCACCCCGCGGTGACCTTTTCATCACCTTATATACTAGGTCACGAGCATATATGATGTCGGTGCTTTTGCTCCCGACGACACTAGTATAAGACTTCATCATCATCCTCCAACAGCATGATATCCTGTTGCTTGAAAAATCACCCTGACGTCAGCATCACCCCGCAATATAACCTGCATGATAATCGCCTTCATCGGCACAACCTGATCCATCGGAGGAAGATCCTCCTGCTTAGCCGATACCAAAAGTCTGGCCGATGAACATCCTGATGACGTCACCGTCATATCCTGCTGATGTCATCAGCATATCTGCCTGCTGCGCACCTCCTCATAGCCGGATGACGTCATCATCATATTCGCAACATTGGGGAATCTTCATAAGATGAGTAATGTTAGAAATATGACCCCCCGGACCTTGATGACATCACCACCACATGTCAGCATCAGGATGATATTCGGAAGGTAACCGGATATTTGGAAATATCATCCTGATGCACAAATATGATGCTGCACTGTAGCTCCACTATAAGATCGGGTGATACATGAATAAGACGGATATTTGAAAAGATAACCCCCCACTAGATAATGCACGAAGCCGACAAGCAGCTACCTCCTTGATACCATCATCATCAGGATGATAAAACAACGAACATGAAGTGATACAACAACATCAGGATGATATTGACTAAGATAACCCGATGTTAAAATATCACCCTGGCGAATGATCATGCAGGCAGAAAATATGATGACCCTCGCAAGCAACACGGTGATAACCGGAAATATGATCATGATGATGACGGCGACCCTTAAGAGAAAACAAGTCAGGTCGAACAACTTCAGGAAATAACCCCTTCAGAAGATCGGGGTGACATCATCATCACAAAAGGGCAGGGTGATAATTGGAAAATCACCAGATACTCGAAAAATCACCCTCCGCAAGAAAATCAAGGCACATTGTAGCTCATCAGCAGGATCGAGATGATATCCAAACATCACCCGATATTGAAATATGATGATCCTGATGAAAAACAAGGCGACAGAGAACATGATGATGCGGACCATCATCGAAGACAATATGATGATGATGATCTCCTCCTCAGGAAAATATGATGCTGCAGCTGAAAATGCCGAGGAGGTCCAACACTTAGGAAAAATGGGCAAGAAGACATAGGGTTCAAATGAAGAAACCCCCTAAACATGAAAAATCACCCTCCAGGTCAAAATGAGTGCTAACACTGGCTCCGAATGGGGACGTGCAGGCAAAAGACTGCAGCGAGAACCAGATCTCCGGGCAGACCAGGCAAAAAACCAAAAAGCACGAACTACACAAGACACTTACAATTTATACATTATTTTACAAATGTGCACAGCAACAAGTCATTTATGCAAAATAGAACTTGAGGAATTGGCCATGCACAGGCAATTCCAGAACTTCACCATCTAGGGCCTGGAGGAAATAAGAATCCTCCCCATGAGCACTACAAATCTGATATGGGCCCATCCATAAGGGTTCAAATTTACCATGTTTACCCTTTTCCTGACCTTTTGCATTCCAAATGAGCACCAGATCATTGACTTGAAACTTCCTTTTTATAGCTCTCCTGTCAAACTGATATTTCATATCTTGTTGTCTCTTGAGATTAATCCGGTGGGCTTTCCTTCTGTTTTCATCCAGTGCAACCAGCTGGTTCACTCTTTCTGTCATGGAATCTTCAATCTCCTCATCATTTTCCTGAATGAATCTGTAAACTGGTAGGAGATTGTTTATGGGCAATCTGGCTGATGCACCATATACTAGCTCAAAGGGTGACATTCTAATAGCCCTTTTTACTGTCACTCTGTCAGCCCATATGGCTAACTTTAATTTTGAGTCCCAAGCTCTCTTGTTCTTGTCCAGTATCCTCTTGACAATTTTCATGATGCTTTTATTGCTTGATTCAGCTTGACCATTCCCTTGTGGGTGATATGGTGATGTATATGATAGATTTATCCCATACCTGTTGCAAAAATCAATAAATTCACCTGATCTGAAGCACATAGCATTATCAGTGACTATCTTGAATGGTACTCCAAACCTGATGATAATATTTTCTAGCATGAAATCTGTCACCACCTTACTTGTAGCTCTTTTAGTTGGAATGGCCTCAATCCATTTGGTAAAGTAATCAGTTGCCACCAAAATCCAACTGTGTCCCCCACTTGATTTGTCTGCAATTTCCCCTATGAAGTCAATTCCCCATTGCTGAAATGGAGCATCCACAGTCACAGTTCTGAGGGGTAAAGCACCATCATATTTCAGCTTTCCTGAAAATCTTTGGCAAGGGTCACACTTCCTTACTAACTTTTGTGCATCTGAAAAGAGAGTGGGTCACCAATATCCTGCCCTGAGAATTTTATGAGCTGTTGTTTGGGCAGTATAATGTCCACCACACAATCCTTTATGCATATCAATCAAAACATTGTTAGCCATATCCTCATCCACACATCTCAACAGCACACCATCAGGGTTTTTCCAGTATAGCTCACCTTGAACAATAACATACCTGATTGCATGTAACTTTAAAGTCCTCTTTTGACTATCACTGAAATGGGAAGGACAATTCAGGTTTTGCAAGTAGTAGATAATATCCTTGTACCATTCAGATCCTGATACATTCACACTCTCACTTTGGACTACATTAACTTGGCATGCCTCCAAGTTTGACTGTGCCATCATCTTGGCTAATCCTTGTCCTCTTATCAACTTGGTAACTTGTATGTCTATGTTAAACTCTTGCAGTTTGTTTATCCACCTGCACCTTCTTCCAGTCACCTCCTGCTGAGTGAATATGTCTTTGACTGCTGCATGGGGTACATATGCAATTATATGTGTTCCTACCAGGTAAGGTCTGAAACTTTTGATGGCTCTAACTAGTGCATATGCCTATTTTTCCATAATATCATACTTCAACTCAGAGGCCTGCAAGGACATACTGAAGAAAGCTATGGGCTATTCAAAACCATCTTCATTTTTCTGTAGCAAACATGCAGCAACAGTATGAAAGGAAGCAAATGAAAACACTTGGAATGGCCTAGAAAAATCAGGAGATTTAAGAACAGGGGCCATCTTGATTGCCTCTTTGATACTCTGAAATGATTTTATTGCTTCACTTTCCCAGTGGACAGTTGCATCCTTCTTCATCATTTTGGAAATGTTCCTTGTGGTTTCTGCAAAGTTGGGAACAAATCTCCTAATAAAATTTATCTGTCCAAAGAAGGACTGAACTCCTTTTACAGTTTTTGGCATTTGAATTCTGTCAATAGCAGCCACTCTCTCTGGATCTATCCTGACTCCATCCTTGGAAACAATATGTCCCAGGAGCTTTCCTTCAACTACCCCAAAGGCACACTTCTTTGGATTTAAAGAAATACCATACTCTAGTGCTCTTATGAAGATCTGCTCCAGATGCAAACAATGCTGCTCTTCTTTCTTTGAGTAAGCAGTCAGGTCATCCTGATATACAGCCAGAATTGAATCAATCAACCCTGGAAAAGCAACATCCATTGCTCTTTGAAATGTAGCACCTGCGTTGGTTAGTCCGAAGGGCATTCTGACATACACATAAGTTCCCCATGGAGTGGTAAAGGCGGTCTTATACTGTTCTGATTCCTTTACCTTCACCTGATTATAACCTGAAAATCCATCCATCATGGATAAGAGTTCACAACCAGTCACTCTCTGCAACATAGCTTCCATATTAGGCAGTGGATAGTTATCCTTTAAAGAGGATGCATTCAAGTCCCTGAAGTCAACACAAAGCCTAATATCACCATTCTTTTTTCTGACTGGGACAAGGTTAGACACCCAAGTTGAATGCCTGATTGGCACAATTATTCCAGCTTCCCTGAGCCTTTTGAGTTCTTCTTGCATCTTGGGAGCTAAGGTAGGATTAATAGGTCTTTGCTTTTGTCTAAATGGCTTAGCTTCAGGCTTCAATGGGATCTCATGCTGGAATAAGTCTTCCCTATAGGCTTTTAGGTCCTCATATGACCAAGCAAAAACATGTTTATACCTTTTCAGTAATGCAATCAGCATACTCCTAATGTGTGGTTTGAGCTGTTTACCAATATATACCTTCTGAGGGGCCTGAGATGTCCCCAAATTTATCTCTTCTAAATCTTCCTTACTCGTGGGAGATGTCCTTGTGACCAATTTGTCTCTACTGTCAAAGGCTCTTTCCAAAGCTACCAACCCTCTAGGGATTTTGTTAGTTTTCAGCTGAATTATCTCTTTTCCCACAAGAGTTTCTTTTCCATCTATAGTCTCTACAAAAGCTTGGAAATCAATTTCTTGATTCTCATATTCATCTATGCAGTGCAAAAATTTTAACAAGTCCCTATCATCATTAAACACTTGCCAACTGCATATATTTTCTGGTACTGCAGGCCTAATTTTAACTTCTACATTTGTAACATCTGACAGTGTGATGTCATCTGGCCTTATTGCAACATTGGCTAAGAAATCAGCCATAACATTCTTTGACCTCTCTACCCAGCCTATTGAAAATGCATCAAACAGTTCAATGGTATCCCAAACAGCATGCTTGTATTGTTTCAATCTTCTATTTTTTGAAGCATACTTATCTCTAATTTGGGATACAATCAGCTCAGAATCCCCAAATACTCTTAACATTTTAATTCCATGTTTGAGAGCAATATTTAGGCCTAAGAGTAAAGCCTCATATTCTGCAATGTTGTTTGTGCAATCAAACCTCAGCAAGAAAGAGAATTTGAGGAGCTTACCAGTTGGAGACAGGAAAACAACTCCAGCTCCAGAGCCATCTTTTGCACAAGCTCCATCAAAAAACATGGTCCACAGACCTCGTTGATCCAATTCTTCAATGCAGGCATTTTTCTTTTTATCTTCTGCATCATCTGAGACAACCTTGAAGTTATCACAGTCAGTGTCTACAAAGCATACCTGTTCCTCTGCTTCTTGGTCTTCCACTGTTTCTGATGATCTTTTTTCTCTGATTAGTTTAACATCCCTGCCATTCATTGGAATCATGGCATATGACAGGTCCAGCTGCATACTTCCACCAATTAGTGCTGCCCATCTTCTTGACAACAGCATACCATACTGTGGTTTGATGTCAACCACTGTTATATTCATCTTATATCTCTTTTCAAGAAATGCTGCCAGTTTGAAATCTACATCCTTCATGATTCCAATAACTGGTACCTCTCTGGCATCCATAGCATAACATTTTCCACATGCCTTGTCAATTTTCAATCTAGCTTGTTGCATGATGGCCAAAGGCATGACATTTTTAGATGCTCCAGAGTCAAGCATACAATTTCTAATTATTTTTCCATTTATAACCAGGGAAACATAAAATGGTTCCACTTGTGAAGGACACTTTGTCATAGTCACTCCTAAATAGACTTCAGGAGCCTCATCTTCTTCATTACACATGACATGTTTCTCACCCTGGGTCTGAACATTTTGTTTAGCTTGAAAAGGTACCCCTGAGATTAGGGATATTGTCCTATTCTTGATTTCTTCCACTTTCATTAGTTCCATAAGTGGAACAGAGACTTTTACCTGAGAGAGGACTTGAGCTATATCAAATGGAGCATAATTTTGTGTAACAGCTGTAGCTTGCTCCACAATCTTATTTTTATCCTGAACTGATTTAGCTCTTACTTTCATAGTTCCCTGATCATCATTCTTGTCTTGGGAACCTTTACTTTGATCTTCAGCCTGTGGGATTCTATTTTCTGGTCCTTGGGATTCATGACCTGTTCTGTGTCTGAAATTCTATTTATTATTAACCCACTGCCTTTTTTGTGGTTCAATTCCTTTATGACCATGCACTAGCTGACCTGCAGAAATACCTTCTGGCTGATGTGGGCTGCCTACTTGATTTTTACCTCTGAGATTGTAGTTGCTCTTGACTTGAGCAACTGCTGCAGCTGTGAAGGCTCTAATTTCCTCATCAGAAGGTTGTTGTAAGTTACTCAGAAAATTGTGTGAGCTCTGAGCATACACATAGTTATCTTCCTTATCTTCATCATATGGGAATTGTTGGCAGGCCTGAATTTGATGATCTGTATTCTCATCAGCATCATAAAAAGTATAACCATTGCCTATGGACATCATATTAACATCATCATCCTGCACATAATGTGGCTCATTGCATTCATTACAAGATGTAGCATTATCATACAAGGATTGAGCAATCATACACTGTAATTGTGAATGTGGCATCTGACAGATTATACACCACGGAGCATCATCAACAATATTTATAGCCTTCTTTAGAGGATCAGGAGTTTCCTTGACATGTTGGGCTCTCTGATTTGTGTGGTGACGTGGAAAAGTAGGCTTACCATCATGCCAATTGGTATTATAAGGCATATCATGCAATGATGGCCTCTTTTCCTGCCTTTGATAGACTTGCCTATCAGGACCCATCCCTTTTTCACTTCTAGCTAATCTATAGCTTAGGTCCTTAACAACATTTGCCAATTTGTCTATCTTATCTTCAGGGGCAGATGTACTACCTTGAGTGTTCTGAGGCTTGTTTGGATTCTGCAGAATTTTTATATCATCCCTTTTATTTGTCTTGCCCGATGCTTTCCTGTTGTTTTCAATATTCACTGCAATTCTGAAAGCATCCCTGAGAGTAGCAGGACCTTTATCTCTTAATCCATATGCAGTTTTTGCATCAAAGGCATTGATATACAATATTATGCACATTGGTTCATTTGGCCTCATGTGATGTATCAATTTGTTTAACACTTTAGTAAATCTTGCATTAAAATCTGCAACCTGCTCATTTGACCCTTTAGTGATACTGGTGAACTCATTTACAAAAAAGCTAGGGTCAGTTTTGTCACCATATTGCTCCTTGAACATCCTTTTAAAATCATCCCATGATGAAATACTCCGGTTAGGCAGACTCTTGTACCATTCTCTTGCCTCATCTATTAAGGATTGCATGAATGACTTCATGAAAACATCCTCATGTTCAACCTCAAAGTTATCCATGACATTTTGAAAGGCTTTTAGATGATCTTCTCCTGACACTGTGTTGTTTCCTGAAAATTTAGGCACTTGCAGCCTCAGATGCTTGTCAATGGGGTTAGGATACCTAGGAATACCATCAAACACCAGCTGTCTGAATCTATCTAACTGCATTGGCTGTCTGTTTAACTGATGAACATTGATATTTCTGTCTGCATTCTGGTTTCTTACATTGTTCAGTGGTATTCTAGCATCATTCACATTTTGTCTCTCATCATTATGCTGATGTTGCACTTCATTTCTTTGATGATGTCTCTGCACATTTGCATTCTCTAGGGTAGGAACTGAATCATTTTGGGCAGTTCTTAAAGCTTGCACTTTCTGCTTCATATCATCTCTGATTTTCATGGCCTGTAGATATTCTAGTTCTGCTCTTAGATTTCTGATTTCTTCAGCTAACTGTTCATCCTTAGGCATGGAGGTAGATGGTCTCATACCATTCTGATCATCATCTTCATCATCCCTCAGAGACTCTGCCTCTTCAAACCTTTCACTAGGGTCTAGAAATGGGCATTCTTGGAACACTTCTGACCTCATTCTCATACTACCACCCTGTTGCCTCTCATATGCACCTTGAATATTAGCTTCTGTATTTGAAAAGTAAGGCACATGCTGTCCTGATGGCCTAGGGTTATCTTGCATATCATCACTTTTTCTGGGGGAACCCTCATGACTAACTGAGACAGCTCCCTTTCTTCTGTACATCATTTTTCTTGTTACTGGTAACTCTTTAAATAAAGGATTTTGTTGGGATCTTCTCCCCTGCATATAAATTTTACTTTGACTGGTTGGGAGATTACTTCGGAGTCGCCACCTATTACTAGGAACTGTTTTCTTTTGAAAACCAGGGTTCTTTCACAAATAACAATTTTCAAATCACCGTTCCCCAGTAAAGTATTTCTATTTCTGTTGCTTACTCGGATGGGTCACATATATATTACTGGAGATGATTAGATAGTATTTTTACCTCTCGGTCCCCAGCAGAGTCGCCAATTTCTGTTGGTTTTTTCCTAGACTGGATGCTTATTCCCAGATTTCCCTACAAGGTAGCCATCAGTGATCAACAGGATCTCTGGGCCAGGGGCCAACAGTATAGGAGATAGACTGTATATTTTATCTCCTCTTCTTCTTCAGGCTCTGCAAGACCTAGGGGGGTTATTCCCTACTCAACATCCATGAGGATATGCATACAAGGCTGGGATGCTGACAGAAAGCAGATGAGTCCTCCTGTAAGTAGACCAAAACTGATAGATAAGAGCAAAGGGGCTAGCTTTGGGCCTATTTGCAGTTGTAGACAGAGGACTGAGGATCCTAAGACTAATTCTAATGCCCTAAAGATTGTTTTAGATTTAGACTTTGATTTATGGTTTGGATGCAAAGCTGGATATGGTTGTAACACAAACACAAAGCAAGATCGGTGCCTGTCCAGGGCCTGGAGTCAGCAGACATACACCTGTGAATGGTCAGCATGAACAGCTAAAACTGGATTTCAGGGGGATATATGTGATACCTGCCTAACAGATATCTCCCAATACAGAGTGTTAAGTTATCTCTACTTATGGCATCCCTACTGCAGTATACCCTTCCCAATGTTCAACCTGAAAACAGTTTTAATCTACCCCTTGAGCAGAAGTTAAAAGATCAGACATTCAACACAAGAATTCTATACTCTAGAATCTAAACATTACCCAAATATCTAGATTCAGAAGAAGAATACATGCAATACTGGAGACAGAATTAACAAAACACATGCTAAGATAGCATTTCTCATGTAAGATTAATCATGAAATCAGTGGGTTCATGCCAAAACATACAACAAGAGATACATAGACTCACAGGTTTAACTGTACAGAGCAACCAGATCAGCTTGTTTTGAATTACAGAGCCAAAAATCTTCAACTTTCAACAACAACAAATGAGTATCACTTCCTGCTTATAACAGCCAGGTAGTGTACCATAACAATTAATTACATGGTTGACCAAAAATCCCGCCAGATACACAGTATCATAAAAATGGTGCTCAAACATTCAATGCAGCAGGTGGGAGAGGAGACAGGAAGAAATCTCGAGCCTTGCACCGCCGCCTAGGGATCCAGATCTTCAAACGGGTACTAGATCCGTCCACGCCATCGCCCATACCTCTGCAACAATCGCCATTAATGGCGCACCAACCCGCGGCCTCGGGAAGAACATCTGACAGTTGATCGCAACCGTTTCCCGCCAAGATACATCGTCATGATATTTCAAATATGCAGGATATCAATTATCCCACATGCACCCCGCGGTGACCTTTTCATCACCTTATATACTAGGTCGCGAACATATATGATGTCGGTGCTTTTGCTCCCGACGACACTAGTATAAGACTTCATCATCATCCTCCAACAGCATGATATCCTGTTGCTTGAAAAATCACCCTGACGTCAGCATCACCCCGCAATATAACCTGCATGATAATCGCCTTCATCGGCACAACCTGATCCATCGGAGGAAGATCCTCCTGCTTAGCCGATACCAAAAGTCTGGCCGATGAACATCCTGATGACGTCACCGTCATATCCTGCTGATGTCATCAGCATATCTGCCTGCTGCGCACCTCCTCATATCCGGATGACGTCATCATCATATTCGCAACATTGGGGAATCTTCATAAGATGAGTAATGTTAGAAATATGACCCCCCGGACCTTGATGACATCACCACCACATGTCGGCATCAGGATGATATTCGGAAGGTAACCGGATATTTGGAAATATCATCCTGATGCACAAATATGATGCTGCACTGTAGCTCCACTATAAGATCGGGTGATACATGAATAAGACGGATATTTGAAAAGATCACCCCCCACTAGATAATGCATGAAGCCAACAAGCAGCTACCTCCTTGATACCATCATCATCAGGATGATAAAACAACGAACATGAAGTGATACAACAACATCAGGATGATATTGACTAAGATCACCCGATGTTAAAATATCACCCCGGCGAAAGATCATGCAGGCAGAAAATATGATGACCCTCGCAAGCAACACGGTGATAACTGGAAATATGATCATGATGATGACGACGACCCTTAAGAGAAAACAAGTCAGGTCGAACAACTTCAGGAAATAACCCCTTCAAAAGATCGGGGTGACATCATCATCACAAAAGGGCAGGGTGATAATTGGAAAATCACCAGATACTCAAAAAATCACCCTCCGCAAGAAAATCAAGGCACATTGTAGCTCATCAGCAGGATCGGGATGATATCCAAACATCACCCGATATTGAAATATGATGATCCTGATGAACAACAAGGCGACAGAGAACATGATGATGCGGACCATCATCGAAGACAATATGATGATGATGATCTCCTCCTCAGGAAAATATGATGCTGCAGCTGAAAATGCCGAGGAGGTCCAACACTTAGGAAAAATGGGCAAGAAGACATAGGGTTCAAATGAAGAAACCCCCTAAACATGAAAAATCACCCTCCAGGTCAAAATGAGTGCTAACACCTTCTTGACTTAACACTCCCCCAATTAAGAGAGATAGTGCTTCTGGATTAAATTGTGTATGTTTTTGCTTCAACATTTCGGATCATGCACAATGATCCATCATCAGGAAGAGGAGAAAATGTGTATTGGATAGCAAACATGGCCTTATAAAGGAATTGTAGAGGGGGATATTACAAGGAACGCAAAACGAAGGGAGGGGATGGGGAAAAAGAAAATAAGAGATGAACTAAATTTAAACTTGAAGCATGTGAACCCACATAAGCAAAAGTATAAACACAAAACATAACAAAACCAAAAAGTATACATAGAAAAAATATATATGAGTAATATATAATAACAAAAGGTATAAAAGAAATAGTATCTATGAATAATATATAATATATATACAATATATGATATAAAATATATAAAAAATCATAAAGATAATAAATGAAATAAAGACCAAATGTCCAAAGAATACAAAATATAATTAATATGTATAATAGTAATATAAACCATGTGTAGTAAAATAAATAATATGAAAATATGATGCATAATAATATGTAACATTAACAATAATATTGTATATATATAGACAAATAGACAAACATAATGTATATAATAAATATAATCCATCAAATAATAACAAATAGACAAAATGACATACAATAAAAACAAAAAGGAACAAACCTACCATAAGTAAAAATGAACATCATCTTAATAGACCCAAATATACCGCACACAAATAGGCCAAAAATTATATACAAATACATGTAACTATATCTTAAAGCTTTGATATACTAATGCATAGAATAGAGATGGTAATAATGTATAATAGTAATGCATATAATAGTAATATAATCTAGATAATATATAATATATAATATGAAAATAAGGTGCATATAATATAATAATATGTAAAATATATAATCATAAAAATAGACAAATAATGTATAATATGTAAATGCATAATATATAATGTGTAAAATGTAAAATGTATAATATGTAAATAGTATGATCATGAAAAAGACAAATATAATGCCTAGAACCAAATTGTCCAACCAATTAGATAAATATAAAATGATATAATATAATAGTAATAAAATGAATAAAAATAACGTCCAAAGAATAATAATGTAACTAAGTAATGCATAATATCTAATATGCAATTGTGATGAATATAATATAATAATAACTGAAAATATGACTAATAAACAAATATACAAATAGACAAGATCATAAAGTATATACTAATGTGCAAATGCGCCTATATATATACATATGAATGATTGCTATTGATAGGGGGAGCTATGTCAGTTAGTGAGGAGAAGTTCTTGTCTTGATGGTTAAAACATTTTTTCACATCATATGTTGCCATCAATAACAAAGGGGGAGATTGTTGCAAGTATGGGCCCAACCGGTGTCGTCATTGATGTCAACATACTCCTGTTGCATTGATGTCAAGGATTGGATGAGTTGTGTGCTGAGGATATTGAGAAAATTAGTCCTATCAGAAACAGAGAAGATCAGTGAAGACAGTGAAGCTCTATGAAGTGAAGATCTCAGCTAGATGAAGATCAAAGAATGCGTATCAAAGGGTTTGTAGATATGTGTCTAAAGACGATCTAGTCAAGATTTGAGAGGTCTGCATGAAGATTTGGAGAAGTTATGGCCATATGAGTAAAACTAGTTTTGATAGCTGTTCAGAGGTGACAGAGTGACACAAATAGGTCCGGTGAGATCCAGAAATGCAATATCTTGTTCTGCGGATTTGGTGGAATGTTTAGGAAGCCAATGTGAATTGACAACTCAATTGGTTCGTGGTATGGAGGTACACAAGCATTTATTCTAATGTGACAGTGATGCCAGACTATGTTCTTGAGGTTTCAGATGAAGATGCAAATAATTTCAGTAAGCAAAAGTGTGGATGTTCTTGGTGGTTCAGGCAAGCTTGTGGAGGTCTCTAGATTGTGTCCAGTTCATGTTGGTAGTCCACATTAAACATTGAGCTTGTAATTGAAGATTTACTCTCGGGTGATGGTGTTCTTCCTAATCATGGCCAACCGAATGTTTTACACATCTTGCAGATGATCTTGAAGATGTTCTGCGAAGCATGGCGTGTTTCTCAAAGAAGATTCAAGTCCCAGATATGTATGGCCGACAGTGTGGTGATATGCATGAAGTCTTTGTAACAAATCAAGTTATATTTTTATAACCGCTCTATAATAAAATAAAGTATGTTGTGCCGACTTTGATGATTATCCCAAAGTCGATGTCTTGTATAAATAAGATTTGTGAAGTCATGTCAAAGTATCTTTGGTGAAGATGAGAGAGTGGTAGAGAGGAGAAGAGCTAAAAGCAGAGAAGTGTTGAGCTTAAATGGAATTGTCTCAAGCATGGTGAAGATGCTAATCTCTAGTTCAAGTATGTAATATTTATATTATTATTCTGTAGACAGTGTGTCTCTAGTAGGCAGTGGGCCTCTTGTGAGCAGTGTGCTCGGGCAGTGAGCCCTAATTGGCAAGTGCCATTTTGTTCTTCTTATTCTTTTAACAGAGAATACAATCTTGGGTTAGTCACCCTGTGGTTTTTCCCTTGACCGGGTTTTCCACGTTAAAATCTTGGTGTCATATGTGCTAATGTGTTTTTAAGATATTGCATTGTACTTCCATGATTAAAACATTATTATGCTGTAGAAATATAAGAAGGATTTAAGTGTTTATAGAAAGGAAAGTTTTGGATACAACTGATTCACCCCCCCTCTCAGTTGTTTGTCCTAAAAACAACAATTGGTATCAGAGCTAAGTTCCTCTAAAAGAGCTTAATTGCTTGAGGAGATCCAGGATGTCTTCCTACAAGAAGGATAGTCCGAGGTTTGATGGAACTAATTACACTCTTTGGAAAAGCCGCATGGAATGTCACTTGCAATTTATGGGAATGCAATATTGGACCATGACTACAAAGAAGTATGTTCCTCCAAAGAATGGTTCGACAACTATAGATGAAATCAGAGATGCTGAAGATAATCTTTGATCTAAAGAAGCCTTACTAAGTGCCTTATCTGATTCAGAGCTGACAAATGTTATGGATTTAAAAATTGCATATGAGATTTGGGAAAAGCTGGAACTTCTGCATGAAGGAGACAAATATGTTAAATGTGCTAAGCTATAGAATCTAAAAGGAAAATTCGAAAACCTGAAGATGGGAATATCACTACATTTATGCCAAAAGTAAATGAGCTTGTTTGTGGCATTAGGTGTGCTGGTGGAACCTTGGATGAAGATGAGATTGTTGCCAAAGTTCTCAGATCCCTACCTCTTGCTTACAAACACAAGGTTGTTGCTATTGAAGAATTTAGATCTTTATCACAATAGATCAATTGGTTGGAAAATTATTTGCATTTGAATTGGCTGAGTTTAGAGATGCACCCCCTAAGACTGAATTTGCATTCAAAGCTAGTGCCTTTGTAAAAGGAAAACAAAGGTATGATCCAGGAGAGGACTCCTCAAAGAAACTATCATGGTATGAAAAAGCAAGAAAAGATCTGGAAGAAGATGAGGCAGAAGCTACTCAACTTGAATCCCTTATTGCAAAAATACTGCCGAGAGGATCTGAGACAGGAAACAAATCTGGAAGTGATTGGGTGTTTATTGCCATCAAGGAAGAAGAGCCAATGCCCATTGAATCTATCAATCATAAAATGGTAGAAAGAGCTCTGGTTGCCCAGGTTGAGGAAAAAGATGAATGGGTCATTGACAGTGGATGATCCCACCATATGAATGGTGACAAAAATAAGTTCATAGATCTGGAAAGATATGAAAAGGAGTTGTAAAATTTGGTGATAATTCTGCTGGTAGAATCAGAGGCAGAGGAACTATTTCTTTTGATAGAAAGAACAAAACCAGTGATGTATTGTATGTTGAAGGGCTGAAGCACAATCTTCTCAGTGTTGGGCAGTTAGTGGACAAAGGCTATGATCTTCAATTAAAAAATGGAAAATGTAAGATCTTTGAAAGTTCTGGAACAGAGATTGCATCTGGTACTCAAACAAAAGGTAACATATTCCACTTGGTTGGTACTGGAAAAAGTTGTTTATTTGTTCAAATTGATTAGAGTTGGTTGTGGCATAGGAGAATGTGTCATGTAAATTTTGATAATATCATCAAGATAAGCAACACTCAGGCTGTAAGAGATCTTCCAAGACTGGTGAAACCTACTAACAATTTGTGCAAAGAATGTCAGTTGGGTAAGCAGAGTAGAGTCACATTCAAAAGTAAGGAATGATCTTCTACTGGATTGTTGGACTTAGTACATACTGATCTATGTGGACCGGCAAGAATTAGGAGTTTGCAAGGTGATAGATATTTCATGTTACTAATTGATGACCATTCTCGGATGATGTGGGTGACTTTCTTGAAAGAGAAATCTGAGGCTCTTGAGAAATTCAAAATATTCAAGGCTATGGTAGAGAATGAAACCAGGTTAAACATAAAATGTCTTAAGTCTGATAGAGGTGGAGAATTCACATCCGGAGAGTTCATAGAATTCTGTGAGAAATATGGGATAAAGAGACAATTATCTTCTCCAAGGACTCCACAACAGAATGGAGTAGTAGAGAGAAAGAACTGGACCATCCAGGAAGCATTTAGAACCATGATGATGGAAGCAAATGTTCCTTAGATCTACTAGAGAGAAGCTGTAAGCACTGCTATCTATACTCTTAATTGAGTACAAATCAGAAACAATACTGGTAAGACCCCTTATGAACTCTGGTTCGGCATCAATCCTACTGTGAAGTATTTTAGAGTCTTTGGTAGTAAATGTTACATTAAAAGAGATGAAGACCTTGGAAAATTTGATGCTAGAAGTGATGAAGGAATATTCTTGGGTTATTCTACTCAAAGCAAAGCATACCGGTGTTATAACAAGAGATTGAGAAAGATTGTAGAAAGTACAAATGTGAAGGTTGATGAATGCATTGAAAAACCCTCAAGGTTTTATGAACATGAAGAAGATGATTATACTGATGTTTTGGTCCAAGAAGTTCAAGCCCCTTTTGAAATTTAGATCCAGACTGATCTGCAGAATCCTGGAATACAGGAAGAAGAGATAAGTTTGAATGAACCTATCCAAGATATAGTAGTGCAGGAAATTCCTGAAACTCCCAGGTATGTAAGACTAAATCATTCTAAAGACCAGATCATAGGTGATAGAAGCAAAGGTTTTCAAACAAGAAGAAATATTTCTCAAGACACAGAAAAGTATTGTCTAATTTCAAAGATCGAACCAAAAACAGTAAGTGAAGCATGCAATAATGAAAGCTGGACTAAAGAAATGAAGGAAGAGTTGATGCAGATTGAGAAAAATCACACTTGGGATCTTGTTCCCATACCTAGAAACAGAAATGTGATTGGGACCAAGTGGGTCTTCCAGAATAAAGTGAATGAAGATGGTGAAGTAGTCAGAAACAAAGCCAGATTGGTCTGTAAGGGTTATTCTCAAGTAGAAGGAGTTGACTTCGAAGAAACTTTTTTTTCGGTGGAAAGAATTGAAGCAGTCAGATTATTTCTTACTTTTGCTACCTTCAAGGATTTCAAAGTATATTAGATGGATGTCAAGTCTACCTTCCTGAATGGTGACTTGGAAGAAGAAGTATACATTAAGCAACCGGATGGATTTCAATTGTCTGATCATGGTGATATGGTCTGCAAGTTGAAGAAAACACTGTATGGACTCAAACAAGCCCCAAGGGCCTAGTATGAAAGATTAGATAAACATCTTTTGAAGATTGGTTTCAACAAAGGTACTGCTAATAGTAACTTGTACTTCAAAATTGATCATGAAAATATCTTGATTATTGAAGTATTTGTTGATGATATCATTTTTGGAGGAAGAGATAGTATGTGCAAGACTTTTGCAAATCAAATGAAAAGTGAATTTGAGATGTCTATGTTTGGGGAAATGAATTTCTTCTTGGGTCTGCAAATTACTCAAACAAAGAAAGGAATCTTCATATCACAGACCAAATATGTGAAAGAATTGTTGAAGAAATTTGGGATGGAAGATTCAAAACCAATGAATACTCCCATGGTAACCAGATGTAAACTAAGCAAAGATGATGAATCTCCTAAGGCTGATCAGAAAAAGTACAGGTCAATGATTGGAGGACTACTGTATCTTACTCAAACTAGATGTGACATTATGAATGTTGTTGGTCTTGTTGCCAGATTCCAAGCTGATCCCAGAGAATCTCATGTCATGACAATCAAGAGAATTCTCAGATATCTAAAGGGAATAGTTGAGTATGGTTTATGGTATCCTAGGGATCATGATTTCTCTCTTCATGCATATACAGATGCGGATTGGGCAGGAGATGTGGATGACTGGAAGAGTGCCAGTGGTGGTGCATTCTTTTTGGGGAAAAGATTAGTTTCTTGGCTGAGCAAGAAATAAGAGGCAATATCTCTGTCCATTGCAGAAGTAGAATATATTGTAGCAGTAGGTGGTTGCACTCAAGTATTGTGGATGAAGAAAATGCTAAGAGACATCAGAGTGGAGTATGAGGAACCTATCACAATCTTCTGTGACAACTCAAGTGCAATAAATATATCAAAAAATCTAGTGTTACATTCAAAGACAAAACATATATCCATCAAGTTTCACTTTTTGAGAGAGCAGGTGAACAAGAATGAAGTTAGATTGGAGTTTGTGCCCTCAAAGGATCAAATTGCAGACATTTTTACTAAACCTCTACCTAAGGACTCTTTTGAGTATCTTAGGGAGAAGTTAGGGGTTATTACCCCTCTGGTTCTGAATTAAGGTGCACTGATGTGCATCAGTCTGATGGATCTCAGGGTCATATCTTGTGGTTCAGATTGATGATAGGAAGCTACTACTCATAGGGAGTAGTCTGTATGATTTTGATTGATGCAAGTATGTGCCCTTTGCCATGGATGTCAAAGGGGGAGAGAAGACATGTGAAAAACAAAAGTGGTTGCTGATCAAAGGGGGAGCAGTGAAGAAAGAGAAGACATATGAATGATTGCTGTTGATAGGGGAAGCTATGTCAGTTAGTGAGGAGAAGTTCTTGTCTTGATGGTTAAAATAGTTTTTCACATCATATGTTGCCATCAATGACAAAGGGGGATATTGTTGCAAGTATGGGGCCAACCGGTGTTGTCATTGATGTCAACATACTCCTGTTGCATTGATGTCAAGGATTGGATGAGCTATGTGCTGAGGATATTGAGAAAATTAGTCCTATCAGAAACAAAGAAGATCAGTGAAGATAGTGAAGCTCTATGAAGTGAAGATCCCAGCTAGATGAAGATCAGAGAATGCGTATCAAAGGGTTTGTAGATATGTGTCTAAAGATGATCCAGTCAAGATTTGAGAGGTCCGCATGAAGATTTGGAGAAGTTATGGCCATATGAGCAAAACTAGTTTTGACAGCTGTTCAGAGGTGACAGAGTGACACAAATAGGTCCGGTGAGATCCAGAAATGCAATATCTTGTTCTAGAGATTTGGTGGAATGTTTAGGAAGCCAATGTGAATTGACAACTCAATTGGTTTGTAGTCTGGAGGTACGCAAGCATTTATTCTAATGTGAGAGTGATGACAGATTGTGTTCTTGAGGTTCCAGATGAAGATGCAAATAATTTCAGTAAGCAGAATTGGTGTGGATGTTCTTGGTGATTTAGGCAAGCTTGTGGAGCTCTCTAGATTGTGTTTAGTTTGTGTTGGCGGTCCGCATTAAAGATTGAGCTTGTAATTGAAGATTTACTCTCGGGTGATGGTGTTCTTCCTAATCATGGCCGACCGAATGTTTTACACATCTTGCGGATGATCTTGAAGATGTTCTACGAAGCATGGTGTGTTTCTCAAAGAAGATTCAAGTCCTAGATATGTATGGCCGACAGTGTGGTGATACGCATGAAGTCTTTGTAACAAATCAAGTTGTATTTTGTAACTGTTCTATAATAAAATAAAGTATGTTGTGCTAACTTTGATGATTATCCCAAAGTCGATATCTTGTATAAATAAGATTTGTGAATTCATGTCAAAGTATCTTTGGTGAGGAGAAGAGAGAAAAGCAGAGCATAAGTGTTGAGCTTAAATGGAACTGTCTCAAGCATGATGAAGATGCTAGTCTCCAGTTCAAGTATGTAATATTTATATTATTATTTTGTAGACAGTGTGTCTCCAGTAGGCAGTGGGCCTCTTGTGAGCAGTGTGCTTGGGTAGTGAGCCCTAATTGGAAAGTGCCATTTTGTTCTTCTTATTCTTTTAACAGAGAATACAATCTTGGGTTAGTCACCCCATGGTTTTTCCCTTAACCGGGTTTTCTACGTTAAAATATTGGTGTCATATGTGTTAATGTGTTTTTAAGATATTGCATTGTGCTTCCATGATTAAAACATTATTATAATGTAGAAATATAAGAAGGATTTAAGTGTTTACAGAAAGGAGAGTTTTGGAGATAACTAATTCACCCCCCCTCTCAGTTGTCTGTCCTAAAAACAACAATTCCAACACTCAATCTCTAACACCCAAAGATCTCCAACCTCACCTCAATATATCTATAAATACCAAGTGCACTACCAATCATTTCATGCCTAACTCCACTACAACACCATAATATCCACAAGTGTCTCTCTCCAAGGCAATGCTCATTATTCTCAAAACTAGTAGATTATCTCAAAAGTATAGTCAATGCTCTCATTGCATGATCAATGTAGACTCTAGGAACTTTCTATGGCTCCATGAATTGCACTTCACATTAGAAGATCACTTGTCTACAATTGGCACATCTACTCAAAAGCAACCATATTATGCCAAAAATCTAATCCATAATCCAAAGTCTACCATGGCACAATAATACTCACCCTCAATACTAGATGACCATCTATCGAACTAACAAATACATATAATTGCCAAAGCCCCCACTAGGAATGTTCTAGAGCCACATATGACATCATGATATCCCTATGTGATGCTGGAGAATCTGAGTGGACGTGCGATCCTGTATCGCCCAAAAACATTTCAAGTTTTATTTTTAGTGCTGATATGTTTTTATTGTCTTTCAATTATTTGGTATTCTTTTTCTTCAGGAGTAATTGTCAGGGAAAATTGGGTTAAGTTCATTTGGATAAGTTTGCAGTTTTGAGCATTTCAGCGAAGGTATTTGGTCTTTGGATTCAAAGGAAAATTTTGAAGGCTCCCAATTCATTGATTTATCGATGATTTATTGATGAGAAAGTCTTCTTTACGCACTAGTTCAACTTTGTTCAAAATGAGCAAGTTAGAAGTTACACTACAATGCTAACTGTATTTAAAAGAGTCTCATTGTGGATTAGCACAACTTTGTTTAAGGGTTGAGAGTCAAAGGTTGTGCCCATGCGCTAATTACCTTAATGGAAGACTTCTGCACACCAGTGCAACTTTGCTCAACCTGTAGATAATTAAGGTTGCACCATCGTGCTAAACCGGGCTATAGCGCATTAGAACAACTTTACCAAATCACATGGATCTTAAGGTTGCATCCATGCGCTAAACCAGGCTATAGCACATCAGCGCAACTTTCTCAAATCACATGGATCTTAAGGTTGCACCCATGGGATAACCATTGCTAAGAAGGACTCCTAGTGTAGTTTCACAACTTCAATTTTAGCACATGGTTTTGAGGTTGTGCCTTTTACAAAACTATTGTTAAGGATTCAAAATTGTTTATATGTTTTAATTTGTTGGTGAAGACATAAAGAGAGAATTTGGAAATTCTAATTCACCTCAAATCTTTGCATTGTTTTTTATTTGAGGTTCATAAGGTGCCTTAGTCATTCAGTTCCACAATGGTAAATGTTGGTAACTATTCATCTTTCCCAGAAGAATACAAAATGGATCAATGTCTGTTGTTTGGGGTTCGACCATTTTGGAGGATAGTGTGAAGAATAATTAAATGTAAATTTTATGATGAAGAAAAAGATTGTACTCCTGGTTTATTCTATTTGCTGCAAATAAATAAAATATTCATTGTTGTTCTGTCAGTTCTTTGTTGTGTGTTTTTGTGTATTGGCTACTCATCCCGATTGCCTAAAAAGGCACTTAGGGTATGATCTGCGCCAAGTGGTTTTAGAGCAAGGTTTTTGTTGAGGCTATGGGTGTGTCAAATAAGAGATTTTGAGTTTTGTTTTGTTGTGGGTAGGGAGGAGTGAGTACAAACCTGCAATTGCAGATAATCTGGTGAAGACATGGCATAGAGAGGACGTGGTAGAGGAAGAGAACCATGGGCTGGTGATATGGTGATCATGGAGATGTTGAGAGGAATAAAAACATAGTTAGATGCTATGGAGATGGCACAACATAGGGCAGTACATGTTGAAGGTGTGAGTGAGGATGAAGAAGAAATAGAGATAAGAGAAGATGTGTAAATGAAGAAGGTGACTGACTAGAAAGGTGATTTTTGAGAGTAATGTCCAGAATAAGTAGTAAACCTCATTTGGATCCTCTAAGTTATAACATGGTAGTTTGAATCTAGAAGAATTGATCGACTGGATTTTAAAAATGGACAAGTATTTTGATTTTGAATTGATTGAAGACCCCAAGAAAGTCAAGTTTTCCTGCACAAAGTTGAAGGGTCACACCTCCTTGTGGTGGGAACATGTTTAGACAAAAAGATAGAGAAAAGTTAAAGAGAAAATTAAATCCTAAGAAATAATGGTAACCAAATTGAAGGATAAGTTTTTACCAACATATTATCAAATTAGTTTGTTTAAGAAGTTGCAAAATCTGAAACAAAAAGAAAAGAATGTGCAAGAATACAATGAAGAATTTTATAGATTGGATATTCAGGCTGGCCATGTTGATGATGATGTTGAAAAGGTTTCCAAGTATGTCAATGGGTTACACTATTCCATCCAAGATGAGATAAGCATGGTGTGAATCACTAGTGTTGAAGAAACCTATCAATATGCCCTGAAGGCTAAAGATAAACTTAGAAGAAAACAAAACAATTCCAGAGGAAGGGGAAGATTTTCACGTGGAAGTTGATAGTCGAGTGGTGGAAGAGGATACCAAAACAAACAAGGAGAGGCTAGTTCATTGCAAACCAATACCCAGGAAAACAAAGGAAGAGGAGATTAATCTCGAGGAAGAGGTGATTATTCCAAAGGTAGAGGATCTTTTGGAAGAGGCAGAGGAAGAGGATTTCATGGAACTTGTTTTCAATGTGGAGAAATTGGGCATAGGGCATTTGAATGTCCTCAGATACAACAAAGTAGTGGGAAAGGAAAAGAAACAAGAATTAATTTGCACAAGATGATAATGAAAATGTGGCTTCATCAAAGTGTGGAGAAGATCTTGAGGATGGATAATCCTTGATGTTGAGGAGGATTTTGTTGAATTCAGAGAAGGAGAAACCTAAACCAGTTCAGAGGAGAAACTTATTTTGAACCAGATGCAAGTCAAATGGTAAAATTTTTAAAGTGATAGTGGAACGAGGAAGTACAGACACTATTATGTTTGAAGAGATGGTAAACAAATTGAGATCGAAAAGATTGAAGCATCCCAATCCTTATAAAATTTCCTGGTTGTAGAAAGAATTTCAATTGGTGGTAAGAGAACAATGTCTTATGAATTTTCAAATTGGTAGTTATAAGGATAAGATTTTGTGTGATGTAATGCCAATGGATGCATGCCATATTTTGTTGGGTAGACCTTGGCAATTTGACAGACAGGTTGTACATGATGAAAGGACTAATACATATAAAATCAAGAAGGATAGATGAGAATTCACCTTGAACCCATTGAAGGATAAAGAAGATGAAGTGGAGAACAATCCCAAAGTTTGTTTGGTTTTTGGAAAGAAGTTCTTGAAAGAATTGAAGAAAGAGGGGACATGTATTGCATATATTCCCAAGCCTACAACAACTATGATAGTAGAGAAACAAGAAAAAATACCATTAGAAATTTAAGAAATTTTGGAAGAGTGCAAATATAATGATTAAAGAGTTTCCGGGTGGATTACCACCTGTGAGAGACATTAGTAATTGCATGGACTTAATACCTAGTGTGAATTTTCCAAACAAAGCATCATATAGGATGACGCCTATGGAGAATGAGGAGATAAATATGCAAGTACAAGAGTTGTGGGATAAAGGCTTGATCATGAAAAGTCTGTCTTTGCGACTATACTAGCAATGTTGACACCAAAGAAGGATGGAGAGTGGCGTAAGTGTACAGATTCGAGAGCCATAAACAAGATAACAATCAAGTATAGATTTCTATTACCATGAATGGATTATATGATGGATTTTTTGTTGGAATAAATGAACAATCTCTAATCTAATTGTTAATCATCAAATCACCAAGATATGATACCAATTGGTGAGATACAAGGCTTTGACTACTACAAAATAGAAATATGAAAATTGTATGTAAATCTAAAAATTAAGTTGCCTTAACCTTTGAAATACCATGAAGAGATTCAATTTCTTTATGATGCTAAAATCAGCCACTTTAACATGCTTGATGAAACAACCTTAGATGAACTTATAATAGCAATAACATCACCATAAGATAGCAGTAACAAAGAGGCACAAATCAACAAGATAAGAATGCAAGATCTCACAACACAAGGTAACAATGGAATAAAAGAATAAACACATAACATATTGTTTATGTGGAGAAACCCTTGCGGGAAAAAACTCCACCAAGAAGAGAGGCCCAAGTTGTATTATCTTCAAAACAAGATTACAATACATCCACTTCCAATCTCCACTTCACTCTTCAATCCAACAAAACATGTGTACCTGTAAACTAAGATATGTAATACATACATGGCATTGTACTTATAGAAGTATTTCACTCTTAAAATAAGGCATCCATTTTCTCTCACCTAGGAATCTTCATCATGCAACATTCAATGACTTCTTACAAGCTCATAACACTTGTCAAGAGTCAACCATGCAACCTTGGGTGTCCATGGACAAGAATAGACTCTTACGGGGTAGTAAATGATGTCATAACTGTCATAGATTATGTCATAACACCCCCAAGTATCATCTTCCCAATATGGATGCCTAGAGCCAAGAATAGCAACTTACAACTAATAATTATCTGTCACAAGTTATCATATTGTCATAGAATCTTATGACAATTTGCAGCTATCATAGATTCTCTTACATGCACTCAACAACTTTATGACGTGTGTCATACATGCCAAAAATAGATGATTCCTCCAAGGTGGCACCTACCCTCAATTAGTCTTGCTATTTACAATTATCAATCGTAAATGTTGCTCCATAACTACCATCGGTAACTCCAGAACTTACCAATGTAGTAACTCCTTAATTACTGCCCCTGGTAATTATTTTTTACCACTGCTGGTGAAACTTGTACATCCCTTATGGGTGATTACAAATTACAAATAATAAAATGGAATAAATACAATATTGGGATTTACAAGGTTAATGGCACCTTATCCCAACATTCTCCCACTTGACATTATACATTGTAAATCATCCCATAGGAAATCAACAAGGGAATAAACATCCCTTAGCCAACCATGTACCATTGATTCTGTTGGTAATTATTTATGTCTAGGGTTTTAAACTTGAATGTTTGCTAATTTTCTCCTTCAAACCCTGAATTTTTGAGTTGCGGGATCTTGTTCTGTTACTGAAATTACTATCGGCCCCTGAAAATGTTAAAAATTTGAGTTTCATGCACTTAGGAATGCATTTCGAGCCACAGTTTCTAGACCCTAAATGTTTCTAAGTGTGGCTATAAGGGTTAGAATTGTGCCTGCACCGTGGAACTCGACATGTGTTGATATCCGCTTGTGTTTCATAGACCCTTTAAATGTTTCCTTTGTGTTTCAAGTTGCTTGCTGCGGATGGAGCCACGTGTCGCTCTCCGCGATGTTTCTAAAAAGGTTTCTATGCAGGGGCGGAGGATGCCGTGTGTCCCTTATGGTTGCTGCGGAAGCCGACATGTGTCAGCTTTTGAGATAGTCTCTACATGTTTCAAAGTGTGGCATAGATATGGTGGGTCCCATCAAAGTTTCTAAGATGCTGCGGATGTTGCCAGATGGCAGCCTCCGCTGAAGTGTTTCTAAAAGTTTCACAGTTTCTGCCATAGTTTCCGATAGACCCTTAAAGCAACTAAAGGTAGCGCAGACGGTGACAAGTGGCAGCCTCCGCTTTTGTTTCAGGAAAGTTTCAAAGAGTTTCTAAGTTGCTGCGGAAGTTGACAAGTGTCAGCTTCCGCGTGAGTTTCTATTTTGTTTCCCGCGATGCTAAGTGAAGATGGTGGTGGGTCCCAGTTAGTGTCTCATGTGTCGCGGGTGATGATAAATGTCACCTTCCGCATAAGTTTCAAAGCGGCCCCTTAAAGTTTCTGAGTAGCGCAGAACCCGCTAGGTGTCAGCTTCCGTTGAGGTTTCAAGGTAGACTCTTTTGTGTTTCGAGAGGAGCGCGGAGTTCGACAAGTGTTGACACCTGCGTGAGTTTCAGAAAGGGTCTCAAATGTTTCATGTGTTTCTCAAGAGTGGCGCGGAAAGCGACATGTGTCAGCTTCCGCATGAGTTTCACGGAGGGTCCTAATGTTTCATGAGAAGGCCGCGGAGCTTGACAAGTGTCAGCCTCCGTGGACTTGCCCCTGTTTCTCTCTTATGAAGGCTGCCGTGACAGTTTGTGGGCCTCGTTTTCAAAGTGCCTCTAGTTTTAAATGTTGCGGGTTGCGACAATTGTCACTCGCGGGTGCCACTCAGGTAACATAACACAGTTTTAATAGATGTTGCGGAGCCTGACACATGGCTGCCTTCGCATAAGTTTCAAAGAATGGGTCTTAGTGTTTCAGAGACACTGTGGATGCCGCCACGTGTCCCTTTCTCAAAGGCAAAATGGAAGGAGCGATGGGCCAGCGATAGAAACTGCAAGTGTCTACGTGGCACAGTATCATTGGCTGGTGACTGTTCAATATTTTTGGGGCCGTTGATCTCCGCAGCTGGGTTTTGATCGACGACCACATTTTAAGCTTGTAGCGACATCTTTTTTCTTTGTATCTGTGGCCTTGTTTGGGTGGGAAAAACTTCAGAGGCTTGCTGTGGCTGCGTTTCCAGAGGCCGTGAGTAGTTGAAACATTAATGGTGATCTTGCAGGGGCGCGATGGGACGATGATAGACAGGTCAACTACTAGATTTAAGAGAAAATGTCCCTGAGCGGCGGCTCGGATCCTGATCTCACCTGCTCTATCCTCTGTTTCTGGCTGTTGCATTCAATTTTGAGTGCCACTTTTCAGTACTATGTATCTGGCAGGATTTTTGGTCTCCCATATAATTAATGCTGAGTGCACCTTCCTTGCTGTATATAAGGGACTGTGTGACTCTTTTTTAAGGTTGTTGAAAACTGGACATTTTGGCTCTGTAATGAAATACATCTGGTTTTGGTTGCCCTGTGTAGAGGATCTTGTGAGTTTATGAGTCTCGTGTTTTATGTATTGTGTATAGACTTACTAGTTTCATTGTTGTTTTAGATGAATAATGCTATACTGCATGTGTTTTGTTATCTGTCTCCTGTATTGAATATACTCTTCTTTTGAATCTGGATATCTAAGGGGTGTCTTAGATTCTAGGATATAGGTTTACTGTATTGAATGCTTGATCTCTTAACTTCTGCTCAAGGGGTAGATTAACGTGTTTTTAGATTGAAGTGTTGAGAAGAATATATTGCAGTAAGGATATCATAAGAAGAGATAACTTGATACTCTGTTCTGGGATATATCTGTAAGGTAGATATCACACAAATCCCCTTGAAATCTAGTTTTAGTATGTTTATGCTGAACATTTACATGTGTATGTCTATGACTCCAAGCCCTGGATAGGCACCAATCTAGCTCTGTGTTGAGGTTATACACCAGGTCCAGCTTTGCATCCAAACATATAAAATCAAAATCAAACTCCAAAACAACCATTAGGACAGTAGAATTAGTTTTAGGATCCCAAGTCCTCTGTCTACAACTGAAAATAGGCCCAAAGCTAGCCCCTTTGCTCTTATCTTGTAGTTTTGGTCTATCTACAGGAGGACTTATCTGCTTCATGTCAGCATCCCAGCCTTTGTATGCATATTCTCATGGATGTTGAATAGGGAATACCCCCCTAGGTTTTGCAGAGCCTGAAGAAGAAGAGGAGATAAAAATAGAGTCTATCTCCTATACTGTTGGCCCTTGGCCCAGAGATCTTATTGATCATTGATGGCTACCTTGTAGGGAAATCTGGGAGTAAGCATCTAGTTTGGGAAAAAACTAACAGATTCTTTAACATGTTTTTATGCTCCAACAAGATACCTGCAAAAGTAACCATGATAACCACCATCTCAAGCAAGAAATCCTCACATCATGTCACTCATGATAGGACAAGGAACATGCCAAGGTGAAACATATCAACTGTCATTGAAACCTGCACCAATCTATTCATGAACACACGCATCAAATTCAAATGATAACAAATGACTTTGAGTGACTATTGTTAGAGTAATAGGTTCTTTACTTAATTAATTTAATCATATTGATTAATTAATTAATTCACCTATACTTTATTTCACTTAAGCTAAACTTAGGAATCTCTCATTAGGGTTTTCTAACTTGCAAATATAAAAGCAAGTGCTCTCATATAATTCAAAAATCTATTTCATTAATTGCATCCTTTTTTGTGCAAATTGCTCTCTTTGCTTTTTTCTCTTGTGGAAGCTTTCTTAGGTGTTGCAGGTGTTCACTGGGTCCTATAAAGTTGGTTTCACAACTTCTACATGGTATCAGAGCTCCAGATATGCAAGCCCCTTCTTAGATTTGGATAAAATTTTGAGCAAGAGCTTTTTTATTGGTGCATTTTTGTGTAAAACAGAGTATTCCATTGGATTCAGAGAAGTCAAAATAGTCAGATTAGCCTTTTATTTGGATTGATTTGAGCTTCGTAGGTCAGATCTGCAAGGGATTCAACATGGTGCTTTTTTTTGGGATCCGGGGGAAAGCTATTTTTTGGAGCATTTTGGGCCCAAATGGACCTCACCATCGTGCTCAGAAGGCCCAAAAACCTTAAGATCAACTGTCAAATCGTTGAAATCAGCCTCGGGCTCATCTGGGGCAAATTATTTTTGCCAGGGAAGCCGTACGACCTCCCTAGCATGCAAACCGAGGTGATTGAAAAAAAAATTACTATTTTTTTGCATTCTAAATATTTTTTTTCAAAAAAATTCATTGAAAAAATTATATTCAAAAAGCAATTTTTTTTAACAATTAAAAAAAAAGCAAAAAAAACTGCTTGAAAAAAAGTCTTTTGTACCTGCATAGGGTACATCCTTGCCACTGTAGGGTTGGCCAGTGGTCCCCCTTTAATGGGGCGTGTGGTGGGGGGTTCGACCCCCCACACCTCATGTTTTTTTTTTTTTTTTAAATAAAAAAATTCATGTGGGGCTACGTGGGGGGGGGTTTATCCCCTCCACCCCCCTTTTTATTTTTTTTAAATAAAAAATTCAATGTATTTTTTTTACCATGTTTAAAAAAAAAATAAACATGCCTTTTTTTAATAAAAAAAAGCATCATGTATTTTTTTTTATTTTAAAAAAATAATCATGCATTTTTTTGTGCTTTTTTGAATTAAAAAAGCACATGTATTTTTTTAATGTTTTTTTTAATTAAAAAAAAATTACATGCAAACTACTGTACCTGGAGAGCCTTTTAGTAGGGGTTCTAAAGTTGGCGGATCTCCAAATTTGGAGGCAGTTTTGCTAAATTTGGTGGAGGTTGCTTTTGTGCCAAATCTACCCTTCACCATTGGGCTTTTCATTTTTGCATGCCATCTTCCAGGGGCCATATCTTGGTCATACAGTGGTATTTTTCAGTGCAATTTTTTTGAAAAGAGATAGAATTTCATGCTCTTCGCAATGGTGTAGGTGGTTTTCAATTTTGGCTTCTAGTTTTTTCTAGAAATCAATTTTCTCAGTGCTGTTACTGTGCAATTCTCATTTTAGAGACTTTGACGAGCCATATCTTCTACATCTAGACTCCTTTTTGAGTCCCATTTTTTTGAAAGTGCATGTTTTTCTATGTACTTCATTAGGGTGCTATCAGTTTCCTCTATTTCTGTCTGAGAATTGTATTTTCAGCATGTGGTCCTTTTCTGGACATTGTGAGCTTCCATTGTAAGCACTTCTCATATGTGAACACACTGAAATAAAGTGTCTCAGCATTGTACATGTATTCTTGAGATCTTAGACATCATTTTGTGCATTATTATACTTGCACTATGATATAAAGTGCCATGGGGGGTTGATGTTTGCCTTTTGTCTGTCATCATACCTTGGTCAAGTGAGTGACCCTTCCATGACAACAGTGAATCACATTGATTCTTGCTGTTGAAATTAGGGCAGACAACTGAGAGGGGGGGTGAATTAGTTGTCACAAAACTTTTATCCTTTGCTGCAACTTAAACTTCTTTACCACTTATTAACATATGAATGATATAACCATGAAAGCATGAACCAACACATGAGCAGAAATAAAATCAACACACATAACACCAGGATTTTTACATGGAAACCCGGTTAAGGGAAAAACTACGATGGGGGTTAACCCACAAGATTTATTCTCTGTTAAAAGAATAGAAAATAGGGAAGGCACATGCCTTCAGGGCGCACTGCCCAGAGCTCACTGCCTACAAAAATATTTATAAGTTTATCACAGAAAGATTGAACTAGAAAACATCTTCTTTATGCCAAGATTAGTTCCATTGATGCACACAACACTTTTGCTCTGCCCCAAAACACTTCTTCGCTATCTCTTCATCCTTTACTGCTCTTCCTCTTTTGCTCTACTTCTTCTCTGCTCTGCCTTTCATCCTTTCTTAGGATCTTATCATTTTCACACAAGGATACATTTCCACAACTCAACCACACACATTTATATGCTTCATCAACCTTGGAATAAACATCAAGGTCAGCACTACAAACATCTGACTTACTGTGAATCACTATACTATTAGCCAAACATAGCTGGGATCCAAATCTTCCTCGAACACCATGCCACACTTCATAGAACCTCTCTTAGATCATCCGCAATATGCACAAAGCATCTGGTCGGCCAAGACTTGAAAGAACAACACCCAAGGACAAATATTCAATCACGAGCTCAATCCTCAATGCAGACCACCAACACAGTAGGCACATGATCCATAGACCACCAC
Organism: Cunninghamia lanceolata; assembly: GCA_027924645.1. Lineage (NCBI taxonomy): Eukaryota > Viridiplantae > Streptophyta > Pinopsida > Cupressales > Cupressaceae > Cunninghamia > Cunninghamia lanceolata. Next base: position 21,507,518 of record BSBN01000049.1, read on the forward strand.
AAGCAAAATGAAATCAACAGGAACAACCGTACCACCTCAGATCACCATAAACACTTGAATCTTGATCTGAGAACTCAAGAACACCAACTGTCATGACTGTCATACTAGAAAGATTGCTTGCGGACCTCCAAACCATGAACCACTTGAGTTGAGGATACACACTGACATCCCAAACATACCTCTATATCCGCAGATCATAATATTCCAATGTAGATCAATTTGGACTATTTTTCTGTCACTCTATCACCTCTGAACAACTACAAAACCTGGTTCTACTCAGATGGCCATAACTTCATTAATCCTTCATGTGAACCTCTCAAATCATAACTGGAGCACCTTCAGACAATCCTCTACAACACCCTTTGGTCCACAGACTCTGATCTTCTTCTCACTGGGAATGCAGAGCAATCTTCTTCACTGAACTGCACTATCTTCACTGTTTCTTATAGAGAGATATGTAACTCACTTGTCTCTTCTAGAGAGGCTAATTTTCTCAATATCCTCAACATACAAGTCTTCTAAACAGGTATGGTTGACACCAATGACAACAAGGATATGTTGACATCAATGACAACACCGATTAGGCACATATTTGCAACACTTGCCTCATGCGTGTGTGCCTTGGTTTGCACACCCTTTTATTTGCTGGTACTTTCATGTTTGCACATTCAGCTGTTCTTGTTTCTTCTACATGCACTTCTTGGTTTCACACAGTTTCAGTGTACCTGTCATGGCTCTCCCTTGTCTGCATTATGGGGGGTTTCTACTGTTGGTGCTAATGCTTCCTTGGTTTCGCGTTGGAGTGAGTTATGTATCTAGTATTTGTTGCTATGTACTAGGCAGATGCAATAGTACATCAGTGGCTGGTTACCCATGCATTTCGATGAGATGGAGCATTTACCATATGGACACTCTTGCATTCCTTTTGTGGAGGTGACCTATTTTCACTTGATCAGTTCTTCAAACTTTTGGTACCTATACCATTTGTATCTTCAAGTTCTAGATGTTTTGCCTTTGTTTGCCATCTGATTCGAGTAGTGTCATTGGGGGCACTCATGCAGATTCTTGTCTTCTTGATTTTGATCTTCATCTTGTTTTAGAGGAGGTTCTTCTTTCAGCACTATAGCAGTTAGTCTTTGATAGTGTTTGCATCTTCTTCATGCTTCAGTGGAGTTCTTCATGTTCTTATTCTTTTGGGACATCTTTTGTGGAGGCTTCTTAGTCCTTCACTCTTTCTCTCTCTGTTGTAGAGAGGTTTGTTCTCTCTTTTGGGGAGGAGTTTTTCCCATGTGGTTTTCTCCTTTACTCTATTTGTGAGACTCTTTTGTACATGGGTACCTCATCAGGCCTAGTTGCTGGGACCCATCTTTGCTTTCATGCATTTGTCCTTAGTTTTTTAGCTTTTCCCTAAGTTCATCTTAAGGGGATGTGTTAGAGTAATATGTTCTTTACTTAATTAATTTAATCATATTGATTAATTAATTAAGTCACCTTTACTTTATTTCACTTAAGCTAAACTTAGGAATCTCTCAGTAGGGTTTTCTAACTTTCAAATATAAAAGCAAGTGCTCTCATGTAATTCAAAAATCTATTTCATTAATTGCATCTTTTTTTGTGCAAATTGATCTCTTTGCTTTTTTCTTTTGTGGAAGGTTTTTTAGGTTTTACAAGTGTTCACTGGGTCTTGTGAGGTTGGTTTCACAACTTCTACAACTATCACACTCATACCAAATTGGAATAGAAACCACAACAAGTTTCTAGCTCATCCAAAATATCCATACCTCAAACCAGGGTAAACAAACTATCATAGGTAGAACTTCATGCTATCAACATAACAACCTAAATCTGTAAACAAGTCCCTGTATATCCACCATCCCGCAAAAGAAGACTCCAAGGTAATAACACACATAGACATGTGATAAAAAACCTCAAAAGTAACTCACTACAGTAAAGGGTAACCAATCCAAGAGAGGTTCCCCTCCCATATAGAACACATATACCTTCTGGAACTCCCACTACACAGCTAATGTCAAATCTGAAAACATTAACAAGTCCTCCTATAGCACTTCACATAGAGAATGTGGCTAACGCCTCTATCATAGTGTCAAAGAAGCATACAATGATATGTAAAATACATCTCTCATTACCAATCCAAATAACTCTCCCAAGTCCTCCAAACCAATGAAGAAAGAGATCAAGGAGCTACCAAACTGTTGCCAAAAAACAATGAAGTATAAACAACAACACATGACTCCATTCAAAACCTCAACTCCATAAACATAAGAACCTTCAGGAAGAAGAAAATATACCTAGAAAGAGAGAACCTGCAAATCAAACCATGTCCTTATACCACACTAACATGTGCCAAACTATGTAAAATAAGATCTCCTTCAACACTCCAAAACTGAAAGGACATCAACATCTAACCATTCAACTTAAATGAAAACATGGTAGCAATAGATGTAAACCTCTCATAGAAAGTAGATCAAACTAGCCAAACATTCCCACAACATAAGGGAATATGCCCAAAGCCACTAACCATCTCCTGTGCCTCTCATACCAAATCCTCAGAACTAACCCAAGTTTAAGATTACAAGGAGAACAACATAAATACATGTTGATAACTGAGAGGGGGGGTGAATCAATTATCTTAATTAATTTAACTTTCTGTTCTTCTTTAATAACTAGTGCAACATCAAAGCAAATAAGCATCCATAATCATGAAAGCAGAAACAAAGTCAATACACATAACACAATGATTTTGACGTGGAAAACCCTATTAAGGGAAAAACTATGGGGTGACTAACCCAAGAATGTATTCTCTGTTAGAAGAATAGAAATACAAAATGGCACTTGCCAATTAGGGCTCACTGCCCGAGCACACTTCTCACAAGAGGCTCATTGCCTACAAGAGACTCACTGTCTACAAGTTATAAAGAGAGTAACAAGATACTTGAATTGATGAGAAGCATCCACATATGCCGGAGTTCAGTTCCAGTTAGGCTCAGTATACTGATCTACTACACTTCATTCTTTCTCTTCTTTTGTGCTACTGTCCTTTCACATACTGGACCTGCCTTACTGCTTCCACACTGCTCTTCTACTTTTCTTTGCACACCACACCACACAACACACACCTTCATACCGAAATCAATCTGGTATATATATCCGCACCAAGGATTTCATCCACTTTCTAGTCGGCATCCAAAATACTTACTATTTTCTCAAACTCTTGGTCTGTCAGCTGAATCCTTGCTTATCAAGTGATGCGTATCAAAGAGATACTCATAGAAGTCATCAATCGTGTCGTCCAAACATGAATGATACCCCAGTAAGTTTGATCACCATCAATATCTCATCTGGATCAAGGTCTGATGCTTTGCCGGTCAGTTCTTCCTCAGTCTACTCTGCCAAACAGGAATCCAATACTTAGGTGCTTATATCTATTCACTCTTTCATCACCAGAGGCTCAATCCCTGGAATCTATTAGTCAAGGTACTCCTCTTGACTTCCCCAAGTCCACACTTTACATAGATACTTCCTTTGAGAGATCCTGACTTGATTGTCAGATCTTGCTGCATGCTCTGTTCTTGGTCACCCGACCACAACACTCTTCAATCTGACTTCCGGTATAAGCACACCATGTCCTATGGATGGGTGGGATGAACTTTGTTGCCATCAATGACAACACTCATGAAGCTACATTGTGTCTCTTGCCAACAATCTCCCCCTTTGGCATTGATGGCAACACTTAGTGAAAAATGACTAAGTGTCATACTCCACTCCCCCTTGGCTGATGCTCTGTTCTAATGTACACTTTACCAGAGCTCTCCTTAGCTAGATTCCACATTTTTCACTACTCCTCACTCCCCCTTTGACATCAATGGCAAAGGGTAGGGTCCGCACACCAAAATTTCCAAAAACAATCTATACTTAGCCGCATAAAACATATATACATGTTTTACTTACATATACTAAATTATATCTGCAAAAGTGGTCTTCAGCTGTACCACTTCTGTTGCCCAACTCTTCTTCATCCTATCCAAAATTGAGATGTGACCACTCAACAGGAATGCAAAAGCTTATGCCCTTTTTAGATCTATCGGATCACTGGTCCGGGCTATAGTCTGAGCATCACTTAGGGCCTCATGCATGGCTTCTATCTTAGGGATAATTATCCCTCTAAGTTCACTCAACCTGTTTATTCTATTTTTCTTCTCCTTCTCAAGCTTCTTTATTTCATTTGTGACTACAATAGCCTGAAACTGTTGATTTACTATGGAGGAGGAGAGAGGATCAAAACTTTGAGATAAACTTAACAGTTTATCCTTTTGCTCTTTTACTTTCTTCTCAATGTCGTTGGTCACTTTAGGCCAGGATAGACAAAATTTATATATATCTCCACCATCTTTAAGAGCATTTTCTAAGCTCTTTATTCCAATATTCATAACTCTCCTATCATTGGTTATTAGACCTTGTACTTCAGAGAATCTCTTTCCTAAAAACTCCTTCCAGACCTTTTCTTCTGCTGACTTCTCTAAGGAATCAAAATGTGTATGAACATAATTTACAAGAAACTTTAGATTAGCAGATGTGGAGGCTGAAGAGTCCTTTTGGAAGGATGGCATAATCTTCTCCAATACACCGGATGCAACTTCTATGAGCTCACAATCTTCCATGTGAGACTTCAGAAGTTTTTCTTTTGCCTTTGCTTGAGTGAAGGATGCTAGCTTCATGGTTTGCACCGGAGAGAGGGAATCAAAATTGAATGGACCTTGAAGCATCTCTGGTTCATCAAATTCCAACATCTCTTTGGTCAATAAATCTTTGACAGTTTCTGCAGTGTCTCTTGCTGGAGACAGAGTCTTCTTTCCTTCAGCAGTCTTAGAATTGTCTCCTGGGGTCTTCTCTATTTGGTCTTTTTCTTTTTCCTTTACTTCTTCTTGACTTGTTTTCTCCTCTAATCTTTCTTCTCCTTTAGATCCAGAGTCTGCTAGAGAAACTGGAGGAGAGATGTGTGCTTCTTCATGGACTTCCTCTTCTAGAGCAGAGGAATCTAAGTCCTTAGCTTTCTCTTCACTTGTCTCCTTTGCCTCTTCTACTACTGTCTCAGTAGATTCTCCTTTGTCATCCATGAAAGAGGGTTCATCACCTAAGTCCTCTATAATAGGAAGGTTGAATCTTTTGAAGGCATTCCGGAGGATATCTTCTGTTTCCTTTGCAACTTTGTTAGTTTCACCAAGCATAAGTTGATTCATTCTAGCTTTGCTTTGGAACTCATCCTTGCAATCCTTAAAGATGATGCTCATTTGTTTTGGGGTGATGGACGGATAGAGCTGAATAGCAATCTGCTCCTAGATTTCTAGATCTTTTGCTTGGGCATTGTTTTTCCTCATTTCAAGTTCTTTCTCTAAACCTTTGGGAATTAGAGAGATGATTTCAATAAATGCTTTATTGTATATGTTCAAGTACTTAACTATGGCTTCCTCCAAAATATTTTTATCTGCATCATTATATTCATCATAGAATTCTGTTATTGGTTGTAGATTTCCATCCACAATAACTGCCTTGACTACATCATCAATACAGAGAGTTGGTTTTTCAATAAATTCCTCTGCCTTCTCTTGTTTGTCTTGACCAGTAGAGGGTTCACCAGATGTTTTATTCTTCTTCTTCATTTTCTTGACCTCTTCATCAGATTCAGTCTCTTCATCATCCTTTTGACTGGCATAAGATCTTGTGGCATTTGTCTTAGTTCTCTTCTCTCCTTTACCGAATGATTTTGTTTCCGATTTTGATGCCTTTGAGCTCTTAGCAGTGGTGGGTACATAGGTCTTAGAGGATCTGGTCCGGGAGGGGACTTCCACTGGAGCACCTTCTTTCTCTTCTTTTTCCTTTTCTTTCTCTACCCTTTCTATCTTCTCTCTATTTGCGTCAAGTGCCTCCTTTGAAATTCCATGCCTCTTGGCAAAATCTTCTACTTCCCTCCTTACCTTTCTCTTGATCTCAGGCTGTCTTAATTCAACATGAACTTTTACACTTAGTTCTTGGTAAGTTCCAAACCTTTCTGCCTTAGGATCTTTGGGCTGGCTCAGCAGATGTTGGATATGCAGTTCTAGGATTTTCTCATCAACCTCATACCCCATTGGCATGATCCATACTATTCTTGGTTCTGTTGCCTCCATCAGACATTGATCAGTGTCTACCATAAAGCACACTGTATCCTTGTATTTTTCAACTAGGGATTGGGGAATTCTCTCTCTAGCCTGCATCATGCTTTGGAAGTTTTTGAAGTAACCCCACAGTGCTGTGTTTTGTGCCTTGGCATCACCAAGCCCATGCAAGTAATCTCTGATTTGAATTGCAATAGGTATGTCATTCTGCCACACCCAACCATTGGATCCGGCCAACTCATTCATAAAGTAGAACAAACATAGTATCAGCCCACCATACTTGAAAGAGTTCTTCTTGTCCTTCTTGATCTTTTGTAGGTTTTCCATCAGTTGGCTCAGAAGGAGTTCACAAAGATCATAATCTGCATTCTTTCTCAACATTTCATAAGCAGTGTAGATTGCTGTTCCGGATATAGAATTTTCTTTGCTGGAGTGATATATCTTGTAGCCAATAATCATGGAGGCAAAATTGATGTCCGGATCTATAATATCCTCAATTGTCATTGCTCTTTTATCAAATTAAATCCGGTAGCCTCACTCACAGTTTGGTTTTTGACTAATTTTGGAGTAGGTAACCCACCAGATGAGTGTAATCTGGTTATTGCCCTAATTGCTTCCTTGGTTATCTTGAATGGCCTCATCAACCACATAAAGTTGTCATGCATTCTGCTCAAAACATACCAGACCCAATCATCTTCAGCAAAATAGGGGAAATGAATACACTGTCTAAAATGTTTATCCCGGATGGCCTTATACTGAGATTTTAGTTCAAATGATTCATCTATCAGTTCCTTGTGGTAGATATCCATCAGCTTGGATGCACCAAATTCTTTAATGTTTGCGTGAATGTAAACCCTAACATCTTCTACATGCAGAATTCCATGTGGAATGCTAGAGAATGCACCTAGGGGATCAACTTCTAGGGATTTATAGGGATGTTTTCTGAATTTAGGGTGCGGCCTATCAGTGATCTTCACCACATTCGGAGTAGCTATCTTTTAAAGATTCACAGAGAGATTTTCAAGAGTGGAAGATACCTTTTACGCTTCTAGGGTTCACGATATGAATCGGATCGGATTGCTGGATGAATCGACTTCTGCAGTTGATCTTTGATGGGCTTGAGGCAATTTGTTGCAGAGCTCCTTTTCTCTTCTTCTCGAATGTAAAATGAGCAAATGTTCAATAAGAGAACCCTTATATTTCTCTGCAAACCCTAATTTCATATTGCAATAAATGCGTAACTTAAGTCATTCCGGTTTGCCTTGTTCTCCTTGTTCTAAGAAAAATCTTTTCTGGATTACTGAGAAGCATTTAGAGTTGTTCTTGGTGATGATTGACAATCTATCTTCCTTTCTCCAAAAAATTCATCTATCCGCAGATCAAGATTCCTTAGTTTGAATCATATCAGATCTAACTGTAAAAGACCTACTTCTTACCAGATGACTATTGAACCAGATTAGTCTTGGAAAATTAACCTGTTCAAAACTTCTTGCGGATCTTCCATATCTTTACCATGGCTTATTTAGATATTTCTTTGAGAACCCTTTGATCCACAACCTTTCATGTGCCACTTTCAGGCACCTATTGACTGGCTGGGGGAAAAAGTTTTTCTTTTGTTACTCCCCCTGAGCCAGAGCTCATCTATTTAGTTTTTGGAAGGAATATCAGCACTAGATTCTGGTGCGGATCCATCCCCATCATTTTCTGTACTTCTCTTCACCCATATCTTGTTCATATCCCTTTGAATTTCATCCGCATTCACTTTTCCTTTTCCTTTGTCTTGGTTTTGATTATGATGCACCGAACCCTTTTTGTCCTGATTCTTACTTTTGCAGAATTTGGCAATGTGACCGGATCTATTGCAATTGTAGCAAACAACATTTCTTTGCATATTTGACTGATATCCTCTTGATCTACACTGATTAGCCATATGTCCCATTCTATTGCATGCAAAACATCTACCATTGAATGAATTACTCATTTGCATATTTCTGCATTCATGACTTTTGTGACCATACCTTTTGCCATTAAAACACTATCCGGAGAAGGATGAATTAGTTTGATTCATTCTTCTTCTGCACTGATTTGCTTTATGACTAAAGTTATTGCAATTGTGGCAGTATCCATTTAAGGAAGGATATCTTTGAGCATTTGGTTGCCTTACCGGAGGTCTTCTAGGCCTTTTTCTTAGATTTTCTGATCTGGAGTTCTTATGACCAGATTCAGAGCTTTCACCTTTTTCATACCCCAAGCCTTGCTTGTCATCTACCCTCTTTTGGCTTTGAAAGAACTTCAAGTTGAGCAGAGCTTATCTTGAATTTCTCTTTGTATTCATTTGTTGTTTGAAGATCCCTTTTAAGAGTGTCAATCTAATTCTCAAGTTGTTCTTCATTATCTCTAGCTTCTTCAAGATCAGATTCTAGGTGCCTGATTATTCTATCCATTTGGTGGCAGTCTTCTAATTTCTCCTTGAGAGATTATCTTAGATCATCTTCAGTTTTTATTTTCTCTTCAATTTCTTGAGTGAATTTTATAACTCCTGATTCCATTTCATGTCTTACCATAACGACCTCTTTTGATAACTTTTCACATAACTTGGTTTTCTCCTTTAGGTCTTCATTTGTATCATTGGCTTCACCTTGACTTGCCAATTGCTGAAGTAGATCCTTTCTTTTTTTCATAGAGATACTCAGTTTCCCTTTTAGTTCATTTATGAAATCATCAGCCTGTTTGAGTCTTTCCTTCAATTCATTGACTTCGGAGTTAGATTGCTCAAGATCATCTAGGGCAGACTAAAGTTGTTCCCTCATACCATACACATCCATTTGAATTCCTAGATCTTCCTCAAGCTGTTAGGCTCTGTTTGGAGGAACTTGGCTTTGATACCAATTGTTGATAACTGAGAGGGGGGTGAATCAGTTATCTTAATTAATTTAACTTTCTGTTCTTCTTTAATAACTAGTGCAACATCAAAACAAATAAGCATCCATAATCATGAAAGCAGAAATACAGTCAATACACATAACACAATGATTTTGACGTAAAAAACCCTGTTAAGGGAAAAACCACGGGGTGACTAACCCAAGAATGTATTCTCTGTTAGAAGAATAGAAATACAAAATGGCACTTGCCAATTAGGGCTTACTGCCTGAGCACACTACTCACAAGAGGCTCACTGCCTACAAGAGACTCACTGTCTACAAGTTGTAAAGAGAGTAACAAGATACTTGAACTGATGAGAAGTATCCACATATGCTAGAGTTTAATTCTGGTTAGGCTCAGTATACTGATCTACTGCACTTCATTCTTTCTCTTCTTTTGTGTTGCTGTCCTTTCACATACCAGACCTGCCTTACTACTTCCACACTACTCTTCTGCTTTTCTTCGCACACCACACCACACAACACACACCTTCATACTGAAATCAATCTGGTATATATATCTGCACCAAGGATTTCATCCACTTTCTAGTCGGCATCCAGAATACTTACTATTTTCCCAAACTCTTGGTCTGTCGGCTGAATCCTTGCTTATCAAGTGATGCGTATCAAATAGATGCTCATAGAAGTCATCAATCATGTTGGTCAAACATGAATGATACCTCAGTAAGTTTGATCACCATCAATATCTCATCCGGATCAAGGTCTGATGCTTTGCCGGTCAGTTCTTCCTCAGGCTACTCTGTCAAATAGGAACCCAATACTTAGGTGCTTATATCTATTCACTCTTTCATCACCGGAGGCTCAATCCCTGGAATCTATCAGTCAAGGTACTCCTCTTGAATTCCCCAAGTCCACACTTTACATAGATACTTCCTCTGAGAGATCCGGACTTGATTGTCGGACCTTGCTACATGCTCTATTCTTGGTCACCGGACCACAACACTCTTCAATCTGACTTCCGGTATAAGCACACCATGTCTTGCGGATGGATGGGATGAACTTTGTTGCCATCAATGACAACACTCATGAAGCTACACTGTGTCTCTTGCCAACAATACATAAAATCATGCATCTACATCTCAACAAGCCCTCAGAACTTAACATTCAAGACTAATGCATAAGAGAAGAAAAGATACATATAAAGAATGCATCTAATAATCAGGCGTGTAACCCCTCTTAGATCATTCACCTACTGAGTAGACCAAGAGTGGGATACAAGATTGTCCCGTGCATACAACGCCAAGAAATATAAGCTTTCAATAAAGACAACCTTCTCATCAGGTCTATGATGGACTCACATCCATTTCCAGGTGTAGGCTCCTCGATCTTTACTGTTGAAAAAATTTCATAACAAGTAACCATTCCAACACATATCTCTTAAGTACAAGAGATTTCTAGCCTAACCCAAGTCTCTCTAGTATCTATGAGCACCCACCAATCAATCCATGCCAACTTCAAATGCAACCTACAAAATCATGGAGCTCCAAGCGAATGATTAATACTCAAAACCTACACTACAACAAAACAGACAATTAGTGCCTAAAATAGTGCTAGAATTTAGTGCATTTGAGTCCATGAATTGGACACTTCTGCCGGCGCCAAACTTGGCGCCCAATTGCATTTCACTTTTGCGCCGGATTTAGCGCTAGGTTTAGTGCTGGTTATAATGCCAGGTTTAGCGTCGGATTTTAGTGCCAGATTTAGTGCTGGATTTAGCGTCAGATTTTGTTGCTTCCAGTTTGGCTTCTGATTTTTCTTCTGGTTTTTCTTCTTGTGTTGCTTCCAAGTTTTCTTCTAGTTTTGCTTTCGGTTTTACTTCCGGTTTTGCTTCTAGGTTTGCTTCCGGTTTTGCTTCCATTATTGCTTCCAATTTGGCTTCTGGTTTTGCTTCCAGGTTGGCTTCTGGTTTTGATTCTAGTTTTTCTTCTAATTTTTGTTCTGTTGTGCTTCTGATTATGCTTCTGATTTTGCTTTTAGTTTTACTTCCAATTTTGCTTTCAGTTTTGCTTCCAGTTTTGCTTCCAATTTTGCTTCAAATTTTGCTTCCAGTTTCACTTCCAATTTTGCTTCTGGTTTTACTTCCAATTTGGCTTCCAATTTTACGTCTGATTTTGCTTTCGGTTTTGCTTCTAATTTTGATTCCAGTTTTGCTTCCACTGTTGCTTCCACTATTGCTTCCAATTTTGCTTCTGGTTTTGCTTTCAATTTTGCTTTTGATATAACATTGCTTTTTGCTTCCAATTTTGCTTCCATTTTTGTGTCTTTTGTTGCTTCTAATATGGTTACTATTATTGCATCTTTTGTTGCTTCTAAAATTGCTTCCATTATTACTTCTTTGTTTGCTACCTGAATTGCTTCTGTTTTTGCTTCCTAGATAACACCAAGTTTTGCTTCCAAGATTGCTTCTGGTTTGCTTCTAGTTTGGCTTCCATTGTTGCTTCCTTTTTTGCTTCTAAAAATGCTTCTTGTTTTGCTTACATTTATTAATTTAATATGTTTTATTTTAATTTAATTAGTTAAATATATCATGCCTCTTAAATAACTCATATGATTATAGAGTAAGTAATTTAATTATTTAACTCATATGATTAAATAACAAGATAATTATTATAACATGATTATCATCTATAATTAAACCAAGTGAGTCAAATATCTATAATTTAATTGAATTTGATAACATCCATCCTGAGCAATAAATTAAAATCATCATACATAATAAATATCCATCCAAAAATCATTGACCGCTTTCAATATATATAAATTGACAAGTCAATACTGATAAGATCATCATCATATATAAGTAAAACAAGTGAAAGTCAAATATGCCAGTAGATCAATAACATGTCAAAATGATACATGTACAGATAATATAAGTCAAAATGATACATAAATTTATGATACAACTCATTAATACGGTACTACAGGTTGTGAAAATGATACATATCATAGTGACAATGAAAAGAGGCATCATAACGATATATCAACAATGATCCATGATGTAGTCTATATGATCACGAATGTCACTGGCTACTACCAACAACTGCCTCATCATCATCATCACCATCGTGATCATCATGATCATGATCATGATCATCATCGTCGTCATCATCATTGTCATCGGCCTTGGTGTCTTCTGTATCTGCATCATCATCATCCTCTTCCATGTGATCTGTACCAGAACCAACATAATCTGGATCTCTATCATGAGGATCATCTTGATCTTTTGGAAGACCCATGTTTTGCAAAAAAAACATTTAAAATGAAAAGTTATTATTTATTTCATGCAAAAATTTATTTTTTTGTTAGATATCTAATATTACAACATATGAAACGAAAGCATAATCATATTACATCATATCAAAGTGCACATACAATAATAAAATTTCAAAAAAGCTACAGCTAGTATGTCATTCCAATGATGTAAAACATGCAACAATTCTAATAAACATTAGTAAAGATCATAATTTTTTTTTTTTAATAAATTTAACTATCAATTGTAAATTCTATTACATAACCTTAAGTGCCACAAATTGTTTGGTCCATGTATGTTCTTTTTCACTATTAATCTAATAACCTGCATTAGACAGAAACATTAAAGAGTTTTTAAGTAGCAGTTGATTAAATTCTCTTACATGTCATTAAGGAATGCACAGTTTTTTTTCAATAATTATTTATCTTAAGGTTCATGAGTAACCTTAAGATAAAGGTCTATTTTGTTTGAAAAAAAAATGAAGTTAGCAATATGGCTTTATCTGGCCGATTTTCAAAAGAAAAAATGTTAGCCCTATTCCCACTCACAGGTCTTCAATGTGAGTGGGAATAGGGCAAATTTGGGGATTTAGAAAGAAAGATAAAGTTTAGGTTTTCTTCAAGATAGCTAGCATGGGCAAGGAGGTCAACCATGCACACATAATGATCAACTGTAGGTGTAATGCAATAAGGGTTACAAATGTGATTGAAGTATGTACAACTCTCATCCACTAAACTTGTATGGCTACATGCACCTAGAATACAAGCAAAGCTTACAATGTTAGGATATGTTCTAGAGTGCTTAATTAATTCAAAGATTTTGAGAGCGTCCTTGCAAAATCCATTTTGTGCATATCTTGCAATCATTGCATTCCATGAGATGACATCTCTTTGAGGAATTCTGTAAAATAGTTCATGTGTTTTTGTCTATGATTCCATATTTTGTGCATATCCCGCAATCATTGTAGTCCATGAGACCACATTTCTTTGAGGCATTCTGTCAAACAGTTCACGTGCCTTGTCTATGCTTCCACATTTTGCATACATGTCTAACAGGGCAGTTGCAACTACAACATCTGACAAAATTCCTCTATCCTTTTCTGTTTATGATGAACAAAGTGCCACACTAAGGGGCATACAACTACAAACTATCTAGTGGTGGGAGCTCAAGCTATTAATTCCATATACTTTCCTCTTGCTCAATAGATACCTAATTGCACCATATGTCATGAGACTCATGAAATTGTCCACTACTACAAAAGTGAAAGAATGTTCCTATCAATTACTAATGCAAGGTTTGTCACACATCAATCTCTTGAAGGAAAGGACGGAAGTGAGTCTAAATGGAGGCGGGCAGAATGAGCGCAGAAGTACTGCTAAAGTGTAAATCAGTTGCAGGCTCGACATAGTCCATCCACTCATTTGCTAGCCTTGGGATCTGTAGGCTTTGATGAAGCCTCTCAAGGCTTCTATAAAACAAGAGGTCATCGTAGGAGAATCCTCAAGCAAGATACGATGGCAGACTCTAAGAACGAACCTACAAATGGAGGCAATCCAAATGATGCGAATGTACCACCTTCCCATAGATGGCAAAATCCTGTGCATGGAATGGTGATCCTTGGGATTGGAAGTCAGGAGAGAACTTGCCCACAGGCTTCTTTTTAAGCTAAGATTGAAATAGATTATGATGTTTTTTTATCAGGAATGGTCCAAACAAAGTGATGCCTCAACATTTTAGAGTGGAGTGCCGCTGCAAGGAGGATGAAAATAGAGGGCAACAGATTGCGTATCTGTTCAACAAAGCCTCCGATGAAGAAAAAGTGGCCATCTTGAAAGTGATCGGGGCTAGTTTCTGGTCAGGAGGGCACACACATGACGGACAAGTGTTGGGACATTTTTTCTAGAACTATGTACAGGTTGTGGGAGCAAGGCTCTGGGGGCTAAGAGCTGCGATGAGATTGGTGCGGGAAGATCTGATGGACATGGTCAGGATTGCCATGGATGGTGTGGCAGTGGAGACCGAACAGGGATTTGCTCTTGCCACCCTTAGCCTGAATGAGGAGAAGAAGGTGAAGCTGCACAAAGCCTGGGCCCTCTACAAAAAGGGCGTGGAGAAAGAAAATAACATAAGAGAGTTTTTGAAATTCCTGGAAGCCAACCTGACTCTGATTGATGAAAATGTAATAGCTAGGATGGTGGATTTTGCTTCAAAGGCATAGGTTATATATATCACTAGATGTAATGCCTCAGCTTTCTATGTAAATTTGTTTTTGATATTTTAATATAGAGAGCTACCCCCATATCTGGTAATGTTTACCAAAAAAAAACATTTCTTTGAGGCATTCTGTCAAACAGTTCATGTGCCTTGTCTATGCTTCTACATTTTGCATACATGTCTAACAGGGCAGTTGCAACTACAACATTTGACAAAATTGCTCTATCCTTTATGTATTGATGGATGTCCATACCCTATTCTAAAGCTCCCATTTTGACACAGCCAGGGAGGATGGTGGAAAAGGTTGTGGAATTTGGCTTTACACCAGCCAATTGCATTTGATTTAAAATTTCTGGAGCCTTTTCAACAAATCCATTTTTTGCATATCCTGTAGTCATTGTAGTCCATGAGACCACATTTCTTTGAGGTATTCTGTCAAACAGTTCACATGCCTTGTGTATGCTTCCACATTTTGCATACTTATCTAACAAGGCAGTTGCAACTACAACATCTGACAAAATTCCTCTATCCTTTATGTATTGATGGATGTCCATACCCTATTCCAAAGCTCCCATTTTGACACAGGCAGGGAGGATGCTAGCAAAGGTTGTGGAATTTGGCTTTGCACCAGCCAATTGTATTTTCTTTAAAATTTATGAAGCCTTTTCAACAAACCCATTTTGTGCATATCCTGCAATCATTGCAGTCCATGAGACCACATTTCTTTGAGGCATTCTATCAAATAGTTCACGTGCCTTGTCTATGCTTCCACATTTTGCATACATGTCTAACATGGCAGCTACAACTACAACATTTGACAAAATTCCTCTATCCTTTATGTATTGATGGATGTGTTGGGACAAAAATTCAAACCCTAAAGAATTCACCCATAAGATCAATTTCCCGCCATGTGCTTTTCATTTATTTAATCATCGCCCCCACCATATCCGCCTTCGACCCACAAAAAATTCATATACGGTGTGTCAAAGCCTTAGTATTTATGGAAGAACCTTCAACATATCAATAGGACTTCTTCAAAAATCACTTTGACACCCCGAAAAATGTTAAAAGGTGATTGGGAGGACAGTGTGACACCTTTAATGTGTCACACCAATAAAATGATTAAATCAATATCCGCATACATGAACACTTGACAAGTATTTCAAGCTGACATTTCAAGTTCGAAGAGACAAAGATATCGGAGTGTCGAGATGAATCTTTTTGAGGTCTCTTCAACATTCTGGCCTGAAAGGAACCTATCGATGAGATTTCAAAATATAGAAGTAACATTCCATTTCAGCATGACAGGGTGACTTAGAGATATGTCTTGCCGAACGACCGATATTTCAAAGTGTCGAAGGGAGTCCAAATTCAATCTCCCCAAAAAAATGAACATGTCAATAATTAAGAAAACATTAAGGAAAGGCACATATATTGAAAGGAGGGGATTTCGGTAAGACCACCATTTGAGCTATAACGAGGTCCCGATAAATAAAGAAATAATAAATCCTTCAAATGAAATGATTATTTTGGCGAGGTGATAGGAGGTGATATGTTGCAAAAATTTAATATTTCCCCAATGATTTGAAAGCTGCCATTAATGATCAAAGTAGAG
This sequence comes from Cunninghamia lanceolata, assembly GCA_027924645.1. Taxonomy (NCBI): domain Eukaryota; kingdom Viridiplantae; phylum Streptophyta; class Pinopsida; order Cupressales; family Cupressaceae; genus Cunninghamia; species Cunninghamia lanceolata. Next base: position 21,523,712 of record BSBN01000049.1, read on the forward strand.
TAAAAGGGGAAATCTTGAAATATTTGGTTCAGTACGCAAGCACGGGAGCTGGGGAAAGCATCTGCAACTGATACAGTTCAGTTTTCCAAGTAAGTATTCTGAAGCTTAAGCTTTCTGATTTAGAATTGCATCTTAGAAAAATCTCTTACATTCCATCATGGAAGAAACATCTGCTAACCCTAAGGCTAAAAGGCAAAAGTTAAATGAAAGACACCTGAACAAGGACTTAATAGACCAATGTCCAAAATCAGGGCAAAAATCCTAGAGGAATGCCCAATTAAATCCAAATGCAGAGAAATTAGAGGATGAATACAAATAAGTAGGAGATGTATGGACTCTCGTAAGGGGGTATGATCTCTTCATCTACCACTACAAGAAAATGCATAGGCGTTCCCTTGTGTCAAACCCATGGTGGTTGAATTTAGGAAAGTTAGTAGTGCCAAATGTTTTTGTGAATGTGGAATTCCTAAAAATGTTAGCTGAAAGCTACAACCCGCAGAACTGCATGATTGAATTGAAGGATGGTACAGGATTTTTCCCTGTCACCCAAGACTACATTTCAATGGTGTTCCAACTAGATAGTAGGTTTGATGTGAATATCATAATTAGGGATTTAATTGGTGAATATTATAACTTGAGTAACAATTACAAAAGATGGAGGTTGCCTATGCACTGACCTCGTGATGGAAACAACAAATTAAGGGTTTTTTCAGGTGCAGAGGATCCCCCATTTTTCATTGAACTGTTTGAAGAATACTTTTAGTATACTTATTACTCTGTATGCCAATTGTTAGGAGTGAAGGCCTCAATGTTTATGGAAGTAGCTCTCATGGTTTTAACAGCTGATATCCAAAGCCAATAGGCCCTGCATTTTGATTATGCTAAGTTCTTAGCTAGTACCCTTCACAACGAACTGGTTTCCATCAAGGGAGGAGGTAGTAAATTCAGGCATTACTCCCTATTAATGCATCTCGTTTTGTATGAAGGCCAAAACTTTGGATTGTGGGACAAATGCCTGGGAGTAAGGGACTTGGATATAAATGGAGATGTGAAGCCCATCCAAAGATGGACTACCATATGGGACAACAGGTGTGACAAATCCCATTATATATATTTTGAAGAGTACTTCATGAAACCAATGTATAAACACTTAGGGTATCCTTATAATTACAACCTATCACCTAAAATTTAGAAGTTTTTGAGACCAAAGGACAAGTATGAGACTGGAAAATTTGCTCATAATTGGGGAGATTGGTATTCTTACACTGACTGTACAAAAATAAGAGTGTTTGGGTTTGAAGGGTCTCCTCTGCTACTACCAAAAACTTGTCCTGATAGGGTGGCTTATCTAGAGATTGTAAGACAACTTGCTCTTTCTAATTTTCTGCACTTAAAAAGACATAATAAGTAGTCTTTTATGCTAGGCACTCTATGGTTTGGTGATTTCACAGTTATGTCCGACAAGGGGTACCGGTTAATTGACAAAAAAATGGAACATTATAGGCTACCATCAGGGAGTTGTAGAGAAAGCTTTGATCCAGAAGGTTTCATAAACAGTGTCAAGACAAAACAAAAGCTTAGAGGATATGACCATGTTTTATTTGTCGATGATGACCTGGTTAGAAACTGTGATGAGCAAGATGCAATTGAAAGAAGAGATTTGTATTATAAGATAACACTTGTTGAGGCTTGGAGGGTAGCCAAAAACCCCACTTATACCAGAGCCTTCATGGATGTGAATGATCCTATTGAAAGGCTGGATACATTGATAATAAATGCTGCAGATTTGATTCAAAATGTCCCTTCCTATGTTTTGAAAGAAAATGAAAAGCTATTAAAGGAACTCAACCAGAAGATGAGATTCCTATTTGCCAATTATCTCCTCAACAAACTCTAGAAATTTCTTTTGAAGAAGAAAGTGAAGAGGGGAAAAATAAAGACTTGAAAGCATCCTCTTCACTTATTGAGGAATATGAGCCCCCTGTGGATAGAGAGGAAGTCTGAATAGAAACTTCTGATGAATTAACAGATGATGTGAGATATTTGGCTAGTTAGAAATTCATTGCAGATGCTGATTTCATTAAAACCTAAGAATTCAAAGCCTTCCTTTATGAGTACAAAGGAAAATAAGCCAGGGAAAGGATGAAGGACATTACTCTTGAAGTTCAAGAGGAAGTTCTACAAGAACTTTAGTCAGAAATAGACAATTCCATGAATGACATGACACCAGAAAAAGGTAGACAATTGCTCAAAGAAGTAAGAGTGGTATTGGTCCCTGGGTGGGACATGACTTCAGCCATTGTTTTTGATACCTTCAGAAAGAATGAAGAAAAGAAAATGTAGCTTAGTATTGAGGCATTGGATAAGATTAAGAATGGATCAGGCTATGACCCTGATAAAAATATATTGCTAATATGGTCCCTCTATCCTTCACATAAGAAACCTCAATTTATAAATAATCTTGATGAAGCATTTGGCCATTTGTTGATCCAGAGAGTTGAGGACACAGACCCTCTTGAAACTATTGACCTCAATATCAATGTGGTAAGATTTACTAAGGCTCAGATTGAGCGGTTGATAAAGAAAAACAATGCTTATATGGCTGAGAATGTAAAACTAAGACAAGAGGTGGCCACTTACAAGGATAAATTGCCTTCAAGTTCATATTCACCCTACCTGGAAAAAGATCAAAAGATCCTTGAAGAAAAAGCCAATTCAAATTACTGGAAGAACAAAGTAGAAAAGTTTCAAAAGAAAAGTGAATAGCTTGAGGTTGAGATAAAATCAATCAAATACCACATGGCCTCAACATTGATCAAAAGAAGATTTGATAAAATAATGAAGTTCAGTGACCAAACCTGGAGTATGCATAAAAGGACATAGCTTGCACATCAAGAGCATAAAAGACTTCATTTAAGGCTATTAGAAACACAAGACGAATGAAGCACTAAGTTAGGTCTCTAGGGTCAAATACTTGAGGAATATAACAACTTAATTATCGAGCATGAAAAGTATAACACTACATTGACTGATGACCTAAATGATTTTAATCAAAACCTTGAGTTAACATTTTTAAACTTCTTTTTTGGAAGTGATCTTCGAGATAAGGATGAATGGGTAAGGGAAATGAGCCAGATGCTACAACCACTCTTGGATAAGGTGAATGATGAAGAAAAAGTATTAGGTAATACCTATCAGTGCCTCGAGAAGCTGTTCGCCCTGGAATTTGCTATAAGTGATATAATTGCTTTAGACACATGTGTTGAACATGAGTACATTGATCACCTGGCCAGAGTAAACATGTTTATATCTAGGACACAGTGAATATACAGGAGTGTGGAGATACATTTTTGAGCAGATACCTTGGACATGTCAAAACTAATCCTGAAGAGATGACTTTGCTAGACCTATGGGTCACAAGTCTAGCTCTGATGAATAATTGAGCACAATATTGATTGCCTTGTGTATCTACAAATTATTTTCTTATTTCCTTAATCATTGCATTAGTTAGGAGTATGTTTATGAAAAGGCATATCCTTTTGCCCTGAAGCTTGTTTCGCATCCCATAAATAAGGGATACCAAGGCCGCTTCAAATTATAAGAACAATTACAAGACTCTTTAATAAATATATGCAAATCTAAAACCTGCAATACTTATGTTATATTCTCATGTGCTTTGAACTTATAATTTAATGCAAAGGAGTAGATGTTATTTGGTGGATTATATTTTTGGTGTTCAATTGTTGTGTGGAATTTCATGTTTATGAGCTGTGTGGTTGTCTCCAGAATGATTTCTTAAATCACTTCAAATTAATATATCAAGGGTATGTTTAATTTGTCAGAGCACAATTATTGTTTCTGTGTGATCAATTTGATTATTTTCTATGGAAAGTTGATTTAATTCTTACTAAAGCTACCTGTGTTTATTGGTCTCTACCTAAGAGTTAAAAATCCTTTAAGACTGGTCATCTTGATAGGTTTCCTTTCCACTTGAATAAAAATCCTTTCCTACGATCACAACGATTTAAGAAAATATCATTGGGATCAATAAGAAGAACCTTACAACTCAACATCTTTGCACATCTAGACAAGGTGTAGATTCACCTAAGTGCCCAGTAATCTGAGTTAAACCAATTATAGGGATCCATATACCATTAACTTTTGACTCTATTTCCCAATAGATGAAAGCACTGGTCATCACAAATATCATTTCACAATCCTATTCATAATTTTCAAACTTCAAACACTTTCATTAGGAACTAATAGGTAAAACTTTGCATCTACCTCACACCTGTGTGCCATAGTGAGTAGATTGCTCAAAATCAGAGTCACTTTCAGGCTTTCAAAATCTTCTTTATCATTCAGGTACACCCGCCTAGGTTTGCATAGCCTAAAGAGTAGGGGGTTTTCAATTACATAAACCCTGTTTCCTTAGCCAAAAATGTATTAAGAGATTGCTACCCTCTTATGGTTTAATAACTCTCATTTTTGAGACCTAACAGGATGTCCATACCCTATTCCAAAGCTCCCATTTTGACACAGGCAGGGAGGATGGTGGCAAAGGTTGTGGAATTTGGCTTTACACCAGCCAATTGCATTTGCTTTAAAATTTCTGAAGTCTTTTCAACAAATCCATTTTGTGCATATCTTGAAGTCATTGTAGTCCATGAGACCACATTTATTTGAGGCATTCTGTCAAACAATTCACGTGCCTTGTCTATGCTTCCACATTTTGCATACATGTCTAACAAGGCAGTTACAACTACAACATCTGACAATATTCCTCTATCCTTTATGTATTGATGGATGTCCATACCCTATTCCAAAGCTCCCAGTTTGACATAGGCAGGGAGGATGGTGGCAAAGGTTGTGGAATTTGGATTTACACTAGCCAATTGTATTTGCTTAAAAATTTTTGAAGCCTTTTCAACAAAGCCATTTTGTGCATATCCTGCAGTCATTGCAGTCCATGAGACCACATTTCTTTGAGGTATTTTGTCAAACAATTCACGTGCCTTGTCTATGCTTCCACATTTTGCATACATGTCTAACAAGGCAGTTGCAACTACAACATCTGACAAAATTCCTCTATCCTTAATGTATTGATGGATGTCCATACCCTATTCCAAAGCTCCCATTTTGACATAGGCAGGGAGGATAGTGGCAAAGGTTGTGGAATTTGGCTTTACACCAGCTAATTGCATTTGCTTAAAAATTTCTGAAGCCTTTTCAACAAATCCATTTTGTGCATATCCTACAGTCATTGTAATCCATGAGACCACATTTCTTTGAAGCATTCTATCAAACAGTTCACGTGCCTTGTCTATGCTTCCACATTTTGCATACATGTCTAATAGGGCAGTTGCAACTACAACATCTGGCAAAATTCCTCTATCCTTTATGTATTGATGGATGTCCATACCCTACTCCAAAGCTCCCCTTTTGACACAGGCATGAGGATGGTGGCAAAGGTTGTGGAATTTGGCTTTACACCAGCTAATTGCATTTGCTTTAAAATTTCTGAAGCCTTTTCGACAAATCCATTTTGTGCATATCGTACAGTCATTGCAGTCCATGAGACCACATTTCTTTGAGGCATTTTGTCAAATAGTTCATGTGCCTTGTCTATGCTTCCACATTTTGCATACATGTCTAATAGGGCAGTTGCAACTACAACATCTGACAAAATTCCTCTATCCTTTATGTATTGATGGATGTCCATACCCTATTCCAAAACTCCCCTTTTGACACAGGCAGGGAGGATGGTGGCAAAGGTTGTGGAATTTGGCTTTACACTAGCCAATTGCATTTGCTTTAAAATTTTTGAAGCCTTTTCAACAAATCCATTTTGTGCATATCCTGCAGTCATTGCAGTCCATGAGACCACATTTCTTTGAGGCATTCTGTCAAACAGTTCACGTGCCTTGTCTATGCTTCCACATTTTGCATACATGTCTAATAGGGAAGTTGCAACTACAACATCTGAAAAAATTCCTCTATCCTTTATGTATTGATGGATGTCCATACCCTATTCCAAAGCTCCCATTTTGACACAGGCAGGGAGGATGCTGACAAAGGTTGTGGAATTTGGCTTTACACCAGCCAATTGCATTTGCTTTAAAATTTCTGAATCCTTTTCAACAAATCCATTTTGTGCATATCCTGCAGTCATTGTGGTCCATGAGACCACATTTTTTTGAGGCATTCTGTCAAACAATTCACATGCCTTGTCTATGCTTCCACATTTTACATACATGTCTAACAAGGTAGTTGCAACTACAACATCTAACAAAATTCCTCTATCCTTTATGTATTGATGGATGTCCATACCCTATTCCAAAACTCCCATTTTGACACAGGTAGGGAGGATGCTGGGAAAGGTTGTAGAATTTGGCTTTACACCAGCCAATTGCATTTTCTTTAAAATTTTTGAAGCCTTTTCAACAAATCCATTTTGTGCATATCCTGCTGTCATTGCAGTCCATGAGACCACATTTCTTTGAGGCATTCTATCAAATAGTTCACGTGCCTTGTCTATGCTTCCACATTTTGCATACATGTCTAACAGGGCAGTTGCAACTACAACATCTGACAAAATTCCTCTATCCTTTATGTATTGATGGATGTCCATACCCTATTCCAAAGCTTCTATTTTGGCATAGGCAGGAAGGATGCTGGAAAAGGTTGTGGAATTTGGCTTTACACCAGCTAATTACATTTGCTTTAAAATTTCTAAAGCCTTTTCAACAAATCCATTTTGTGCATATCCTGCAGTCATTGCAGTCCATGAGACGACATTTCTTTGAGGCATTTTGTCAAACAATTCACGTGCCTTGTGTATGCTTCCACATTTTACATACATGTCTTACAGGGCAGTTGTAACTACAACATCTGACAAAATTCCTCTATCCTTTATGTATTGATGGATGTCCATACCCTATTCTAGAGCTCCCATTTTGACACAGGCAGGGAGGATGTTGGCAAAGGTTGTGGAATTTGGCTTTACACCAGCTAATTACATTTGCTTTAAAATTTTTGAAGCCTTTTCAACAAATCAATTTTGTGCATATCCTACAATCATTGTAGTCCATGAGACAACATTTCTTTGAGGCATTTTGTCAAATAGTTCATGTGCCTTGTCTATGCTTCCACATTTTGCATACATGTCTAACAGGGCAGTTGCAACTACAACATCTGACAAAATTCCTCTATCCTTTATTTATTGATGGATGTCCATACCCTATTCCAAAGCTCCCATTTTGACACAGGTAGGGAGGATGGTGGCAAAGGTTGTGGAATTTGGCTTTACACTAGCCAATTGCATTTGCTTTAAAATTTCTAAAGCCTTTTTAACAAATCCATTTTATGCATATCCTGTAGTCATTGCAGTCCATGAGAGCACATTTCTTTGAGGCATTCTGTCAAACAGTTCACGTGCCTTGTCTATGCTTCCACATTTTGCATACATGTCTAACAAGGCAGTTACAACTACAACATCTGACAAAATTCCTCTATCCTTTATGTATTGATAGATGTCCATACCCTATTCCAAAGCTCCCATTTTGACATAGGCAGGGAGGATGCTGGCAAAGGTTGTGGAATTTGGCTTTCAAACAACTCATACTCATAGAGTCATGGTTTTAGGTCACGTATGTTATGGTAACAACAAGGGATTCCAACTATAGTTACATTAGCTAAGACTGCCCTCATTTGTGACCGTAACATGGTTCTTGGACAATACTATCTTGCTCTTCACACTGGGTACTATATAGGCCAAGATTGGGTTGAAGAAATCACTTGATGGTTACCTATATAGTGATACCACACCCTAATACCCCATGCATTCTAAATAGATTTAGATTTATACAATACTCAACCAAGATGAAATTGTATCACTGTACCACACTTAACTATGAAAGTCCCTTCTTGACAACAATTTGTAATCTTTAGACTATTGGGATCCTTGCCACAAATAAATATTAGGTCAATGACACAAGGATTTTAAACAAAAACCATAATCCCAACTCTATATTCATCCCCTTGGTAGTCTCAAGGGCCACCTTGAGAAAAAAATGCTAATGTAATATTATGATAGTTATGATTGTCCTCCATCATTTCATTGTGAATTTGAAACTTGAGATGAGGATTGGGGAGGTCCCCATTTGTAAAAACATGCAAAATACTCATGGAAAGATCTTTGAAATAGGCATATTCAACTTTAGGTATTTCTCCAGACCCTAGGAAGGTGGATGTAAACTTAGTGACTTTAATTACCACCACAAAGACTATCCCCTTTGTGACTATGACAAGATAACACTGTCATGCTCTTTATGACAATCCCTTCTCCATTGGGTGATGGCCTAATAACATTTATCTCCTTTGTGATTTCAATGCCTCTCTAATGCACTATCATAGGAGTCTTGATAGTCCTTATGTATTAGTGAAGAAGGCTTCCAACAAATCCAAAAGGAGGGCTTAAGATTACATACAAAGTCCTAGTCTTCATACCCTAGTCACATATCACCCCTCTAAGAAGACCTCAAGACAATTGCCCTTTAATACAGGAAGTCAATGTAGTTTTAAAAGATAAAGTTCAAGAGGCCAAAGGATAAGAAATCTTAAGGCCTTAAGGGGTTTAAAGGAATAAAAATATAGGCTTGCAGACTCAACTTAAAACCCTAACCCTAGGTGGGTACCACCAGATACCACTAGAACCCTTTAACTTGGCACTGCAAAACCTTGTCCAATCTGATCAAGGGAAGCTGAAATCAAGCATGTACACTCACATATGACAGATAAGTATGCCTACCAAGTGGTTTGGCATAAAAATGAATATACTTTGAATTATAACCCTTCAAAGTAGGCGACTGGAGTATATTGTACAGGTGCATTTCTGAGTGCTGCAATCAGATTTTTCATCACGGGAACCTAAAATTTTTGCAAAAAATGGTAGAAAATTTTAGGTTCAAGTCGATTAGTTGGAGGCAGGCAAACAAGGGTTTTCTATTCATTATTATCCCGTTAAACTTAAACATATGAGATAGCATGGCACACACAAAATGTTGTGGATAATGACCACAAGATTAGGTTAATTGCAACCACTTTTTGTAACCAAGCACAAGACTAGTATACTCATTATGATCCTAATGGAACCAAGAAGGGTCCCCAAAGATATAAGAGTAGTCATTTGTCATCTAAGAGAAATCTTACATTTAAGGGCACTAGGGCCAATAGAGAAGCACTTTAGAACTCATCCTACACATCAATAATCAACTCAACACAAGAAATGCAAATTGACATATTAACACAACAATGTCCAACTAAGTTATTGAAAGTCAACTATTGATACTTCATTCTCCATCCAGATTACAAAATCGGTCCACTTTTTGCTTTGTAACACATATCCTTTTCAAATTGTGTTGGATACCGGCCATTATTCTCCTCCTGTCAAAACATGGCACATGGACTAGTTAAAGTAATTGATATGCAATCATTTACTTTTTCCTAGGAAATAAAAAAATATCATTTAACATATTAAATATACTTACAAATGTACAGATCAAGGATTGTAAACCTTTCTGGCCACTGTGATGCGTGGCACGAAGTTTTTCAATCCTTGCCTTGGAGGCCTTGTCTTGAAATATATACTAATTCAATTTAACTATGCACAAATAAAATTTAAAAATTGTTTAATAAATTTGATATAATCTTATGACCAAATTCAAATACCTGTGTACTCTCCTTACTATACTTCCTCCATGCATCGAACTTCTCATATGCTTTTACAAGCTCTTTCCATACTTTCACACTTACATCAATTGGCCTTTTTTTGAGCCTTAGCTTAGGAGGGAGTTTTTTTATCTTCTTTGTTTGGTTGCACCGAAATCTCTTGCAGTTTTGAGATATTCATAGCTTTATCTCCTTTACAGACCAACCTGTGCCAAATTCAGTCTTCATGTCATGGATAACTGCTTTTTGCAGGTGCATGGGTATCTTTGAGAATGGCAAATGTAGATGGTCTTTGAACCGTTGAAGGCATGATTCCTTCAACCTATTCACAAATGTTTTTCCAGCATCTGTCATTTGAACTTCCCCTGAAACCACATTGTATTCTATCTTGGTATCGTAGGTACCAATGCAAGATGCAAAACATGGTGTGGTGGTTGAAGAAATCTATGTCCCAAGAGTGGGTGGGACATTGGAAGCCTTTGTTCCCTATTCCACATTCTTAGAGGTTATTGTTATTGATTTCCTCCTGGACCTTTTGCTCGATCTAGGACTGGTTGGGGAATCAATTGATTCCCTTTGACACTGTTGATTTGGTTGTAATGTTTTAGGGGCTTTACCAGATCATTTTTCTATGTATCTGACAAGCATTGTCAAGTCCACACCATCCAATTTGTTCACTACCTCTACCCCCAATATGGAAGCCAATGCCTCTTTATCTTTGTCAGTCTCATGTTCCTATATATATAATTTCTTCTTTTAAATTTACAAATAAAAAAATAAAAACTAAAAGTCAAAGAAACAATGGAAACATTTACAAATCTATAAATTGACAATGAATTACCTCATTGTGGCTAGAGTCTGCTCCCTTTGCTCTCTTCCCTCTATTGCTTGACATTTTGAGGTGACATAGGGTAAATTATTTTCATTCAGTCTGTGGAGGCAAACGAAGTACATACTACTAGGTATGAAAGTTTTTGTCTAGTTTTTCTGTATTCCTCAAGGTTTTTAACCTTTACTTTGTAGAGCCAATGATGAAGCTATTTTCCTATGAATCAATTGGTGCCTTGGGGAGGGGATCTATAGTTTCGGGCCTAATTTTAGTTTTCTCACCCTCGTCTTAAAATCCCTATCTCTTCGTATTGTCTCCACCAACCTCTGTTTTAGTTTACTCACCCTCGTCTCAAAAGCCCTAATTTTAGTTTGCTCACAATCAACTTGTCTTAAAGCACTCGACTACTTTTTTAGGAAGGAAGCGAGAAAGTTGTCTTCAGTGATAGGTATTGATGGGAATGATAAGTGAACCTAGGCATTGGGGTTTGAAAAATGTGTTCACTGCTCTCAGATGCAGAGGAAATAATGCAATGTCTATAATTTTACCCTCCTCCTTTGCAACCACATGAGACTTGAACGATTCGCCTGTAAACAAAACAATATTCACAACCCTTTCTTCACAATCCTCTCCATTTAATCAAAACAAAAATATTTTTGGGAACAAATTTTTTTTAGTGTAATTGTAACCTGTTGTGTGGTTACACAACATGCCCCATTTTGACTTGACAAAATAGGGACCCAACTTTGCTGGCTTGTTCCCTTGCTTTTGTGCTCTGGGCGGTAATGGTAAAATAGTGTCAGTTAGTATGCATATGCCTAATGTCAGGTGTATTTGTGATCTTGAAGTCTGAACCTAAATCTCAAATTTTGAATCTTTCCTCAGGAAGCTTGCCATGTGAAAGAGTGTAAAATTCTAGGAAGGTTAGCCTTTTGCATCACCCTGAAATTCATCCAAATAATGAAGTTATGAGCGGTCAAAGTCTGGTCAAACCTGACATTCTAAATATCGGGGTCATATTTCTTAATATGACTGATATTCACGAATATCACCCTACTTAGAGAATCCACTGTCTGTGTATTTATATGTGCACACCAAATTTATACCCAAGGGTCATCTACCCATCAGAATACTCGCGCATTCAATGGGGGTCATATTCGCTAATATGACTGATCTTACCCAATGTGACCATGATGTCATCATGTTTTATTCAAAAGTAACCCTGACAATCGTGCTGACATCATCATCATGTTCCTAATATAGCAGGGTCATATTTGCTAATATGACTGGTTTTTCCTAACATGATGATGACGTCAGCTTATCCCATTATACAAAGGACTCGACCTGACTGTGACGTCATCTTAGCCAAAGGGTGATATTTCTAAATATCAGGGTCATATTTCTTAACCACCCCAATTTCATTCGGCACAACCATGACATCATCCTTTCATATTTTAGCAAGGCCCATCCATGATGGTGACATCATCATCATATCCTGATTAATGAAGAAGGTCACATTAGTTAATATGCCTCACATTAACTAATGTACATGCCCGGACCCGACAAGGTTTAGAGTTAAAATGATTAATCCGTTAAATCTACTGGGTGCATCTTTTGTTTGTATGCATCTTACATACAAAGGTGATATGTATTGCACATATACAAGTGCCAGAACTGAAAGTTTATCAAGGTTGGTTAAGTCCATGCATATTTTGGGCTTGTATATCAAGGTAAGATACAACGCAATATGCATGTTGTGGAATTGAAAAGTTATGAAATAAAGAAAAGTCAGTGTATGTTTCGTGATTTGTATGTCTCGGTACATACATTGTGAACATACAAGGCATAATTTAGAGGAAGTTTAAATCCAATATAATCAATGCATCATGCTAGATGCATATCGAAAGGGTGCATATCGATATATACATGTGGCGGAGTCTAAAGTGGATAAGCTGCAGTTTATAAAGCAGTTGAAGTCTGAAATGTACATGCAAGAGTCTTTTGTATGTATCCTTGCTAATATACATGCCGGTATGCTAACGAAAGATACAGGGCCGATGTACAAGCGCCGGACGCCAAAAGAAATTTAAAAATAGAGAATTTGTTGTATGTTCGGTGCGCTTGCACATTCATAATGTACAACCTAATATATACAAGGAATTGAGCACCTGATATACAAGGAAAAGGCGGGAAGGCAAAGCGATAAGATTCTGAAGCCGTTTCAAGGCATGATAGCATATTTTTGGTCAACGATGGTTGACCTGACCATTTTTAACATTGTATATGCATTTAGATACGTGAATTTTTACAGATTCATCACTTGATATTTGCGTTTGCATATTTTTAGCATGATTTAATGTAATGTTTATTTTCCTGCTTGTTTTAAATGATGGTGGTGATTAATTCTTGTTTGTTTGTTGCAGATCAAGGTAGTTGAAAATTGCAGAGTTGGACGCAGAGGCAACATGAACCTGAGCTGAGGAGGATATTGTCATATGCTATGTGCCAAGCTAGAAGGTGGACTGAGTCGAAGATGCTAGAATATTCTATACCAGTTGTGTGAGTGCCACCTGTAGGCACGTGCTATTCATCTGAATCGTTGATTGTTCTGAGAGGATCTTGATCATTGGATCAATGTAATTATTTTCTAGCCTTTGTCCTATATAAGGGCCGGAACTTGTCCAAATTAAAGAGAGATAGAGAGAAGATCTGGTAAAAAAATAAGGCCAATTACTGTAGACCCGATAGGAGATCAGATTACTGAGACTAATGAGGACTGAATTGTTGAAATGTCAAGGTTCTTTCTTCAGATCATTGTAAATGTACTTGTTCTAAATCATACTGAATGGAGATGAAGCTTCAGATTACATCCTGATTGTAAACTTTACGTAATTTTCAAGTTGATTTCTGGATATGTAATGGTGAATGCTGTGTTCAAATAGAAGTGCTTTCATTTTATTGCATGTTATTGTCAACTTTTCCTTTGAAGATTTGCACTGGATCATGCAGATTTGTGGAATGTCCTAGTGAAGTATGATGCTAGTTTTCTTGTCTTCATTGTTGTATCAGAACATGCATGTGGATCAGTGATCTCAGTCAAGTAATTTTGGGAATCTCATCCTCTAACCCTTTTTTCTTATTTTAATTTCATTGAAATCACTTCCATAATTGTAAATCATGATAAACAATTAGCAGAACTGAGAAGTATGCTGACATCCTGTAGGTAACTAAAAATCATTAGCATATTTGAGCTAAATGCATGTAGTGTTGAAAATATCATGCAAATACTTGCAAATAATGGTAGAAATCATGCAAAAATCAGCCTATAGACACATTATTTGAGTGAATTCCTAGTGTAGAGGTAGAATTGTTGGAGATTTGTGTAGGACAGACATAAAGAACGAGATATTTGAAAGAATACTAATGAACTTTGTAGAAACTACTGAAGTACATAAGGCCCCTGAATGGAAAACAGCAACACACATCAACCACTGAGTAACGTCAGTAGATTATGAACTAATCAACAGAGACTTGAGATCATGAATTCTCTGAATTCATTGTATCTTTCAAGATGAATAAGGGTTGTTGTGTAACTTTTATTCTATGTTTGTTTGTGACTAACATCACCATCAACATAAAACCTTACCTATGGTGTCGCAAACTAAATTGAATTTCTCATCTACTTGCTTGTTTTTCCCTTTTTTCTCCTCTCTTCGCGCAGCATTTTTCTACTTTTTTCTCCTCTAATTCATGCGGCATTTTTCTCCTGTAATTATCAAATTTCTCATATAATTCAGGTGGGAAGTTTTTATTTTTTGTTTTTGATTTACAGATCCCTCCATTGCCAAAATAAGGGCAAACACAAAAAACCCAAATGCTCGATCTCTGCACACCAAACACTTGATCTCCAAACAAAAAATGAACACCAAAAATCAATAAAGTTTTTTTTTTGTTTTGTTTTGGGGTATGTGCAGGCAGGAATTTTTGAAATTTTTTTTGATCTAGTAGTCGGCACTATAGTCAGAGCAGTTATCGCCGACTTTAGCACTGACTTGTAGGCCTAAATGTAATCTTTTTGGGGCACAAAAGGCAGCGCAAAGTATGCGTAATTTAGCACCAATTAGTGAAAAATGATGTATTTTTCTTGGAAGTTGATAAAAAAGTAACCTCACCAAATTTGGATTGTCCTTATAATAAGTAACTATATCTTGTTTCCATGATAGCATTTTGACTTCATGCTTCTCTTATGATTAGCTCAATAATGACTCACTCTTATATGACCTTACACAGATGGTTGGTGACAATCCTTATGTAAGTGATATGGATTTGGAAAAACCAAACAACTCTTCTCTTACTATCATGATGACATGATATTGGGACTATATTGGCAGCTTATGGAGTGTGCTTATGGTATTGTGATTTTCATTTCTATGTTCTCATTAACCTATTTTAGGTTGAAGCATGGTAACTAACCCACTAGCTATTATGATAGTCATATAATGACTAGACAATCCTCTCCACTTTGACTATGATAGTCCTATGCATGGTGTTTTCTTCATGACAGTCCCCAATAATGTGAATTATTGATAGTAGCTAGTTCAAATGGAGTTTTGGATGGTGTAGTAAGTTGTCCCTATGGATCATGATAGTGCATGCCTTGGTTATGTCCTTGTGACATTACTCTCTAGATATCTCTTCTTTATAGTGACAAGGTTTCAAGAACATGACAACTTAGGTAAGGTATCAACTTGTCTCTTTAACCTTTGGATTGTCATTTTTCAAGAATTGATCTCATTGAAATGCAAAGACAACATGTTGATTGATGACTAACGACATTGTTACTATGATAGTGACTTAACCTGGTCACAAGATTAATGAGACAATTTTATAGTAATAACTCTATGGATGCATACCTAGCTATCCTAGGTGTACTATGACAATAATTTAATGTTGCCAGTGCTACTTTTAAACCTCCTATGATTGTTACCTATGCCTCATGGTATGACAACCTCTACAATGTTAATCCTCATGATCCCACTACAATAGTAGATCAACACTATGATGGTCCCCTGACTTATCATTTTGACACCAATTATTTTAGTTGGAGCCATGACCTTCCATCTAACATTTGAGAGTTGGATTTTGGATTAAGGACAACCTTAAGATATGTGATAGGAGATTGACAACATTTTAGCTAAGTCATGACAATCTTTGTTTATATTATGTGACTTCACTATAATCTTGAGGCTCGATTTAAGAGGCCATGAACTATCTCCTTCACTATCTGACAACCTTCCACTTCCTCACATACCTATGATAGTCCTATTTATACATCTAGTTATTCCTTAGATCTTGTCAATCCTTAAGACATGATGAAAACAAACCTAAATACCCCAAGTACATCTCAATCATATCAAAATTTCATTGTAATTTTACTTTCCTACCATGACTGCATACTCCTCCTTCATCCTTTGTGACATAGATCACAGGCTTGTCACATCAATGTCAAGGATTTCATCACCTAGGAAAGCATGTTACCAAGATTTGATGGATTGCCCATTAGGCAATCTAATCTTGGTAATCAAAGGATCTTTGCCTCTCTCTTACACCATGCCCTTTATCTTATTAATTGTTATAAACCCTACAAGCAAAAGAAAGGATCATTAAGTCTTTCAATATATCTATACATAAATTATAACATCAAACCCTCTACTAAAACTCCAAAATATCAAACCCTAGGTGACAAAATTCTCACATTTGAGGGAAAAAAAACTAGAATAAATGTTGGATTTCATGGTAACTCAAAACTTCCCTCTCTCAAACTAATGACCTATTGCATATATGGTTTGAAAGAATAGAAACCAGTCATAGATTAGATGAAAAGATCAAGGAGATGCATGTTGTAGAGTATAAAACTCAAAAATCAAACGTCTTTTTGGGCCTTTTTCCAACAATATGAGCAAAATTCAAACTTTAAACATGTCGCATAGGTACCATATGACTCATTCACATACATCACACATGTGGGACCACTAAGAAGGGAGGTAGGTGCTTAATATGAGCAATGACAATTGCACATAATGTTTAAGTTCACTTCAACAGATGGTTGGGGTTATTATAGCTAATGGAGGGTTTTCTTTTCAAAGGAAACCATTAATTTTGGAGTTTAAGGTAATGGTGAAATATAACATAAAGTCCCTATAATTAAAGAATATCCAATGGCTAGGATTAACCTAACAAAGATCTAACGACGTGATTTCAAAATTAACATCCAAATTATCCTTCCCTCCATCAAGAAATTAAAATTTTGGTGCCAACGACTCTTTGAGACTGTTTTGAGGGTTCTATGATAGTTTTGAGGGTTTTATGGCCACTTGGAGAGATATAGATTTCCTTAAAATGACCCATAAAAGAAAAAGGAGAGTCAAATATGAAATAAATGTCTTTTTGATGTGAATTTATAGTCATCTTGTAATCATAAGATTTGAGCTCTAGTTGTCAAGATTCTGCATGTAAACTTTTTTTGAAGAGCAAAACATTGCAATGTCCTATTTTATTTTTCATAGTGCATCTTAATGAAAAGCGAGTGTATTAACAAGATAAATTCAAGAATATTCTCTTGGTGCACAGTTGTTATGTGACTATTGTCATTGTTGTGTATTACAGGATCTAGAGGAGGCCATGGAGAGAGGACGTGGATGGCGTAGAACTACTAAATCATAGAGAGGAAAGTGGGTGGAAATAGATATGACAATGAAATATGTAGATACAATAGAGGTAAGAAGAGAAAGCAACCTCAACCAAAGGAGGAAGGTGTTTATGAATTCACAAATGCTACAACATAGAGGAGATAAAGTCATTTTTCTATCCACGAGGCCTCTGAAGTCAAACTTATTGGTTGAAAATGCACAGGAATGGTGATTAAATGTGATTCTATGATCAAGGGAAAAGTTTGAAAATTAGGATGGCCAAAACATGATATAAATATGTCAAATATATGACTAAAGTGAGGTTTTGTGTTGGAGAGCATATTCATTGAAATGATATAATTGGTGTACTAAACATTATTTACTATGTTGTGTATTATAGAGGCCAGACGAGGCCATGGCAACAGATCATGTCATATCAAATGAGGACACAACAGATGATGTGGGAAATCAGGTACTCAAATCCAATTTCCTTAGGAAAAAATGATCTGATGGCATTTTGTGATATGTCCATCTTTTTTCACAGTATTATTGAAATTTATAATGTATTATCCAATCTTGACATAAATTAATGCATGTTGTTGATTATTTTAGATGGAGATTGGAGAAAATGCAGAGCCTGAGCGTTCAACTAGCAAACGAAAAAGATATGTATGTGGACGTGGACCTAAAATTGTAAAATCATGTAGACGATAGTGGGTGGAAGAGGATATGACAATGGATCCTGTAGACACAACAAATGATTGCACTGAACAAGAGGTTGGTCAGGACTATAGTACATGGGATGAATACTTTGAGAAAATTGTTGTTTGTGGATGTTCTGTATGTCGTGGAAAGAAACAATTCAAATGAGCGATTGTACAAAGACATTAGATATATGATGAGCTTCCAGTCGGTAGTATGCCTCCTACAATCGATTCAAATCCAATAGGAATTGTGGTAAGGAATTTTCCAAATTGATATAAATAACATGTATACTTCGTTTAAACATTGTTTTATATTATTTAAATAACTAATTTTTTTCTTAATGGATACTTGCAGGATAAAGTTCTCGGTTTAAAGTTTCCTAGATCATTGACTTCCATCCTAGAGAGCAATGATCATTTATCAGATGATACATCTAACAAAAATATGTGCCAATATACCAGCTCGGAAAATGACGAATTGATGAAAACAAGCAACAAAACAAGAACCGGTTTAAAGATGCATAATTTGCTTAAAGACAAGGGGAAGGTGGACTACATACCCTATGAGAATGAATGTGATGAAGATGATGAATTGCCCCTGAGTTTGAGATCAATTTACAAAGATACATTTGATCGTCGACTATATTGTGCTTGGCCTAGTGATCAACAACTACCTAGAGTGTACGAGGTGTTTCAATTTTGGAGATACAACTACATGATACGACCCTCCAATATTCATGGAGTGAATCTAGGCCTTTTTATTGTCCAAAATGTACATGTGGGATCTAAACATAGAAACAATTCAAAACAAAGCACTAGGAGATTAATGCCATATTATGGTCCATCATATTACAGTGGTGAATGGAGAAGGCTAGCAAAATATAAGCCTAGCATGTCAGTATATGGTCTAAATTTGAATATGTATACACATTGTCTCCAATTGGAAAGTGAAAAAGAAATAAGTAGAGGTCATCTTATGTATATAGATGGACATGCATACACACACAAAAATATTGTAGGATTTATAAATAGTAGTAAGGGAAGGGACCCTACTGTAAGACCGAATTGTCAATTTATTGAGGTTATAAATGATTTAATGGATATATGGAAAGAGAGGTTGATAGATTGATAATGGTTGAGGCTGCTATGGACCTTACCATTGGGGATGAGTTATTGATTGATTACCCCTTCTTAAAACGTACTCCTGCGCAAAAGAAGAGGGAAGAACAAGGTCTCCCTAAGGATGTTCTTAAGGGCAGAAAACCAAAGAATAATAAATGAGTGTGGATTGATATTTTATAAATTATGTTGTCAAAATTTTGTTTTATTTAAATTATTGTATAAAAAGGTAGTCTATAAAATAATGTTCCATTATTCAATTGATGTATATATGTTCATACAATTTATACTTTTATTTTTTAAGCCATATTTGATTATATTTCTTTAACATTGATACATTTATGATTTATCCAATTGTTGCCAAACATTAAATAATGCTTGTGTTTGTTGATAGGTAGAAGATGTTGATGAAACACATACTAATACCCAAGATCCAACTGGGTTATTAAGATTTGGACGGGATGATCCAAACCATCCTTTAAACAATACCAGGGCGAAAAGAGCATTATTGAAGAGAATACTACCAGCTGAGAAATTTGAAGAGCTGATGAGATCCATATACACTGATGACATGCCACCTAGCCTTAATGATGATGATCATGATAGTGAAAATGCAGTGCATGAAGAAGGATTGAATGAAATGCTTACATATTTCTTTGGGGATGAAACCAATGATGACAATAATGATCAAATGGTTGAAAACAACGATGATAGCAGGGGTAATTACCACCAACATAATGTTGATTATAACAACCTGAAAGACTCCATCAAGCAAGCAACGAAGAAACCTGTGTTTAAATCAGGTGCAAGTAGTGAAAGGAAGCTAGGTGTGTAGAAATCACTTCCTACACTAATCTAATGAGGGGAGAGCTATGTAAATTCAATTTAACCTTTACAATTACAACAACATGAAGCATATAATAGAGATATTGCAACAATACACATAGAACCAGAAAGAAGACAGAAAAAGAGAGACAAGATATATGGTGGGGAAAACCCTTATAGGGTGAAAAACCCCACACTCAAAAACCTGCACAATGTATTATGAAAACTGAATATGGTTTACAATACACTTGCAATGCAAGCTTCAATAGTCTTCAACACTTGTGTTTGGAGTCAATCTAATAGGATAACAGTACCTGTATAACCTGTAGTACAACTCCTCTCAAAAGCACCTATTTATATAACAAATACAAGGCAAAAATGGCTCCAGATTGAGATGGGCGTCCAACATGGCCTCATGGCCCAAAACCCACACCTAAGGACACTTGTCCAACACTGTAGGATGTTCCTGACACTTTTCAAGTCACCCCATCCCAAGGAGGTCGCCTATTTCCAAAATGGGCTATGACAGATGCTCTTACAACATTTACAACTGTCATAGAATCCATCATAGCTGTTACAACTTATAGCTGTAAGAGAATCTGTCATACACAGGCTATACATAGCATATTCTCTTACAATATGTCATAGTCCACCTTGGGGCACCCAAAGATGCCTTTTTCAAAGATGCTCTTTTACACATGTCTTCACCTGTCTCACAAGGTTCTATTTTTGACTCTTACATGTCATAACTTCATCATAGGAATCCGTCATAACCATTTCGGTCAATATTCCCTTACACAACATCTAAGATGCCGACACATGGCAAAATATTCCTACCACTAAGTGGGACATCTATCTCCTCATGTGAGGACAAAAATACATGTGGTCATATGCCATGTAGGATGACACATCACCATGCCAACTCCCACAAGATGACAAGATAGGATTTGCATCCTTATTTTACAATAGGCAATAAATAAATAAATACAATGAAATAATACAAGGAATTACCAAGGTTGAGACACCTTAATTCCCAACATTCTCCCACTTGTCGAACACCTTGTAAGAGCCAATAGAATAACATGATTTAACTGCTATAGGCCGAGAGGCCCATAGAATCCAAACACCATCTGAACTTCTCTGTGCCCATTGGTTTCATTAGTGCATCTGCAACATTCTTCAAAGTATCTACCTTCTCCAAATTTACCTTCCCATCCTCTACCATGCCTCACACGAAGTGAAACTGTACATCAATATGCGTTGTTCTGGCATGGAAAGTTGGATTCTTCGCAAGGCAAATCACACTCTGACTGTCACAACTGATCGTAATCTGACCTGCATCAACACCAATATCTGAACACAATCTCTTAAGCCAAATGGCTTTCTTACAAGCATGAGTTGCTTCCATATACTCAGCTTCTGTTGTGGACAAAACAACCATAGGTTGTCGCTTACTCATCTAACTAATAGCACCACCAAACAGTGTAAACACATAAGCACTGGTGGATCTCCTGTTGTCAATGTCACCTGCCCAATCTGAATCCACAAATCCATGAATATCAACAGAATGTGGAGGTCTTGTAACATTACCATGATAGCATATGGAATACTTTGAAGTACCCCTCAAATATCTGAACACTCACTTAACTGCATCCTAATGTACCTGTAGATTAGGTGATTCAAATCAAAGGTAAAAACACAAACCAAATGCATAATCAAAACAAATAGTTGTACCTAGACATGAAAACCCAATCTCATAAAAAAAGGGAATGAAGCTTTGCACCCAAGAGCTCCTAGACAAGATATACCCTAATGGATGAATGAAATGTGAAATGCTCTAACTCAATTGCAACTCACAATTGCTAGCTCAATGGACATTTGGACATGGTAACATTACTTGAAGATTGGATTCCCAAATGGCTTGGGAGAGGTTCTATTTATAGATTTTTTGGAGGGATTTGGATCCAAGGGTGGAGATTGGTTTGGAAGCTCAATGGTGGAGGATGAAAGTGATGTGGAGGGCCCAGATTTGATCTTGGAGGAATGGAGGGCTAGGAATAAAAGTAAATCTTTTATTCATTTTGGGAAAAGGGGGAATTAAATGAGTATGGGTGAGATGGAATATTTATGAATTAAAGATTCATATGGGGAATGTAAAATGAATTAAAAATTCATTTGGGGATGAGTGGGCATAAATGAGGTATGACATGGGTAAGGGGTTGTAAGAGAATTAATTGTGATGTGGGACTTATTTAAATAAAAAATTGACTTATGTGGATATATTCCAATTTTTTATTTGGAGGATGTGGGGAAGGGTGTTAAGCTGGATTTGACCACCTTAATGAGAGGTTTAAGATTAATTAAATAAGGCTGTATTTAATTAATCCTAGGGCTAGGATGAGGTAGGCTAGGGTAGGCAATTAAATAATAGTTATTTAATTACCTAGGGTAGGATAGGTCAATTAATAGACTGAATTAATTAGTTAAACATGATTTAGCTAATTAATTAGATTAATTGAAAAAGGGGAAAATTGGCCAAATAAATATTACATATTCATTAAATCAATTGGCTAAATTTTGAACTATTGAATTAATAGAATTAATTCAATTGTTGGGGATAAAATGATGTAAAATTAGGTGATGAAGGGATAATTAATTAAATAAAAAATTAATTAATTGGTTAGAAGGGAAATTGGTATGTTTAGGGATGTCAGGAGTCAGTTTGATGGTAAAAGATATTTTTTAGGTGTCTACATTTGCCCCTCTTTGATGTGGCATTGAAACCTAGTAGGGAAGTGGTGTCAGGTCAAAGAAAGAATTTGCCCCAGCTGCCGGGAAGAAATAAAATGGGTGAGGAATGCCCCCTCGAGAGGTCACCAAAAAAATAAAATTTTTTTAGGCGGGCTCTCGAAAGGACGTGACGGGAGAGAAGGTTGGATAGAGGATGGGAAAAGAAGATGACAGGAAGAAAAACGGAGGAAAAAGGTTAGGATTTGTACCCTGGAGGGGAAAACGAGTAGACGGGGGGATAACATGGCATGCTATATTAGGACAAGTGGGCCCTAAGAGTGCCACATTTGCACACATTGACTTAGTGAGAAGAAGGAGCAGAGGAGAGATGGCAGAGCGCAACCCCCAATTCCCGCGACTTTGATATATTTTTGAGCAGTTCCGATCATTTGGCCAGGTACCGGAGGCTGGAGCCTAGGTAGGGCCTGACCCTGACTTTGTGATTTTTTAATTTTATCACATTTTTTTGCTCAGGAAATGGGTTTGGGAATTGGTGGCGCTATCGCGAGGTCACGCAGCGCTAAAAGTACGTGGATTAGCGCCATCCTCTGGATTGGCGCTATCCGCTCAGGTAGAATAGGGGTATATTGGCACCAAATACTTAGTGTTTTGGTGCCATCGTCTACATTGGTGCAATGTGCGTAGGGGGTTAGGGTTTTGGCATTTTAGCGCCAAATGGGTATGAGGGTAGCGCTATGTTCTTGACTAGCACTATTGTGAGTAGTAGCACTATATTTTATTTTAGTGCTATGTAGGGATTCAACACAATATGTGTTATATGCGCATTTGGGAGAATTGGCACTATTCCTTAGATTAGCGCCAAATGTTAGGGTGGCGCCATTTTGTGAAATGGTGCAAGGTATCTTGCGCAGTAGTGCTATTTTTGAAAGTGGCGCGAAGTGTCTTGTGCAGTGGCACTATTATCTGTAATAGCGCCTTAGGGAGATGTGGTAACGCTATTTTTAAAATGGCGCGAAGCATGGTTTGTTTTGGCGCCAAATGATTTTAACGTTCAACATTAGAAGAAAGGGGGTGATTTGGAAAAAAGATAGGTAGATTTTGACCAGAATGTTGTGGATGCAGGAGACGAGGTCGTTCATAGTGTCCTCGCGGGAACGATGCGTTCCATCGGTGATGGCATTATTCAATCAGTTTGATGATGCCACTCGGGCCCGATTGGCTAGGTTGGGGCTCTTGACAGCGGTGTCGATGCCGGTGTTGCGAGCTCATAGAGCTCTGATGACAGCAATAGTGGAGCGATATTGGCCAGAGACATGCACCTTTTTACTACTGACTGGTGAGATCACTATCACGCTTGAGGATGTTTATCGCATCCTCAAGCTACCTATTCGTGGCCGTCATGTGAGATACGACACGAGGCGGGGACAGAGGGCCCTGATCAGATTATTTGTCCAGGATCACATTGTTTTATCAACAGATGGGAGGGAGATGAGTTATGAGGGGACACTGGTGGCGGGTGTAGATCCCTTTGCCTTATTCTTGTGTGCATTGATTGGTGGGGTAGTGATGCCCGATAGGAGGGGCAGGGGTTTTCCAGTTGGTTGGGGGGAGATGATCGAGGGGATGGTCATTTATGAGACTGTGTATGCCTGGGGACTGATGATGTTAGCGTAGCTATATCACGAGATGCATACAGTTGTCTATCACTATGATGCAACCTTATCAGTTAGGGTTACCTTGTTGCATGTGTGGATTTAGGAGCATATTGCAGTTACTCAGCCGAGGTTTGAGACCTTTGTGTTCCTATATCGGGATGCTGAGTACACCTACACTGGTCAGGTTCGGTATTGGTGGTGGATGCTAGATGATGTCATTAGGGTGACATGGAGGCCTTACATTGGAGTAGAGGCATTGCCAGATGATGTTGTGCACCTGCCATTTACTTTTTAGCAGCGCTATTTGATGGCTCATGGAGACCATAAGATAGACATGTATCTACCATCGCGGTTTATGCGGCAGTTTGGTTTGCGCCAGGATACTCCTCAGCAGATAGCTATCTTTGCACGGACCTGCCAAGATGTGCATTTTTGCCCTGCAACAGATGGCTATCTTTGCACGGACCTGCCGAGATGCGCATTTTTAGCCTGCAGCCATATAGCCCCAGGTCGCTTTGGAGGATTTTGTGGCTTTGCAGCCGTTGTAGTGGGATTGGTAGAGCACAAGTAGGGATGCAGGCACTACTCCTACATATGATACATGGTGGCAGATGTGGCAACCGACGCGGTATACAGACTCGACAGAGGAGGTAGTCCCTGCGGAGGAGGCGGTGGGGTCGGGGGATGGGGATTACGGGGATGAGGGGGATGAGGATGATTTTTTGGAGGAGGGTGAGGAGATCATTACATATTACCTCATGGAGATTGGAGGGGATGGAGAGGAGGAGGAGGTTGGGAGGGATGGTTAGCCGATGGATGTGTTGGCAGCGGCGGCAGCTGGACAGGTGCCCCAGCAACAGGTGAGACAACAGGCACCTGTACAACAGGTACCTATTGAGTAGGTTCAGATTGGGGTGGTACGGTGGTATAGAGGGCCTCGACAGTGTGGGGGAAAGTTGAGGGTGGACAGGGGGGTCTACATCCACCACAGGTAACGCAGCAGTAGGCTGTCGCAGCAGGGCAACAGGTAGCAGGGCAGCAGGTAGAGGCGGACCCTTCAGGGGTAGGTGGAGAGGCTGAGGTTCGAGGGCTCACACCTCGTCGGTGGCCTCAGGGTGAGGAGGAGGAGATTGAGACTTTGCGAGCACAGGTGGCCAGCCTGCAGGAGGCATTAGAGAGCTGTGAGGTAGAGTTAGTGTAGCTGCGGGGGTCAGTGACTTTATTGGATGGCTCAGATGGACAGGTGGCTACATTGCAGGCACAGTTAGCCCAGGCTCAGGATGATTTAGTGGTTTTGACTGGAGAGCAGGATGCGGCACTTGTGAGGGCACAGCAGGTGGAGGCTACAGTGGGTAGCTTGCAGGCTTCAGGTGCTGGTATGGCCCTAGTTTTGACATTGATGCAGATGCAAATGTCTTAGGCACAAACACAGTTATATCAGGTATAGGGACAGTTGTCTCAAGTACAGGGCCAGTTGTCTCAGGCACAGGGGGAGTTGGTAGAGGCCAAAGGGCGGATGGAATATTATTTGGGTCTCTATTATGCGGTAGTGCTGACAGAGCAGCGTGCACCGAGTTATAGTCAGGTCAGTGGATCGAGGGCATCCAGGTCACATAGATCTAAATCTGTTCAGAGCTTCCAATAGGTGATGGGTCCCCCATCACATGTGCCCCAGCAGGTTCCACAGGTACAGGTACAGCTGTAGCCGCAGCCGCCGCCTCAGCCACAGGCAGGACCACAGCCACCACCAGGGTCAGGATCCCTGACTCCATCAAAGAGAGGATCTTCCATGTGATAGTTGCATCATTTTAGCCCTTAGAGGCATTGTATCAGAACATTACATTTTTTTGATGTATATATATGAGTGATGTACACTTTTATTTTGCGATGATGATATATGCTATGATGCTTTTTGATGGCCTATTATGTTTGTTTATGACGGTGTTATATGATTATGATGATGCTCTATTATGATAGATGTAATATGCTTTATGGATTATATGCTTATGGATGTGTTGTGTTTATGCCATGCAATGCATTATGTTGATGTTATGGATGTAGCTTTTGATGTAATATGATGGATGCAATGATGGTTTACTTATTGTGATATCTGCATGTTTGTGATCTATGGTCTATGATGTATAATGCAAAATAAATGTTCAAATTAATAAACATTTATTATGGATGCAAAAATGTGATGCAATGGAAATGTATGTTTATCTTTATAAACACATGTTAATTATGATTGTGATTATGCAATGTAATTAAATGATTATGCTATGTGAGCAAATGTAACTTAATGATTTTAAAATAGACCTAAATGAAATGCAGATTAAATAATTATGATATGGACTCTAAATGACTCTAAAATGCACCTAAATGAAATGAAATTAAATGATTTATGATATGGAAACTAAATGACTCTAAAATGCACCTAATGAAATGCAAATTAAATGATTTATGATAACTAAATGGTATATGGGATGCAAACTAGGTGATAGGTGAGATGCAAACTAGGTGATGTGTGAGATGATTAAGTCTTGATACACATGATGTTCTTTGTTAGACCTTGAGTGGTGGGGCTGTGTGATAGAGGAATAGGTGGGGAGAGGATAAGGGTGGATGGATGGGGTACGGATAGGATTGGGAGCAGCTAGATTGGGGGGGTGGGTTGGGATGATTAATGAGGGAGTTGCTGGGTCATAAAACACCACGTCATTAAGAGGGGGGGATATGATTTGGTTCAGGATGTGTCGAGTAAGTTGGAGGAGGGGATTTGGGAAGGTGGGGGGGGAATAGGCTAGGTGATTATGAAATCTAGGCCTAGATGGTTAGGATGATGATTTGAGGTAGTAACAATAGTTGCAATACATTAATGGAGAGCATTTCTTAGTTTGCTATAGCACTATAGGATACAGTTCACAAAGGTATGAAATGACCTAGGTGATGATATATATCCCATGATTGCATGGACTAGTCCCGCAAAAAATAGGTTGATTTCATGCATGCCCAAGGTAGTATAACCTTGCCTAGCCTCGGAAGGGGACTCAGAGAAAAGAGTGTGAATAGTACATATAAGGTTTTGATGCCTGTATATGCAAATAAGGCACATTATGCTAGAACCGACCCAGGCTTCAAGATATGATTACTATTCTTCGAGTAATGAAACCAACCCACAAGCACAACATATAGAAACAATGACCATGTCTACTTGAGGTGTTGTCTACCACTTGCCATGATATAATGAGATCAAGGTAGCTTTGAAGATGACCTAGAGTGAGACAAAAGATAAAAATCAATAATAAAAAAGACCAACAAAAAGATACAAATAACCTTTGTGTATTCTTGCCAAGATACATGTTGATAGAATGACAGATTCTTGTCCATTGTGGGAACGATATATCCTAGGACGCAAATCATTTGGATTTTGTTGGATAATTTTTGAAAGGTGGGCAAAAGGACAGTCGGGCTATGTGTGGGATTATAGTTGGTATGTTGATTGATGATTTTTGCGTTTAGGGACCAGGCTTCAAGTGTATACTTAGCATGTGTCTCATTTATTGGTTTCAGTAAGCTTAGTGAATGGGGTTCATCCAAACGGGGTGGATGGGTGCATCTTAGGTACCCAAGTATTGGAAACTTCCTTCGTATTCCAGACTGCCTACATACCCTGTGTCCACGGGATCAAGGTACTTTCAAGATGCGGGCGAGATGAATATGTAGTTTTGGCATGACTTGATGATGTGGGAATGGTTTGGGATGGGTGTGATGGTGAGGATTGATGTATGTTTTGATGATTGCGAGTTGTAGCGAAATCGATGTATGGGGTGATTTACGGTGAATTGTGTTATTTTTGGGATTTTTTGATTTTGTATTGTTTTTGGATTTTTTTGATTTTCTACTGTACAAAAGGAAGCTTACAAGGATCCTCGTTCCATGGGTTAGCCTTAGGCAGGATAGTGCGGGGTGGGCGATAAGATTCGATGTCTCATAATTCCAAGCCATGGGATGTGTGTGATATGGAGTGTTATGACAGAAAGAGGACTTATTAGATGGTAGAACTAGCCACTACACATGGTGCTTGAAATAGGTTTTCACCATGGTACTTATCCAAAGCGTCACCGAAGTGATTTTCACCATTGGAAGTCTCTATTGCACTCGGGTTTTTCTTGATTTTCTTAATTTTTTGATTTTTCTATTTTTTTTGATTTTTTGATTTTTCTATTTTTTTTTAATTTTTTTGATTGGGGTACTCAATGGGTTATGCGTAGAATTTCTTTAGATGTAGGATGTTCATAGGCTCATCCAGAGGCTGCCCCTCAGGTGTTGTAAGCTGGTATGCTCTTGATCCATAGTCGGCTGTGATGACATAAGGTCCTAGCCAATTGGGCTCGAACTTTCCTTTCTTAGGGCACTCCTGCAAGTTCTTCTAATTTTCCATAAGGACAAGGTCACCTACTTCAAATTTTTAGTTTCTGATCCTCTTGTTGTAGCTTCTTCTGAGGTGATTTTGATAGGCCTGCAGGTGGTTCAATGCATTCAGGTGTTTCTCATCCAGTAATTCTAACTGATGCAACTGTGCAACTCGGTATTCCTCATCATTGAATATGTTTTGCAGGGATACTTGTAGGGATGGGAGCTCGAGCTCAATAGGTAAAATGGCTTCAGATCTAAATACTAGGGAAAATGGAGTGGCTCCTGTGGGGGTGCGGATGCTTGTTCGATAGGCCCATAGGGTGGGGTTGAGTTGGAGGTGCCAGTCATGGCCAGCTTCATTAACCGTCTTCTTTAGGATGCGTAGGATGGTTTATTTGAAGCTTCGGCTTGACCATTTCCTTGAGGATAGTATGGCGTGGAGAAATGGTGTTGGATTTGGAATTTTTCGCACAAAGTGCGAACTTCTTGGTTCTTGAATGGTTTTCCGTTGTTGGTGACGATGGAATGAGGGATACCATAGCGACAAATGATATAATGGAGGATGAATTTGGATATATGGGTTCCAGTGGTGAAAGTGAGTGGTATTGCTTCCACCCACTTAGTGCAGTACTTGGTAGCAGTGATTATGAACTTATGGCCATTGGAGGATGGGGGATGTATTTTGCGTATGAGGTCGAGTCCCCACTATGAGAAAGGCTACGGCGTCGTGATGGGTTGCAATTCCTATGCTGGTGCTTGAATGAGATCGCCATGCTATTGACATGGTAGGCATTTTTTGATAAACCCGTAGGCGTCTCGTTCCATGGTTGGCCAGTAGTATTCGATTCTTAGGATCTTTTTAGAAAGAGCAGGTCCACTTGAATGTGCCCCACAGATGCCTGCATGTACCTCTTGCAAGGCCACCTCAACTTTCCTAGAGTCTAAACATCATAGAAGCATGCCATCAAGACTCCTTTTGTATAGGGTATCTCCTACAAGGATGAAGCGGGAGGCTCGACGGATGAAAGATTTTCGTTGTGAGGTGGATAGGTTAGGGGGGATGATATTATATGGAGGTATAGGTAGGTTTCTTGATACCATGGGGATAGGGGACCAATGACCTCACACACTAGCTCCGATTGAGGAACATCATATGCTGGGATGGGGAGTTCTTCTATCAGGAACTCACACTTTTTGCTGTCTTTCTTCATGTCGACTAGGGATCCGATGGTGGCCATGGCATCTATAGCTTTGTTGTTGAGCCTTGGGATTTGTTCAAAGTGGATGTCATCGAAGTAGTCTTTGAAGTCATTGACCATCTTTTTATAAGGCAAGAGTTTATCATCCTTGGTCTTGTATTCATTATTTACCTACCAGATGACCAGTTGAGAGTCTCCATACACAGTTAGCTTCTCAATTCTCCATTTGATTGCCATTCAGAGACCTGTGATAAGGGCCTCATATTCTGCCACGTTGTTGGTACATGGGAATGTGATTTTGAAGGACTTAGGGATGGTGTTGCCTTGAGGAGTAATAAACAGGATGCCTGCCCCTGAGCCTCTATGTGTGTATGATCCATCAAAGTACATTTTCCATGTTTCTATTGATGGTGCTATTGTCAAGATGGCTTCATCAGGGAATTCTGCCAGTGTAGGATATTCTGCAAGAATGGGTGCTTCGGCCAATTGATCGGTGATAACCTGTCCTTTGATGGCTTTTCTCTCAGTATATTTGATGTCAAATTTAGTGAGGATCATGACCCATTTTGCCATTCTCCCAGTAAGAGCAACTCTGTTTAGTAGATATTTCAGTGGATCGATCTTGGCGATGAGCTTGGTTTTATGATTGAGCATGTAGTGTCTTAATTTTTGTGAAGTAAAGACTAGGGCTAGACATGCTCATTCAATTGGAGTATAATTGAGCTCATATGATACCAGAGTGCGGCTGATGTAGTAGATGGCTCTTTCCTTTCCTTGCTCATCATGCTATGCTAGTAAGGCTCCAATAGCTATCTCTGTTGCTGAGATATATAATAGGAGGGGTTCTCCTTGCCTCGGTGGAGTTAGAATAGGAGGATTAGCTAGGTATTCTTTTAGCTGATTGAAGGCAGCCTGACATTGAGTGTTCCAGACAAAAGCTATATCTTTTCTGAGTAGGTGCTGGAATGGTTGACATTTATTAGCCAGTTGAGCAATGAACCGACGAATAGATTGGAGTTTTCCTTGCAGACTTCTCAATTTTTTTAGGGTTTTTGGAGGAGGCATTTCAGTGATGGCCTTGACTTTTACAGGATCTACCTCAATTCCTCTTCTGGAGACTATGTATCCCAAAAGTTTTTCAGAGGTGACCCCGAAGACACATTTCTTTGGATTTAGATGAACATTGTATTGCTCTAATCGGTCGAAGATCTTGGCCAATACATCCAGGTGTTCTTCTCTCATCTTTGATTTTCCTAGCAAGTCATCCACATAGTCTTCCATGATGTGGTGGAAGAGATCGTGGAAGATGACAGTCATAGCTCTTTGATATGTAGCTTCGGCATTCTTCAGGCCAAATGGCATTACCACCCAGCAGTACGTCCCCCATGGACATATAAAGGCTATATTATGCTGATCCTCTTTGGTGATTCTGATTTGATTATACCCTGAAAAATTGTCCATGAGGGATAACATCTCATGTCCTGCCGTAAGATCCACTATCATGTCGATGTTGGGTAACGGGAAGTTGTCCTTCGGGCAGGCTTTGTTAAGGTCTCAGAAGTCTGTGCAGTAGCAGATGTGGCCATCTGGTTTGGCTACTGGTACTAGGTTGGAAACCCATTTAGGATAATCAATTGGGCGAATGAACCCAACATCCAGTAGTTTCTTTAGCTCTGCTTTGACTAGGAGGGCCACTTGAGGATTCATTTTTCAGAGCTTCTGCTTTACTGGTTTTGCATCAGGCCGTACTGCAAGGTGATGGACGACCAAAGCGGGATCAAGCCCTGGCATGTCTGCATAGGTCCACGCAAAATTCTAATTTCTACATTTGAAGAATGCTAGGAAGTTTTCTTGCTCTACTGTGCTGAGAGATTCCGTCCTAAAAGTGATTTTCGGCTCTTCTTTCGTCCCAAGATTCATCTCTTGGGCTGGCTCTACCAAGATAGGTGACCTATCTAGATAAACCTTGTCTATCTTAGGAAGGCCCATGCTTCCATCTCCTAGCACCTCGTGGAGGTTTTCACCAGGAGATACGTCTTTTGTTTTTACTTTTTTGGGATCTGACACTGCCGCGGAATAGTTTTCACCATCAGATCCATGTTTGATTTTTATGTTTTTATGATTGGAAGCAGGGGTTGTCTCCCTAAAATAGGCATGCGTATCAAGTTCCATGATGTATCTTGCTCTATGATCTCCCAGGGGGAAGTGATCTCTAACCCCTATCATTTCAGTGATGGCCTCATTGTTTGGTGCTACGTCAAAGATAGGAGGTCCCCGTTGGTCCCAGTCTATGAGGTTCGGGTATACAAGTGGTAAGTCATTAGATGACAAGGCTAGGGTGGTGACTATGTAGATGGTGCATATGGATGAGTCAAAGAAATCAACAAAGTCACTAAACGAGTCTTGATGGCCCGTTTCATTGACGTTGTCAACTTCAAGGGAGACCGTAGTGACCTCAGCTAAGATACATTCACCGGTAGTGAGGATACGTTGTCGTTGACCATATCCTAACCCTTGAGTATAGGGATTTCTTGTCGCTTGGACTGGTTCCATGATCCCCTGTTCATGAAGGCTGATACGACATTGTCTTTTATAACCCAAGTTTTTGACAATTTCTGACCCTCTACCATAGATTTTTGTTGGTATGGTGGGGGCTTCTTGCTTAGTCTCTTCATCCTTATACAACGAGGATGAGATATCTTCGAGCACATCCTGATCCAGAAGATGTTTCTTTTCAAAGATGGGTGATGGTTTACACTTGATGATGAATGTGTTGGTTGCTTCTGTCTTTGGGATGCCAAACATTTTAGGATTGGGTAATGTGCCCACACAAAAGGTACCATACAAGTCGTATTCCCCACATCCCATGTCAGTGAGCTTGATCTTGACCTTGGGTGGTGGTGGTGTTTGGGATGAAGTGGTGGCAATGTTGGTAGGTTGATGTATGAGGTGGAAGCTGTTGGATTGGATTTGGTGGTGGCTTTGTTGTATGGGCAGAAGGTGTGGTCATGGCCTTCCAAGAAACAACAGTATTGGAAGGGGCGGGGGTCAGCGTAGATGGTTACCTCCGTATCGTTGTGAGGGAACTTGAGGCATTAATGGAATGTAGATGGGACCGCTTGCATGGCATGGATCCATGGTCGGTCGAGAAGAATGTTGTAGGGGAGATCAAGATCAAGGACCTGACACTTTGTTTCCATTATCTTCTGTCCCACTTGAATAGGGAGCTTGATAGTGCCTTCATATAGTCATTTGGTATCATCATATCCTTTGATAGTTATGCACTCACTGGTGTCTACAACCACATCTGAGTACCCCAAGTGTTTTAACAATTTAAGAGTGCATATGTTTAGGCTAGAGCCACCATCTATTAAGACTCTTTTGATGGTATGCTTGTGGATACGGACTTCGATGTGTAAGGCATCATTATGTGAGTGTTGTGAAGCGGGAAGATCCTTTTATGAAAATGTGAGATGATGAGGTGCAGCAATATGAGCCACCATGGCTTGTAATTGGGTCACATTCAAGTTGGAGGGAACTTGAGTTTCCAAGAGTGCTTTGTCAAGGACGTCTTTGTGAAGGGGTGATGTGCGGAGCAACTCAAGTATGGATATTTGTGCAGGGGTTTTTCCTAGATGCTCTAGGAGGTTGTACTGATTGGTAGGTGATGGGCTTGTGATGGGACGAGGGGGTAGGGAATCTAATGTGGATGCAGGTGTTTGTTCAATGGTAGGGGCTGTGTGGATGGATACACGGCCATGA
Organism: Cunninghamia lanceolata; assembly: GCA_027924645.1. NCBI lineage: Eukaryota > Viridiplantae > Streptophyta > Pinopsida > Cupressales > Cupressaceae > Cunninghamia > Cunninghamia lanceolata. The sequence continues at coordinate 21,557,390 of BSBN01000049.1, forward strand.
TGGGTTGCGACAGCGCAATCAGATGCTTGTGCCTGAATGGTGATTGTGTTGACATGGTGAGATGATGGCTCTATCTGCCCTACGATAGAGTCATATGATGCAGGTGGTGGGGTGACGTTGTATGCTTGATTGGATGAGGAGGCTTTATTATGGTTGGGCAGTGGATCCTTGTAAGCTCCAAGATTGGCGTTTGGTGATGGTTGGGTGCTTTGATCAAGGCTCACTTTGTTCTGATCAATGAGGTCTTGCACACAGTGCTTTAACTTCATGCAATCAGCGGTCTTATGTCCCACTATGCGGTGGTAGTCGCAGTAATCATTTTCATTGTACCATGCCGCTTTGAGCTCACTCTCTTGGTAGGGCATAATAGGTGGGAGAGTGATCAAACCTTTCTTTAGACACCTGTCAAGGATAACCACAATTGGTTCCCCTAAAGGCATGAATTGTCTTCGCGGTTTGTTTTGTTTAAATTGCCCCCTCTGGGTATTTGTATTAGCTATGTATGTATGTACGGGTGGTTGATTCTATACATGTTGGATGGCCTTCGCGTTAGTGATGCCGTCATTCAAGGTGTTCTTATTCTTTCCCCAATAGCGTGGCTTTTCGTTTGATTGGGCATTATTGTTGTTATTTGTATTGGGGATGTTGATGTTGAGTTTGTTGTTGTTGGACTTGTAGTCATATAATTTGATCAAGCCCTTGGCGATGAGGGCCTGTTCGATGGTTGTACCTTTGTTGATGACTTCTTCAAAGGTAGACGCACAAAGGATTTGTAAATGGAACCTGTTGATAACTGAGAGGGGGGGGGGGTGAATCAGTTATCCTAATTATTTCCTTTATTGAACTTTCCCTTTAATTGATGCAGCATAAAATCAAACATAAAACATTAACCATAAAACAAGAAACACATGACACAGTATTTTTGACGTGGAAACCCTGTTAAGGGAGAAAACCACGGGGTGATTAACCCAAAATTATTCTCTGTTAGAAGAATAGGAAATTACAAAGATGGCACTTGCCAATTAGGGCTCACTGCCCGAGCACACTGCTCACAAGAGGCCCACTGCCTACAAGAAGACACACTGTCTACAAAGTGATGAGAATCACAGTCTTGAACTGATTGGAAGCATCTGCATATGCTGGAGTTCAGTTCCGGTTAGGCTCAGTACACTGATCTGCTGCACTTCATCTTTCCTCTGTTCTTTATTCTGCTATCTTTCACATACCGGATCCTTTTTGCTACCTCTGCTCTTTATCTGGACTTATTCGCATATCTCTCCACAACAACAACACCACTTCACAACTAAATCCATCCTCTATATATATCCGCACAAGTAATTTCATCACCTTTCTAGTCGGCATCCGGAACAGTTTAGTTTCTTATAAACTTTCATTCTGTCGGCTGAATCCTTCCTCACCAAGCAATGCGGATCAAGCATATACTTGTAGATATCATTAATCATGTCGGCCAAACATGATTCATGCCTTCACAACCTCTGTCATCAATAGTAACCCATCCGGAAAGCAGTCTGATACTCTGCCAGTCAGTTCTTCCTCTGTTTTCACTGTCTCTCAGGAATCCGGTACTCAACCATTCATATCTTTTTCCTTGTCCATCACCGGAGGCTAAATCCTTGGAATATACCACTCAAGGTAGTCCTCTTGACTTCCCCAAATCCGCACTACACCAAGACATTTCCTCTGAGAGGTCCGGACCAATCTGTCGGACCTTGCCACATGCTCTGTTCTTCTTCACCGGATCACAACATTCTTTATTCTGACTTCCGGTAGAGACATATCATGTCTTGCGGATATGTGGGATGACCTTTGTTGCCATCAATGACAACAACCATGAATCCATATAGTGTCTCTTGCCAACAATCTCCCCCTTTGGCATTGATGGCAACACTTAGTGAAAAATGACTAAGTGTTTTCACTGTGCTCCCCCTTTGCTGATGCTCTGTCTTTATATACAATTTCCGGAACTCCCCCTTAGTTGGATTCCTCATTTTTCACTGCTCCTCACTCCCCCTTTGACATCAATGGCAAAGGGTAGGGTCCGCACACCAAAATTTTCAAAAATTTTCTCTATATAGCCGCATATTTACATACTCACATGTATTGAAGAATGTCTGCAAAGGATGTCTGCAATTGGATCATTTCTGTAGCCCAACTTTGCTTCATTCTATCCAAAATTGAAATGTGACCACTTAGCAAAAATGCAAACGCTTCTGCCCGCTTGAGATCTGTCGGATCTTTTGTTTGGGCGGTGGTCTGAGCATCACTGATGGCCTCATGCATGGTTTCCAACTTAGGGATTATAATCCTTCTAAGTTCTCCCATCCGGTTGGTGATGTTCTTCCTTTCCTTCTCAAGATTTTTTATTTCATTCAAGACTGCAATGGTCTGACATTCTTGATTTATTATAGAGGAAGAGAGAGGATCAAAACTTTGAGATAAGCTTTGTAGCTTATCCTGTTCCTCTTTTATTTTCTTGTCAAATGCTGCTGTTGCCTTTGACCAGGATATACAAAATTTGTAGATGTCACCGCCATCCTTAAGAGCATTCTCTAAGCTCCTTATTCCAATGCTTACAATCTTCCTATCCTTAGAGATTAATTCTAATATTTCTGAAAATCTCTTATCCAAAAATTCCTTCCGGACCTTTTCTTCAGCTGATTTTTCTAAAGAATCAAAATGTGTATCAACACTGCTGACTAAAGTTTTTAGATTACCGGAAGTGGAGGCTGTCGGATCTATCTGGATTGATGGCATGATCTTTACAAGTATTCCGGAAGCAGCCTCTATCAACTCACAGTCTTCCATATGAGACTTCAGGAGCTTTTCATTTGCCTTGGCATTTGCAAATGAAGCTATCTTCATTGTTTGTACCGGAGAGAGAGAATCAAAATCAAATGGACCTTTTAGAAGCTCCGGTTCATCAATCTCTAGAGTTTCTTTACTCAAAAATTGTTGAACAGTTTGTGCAGTGTCTCTTGCCGGAGACAGATGTTTCTTTTCTTCTGCAGTCTTAGAACTGTCAACCTCTTTGTCTTTCACCACTGCTTCCTTCTCCTGTAGTTGCTCTTCTTCTTTGGATCCGGAGACTGTAGGGGAAACCGGAGGAGAGATGCTAGTTTGTTCATGAGCCACTTCTTCTGGAGCAGAGGGTCCCAAGTCCTCAGCTGTTTCTGTACCTAAATCCTCTACAACCGGAAGATTGAACCTTTTGAAGGCCTTCTGGAGAATCTCTTCTGTTTCTTGGGCCACTTTGTCAGTCTCGCCAAGCATGAGTTGATTCATCCTGGCTTTGCTTCTAAACTCATCTTTGCAGTCTTTGAAGATAATGTTCATGGTCTTGGGATCAATTTGAGGATATAGCTGAATAGCTATCTGCTCCCGGATCTCAAGATCTTTAGCATGAGCATTATTCTTTCTCACTTCCATTTCCTTTTCTAGGCTTTTAGGAATAAGAGATATTATTTCAATGAAAGCCTTATTATATATGTTAAGATATTTTACTGTGGCCTCCTGCAGAGTCTTTTGGTCGGCCTCACTGAAGTCATCATATGATTCAGTCATTGGTTGAAGGTTTCCATCCACCGTGACCGACTTGATTATGCTCTCTAGTGACAGAGTGGGCTTTTCAACAGTTACCTCTGCCATTTCCTCCTTGTCTTGGCCTGTGGAGGGCTTACCGGATCCTTTCTTTTTCTGTTTCTTTACTTCTCTTACTCCCTCATCTGATTCTGTTTCCTCTTCATCCTTTTGGCTTCCATAAGCCCTTGTGGCTTTTGCCTTTGATCTCTTACCGGATGCCTGAACTTCCGGTTTTGAACTTTTGGTTGTGGAAGGTGCAGGTCTCTTTGATGATCTGGTCCGGGTGGGAGTTTCAACCGGAGCACTTTCTTTGCTTTTCTCTTCTTCCTCGGCCTTCCTCCTCTTTTCCCGGCTGGCATCAAGTGCCTCCTTTGAGATACCTAGGCCTTGAGCAATGTGCTCTACTTCTTTTCTTACCTTTCTTTTAATCTCAGGTTCCCTGAGTTCTACATGTATTTTTACACTCAGCTCCTCAAAGGTTCCAAACCTTTCTGTCTTAGGATCTTTGGGCTGACTTAGCATGTGTTGAACATGCAGCTCCACTATCTGTTCATCAACTTCATACCCCATGGGCATGATCCAGACAGTCCTTGGCTCCACTGCCTCCATTAGGCACTGATCAGTGTCAACCATAAAGCACACTGAGTCCTTGTATTTCTCAATGAGAGACTGGGGAATTCTCTCTCTTGCTTGCATCATGCTCTGAAAGTTTTTGAAGTATCCCCATAGAGCTGTATTTCTCGCTTTTGCATCCCCAAGTCCATGCAAATAGTCTCTTATCTGGACTGCAACAGGTTTGTCATTCTGCCATACCCATCCACTTGTTCCGGGTAGCTCATTCATGAAGTAGAAGAATAGACATACAATCAGAGTACCATACTTAAAGGAATTCTTCTTATCCTTCTTGATTTTCTGTATATTTTCCATTAATTGGCTTAGCAGTAGTTCGCAGAGATCATATTCTGCATTCTTTCTTAGCATCTCATAGGCAGTGTATACTGCAGTTCCGGATACAGAATTCTCCCTGCTGGAGTGGTAGATCTTGTATCCTATTATCATTGATGCATATTTGATATCCGGATCGGAGATGTCTTCAATGGTCATTGCCCTTTTGTCAAATTTTGATCCGGTGGCCTCAGTTACAATGTTGTTCTTGACAGATTTGAGGATAGGTACTCCTCCGGAAGAGTATAGGCCAGTTACTGCTCTAATTGCCTCTTTTGTGATCTTGCAGGGTCTATCTAGCCATAGAAAGTTGTCATGCATCCTGCTCAGTACATACCGGACCCATTCATCCTCTTCAAAACAGGGGAAATGAATAAATTGCTCAAATTGTTTCTTCTGAATATCCTTATACTCTGGTTTAAGCTCAAAAGCATTGTCAATCAGCTGCTTGTGATAGAGGTCTCTTAATTTGAATTCCCCAAATTCCTCAATGTTTGCATGTATGTAAACCCTAATGTCTTCGGTGTGTAAAACTCCGTGGGGAACACTAGAGAAGGCTCCTAGTGGGTCTACCTCCAATGATTTGTAGGGATGTTTCTTGAATGAGGGGCGAGGTCTATCAGAGATCTTAACTATGTTTGGAGTAGCCATTCTTCAAAGATTTGCAGTGAGGTAATGAAAAACGGAGAATACCTTATGCGCCTTCGGTTTGCACGGAGTGGTTGGATTGATTTCTTTATGCAATAGCTTTGGCAGGAGATCCTTGGTGCTTGATGAACCTTGTTGCAGAGCTCCACTTTTCGCTTCTTCTCGAGTGCAGAATGAGCAAATGACCTTTGAGAAATCCCTTAAATTGCTCCGCGAACCCTAATATCTGTCTGCAATAAATGCTTCACCTACATCATTCCGGTTTGCCTTGTCTGGATAGTTTGGAGTATCCCGGATTGGTTCTGATCTGAGGATATCATCCGGATCTTTCAATCATGAATAAATCAAGGTAACATATTACAAGAGCATCCCAAACACTCTGTCCAATCCGCAGAACAAGATAGTGCATTTCCGGATCTTTCCGGACCTTTTTGTAATCCTCTATCATACCGGAGCATCTCCCTGAACAGGTCTTATTTGATCGATCACAGCTTCTTCATAACTCCATGCGGACCTCTGAAAACTTGACTGAAGTATCTCAAGACTCATATCTACAAACCCTTTGATCCGCATCTTGTGCCACATCCGGCACCACTTGTTTGGCTGGGGGAACAAGATTTTCTTTGAGTCTCCCCCTGAGCCTGAGCTCACTTTTTAATTTCCGGAAGAAATATCAGCACCAGAGTCTGGTGCGGATCCAACCTCTACATTCTCTAAACTTTTCTTCACCCAAATCTTGCTCATCTGATTCCTAACCTCATCCGCATTCATCTTTTGTTTACCCTTGTCTTGATTCTGATTATACATCGGACCTCTTTTGTCCTGATTCTTGTTTCTGCAAACTTTAGCATTATGACCGGACCTATTGCAGATTTGGCAAATAACATTTCTTTGCATATTTGACTGATATCCTCTTGATCTGCATTGATTAGCCATATGACCTATTCTATTGCATGTGAAGCATCTACCTTTGAATGAGTTGTTTACTTGCATAATTCTGCATTCATGGGATTTGTGTCCATACCTTTTGCAGTTGAAGCACTGTCCGGAGAAGGATGAATTAATCTGGTTCATTCTCATTCTGCACTGATTAGCTTTGTGACCAAAGTGATTGCAGTTGTGGCAGTATCCATTGAAGGATGGATATCTTTGAGCATTTGGCTGTCTTACCGGAGGTCTTCTAGGCCTGCTTCTTGGATTTTCTGATCCAAGATTCTTCTGACCGGATCCGGAGCTTTCTCCTTTCTCATATCCCAAACCATACTTGTCATCTGTCCTCTTTTGACTTCCAAGAAGAACTTCAAGTTGAGCAGAACTTATCTTGAATTTCTCTTTATATTCATTTGCTGTTTGAAGGTCTCTTTTGAGAGAGGCAATTTGATCCTCAAGTTTTCCTTCATTATCTTTGGCATCTTCAAGATCAGATTCAAGATGTCTGATAATCCTGTCCATCTGGTGGCATTCTTCTGATTTTTCTTTAAGAGATTGTCTTAGATTGTCTTCAGCCTTTCTTTTTTCTTCAATCTCTTGAGTAAACTTTATAGTTCCTGATTCCATTTCATGTCTTAACATAATGACTTCTTTTGATAACTTTTCACATAATTTGGTTTGCTCAGTCAATTCTTCATTTGTATTGCTTTCTTCACTTTGTCTTGCCAACTGTTGAAGCAGCTCCTTTCTCTTTTTCATAGAGAGACTTAATTTGTCTTTTAATTCTCTCATGAATTCATCAGCCTGTTTGAGTCTTTCCTTTAATTCACTGACTTCAGAATTCGACTGTTCAAGATCCTCAAGAGCAGTCTTGAGTTGCTCCCTTAAACCATATGCATCCATTTGAAATCCCAGATCTTCCTCAAGCTGTTAGGCTCTATTAGGAGGAACTTAGCTCTGATACCAATTGTTGATAACTGAGAGGGGGGGGGTGAATCAGTTATCCTAATTATTTCCTTTATTGAACTTTCCCTTTAATTGATGCAGCATAAAATCAAACATAAAACATTAACCATAAAACAAGAAACACATGACACAGTATTTTTGACGTGGAAACCCTGTTAAGGGAGAAAACCACGGGGTGATTAACCCAAAATTATTCTCTGTTAGAAGAATAGGAAATTACAAAGATGGCACTTGCCAATTAGGGCTCACTGCCCGAGCACACTGCTCACAAGAGGCCCACTGCCTACAAGAAGACACACTGTCTACAAAGTGATGAGAATCACAGTCTTGAACTGATTGGAAGCATCTGCATATGCTGGAGTTCAGTTCTGGTTAGGCTCAGTACACTGATCTGCTGCACTTCATCTTTCCTCTGTTCTTTATTCTGCTATCTTTCACATACCGGATCCTTTTTGCTACCTCTGCTCTTTATCTGGACTTATTCGCATATCTCTCCACAACAACAACACCACTTCACAACTAAATCCATCCTCTATATATATCCGCACAAGTAATTTCATCACCTTTCTAGTCGGCATCCGGAACAGTTTAGTTTCTTATAAACTTTCATTCTGTCGGCTGAATCCTTCCTCACCAAGCAATGCGGATCAAGCATATACTTGTAGATATCATTAATCATGTCGGCCAAACATGATTCATGCCTTCACAACCTCTGTCATCAATAGTAACCCATCCGGAAAGCAGTCTGATACTCTGCCAGTCAGTTCTTCCTCTGTTTTCACTGTCTCTCAGGAATCCGGTACTCAACCATTCATATCTTTTTCCTTGTCCATCACCGGAGGCTAAATCCTTGGAATATACCACTCAAGGTAGTCCTCTTGACTTCCCCAAATCCGCACTGCACCAAGACATTTCCTCTGAGAGGTCCGGACCAATCTGTCGGACCTTGCCACATGCTCTGTTCTTCTTCACCGGATCACAACATTCTTTATTCTGACTTCCGGTAGAGACATATCATGTCTTGCGGATATGTGGGATGACCTTTGTTGCCATCAATGACAACAACCATGAATCCATATAGTGTCTCTTGCCAACAGAACCCTATTTCCTGATTGAGCCTAGTCACAAACATGGTGACAAGTTGTTTTTCACGAATTGGCCAAGGGAGTTTGCTTGCTAAGCTTCTCCAGCTTTGCAAGAAAGAAGCGAAGGATTCTCTACTTTTTTGTTTTGTGTTGTAAAGGTCAGTCATAGATATTTCATGCTCAAAGTTATAGGAGAAATGATTCACAAATTTTTCCGCGAGCTCAGGGAAAGACCTAATGCCCAGGGGAAGATGTGCGAACCACTCAGTGGCTTGACCACCGAGGCTTCTTGGAAATAGTCTCATTAGGTATGTATTGTTGTTTGAGACTTCTAAGCAAGCAAGGTAAAACTCCCTAAGATGATCCCTAGGGTATCCCTTTCCCTTGTATTTGTCAAATTTTGGTGTTTCAAAATTCTTGGGGAAAGGGGGCATGTACAATGTCTGATCAAATGGATAGGGGTAAATATGCTCAAAAGAGTAATGATTGTGTTTGCCCCCAATTTGCATATCGTCTACCTTTTGGATCAAGGCCTGTAAAACGGTTGTGAGATCTGGTGTTGACTGTGGTTGGGGTGTGTAGGTTTACTGATGGATGAGGTGTTGGAGATTAGGTGGGGTTTGATGTTGGAGGTTTTGGGAGGTTGCATTTTGGTACTGTGGGGTGGTGTTTTGGTTGAGTTGTGCAAGTTGTTGTTGATAGGCGTGGATTTATTGGAGAATATGTGGGGGTATTTGGGGATTGGGGTTATGTTGTGTTGATGATGCTATGGGGTTATGTGGATATGTGGCATTGGACAGATTGACATTAGATGGGTGGACGTTGGATGAGTTGGTCGTATTGTAAGGTGGTTGTGAATAGAAGTGTCTTAGGTAAGCTATGGTTTGTGGGTTAAGTGGAGGCACACTTGTGGAAGCACTTACATGCGTGAGGTTCCCTTGTATGCCCAAGGTGATTTGTGGAACGGAAGAGTTTATGGTAGTTGTGGTAGTGGATGTGATGACAGGTTGCGAGGTGGTAGGATTGGAGACATTTGCGGGGATTGTAGATGTGGTGACATTAGAGCTTGTGGTGGTGGTAGATATGGTGGGAGTTGAGGTTTGTGAGATGATGGGTTGGGTGTTTGATGTAGATGGTTGGGAGGATGTGGTAGGATTGACGTTAGAGGTGGATGGTTGGGACGATGTCGTGTTGTGGGGTGGTTGAGCACCAATTTTGAGGAGATAATCAAGATATCTATTTGGATCCGACCTTAGGATTTTGTCAAGTAGGTCCATGCTATCGGCATCTTGTGTAAATCTCAAGACATCTAGTTCATCTTGGGACATGGTGGGGATGTTTTGTGTTGTTGTTGTTGGTGGTGGCGGCGGCGGTTGTTGTAAGAAATGGAAGGGATTTTCATTGGGATTATATGTTGGGATTTGAAAGACCGTGGGTAGGTTGTATGTTTGGTTGATTAGTATGTTGCTGTCGTTGGTGTTAGGCATTCCCATGCCCTTATATTGTTCTACCATTGCTTGATTTTTGTTGTGTTGTGATCTAGTTATGGGCATACAAATGTATGGATTTGATTTTGGAGATGGAGTGAAATGGGGACGGAGACCTTAGAGAATTTGGATTAAATTGTTAGACCCAAAGATGGATGTGGTAGTGAGATGGAGTAGAGAAGAAGATGAAGGGATGATTGTAGTGTGATGAAAGATCGATAAGTCTTCAAAAGGTGTTAATCTAAAGATGATAAGAATGGACGGTATTGACTTTTGCACAAATTTGGACCAAAGGGTAGATGATGGATGATGTTTGCTTGAGGATGGTTCGATGGAAGAGATTTTGATGTTCGATATGAGAGATTAGGATGATGTTTTTCAAAGGATTTGATGGTCAACAAATTGAGCTTAGGTAAGATCTAGATTTGTGCCGCACAAATGGATGTTTCTCTTTGTTTGGGGTAGACTAATGACCTTACACAAAGAAGGATGATTATTTCACTTGAAAGGTTGACTAATGACTATCCAAGAAAAATGTGATATAAATGATGAAATCTAGATCTAGCTTTAGCTCAAAGGGATGACGAATTTTTGGTTGATGATTTTTTGATAGGTGTTTTGATTTGGAAGATTTTGGATATGTTTTTGGATTTTGGAATGATTTCTTGTGGTAAGGATTTTTTTGTTTTGGTCCAAAAAGGTATGCAAAGATCAATGAGGATGAATGGATATGAAATTGAGTGGATTATGATATTAGCAACGGGTCCAATGATTGATTCTCTAAGGTCAAAATGAAGGTATGATTTGGAAAATTTGAGTAGAAAATGGATGGGGTATTGACAGATTTTTGGAAGGTGACTATGGATTATGGAAAAGTAGGTGCTAAAGATCACAATGGAATTGGTCTTAGTCTCAGGCAAGTCAGTCTGCAAATAGAACCAATCCACAGGTGAAATAGCGCCAAAAGCAGACAAAGATGGCGCTAAAATAGGGTAGTGTTGGTCGAGGCTCTGAAAAGATAGATTTTGATGTCAAATTTGGATTTGTTTTTGATATGAAGTTTGATCAAATGATTTTTATTATCTCTTGGCAAGTTCCTTAAAAAGCACTTCAAGCACAATAAAACACAATAACCAAGATTTTATTTGTGAAAAGATGTGTGATTTTCTTAAACAAGCACTTTGCACAACCTAAGGCAAAGATATGATAGTATTTGTTGAATCCCCTAGCTGCGCCTATTCAAAGCGGGTAGCTCTAGGATCTTGGTAGCACCGGCTCCTCCTTACAATTGCACACACTTCTCACACATACCAAGATCTGGGTTTCCACGAAGGCTTGTCCCTCACCAAACCTTAGGATTGCCCCTGCTACCTTGGCTAAGAACCGCATGAATCAGGGCCGCTTCAAAGGTTTCCCTTCTGCGTCAACAAATAGAAGGTTTTTGGCTTGCTAAACAAAGGTTCGTAGTAAGTACATTTGTTCAGGTGGCCATACATGTGGCAATGCTACTCTCCATTATGGAGTCTCCCAGCCTCCAAGGGTTATGCCTTGGAGGGTTTTTGGGGAGGTTGGCTGTCGGTATGACACAACAACACTTGTTGCTTGTGACTTTTGTCACAAACACATTAATTTATATAGTGGCTCGAAAGAGCTTGGCTTTAGCTTGTTTCCGCTTGGGTCATTCCCACCTTTCAAAGCAAGGTGGCAGGTCCTCTAAGGATTAACAAAAGCAACACAACCACAAAAATACTTTTGATCCCCAAGTTCATACAAGGATGCGAGGGGAGGGCATACATATATTTTGTGATTGTCTCACACTAAACAAGGTTCATTTTAGTTCTTTAGATTATGTTTGGGGTGATTCATGCAAGTGTTGTAAAAAGATTTTGATTCCCAAGGTCACTAATGGTGCAAGGGAAGAGCATACACTTTTCACACTATAAACATAATCACGAAAACACTTCACACAACTTAGATTGGTTTTCTTGTTTAGATGAGTGAAAAAATGCAGATTGTTGATCTTTTTAATCTAATGAGTTTATTGATGCACTTTGTGGTTCTTTTTAAAGCCTGAAATTGAAATGTTTTGGATAGTTGTTGGCAAGCACTTGTGATTTGTAGAACACCAAATTCAAATGTTTGTTCTAAACTAAGGCACACACACACAAAGATTTGTTTGTTGGTTGTTGATCAATCTTTTATTGCACCAAATTGAAATGTTGTTTAAGCTAACATGCAAGGGTTCTTTTTAATTCCCAAATTGAAGTGTTTGCTAAACTAAAGATAAACACCCTGCAAAAACTTGTTACTGTCTGCAAAATGATGGTGATGACCTACAAACAACTTGTCAGTCCCTGCACAGAACGCAAAGTTAGTCTCTAAAAATAGCGCTAAAACAAAGACCTAATGGCACCACTGCAGACTGCAAATGGCACTACTAACATAAACAACCCTAAAAACACTGACACCGTATCAAATGGCACTGATATACAATACAGATAGCGCTAATTAAACAAATAGCACTAGTATCAGATACAGAATGTGCCAAACTAGAATATCGCGCTACAACATTGGACCAAAGGTGCTAGAACATAATGTAGCACTAAAATGAGATATAGAAGGCGTTGAAATATGAAATAGAGTCAATATGGATATCATAAGGTGCCACTGCGGGTACTGTCAAGTGGTCTAGTCACAATGCAAAATAGCGCCAATCTGGGTTCCGATAGCACCGATAAGAGCCTAAACGCGTCCGTCCTATAGAACAAAAGGTTTTTCTGACCACAACAGAGGCTTAGATTACAAAATAGAGATCCTATTAGTCTTGTTAGTACAACAAATGAAAATCCAAGACAAAATAAAAACTGAAATGTATGTTTGGACTTTAGGAAAATTTTAGCATAACCTCCTCTTCTTCATCCAATATTCCTGCAAAAATAGAGAGCAACTAGACATAAAAAAACAACAGAAAGATCATAGATAAAATGGACATGTGAGTGAGTTTTAAGAGAGGAATTGCTCCGTCAGATAGCACTAAAATAGTAAATAGCACAAAATGCGCCAAAGATAGCGCCACTGCGCTAGGTAGATAGCGTTGGTCCTGCAAAATCACGTCTTAAACACAAAATCTCACAATAAAAGATTAGATATGGACCTTGTGGGTCCCATCGGGCATGCCAATGTAGATTAGGTGATTCAAATCAAAGGTGAAAACACAAACCAAATGCATAATCAAAACAAATAGTTATACCTAGACATGAAAACCCAATCTCATAAAAAAGGGAATGAAGCTTTGCACCCAAGAGCTCCTAGACAAGATATAACCTAATGGATGAATGAAATGTGAAATGCTCTAACTCAATTGCAACTCACAATTGCTAGCTCAATAGACATTTGGACATGGTAACATTACTTGAAGATTGGATTCCCAAATGGCTTGGGAGAGGTTCTATTTATAGATTTTTTGGAGGGATTTTGATCCAAGGGTGGAGATTGGTTTGGAAGATCAATGGTGGAGGATGAAAGTGATGTGGAGGGCCCAAGTTTGATCTGGGAGGAATGGAGGGCTAGGAATAAAAGTAAATCTTTTATTCATTTTGGGAAAAGGGGAATTAAATGAGTATGGGTGAGATGGAATATTTATGAATTAAAGATTCATATGGGGAATGTAAAATGAATTAAAAATTTATTTGGGGATGAGTGGGCATAAATGAGGTATGGCATGGGTAAGGGGTTGTAAGAGAATTAATTGTGATGTGGGACTTATTTAAATAAAAAATTGACTTATGTGGATATATTCCAATTTTTTATTTGGAGGATGTGGGGAAGGGTGTTAAGCTGGATTTGACCACCTTAATGAGAGGTTTAAGATTAATTAAATAAGGTTGTATTTAATTAATCCTAGGGCTAGGATGAGGTAGGCTAGGGTAGGCAATTAAATAACAGTTATTTAATTACCTAGGGTAGGATAGGTCAATTAATAGGCTGAATTAATTAGTTAAACATGATTTAGCTAATTAATTAGATTAATTGAAAAAGGGGAAAATTGGCCAAATAAATATTACATATTTATTAAATCAATTGGCTAAATTTTAAACTATTGAATTAATAGAATTAATTCAATTGTTGGGGATAAAATGATGTAAAATTAGGTGATGAAGGGATAATTAATTAAATAAAAATTTAATTAATTGGTTAGAAGGGAAATTGGTATGTTTAGGGATGTCGGGAGTCGGTTTGATGGTAAAAGACATTTTTAGGTGTCTACAGCACCCATCCAGGATTAGCCATAAATTGACTAAGGACTCCCACTGCTTGGGCAATGTCTCGTCTTGTGCAGACCATATCATACATTAAACTGCCAACAACACTAGCATAAGGTACTCTGCTCATGTCCACCTCACTAGGAGATTTTGGACAATCCTCAACAGACAACTTTGTCCCCAAAGAAACAGGAACACACAATGGTTTACAATATACCATACTGAACCTACCCAACACGGTCTTCACATACTTACTCTAGCTTAACCGAAGTTTTTAGTTAGCTCTGTCTCTTCTAATTTCTATTCCTATAATGTACCTGGCTGCCCCTAAATCTTTCATTTCAAACTGTGCTGACAACTGAGATTTAAAATCAAAAATCATATTCTTACCCTTCCCAATGAGCAACATATCATCAACATATAATGCAACAATGAGAATACGATCACCATCAAACTTATAATACACACAGTGATCTGATTTTGATCTCACAAATCTAATTGACAACACAAAGGCATCAAACTTCAAGTACCACCTCCTAGGAGATTGCTTCAAACCATACAAAGACTTCTTTAACTTGCAAACCAAATTTTCTTTACCTTTCACCATGTAATGCTCTAGCTGTGACATGTATATTTCTTCGTCCAAATCACCATGAAGGAAAGTAGTCTTCACATCCATCTGTTCTACCTCTAAGTCATAAGCTGCTGCAAGAGATAATAGGAATTGAATGGATGTCAGCTTTGCAAAAGGAGAGAAGATCTCACCATAATCTATACCCTCCACTTGTGAATACCCCTTTGCAACCAATCTGGCCTTATACTTCTCAACATTGCCATCTGCACCAAATTTCTTCTTGAACACCCATTTGCATCCAACGGGTTTCCGTCCAGCAGGCAAAAGCACCAAGTCCCAAGTTTTATTCTTTTCCAAAGAAGCCATCTCATCCTCCATGGCCTCCTTCCAGGAACCTGCATCCTTCATATCCAAAGCCTCTGACACAGTTCTAGGTTTATCACTGTTAGTAAGTAAAGCAAAAACATAACTAGAATCAAGCAATGTATAACCAAACCTCTCAGGTTGCTTTCTAATTCATGTAGACCTCCTCAAGAGCTGAGGTTGAGGTTCAACTTCTTCATCTGATCTTTCAGAGCTGCTAGAGCTCTCCTCATCATCAAGTCCAACATTGTCTTTCTGTTTAGTCTTCTCAGGAGTAGCAGGAAACTGAACAACATCCTCTTTATTTTGTTTTCTTCTGGCTGTAAAACCATGGAATAAGGTGTTAGCTCTCTGAAGATGACACTTCTGCTATACAACATTTTTTCAGCCACAGGGTCCCAAAGCTTGTATCCTTTCACACCAACACCATAGCCAATGAAGATACACTTAACAACTTTGTTCCCCAATTTTGACCGCTTCTCCCTAGGCACATGTGCATATGCCTCACAACCAAAAACATGAAGATGCCTTATTGAAGGCTTTCTACCAGACCACACCTCCATGGGTGTCTTACCAACAAGAGCAACCAGATAGCAAGTAGTGGCAACAGCTTCAGCCCAAAACTTTTGTTCTAGGCCAGCTCCACTAAGCATACTCCTAGCCTTTTCCATCAATGTCCTATTCATCCTCTCTGCAACTCCATTTTGCTGTGGGGTATATGGAGTTGTCTTATGTATTTTAATCCCAAGTTCCTTGCAATATTTATCAAATTCTGTAGAACAGAACTCACCACCATTGTTAGTTCTCAAACATTTAATCTTTTTACCAGTTTGATTTTCAGCAAAGGCTTTAAACTCCTTAAACTTACTATAGACTTTAGATTTGCTTTTGAGAAAATAAATCCATGTCCTTCTACTGTAGTCATCTATAAAAGATACAAAGTATATAGATTTTGATAACAAAGGAACATTAGCAGAACCAAATATATCAGAATGAACAAGGTCCAACACACCAGAAGACTTATGAGAACTCGAATAAAACTGAACACAGTTTTGATTTCCATATATGCAATATTCATAAAAGTCGAACTCAAGATTACAATCATCTAACCCCTCAACTAGGTTTTTATTTTCAAGGTTCTAAGACCCTTCTCACCAATGTGGCCAAATCTCTTATGACATAACATTGTCTTTTCAACAGGAAGCTTAACTTCCAAGACATGAATACAACCATCAGGACTAGATACAACAAATTTCTTCACTGTTGGTTCAGATGGTGGGGATGAAGTGACTGCTGCCCTCTTTCTTGAGTCAGAAGAACTATTGCATTATGAAATGCATGCTTCCAATTGAAACAGAGTACCTCTCCTAGTACCCTTAGCAAGCACCATAGCTCCTCTAGTCATCTTGCATCCTTCTTTAAAAAAGACAACTTGCACACCTGCATCATTCAACATACTTACAGAAAGTACGTTCCATGCTAAGCCTGGGATGTCCATAACACCAGAGATCCCCTTTACTCGTCCATCAGGGAATCGTATAGAGACTCTTCCATGACCAACAATCTTCAGATGACAGTCATCACCCAGGTACGCCTTTCCACCATCGAACTTCTAATACTTAGTAAACTAGTCTTGATGTGAGGTCATGTGGAATGATGCACTAGAATCAATCAACCACACATCATCATATGCATGGGTTGCCAGGGCTATGATGAAGGCATCACCATCATCTTGTGATTTGTTGGAATCTGAGTCTAGGTTCTTGTTCTTCTTTTTCTTTTCCTCTTTGCATTCCTTTTAGAAATGTCTAGTTTTGCCATAGTTCCAATAGAGAGCCTTGGACTTTCTAGGAGATTTAGATCTCCCACGGGATTTGGATCTACCCTTCTCAGCTTTCTTTTCCTTCTTTTTCCCTTTCTCCTTGGGTCTTCCACGAACTACAAGAGCCTCTTTGGCTGCCTCAGAAGACTTTCTCCGTATCTCTTCAGACAACAGCAAAGAAACCACTTCACACTTCATCCATTTTGAATGTGGATGTGGTGCTTCCAATAGCCATGACAAGATGATCCCACGAGTCTGGCAAAGAACAAAGCAAGGTCATACAACAATCCTCCTCCTCCATCTTCACACCAATGGATGTCGATTGTGCAACTAGCATGTTGAAAGCATTCATATGTTCTACAATAGATCCTCCATCCTCTATTCGAAGAGAATACAACTTCTTTCTCATAAAAAGTTTGTTAACCAAAGATTTGGCTTGATACACATCTCCCAACTTCTTCCAAAGCAAGTTTGCAATAGCCTCCTCATGGACATTTAACAGGATAGAATCAGCAAGACTAAGTCTTATGAGACCCTTAGCCTTTTGATCCTTGAGATCCCAATCGGCTTGTGACATTGCAGCTGGTTTTGTTCCACCAATAGTTTCCCAGAGCTCTCGATCAACAAGCATGTCTTCCATCTTGAGCTTTTACAGCTCAAAATTATTGCCATTGAATTTCTCCACCTCTATCCTTCCAGATGTGCTTGCCATCTCCTTGCTACAATAAGATTCAGAATACTCTACACAGACTCCCACTCAACTTAAGATCAGCTCAAAAAACCCCTACCCAACAACTAGGACCAAAGGTGATCAAGCTCTGATACCAACTGAAAGGATGCTAGGTGTGCGGAAATCACTGCCTACACTAATCTAATGAGGGGAGAGCTATGTAAATTCAATTTAACCTTTACAATTACAACAACATAAAACATATAACAGAGATATTGCAGTAATACACATAGAACCAGAAAGAAGATAGAAGAAGAGAGACAAGATATACGGTGGGGAAAACCCTTATTAGGTGAAAAACCCCACACTCAGAAACCTGCATAATGTATTATCAAAACTGAATATTGTTTACAATACACTTGCAATGCAAGCTTCAATAGTCTTTGACACTCATGTCTGGAGTCAATCTAGCAGCATAAAAGTACCTGTAAAACCTGTAGTACAACTCCTCTCAAAAGCACCTGTTTATATAACAAATACAAGGCAAAAATGGCTCCACATTGAGATGGGCATCCAACATGGCCTCATGGCCCAAAACCCACGCCTATGGACACTTGTCCAACACTGTAGGATGTTTCTAACACTTGTCAAGTCACCACATCCCAAGGAGGTTGCCTATTTTCAAAATGGGCTATGATAGATGCTCTTACATCACTTACAACTGTCATAGAATCCGTCATAGCTGTTACAACTTACAGTTGTAAGAGAATCTATCATACATAGGCTATAAATAGTATATTCTCTTACAACATGTCATAGTCCACCTTGGGACACCCAAAGATGCCTTTTTCAAAGATGCTCTTTGACAAATGTCTTCACCTGTCTTACAATCTTCTATTTCTGACTCTTACATGTCATAACTTCTTCATAGGAATCTGTCATAACCGTTTCGGTCAATATTCCCTTACACAACATCCAAGATGCTGACACATGGAAAAATATCCCTATCACTAAGTGGGATGCCTATCTCCTCATGTGAGGACAAAAATACATGTGGTCATATGCCATGTAGGATGACACATCACCGTGCCAACTCCCACAAGATGACAACATAGGATTTGCATCCTTATTTTACAATAGGCAATAAATAAATAAATACAATGAAATAATACAAGGAATTACCAAGGTTGAGACACCTTAATTCCCAACAAACATTAATTCCCAACAAGTAGAACCTCAAAACTGACATGCACATTAATATTATTAGAAATCAAGTCACTATTTGGTTGGTTAGACAAAGGATTCACTACCCTACTGAAGTGAGTTGAAATCTATTTCTTACTTTGCAATTGTCAATTGGTGTACATAATTTGTAAACATTTATCAACTTTGTTTATATTTCTTTAAGGGGATTTTAAAACCATTTATTGTATATAAACAATCATAGTATAGATTGACATATCAAACATGTTCATTATAAGTCAAACATTCAATTGATTTAATCTCTGGCAATCTTACAGGGCACTAAAAACTAAAATATTCCCTGAAGAGAATGTGTTGCCATCAACTTGTAGAGAGGCGCGTCTGTTGTTGGTTGAGTTGGGGATTGAATATAAGAAAATTCATTCATGTAAAAATGATTGCATTTTATACAGAGATGAATATCAAAACAAGGTAGAATGCCCTGTATGCAAAGAGAAGAGATATCGTATAGATGTACAAGGTCCTATAGTTCCAAAGAAGGTTTTACGTCACATGCCAATTATACCTAGACTTAAATGAATGTTTTGTTGCAATTCACTTGCACAATTGATGGATGGCATGCAAAGAACAGGAGTAAAGATGGATTCATGCAAATTCTAGACGACTCCAAAGCAATGAAACACATAGAGGAAAAGTGGCCAAGAAAATTCAAAGATGAACCCCGTAGTATTAGGTTTGGTCTTGCAATTGATGGAGTGTGCCCATTCTCTTTCCTGAGCTATTATAGTGTTTGGCTAGTTGGATTGATAGTATACATTATTCCCCCATGGATGAGTGTTAGAAAGGAGCACCTTATGCTGACTCTCATTGTTCTAGGAAAACATCAAGTTAAAAACATGGATGTTTATCTTGCGCCTTTTATTGATGAGATGCAACTGCTATGGAAAGGCATAAGAATGTATGACATATCACGTCCCCCATCAAATAGGTCCTTCATGTTGTACGATGTGTTATGTTGGACTATTCATGATTTCCCAGGACTTCGTGTTTGTTCTGGTAAGATAAAATATTTACGTATTTACACTCATAATTTATTTTCATTCCAACTTTCATACTTAGTTTTATACTATTTTTTTGATTAACGTTACTTATTGAATTGCAGGGCTTCAAACAAAGGGGATATTTGCATGTCCAAGATGTGCAGAACAATTTCAAGGGCAGTATTCTAAAGATCTACTTAAATTTATTTATGCAAACAATAGGGTTTTTCTACCACTAGATCATAAGTTTAGAAATCACCTGAAGAATCAATTTGATGGAAAAGTTAAAAATAGAGGCCCTCCCATGATTATGGGTCTAGGTGATTGGATTAAGAAGTATGAAGATGCTGAATTGAAAGATTGGGAGGATTTTTTTGATCAGGGTGATTCAATTGAAGAACCAGGTAGTTAATATGCCAAAAGGAATGAAAAGGAAATCCATATTTTATGAGCTCCCTTACTAGAATGATCTATTAATATCTCACCTATTAGATCCTATGCACGTCTTCAAAACTGTCCCAGATTCTATATTTCAACATATATTAGGCAAAGAGAAGGACACCTTGTCTTCGAGGAGAGATATTGCTCTTTCACGTACCAAACTTGATAGAAAACATTTGTGGCCAAACAGGGAAAATGAAACATATGCAGAAGCTCCATGGATTTTGAAAAAAAATAGCTAGACCAACTAAAAAATTTCATCCATTCAATAAGGACACCTACTGGCTATGGGTCATCATATGCTAAAGCTTTTACAATTGACGAACATATCACAGGATTTAAAACACATGATTTTCATAATTTTATGAAGGTATTATATATCATCATTTAACATTTACTGGTAGCATTGATTAAGTACTAAATATATTTGATATTTTGTTGTGTGAGAAAAAAATTACTAATGACCTTTTCATAAATGTGTTTGATAGAATATCATGCCATTAGCAATTAGGGGGGATTCCTGTCTTACAGTTGACTTAAGGAATGCCATAAGTCGATTATCAGCATTTACAAGGTATGTGGTTATATGAAATGTTCATGTGTGAGAGACATAGAGATATTATATTGCATTTTAATTTTTGACTAAAGGTTCATACTAATTTACTATTCTTATATTAGGTGGGTGACCTCCAAGGAGATCCACGAATGTGAAGTGCCAAAATGGAAGAAGAAAATTACAGAAATTGTATGTGTATTTGAGAAGGAGCTCCCTACAAGTTTCATGGACCTACAAGTCCATTTACTTATACACCTAGTCGATGACATTGAATTGTGGGTGTCGTATCAACGAGGTGGATGTTTTTATTTGAGAGGTATATGAAAACTCTAAAAAGATATGTCCGACAAAAGGCACATCCAGAGGGTTGCATGGCTGAAGGGGTATGTATTGAATGAAGCATTTTTATTCCTGTGTGAATTCCTTGGTAAGGATTTTGAAGATGGGCCACACTTCTGGGATGAAGAACAAGCATCAGATATTATTGATGGAGAAAAACCACAATCTAATGGTGTTCAAGTAGAACTTAGTAAGTAAATTCATGATCAGTGTGGTTTTTTTTTCTTGAAATCATTAATTTACTCTATAATTTATTCGTCAAATTAACAACATGACATTTGGAGTTTGAAATAAACATGTTGACATGTAATAGGTGTAGACAAAAATGCTATACTCAACAGTTCATTTTGTACCACATTGACTTTATGAACAAATGGATTGATCTGTATGATAAAAAGAGAGAAGAAGTGTTAGAAGCAAGGAGACAATTTAAGAGATTGAACCCAAGGGATACTCCACTTCCCACTGATCTTCTTGGGAAATGGGGCAAATATTGTACACTAGAATGGGTTACTGAACAAATTCAAAATCAAATAGAAGATGCAGATATAGATTCAAACATAACAGAAGATGAAATCAACATGTCTAGTGGATGTGAAAGAAAGGTACAGTTGGAATTTTACAAAATGTTGTTTCCTTACAGTTTTGACACTATTAATTATTTTAATATTCATCATTATATTTGTTTTCACTAAAATAAATGGTCTTTCACAGGCGAGGAAATATCTAGCAATGTGGGCATATGGTCGGCATTATTGTGTAGAAAGTGTAGATGTAAAGAGACGATCCTTTGATTGTGGCATCATGGTTGACTTCAAGCAATCCAGTCGATCAAGCTCAAAAGATAAGAATATAATTGAAGGGAATCTACAATATGTTGGGAAAATACAAGAAATTATTGAGTTGGATTACTGCTCTTTTAAATGTTGTATTTTTGAGTGTAGATAGTATGAAGCATTTGAGAGGACACAAAGACATGATACCCATAGTGGATTGTTTTCTATAGATTCCTCATGTTTCCTACCAGAGGATAAGGAGCCTTATGCTCTACCAATTCATTGTGAGCAGATACTTCTTTAACTCAAATAAGAAGCGGTAGTGATCATTAATCTATTAATTCATAGTTTATTGCGAATATATACATGTGTTTATTAATCAATAAAATTGCTATACCATACGTCTAATATATGTATGTCATTCATGTGCAGGTATTTTTCTATGAAGATATTTTGGACCCAAAATGGATATTTGTCATACATTATGATCCAAGATTAAGGCATGCATTTGACAATGCATTAGTGGATATTGAGCAAAACAATGATGGCCAACAAAATGAGAGAGGGATTAGAGAACATCAAAGAAATTGACATCCACGATGATGTTGAATATGGCTATGTTCAAGCACAAGAAGACAACAATCTAGAGTTGGATGATGTTATGGAAGACTACAATATGGATGGTATACAAAATGATGATCCAAATACATCTGGTAACAATATAGATGGTCTACAATCAGATTTCAATGATGATGCAGGTCAAGATGAGGATGATGATAATATTAAATACTTGAAAGAACATATGAACATTGACAATGATACACTGGATGACATTGTAGTAGACAATAGTGTTAATGACCAATACTTCTAAATTTTTAGAATTATTTGCAATCCATGTTTAAAAAAGGATGATTCTTATGGCCTAAACTTTGAAATGCTTCAATAATATTATTTGTGTCAATACAAATTACCTATTGCAATATCCTTAAATTGTTCAATCTTTGGTATGAATTGTTGGTAGAAAAAATTAGGATTACTTGGATGTAATTTCCTTTTCATTGCTTTATATTTTGTTTGAATGTCAAGGTCTCAACCTAATCCTCATTTTTTGAGGAAGTTATGATTGAGGATTTGATGACTACTACATATTTTAATGGGGAAGATGTTTTTCATCATGATGCACATGTTGCACATATGGATAGGCAAGACATGAATCTTACTACACAAATACTTATATCAAACCTTTACAAATTTGAGCAATAATGTTACTACACAAATACACTCCACGTATTATCTCATGTTACCACTTCCACTCCCATTTTAATCATAACTCCTCATGTTCATCCTTCCAACATAGATGTCATCCTTAAAAGAATTGATGAGATGCAAAGTAAAGTTGATGCATTACCCCCTAGTAATCAAAGGATATCATAGGAGAAATCAAGCATTATCCACTTTCATTTGAGTTATTTCTTATCCATTTCTATCTTGCAATTGTTTCTTTAATTTCACATTTTCAAAATACAATTTTTTTACTTCATCATTCATTACTTTCTAAGTTTTCTTATAATCTTGCAGCCTTTGTTCTAACTTCTTGACAACAACATGAGTAAACATAGCAGTATGAACAATGAGAGCAGCTGCTTCTGTTGCTGATGTATGTTACCCTAAAGATATGCCAAATCTTATGATTAGATTTTTATATGTGAATTTGGCCAACTAATAGAATTGCTCAGATTAATCAAAATTCTCTGCACTTTAGGCTCTGTTCAAGCCTAGGTGGGTGTTACCTTGTTTCACCAATGACAATTTACTTTCAAGTTTGCTGGTGACTTCAGAACATATTAAGGAGCTTATGTAATTTGTTCAATTAAATCATCCACTTCACTTAACCCAATCTAGCATATGATTTGGATTAATGTTTTCTATAAATCTTTAAACCCTACTCCTAAAATAGAAAAACAAAATTAGATTTTGAAAATATATACAAGGGAATGATTTTCAAAAGAGAATGACCAGTGCTTGCCACATGAGGAGTTTGTTTATCTTTATTTATTTTTCATATATATCCTTCATTGTATCTATGACCATGTTATCTAATTGTGATAAGTACTTGAGTAAGACCATCAATGAAAAATGAAGTGGACATATTATCATCTATATTAGCTAATTGATTGCACAAATATTTCAATTTATCAACGATCTCATGTTTCTATTCATTTTCAACACTTTTAATAAATACATCATGATCATAATATTCTTCTTCATCATTAGAATGCAACATGTGATCGTCATAGGAAGTAGGAGGAAAGAGGTAGTCATGTTTGCAAGGTGAGGGTTTGACTCACTACTTTGTTGAAGTAGACATAAGGATCCTAGATGTTTCTTAGGAATGCAAAATTAAAGGCATTGGGTTGTTTCCAACAAATGCAAACCACAAAATCTCAAAATAAGAAATCAATCTTTTTTTATCCTAAACATAGGCATGGAAATTGCGAGTTCAAAAAAATGTAGGGAAATAAATCACACCCTATAATAGAA